>OX352761.1:35923259-38375759 GCA_947095585.1 Nephrocerus scutellatus
AGAAATATGTGGGGATTTTTCTGCAAAATGCATCTTACTATTACATACAACATAAATAAATATCAATTTTATTTAGATCTTTATATGGAGCCATGCTTATTTGTCCTGTCCTATGCTGCAATAAACTCAAACATCCACGAAAACGTTCACATGCAAAAACAACTGGCAACAGTTCTTTTTCGATCTGTGCCCATTTCTGTTCCGTTTTACTGAGTGTTATGGATACGAAAGCAATTGGATGGCCCTCCTGAATCAATACTGATCCCAGTCCATCTTTTGTTGCATCAGTTTGAATAATAACCGGTTTTTCTGGGTCGTATGCTTTTAATATGGGTTCTGATGTGATGATCTTCAATAAATCACTAAATTCCGACTCATGTTTTTCATTCCATTCAAATGGCACATCATTTCTAGTGAGCTGTCAATTTAGACAGATTCGGAATAAATCTGGCCATGTATTTGAACATTCCTAACAAACGCATAACACCATGTTTGTCTTTGGGTTTTTTCATATCCAAAATAGCATTTTTATATTTTTCAGCAGGTTTAATTGTACCGAAATTATGTGGCCCATGAATTTTATTTCAGATTTACGGTATTGGATTTTCTTGGCATTAAATTTAATGTTGTACAAACGTGCACGCTCAAGTACAGTTGACAAAATGTTGTCATGTTCAATCTTATCTGAAGCTACAATGGCAATGTCATCAAAGTAGACCAAGATACCTGGTATGTCACCAAAGACCAATACCATTATCCGTTGAAAAATTTCCGGTGCACAATTTAAGCCAAATGCAAGTCGCTTGAACTTGTATCGACCGAATGGTGTCATGAATGTTGTCAATTCAGAACTTTTTCCATCCAATTCAATTTGCCAAAATCCATTTGAGCAATCAAGTACCGTGAAAATCTTTTTGTTACACAATTGTGATGCAAAATCATTAATTGTTGGAATCAAGTAATGTTCCCGTTTAATACACGCGTTAAACGGTTTTGGATCCAAGCAAACTCTTAAATCACCATCCGGTTTCTCTACGACCTGAATGTTATTAACCCAGTCAGTTGAGTCACAGGTGAAATGATTCCCTCTTTAACCATTGTATCAAGTTTTGGTTTAAGTTTCTTGACTATTGAATTTGGGAATCTTTTTTTGTAATGTACAACCGGCTTGGCATCTTCTTTTAAATGAATTGTTACTTTACCCGGGTATTTTCCAAGTCCACTGAAAATGTCACCATTTTTACTGACAAATTGTTCCACAGAATCCGTTAATTTGACTGAGTCAATATCAACTCGTTTTATCAATCCAAATTCAATGCAAGCATCAAGTCCAAGTATCGGTTCAAATGTATCATCAACAACAACAAAGAATGCCGTTTTTTCTGTTTTGGATTTAAAATCCCATAAATATAATTTGACTGTGCCAAAAATTTTAACTTTATTGTTACTATAATCGAATACCTGATAATCATTTCGTTCATTGCTTATTTTTATATTGAGTTCCCTAATCAATTTAATTGGAATGCTGTTGACATCCGCTCCTGTATCGAGTTTGAATTTAACTACTTGTAATCCTAATTTGTATGCCTTGGTCCATCGTTTGATTTTCTTTTCGATTGAATTTAATCTATAAATACAACTATAACTGTTTTCAAAAATGTTATTTTCCTTTTTAAAATTACCCGTTTCACTCCAGTTGAGTGTGCTGACTTTGTTTTTTCCGTTTGAATTCCCGGTTGAATTTGTTTCTGATTTGCTGTTTTTGCTGCGACACATCCGAAGAAAATGACCCTTTTTACCACATCAGCATGTAAATTCTTTAGCTGGACATTTGCTTTTGTGCTCTGGTTTCCAATCGCCACCACAGTTGAAACACATGCGTCGTTTGTTCAATGTATTTTTTAAGTCCAGTTCCTTACTTGTTGTTGAAACAGCAGCGATGCTTTGTTTCTTGGAATCCAAAATTTTTTTGTTGACATGTGCCGATTCGAATGTTTTGCACAAATCAATAACGCGATTCAATGTTTCGTTGCGTCCATCCAACAATTTCAATAGTAGTTTTTTGTCAAAAACACCGGTTATGATTCGATCACGCAACATTCTGTCTTCGTATGATACGCTGCATCTGCAATTGAATTCACAGCGTTCAAGTTGTGTACGCAATTCTGTCAAAAATTCACCAAATGTTTGTCGCTCTTTTTGCACCAAATTATTGAATTTATACGATTCCATATTTCGCTACATGGTCTGTTGCCTCCACGTGTACTGTTGTTGTACCTGTGCCGAGCAATGAGTTTTTCGATCCGTCATTGGGAAACAACGTGTTATATATGTTTGCGCCTTTTGTTCCGATTAGCCACAAATAGATTGAGATTTTTTTCATTTCGCCCAACTCATTTTTGTCATTGGCTTCCATGTAAAGCAAAAAATCACGCTTCCAATTTTTCCAGTCGACTGACAGGTTTGAACAGTCCAATTTTCGTAGTTCTTTGCGTGTCATGGACATTTTGAATGTGTTTCGGTGAAATGTGCAAAAATATCTGTGAAATTGTCCTTACTCCATAAAAATGATATCCAATATGAAAATTCCGGTGCTTAATTTATTCCGATGAATGTTTAATTTTATCCGATGACTTGTGATTTTTTTCCAATGAAAACGAATTACGAAAAAATGTGATTCGTGTTGTATGCGCTGCAATCAAATGCTCCGATGATGAAATTCACTTTGTTATTCAGAAAGAGATCCCACTTCTGACACCATGTAAAAATAAGTTCTTTTTATAATTAAAACACAATAAAACAAGGCTGATTGTTTTATTAAAAACTAATATTTTATTATGATTTTCAATTCATGTACGCCTTGTATGGTGGTTGTCACTGAACTGACTAGCGGTTGTATATCAATGTACCGTGTTGTCAAAACTAACGATCTAGTACATCATTACACTAACAAACTAAACACTACTCTTACATTTTTTTTCCTGGATTCTCGTTGTTTCTATGTTGTTCATTTTATAATAAGCACCTGCAAATAATATAAATAAATAAATATAAACAAAATAACAAAATCTTACAGAGCACAATCACTTACCAGTCACTGCCAAATTCAAAGTGAATGAATTTGACATTTCTATCGCGAAAACTTGCTCACGAGGGAGATCAATAATACCAATATTTCACCATTCTTTCACTTTGTCTGGAGGGCATGCAAAGTGAATTCAGTAATACAATTTGCAAGTTTCACTCTCTAAAATTTCACTTCGTGAGTAATGTAACAGAAAAGTGAATTCCGTAATCAGCCTGTAAGTGTCGTATTACAAACCAACATACGTCCGTTTTTATATATCTCGATTATAGTACGTAAAAAGCAGCGCAGCACATAGTACAGTCATTATGATGCCCGACCGTTTTTTCGACAACTTTAGTTATTTAGTAAAAAAATTTGGTCGCTACGAAAGGCCCTTTTATTTAAACGGGATAATATATAGCCTATGTTCACCCTGAAAGTCCATTCTAAAATTGGTGAAAGAATTTTTGAAATCGATCCAGCAGTTTTAAGGATTACCTCCTACATACAAACCTCAGAGAACATTACCTCTTTGTAATATTAGTATAGATTTATTTAGAACTTATTTATAATACAAGCAAGACTACAAGACTAAGACCAAGGCTAAGAAACCAGTGCAAGACCAAGATGAAGAGAATGTCGAAAAAAAAAAGGCCAACCCATATAAATTAAAATTTTTCATTGTATTGTTGATTATTTAATTATACACAATAATAAATTCGGTATAAAGAAAATGTGTAAAATTAAATAGACACACATACTTTGTTTTGATTTTGTATTGATCGTAGACTTTACGTTACTAAAATTTTATATGTATTATCTGCATTTATTTGGCTTTTATGACGTCATTTCTAGCCATCAATTGTTTTGGTTATTCCTGTGAAAGGAGTAATCCTTTGATTTAAATTTTCATATTATTGATATTTTAATCGCTTAACATTGTAAATCAAAAATAATGCGAAGTTCTACTTTTATAGGTCATCACCTTTCTTTATTGCTTTAAAATTTATCTTACTTTTTTATTTGCTGTTGTTTAATTATTATAAACAAATATTTATACATTAGACAAAGACAAAAATGAAATATTGTAGGCAGACACGCAAACATAAATCTATTATGGGCGCAATGAATTTGTAGTGTGATTATGTCCTCCACGCACAAACATCCAATTTGAAAACCTCTCGACCTCTTGTCTTTGTTCCAGCAGAAAAAAAAAACAAATAAACCATCACCGGCTAGAGCGAGGAATACAATCTGAATTCAAATGCGTGGAGCGTGTGGACTACAGCCACTGAAATGAAAAATTGCCAAAAGAAATGATAAATAACATATTTTTAAGCAGAAAAAAAAATAAAAACCATTTCAGTGGACCAGTCAAACAACACACTCGTATGTATTTGATATACGTTTATATATGTATGGTTTAGCAAACGGTTTTTTGTACTTGAGGGAATTCCATGCTTTAAAAAGGCGCATTCCCAAGCCTAATTCGAAAAGGGACTGGTGACTGTGCCGATGGCTCAGCAGAGAGAGGTTTTATTGAGAAATGCAGAGCGAACCAATGCACAATATTGTTTCTTGGTTTTTGATGAGATATGGCTACGGGCGCCACTGGGGGCTGGTCATGATCGCACCACGAAATTATTAAAATGTGACAGCTGGGCGAATAAGAATAATTATTTTGAGTTGTTCGGCCTATTGATTTATGTGAGGCATTTTATGCAACATATTTAGTGCTCTACACAGCCAGGAAAATATTGTTTTGCCAGACACAATAACATAATCTAAATCGATTTAGTTATAGTTATAATTCTCTGCTGTAGGATGGTGTTGTGGTAAACGCAATTTTTTTTCTAAAAAAAAGCTCAAGTGCTGGGGCTCACGAGTACACTCAGATACGAGCAATAATTTTGAAATTTTGATAACGATATTTTCTATACTAAAAATTTATTTAGTTGTAGTATGTTGTATATTGCATGTTTTATGTTGCCACATGTATTACATGTGTTAAACGTGACATCACATACGATTGCGCACTACACGCGTCTCAAAATATACCTCTTTCTTTAAGATGTTTATAATTTTAAAACCAACTTTCATACGCGCCACATGCGTCAGAAGTTGCCGCTCCTATTTGCATATACTAGAATTGCAATTTATGTCTTATTTGAGTTATCACAAGCCGATAATTTCATATTTCAAAAAGATATTTATCAAAATAATTTAATTTTGCAATAATTATTATTGCACGATATCGTATTACCACAGAAAATATAATTTTATCTTTATTTATTATCTTTGGTATTACCTATCCGATACAAACTAGTTTTGACATTAGCCCTGGTGACTCCAGCACTACCATTTTTTAAATACTTTTTTCTTTAGATCTAGCAAGTCGTGAAACTTTCATTTTTTCATTTTGCTTTACCGCGTCACCACGTGTCATCGCGTTTTCGTGACATGTCGTAAGGAATCGCATTCAAATAAACTGAAGTTCCTTATATATTGTATGAATATGTATATATTTATATAACATGTAGATACATATACAGGGTGTCCCCGAAAGAATGGATAAGCTTGGAACACCTCATAGTAGAGATATTGGGCGCTCAAAATAATATACAAAAAAATATATATCCCAACCTAATCTAAGATATGTAATTTTTTTAAAAATTTCGATTTTTTCATACTACTTTTCGTTTCTGTATACCACAGCTACAAATAAATGAAATCCATCTGTTTTTCGGTATTATAGTATTCTTCATGGACTATACCAATAGATATGCAGTAAACCGTATGATTAGCTATTGTAATTTTTTGGAAAAATAAATAAATATTTTTTTTTGTTTTGACATTAGCCCTGGTGACTCCAGCACTACCATTTTTTAAATACTTTTTTCTTTAGATCTAGCTAGTCGTGAAACTTTCATTTTTTCATTTTTCTTTACCTCGTCACCACGTGTCATCGCGTTTTCGTGACATGTCGTAAGGAATCGCATTCAAATAAACTGAAGTACCTTATATATTGTATGAATATGTATATATTTATATAATGTGTAGATACATATAGAGGTTATTGCTATATTAATATGCAGAAGGAGTAAATTTGACTAAATAACAAACTTCTAAGAATTCAATGATTTTTAGTATTAAACTGTACCTGATGATAAGGACGTCATAAAAAACAACATAACACAGTGATAAAACTTTAATTGACTTATGTACATTTAAAGTAAATGCTCAAACTGTCTCCCGCCGATTCATGCGACACGCGCGACATCTTCGAAGGAAAGCTCCTTAAAGAAATTGCCCTCTTCTTTTAGGCAACCCCAATCCGGTGAACGTGGAGGCCACAAAATGGGCCCCATACGGTCAATCCATATATCTATAGGTATGTGTCATTCAAGTACGCAAGGACGCTTACGGCATAGTGCGCAGGACACTAATTAAAACAGGAGGCCCCGCAAGTATGGGAGGAAAAAGCGATGCCAGAAGACTGGCGAAGAGGCATCCTGTGCCCCTTACATAAGATAGGAGATATCACAACCTACAGAAACTATCGTGGTATAACGTACCACAAGACAGGATAGTCCCATACGCTAAAAGTATCATTGGTCCATACCAGTGTGGCTTCATCCCAGGCAAATCAACAACTGATCAGATTTACACCCTTAGGAAGGTGATGGAAAAATTTCTAGAGTTTCAAAACTCACTACACCATCTTTTTATAGACTCTAAAGCCGCCTATGATAGCATAGCCAGAGTAGAACTTTATAAAGCCATGAGAGAAGTCGGCATCCCAAATAAACTTACACGACTATATAGGTTTACCATGACCAATGTTATAAGCCAAGTAAAAATATCCAGATCACTATCAAGCCCATTCAACATCTATAACAGGCTCCGACAAGGGGATGGACTGGCCTTCGTCCTCTTCAACCTGGCGTTGGAGAAAGTGATCCGAGACTCTGACGTAACGGCGAGAGGAGCAAGAGGAACAATACTCTATAAGTCCATTCAGATACAGGCTTACGCAGACGATATTAACATCGTTGGTGGAAACTGAAGAGCTGTACAGGAAGCTTTCATCCAGATCGAGCAGGTGGCACAAAATCTGGGGCTGCACATAAATCAGAGCAAAACAAAGTACATGGTGGCCACGTCTGCGAGTAGAAGATCCAACATTGGTTCCTCAATTCAAATAGTGGAGCGCGAATTTGAATCATTTAACTATCTCGAGTCAACTGTATGACTGGATGACATCGGCTCGAAATCAGGACCGGTGGAGAGACTTTTTGCGGGAGGCCAGGACCGGACCCCGGTTGTAGGGCCAAATATGATGATGACTCTTAAACTTTTACAAAAAAAAATATTTACCACATTTCATGATTAAAATTGAAGTTGAGGTTTTTTTTCCAAAAAATACAACAGCTACTCGTACGATAGATTGCATATCTATTGGTATAGTCCATGAAGAATATTAAAATATCGAAAAATAGATCGATTTCATTTATTTGTAGCTGTGGTATGAGAAAAATGGACATTTTTTTTAAAAAAATGATATATCTTGGTTTAAGCGCTTTTTTACCCACAGCAAAACGAAAACGAAACATGAATTTATTATATTATAATAATTTTTGAATTTACATTACGTTACTGCTAAAACCTTTTTATGTATACCGCATAATAACACATTATTCTAATTTAATTTTAAGAAACTTATAAAAATGTGTAATATATAAATAAATTGAATTTGATTTTTTTCTAACAGAATAGTGAACTATATGTTTTAAGTTTTCGCCCGAAAAACTAAACGAAATTGTTTGTCTGCCATTGTTGTTGTTTTTTAAAAATATTTACACAGAACCAACTAAATAAAAGCAAAATAGTTGTTTGACATAATACGTAACTAGCCTCAATTCGATTTCTGTAGTCAAATTGGCGAATTAATTAAAAATACTCTGCAAAAAATTCAAAGAAAATTATTAAACAGGAGTCATGATTTCGCAAAAAAGAAAGCCAAACGCTAGATGAAGATATTTGAGGAAAAATTGATTAAAGAGGTAGATGCGCATCCCCCTATTTATAATAAAATGTGCAAAGATTATAAAAATAAAAATAAAATAAAAAAGCGGCTTTGGAAGAGATTTCTAACATTTTGAAAGTACTGGTAAATATAAATTGTTCTAGGGCCAAATTCTTTCGAAGTAGATAATTATTTCATTATTAAATTACAGTTGAAGAATGTCAAAAAAAGTGGGTCAATCTAAGAGACTCATTTAGAATTTTTTTGAAGTCTGATAAAGATATTCCTAGTGCAGTCGGAGCTCGGACCGCAATAAAATGGTGCCACTTTGAAGCCTTAAAATTTTTAGTTCCTTAAACTAAAGTCCCTGAAGAGTAAATATTTATTTTGTAAATAAATATAAAGTTGATATTGTTATAAATCTTTATTTTTTTTAATGATTGTGAAAATTTTTATAATAATCCAGAATGTGATAATTCAACAATGAATGAATAATGCTTAAAATAAAAATGAAGAAGCACAGTTATGTTCCAATGCCAGCACTATATATGTGTGGGTTGAATCTGTATTAACAGAACCACCGAGGAGCTCATTCCGGAAACGAAGAAATGTGTATGGCAGTTCAGTCGACAAAATATTAAAAGTTGGAAATCTCCCAGGTGCGGCACCAATAAATAATTCACAGTATCCGGTGACCAAATTTTTTGAAGCTTTAAGCGAATTGACAAAAGATTTCACTAGACAAGAACAAATAGAAATGCAGATGGAATGTTTTAAATTAGTTAAACATTTCATCCAAAACTAATCGCCTTATTAACAAAAAAACGTAACTTGTACTTTAACAGTTATGTACGTTCTTATTTTTTTATTTTTTCGATTTCATATGGTTAAAGTTAAAGTCAAATCATATGATGTTGGAAAGAAACATCTCCTTCTTTAAGGCACCAATCCGCAAACCGTTCCCGAAATCCATGAACATGGCTTATTTTTTCAGGCTCATCCGCTTCAATTACTATTTCGTTAATGTTAGTTCTTAAAATTTTTTGTAAAATGCAGCAACTTAGGACGACTTGCTTGGCAAATGTAACCTGGATCTCCAAAGAGTGTTCCGAAGGCATTTTCGACTATCCACCTCGCTCTTGACAACCTATAAAAAAAAACAGATCTATAGATTAAGGAAAAACTTTAATTCAGCATTTATTGCCAAGATTGTCTGCAGTATACATCTTCTAACAGTGGTGATCCCCATTAGAAAACGTAGTGATAAATCGGTGAAGCTGCACCCTGTCGCTTAAAATATAAAAATTATTACGATAAATATACGGTACAATCCAAAAACAATATGTAAAAACGTATCTTAATGCCGACACAAGTTTTTCTTTTAGGGAAATGATAGTTTTCCGAAAATTGCACTTTTTCGACACAATTCTGCTGTAAATTTTTTTTAAAATAAACTCGAACTGATCTTTACTCATACGAAAATATTGAAAATTTTTTTTGGGGATACAATCCCAAGTTCATAATTAAATTAAAATACTTCACCGTGAGCTTTTCTAATTTAAAAGAAAACTAGATTTTCGTTTTTATATATGTTGTGGCGAAGCAAACCGAAAAAATGATAAAAAATTGTTTTTCGTTTTTCTTATTTTTCGGTTTGCTGTCGGTAAAGCGCCTTAGTTTGGGATATATTTTTTTTGTATTTTATATTGAGCGCCCAATAGCTCTTCTATAATATGTTCCAGGCTTATTCATTCTTTCTGGGACACCCTGTATAAAAAGTTAAATATTTCGTTTGTTCCAGAGGGGTTATAAGTGAGGGGCTTGTTAACAATTTAAATGCGCTAATACTAGGCTCACAATTTTATGGGGTTTTCCGGAAATTAGTTTTAATTAAACTCAATGACAGTCGAAAATCTGTACTGTGTTCACGGGGGGCTTAAGCAGCAAGCGAAAAATATGTTCAACAACATCTTTGCCACCTTTAAGTCCAATTTCTTGCCCTCATATTGTCTGCACGAGCTAGCGGTTTTGAAAATGCAACGCACAAGCATTAGTTTATGTTCGGCAGAAGAGGATATGTTTGTTTTTTTTTACAGCCATACCAACTTGAACTATGCCATTTTTGTCTTTTGTTGTTATTGTATACGGTTGTAGGAAGATTACGTGCGCTGTTAATAAAAACAACAAATTGAATAATGGTTCGATCTTTTTCTATGCTGGATGGAAAGGGAGTACATTTTTTATCTTTTTTAATTATTTTTCAATTACGAACTAGGAGCATCATACGAATTCATGTCATCTGGGAGCACATTTAAGTACACGGGACTTAACTGTGATTTTTTTCGCAAACTCTATAAAGTGGTTTCCACCCTTATAATTGGAGTCACGCCACGCAGAGAAAATATATGGTTGCAGTACAGCGAACAAAGTGTTATTCTGAAGATAATAATATTTTTACTGTGAAAATAGATACTTGTCGTAACAATGCCAAATTTTTTCAAATGATGATAATGAAAATAAAATAATTGCCGAAATCATATAATCATAATTGGTCTTGTCCTTAGAACTATCAACTGGAATGGGAATTTTAAATTTTTTCTCGAATGGCCGAAATTTATAATACCTTTAGGATATTACAATGTATAATGTTTTTAGCTATTTCCGAATTTGACTCCTTGCTAAAATTTGGTTCGATTTTTGTCAATGGGGTTTGTTTTGCATAATCAAAAGCTTACCTGATGTCAGTTTCTAAAAGTCACTCTTCAGCTGATTCAGTTCGTATCATACCAATTATGCCTTTCGATAAAAAAAACTTTAAAAATTGATTTTAGTATAGTTTTTCAGTTGTTTCGTTATCTAATGTTTTTGTATACAACTTGGACTTTTTATAGGATATATCTGAATCATTTAATCAAATTATTTTCAGTGTAAAAAACAGTAACAAAAATGAATTGGATGTTTGTCCGAACTGTTGTAAACAATGTGATTCTGACCTTTTGTACTTCCGTAGTATCACTCGTTTGATGTGCACATTATGTATACTCGTATATTTGTGTTATAAAGGAAATAAACTCTTCTTAATTCTAAAATGGCATTCGCAACAATTTTGTTGGTATTCATAGCATATCCATAAACATATTCATATCTCTTAATTAAATGAGCAATTGCTTTTGATTAAGCAATAAAAATTTCAATTTCCTATGTTACGGATAGGGGAGCCTCTTAATTTGTTGCGAAAGCACACATGCGATAAGCGACCTGCAAACTAAAAACTCGAGCCCAACATATTGTGAATTCTTTCTTGGGTCTCTGAGTTCGAAAATAATTTGTAGGTTAATTACTTAAGTGCTCTTGAAATTTAATTTTTCAAATTGTTCTTTTGTTTTTGCTTGCTTATTTATACGCATTTGACATATGTATTATAATGGTATTACCAATACTTCTATCCTCCACGGCTGTGTTCATTGCTTTTCAGGAGGTTAATTCAGAGACAAATTCATAAAATATATTTAACCCTTATAATGTTAACACATGTACAACACACATGAATCCGGCTACGCTTAGCGCAACATTTTTACGTTTTATTATGTATAAGTGTTTACAGTGTTCAAAATTTTTAAGAAAAAGAACATCGCATGCCTTGCTGTAATTCGTCATAGTCTGTGGGTTGGCCATTATTTCTGATATACCATTTTCGGCTTACCCATAATAAATAAGTTAAATTTGGAGATTTTTCATTAGGTGTTGGGTTATAAAAAGAAAAATTAGGACCATTATTAAATAAACTAAATCCAACAAAATACAATTTTTTATGTTGGCATATTTAATACTCGTACAAGGACTCTTTAGTCAAAGAAATCAAAAAACTAATCCGTGAATTTAGTTTGACAAAAAGAATTTTTATTAAAACACATAGTTTTTCTCATGTAATTTGTCCATGTGACGAATTTTACAAATAAATGGTCACTTTACGAGTATACGCAAACATAATAGTCAAAACTTTAGTAACACGACCTATAAGCTGAAATTTTGTGAGCAGCCAATAAAAAATATTATATAAATTAAAGAAAAAGGTAAAAAAGATTTTCAAGCTATATATATTAATTTATCATAACGAAATCGTGGTATATCTCACACAGCATTTTTGATATTCTTCGTGTGACGCGTGTCGCGCGTCGTTTGTGGCGCATGTAATGCATGGAAAAGTGAAACTGGTATATATCGGCTTCTACTAGTCAGAATTTGATGAGACTTGTTTTAAAACAATTAATTGGTTAGCGCTCGGCTTGCGATGACGTAATTTGTGACACCCTAAAAAAAATAGCGTACATTACTCACTTGAAAGTGCTTATTGAGCTTGTTAGATTGCCGCAATCGGCTACCGCCTTGTGCTTCAAGCTTCTAACTCGCACGACATGCTCGTTATGTAATATACTATAACAGAATATAAGAGGGAAATGGTTACTTTGCATATCCCTTTTAGGATTGAAGAAACTGATGTTCTGACAGATATGAAATTTCTGCGTATTTTCGATAAAAAGGAAGGCCTTATAATGGAGCGGAGAAAAGAATTACAATCCAATTTAGATATCGCTTAAACGATGGAAATTTGCGCGCGATTAAGGGAAGAGATGGAGCTCAACAATTCGCAGGCAGATATTGACCGGAATCATGTTAATGTTCAGGAAATTCCTGATCCGTATCAACAGCTACTTCAAGATCAGAATTCAGGAATTAACGATGACGTAGTAGCAGCACCGATAAATAAGCTCGGGGCAATATGGAAAAAGAAAGACAACTTGATGGAGACCTCAGAGTTTATCGATCGCATGAAAAAGAGTAGGGTAGGCTGTGTCGAAGACACGGCCGTGGGTTTTGAGCGTGACAACGTCTGCCCGGGACGAAGAAAAGAAAACAAAGATCTTGTTGTCTGTGGGACATAAACACGGACGTATATATTAAAAATTTTTTCTATACTAAATACAAGTCCTACATATCACTGCCCAAACAGAGTAATCAGCTTTTGGTTTTAACTCATAAAAAAATTTGAGTTGTTTTAAATTAAATTTGAAGAGAAGATAAGTGAGCAGCACTAACCAATGCATCGAAATGGTATGCTAAGAATGTCGCTTTGAAACATGCAGGCGTGATTAAATTTCTTTTGCATGGTTCCCTCCCTTCTGTAATAGATCAAAGAGTTAATCAATTTATAAAAAAATCGAGTAATTTTAAAATAAATTTTAAGAGATATGAAATTGAAAAGAGAAGAATTTCGCTTTGATACATGCAGGCGTAATTAAATTACTTTTGCATGGTTCTCTCTCTTCCGTAATTGATCGAAGAGTTATTGCGGCTATATTTTGAACCGACTTACAGTCTGCTTGTAGGGCGACAATTTGACATTTACATTTTGCTATTTGCATCCCATTTTAAGTAGCTGCGTAAACTGCGCAGTCGATTTTTCTTTAATGCATTGGCTGAAAAGTGAATTTTTGACCAACATGCAGCATAAACTGCGCAGCGGCTGAATTCTTGACCGCAGCCTACTACTGCATATGTTTGTTTCGTTCTGCTCTGCTTGATTGTATGTTATTGAAACCACATACATGATCATCAATCACATCACATACAACACAATAAATAATTTATAAGCTGATTTAAATGTTCATAACCACTAACTGTGAAGTTGCTGCATATTACATATTACTGCCCAATGCAGCTTTTGGTTTCAACTCATAAAAAATTTGAGTAGTTTTAAATTAAATTAGTAGAGAAAGGTAGTGAGTACTGAGTAGTGCTGCCCATGCTTCGAAATCGCTTTCAAACATGCAGGCCAATTATTTCTCATTAAATTTCTTTTGCATTGTTCTCTTATTTCTGTAACTTACAGTAGTATTGTTTTCTGTTACACGACCAAACACGAGAGCACTCACTCACAATGTTGATAGAAAGAGCAGAGCAGAGCACTGATAGGAAAATGAACAGAGACTATACTATCACTGCGGCTGCGGTAAAGAATTAAGTAGCTTCGCAGCTTGTGCTGCACAAAAAAAATACCAGACCCTATTGGCCAGATCCTAGAATTTCCATAGGAACAATTCTTATAGTCACATATTAGTCCTACATTCCGAGTTTCATACGAATCCCTTGAGAAATGGCTTGGTTCCAAAAATCCCAGACCCTATTGGCCAGATCGTAGAATTTCCATAGAAACAAGTCTCATATGTAGTCACATATTAGTCCTACATTCCGAGTTTTATACGAATCCCTTGAGAAATGGCTTGGTTCCAAAAATCCCAGACCCTATTGGCCAGTTCCTAGAATTTCCATAGGAACAAGTCTTATAGTCACATATTAGTCCTACATTTCGAATTTCATGCGAATCGCTTGATAAATTGCTTTGTTCAAAAACTCTAGTTCCTCATGACCAAATCCCATTGGATATTAAAAAACGTTACTTAACATCTGTTAAAAACGTAACTTAACATCTGTTAAATAGTGACATTTAACATTTGAGTTTTTGAACATGTACCCCCTTAAACCTTGGACTGAGACGTTGTCACGTCAAAAGGCAAACGCAAATCAATTGGTACAACATATTATATGGTTGTTAACATAAAAAAACCCACACCCGTTACACACCCGTTACAACTGTTATTGACTGGTCTTGCTGGATGTGGGAATACTTTTCTCATCAAACTCATCATGGAAATTTGTAATCGATTCACACATTCGGATGGTTATTGTAATGCTTATCTTACATGTGCATCCACAGGGAAATCCGCGGTCAAGGGTTTATATAGATCTTTATTCAAGTATGTCAAGATGATACTCATAGATGAAGTAAGCATGATTGGGGCGGAAATGTTAGAACGCGTAGTCTGAAAGAAATAACGGGATGTGTTAGCAAATGGGGCAGTAGGCAAATTGGCACACGTTTAATTGGGTGATCAAAATATAGTTCTACGCGTTTGGCTTCTTTTCCCTAGCGGCGTCGGTTCTAAAACACGTGGGAAAATGGCTGGCTGCTTTAATATAAAAGGAATTAGCAGAGCAACAGTTCCTATCAATCGTAGATCCGCAACAGTTCCTCTCAATTCAAATAAATCGATTCTTGCTAAAAGAAACCATTTTTCACTTAAACCAGCCTGCTCGTTAACAATTCACAAATCCTAAGGAGGGAAATTTGATGAAATTTTCTACAAATACAGTAAAACACATTCACGACCTTTGGTCTACGTTGCCTTATCCAGGGTCACAGCTCAAGAAGGACTTCATATTGTACTTACTGATGAGCGTCAACGTTTTTACCATGGTAGACGAGAAAATGAAACAATGCTTCCATTAAGAAACGAGTTTACCTGGCTATTTACTGTCCATCTTCATACAATTGGTCGGATTATACTCGAAAAAATCAGTAGAGTGAATATGACAATATTTTCTCAAAATTGCCAAAGCCTCCGGGCTCATGCGCGTGACCTCCGTGGTAGTATAATACAGAAATCACATGTATTAATGTTATCAGAAACTTGGCCTCGTAACGAGGAACGGGTCGAAATTGAAAATTTCAATTGCATAACACAACACAGACGACCCAGCATTAAGCGCGGTGGAAGCGTCGGCATCTATCAAAATGATGGCGATTCACAACACGACTTTACTGTCTGTAATGATGCTTACTTGACAACAAATTCCCAGCACGTTAGTCAAACTATGTAAATCTACTTTTGGGAATATATACACCGCGATATATACTTTGCTTAACGGTAAACAAATTGTAATGTCACGGTAATCTGATGAGCATTCAGAGCGCCACGAGTATTGCGGTTGAGTTCAAGGAGAGGTGGCATGCATCTGACTTTTTCTCTTGAGCACCGCTGGTGGAAGATGCGATAAAACATGATAAAACACGATAATTTAACATGAATAAAAAAAATACATAGCTATAAACAAAAGAACTAAATCACACGTCATTGAATGTAAACATGAATAAACAACTAAAGCAACAGGCAAAAATTTCATATGAATACAGCGTTGAACTATATGACCCAAGGCGTCACCTACTTGACCCTAGAGCCTAAATGAAATAAAAAAAAGTATTTCTGGGGAAATGCGGAAAAAAGAGTTTTTTGCAATTTTTAAAACATAATTAAACCATGAAAACCATGTGCATTTATATAGAACTACTGCAAAAAATTATGCAATTTTTTTAATTTTTATTTTTGAAGTTAAATATTTAAAAAAAAATTTAATATTTTTTTGACCAGGCGTCTAAACGAAGGAGGCACATTTTAAATGAAAATGATACTTTCGAGATAATCTATATATATAAAAGTGAAACTTTGTATGTATGTATGTATGTATGTCCGGTATGGACTGCCAAGCCCTTCAACCGATCGCGTTCTAACTTTGCATATGGGCTTTATACCATAATAGGCAGTTAATAGGCATATTTTGAAAGTGGTGAGACTCCTAGGTCAAGGGGTCACCATACGAATTTAATTTATTGTTTTTACAAATTGCATGTTTTTATGAATCGATCGCGTTCAAACTTTGCATAGGGGTTTTATACCATAATGAACACATAATAGGCATATTTTGAAATTGGTCAGACTCCTAAGTCAAAGGGTCTCAATAAGAATTTTTTTATTGTTTCTACAAATTGCATGTTTTTATGAACCAATCGCGTTCAAACTTATTCTATAGTTCTCTGGGCTGGTGAGGTGGTCAGTTGGTGGCTTGGTCAGTTGGTGCGAGTTCAATGGTTGGGGGTGGTCTGTGAGTGGGTGGTCATCAGAGGTCCGTGGGCTGGGGGTCAGATGGTGGTGGGTCAGTGGGCGGGAGGTCAGTGGGTGTAGTGTCAGTGTGTGTGTGTAATTGGTGGGGGTCAGTGGGATGGGGCAGCCGGGAAACGCCGGAGACGATGAGTGGGTAATGAAGCCACGAGCAACGCCGGGCACTCCAGCTAGTTGACAATAAAAGTAAATTGTACGTAAATTTGCTATTATTAAATATTATGTATTCAAAATTGAAACGTATGTGCCTTATTTTGGCTATTATTATGGCTCTAAAAAATTATATTGTATATTTTTGTAAATAAGGCTAACAATAATGAAAAGAGCCGAGATTAATGATGCTATTAAGCGAATAATAGCTGCAATTTTATTGACACAGGAATAGGAATAGGATTTAGCTTACCCAATAAAATGAACAAGAATTGTTAGCTTCTGTACCACTTTTTCACACAACATGTTAATTTTTTCCATTTTTAAACAATTAAATTCCTATTATTTTCCCAAAATAAAATTTATACCATGTAAGCTAATAAAAATACATTTTTAATTTAAAACGCGTGTAAAACGAGTATTAGTTTGCTTTGATCTGAAACAAATTGCAAACTAGCGTGAATTAATTTTTTTTGCGATTTGTTACTTTGTTTATTTTTTTTTTGTTTTTTTTTTTTGTTATTTGTTATTTGTCAATGTTCATCCAGTTCTGAGCTATGTTTAAAGTTTCAAGTCTCTAGCTCAATGGGAAGTTAGTTTAAAGTCAATTACGAAATTCCACCCGCACAGACATACACGAAAGCGAGCTAATAAAAACGTTTTAAAAATACAAACGGTTTGTACTAATTTATTTTAACAAAAATCAAAGAAACAAAAAAAAATAACATCATGTCATGTTGGTCACAAAAACTAAAAATATTTAAAAAACTATATGATTTAAATCTAAAAAAAAACAACCCATAAAAATTAAAATTTTTCTTGTAAATTCTCTAATCGGAGATACACACACACACACAAACACACACTGCGTGCTCGTCTTGTGGCAAAATCATCCACCAAATTACGCAGTGGCAGCGAACAGCGCTGCTCACAAAGCACAGAGCTCAGACATTGCCGAGATCTGATGCGATATAGCGATATTTAAAAATATTACAAAAAGTGTTTTCCATCGAAGACACACATGTGTACAAAATTTAAATAAAATCGGGTAAATTTTGTAAAATATTTGTATGGGGGCCCCCCGAACCCGAGGTCCGATGTTTTTTTTAATAGAAAGTATTGTCACCGGAAATATACATGTGTACAAAATTTCAATAAAATCGGGCCATGGGAAGTGGGCTAAAAATTGATCAGAAAATCTGACCAGCCAGCCAGCCAGCCAGCCAGCCAGCCAGCCAACCAGCCAGCCACGTGCACGCGAAGTTAATATAGAGAATTTAAAAAAATATGGAAGTGGTCAGACCGCTGGTCAAGGGGTCACCGTACGCATTTTTTATATATCATATATTTTCATGTATATTTCGGAATGGTATATAATAGTAACATAGTTTCCTATTTACCTGGGAAACGCCGGATGTTTTAGAAAATTAAAGTTGTCTCCTAACTGCCGTTGTGCATGGTTGTGCTCCTCACAAGTTCGCGCGTTATTGACCGAAAAATTAATGTCAATAATTATGAACGTGTTGTGTTTGCGCAATTGTGCGCGTTAATAAGATTATTGAAAAATATAAAAAAATAAAAATCGTGCTGTGTTCTGCGCAGAAGCAAAAATAAAAAGCAAAACAACGGTTCGCGCGGTCGCCGTTCGTAAGCGCGAAGTGCAGTGTGTGGCTTCCCGTTACACCTATCACTCCAGCTCAGTTAAAGAAATTGTTTGGTTAATGATAATTGTTGTATGTTTAGGCATGCGGCAATTTGAGACTACATTTCTTTAACAATGAAGAATAGCAGACTCTGAGTGTTTCGTGAAGGCATAACACTGGCGGCAATATGTTTTGAAAATCTAATATGATTCACTCTCTCCTCAGTCTGGCTTAAAGAAGCGGTAAATTGTGTGTTTTTGTGTGTTTGTGTTGTTTGTTGTGATGTGTAATTTCAGAGTGGATCTCAGCAACATACGTGGGCTGAGAACGAATTTTTTCGCTGTATTTACACATGTAAATATCCACAGTCCAGCAATTCTGGCACTGAGCGAAACTCAGGTATTTGTGAATTCTGATACTTCTGATTTAAATCTGCCTGGGTATTGCTTAGTGCCATTATTTTTCCCACGTCGCGGGCTCGCAATTTATGTCCGTAGTGATGTTGCGTTCAGACTTTTGCCTCAATTAAGCCAATGTTCCAATGCGGAATTTAATTTCATTTGGCTAAGAGTAATGGTACAAGGGCGCAACATCCACTACTGCTTTCTTTACAGAAGCCCCAACTTACTCTTCAACTCTTCACGAGTTTGATGCACTGTCTGACTCAATTGCAAGAATAGTTAGAAAAGATGAAAACACTGAAATCGTTATTGCGGGCGATTTCAATGTACACAATTGTGGGTGGCTTCGCCATTCTGGCCAGACAACACCCGCAGGAAGGGATGTTGAATTGTTCGCTGACTTAAATCACCTTACTCAGCTTGTAAATGAGCCTACACGAATACCTTACATTGCAAATCATTCCGCAAACACCCTTGACTTGTTCCTTACCTCTCGTCCTGATAATTACTCCGTCAATGTATTATCGCCTCTAGGCTCGTCCGACCATTGTGTTGTATCATCTAATTTCTCGTTAATAAACCACGCAGTTAGAGAAAAAACTCCCAAAAAACAGTATGGCAATACGAGAAAGCCAATTGGGACGGCCTTAACAACTTCTTTGGGAGTTTTAACTGGTCGATATTGTTTCGCGATAACAACGTGGATGCCGCCGCTGATGCAATCACAAACATCATTCTTATTGATGAGAAAGTTTATCCCCTTCAGGGATAAGTCTATCAAACCAAAGGATGATGGATGGTACGACTCGAGCTGTAAAGAGGCTTCTAGGATTAGATAGGTATGCTTTCGGTTTTACAAAGCAAACCCTTCAGAGGAAAAACGAAAAAAATTTAAACGAGCCAGAAATGATTGCAATGCTCATCTTCGGCTAGTCAAATTCGCCTACGACCGAAAATTGAGGCAAAAAATACTACAATGTCCCAAAGGTAGTAAAAATTTTTGGTCATTCGCGAAAAGAATTAAAAATACAGCCTCGTCGTCCATTCCAACGCTCATTTATAATGACACTCCAGTTGTCAACTCTAAAGACAAAGCCAATAGGTTTGCTGCACATTTTGCAGCTAGCTCCACGCTTCCAGATTGTGCATTGATTCCGCCTGCACCTCCGAGTATTGAACACTCTATGGGACAGATCTTCATTCGTACTCGTGCAGTTGCTAGAGTTTTAAACGATCTCAACGTTCACAAATCCGCTGGCCCTGATGGTATTTCCCCATTAGTTCTGAAGAGGTGTTCTTCCAAGCTGGCATTACCATTGCGTAAGCTTTTCCATCTATCCTATTCTTCTGGACTCTTCCCGAGAAGTTGGAAAACAGCCTTTGTCCAGTCCATACCCAAAAAGGTGAGCCGTCGTCTCCTTCCTCGTACCGACCCATAGCAAATACATCCATTCTTTCCAAGGTCATGGAAACGCTGATAAATTTTCAGCTCATGAAATATCTTGAAACTAATGACCGACAGTACGGATTTCGTGGGCAACGCTCTACTGGTGATTTGATGGTATATCTCACCGAACAGTGGAACCGGTCTTTGCATCAATTTGGTGAAAGCAAAGCTGTTGCACTCGATATTTCCAAAGCATTTGACAGAGTGTGGCATCAAGCTCTTTTGTCCAAAATGCGTACTTATGGTGTAGATGATAAACTGCTTCATTGGATTAGAAGCTTTCTTTTGGACCGCTCAATTCCAGTTGATTTGGACGGTTTCAAGTCTGAAATACACCACATAAATGCTGGCGTTCCCCGGGACTCTGTTCTGTCCCCGACACTCTTTCTCATTTTTATTAATGATCTCTTATCAGTGACTTCTAATCCAATTCACTCTTTCGCCGACGACAGCACTCTCAGCTTCTCATATAAGTTTGAGGAACGTCCCTCCACATCTCATGTGGAACTTAAACAACTTCGTATGTTAAGCACGTTAAATTCTGACCTAGACAGCATAATAAAATGGGGAGAAAACAATCGAGTAGAATTTAACGCCTCCAAAACCCAATGCTGTCTACTGTCGTCCAAGCGAATCCCAAATCCCATGCCATTATCCATGAATGGCACTTGCATTGAGGAAACTGAAAATCTCGCAATTCTCGGTATGTGCGTCAACGACAAGCTTCGTTGGAATGACCACATATTTACCGTCGCCAAAAATGCTGCGAAATGTTTTGGTTTTCTTACCCGGTGCAAGAAATATTTTACTCCCTCTGATCTGGCTACTATCTACAAGGCTTTTATTCGCCCAAAACTTGAGTGCAATTGCCATATCTGGTCTGGTGCGCATAAGACTACTTTGCATCAGCTAGATAGAATACAAAACCGCGCGATAAACTTATCGGTGACAAAAATATAGCGAAATCATTAGATTCGCTTGAACACCGCAGGAATGTTTCTTGCTTGTCAATGTTTTATCGCTTCTTCTACCAGCGGTGCTCAAGAGAAATAGTCAGCTGCATGCCACCTCTCCTTGAGTTCAACCGCAATACTCGTGGCGCTCGAAATGCCCATCAGTTTACCCTCAAGCCCATCTTCGGACGTACAGTTGAATTCAGGGATTCGTTCTTCAGCCGTACAACACGTATGTGGAATGCTCTGCCAAACTCTGTCTTCCCACATCGCAATGATCCACAGGCATTCAAAACACAAGCTCACAGACATCTCCTCTTTTCTCCTCCTCTTCCATAACGCCCACGCTGTGCCAAGCATATAGCCGAGCATTATAAGGGTGCGAACCCCTTGAAGCGTGCCCGAATTATAAAAAAAAAAAAAAAAATTGATAAATATTTATTTTTTTATGATTTTTACATTAACTTGTTTGATTTTACATCAAAAATTATGACCATTATTACCTCTGACGCAACGTTAGAGTGAGGCAGAGACAGTGCCGGATCTATCTAAGAGCTTCTTAACTTGCCATATGGATAGTTGTAGTTCAGTCTTTAGAATTAATTAAGAGTTATCACCGAGAAACCCCGTTTATTATATTTTTAAATTCTCTATATTAACACCCATTCAAATTTTATGAAAAAAGTTTCCGATTTTCTTCAAATTTTATACGCATGTGTATCTCCGATGGACAAAACTTTTTGTAAAATTTTTGAAGCGATCGGGCCCCGGGTTCGTTGGGCTCCCATACAAATTTAAAATAAAAATTACCCAATTTTTTTCAAATTTTACACACATATGTATACTCAATAAACAATACTTTTTCAATTTTTTATTTGGTAGTGATCGGGCCCCGGGCTCGGCAGCAAAGCCCTTATACTTTACCGTCGTTCTTTAATGACTGTTTGCGGTGTGTGCTGCGCAATCGGCTGCGCTGCTTGGTTTTGGGTCGTGGATTTTGATTGCAAAATCTATTCATGGAAGCACTACGAGTTTGCGTCGCCATATTTTTAACTCGTCACTTACACGGTTTTTAATAATGTCATTATTTCTAATAATGAACGAAAACAGGAAATTTCGGTTTCACATAATTTCTCAAGCATCAATACTCGTATACATTACTCCTACTTACACAATCATTATTAATGCCATTTCACAAAGTTACCATGAATGTGCGTAATAGTATAAAAGTCGAATCGATAATGAACATTCCATTTCATCTTTAAGTAATATTTATGTATTTTGTTTACTAATGTCTCTTTCCAATTGCACAAACCGTATCCGACCATACCCATAGGTAAGCTTTCAAAGTGACAGAGTTTTCGAGGTGAACGAGGTGAGTGCCCGATGTACCCGATTGCCAACGGGTAGCAAAGTAACATTATCGGTTACAAAACAAAGGTACATACAATCAAACCGTACTTCGGGCACAGTTCGCAAATGCAACGTTAAACTGAAACCACTAGAGAGAAATCTTAGCTCACTCACAAATGAACCCAGCAAATGAAACGACTTCAACTTACATTTTTATTTACTGAATTGTATTTTTATTGATGTCGTTGTTGTTGTTGTCGATATCAACTTACAGATAGAACAGCAAGTTTTCACAATATTCTGTCATTTGGCGTTTTCATAAATTAGTTCAGAGCAGTCAAAGAGTTCTCAAGAAAAATGCTCGTGTTTCTTATTTGCTCAGAGTATGAGCGTGCTCTAAGTGATCAGAATAAAATAATCTGAGCATTTTCAAATTTGACATCTGATGTCAAATGTCTCTTTCGATGATTTTCTCCTACAATAAAAAAATAAAAAAAATAAAAAATGACCCAGGATCGAAGGGCGATTTAATTTCTGCGATTAGAGAATTTAGATGAAAAATTTTAATTTTTCTGGATTGTTTTTTTTCTCATAAGACGATACTTAAAGATCATATTATTAAATATAAACAAATACTTATCCACTACCTTTCTAAGAGTGTTCAAAATCAGTTTATTGTATTACTGATAAAGTCAAGAAGTCAATATATTTCAGTATTCAAGTAAATTGCACGTCTCATATCATAACAAAATTAATTTTAAGATGTGTTTCAGGATCTCGAAACAAAAAAGTTTAACATACGAGTAAATGAAAGATTTTTGTGTCTTCTAGAGGCTTCTGGCACAACAGAAGAAGGCCTTACTAAATTAGTATTATATGAGCTTAAAAGATGTTATATTAACATTTAAAACTGCATAGGACAAGCTTATGATGATGGAAAAAATATGAAAGTCAAATACAAAGATGTCCAAGAAAGAATATATGATTTAAATCATCTTGTTCCTTGTTTAGCCAATGACTTCAATTTGATTTGATTAAAACCTTTGTTTGGGATTGGGAGGCCAGAATAAAATCAATAAAACATGTGGTGTCTCAATTGTAACAATGTCATTTCTTGTAATATTAATTGTGCAAAAAAATATTCTCATTGATAATCAATAATAATAATAATAATTAATATTCGGCGCGACAGACCATTGCGGTCCAAGGCTTAGCTCTCGCGACCATATGTGTTGCGCATGTATATTTTTGGACACAAAGGGAATGCACCTACAATTTAAGCCCAGATCCGAACGGCGAATTGTGAAGCTTTCCGTCACAAGTTATTACCTCTCGTTTGTCACCCATTCGCGAGCGGTGGGACACCGTGAAAAATACTTTTTTGGTGTTATTGGGATTCGAACCACGAACCTCCTTCTCAGTAGCCACGCATATTTCCACTGAGCTACGGCGCCCACATTGATATTAATAAATTGATATTAATAAATTAAATAAAATACTTAAAGGAGAAAAAGTAATTCTGAGTTCAGCTATTGATTTGGTTGGAGAAGTGCTAATACAATTTCAAGAATATCGGTCATCACTTTTTGAGGAAGCTATTAACGAAGCCCAAATTATTGCAAAAGAAAACGCTTACGCCAGCTCCAGTTAACACTATTTTAAATATTAAAATGTCATTTTCTTTTCCATTAATCGACTTTGTCTCATATGAATTAGAAAGACACAAAAATAATTTGCTGCAAATCTAATTTTTTACCTAATTTAAGCAATATATCAGACGCGCATTTACAATGCTTGTAAAGAATTTGTGTCATTTTATGCTGGAGATGTATCAACGGAGTTAATATCATAAATTTCTTAAGTAAAAATCATTATTGTAGTAGAATTCGACAGAATTGAAAGATTTTTTCAAATGTTTTAATATTTTTAGCACTGCAATTTTCTGATATTTTTCCTTATTTTATAATTGCATTGCGTAAATTTGAAACCTTTTCTGAATTTTTTTTATAATTCGCGCACGCTTCAAGGGGTTTGCACCCTTATAATGCTCGGCTATATGCTTGGCACAGCGTGGGCGTTAAGGAAAAGGAGGAGAAAAGAGGAGATATCTATGAGCTTGTATTTTGAATGCCTGTGGATCATAGTGATGTGGGAAGACAGAGCTTGGCAGAACATTCCACATACGTGTTGTACGGCTGAAGAACGAATCCCTGAATTTAACTGTACGTCCGAAGATGGGCTTGAGGGTAAACTAGTGAGCATTTAGAGCGCCACGAGTATTGTGGTTGAATTCAAGGAGAGGTGGCATGCAGCTGGCTATTTCTCTTGAGCACCGCTGGTAGAAGAAGCGATAAAGCAATGAATGACCAGCAGGAAACATTCCTACGTGTTCAAGCGAATCTATTGATTTCGCTATATTTTTATCACCGATAAGTTTTATCACGCAGTTTTGAATTCTATCTAATTGATGCAAAGTAGTATTAGGCGCACCAGACCAGATATGGCAATTGTACTCAAGTTTTTGGCGAATAAAAGCCTTGTATATGGTAGCCAGATAGCGAGTAGAAGATCCAACATTGGTCCCTCATTTCAGATAGTGGAGCGCGAATTTGAAGAAGTGCAATCCTTTAACTATCTCGGGTCAACAATAGCAGCCGATAACAGCATGGAGCCAGAAATACGCGCACGGTTGCTTAAAGCCAACAAAGCCTACTATAGCCTGTCAAGGCTCTTCAAATCCAGGAACCTAACCATAACATCCAAGCTGCTGATATATAAGACAATGGTCATACCAGTACTTACATATGGATCCGAGACTTGGGTGCTTAGCAAAAAGCATTCTGACCTATTAGCCGCGTTCGAGAAAAAAGTCTTACGGAGAATTGATGGCCCCGTATGTGACGAAGGACGATTCCGGAGACTCTATAATGATGAGATCTACGAGCGTTACCGCGATGTCGACATCGTGAAGAAAATTAAGCTCGGTAGGCTCCGGTGGGCAGGACACCTAGCTCGCATGAGCGAAGAGGATCCTGCTCGGAAAGTCCTTTGCGGTAGGATTTATGGAACACGACAGCGAGGCCGGCCAAGCCTACGCTGGAAGGATGGCGTATACCAGGACGCCCAGAGTTTAGGGATGCCAAACTGGATGACATCGGCTCGAAATCGGGACCGGTGGAAAGACTTTTTGCGGGAGGCCAGGACCGGACCCCGGTTGTAGTGCCAAATATGATGATGATGATGGTAGCCAGATCAGAGGGAGTGAAATATTTCTTGCACGGGGCTAGAAAACTTAAACATTTCGCATCATTCCAACGAAGCTTGTCGTTAACGCACATACCGAGAATTGCGAGATTTTCAGTTTTCACGATGCAAGTGCCATTCATGGATAATGGCATGGGATTTAGGATTCGCTTAGACGACAGGAGTCAGCATTGGATTTTGGAAGCGTTAAATTCTACTCGATTGATGTACCCCCTTTTTATTATGCTATCTAGGTCAGAATTGAATGTGCTTAACATACGAAGTTGTTTGAGTTCCACATGAGAAGTGGAGGGACGTTCCTCAAACTTATATGAGAAGCTGAGTGTGCTGTCGTCAGCGAAAGAGTGAATTAGATTAGAAGTTACAGATAAGAGATCATTAATAAAAATGAGGAAGAGTGTTGGGGACAAAACAGAGCAAAGACCGGTTCCACTGTTCGGTGAGATATACATACCATCAAATCTCCCCCACTAAATCCATACTGTCGGCCACTAAAGATTTCGTTGGTTTCAAGATATTTCTTGAGCTGAAAATTGATCAGCGCTTTCATGACCTTGGAAAGAATGGATGTAAGTTCTCTATATTAACTTCGCGTGCCCGTGGCTGGCTGGCTGCCTGGTGGCCAGAATCTTGAGATCAATTTTTAACAGATTTCCTAAGTCCGATTTTATTCAAACTTAGAAACCTTACCACCAGAGTTGATTTTAATTGTCACTTCATTGTTCCACTCGTTGATTTTTTCCCTATTTTGTGATTTTTAAATTCTCTATAACTTCGTGTGCACGTGGCTGGCTGGCTGGCTGGTCAGATTTTCTGATAAATTTTTAACCCAATTCCCATAGTCCGATTTTATTGCACACATGTGTAATTCCAATGACAATACTTTCTATTAAAATTTGGGGCACCTCGAACCTCGGGGTCGGGGGGCTCCCATACAAAATTTTTAAAAAATTTACTTCTTTCTTCAAATTTTATACGCATTTTATTCTGAGCACTTAGAGCACGCTCATACTCTGAGCAAATAAGAAACACGAGCATTTTTCTTGAGAACTCTTTGACTGCTCTGAACTTTATTTATTTATTTTTTATGCTTTATTTATGAAAACGCCAAATGACAGAATATTGTGAAAACTTGTTGTTCTTTCTGTATGTTGATATCGACAAAAAACGGCATCAATTAAAATACAATTCAGTAAATAAGTAAGTAAGTTGAATTAAGCATAAAACATTTATGTCTCGTTTCATTTGCTGGGTTCATTTGTGGGTGAGCTAAGATTTCTCTCTCGTGGTTTCAGTTTAACGTTGCATTTGCGAACTGTGCCTGGAGAACGGTTTGATTTTATGTACCTTTGTTTTGTAAGCGATAATGAAAAAGATATTGGTAGCCAAAATACATACATATTACTTAAAGATGAAATGGAATGTTCATAATCGATTCGACTTTTTAAATTCTCTATATTAACTTCACTTGCCCGTGGGTCGTCGGTCGGTCGTCGGTCGGTCGTCTGTCGTGGATTCTTGCGATCAATTTTTAACCCACTTCCCATGGCCCAATTTTATTGAAATTTTGCACACATGTGTATTTCCGGAGACAACACTTTCTATTAAATTTTGAGGCCCCTCGGGCTGCGGGGTCGGGGGGCTCCCAAACAAAAATTTTAAAAAATTTACCCGATTTTCTTCAAATTTTAAACAATTTTTTAAAAAGTTTGGGGGGCTCCCAAACAAAAATTTTAAAAAATTTACCCGATTTTCTTCAAATTTTAAACACATGTGTATACCCAATAAACAATACTTTTTCGAATTTGGTAGTGATCGGGTCCCGGGTTCGGCCGCAAGGCCCTTATACATTTTTTAAATATCTGTACTGGCATCAGATATTCGTCGCCCTTTATGGACTTTGTGCGGTGTGTGCTGCGCAGTCGGCTGCGCTGCATGGTTTTGGTGGTGGTGGAGAGAGAGAGAGAAATCTTAGCGCACGCACAAATGAACCCAGCAAATGAAACGAGACATACATGTTTTATGCTTACTTCAACTTACATTTTTATTTACTGAATTGTATTTTTATTGATGTCGTTTTTTTTGTTGTCGATATCAACTTACAGATAGAACAAGAAGTTTTCACAATATTCTGTCATTTGGCGTTTTCATAAATTAGTTCAGAGCAGTCAAAGAGTTCTCAAGATAAATGTTCGTGTTTCTTATTTGCTCAGAGTATGAGCGTGCTCTAAGTGCTCAGAATAAAATGATCTGAGCTTTTTCAATTTTAACATCTGATGTCAAATGTTTATTTCGATGATTTTCTTCTACAATAAAAAAAAATGGCCCAGGATCGAGGGGCTCCCATATCAATTTCTGCGATTAGAGAATTTAGATGAAAAATTTTAATTTTTATGGGTTGTTTTTTTTTTACTATTACGCACATTCATGGTAACTTTGTGAAATGGCATTGATAATGATTGTGTAAGTCGGAGTAATGTTATGCTTGAGAAATTATGTGAAACCGAAATTTTCTGTTTTTGTTCATTATTAGAAATAACATTATTAATAACCGTGTAAGTCATCATCATCATATTTGGCTCTACAACCGGGGTCCGGTCCTGGCATCTCGCAAAAAGTCTCTCCACCGGTCGCGATTTCGAGCCGATGTCATCCAGTTTGGCATCCCTAAACTCTGGGCGTCCTGGTCTATGCCATCCTTCCAGCGTAGGCTTGGCCGGCCTCGCTGTCGTGTTCCATAAATCCTACCGCAAAGGACTTTCTGGATCCTCTTCGCTCATGCGAGCTAGGTGTCCCGCCCACCGGAGCCTACCGAGCTTAATTTTCTTCACGATGACGACATAGCGGTAACGCTCGTAGATATCATCATTATAGAGTAAGACCGTAAGACTTTTCTCTCGAACGCGGCTAAGAGTTCAGAATGCTTTTTGCTAAGCACCCAAGTCTCGGATCCATATGTAAGTACTGTTATGACCATTGTCTGATATATCAGCAGCTTGGATGTTATGGTTAAGTTCCTGGATTTGAAGAGTCTTTACAGGCTATAGTAGGCTTTAAGCAACCGTGCGCGTATTTCTAGCTCCATGCTGTTATCGGCTGCTATAGTTGACCCGAGATAGCTAATGGATTGCACTACTTCAAATTCGCGCTCCACTATCTGAATTGAGGGACAAATGTTGGATCTTCTACTCGCAGACTTTGCCACCATGTACTTTGTTTTACTTTCATTTATGTGCAGCCCCAGATTTCGTGCCGCCTGCTCTATCTGGATGAAAGCTTCTAGTAAAGCACTTCGGTTTCTACCAACGATACTGTCTGCGTAAGCCAGTATCTGAATGGACTTATAGAGGATTGTTTATCTCGCCATTACGTCAGATTCTCGGATCACTTTCTCCAACGCCAGGTTGAAGAGGACGCAGGCCAGTCCATCCCCTTTTCGGAGCCCATTATAGATGTTGAATGGGCTTGATAGTGATCCGGATATTTTTACTTGGCTTATAACATTGGTCATGGTCAACCTACATAGTCGTGTCAGTTTATTTGGGATACCGAATTCTCTTATGGCTTTATAAAGTTCTACTCTTGCTAAGCTATCATAGGCGGCTTTAAAGTCTATAAAAAGATGGTGTAGTGAGTTCTGAAACTCTAGACATTTTTCCATCACCTGCCTTAGGGTGCAAATCTAATCAGTTGTTGATTTGCTTGGGATGAAGCCACACTGGTATGGACCAATGATGACTTCAACGGATGGGGCTATCCTGTCTTGAAGGATATAGGAGAAAATCTTATACGCGGTACTCAACAACGTTTTACCACGATAATTGCTGCATTTTGTGATATCTCCCTTCTTATGTATGGAGCACAGGATGCCTCTTCGCCATACTTGCACTATTATTTCATAAATTGCTTGGTGTAATGTGGGGCCTCCTATTTTTATCCGTTCCGCTGGGATCCCATTAGATCCCGGGACCTTATTATTTTTGAGCCGATTTATCGCTCTGCTAACTTCGTCTATGCTTGGTGGCGGCAGCATAGTATGATCTTCGGTCAATGGTGGAGCCTCCAATTCCTCAGTTAGCTGGCCATTTAGCAACTCATGAAAGTGCTCTTTCCATCGATCTAAGATGCCTTTAAGATCGGCAATCAGATTACCCTTTTTATCGTTGCAGTATGTTCAACGCGGTGTATATTGCGTCATACCGCGGACCCTTTGGTAGAACTTCCGCGCCTGTGGCGGTCCTTGCTCTCTGTACTGTTCCAGTTCACGGACGAGATTCTTCTCTCAGACTGCTTTCTTTCGCCGGTGAACTGTTTTTTCATATCTTCTGAGCTCTTTATATTCATCTTCGCGTGCCCGCGTTCTATGAGATTGTTGCATTGCTCGGTACGCAACATTCTTACGTTCAGTCACTAGCTTACATTCGTCGTCGAACCAGTCGTTTCCATCTCTACGACTACTGCCTAAGATGGAGTCAGCAGAATTAATGACAGTATTCTTAAGTCGTGTCTATTTCTCTTCTACGCCCGACATCTCAGCCCCAGGACTTACTTTCCCTGCATTTAGGGAGAGTCCTATCGCTTGGCCGTAGTTGTTTCTTGTCTCTTCATTGCGAAGGGCAGCCATGTTGACTCGAATCTGATTCGCGGATGCAGTCTTTCGTGTTTATGTAATCCGCGCTCGGAGCATCATACCAACAAGATAGTGGTCCGAGTCGACGTTGGCACCTCGGTACGGTTGTACCGTCATCAGGTTCGGGTTGTGGCGGCGGTCTATCTGGTTGCGAGTGGCTCCATCGGGAGATACCCAGGATACCCAGGCTTTGTGGATATTTTTACGCGCAAACCTTGTACTCGCAACGACCAAATTATTGCTTGCTGCCATCTCTATGACTCGTTGTCCATTGTCATTAGTGTTCTCGTGTAAGCTGTGGGTGCCAATGTACTGCCTGAATACTGGCTCCCTACCTTTTTTTAGCATTCATATCCTCCAGAATGATTTTTACATCATAATGAGGGCAGGCATGGAGTTCCCGTTCGACTGATTCAAAGAATTCTTCTTTTTCATCATCTGGGGTATCCTCTGTAGGTTAAATTTTCCCCGCACTCGAAGTGTGCATAGCCGTTCATTTATTGCTTGAAAGCCGATAACGGTGGATTTCATTCTTTTGCTGACTAAAAATCCCACTCCGAGCACATGATGTCTTGCATGACAGCTGTAATATATGTCATATTCTGATTTTTGTAAGACACCATTCCCTGTCCACCGCATCTCCTGAATTGCTGTTATGTCAGCCTTATATTTAGACAGGGTATCGGCCAGCGTACGTTCCATGAGAAAATTCTTAAATCGTTTAGCCGTTTTCATTACCGTGGTCGTCGTCGTTCATCAGTGTATCCGAGGCTGATTTTGGGTTCCATAATAATAATTTTTTACAGGCGAGGTTATTGGCCTCGCGCCCAACCTTACTTTGAAGGGACTAGCCCGATCATTCAGCTTTTCCTGCATTAGAGGAAAATTACCGCCGGCCACCACGTGGCGGTTTGATCGCACTTCCACCAGTGAGAAATAGTTGCGGCCACATGCAATTCTAGAGCATTCTGTGTTATTCCCCCTATTCTGCTGATGGCTGACTGCCTTTATTTTCACTGAGCACCAATTTAGAGACTTCTTTAATACCCTTGCTTGGAATGTTATTGGAGCGGCAGTATTAAATGCAGGACATACACATTGGGGCTATCGCTTAATCAAGGTTGTACTTAGCTATTTCAAAAAGTGGTCTGGAAGACTTATGTGCAGGAAAACCTACCAATTGGCCAACGAATCGCAGAAAAATTTCTGACCTTATTGACTTCGGCGTATGTAAGCAATTTAAAAGAAACCAATTTAAACTCGAACCATGATATGAACTTTCTTCGGATCACTTCCCCTGCATAATAACTATCCTGACTGATTCAAATCATAGTAGTAGGCTGGGGGAAAAAAAACATGGAACAGTTGAACAAGTTCACAGACTAGTCTCTCACATAAGGAATGCGTTCCAAGAAAAACAAAAAATAAGAAGTTTAAATGTTTAATTTATAATTGAATTCTGAAACTTATGTGACAACATTGTAGATTATTGGAGGGATAAAATGCGAAGTTACAATGTTTAATTTATAATTGAATTTAGCTCCAATATCTAACTAACGTGTGGAGTCACGCGTAATGCGGATAAAGGCTTCGGTCAGCCGCTGCGTAGTTTTTGCTGCATGTTCAAACGTTTAGTTTTGCAGCCAAAGCAAAGCAGTGTAAAAAATCGACTGCGCAGTTTACGCAGCCAGTTTAAATTAGATGCAAATCCGCAAATGCCATTTTATTACAAGCAGACTGCCAAATTGATGGATTGATCAAACAAATACGGCTTTGCGCTGGTGGCAATAGCGATAAAACAAAGAGAAGCCTAAAACACTCCTGCGATTTTCTAACGAATCGATAGTCTGCATAAGGTGGGCATAAGAGGGAATATAATTCTTCAGCATACTGCCGACAAATTGCTAAGTCTGGAAAGGCACGTACATGACAAACACAACTCTCTCTTTCTGTAGTCTTCAGTGAGGTGTTTACCTGACTTTCTGTTAAATCGACATGATAGTTACGCCCTTCACACACACTGTATTTTAAAACGTAACACTTTCTGGTAGGACTTGTTTTTCCATTGCCTTATGTGTGCCTAAATTTGCTCCTTTGGTCATATCCTAAATGCAAGGCGTAGAAACCAGCTAAATTGAATAATTAAACAATCATCAATCATCTAATTACGCCTCTAGACCGTATTTTCCAGCATAAAAAAGAGGGTAGCTAAAGGGCGTGTCTAAAATGACTCAGTGCTAATTAATTTATCATAAAAATAAGACTTTAACGTACAGTATACATAGTTTGGTGTGTTGCATCCTGCCAAAGTAGAGCTTTGTTCAGCGAAGAAGAATATTTAGCTGAGTAACTAAGAATCAAATCATTAACAAAGCAAGGAACAATTTAAATTGCTTTTATCATTTCTTTAAATTCTCTCTCATTCGTAAAATTCAAACATTATAATTTGCAAATTCTTATGTATTCGAAAATATCCTCTATGTTGGATCTTTCTGGTACACCAGTTCACCTGAATTTATATTTCTTTAAAACTATGCACACATGTGTATGTGGGCATCGTGGCTCAGTGCATAGATTTCTGAGCAGGGTGTTCGTAGTTTGAATCCCAGGAAACACCAAATACGGTCCCACCTCTTGCGAATGTCTGACAAACGTCCGTAATAACTTTTCAAAGCAAGCTTCTCAATTCACCATTTGGATACGGCATTAAATTCTAGGTTCCTTCCATTTTTATGCAAAAATATTATTATTATTATAACACACGTGTATATCCGATTAGAGATAATTTACATGAAAAATTGTAATTTTTACGGGTTAGTTTTTTATATATATACTCGTATTATATAAATTTTGAATTGAACTAAATTCGCTGCTAGTCAATTAGGATGAGATACAAGGTTTTTGATATAATTGCTGCTGCATTTTTAGATTTCGTCATGAATCGTTGACATACTAGACATCTGATCGTAGAGATCGGAACGACTGGTTCGATGACGAATGTAAACAAGCGACTGAACGTAAGAATGTTGCGTACCGAGCAATGCGACAATCTCATAGAAAGCGGGCACGCGAAGATGAATATAAAAATCAGCCTGGGAGAAGAATCTCGTCCGTGAACTAGAACAGTATAGAGAGCGAGGACCGCACTAAGCGCAGAAGTTCTACCAAAGAGTCCGCGGTATCACGCAATATACACCGCGTTGCACATTCTGGAAAGACAAAGAGGGTAATCTGATCACCGATCTCAAAGGCATCTTAGAGCGATGGGAAGAGCACTTTCATGAGTTGCTTAATGGCCAGCTAACTGAGTAATTGGAGACTCCACCAATGACCGAAGACCCCACTATGCTGCCGCCACCAAGCATAGACGAAGTTAGCAGAACGATAAATCGGATCGAAAATAATAAGGCCCCGGGATCCGATGGTATCCCAGTGGAGATAATTTAAACAGGAGGCCCCGCAAGTATGGGAGGAAGAAGCGATGCCAGAAGACTGGGGAAGAGGCATCCTGTGCCCCATACATAAGAAAGGATATATCACAACCTGCAGCAGTTATTGTGGTATAACGTTGTTGAGTACCGCGTATAAGATTTTCTCCTCTATCCTTCAAGACAAGATAGCCCCATACGCTAAAGGGATCATTGGTCTATACCAGTGTGGCTTCATCCCAGGCAAATCAACAACTGATCAGATTTACACCCTGGTGGATGGAAAAATGTCTAGAGTTTTAAAACTCACTACACCATCTTTTTATAGACTTTAAAGCCGCCTAAGATAGCATAGCCAGAATAGAAATTTATAAAGCCATGAGAGAATTCGGCATCCCAAATAAACTGACAAGAAGGGGATGGACTGGCCTGCGTCCTCTTTAACCTGGCGTTGGAGAAAGTGATCCGAGACTCTGCCATCACGGCGAGAGGAACAATCCTCTATAAGTCCATTCAGATACTGGTTTACGCAAACGATATTGACATCGTTGGTAGAAAGAGCTGAACAGGAAGCTTTCATCCAGATCGAACAGGCGGCACGAAATATGGGTCTGCACACAAATGAGAGCAAAACAAAGTACATGGTAGCCACGTCTGCGAGTAGAAGATCCAACATATGTCCCTCAATTCAAATAGTGGAGCGCGAATTTGAAGTAGTGCAATCCATTAGCTATCTCGGGTCAACTGTAGCAGCCGATAACAGCATGGAACCAGAAATACGAGCACGGTTGCTTAAAGCCAACAAAGCTTACTATAGTCTGCCAAGACTCTTCAAATCCAGGAATTTAACCATAACATCCAAGCTGCTGGTATACAAGACAATGATCATACCACTACTTACATATCCGAGACTTGGGTGCTTAGTAAAAAGCATTCTGACCTCTTAGCCGCGTTCGAGAGAAAAGCCTTACGGAGAATTGTTGTCCCCGTATGTGAGGAAGGACGATTCCGGAGACTTTATAATGATGAGGTCTACGAGCGTTACCGCGATGTCGACATGGTGAAGAAAATTAAGCTCGGTAGGCTCCGGTGGGCAGCTCGCATGAGCAAAGAGGATCCTGCTCGGAAAGTTCTTTGCGGTAGGATTTATGGAACACGACAGCAAGGCCGGCCAAGCCTACGCTGGAAGGATGGCGTAGACCAGGACGCCCCAGAGTTTAGTGGATGGACTGGATGACATCGGCTCGAAATCGGGACCGGTGGAGAGATTTTTTGCGGGAGGACCAGGACCGGACACCGGTTGTAGAGCCAAATATGGTGATGATAATATTATTAACATTGTTTGCAGTTTTTGATTTTTAAGAGTGTTACAGTACCCAAAGGTTAAAGGCTAAGGTTCAAATGGGCTTTATGATATTTCTTATATAAGCATTAGCACATTATATTCTAGATTTAGTTTGGAGTTTTGTTTAATAATCAGTGCAGCTGTTTAGTTCTTATAGAACTGTAGAATACCTAGGTATTTTGTAGGATATTAACGTGCTCTTGTAAATATTTAGTTTCTTTATTTGGCCTAGTTAGGAGCTTATTACAGCAGTATCATAAGCTAAAGTCGCTGAGATGTGGATAACGTACAAAATGTGTGTACGTTTGTAATGTTTATTTATTGGGAATAAGAGTTTTATCTTGTATACAATATGTCAGTAAACAGAGCAGAACCGAATTGCTTATCCTCGAAGGCTTTGTTTATATATGACACTTTCGATGCACTTGTTTAACTGTGCCAGGTTTTTTACGAAACCAAAACTGATGCGTAGGTATGATATTTTTATCACTTAGGAAAGGTGATATATTTTTTAAAGGATTTTCTTGAAAAATTTAGATGGTATTGGCAAAAAGGGATATAGGCCTGTTGGAAGATACATAAGTTGAATCCTTACCCTCATTCTGAATCACTTTAATTGCGAGCCCGAAGGGAGAAGGTAATAATTAGAGCATGGGGTGATAGGTCTGTAGGAAGATAAATAAGTTGGATCCTTACCCTCATTCTGAATAACTTTAATTGCAAGCCCGAAGGGCGAAGCTAATAATTAGAGGACAGAAACATTTCTTCAGCGTGCGTGTGCCAGTTTGTCAGTTTGTCTACTGGTATATATTGGATTCTACCTGCCAGAATTTGATGGGACTTGTTTGAAAACGATCAAACCTCTACGTGGTGGCCGCCGGTAATTTTCCTCCCATGCAGGAAAAGCTGAATGATCGGGCTAGTCCTTTAAAGTAAGGTTGGGCGCGAGGCCAATAACCTCGCTTGTAAAAAATTATTATTACGGAACCCAAAATCTGCCTCGGATACACTGATGAACGACGACGACCACGGCAACGAAAACGGCTAAACGATTTAAAAATTTTCTCATGGAACGTACGCTCACTGTATAGAGCCCGAGCTGCACATCAGCTGGCCGATACCCTGTCTAAATATAAGGCTGACATAACAGCAATTCAGGAGATGCGGTGGACAGGGAATGGTGTCTTACAAAAATCAAAATATGAGATATATTACAGCTGTCATGCAAGACATCATGTGCTCGGGGTGGGGTTTCTAGTCAGCAAAAGAATGAAACCCACCGTTATCGGCTTTAAAGCAATAAATGAACGGCTATGCACCCTTCGCGTGCGGGGCAAATTTAACCTACAGAGAATTCCCCAGATGATGAAATTTATCCTTTCCAGGAACAAGTCAGTTAAAACCAAAAGAAGATGGATGGTATGACTCGATCTGTAAAAAGGCTTCTAGGATAAGAGAGGTATGCTTTCGGGTTTACAAAGCAAACCCTACTGAGGAAAACCGAACAAATTTAAATCGAGCCAGAAATGATTGCAATGCCCATCTTCGGCGAGTCAAATCTGCCTACTACCAAAAATTGAGGAAAAAAATAGTACAATGCCCAAAGGTAGTAAAAATAGCACTTACATCCATTCTTTCAAAGGTCATGGAAACGCTGATCCATTTTCAGCTTAAGAAATATCTTGAAACCAACGAAATCCTTAGTGACTGGCAGTATGGATTTCGTGGGCAACGTTCTACTGGTGATTTGATGGTATATCTCACCGAACAGTGGAACCGGTCTTTGCATCAATTTGGAGAAAGCAAAGCTGTTGCACTCGATATTTCCAAAGCATTTGACAGAGTGTGCCATCAAGCTCTTTTGTCCAAAATGCGTACTTATGGTGTCGATGATAAACTGCTTCATTGGATTAGAAGCTTTCTTTTGGACCGCTCAATTCAAGTTGTTTTGGACGGTTTCAAGTCTGAAATACACCACATAAATGCTGGCGTTCCCCGGGACTCTGTTCTGTCCACGACACTCTTTCTCATTTTTATTAATGATCTCTTATCAGTGACTTCTAATCCAATTCACTCTTTCGCCGACGACAGCACTCTCAGCTTCTCATATAAGTTTGAGGAACGTCCCTCCACATCTCATGTGGAACTTAAACAACTTCGTATGTTAAGCACGTTAAATTCTGACCTAGACAGCATAATAAAATGGGGAGAAAACAATCGAGTAGAATTTAACGCCTCCAAAACCCAATGCTGTCTACTGTCGTCCAAGCGAATCCCAAATCCCATGCCATTATCCATGAATGCCACTTGCATCGAGGAAACTGAAAATCGCGCAATTCTCGGTATGTGCGTTAACGACAAGTTTTGTTTGAATGACCACATATTTACCGTCGCCAAAAATGCTGCGAAATGTTAAGGTTTTCTAGCCCGGTGCAAGGAATGTTCACTTCCTCTGATCTGGCTACTATCTACAAGGCTTTTATTCGCCCAAAACTTGAGTGCAATTGCCATATCTGGTCTGGTGCGCATAAGACTACTTTGCATCAGCTAGATAGAATACAAAACCGCGCGATAAACTTATCGGTGACAAAAATATAGCGAAATCATTAGATTCGCTTAAACACCGCAGGAATGTTTCTTGCTTGTCAATGTTTTATCGCTTCTTCTACCAGCGGTGCTCAAGAGAAATAGCCAGCTACATGCCACCTCTCCTTTAATTCAACGGCAATACTCGTGGCGCTCTAAATTCTCGTCGGTTTACCCTCAAGTCCATCTTCGGACGTACAGTTAAGTTCAGGGATTCGTTCTTCAGCTGTACAATACGTATTTGGAATGCTCTGCCAAGCTCTGTCTTCCCACATCAATATGATCCACAGACATTCAAAATACAAGCTCATAGACATCTCCCCTATTTTCCTCTTTTTCCTTAACGCCCACGCTGTGCCAAGCATATAGCCACGCATTATAAGGGTGCGAACCCCTTTAAGCGTGCGCGAATTATAAAAAAAGAGTATTGAGGTTGACTAGTGGTTCAGCAAACCGTAAGCACTAGTGGGAGAGAGGAAATATGGTGGTAGAGGATCAGAGAGTTGATTCTGATAAAGCACAACAAATTTTAAGTAGTTTGAAATATTCAACTTTATTTTTCGCAAGATCGGCTTCAACTCGGCTCATGTGCCATTTGATGCTTCTTTTATAGAGCTCGAAAAGAGCTTTTACAAATTAAAATAGCTTTTTCCTAGAGGGAGCGAATAGCTAAAATTACATGTTTTGAGTGATTTTTTTAATCTCGACTTACATTGAGCCTTATGCTCAGAGGGAGCGAACAAATAAATGCATAGCACATGTAATTGTGTGGCTACATTGTGATGCTTTCGCTCTGTGGGAGCGAGCAGACAATTGAAATTTACATTATTTATGTGCTTTACTTTCTTTTACATAGTAAAAGGAAGTACATATAGTAATCATGAATCGAACTCGGGATTTTTGCAGATATACCCATTACCGTATCTCCTGAGTAAGAAAAAACTAAAATTAAAAAATCTCTGTCTGTAGGCATTCAATTAGTTCTAAGTATTTAAAAATTAAATATTGTTCCTATATGTTTATATTGTTTGCGTTTGTTTGTTACATAACAACATTTATAAATTTATGAGAAAACAAGAAACGAAATTCATATGACATATATATGGCATTCACAAACTCTGTATCAATAATGTTAAAATGAGCGTCGGTTTTGAGATCATTTTCTACATACATCATCAGCAACCTCTCTGATAGTGATTCGGCGATTATTGGTGATCACTATCTTTATTTTTTGATGTTGTTGATGTACTGTATTTTCATTATTGTTTGCATACATAAAATTCACAACTGTAAAACAATAGTTTTAATTACACATTATATTAATGTTAGTTAGTTATTTTGGTCCTTAATAAAGAAAAGTTATATGCTTTAGTTTTAGTTACAGATCATGAAGATACTGGTCGTACCTACATCTAATCCTAACATCAGTACGGTGCTCATTGCTTCAATTAATGGACGTAGCTTCCGCCTTTCGATTTGCATTACCTTCATATATGTGTACTAAATATTTTTTATAAGTGTTTATGTTCACTTAACTTTTTAATTTTACCGTTTTTATCAGTGCATATTTTTGCTTCCTCATTAAAATTAATAATTGTAATTATAATTAATATGTTATTAATTCTCAGTAAATTCAGTTACTTTGTTATCTATCTATAAGTCTTTTCTTGCACACGCTATCACACCCAAAAATGATTTAATATGAGCAGCTTGCTCATCAGACAAGGATACATGCGGTGGATTGTATCTTAAAATTAAAACCATAAATTTCTTAGATTTATTTATCCTGTAAAAGAAATTTAATTACCATTAATAGCAAAGAAAGAGAGCAATTAACAATTAATTACATGACCATAAAAAGCTTCTGTTTTTGCATTCCCCTGGAAGACTCTGCGCTAAATGGGAAATCAAAATGTGCCTCGCGGTAGCGCTCCATTAAACGTTTGCTACTCAGCTAGGCATACAGCATCTACATCTATACATCATTCGGCTGTTTCAGATGGAAAACGTTCATTATGCTCGTACGATATAACAACCTTTAGCTTTACCTCATGTCGTGAGATATCTTGTTGCGACCACCTTCTACACTACTTCGCAGCAAATTTAAGTTTCCAACTTTCATAAATCGTCGTGCTTAGACAAAAGAAGAGAAAACCGCAAACAGTTTTATTTATGAGTATACATTTTTATACACAAGCACTCATTGATGATAAATTCCTTTTTTTATATACCCACAAGTTTTTTTTACGTACTTTTTATTTTAAAATAATTCTGAAATCGCAAAATTTACAACCTGATTTACTACTGGTTTGAAAAATTGAAACTCACCGTGAATATAGTGTTGATAATTTTTGGTATACTTCCAAACACTGAAACCAGCCTTCTTAATAACAATTAATAAATAATCTAAATTAAACTTTTTTATAATTGGTAAAATTTATTACCCACCGAAAAATTAGTATCATCTTAATTTTAAGTAATAGTGCGGAGTGGGTTATATTCATGAACTAGAACTATGTTGTGTATTAACTTCGCATCTGGATATGTTTGTTGAAAGAAAAAAATGTTTCTAGTTTGATGATATCTTGTAGGTAAATTGTGCAATATATTTTCATGTTCAGTCGGGGCAAATTCTAAAATAAAGCATTGAGCAGCTCGTTTTATCAAAAATGGGCTTAAAGTAAAATATTCCCTTTAGCGAAATTCTTCTACGCATCGTGGGATGTTTCAACTGCTTTTGGACAGACTATTTTCGAAACAAAGTTTACCTACATCTTACATCAGAGATACACATGTGTGTACAATTTGAAGAAAATCGAGTATTTTTTCAAAAAATCCACTATTTGAATTGAGGGATCAATGTTGGATCTTCTACTCGCAGACGTGGCCACCATGTACTTTGTTTTGCTCTCATTTATGTGCAGCCCCAGATTTCGTGCCGCCTGCTCTATCTGGATGAAAGCTTCCTACATAGCTCTTTGGTTTCTACCAACAATGTCAATATCTGCGTAAGCCAGTATCTGAATGGACTTATAGAGGATTGTTTCTCTCGCCGTTACGTCAGAGTCTCGGATCACTTTCTCCAACGGCGGGTCGAAAAGGACGCAGGCCAGTCCATCCCCTTGTCGGAGCCCGTTATACATAGCTTGATAGTGATCCGGATATTTTTACTTGGCTTATAACATTGGTCATGGTCAGCCTACATAGTCGTGTCAGTTTATTTGGGATGCCGAATTCTCTCATGGCTTTATAAAATTCTACTCTGGCTATGCTATCATAGGCAGCTTTAAAGTCTATAAAAAGATGATGTAGTGAGTTTTGAAACTCTAGACATTTTTCCATCACCTGTCTTAGGGTGTAAATCTGATCAGTTGTTGATTTGTCTAAGATGAAGCCACACTGGTATGGACCAATGATGACTTTAGCGTATGGGGCTGTCCTGTCTTGAAGGTTAGAGGAGAAAATCTTATACTCAACTCAACAAGTAATACCACGATAATTGCTGCATTTTGTGACATCTCTTCTTATGTATGGTGCACAGGATGCCTCTTCGCCAGTCGTCTGGTATAACTTCTTCTTCCCATACTTGCACTATTATTTCATGAATTGTTTGGTGTAATGTGGGGCCTCCTATTTTTATCAGTTCCGCTGGGATCCCATCAGATCCCGGGGCCTTATTATTTTTGAGCCGATTTATCGCTTCGTCTATGCTTGGTGGCGGCAGCATAGTATGATCTTCGGTCATTGGTGGAGCATCCAATTCCTCAGTTAGCTAGCCATTTAGCAACTCATGAAAGTGCTCTTCCCATCGCTCTAAGATGCCTTTAATATATGCGATGCGAAGTTAATATAGAAAATTTAAAAATATCCAACTATTTTATGACAATATGAGCTCTTTTATAATAGTAGTAATTCCTTAGAGCTTAGAGCATCATTTTTGAGGGGTCAATTGGGAAAAGGATATTAAATAAAAAATTGTTTTTGCCTCCAGTATATTAATCTATGCAAAAATATTTATGTACAATGTACTCGAATAAGTGTCAAATAGTATATTAAGTATGTAATATATTTGTAGCAATGTGCTACTCTAAAACAACAAGGACCTAGCGCAAGCTATTGCTACGAAAAGTAGTTAGTAGCGCATATAATAGAATTCGAATCCTAAGATAAATCGCAATGTTCATACTGCATAATAAAAAGAAGCACACTTATATATGTAGCATACTTTTAGGCTGTAAGATTATTTGAAATGTAACTGCCTGTAAGTTTGTATCACTATGTACTGGTCAAAAATGTAGTCAAACTGGTTTGTGTGTAGGAACATGATTGAACATGTAGTTTATTTTTAGAAGATGACTCATTACATATAAGTATCGTTAGTTGTAAATAAGGGCAACAGTTTTCTCATCTTTTCTCGGTATTTCTGTCTATAAGATTGAAGTTTCTGGAAGCTTTTCAATGAGTATAAAAGGTGGCGTTCCCTGCAGAGAAATGATTAGTTAATTGGAATTTAACCAGTGAAGTTGTAAAAGTTCTTGCAAAGTGATTAAGCTACTACTGCTAAGAGAATCATTGTAAGGTACAATTAGTAAGTGTTTTTGTGTAAATTTAAGGTTATTATTATAGTTAATTAAAGTTATTATCTCTAAATTAACAAACTTATGTTGTGTTTTATTTGCAAAATCCTTTTCGAACAAGAAAGCCTGAATTTCGTAACACTATATTAATAGCGCGCATTACTTAACGCATGTCATGTTTTCGTCTTAACTTGTATGATATGTAGCACTTCTAACGCTTTATATATTTTTATTGACCGCCTCTTATATGTTAGTTAGATTGTAATTCCAAATACATTTATAGATTTAAATCCACAGACTCAAGAAACAACACCCAGGATATTACGTTCCACTTCATTGATATCATATGCGTCCCGTTGCTAAACAACATAGGGGGCCTTTGCCTTCCCTTAGTAATATGCTCTCTTAATGATGCGACACAATTCGATGCCAGATAAACAATGATGAAAACCGAAAACCCAATAAAAGTTTTTCCCTTAGGTATATCCCATATTAAACACTGAGCATAATTTGGGGGAGTTGTCCTTCTCCGAAACTGAATGCAATGCGGCATTGTAATAGGCATGTAGCATATTGGCTAACAAGGTTATTATGTTCAATAAATGGCAATAGGATTAAGTGGCATTTATTTCTCCACACAAAATGCTGGGTCTAATTTACCTATAAATAAATTAAAATCATAGACGCAACAAGCCAGAAACAAAATTATACATTATCGTTATAGTTAATAAGTAATGGTATATCAGTTGAAATAAAGAACTCACTTGAATTATTAATTTTAACAAACGATTAGTCGTGAGATCACTTTTATAATATTTAATATTAAAACATTTATGAAACTGTGACCATACTAGTCTTATCTATAAAGGATCAAAAAGAAAACCAGCGAAGTTTGTTTGTTTGTTTGTTTGTTTTGAAACTTTGCACACATACATATCTCCGACAACTCTGTTAACATTTGGTGCCCCTCGGTCCTCGGGATCGGGTTTTTGTAAAAAATTTAGAGATCCCGGCCCGGTCGTAAGGCCCCATACAAATTTGTTAAAAAATTTAACCAAATTTTCTTAACATTTTATATACATGAGTACGTATCTCCGATGGACAACACTTTTTGTAAAAATTTTGGAGTGTGGAGAGGGGTACCCAATATCATTTTTTAAAAACTAGACCGATTTTCTTCAAATTTTAAATACATGTGTATCTCCAATGACAACACTTCCTACTGAAATTTGGAAGTGATCGGACCCCAAGTTCTGGGGCTCCCATACAAATTTCTTACACATGTGTATCTCCGATGACAACAGCTTTTGTAAGAAATTTGAAGCAAAGGGTCTCTTATATTTATTTTTTCAAAAACTTTCCTGAGTTTCTCTTTATTCCTAAAAATATTCCAAACAGAAATAGTTTCTTTGGTTTTACGTTAGTTTGCCTGCATCCATGTCATCTGAGAAACATACCAGAGCTTCCGAGTTGTTGTCCATATTACGAAATTGAAACCGGGTTGTAGAATTTCAATTTATAACTGAGCTGGTTGTCGTCAACAAAGTGGTTGAGGAAGCTGCCTCTTCGTAAGCAATTGAATTTTACCAAGGAAGTTATAGTGTCTCGAATAATTTCTCGAGCTCGACGTTAAATTGATTATTTGCTGGCGGTATATATGAACATATTATTTAAAGGCAACTATTATTTCAAAGTGGCAGCGAGATAATACATAATAGACGTCCCTAGACAATTAAATTTCGAAATATCGCTCTTATAAACTTTTTTTAAAACTTAGTGGTTTTTGGATGAAATTGTAGTATTTAACCTCTATTTTATGTCTTGCGTCGCATTTTACATCTTAGTTTGGTCAATCGAAAAACCATGCAGCAGATTTTGCGCTGATCTGCTACACATCTTTGGAAAGAACGAATTACTACGTAATTTTTACTTTCTTTTACATAGTAAAAGGTAGTATTGTAATCATGAAAATTTTGGAACTCGGGATTATTGCAGTTTTACCCATTACCGTATCTCCAGAAAAAGCGAATGTAAAAAAAAATCTCTGCCTGTCTGTATGTCTATATGTGTCCCCCCCCCTCTACAACCCAGACGGCTGAACTTATCGGAATGAACATTCATAATTAAGCTTTTTACATAAATTGTGAGAGGCCAGATGATTTTGATGGAAATCTGACAGCCGGAAGTGACAGTTTACTTAGACAGTTTTTCGAGTTTTTGCAAATAACTCAAAAAGTATAGCAAATCTGTTAAGTGCCATAGAGATTTAAACAAAAACAAAAAAAAAAATTGAATATACATTTACTGTTTACTGTTACTGATTCCGGTCCCGTCCGTAAAAGATGGTCGTGTTGTGCCCACACCTCCATTTTTTGCTATGTCAGCAAATAAAACTACTGTTTCCACAATCGTATCACTTTATACGTGATACGATTCTCACGACATTTGGGTCTTCGTCCCGGAATCGACCCAGGATTCTCCTGGCCCAAGAATGTAAACAATCAACTACAATTCCTTCACTCCAAACGTTTTTTCCATAGTGGAGCAAATTACGCCGGCATCCTTGCTCCGCATACTACTCCTACTAGCCGGCTCCGAGCCGAATCCAGGTCCTCGGATCTGGAAATGCTCCGTATGCAACACAAGGATAAATAGAAACTTCTCCTCAGTTAAGTGCAACAACTGCGGTCACTGGTGCCATTTCCGACGATGCTCAGGTCTAGCCAACATCAAAGACTTGATGTCCACCATGATTGCTGGCACTCTAATCTAGAGAACGATCGTCGCGTCACGCATATTGCCGAGCAAATCGATGAGTCAAACTTTGGTACCATCAATGAAAACTCACCCACAAGGATCTGTGACACCTGTTCCAGCTCCCCAGACATCAGCATAGTGAGCGACTCTTTATTAGCTTGTACATCCTGGAGAACAAAAAAAGCGATAAACTCCGACCATATCCCGATCATCATCACAGTGGATAGAGCCGATAACTTTGTGTCAGCGGATAAACGCACGTTTGTCAATTATGCCAAGGCGGACTGGCCAAGTTTCACTAGGTTTCTCGACAGACAATTGGGACAGTTACCACCCCCACCAACGGAATTTCAGGTGAAAGGATCTTCCGCCGGGTCTTCATTAGAGCAGCTGCACGTTTCATTCCAGCTGGAAGAATACCTATAATTAGGCCTAACTTCCCAGCAGAAGCATTCCAGCTCTTTAACGAACGTGACCATATTCGTAACATCAACCCCGCGAACACCAGAATCGAATCGAAAGATTTTTTTTATAATTTGCGTACGCGATAAGGGGCTCGCGCCCTTGTAGAGAGTAGCCAGATCAGAGGGAACCTAAACATTTCGCAGAATTTTTGGCGACGGTAAATATGTGGTCATTCCAACGAAGCTTGTCGCATATTTACCGAGAATTTCGAGTTTTTCAGTGTCCTCGATGTAAGTGCTATTCTCAAACTTATATGAGAAGCTGAGAAAGCTGACATCAGCGAAAAAGTGAATTGTATTAGAAATAATGGACAAGAGTTCATTAATAATAAAACAACCAATAAAAATTAAAATTTTTCGTGTAAATTCTCTAATTGATACAAGTGTTCAAAGTTTGAATAAAATTGCGTAACATTGAAAAAAAAACTGGGAGCCCCCTTATCCTAATCACTCCAAATTTTTTACAAAAAGTGTTTCCATCGGAGATACACATTTGTAAAAAATTTAAAGAAAATCGAAAGAAATTTTTAAAAAACGTGTTGTCCATTTGAGATACATATGCGTATAAAATTTGATAAAAATCGGGTCCTTTTTTTACAAAATTTGTATGGGTGCCCACAGCCCCGGGGGCTGCTCCCTTCCAAATTTTTACAAAAAGATGTTGTCGATTTGAGATACACATGCGTATAAAATTTAAAGAAATTCGGGTACATTTTGTAAAAAATTTGTATGGGAGCCCCCCGACCCCGAGGCCCGAGGGGCACCAAATTTTAATAGAAAGCGTTATCAGATACACATGTGTGAAAAATCGGGCTTTAGGAAGTGGGTAAAAAATTGATCACAAGATTTGGTAAGCCTGTCCGCCAGCCAGCCAGCCAGCCACGGGCACGCGAAGTTAATATAGAGAATTTAAAAATGAGAAACAGGGTCGGAGACAGAATAGAGCCCTGCGGAACGCCAGCATTTATCTGGTGTATTTTAGACTTGAAATCGTCCAAAACAACTTGAATTGAGCGATCTAAAAGATAGCTTCTAATCCAGTGAAGCAATTTATCATCGATTCCATAATTCCGGGTCCACTGTTTGGTAAGATATACCATCAAAGCACGAGTAGAATGTTGCTCACGAAATCCATACTGGCGGTCACTAAGGATTTCGTTGGTTCCAAGATATTTCATGAGCTGAAAATTGATCAGGATTTCCATGACCTTGGAAGGAATGGATGTAAGTGCTGTGAGTCGGTACGAAGAAAAAGACGACGGCTCGCCTTTTTTGGGTATGGGCTGGACAAAGGCTTTTTTCCAACTTCTCGGGAAGAGTCCGGAAGAATAGGATAGATGGAAAAGCTTACGCAATGTAAATGCCAGCTTGGAAGAACACCTCTTCAGAACTAATGGAGAAATACCATCTGGCCCAGCGGATTTGTGAGTGTTGAGATCATTTAAAACTCTAGCAACTGCACGAGTACGAATCAAGGTCTCTCCCGTAGAATGTTCAATACTCGGAGGTGCAGGCGACATCAATGCACAATCTGGAAGCGTGGAGCTAGCTGCAAAATGTGCAGCAAACAGATTGGCTTTGTCTTTAGAGTTGACAATGGGAGTGTCATTATAAATGAGCGTTGGAATTGACAACGAGCCTGTATTTTTGATTTTTTTCACGAATGACCAAAAATGTTTATTACCTTTGGGATATTGTAGTATTTTTTGCCTCAATTTTTGGTCGTAGGCGAATTTGACTCGCCCAAGAAGAGCATTGCAATCATTTCTGGCTCGTTTAAAATTTGTTCGGTTTTCCTCACAAAATGTCAGCTCTCTAGATCGTGTGGGAGGTGATTAAAAAAGACCTTAAGTCGAAAAAAAACAAAAATTTCAACCCATCACACAAGCCACACGCGTCACATGCGGAACATAAAAAATTCCATTTTGGACCTAGACTTTTACAAAATTTCACCCCTCTAAGACGTGTGAAAGGTGGTTAAAAAGGACCTCAAAGAAGTCGAAAATACAGACAAAAAGGGATCAAGTTAAATAAAAGTTTTTAAAACTGAGTAAAGGAGAGAGATAATAATGCCTTTCGTTTATTCAAATATACACACGTTCAAACTGATAATCTATATATATAAAATAGAGAATTTATTTGTATATATATTTGTGCCTTACTAGCTCTGGAACGCCTTGACCAATTTCAACCAAACTTGGTATACATATTAGTTACTATCTGGAATCAAATATAGATGGTGGGATAGGTGGTAGATAGGTGGGAGGCTGCGCCACCCCTACCACAGGCAAAAAACTGTTACCCCCCTGCTACAGTTTTCGGTATTACCGCGATGAATAGTGTTGGTAGTACGCTCCTATGAATGAGTTATGTATCGCCGCAGGGTGGTCGGTGACCGATATTAGTGTTGATTCTATGGTTTTCGGGGTCGCTGAGTTGAATGGTGATGGTCAGACAACTCAAGGAAATGGGGTCGATAACTGGGGGGGTGCTTAAAATGGTACTCGGTGACCGGCGACCGGATGGATTTCGGGTGAAAAGGGACAGTGCGAAACAGTTTTTATCCCACGGATAGCACTCATTTCGACGGATCTACCTTTTAAATTTAAGAGATTGCAATTTCCAGTAAAACTTTCGCTTTCGATGACGATCAATAATTCGGACAGTTAATTAAGTATTGCGGAGATTTCAGACACATTTTTTTTTTGCTTGCTCTAGGGTGGGTTCACCTAATAAATTATTTATTCTTGCTCTTGAAGGTGAAACTAAAAGCATTGTATACAACCAAGTTTTGTTTAAAATTTATATTATTTTTTTTTAAATAATATTTTATAGTTTGAATACTATAGCTATAATTTGAAATACTTATTTTGTTAAAAAAAAATTGCAAGTTTACCTTAAAGATAGATATCATTCTTTTTCCTACCCCTACCTAATAGAAGATTGAGATGAATAAATACCTAGGCAACGCCGGGTAATCAGCTAGTATTAAATAAAATGAAAGAAAATATGAGAGAAACATTTTAAGAGCGTAAGAACGTCTGTAACCCAATATCAATATCATAATCCCAGAAAAACACGTATGATATTTTGATAGTAGGTTTACTTCTGTATACATTATATTATTCTCTGCCTAATAGCTGTATAAGAAGCTCTTATCCAGATCGAGTAGGCGGCACGAAATCTGGAGCCACACATTAATGAGAGCAAAAAAAGGACATGGTGGCCACGTCTGCGAAAAGAAGATCCAACATTGGTTCCTCAATTAAAATAATGGAGCGAGAAATTGAAGTAGTACAATCCTTTAACTATCTCGGGTCAACTATAGCAGCCGACAACAGCATGGAACCAGAAATACGCGCACGGTTTGTCAAAGCCAACTTAAGCCTACTTAAGTCTGTCAAGACTTAAAATTCAGGAATTTAACCATAACATCCAAGCTGCTGGTGTATAAGACAATGGTCATACCAGTACTTACATATGGATCAGAGACTTGGGTACTTAGCAAAAGTATTCTGACCTCTTAGCCGCGTTCCAGGGAAAAGTCTTGTTGGCCCCGTATGTGGGGAAGGACGATTCCGGAGACTCTATATAAGCGTCACCGCGATGTCAACATCGTGAAGGGAATTAAGCTCGGTAGGCTCGGTGGGCACGACACATAGCTCGCATGAGCGAAGAGGATCTTGCTCGCAAAGTTCTTTGCGGACTTATGGACCACGACAGCGAGGCCGGCCAAGCCTATGCTGGAAAGATGGCTAGACCAGGACGCCAAAAGTTTAGGGATGCCAAAATGGATAACAAATAACGAACATTCTTAAGGTATTAGTTTTGCTTTGTAGAATGTAGCAATCATTGTTAAATCGGTACAAATTACAATACATACTTGTATGTTTCACATGGCGTCCACTGAGCATCATGCACAAAATAAACTAACGTCTGAATTTTTCAACGACCGTTTATGTCTTACTGTGCTTTTGTGTAAAAATATTCAACACATTACGATGCATTCGACGCAACTATGTTAATCACCGTAAGCAACCCATCATTATTTTCTGTGAAATAGGTAGGAACAATAGCCTACTTGATGTGTGTCGCAGTTTCCATTCATGCACGCAAAAACTAGGGTAAATTAGTGAACTTGAATTGAAAAGGCGCATAATCATTTGTACCCATTTCCAGGTATAAGCCTGAAGAAAAAAAACAAAAGTCAACCGCGCATGCATTCCGTCATACATTCCAAACAAGAGGTCATGTCATGCAACATAAAAAAGCAAGCAAAAGAACTAAAAGAACAAATTGTGTGAGGCTAGAATGAATGAAGAATCAGAATCAAGAAGGTATAATTTGTCAATAGTCGCAGTTATGACTGAAAAACAAAATTCGGCGGCAGTCACTTTCAAAATACTGAAAAAAAAAAACGTATATCCACTATTACATACTTTAAATAGTGCAAAGGAAAACGTCAAGAAACCTTTACTACTTCCACGTTTTTTCTTAAGTTGTACAGAGAACCCGCAGCCAAAAATTAAACGGGACTATGACTTTTCAAGAAACAGAAATTTGATATACCGTGCCGGATGTAGTGAACAATGTTTGCCGCGCACATTAAGAGAAAATAAGGGCTAAGAACACAGTGAAATATTTAATATCAAGATAATCACAAATGAAGGGCGAGTCAAGAGACGATTCTGCACTATGGGTACTTATAAGGAAGTTGGGTGGTACCATTTCGACAATGTGTGAATTGAGGACAACGGCTACTACTTGATCAAAGGACTAATTTTAACTGCTATATAATTACTCCCGTGAAGTCTGTAATTATTATACTCGTACCAATAGTAGGATGCTTAAATCATTACACATTAGGGGTGTTTAAAGGTATTCCTTCACTGGTTGGAAGAAGCAATATGACGTTTTGATTTTGAAAGTTACTGACGGATACAGCCCACAGAAGTTTGCACGTTCCCACGGTTTAAGTAGTGTGGGGGAAGTTTTTCATTTTGCATGCGCACACGTACAACGTTATATTTTTGCACTTCATCATCTTAAGAGTGCACAAGGGTCAGATTGAAATGAGTGAACGTGCTCAGTGTCCTTTACACTAAAGGTGTTCTAGTGGAAATAATTCATGTTGATGGAAATGGCCCTCAGTTAGAGTGTGCTTAAGTAAAGTCTGAATACTTTTAAATCAGTTAAAAAAAAAAGTTAAAATATTTGCTTATTTAGAAAAAAAAAACGCAGACATTTGCGAATGTGAGTGGATGTGTGATTATAACTAAATTTTGTTTTAGGGCAAATATTTTGAGACATTGGGGACGTTTCTAATAAGAAATGTATAGTTCAAAAACAAATACCTGGTGTTTGGTTCAAAACGAGTCTCACTGTGTTTTGAAAATGCAGGTGTGGCCACAATACTACTTTCTTTTACGGTCAGGCCGAAATCTTTAGTAAATGCATATTACATATTGTTTTTTTTTTTTAATTTTTTATTGTTTATAATTCTTTTTTTAAATTTATTTTGCGCTTAACATAAGTTTCTCATAAGTATTAATGAGATTTTTTTTGAGATATTTGCAAAAACTCGAAAAAGGAGATACGGAAATAGGTAAATCTGCAAAAATCCCGAGTTCGAAAATGTTCATGATTACTATACTTTCTTTTACTATGTAAAATATAAAATAATTTTGGTATGATTTTTTTTTATTTTCGAAAATACGGTGAGACGCTTTCTATATGCGTTAAATTGTTCACATAATCGTACTGTCAAAAGACAGAACTCCTTAAAAACCATTAAGGCGTTTTTCATATTAGCTGCATTTTATAGGTACTGGAATAGAAATAGGAGTTATTTTACAACAATGCAATACCATTTGGAATAATTTTATTCCAACTCTTTGTAGGAAGTCAATAATTCTATTCTGCTTTTAGTTAGAAAATTTACCACCAGAGTTGATTTTAATTGTCACTTTGCCTCTTCATTGTTCCACTCGTTGATTTTTTCCCTATTTTGTGATTTTTAAATTCTCTATATTAACCTTGCGTGCACGTGGCTGGCTGGCTGAGGCTGGCTGGCTGGCTGGCTGGCTGGTCAGATTTTCTGATCAATTTTTAATTAATTAATTTTAATTTTGCACACATGTGTAATTCCCATGACAATACTTACTATTAAAATTTGGGGCACCTCGGACCTCGGGGCTCCCATACAAAATTTTTAAAAAATTTACCCGATTTTCTTCAAATTTTATACGCTGTGTATCTCCGATGAACAGCCCCGGGGGCACCCATACAAATTGTTTACAAAATGTACCCGATTTTCTTCAAATTTTGTATGCACGTGTATCTCCGATGGACTACACATTTTGTAAAAATTTGGAAGTGAATTTAGCCGATCTTATTTAAAATGCACATTGTGTATTCCCGATTAGAGAATTTACACGAAAAATTTAAATTTTTATGGGTAATTTTATTTTACCCTAGGCTGGACAAAGGCTGTTTTCCAACTTCTCGGGAAGATTTCAGAAGAATAAGATAGATGGAAAAGCTTACGCAATGGTAATGCCAGCTTGGAAGAACACCTCTACTTGCACCTGGGCGCCCAAAGGACTAGATCCGGCGCTGGGCAGAAACAAACAATACTTAGTCCCACTATTTTGTTCTGATTAAAAAAGTTCTTCATTTTTTCTTTCCAAAATAAAATCCATACCAAAAAAAATAAATATAAATAAAAATAAATAAAATAAAACCAAAATAAAAATTAAAATTTTTCATCTAAATTCTCTAATCGATCCTGGGTCATTTTTTATTTTTTTATTGTAGGAGAAAATCATCGAAAGAGACATTTGACATCAGATGTCAAATTTAAAAATGCTCATATCATTTTATTCTGAGCATTTAGAGCACGCTCATACTCTAAGCAAATAAGGAACACGAGCATTTTTCTTGAGAACTCTTTGACTGCTCTGAACTAATTTATGAAAACGCCAAATGACAGAATATTGTGAAAACTTGTTGTTCTATTTGTAAGTTGATATCGGTAACAAAAAAAACAACCCATAAAAATTAAAATTTTTCTTGTAAATTCTCTAATCGGAGATACACACACACACACTGCGTGCTCGCCTTGTGGCAAAATCATCCACAAAATTACGCAGCGGCAGCGAACAGCGCTGCTCACAAAGCACAGAGCTCAGACTTTGCCGTGATCTGATGCGATATAGCGATATTTAAAAATTGTATATTGGGGTCCCCAAGGGGCCGATCGCTCCAAATTTTAAAAAAAGTGTTTTCCATCGAAGACACACATGTGTACAAAATTTAAAGAAAATCGGGTAAATTTTGTAAAATATTTGTATGGGAGCCCCCCGAACCCGAGGTCCGAGGGGCCTCAAATTAATAGAAAGTATTGTCACCGGAAATATACATGTGTGCAAAATTTCAATAAAATCGGGCTATGGGAAGTGGGCTAAAAATTGATCAGAAAATCTGACCAGCCAGCCAGCCAGCCAGCCAAGCAGCCGAAGTTAATATAGAGAATTTAAAAACGACATCAATAAAAATACAATTCAGTAAATAAGTAAGTCAGTTGAATTAAGCATAAAACATTTATGTCTCGTTTCATTTGCTGGGTTCATTTGTGGGTGAGCTAAGATTTCTCTCTCGCTGATTAAAAAAGTGCTCTATCTGGATGAAAGCTTCCTGTACAGCTCTTTGGTTTCTACCAACGATGTCAATATCGTCTGCGTAAGCCAGTATCTGAATGGACTTATAGAGGATTGTTCCTCTCGCCGTTACGTCAGAGTCTCGGATCACTTTCTCCAACGCCAGGTTGAAGAGGACGCAGGCCAGTCCATCCCCTTCTTGGAGCCCGTTATAGATGTAGTGATCCGGATATTTTTACTTGGCTTATAATATTGGTCATGGTCAACCTACATAGTCTTGTCAGTTTATTTGGGATGCCGAATTCTCTCATGGCTTTATAAAATTCTACTCTGGCTATGCTATCTTAGGCGGCTTTAAAGTCTATAAAAAGATGGTGTAGTGAGTTTTGAAACTCTAGACATTTTTCCATCCACCAGGGTGTAAATCTGATCAGTTGTTGATTTGCCTGGGATGAAGCCAGACTGGTATAGACCAATGATCCCTGTCTTCAAGGATAGAGGAGAAAATCTTTTACGCGGTACTCAACAACGTTATACCACAATAACTGCTGCAGGTTGTGATATATACTTTCTTATGTATGGGGCACAGGATGCCTCTTCGCCAGTCTTCTGGCATCGCTTCTTCCTCCCATACTTGCGGGGCCTCCTGTTTTAATTAGCTCCGCTGGGATACCATCGGATCCCGGGGCCTTATTATTTTCGATCCGATTTATCGCTCTGCTAACTTCGTCTATGCTTGGTGGCGGCAGCATAGTGTGGTCTTCGGCCATTGGTGGAGTCTCCAATTACTCAGTTAGCTGGTCATTAAGCAACCCATGAAAGTGCTCTTCCCATCGCTCTAAGATGCCTTTGAGATCGGCGATCTGATTACCGTCTTTGTCAGTCGTTCCGATCTCTACGATCAGATGTCTAGTATGTCAACGATTCATGACGAAATCTAAATCTAAATCTACTTTTGGCAGGATGCAAGACGCCTATGTATAGACTATGTATTCTGTACGTTGAAGTCTTATTTTTATGATAAATTAATTAGCACTGAGTCATTTTAGACAATTTCGTAATTACCATCTAGAGATTCTTGGTCTTAGTGAGGTGAGATGGCCTGGAGTAGGGGAAAAACGAACATCCACCGGCGAGTTTCTAATTTTTTCGGGTAAGCCTGCAGGAGAACACCATGCCAATGGAGTGGGAGTGGGTGTAAATCTGATCAGTTGTTGATTTGCCTGGGATGAAGCCACACTGGTATAGACCAATGATACCTGTCTTGAAGGATAGAGGAGAAAATCTTATACGCGGTACTCAACAACGTTATACCACAATAACTGCTGCAGGTTGTGATATATACTTTCTTATGTATGGGGCACAGGATGCCTCTTCGCCAGTCTTCTGGCATCGCTTCTTCCTCCCATACTTGCGGGGCCTCCTGTTTTAATTAGCTCCGCTGGGATACCATCGGATCCCGGGGCCTTATTATTTTCGATCCGATTTATCGCTCTGCTAACTTCGTCTATGCTTGGTGGCGGCAGCATAGTGTGGTCTTCGGTCATTGGTGGAGCCTCCAATTACTCAGTTAGCTGGTCATTAAGCAACCCATGAAAGTGCTCTTCCCATCGCTCTAAGATGCCTTTGAGATCGGCGATCTGATTACCGTCTTTGTCAGTCGTTCCGATCTCTACGATCAGATGTCTAGTATGTCAACGATTCATGACGAAATCTAAATCTAAATCTACTTTTGGCAGGATGCAAGACGCCTATGTATAGACTATGTATTCTGTACGTTGAAGTCTTATTTTTATGATTAATTAGCACTGAGTCATTTTAGACAATTTCGTAATTACCATCTAGAGATTCTTGGTCTTAGTGAGGTGAGATGGCCTGGAGTAGGGGAAAAACGAACATCCACCGGCGAGTTTCTAATTTTTTCGGGTAAGCCTGCAGGAGAACACCATGCCAATGGAGTGGGATTTCTACTCTCTAAAGCCGCGAGAAGATCGTTACAGGACTGGCGAGCAATATCCGATAGAATTATTATTGCAAGATTACAATGTGCTGTTCGACAGGTCGTGTTTGTTCAAGTTTACGCACCAACGGAACAAGCCACCTCTGAAGAAATAGACTTGTTTTACTTGCGTCTAAATAATTCATTAGATCAACTACGGAAGAGTGACATCGTTATTTTGATGGGTGACCTTAACGCAAAAGTAGGCAGCGACAACAGTGATTGTGAACATGTCATGGGAAAACACGGCCTTGGTTCTATGAATAACAACGGCGAAAGGTTTGCTGATCTATGTTCTGATCGCAACGTAATCATTGGAGGCACAATTTTTCCCCACAAAAACATCCACAAAGCCACCTGGACCTCTCCTGATCACATGTACAACAACCAGATTGATCACATCGCTATAAGCCGCAAGTGGCGATCATCTTTGCTGGACGTTAGAACCCGAAGAGCAGCCGACGTCTACAGGCACCACCACCTTGTGGTTGGCAGTGTGCGGTTGAAGCTCGCGGTCCACTCAGTCACACGAAGTCAAATAACGACAAAGCCAGCTGTAGCTGCACTGGAAGACCCAGACGTGAAATTGCAATATGTATCCCGCGTACAACAGTCTCTCTCTCTGAGAGACCCTAGAGTCTAAATGGGAGAAAACATTAAATGCGTATACGGAAGCAGCCTCATCCGTTTTAGGCTACGCCGACAAAACTAGAAAAGAATGGATATCAGATAGCACATGGAACACCATTCGTGAACGCTAATCCATCAAAACAGAGTTAAACGCGGCCTCGGGTGCCGAGCGACAAGTTGGCCGTTCAGCTAGGAACGACAAAAGAGCATGGCTAAGCGACATCTCAACACAAGCACAGCTAGCCGCTGATAGCAAGCAATATAGCACAGTCTATCAACTCGCTCGTAAGCTCGCCAACAAGAAACACCACATCAACTACCCTGTTAAGGCAATAGATGGCTCTTTGATCCTTTGATCTGAATCCATTCCATCGTCGTTAAAAGAAGGCTTAATAGTCAAACTTCCCAAGAAAGGTGATTTGAGCGATTGCGAAAACTGGAGAGGAATAACCCTGCTAAAGACTATAAACAAAGTGATCTCCTCTATAATAGCTAGGCCCTTACAGAATGCGTTAGAGCCAATCTTGAGAAATTAACAAGCAGGATTTCTCCCAAACCGTTCTTGTACAGATCAAATTCACACCCTGCGTATAATCATTGAGCAATCAGTTGAGTATCGCTCTCCTCTGTATATGGTTTTTGTAGATTTTAAACGCGCATGATGTGGCAGATTTTGTCTAGTTATGGTGTTCCGGAAAAAATCATCAACATCATTAAGGAGCTGTACCGCGACTCAACATGCCGCGTCATTCATAACGGTCATCTTGGCTCACCTTTCAACATCTACTCGCCACTGCTTTTTACAATTGTTATCAACTGGGTGATGAAAATAGTAAACCGTACTCCATCGGGTTTGCCATGGAATGTTTTTCACCGCCTGGAAGGCCTAGACTATGCCGATGATATCTGTCTCCTATCACAATCGCTAGGTGACATGGAGCGAAAATTAAACTCACTAAACCTCCACGCTAACAAAGTGGGTTTAAAAATTAACGTCTTAAAAACAAAAACGCGTTAACGCTAGTGGAACATGTGATCTCTCGATTGACGGACATCAGATAGAGGAAGTCGATAAGTTTTGTTATTTGAGCAGCTGGATGTCTAAAAATGGTGGTGCTGACTCGGATGTGTGCTCTCGCGTAAACAAGGCGCGACACTATTATAGTATGCTAAATAATATCTGGAACTCCTCGCAAATCTCCCGGAATCTAAAGCTAATGATCTTCAGATCTAACGTTCTCTCAGTACTCTTGTATGGCTGCGAAACGTGGAAAGTCACAGAGTCAATTGCGACGCGCCTCCAAGTTTTCGTCAACAAGTGCTTAAGGAGGATACTGAGAATAAGATGGCCGGACATTATCACCAATCAAGACTTGCGGAGAGTAACACAGCAGGAAGCAATCGCGCTCACCATCAGACGACGAAAATGGAGCTGGATTGGCCACACTTTGAGAAAGCCAGCGGACGACATTACGAAACTAGCGCGCGACTGGAATCCACAAGGAAGCCGTCGAGTTGGCCGTCCTAGCAAGACATGGAAAAGGACAATAGAAGAGGAAGCAAGATCCTAGGGGACCGAGTGGCGTCTCTTGAAACCTCAGGCGTTAAATCGAGTTCGTTGGCGGGCGTTTGTAGAAGCCCTATGCTACCCCGCGGAGTAAAGGAAAGAAAAAAGACGAGTCATTTTAGACACGCCCTTTAGCTACCCTTTTTTTATGCTGGAAAATACGGTCTAGAGGCGTAATTAGATGATTGATGGTTGTTTAATTATTCAAGTTAGCTGGTTTCTACGCCTTGCATTTAGTATATGACCAGAGGAGCAAATTTAGGCACACATAAGACAATGGAAAAACAAGTCCTACCAGAAAGTGTTACGTTTTAAAATACAGTGTGTGTGAAGGGCGTAACTATCATGTCGATTTAATAGAAAGTCAGGTAAACACCTCACTGAAGACTACAGACAGAGAGAGTTGTGTTTGTCATATGCGTGCCTTTCCAGACGTAGCAATTTGTCGGCAGTAGATAAGCTGAAGAATTATATTCCCTCTTTTACCCACCTTATGCAGACTATCGATTCGTTAGAAAATCGCAGGAGTGTTTTAGGCTTCTCTTTGTTTTATCGCTATTGCCACCAGCGATTTGCCGTATTTGTTTGATCAATCCATAAATTTGGCTGCGGTAAAGAATTCAGCTGCTGCGCAGCTTGTGCTGCACATAAAAATGACAGGCAATCGGTATGCTAGAAATTGCATTTGCTTTTTAAACCGACTTACAGTCTGCTTGTAATAAAATGGCATTTGCGGATTTGCATCTAATTTAAACTGGCTGCGTAAACTGCGCAGTCGATTATTTACACTGCTCTGCTTTGGCTTCAAAACTGAACGTTTGACCAACATGCAGCAAAAACTACACAGCGGCTGAATTCTTGACCGCAGCCTTTATCCGCATTACGCGTGACTCCACACGTTAGTTAGATATTGGAGCTAAATTCAATTATAAATTAAACATTGTAACTTCCCATTTCATCACTCCAATAATCTACAATGTTGTCACATAAGTTTCAGAATTCAATTATAAATTAAACATTTAAACTTCTTATTTTTTTGTTTTTCTTGGAACGCATTCCTTTTGTGAGAGACTAGTCTGTGAACTTGTTCAACTGCTCCATGTTTTTTTTTGCGACGAATGCATTCCCTTTCTCACCGTCACTTCTAGCTCAGTCCCGTTTGCAAAAGCTTCAGTGTTATTTCGTCGTTTCAAGATCTTAGCAGCTATGTACTTTCTAAAGGATAGCCAGTTGTTATGCCTGCTAGTAATGCTATTATAGGGTCTACTATGATTTGAATCAGTCAGGATAGTTATTATGCAGGGGAAGTGATCCGAAGAAAGTTCATATCATGGTTCGAGTTTAAATTGGTTTCTTTTAAATTGCTTACATACGCCGAAGTCAATTAGGTCAGAAATTTTTCTGCGATTCGTTGGCCAATTGGTAGGTTTTCCTGCACATAAGTCTTCCAGACCACTTTTTGAAATAGCTAAGTACAACCTTGATTAAGCGATAGCCCCAATGTGTATGTCCTGCATTTAATACTGCCGCTCCAATAACATTCCAAGCAAGGGTATTTAAGAAGTGCTCAGTGAAAATAAAGGCAGTCAGCCATCAGCAGAATAGGGGGAACAACACAGAATGCTCTAGAATTGCAGGTGGCCGCAACTATTTCTGACTGGTGGAAGTGCGATCAAACCGCCACGTGGTGGCCGGCGGTAATTTTCCTCCAATGCAGGAAAAGCTGAATGATCGGGCTAGTCCCTTCAAAGTAAGGTTGGGCGCGAGGCCAATAACCTCGCCTGTAAAAAATTATTATTATGGAACCCAAAATCAGCCTCGGTTACACTGATGAACGACGACGACCACGGCAATGAAAAAGGCTAAACGATTTAAGAATTTTCTCATGGAACGTACGCTCACTGTATAGAGCTCGATCTACATAGCAACGTCTGATAGCCTGTATAAATATAAAGCTGACATAACAGCAATCCATGAGATGCGGTGGACGGGAAATGGTGTCTTACAAAAATCAGAATATGACATATATTACAGCTGTCATGCAAGACATCATGTGCTCGGGGTGGAGTTTTTAGTCAGCAAAAGAATGAAATCCACCGTTATCGGCTTTCAAGCAATATATGAACGGCTATGCACCCTTCGCGTGCGGGGCAAATTTAACCTACAGAGGATACCCCAGATGATGAAAAAGAAGAATTCTTTGAATCAGTCGAACGGGAACTCCATGCCTGCCCTCATTATGATGTAAAAATCATTCTGGAGGATATGAATGCTAAAAAAAGGTAGGGAGCCAGTATTCAGGCAGTACATTGGCACCCACAGCTTACACGAGAACACTAATGACAATGGACAACGAGTCATAGAGATGGCAGCAAGCAATAATTTGGTCGTTGCGAGTACAAGGTTTGCGCGTAAAAATATCCACAAAGCCACCTGGGTATCTCCCGATGGAGCCACTCGCAACCAGATAGACCACGTGTTGATAGACCACGTGTTGATAGACCGCCGCCACAACCCGAACCTGATGACGGTACAAACGTACCGAGGTGCCAATGTCGACTCGGACCACTATCTTGTTGGTATGATGCTCTGAGCGCGGTTTGCATCCGCGAATCAGATTCGAGTCAACATGGCTGCCCTTCGCAATAAAGAGACCAGAAAACACTACGGCCAAGCGATAGGACTCTCCCTAAATGCAGGAAGAGTAGTCCTGAGGCTGAGATGTCGGGCGTAAAAGAGAAATACACACGACTTAAGAATACTGTCATTAGTTCTGCTGACTCCATCTTAGGCAGTAGTCGTAGAGATCGAAACGACTGGTTCGATGACGAATGTAAGCTAGCGACTGAACGTAAGAATGTTGCGTACCGAGCAATGCAACAATCTCATAGAACGCGGGCACGCGAAGATGAATATAAAGAGCTCAGAAGATATGAAAAAACAGTTCACCGGCGAAAGAAAGCAGCCTGAGAGAAGAATCTCGTCCGTGAACTGGAACAGTACAGAGAGCAAGGACCGCCACAGGCGCGGAAGTTCTACCAAAGGGTCCGCGGTATGACGCAATATACACCGCGTTGAACATACTGCAAGGATAAAGAGGGTAACCTGATTGCCGATCTTAAAGGCATCTTAGAGCGATGGGAAGAGCACTTTCATGAGTTGCTAAATGGCCAGCTAACTGAGGAATTGGAGGCTCCACCAATGACCGAAGATCATAGTATGCTGCCGCCACCAAGCATAGGCAATTCATGAAATAATAGTGCAAGTATGGCGAAGAGGCATCCTGTGCCCCATACATAGGAAGGGAGATATCACAAAATGCAGCCATTATCGTGGTATAACGTTGTTGAGTACCGCGTATAAGATTTTCTCCTATATCCTTCAAGACAGGATAGTCCCATACGTTGAAGTCATCATTGGTCCATACCAGTGTGGCTTCATCCCAAACAAATCAACAACTGATCAGATTTACACCCTAAGGCAGGTGATGGAAAAATTTCTAGAGTTTCAGAACTCACTACACCATCTTTTTATAGATTTTAAAGCCGCCTATGATAGCTTAGCCAAAGTAGAACTTTATAAAGCCATAATAGAATTCGGTATCCCAAATAAACTGACACGACTATGTAGGTTGACCATGACCAATGTTATAAGCCAAGTAAATATATCCGGATCACTATCAAGCCCATTCAACATCTATAACGGGCTCCGACAAGGGGTTAGACTGGCCTGCGTCCTCTTCAACCTGGCGTTGGAGAAAGTGATCCGAGACTCTGACGTAACGGTGAGAGAAACAATCCTCTATAAGTCCATTCAGATACTGGCTTACGCAGACGATATTGACATCGTTGGTAGAAACCGAAGAGCTTTACTAGAAGCTTTCATCCAGATAGAGCAGGCGGCACGAAATCTGGGGCTGCACATAAATGAGAGCAAAACAAAGTATATGATGGCCACATCTGCGAGTAGAAGATCCAACATTGGTCCCTCAATTCAGATAGTGAAGCGCAAATTTGAAGTAGTGCAATCCTTTAACTATCTCGGGTCAACTATAGCAGCCGATAACAGCGATAACAGCATGGAAATACGCGTACGGTTGCTTAAAGCCAAGAAAGGCTACTATAGCCTGTCAAGACTCTTCAAATCCAGGAACTTAACCATAACATCCAAGCTGCTGATTTATAAGACAATGGTCATACCAGTACTTACAGATGGATCCGAGACTTGGGTGCTTAGCAAAAAGCATTCTGACCTCTTAGCCGCGTTCGAGAGAAAAGTCTTACGGAGAATTGTTGGCCCCGTATGTGAGGAAGGACGATTCCGGAGACTCTATAATGATGAGATCTACGAGCGTTACCGCGATGTCGACATCGTCGGTAGGCTGCGCTGGGCAGGACACCCAGCTTGCATAAGCGAAGAGGATCCTGCTCGGAAAGTCCTTTTCGGTAGGATTTATGGAACACGACAGTGAGGCCGGCCAAGCCTACGCTGGAAGGATGGCATAGACCAGGACGCCCAGAGTTTAGGGATTCCAAACTGGATGACATCGGCTCGAAATCGGGACCGGTGGAGAGAATTTTTGCAGGAGGCTAGGACCGGACTCCGGTTGTAGAGCCAAATATGATGATGACTATGAAATTCCATACATCGATGGAGATGGACGTTGCATGGAGATACTCCCACATCAATGACGTTATGTTTAATTCTATTCCACCACAAGTTTTTCTTTGTGGATGTTTGGTGTCGTAAAATTTAAAACCGTGTATTTTGAAGTTTTTTGCACCCATAAGGTCGGTTTCTGATATAAAGCATTATGTCTATTTGTTGATTTTCAAGAAATGATTTCAATTCATGTTTATGTTGGCTTAGGCCGTTAGCATTACAATTACACAATTTAATTTTATTTATTGTTTAGATAAAATTCCTTGTTGAACAGCGTTTGATTTTTTCTGAGGTCTTGCATCATATTTTGCATTGTATTCATGAACTAGTTCATGATTCGAATGAACTTTTAAATAATTTTTTCTAAGAAGATAGAAGGTGATACGATAGGAGTTTCCACGTTCGCTGGGTTACCCTTAAGTATAATTGCCATTGTTGATGATTAAACTTTTGGTTCGTTGATGGATGCGGTTATGATAGATTTACGCATTTGTGCGGCTGATTATTTTTGTTTTATGTTGGAAAGTTTTATCTTTCGCTTGCTTCAAAGGTTCTAGGTAAAAAACATTTTTAATTCTCTATATTAACTTCGCGTCCGCGTGTGTTTGTTTGTGGCTGGTGTATCTCCGATGTTAACACTTTTTGCAAAAATTAGGAAGTGATCGGGCACAAGGGCGGAGGGGCTTCCATATAATTTTTTTAAAAATAACCCCAATTTTATTCAAACACTAGCTAATTACCCGGCGTTGCCCAGGTATTTATTTATACTGATCTTCTATTGGGCAGGGGTAGAAAAAAGAATGATATCGATCTATCTTTTTTTTTTGTCTGCCTTATTAATTTAGTTGTGAGTCACATAATAATGTAAATAATAAAAACACTGAATTTATGCTAACTGTATTTTTGAATGCTGGAATATGCACATTTTTTTATCCACAATAGGTTAAAATAAAAACACATAAATATTTAAAAAAATTTATGTATGTATATATTATGTCCCGGCGTCTTAAGATTTTTTACAAAAAGTGTTGTCCATCGGAGATGTGTATAAAATTTGGAGAAAATTGGATTAATTTAAAAAAAAATGTAATTGTAAAAATTAAAAATGTTCATCTAAATTCTCTAATCGCAGAAATTGATATGGGAGCCCCTCGATCCTGGGTCTTTTTTTATTTTTTTATTGTAGGAGAAAATCATCGAAAGAGACATTTGACATCAGATGTCAAATTTGAAAATGCTCATATCATTTTATTCTGAGCACTTAGAGCACGCTCATACTCTGAGCAAATAAGGAACACGAGCATTTTTCTTGAGAACTCTTTGACTGCTATGAACTAATTTATGAAAACGCCAAATGACAGAATATTGTGAAAACTTGTTGTTCTATTTGTAAGTTGATATCGGTAACAAAAAACGACATCAATAAAAATACAATTCTATAAATAAGTTAGTAAGTTGAATGAGGCATAAAACATTTATGTCTCGTTTCATTTGCTGGGTTCATTTGTGGGTGAGGTAAAATTTCTCTCTCGCGGTTTCAGTTTAACGTTGCATTTGCGAACTGTGCCCGGAGTACGGTTTGATTTTATGTACCTTTGTTTTGTAACCGATAATGTTACTTTGCTACGCGTCGGCAATCGGGTACATCGGGCACTCACCTCGTTCACCTCGAAAACTTTGTCACTTTGAAAGCTAACCTATGGGTATAGATTCGGATACGGTTTGTGCAATTGGAAAGAGACATTAGTAAACAAAATACATACATATTACTTAAAGATGAAATGAATGAATGTTCATAATCGATTCGACTTTTATACTATTACGCACATTCATGGTAACTTTGTGAAATGGCATTGATAATGATTGTGTAAGTCGGAGTAATGTAAAGCTTGAGAAATGATGTGAAACCGAAATTTTCTGTTTTCGTTCATTATTAGAAATAATGGCATTATTAATAACCGTGTAAGTGCCGAGTTAAAAATATGGCGACGCAAACTAGTAGTGCTTCCATGAACAGGCAGAATAGATTTTGCAATCAAATTCCACGACCCAAAACCAAGCAGCACAGCCGACTGCGCAGCACACAAGGCACACAGTCATTAAAGTACGACGGTATCTGATGCCACTATATGATTAGTTAGATTTTAGAAAAAGTATTGTTTATTGGGTATACACATGTGTGTAAAATCGGGTAATTTTTATTTTAAATTTGTATGGGAGCCCCACGAACCCGGGGCCCATTCACTTCCAAATTTTAAAATAAAGTATTGTCACCGGAAATACACATTTGTATACAATTTTAAGAATATCGGGTAAATTTTTTAAAATATTTGTATGGGAGCCCCCCGACCCCAAGGTCCGAGGGGCCTCAAATTAATAGAAAGTATTGTCACCAGAAATATACATGTTTGAAAAATGGCGATAAAATCGGACTATGGGAAGTGGGTTAAAAATTGATCAGAAAATCTGACCATCCAGCCAGCCAGCCACGTGCACGCGAAGTTAATATAGAGAATTTAAAAACAAAAAGTGTTGTGCAACGGAGATACACATGTGTATACAATTTGATGGAAATCGGGTTAATTTTTTAAAAAAATTTGTATGGGGCTTCACGACTCCAGGTCCCGGCATCCTAAAATTGTTTACAAAAAGTGTTGTCTATCTGAGATACACATGTATATAAGATTTGAAGAAAATCGGGTTAATTTAAAAAAAAAATGTATTGGGCCCCACGACCCCGAGGCCCTGTGTCTCCAAAATTTATACAAAAAGTGTTGTCCATCGGAGATTCACATGTATATAAAATTTGAAGAAAATCGGGTTAATTTTTTTAAAAAATTTGTTGGGGCCCATGACCCTGTGGTCTTCGAAATTGTAAAAACAGTTTTTTCGGTCGGAGATACACATGTATATAAAATTTGAAGAAAATCGGGTTAATTTTTTAAAAAATTTGATTGAGGCCTTACGGTCCCGGGGCCAAAGATTTTAATAGAAAGTGTTGTCATCGTAAATATGCATGTGTGCAAAATTTCAATGAAATCGGACTTTGGGAAGTGGGTTAAAAATTGATCGCAAGATTCCACGACAAACAAGCACACGGGCACGCGAAGTTAATAAAGAGAATTTAATAATACAAGTTCACTACTTATATTGGTGACAACTTAAAAAATAACAAAATAACCCATAAAAATTAATATTTTTCGTGTAAATTCTCTAATCGGGAAAAACACAATGTGCAAAGTTTGACTAAAATCGTGTAAGTTTAAGTAAGTTTTTTTGGAGCCCCCTTATCCGATCCCTTAAAAACTTTTACAAATAGTGTTTCCACATGTCAATAAAATTTAAAGAAATTCTCCAAAAATTTAAAGAATAACTCCAAAATTTTTACAAAATGTGTTGTTCATAGGACATACACATGCGTATAAAATTTGAAGAAACTCGGGTACTTTTTTTTAGAAAATTTGTATGGGTGCCCCCCGGCCCCGGGGCACGATCACTTCCAAATTTTTACAAAAAGTTTTGTCAATCGGAGATACACATGCGTATAAAATTTAAAGAAAATCGGTTGCAGGTTTTTATAAAAAATTTCTGGGTGCCCCCGACCGCGGGGACCGATCACTTCCAAATTTTATAAAAAGTGTTGGCCATCGGAGCTACACATGCATATACAATTTGAAGAATCGGGAATTTTTTTTAGAAAATTTGTATAGGTGATCCCCTACCCCGGGGCCAGATCACTTAAAAATTTTTACAAAAAGTGTTCTCTAGGTACACATGCGTATAAAATTAGTGTTGATTCTATGGTTTTCATGGTCGTTGAGTTGAATGGTGATGGTATGACAGCTCTAGGGGTATGGGGTCGATAACCGAAGGGGAGGGGGTGACCGATATTAATGTCGATTCTATGGTTTTCAGGGTCGCTGAGTTGAATGGTGATGGTAAGACAGCTCTATGGGGATGGGGCCGAACTGTGGGGGGGTGACCGATATTAGTCTCGATTCTATGGTTCTCGGGGTTGCTGAGTTGAATGGTGATGGTAAGACAGCTCTATGGGGATGGGGTCGATAACCGAGGGGGGGAGGGTGACCGATATTAGTCTCGATTCTATGGTTCTCGGGGTCGCTGAGTTGAATGGTGATGGTAAGACAGCTCTATGGGGATGGGGTCGATAACCGAGGGGGGGGGGTGACCGATATTACTGTCGATTCTATGGTTTTCGGGGTCGCTTAGTTGAATGGTGATGGTAAGACAACTATAGGGGGATGGGGTCGAACTGTGGGGGGTGACCGATATTAGTCTCGATTCTATGGTTCTCGGGGTCGCTCAGTTGAATGGTGATGGTAAGACAGCTCTAAGGGGATGGGGTCGATAACGAATCGGGAGGGGTGACCGATATTAATGTTGATTCTATGGTTTCCGTGGTCGCTGAGTTGAATGGTGATGGTAAGACACTTATAGGAGGATGGGGTCGATAACCGAGGGTGGGTGGTGGTGACCGATATTAGTGTCGATTCTATGGTTTTCAGGGTCGCTGAGTTGAATGGTGACGTTAAGACAGCTCTAGGGGGATGGTGTCGATAACTGAGGGGGGTGACCGATATTAGTCTCGATTCTATGGTTCTCTTGGTCGATGAGTTGAATGGTGATGGTAAGACAGCTCTAAGGGGATGGGGTCGATAACCGAGGGGGGGAGGGTGACCGATATTAGTGTCGATTCTATGGTTTTCAGGGTCGCTGAGTTGAATGGTGATGTTAAGACAGCTCTAGGTGGATGGGGTCGACAACCGAGGGGGGGGGGGCTGACCGATATTAGTGTCGATTCTATGGTTTTCGGGGTCGCTGAGTTGAATGGTTATGGTAAGACAACTATAGGGGGTTGGGGTCGAACTGTGGGGGGGTGACCAATGTTAGTGTCCATTCCATAGTTCTCGGGACCACTGAGATTAATAGTGTTGGTAGAACACTCCTATTGGTGAGTTGTCTCCTCGGACGGGGGAGGGTGATCGATATTAGTGTCTATCCCATAGTTTCGGGGTCGCTGAGATGAATAGTGGTGTTTAGAATGGTACTCGGCGATCATTTGGCGATGAATTTGGGGGTGAGGACATTGTCGCCCTTACTTCAAATTGGAAAAGGTAGATTAGTAGCCGTGTTTTATGGTTATATTAAATTGACATCGATTTTTGAAATCTGCCGCCGAACTAATAAATTCGTTTTATCCGGCTGTTTCTCAAAACTATCACATTTTGAACCTGTTGCGAGAAGGGGCCATTCTTGCTACTAAAAATGGAGACACCCACGAAATAAACAATCAAATACTTGCCATGTTAATAGGCATACTCAATCAATATAAGTGTATCGATACCGTTGTAGATACTGATGAGGAAGTTAATTATCTAACTGAGTTCCTAAACTCACTTAATTCGTCTGGATTGCCACCACATCGCCATGTTTTTCCCACGGAAAACTTTATTTTGCTTGCTCTTGAAGGGGAAACTAAAAACATTGTATACAATCAAGTTTTGTTTTAAATTAATTTTATGTATCTTTATTTAATTTTACAGGTATTTTATAACTTGAATATTATAGCTGTAATTTAAAATATATTTTATAAAAAAAAATTTGTTAATAAAAACTGTAATTTTACCTTATAGATAGATATAATTATTTTTTCTACCCCTGCCTAATAGAAGATTGGGATGAATAAATACCTGGGCAACGCCGGGTAATCAGCTAGTTAACAATAAACAAGACTTGATTATAGACAATGTTTTTACTTTCACCATTAGGAGCAAGAATAAATAAATTCCTAGATGAACCCACCCTAGAGCAAGCAAAATAAAGCTGTTCGTGGGAAAAACATGGCGATCTCAAATCTATATTTTGCAGTAGCTAATAGACTGCCACTGTGACTTTTTGATCGCTATCGAAAACGCAAGTTTTTTTGGAAATTTCAATCTATTAAATCTAAAAGTAGATCCGTTGAAATGAGTGGTATTCTTGGGATAAAAATAAGGCGATATCCGATGAAATATGATGAGGGACTTCCATATAATTTGTTTTAAACTAACCCGATTTTATTAAATGCTTTTATATTAACTTGCATGTGTCTTTCTGTCGGTTTACATGTCACTCTGTCACACTTTTTTCATTCCAAATCTGTGAGTAAGTCTAGTGCGTGTTTTTGGTGGATGACTTTTCGGGGGATCTTTTGGTGGTCTTCAGGTGGATCTTTAGGTAGGTCTTGAGGTGAGTCATGATGGGATCTTCAGGTGGGTCTGGAGGAGGTCTTGAGAGAGTTTAAAGAGGATTATGACTGGAATGTTGATGGGTTCGTAGTTTTGAGGTATGTAGGACTAAGATGCGACTATGAGACTTGTTCCAATGGAAATTCTGTGATCTGGCAAATAAGGTCTGGCATTTTGTGGACCAAGTCATTTCTCAAGGCATTCGTATGAAATTGCGTATGTAGGAATAAGATGAGACTATGAGACTTGTTCCAATTGAAATTCTGTGAGCTGATTTTAAACTAACTTCCCATTGAGCTTAAGACTTGAAACTTTAAACATAGCTCAGAACTGGATGAACTTTGACAAATCACAAAAAAAATACAACAAATCGGGAAAAAAATCAGTTCAAAGTAAACTATACGCACAATACTCGTTTTAAAAGTTTTAAATTAAAAATGTTTTTTTTATTAGCTGACATGTTTGCCTTTTTATTTAATCGTAATGTTGGCCACTACGTCAAAGAAGTTTAGCTTCAACCGCGCATAATGGTAACACGCTCATCTTTTTTTATAATAAAAGTTATATCACAACATTTTTCACTTTATTTATGAAAATATGTTGAAGCTTTTCTATACGTTTATGCTAATTTCTGCATTTCAGTGTCACACGTTCAGTTTATAAATCGATTTTAAATCAGGTATATATCATGGATCATATTTTAATGATATATGGACGCTCTCATATATGAGTGTTCTGAGTGGATCTTCAGAGGGTATTGAGGGAGTCTTAAGGAGTTATTGGGAAGGTTTTGAGATGGGTCTTGAGGGCGTTTTACGGGAGTCTTCAGGTGTTCTTCCGGGGGTCTCAATGGTGGTTTGAGAGGTTTTTGACGATGGTTTTGCGGGAGCATTAAAGGAATCTTTAGTGGAGTTTATGAAGGTTTGAGGGGGTTTTGAGGGGGTTCTAAGAGGGTCGTGAGTTGAGTCTTAAGGGGTCTTGAGGGAGTCTTTAAGTAGTCTTGAGGGGGTCTCGAGGGAGTTTTGTTGGGATATTTAGACGGGTCTTGAGGGTCCTTAGGTGGTCTTGATGGGTTCTTGAGATTTTGAGAGGGTTATGAGAGGAGACTTGTGGATATCTTAAGAAGGTTTTGAGGGGGTCTAGAAGGAGTATTGATAGGGGTAGTAACGTGGTCTTAACGGGGTATTGAGGTGATCTTGAAGGAATTTTGGGAGTGTCTTTAGTAGAGTCTTACGAGGGTTTTGTGGGGTCTTAAAGGAATCTTGAGCAGGGTCTTTAGGGGGTTTTGAGGGGTTCTTAAGTGGTCTTGGGTAGGTTCTTAAGAGGTTTTTGTGGGGGCCTTAAGGGAATCCAAAGAAGGTCTTGATGGGTTCTTAGAAGTGGTCATGAGGTGGTCTCGAGGGAATTTTGTGAGGACATTTAGTGGAGTCTTGAGGGGGTCCTTAGGTGGTCTGGAGGGGTTCTTGAAGGGATTTTGAGAGAGTCTTGAGTGGAGTCTTAAGAGGGTCTTTAGAAGGTTTTGAGGGGATTTTGTGAGATTAGTGAGTGGATTCTTGAGGGGTTCTTTAGGTGGTCTTGAGTATTTTGAGGGGGTCTTAAGGGAATCTTAAGGTGGGTTTGCGGGGGTCTTGTGGGAGTATTAATGGGTTAATGAGTATTAATGATCTTGAGAGAGTCTTTAGGTAGTCTTCAGAAGGGTCCCGAGGGGATTTCGTGAGGATCTTTAGTTGAGTCTTGAGGGGATCTTGAGGAATTTTGAGAGGGTCGTAAGTGGGATTTTGAGGGGGTCTTAAGAAGGTTGTTAGGGTGTCTTGGGAGGTCTTGAGGGGATTTTGAGAGGGTCGTGAGTGGAGACTTGAAGGGTTGTTTAGGTGTTCTTAAGTAGGGTCTTAAGGGAATCTTAAGGTGGGTTTTAGGGTAATCTTGAGGAAATATATATGGTGGTCGTAACGGGGTCTTAAGAGTGATCTTGGGGGTGGTCAGGAAAGGTTCTTAGAGTCTCCTTTATGGTCCCATCTGAATAATATTGAAATTTTATATACATATTTCATTAAAAACTAAAAACTATAAAATAAAATTATATAAAAAAACTTAAAAGGTAGAAAATAAAATAGGTGGTAGATCTGGAGCAACTGTTATAAATAAATGAAATTTGCTGCAATAATTTTTAATGGAAATCTAGCATATTTGTGGAATAAAAAAAACAACCCATAAAAATTAAAATTTTTCTTGTAAATTCTCTAATCGGGGATACACACACACACACAAACACTGCGTGCTCGTTTTGTGGCAAAATCATTCACCAAATGACGCAGCGGCAGCGAACAGCGCTGCTCACAAAGCACAGAGCTCAGACTTTGCCGTGATCTGATGCGATATAGCGATGTTTAGCGATTGTATATTGGGGTCCCCAAGGGGCCGATCGCTCCAAATTTTTACAAAAAGTGTTTTCCATCGAAGACACACATGTGTACAAAATTTAAAGAAAATCGGGTAAATTTTGTAAAATATTTGCATGTATGCAAAATTTCAATAAAATCGGGCTGTAGGAAGTGGGCTAAAAATTGATCACCAGATTTGGACAGCCAGCCACGGGCAAGTGAAGTTAATATAGAGAATTTAAAAATCACATAATTTAAGAGAACCGTGCTGAGCATTTGATGTTCTTTTAATCTTGTCATAAACCTCAAATGCTTAGCACGGTTCTTTTAAATTATGTGATTTTTTTGGGCTTCAAAATTTTGTAATTTTTCCGAAAAATAAGTACCTCATAAGCGCCGCGGGGTTGTAAATATTAATAGTTATTTGGAATTAAATAAAATGTAATATAGGTATATTTTTGAGGCTTTCAAGTGAGGAGAGACCTTACCTCTCAACATCTCTGAGAGTTGTTTTATTATTATTTTTTGATTAATTAAACGGTTTCCACATCACCCAATGGGGATGGCGCGTGGGCGATGGCAAAGAAAGTGTAGTTTATGGTGGGGTAGAGGGGTTTGCCGTAAACCATCCAAGGTGGCATACTGTATTTCAGCCAACTTTTCATTTAATCATAGCGTATTCGACGAATTCGAACAAGTACCATGAAATTCCAGCGTAACCACTGTCGCCGCTTTTAAAAACTCTATTAATACCTTTGAAAACACAAGGAATTCATATATAAATATGTGGGTATTATTAAAAATAAAAATAATCCGCCAAAATTGTCAGCAAACATTTTAGCACTGCATTTTAAAGTCGACGGAAAGTTTCCTATTCTACGACCGTAATGGTCAAGATCGATAAAAAATCTATTAGGTGTATCCTATTGTTTTATACCAGAGTTGTCAATTAATATTTCGATTCTTCCATTTTCAATTATTCCTTTATTCCATTATTCAATTATTCCATTATTCCATTATTCCATTATTCCATTATTCCATTATTCCATTGTTCAATTATTCCATTATAATAATAATATTCGACGCGACAGACCATTGCGGTCCGAGGACTAGCTTTTCGCAACCATTTGCGTTGAGCATGTATATTTTTGCATACGAATGGCGGGGACCTATAATTTAAGGTCGGATCCAAACGGGATTAATACATCCATGCAAGGTGATTTTATGTGCTTGGGAAATGATCATCTTCGTGATTGGATTATTATGGGGCATAATAATAGGATGTTTGGTTGTTTACGCTAAAAAACTGTGCTCTAAACGACCCCCGACTCTCATTAAACCACATTTCTCAAAGAAGGGATTGAGAGATGCCAAGACACCCGTAACATGTATGTTTCTGGTGCTCTTCGTGGAAATGAAATTGTTGCTTCTGTTTTAACCAAAAGCATAGAGCCGATTCGAAGTTGTCTGTGGACAGAAAACCATGTAGTTTATTTGTTTAGTTATGGATACGTACATTGTGTACAAAAGGTAATATATGTGCAGTAACTCAGATCAATTTTGAAAGGCATGAGTATCTGTGAATTAACTCCCAAGCGTTGTTTCTGATTAATGTTGAATGCCCCATCTTGCGTTCTTCGAGGTCATACCTTTGGCTTGCTGAGTATGTTGTTGTATCGGCCAATATGATGGGTGTAGTTCCAACCAAGAAAGACCAGTCCACCATAGTGGATCGTTTTGTAATGTAGTATGTTGTATCCCTCTGGATGCGCATTCAGACGGGTTATTTTCTGACAAAACATGCCGCCATTGTCTAATGTTAACATCGAAGATTTCAGAAACCCTGTTGGCAATGAACGTTTTCCATCGATTCGGGTGACCTTTCACCCAGCATAACACCACTGTGGAGTCAGTCAAGCCATGCATCGTACAATGTTTATATAGTTTTACTGATGTAACTTTTTTGAATAATCTTGCCAATAAAAGAACCCCACACAATTCAAAACGTGGCAAAGATACATGTTTTATAGGCGCCACCCTTGATTTTGCTGCAATTAAACTGATCCGATGTCAGCCATCGCCTTAGTTGTGGTTGGCGTGGTGGACTTTCATGTTGCTGAAGTGTGTTGTTCCAACATTTCCGAAATTTCAGCTGAGTATGTATCTAAATCGACTTCATATAATTTGCCTGCATGATTTATTTCTGCGTATTGATTTTTGCACTCAGCCCAATGTTCCTTAAGGATAGACAAGCGCGTTTCGAGATGGATTCGTGTAAGAATCCATTCGCTTCTAATCTCTTAAAACGTTCAAGATTGCCATTGAAGTCGAGATGCACAGCAGTTGAACAGTTTTCCTCTGTCTCGTTTACTACTGCCATGTGTCTTCCCTGTTAAGGTTAAATTATTTGATCCAAGTATTCTGCTCCGAAGGACAAATGTTTGCGCAAGTAAATTAAAGTAAAGATATATTATTTTATTTATTGGCAACCGAAAAGAAATTGATTCGAATAAAGGTTCAAATTATTTATTATATAGGGTGTTTTTTTAAGAGGTTGCCGATTTTTTTTTTGAATAAAACACATATAAAATTATGAAATGACCAAAATTTTTTTTTATTTGGTAGATAATTTTTTGGCATTTAACATTTAAACACAATTTCTGGCATATGGCTACCACGACTATTTTTCACAAATGTAATTTTTTTTTTTTTTTTTTTCATAATGATTTGCCAAACAATACTGAGTAGAAATGCCACTTTGAGCTGTCAAAACAACTGTCATAAAATAAAACGACATCTATCGGAAAAACAAACCTCCCAAAAAAACACCCTATACAAAACTATGGCCGAACAAAAAAGAGATTACAAAAAACGCAATTCTTCTTAAAAACCGTGGCTCGATCCAAAGTTCTTATTTCACTCAACCCCAAGATGTCTATATTATATCGCGTAAGCTCACGCTCTAATTGGAGGAATTTGGCGTTTTGAGGTCGTTCCTGCAGTAAGTCGAGGAGGGTCTTAAAGTTCCAGAAACCGATCGTTGTCCGTGTACGATAGCTTAAGGTCGTCAACTAAGTATCAGATCGTATTCGAGGCATTGTATGACGTTTCGGAGCAATTGGGTTTTTTAGGGTTGCGGCTCGCTGAAACACTGACCAACCGACACTTATCCTTTTTTGTGGCACAGGAGGCTCGCCATATGCCCTCTTCCGTTCGCAATTTCCAGAGAAACTCTCCGATGGCACCACGAGGAGGTGAAAGTAGGACTTACTAACAGAGCTGGAAGTTATTCGGCTGCAGGGGCTCTTTCTCGTTATTTAGCTGACCATCACCTATCGGGTGATGCTGGTTCTACAAGGCCTTTGTTAGTCGTTTACCATACAACATTCAAACCATCAAACATTTCGTGCTCTGCCTAATCTATAGTTGAAGATGCGCTCCAAATAACCTTTTGAAAAGTACCGCTAAACAGTTTTAACACATGAGTTTGCAAAGGAAAAGCAGCATCGCTAACTATAACGTAAGGCCCTGGATTTTCTCTTATTGGTAATATGGCAAATTCATTGTTCCGTTATTGAAAGCCGTCCAAAGCATACTGTTTTTAAAAAACCACCATCAAGAATACGGGGATACGGCCTTTACAGACAACATCAACAAATATAAAAGAATATGACGAGTCTACTACGGCCAAAAGCACAACGCTAAATGTCTCTTTGTAGTTAAAGTAAAAGTACCACTGTGAGAAGGTGATGTTATAACTATATGGGACCATTCATTGCACCAATACATTGCTTAAATTGCCACCTTTTATCAAAACCATCTTCTTTTCTTTTATTTTTAAATTCTCTATATTAACTTCGCGTGCACGTGGTTGGCTGGCTGGGTGGCTGGCTGGCTGCTCAGATTTTCTGATCAATTTTTAACCCACTTCCCAAAGCCCGACTTTATTGAAATTTTGCACACATGAATATTTCCGGTGACAGTACTTTCTATTAATTTCAGATAGGTCGGGCTGCGGGATCGAGGGGCTCCCATACAAATTTTCCATTTTTTTTCAGATCATATCATACTATAATGACTGTGTTCTGTGTGCGCTGATGAGTGACGCGTGTAGACAGCGTTGTTCGAATTAACAATTGTGGTTGTTTTGTTGTTGCGTTGCAGCAGAGAGAGAGATGCAGAGAGTATAGAGAATTTGTGTTTTGTACAATATTACGAGTATATGAAGAACTGCAGCCGGATTCCGGTTTGATGACAAATGGCAATGGCAAATGACATGGTCTTTTTTTAGACTAATCAATTCTCATTATCATCAAATTTCTGAGTCCCGTTTTGCTGCTGAGTTTTGACTTGCTATAATTTTTATAGGTGGGCGCCGTCGCTCAGTGGAAGTGCACATGGTTGCTGAGCAGGAGGTTCAGGTTCGAATCCCAGCAACACCAAAAGTATTTTTCACGCTGTCCCACCTCTCGCGAATGGGTGACTAACGTTCCGAGAGTAATATCTTGTCACGGAAAGCTTCTCAATTCGCCGTTCGGATCCGGCCTTAAATTGTAGGTCCCTTCCATTTGTGTCCAAAAAATTAACATGCGCAGCACAAATGGTCGCGAGAAATTAGGCCTTGGACCGCAATGGTCTGTCGCGCCGAATATTATTATTATTATAATTTTTAAAGCAATTGCTATAATTGTTATAGCAAGAGCATTTTGCTTATTGGGAGTGCTTTTGACATATCGAAATACATATAATAGATATTTTCTAAACAATCAAGTGCGAACGTGACTTAATTATTAATTAAATTACAAGGAAAAAATTAATTATCATAATGGATTATATTTTTTTGAGGGCTCGTAGAAGAACGGTTTCGAATCGAAGGTAAAATTTACAAATAAAATAAAGTGATGTGAATAAATCAAAATACATAGATAAATATTTTATTTTAGATTCCGGCTTCTCAAAATCCGAAGAAACCTGAGAAATGTGAGTGACCCATTTGAAGCAACAACAGATGCTGAATTGCAAAGGCTGGTTCGATTAAGTAAAAGTATATGTATTAATAAACTTCATAAAACCATATATGCAATCTCGGACTCGAATACATACTCGCCGTGGGTTGCTACCAACGACCCATAGGGGAAGACTTTTTCATCCAAACATCCGTGTCTCGATGTGTCGAGGAAATATGCCATGTGGTGGAAAATAATTTGGCCAGTAAATTTGTTCAGTTCCAGATAAGCCCATCAGAAATATCTGAACGCAGGCAACAATTTTATAATATTTTACCAATTTCCTGGATCATCGGCTTAATTGACGGAACGAACATTTCAATTAAAAAGCCTTTAAATGACATTGAACATGTATATTATTTATCAAGGAAATCATCGCATACTAAAAACGTGCAAATTATTTGTGATGCGAATTTAAAAATATTTAATGTTTATGCTCGGTACGGTGGATCATCTCACGACAGTTTTGTGTGGAGTACTTGAGAACTGCATACGATGACGGAATCAGAAATATGTGGTTGCTCGGTAAGTTTTTCACAAATTTTTACACGTTGAAATAAATTTAAATGTATAAATAATGTACTATTAGGTGATAGTGGATACAGACTTCAACCATGGCTGATGACTCCATTCGCATCACCATCTAACGCGCAAGAAGAAGCTTACACCGTAAGCCATAAAAAAACGCGGCCTATTGCACAACCATTTTGCACAACATATTAATTTTAAATGGGTGTCCAATACCACCAGATGAAGACATAGCAGCTGAAATAGACCCAATTTCTGACGTGGAAGGAGAAGAATCAAATAATTTAGATCCAGCGAGAATTCTTTCCCTTGACAGACGAATAAGAAACGACATAGCCCGAACATTTTTGTAATTATATAATAATAATAAACTAACAAAATTACATATTTCACTGTTTTATTATTCAATATCACAACTATATTTCATTTTATCACATTATTTCATTTTATTATTATATTTTATTTGTAATCTGACTATAGCTTAAAAAGTCAATATGACTTATATTTAAATAATTAAAATTAAATAATTTAATTTAAATATTCGCCTTGCAACGATAGCAATACCTTTTCTCGAATCTGAAGTTCCCGTTCTTTAAAATTTAATTCTCGTTCCTTAAATTCCAATTCTTTTTCTTTTAATGTTAATTCCCGGTGCCGAATTTGCATCTCTTCCTGTTTTAATTCGATATTTCGTTTCTCGAGTTTTTCAAACAATTCAATTTTTTGTTTTTTAAGCGAAATGCATTCTTTTAAATAACTTGCCTCTTCGCGAGTTAATTCACCTGTGGACATTTAACTTATTTTTCTAACTGGGACTGGCATTTGTTGTTGATCCTATTTTATTAAAGTATAGAATTAATTGTATATAAATGTAATAAATTTCATGCAATATTTTTAGTGTACGTGTACATACATGTTCCCGGTCACACTTTCTTTGCCTTCTTGAACTCTGTTGCGAGGTTGATATTGTCTCACTTCATTTTCACAAAGTTCAGGGGATTGTCTCCCTCGACAGTGTGGATAGAAATGCAAATCATAGCCTCTTTCTTCGGACGGTAAAAGATCCGGTGGCCCCACGCTATTAATGCCACTAGCATTCTGAAAATCCTTCAATTTTTGATATTTATTTTTGATTCGAATTCTAAAACAGACATGTTTGTTTTACAAAAATTGTATTTTAATGATTTGTATTAATTAAATGAATAATAACTATGTATACCTTAGATCTTCCCAATATTTATTCCAAAGCTGACCGGGCTTTGCCGCTCTCCCCATTGCATTAAGAATGCCAGCTAATTCATCCCACTTTTTATTGCAATTATGCCGTCCATCAATTCCAATAAGCCTAGTCATAGAGATATATTTTTAATTAATATAAAAAACTTATAAATTTTATCATTTAAATTACTGGTTACGAGCCAAAGCAAGATTTCCTTCCAAAAATTCAATTAACGAAATTTTTTGCTCCTCGCTAGGTTTTTTTCTTTAAAGTACTTAATTCTAATGATATCTGTAAATAAAGTTTATTTTAATATTACATATGTATATATAAAACAATAAAAATATACCTTGGTGTGTGTTTTGATGATAAATAAACTAATAAAAAATTAAAATTGTTCGATTTAATACTAAAGCACAACTAAAATCACGAAAAAAGAAATGCTTACTTTTTTGACAGTCATTCTAAGTTTTATTTTATCAACCATCAAACCGGAATCGGTTTTATGATTTTCTTATACCATTTAAAATATTTATATCATTTAAAGCCATGTATGGCTTTTGTCATCAAACCGGAATTCACCTGCTGGTTTCGCACTCAACTGCTTTACAGCTTAAATCAACTCAAAAGAAATCATTTTAGTGGTACTTCGTACGTCGTTGTGCGTACGTTGCACTAACCGTGCGCTGTGGCTGTTATGTTTTTATACCAAACCGTGCGCTGTGGCGTTATGTTTTTATATCAAATTTACAAGAAAAATTTAAATTTTTAACTTCGCGTGCCCGTGGCTGGCTGACTGGTGAGATTTTCTGATCAATTCTTAACCCACTTCCCAAAGCCCAATTTTATTGAAATTTTGCACACATATATATTTCCGGTGACAATACTTTCTGTTAAAATTTGAGGCCCCTCGGACCTCGGGGTACATTGTAATGTACATTGTCGTCCGAATTCTAATTCAAATTGTGTATATCCTGTTTCTGTATCTACTGTGGTGTTGTAACAAAATACGTAATATGGTAACCAAGTACACCAGTCGGTATGCTTATCGGATACATAATTACATAGCTCCTGAGGTATGCCCCGAGAACTTTATGGGAATTTTCTAACGCTCCTATATTTTCGTGATGGTAGGCTGTAGATTGCCACTGTCCTATTTTCAGGAATTCTTAAAGATGTTGTTTATAAATTCTGTTCCTTGATCAGAGGCTGCAGTTTTTTGGACTCCATATCTAAGGATGAAACATTATACTAGTCCTTTAGCTACGGTATCATCCTCCTTATTTCGGATTGGAATAGCTTCCGTGAACTTGGTCAGTTCGTCTTGTAATGTCAGTACGTACCTATATCCATTCTGATTCGTCTAGAACTCTAGAGGACCTAATAAGTACAAGTATATTTTGTCGAAACTTGATACGGCAGTTGAAGTTATTTCCATTGGCCGTTTTTTTGGGTGTAATACATATGTAGCTATGTCGTTCTGCATTCCTGTCCAGAAATATTTTTGTTTAATCGTTTTCATCATGCGGTTTATTCCTGCATGTCCACTTGTTGGTAATATATGATAATCGTTGAGCAATATTTTCTTTTTATGAGGATCGGTAATTTCTATACATTTTTTAATTTTGGGAACTAAGTAATTTTTCTACCGATTTGTATGAAATTCGGTATGGTCTTTTGAGGGTATTTTGAGGGTCTTTTGTGGGTCTTTTGGAGGTCCTTTGAGGGTTTTGGGTATTTTGAGGGTCTTTTGGGGTAGCTTTGAGAGTCTTTTGGAGGTCCTTTCAGGGTCTTTTGGAGGTTTTTTGGTTAGTCTTTTGTACGCCTTTTGGGGGCTTTTGGGGGTCTTTTTGGGGTATTTCGGCGAGTCTTTTTAGGGTCTTTTGGGGTTCTTTTGTGGGGGGGGGTTCTTTAATGATTTTTGTGGATTTTGAGAGACTTTCGGAGGTCTTTTTGTGATTCTTTTCGGGGTCTTAGGGGCCTTTTGATGGTCTTTTGGAGATCTTTTTGCCCACAAAATCAAAGAAGAAGCTGTTAAATGATATTTTCGCACGTAGCCCAAACAATTGGAATCTATTGGAACAGAAATGAAACAACGACTTTAGCTGGACAGATCGCGAATCAACACAAATTTAATTTTATTTTAAGTTAGGCTGGAATGCGTTTTTCCAAAGTTTTCATTTCACCGAAAACATTCAATAGAGTTATTTCCTCAAAATTTATCCAATTTATCGTTTTTCAAATTTTCCCGAATTTTATTTTGCTAAAAATATCTCCGGGAACATAACGAACAAAACAATTATTGCTGTTTAACCGAATTTCCTTTGTAATTGTCTTTGTTTCCTAGGACTATAACGAACAAAACAAAAAAAGAATTACGCTACTCCATCGTTCGAATCGTGAGTTATGATCGCGAGTTCATACATAAATCCTATGGAAAACAGCACTTTTAGTTTTTTCCGAATTTTATATTTTTCCGGGCATCTTTTCTATTATTTTTCGCATAAACCTTATTCGGACTATGGCGAATTTATAAAATAAAATAGCCAAATCGGTCCAGTCGTTCTCAATTTTTTTTTCACTTTAAAACCTATTCTCATACCTACCAAATATACATAAAAAATTTCATAACAGTCGGTCGAGCCGTTTCGGAGCAGTTGAAAGACAAACACGAGATTTTTATATATAAGATTTATTTATTAGTTGCACCTTTACATTACTTTTCTTAAACATATATCCTAACATTTTTTGTAACTCGCGAATTTTGTATTCTCGACGGCCGTTTTCGAGTTTCTTAATTTCTTCTTTTGTAATGTATAATTTATTAATTGATAATGGTCCGCAAAAGCGATGCATGTCCCTCGACAAAAAATCGCAAAATGTTGTCGATCGGGCTGTAGTGCCATCCTTGTCCCTTCTTAGGAGTATACAATTCTTTACTGGGACGTATTTCAAAACTTTGTTGGGTTCCAGAATTTTATCCAGATCTTTTTTTTGATATTCCTCGTCCTCGAAACTGTTACATATTTTTAGCTCAATTATTTTGTTTCCATGCTCTTTTCCGGGTTTATATTCAATTTTAAATTTTTGATTATAATTCGCACACGCCTAAAGGGATCCGCACCCTTATAATGTTCGGCTATATGCTTGGCGCAACGTGGGCGTTAAGGAAAGGGAGGAGAAAAGAGGAGATGTCTATGCGCTTGTGTTTTAAATGCCAGTAGATCATTTTTTTTGTGATAACCCTAGTCCAAGTGACTGACACCGCAACCTAAAAGATCTATTGTATGAATAGGGCATTAATTTTCTAATAGACTTTCCTAATGAAAGACAGAATGTCCTTAGTAGCAGAGCTTTTCAACTCCGCTGCCGAGCATATTTCCTTATGGAATATGCGTCTCCTTAACCAAATAAGTGCTCACAGAGCCCACACCAATTTTGTTACGATGATATCTTAGGCCACAGTGGCCAGTTAGAAAACTCACTAGCTTCCTAATGCAACCTTTATCTAAATACCGGATTTCTTTGTATGAGAAGGGTCTGATCAGTTGTTTGGATTGCCTTAGCCCCGGAGTATTTTCCCATTGAGCCAGGCGAAGTTTGCCCTCCCAACAGTTAATCAGCACTCCAATTGCCGCCACAAAAGGGTTCAGGTCCTATGAACGCAGTTTCCGAACCAGACCTAGCCAGTTCATCTGCGGCTTCGTTGCCTGCAATACCTCGATGACCTGGTACCCAACCGAGCTTAACCCTGTTGTGTCTGGCCAGAGATTGCAATGCATCGTAGCAGCTTTTAACTGTTAACGAGTCCATTGACTTGGACGACAGAACTTTGAGTGCTGCCTGGCTATCTGAATAGATATATATTTTCGCGCCCTTAACGCCTTTACTAAGGTTTAACCTAGCGCAGATCTCTATGGCATGGAGTTCAGCCTGGAAGACCGTGGGACTTACTCCAATTGGTATCGAGACCTTTGTATTGGGTCCGAAGACACCAGCACCAACTCCAGATTCCTTCTTTGATCCATCAGTGAACCAAACCAGACCATTAGCGTCTAGTGTCGGAACACCATTAGACCAGCTTGCACGGTCTAAGATTTCTACCTCGAACAACCTTCCGAAACAGTACTCCCTGACCATAACGTCCGGTATTATGCAGAACGTGTCTCTTTCGGGAATTGAGTTGAGAATTCTTAGGTGTCCCACAAGGTCGCCTGGTTTATACTTATATTCTAGTTGCAGCTTTATAGCGCATCTAGCGGCCGTCTTCCTGATGAAGATTTGCAGGGGCGAAAGACCTACGACAGCTTCTAATGCTGTCGTCGGGCAGGTACGCCTAGCACCTGTAATACCTAGACAGGCAATTCTTTGAAGCTTCTGAAGCTCGTTTGCCGTTGTCCTTTCGAGTACCTTGGGCCACCAAACTATGGCCGCGTACGTGATTATGGGTCTCACCATCATTGTATACATCCAGTGTATCATCTTAGGATTGAGGCCCCAAGTGCTGCCATAAAGTCTTCTGCAGGCCCATAAGGCCCTTGTATGATATGAGAATTCCAGTTATGTCTTTTATCAAGGATGACACCGAGGTATTTGACCTCGCTGGAATACATTAGAGTGGTGCCTTTAATGGTGATTTGTCCTAAGTCAACCAACATTTTTTTAGTGAAAGGCACTAGAACCGTTTTGCCAGGATTGATGGATAACCCTTTCCTGCTGCACTAGTCCAAAACTTGTAATGGTAGCTCACTAGGCCTATTGCCAGATTTGGGGATAAAAATCACATTTACCTGTCTCCAGATAATTGGGATGTATCCCCAATTGTAGCTTGCTCTAAATAATAAAATCAAGCTTGGCAGGATTGCATCGATCGCCTTCTGTAGAAGAGCAGGAAAGATGTCATCCCCACCAGGGGCTTTGAATGGTTTAAAAGAGCCTACTGCCCATCTAACCTTATCTGGGGTGAAAATCTTACCAGATAAACTATTAGTTCAACTAGCGATACTAACCCTTCGGTCAAGCGTGTTCGATTTCGTGTATGGTACACTGTTATACGAGCCGGGGAAATGAACATGCAGAAGCGTTCTCAGTGTATCCTCCTCAACTCTTTTTCAACAGACCCACACTATTTGTCTGATCCCTAACAAGTGCCTTGTGGATTCGTGCAGCTGCTGGCATTTCAGCGATGTTCTCGCAACACTTCCTGCACGTGGCCCGTTAAGATCGTCTTAATTAAGAGTTATACTCTGTGAGGGCGAACTTATATTCGTCCCAACTCTTCGTGCGTTTAGCAGAGTTGAAGAGCCTTCTGACCTTCCTCCTAAGTTTGGCCAGTTGGTCATTCCACCAGGGAACTTTACGTTTGCAAAGGTTGGTTTTGACGACACAACTGCCATGATAGGAAGCAAGTAGTATATCATTTACTTGGTACGCTGCCTCGTCTAGGTCCTCTGTAGAATCAATAGGTGAGACAAGCAAATTTAATTTGGAGAGGACTAGTCCTCGATATAGATTCCAGTCCCGTTGACTTAGGATCATATCTGGGAGAGGCATGTGCCAAAGCGCCTGGAATGTCAAACCTGATGTGTTGATGGTCTGACAGCGAAGCCTCGTCGGACACATGCCAATTTACAATGGAATTAGAGATAAATGGAGTTGCGAGTGTGAGATCTAATACCTCTTCGCGAATCGCATTTATGAAGGTTGGTTTAGAGCCCTTGTTCACAATATCTACATTATTACTAATAAGATAATCTAAAAGACACTCACCACTTCGATTCATACCGGTACTGCCCCAAACCACATGGTGTGCATTGGCATCACACCCTATTAGGAATTGGATGTTCCTATTTTTGCAGTGCATAATTAGCTCTTGCACCTCTTTTGGCGGAATGTTTTCTTCAACGCCGGGGAAGTATGCTGAGGCACATACTATATTTTGTTTCCCCCTCTCAGTCGGAACCTCCACCAGTACGGCAACAAGGTCTTTTGTTATAAATTCTGGAATGGTAAGAAAGTTAATATTAGATCTGATAAGGCAGGCCGCCTCTACTGCCTCCCCATATTTTACTATCAACTTACCTGTCCCGTCCTGTAAACCTTTCACCTGTCCGCTAATAGCCCAAGGCTCCTGAATGAGGCCAAGTGCTATATTATCCTCGACGAATCTGTTGCTAGGTGTAGCGGACGCCCCCTTAGCATGGTGCAGATTCACCTGTAACACCTTGATGGTGCTCATCCTTTCTCCTTTTGAGAAAAGGCCTGCCGGATTAGAACCGCTTTCTTGGGGCCCTTACCCCTGCGGCAGGCAATCTGGCTCGGTTGACCCGTTGGCCTTCCATTGCCCGACTTACTCTTTTGAGCAAGTGCAGCTCTAGCTGCGTTATTTCCTTTTTGGCAAGGTTTGAACCAGATGGCTTGGTAGCCTTGCTGGTCGAAGGAACTGGTCGTAATACCAGCTTTGTTTGCAGGTTCCGGACTCGCTGTGTTCAACCTGCCCTGTAGAGTTGGTGACAGAAGAGGCAGCCTTCTGTACCGCGGGCGCTGGTTCGGAACCACTAGCTAGCTCCGTGGCATTTCGAGTGCAGCTGTCTGTGTTAGTGGTACTTTTGTCAGATACTGAATTCTTGTCAGCTTAATCTGACCAAAGCGGTACCCTATCACGCCTTTGTAGGCATTAAGCATAGTCATGGACGCGTCATCAACCGCCATTATGAGGTGAAGGAGCGCACCTTCCTTCTTTCTCTGTACCACCTTCCATGATATGGCTTTCAATCCTTCATTTTGGGCCTCGATGATAGCCAGAATCTTCTCTGAAGGGAGCTCAAGACTTTGTGGAAAGAACCCACGGACGATATGTGTTTTCGGGAAGGATCCCTCTTCCACTAACGTCACATCCAGTCCACTCTTGGCTTTTATTTTCTCGAAGTTCGAGCGCATCCACCCAGCAGTAGAACTATCTGAACAGATACCATCCATCCCGATTTCGGATAAGATCCGGAGAAACGCGGCCAAACGCCGCAGCAGATCATCTCAATCGAGATGTCGATACCCGCTTCTTGAAGGATAGTCATTTGCTCCTTTGTCAGCGGTTCCTTCGACAGGTCGATCGGGACAACCCCCAGCCTGACAGCACTGGTCACTTGACTAAAAGTGGGAATGTCGGGTGAGGGCCCTGCTCTGGCGTTTTAAGCGGCAGATGTGGGTGGTGTCTGGTCCTCCGACCTGACGCGTTTAACAACGCTCTTATTGGGAGGCGCTGCTTTGGCAAAAGCAAGAGCACTGTCTCTTTCTTTTTCTATGCTTAAAGCATGCTTAAAACGCCTTTTTTCCCTCGAGATTAGCTTAACATAAGCCTGTTGCTGGATCTGCATTCCCCCTAATGCTATCACAACCGGATTTATCCGAGATAACGCTAATGGTGTCGACAAATTTGGATGTGTCAGACTCGGATGAATTCGACAAAACAACGGTCTGCCTATTGGCAGGATTCGCGTTTGAAGTCAACACTTGATTGACCGTCCGAAGGAAATCAGTTCCCGAACAGAACAGCACAGAAGCACATCTCGAAGTTGGGGTCACCACTGCGATGCCCGTCAGGGGCACAGATACTACAACGGGCCGCTCTAACACAGGTCCCGAGGTTGATGCGATTGGTCTCATAAATTATTTTTGTATTATCAACAATTCCCACGAATATCCGGGAAAGTATGTCACCCATGGTAGAGCCCGGTGTACCATGAGAAGGCCGCTTTAAACCGGAGGTTGGCAGGTATCCGAAGTCCCGTGCTAGCGACCAACAACTCATGGCCATTCATCCCTCGGCGCACGTGTCTCACCACTGGATTTAGGATTTTTTAGTCTGTCGAGGTTTACTCCTCTACATTATTTTCCTGAGTATAGGGTTGCCCCGTTACCCCAAACCCTCCTCCTTTACCCGGGCTTGGGACCGGCATGCTGCCTGCGTGCTAGGAGAGGATGTCGCCCGTTCTCTGCTAATCACGTCTAGTCATCTCTTGTGAGTGAACAGACGTAACTTGCAACCAACTCTGAGACCACCCCCTCTACCACACGACGGAAACAAGGCGGAGCCTGTAGATCATAGTGTTGTGGGAAGACAGAGCTTCGCAGAGCATTCCACATACGTGTTGTACGGTTGAAGAACGAACTTGAATGAACCTGAACTTAACTGTACGTCCGAAGATGGGCTTGAGAGTAAACTGATGAGCATTTAGAGCGCCACGAGTATTGCAGTTGAATTCAAGGGGAGGTGGCATGCAGCTGGCTATTTCTCTTGAGCACCGCTGGTAGAAGAAGCGATAAAACAGTGACAAGCAAGAAACTTTCCTGTGGTGTTCAAGCTAATCTATTGATTTCGCTATATTTTCGTCACCGATAAGTTTTATCGCGCGGTTTTGTATTCTATCTAGCTGATGCAAATTAGTTTTAGGCGCATCAGACCAGATATGGCAATTGTACTCAAGTTTGGAGCGAATAAAAGCCTTGTATGTAGTAGCCAGATCAGAGGAAGTGAATATTTCTTGCACCGGGCTAGAAAACCTTAACATTTCGCAGCATTTTTGGCGACGGTAATATATTCCAACGAAGCTTGTCGTTAACGCAACGCACATACCGAGAATTGCGAGATTTTCAGTTTTCTCGATACAAGTGCCATTCATGGATAATGGCATGGGATTAAGGATTCGTTTAGATAACAGGAGACAGCATTAGGTTTTGGAAGCGTTAAATTCTACTCGATTGATTTCTCCCCATTATATTATGCTGTCAAGGTCAGGTTTAACGTGCTTAACATACGTAGTTGTTTGAGTTCCACATGATAAGTCGAGGGACGTTCCTCAAACTTATATGAGAAGCTGAGAGTGCTGTCGTCGGCAAAAGAGTGAATTGGGTTAAAAGTCACAGATAAGAGATTATTAATAAAAATGAGGAAGAGAAATTAGAACCCTGTGGAACGCCAGCATTTAAGTAATGAACCTTAGACTTGAAATAGCCCAAAACGACTTGTATTGAGCGGTCCAAAAGATGGCTTCTAATTCGTTGGTTTCAAGATATTTCTTAAGCTGAAAATTGATCAGCGTTTCCATGACCTTGGAAAGAACGGATGTAAGTTCTATGGGTCGGTACGAAGGAGACGACGGCTCGCCTTTTTTGGGTATGGGCTGGACAAAGGCTGTTTTCCAAACTTCCCGGGAAGAGTCCAGAAGAATAGGATAGATGGAAAAGCTTACGCAATGGTAATGCCAGCTTGGAAGAACACCTCTTCAGAACTACTTGCGGGTTCGGCGGTTATCCATCAGCAGAATAGGGGGAATAACACTGAATGCTTTAGAATGACTGGTGGAAGTGCGATCAAACCTCCACGTGGTGGTCGCCGGTAATTTTCCCCCAATGCAGGAAAATCGGAGTGATCGGGCTAATGCCTTCAAAGTAAGGTTGGTGCGAGACCAATAACCTCGACCGTAAAAAATTATTATTACGGAACCCGAAATCAGCCTCTGATGCACTGATGAACGACGACGACCACGGCAACGAAAACGGCTTAGCAATTTGAGAATTTTCTCATGGAACGTACGCTCACTGTATAGAGCTCGATCTACATAGCAACGTCTGATATCCTGTCTCAATATAAAGCTGACATAACAGCAATCCATGAGATGCAGTGGACGGGAAATGGTGTCTTACAAAAATCAGAATATGACATATATTACAGCTGTCATGCAAGGCATCATGTGCTCGGGGTGGGGTTTCTACTCAGCAAAAGAATGAAACTCACCGTTATCGGCTTTAAAGTAATAAATGAACGGCTATGCACCATTTGCGTGCGGGGCAAATTTAAAAACATAAGCCTCATAAACGTTCGCGCACCTACAGAGGATTCCCCAGATGATGAAAAAGAAGAATTATTTGAATCAGTCGAACGGAAACTCCATGTCTGACCTCAGTATGATGTAAAAATCATTCTGGGGGATATGAATGCTAAAATAGGTGGGGAGCCAGTATTCAGGCAGTACATTGGCACCCATAGCTAACATGAGAACACTAATGACAATGGACAACGAGTCATAGAGTTGGCAGCAAGCAATAATTTGGTCGTTGCTAGTACAAGGCTTGTGCGTAAAAATATCCACAAAGCCTCCTGATGGAGCCACTTGTAACCAGATAGACCACGTGTTGATAGACCACCGCCACAACCCGAACCTGATGACGGTACGAACGTACCGAGGTGCCAACGTCGACTCGGACCACTATCTTGTTGGTATGGTGCTCCGAGCGCGGATTGCATCATACGAAGAGACCAGAAACAACTACGATCAAGCGATAGGACTCGCCCTAAATGCAGGGAGAGTAAGTCCTGGGGCTGAGATGTCAGGCGTAAAAGAGAAATGGACACGCCTTAAAAATACTGTCATTAGTACTGCTTATCTTAGGCAGTAGTCGTAGAGATTGGAACGACTGGTTCTATGACGAATGTAAGCTAGCGACTGAACGTGAGAATGTTGCGTACCGAGCAATGCAACAATCTCATAGAACGCGGGCACGCGAAGATGAATATAAAAGCTCAGAAGATATGAAAAAACAGTTCAACGGCGAAAGAAAGCAACCTGGGAGAAGAATCTCGTCCGTAAACTAGAACAGTACAGAGAGCAAGGACCGCACCAGGCGCGGAAATTGTACCGAAGAGTCCGCGGTACTACGCAATATACACCGCGTTGCATATACTGCAAGGACAAAGAGGGTAATCTGATCACCGATCTTAAAGGCATCTTAGAGCGATGGGAAGAGCACTTTCATGAGTTGCTAAATGGCCAGTAACTGAGGAATTGGAGGCTTCACCAAAAACTGAAGATCATACTATGCTGCCGCCACCAAGCATAGACGAAGGTAGCAGAGTGATAAATCGGCTCACAAATAATAAGGCCCTGGGATCTGATGGAATCCCAGCGGAACTGATACTTTTACTTATAAGGTAGCTGGTGCGATCCCTCACACTACTTTTCCTTATCCATAGAGGCATTTATATCAAACAGGCATTTATATCAAACAGCAATAAAAAGCAACACATACCATATACGAGTATTATTAGAACAGTCGGCGCTCCAACCGAAGGCATCTTAAATTGACGAAATTATTCACAATTGAATAGCCTGACAGCGGCTATAACTCGTGCAGTGTTTAGAATTCTGTTATATAAATTAAATTAATACAAGTTTATTTATTTAAAAAAATATATTTCTTTGTGAGGCAGTACCTCCTCTTTATTCAAACAAATTAGAACTAACTTATAATCTAAAATAGCCTAAACTTATCACCTATGTTGTGCTTTGTTTCCCACGCTGTAGTGCAGCCCACGCTGTAGTGCAGAGTCGGAATGTGGAATGTGTGCGGTGTCGGATGAGCTCCAGACGACTCGTCAGCAACATGTCGCTGGATGATGAAATCGTTGCATCGTTGCTCGTGTTGGAGTAGGAATGCGCTGAGTCGCTTCATCAGCGTAATCTGTGTTAACTCCTCCATACTTTAAAATCGAATGCCCACGTTCGATTCTGCCGGCCTGATGTGCTGTATGATTTCTTCTATCCCTATTGTTCTAGGTGTTGGTAAAGGGTTTTCCATTTGCGTAGAGTTTTTCGGGCTTATTTCTGCATGTGGTAGATCAACTATTGGTTCTGTGTTTGGTATTGCCACCGACGCTGCTGATTTGATGTTTCTGTTTTTCAGCTTGAATAGTCTAAATGTGACAAAAACGATTAGCAAGATTAATATGGAAAAAAAAACAACCCATAAAAATTAAAATTTTTCTTGTAAATTCTCTAATCGGGGATACACACACACACACACTGCGTGCTCGTTTTGTGTCAAAATCATTCACCAAATGACGCAGCGGCAGCGAACAGCGCTGCTCACAAAGCACAGAGCTCAGACTTTGCCGTGATCTGATGCGATATAGCGATATTTAAAAATTGTATATTGGGGTCCCCAAGGGGCCGATCGCTCCAAATTTTTACAAAAAGTGTTTTCCATCGAAGACACACATGTGTACAAAATTTAAAGAAAATCGGGTAAATTTTGTAAAATATTTGTATGGGAGACCCCCGACCCCGCGGCCCGAGGGGCCTCAAATTTTAACAGAAAGTGTTGTCTTGGGAGTTATACATGTGTGCAAAATTTCAATAAAATCGGGCTGTAGGAAGTGGGTTAAAAATTGATCACAAGATTTGGCCAGCCAGCCAGCCAGTCACGGGCAAGTGAAGTTAATATAGAGAATTTAAAAACGGCTAAGTTGTAATTGTTCCGGGTGTTCAGGGCGTTAATGTGCCGTGAATTATTAGCCTGTAGTTCCTTTATCATCTGGAGTGAAAGTACTTCCTCTGCGTCTTGTTTGATAGAAGAAGGTTGTAGAACAGCTGGTAGTGGTTTGTATGAAGACATCTCAGTTGCCTCAAAAATTTCGCTCTGTACCCTTATTGATGCGTTACGGAAATGAATGATGTAAGTTCCATCCAACTGCACTGTCTCATTATCTATTTCGATGGGTCCGGTGTATTGATTCAAAAATAGGATGCCTGGGGCGATTTCTTCAAGTTTTGGGATATGTTGATTGTTGACTTCCGTACAGTTCGGAGCTCGACTCTTGAGTAGGTGTGGGATGCACGATGAATTGCTTATATCTATAATACTATTCCTAGGACATACAGATAGTCTGAGAAAGGTTATACAGGAGGACAGGACTCCGTACATTTTGCTTTTGCACTCTAGTAAATTCTCGTATGGAATTTTTTTAATGGTTTTGCCTTTTTTTACGGCTTTAATTAAAGTGGTTTTACAGGATTCTATGGATGTAGTAGGTAAACTTATAATAACGGGTGTTTTTTTAGGAGGTTTGTTTTTCCGATAGATGTCGTTTTATTTTATGACAGTTGTTTTGACAGCTCAAAGTGGCATTTCTACTCAGTATTGTTCGGCAAATCATTATGAATAGGTTAACTCCAGAACAACGTTTTCAAATCGTGGAAATTTATTTTCAAAATCAGTGTTCAATTAAAAATGTTTATAGAGCACTTCGTGAATTTTATGGTGCACATAATCGTAATCATTTTTTGTTAAATGGATACGTCAACAAACAAAATTGTCGCATTTGGAGCAAAGATAATCCACACGCCGTTCAAGAATTACCAATGCATCCTGATAAATGTACTGTTTGGTGCGGTCTATGGGCTGGTGGGATCATCGGTCCATATTTCTTTAAAAATGAGGAAGGACGACGCGTTACCGTGAATGGAAATCGATACAGAACCATGTTAAATGAGTTTTTGTTGTCAAATCTTGAAGATATGGATATGGATGAAATGTGGTTTCAACAAGATGGTGCCACTTGCCATACAGCACGTGAAACAATCGACTTATTGAAAGAAACTTTCAACGACAACATTATTTCGAGAAATGGTCCGGTGAATTGGCCTCCGCGTTCGTGCGATTTGACGCCACTCGATTACTTTTTGTGGGGATACGTGAAGTCATTGGTTTATGTGGATAAACCTCAATCGATTGACGCTTTGGAAACCAATATTCAACGTGTCATTGCTGACATACGCCCTCAAATGCTTGAAAAAGTGCTGGAAAATTGGACCTCCAGAATGACATTTGTGAAAAATAGTCGTGGTAGCCATATGCCAGAAATTGTGTTTAAATGTTAAATGCCAAAAAATTATCTACCAAATAAAAGAAAATTTTGGTCATTTCATAATTTTATATGTGTTTTATTCAAAAAAAAAATCGGCAACCTCTTAAAAAAACACCCGTTATAAAGAATCAATGAACTATTGGAAGCAATCTTTATTTGTGCGAATTCTAATGCCTCTAACACATTGACGTAAGGCATGCTTTCTTTAATTAGAATTTCTTCAATTGTATTTATTTCTATATTCGAGAGGATGTAGGTGTTAACGATATTGGCCTTGGCCCAGTGTATTGCGTATTCTATGTTTATAATTTCTTCTTTTACTAATCCTAGTTTTAGTTCTATATTTAAGATTAATTCATCCTTAAACTTATCGCTATCATCTATTTGCTTATTTATTTCATTTGTAATGTTAACAATTTCCTCAATTTTGTTGACAAGCATTTTATTTATAACAACCTGGTTATTATTGTTACTTAAGACATTATTTATTTTTTCGGTTATAATATCAAAATCGTGCCCATCGGGGCTTCCTGCTATAAATTTCCAGGCACTGCCTAGAAAATCTAGTGACCTTTTAATTTTAGTTTTAGGCATAAGTCTAGTTAGGTGTGTCCGGATTTGGGATATTTCAGTTTTAAGGAATGGTTTGATAGGGTTATCTATGTTGATGTTTTCTAATAGTAGTTTTTCTAGTTCGTCGACTATTTCTTTATACTGCCCTAGGTCAATGACATGAATAATTTTGAAGGTTCCCGTTTGCACTTTCGCATTTCCTGTGTCGATAGCTACTAGTTGCGAGCCGGAATAATCTAGGATTTGTACTTTAGCGATACCGGCCACGATAAAAAATCTAAAAAAACAACCCATAAAATTTTTCATCTAAATTCTCTAATCGCAGAAATTGATATGGGAGCCCCTCGATCCTGGGCCATTTTTTTTTATTGTAGGAGAAAATCATCGAAACAAACATTTGACATCAGATGTTAAAATTGAAAAAGCTCAGATCATTTTATTCTGAGCACTTAGAGCACGCTCATACTCTGAGCAAATAAGAAACACAAACATTTATCTTGAGAACTCTTTGACTGCTCTGAACTAATTTATGAAAACGCCAAATGACAGAATATTGTGAAAACTTGTTGTTCTATCTGTAAGTTGATATCGACAAAAAAAAACGACATCAATAAAAATACAATTCAGTATATAATAAAAATGTAAGTTGAAGTAAGCATAAAACATGTATGTCTCGTTTCATTTGCTGGGTTCATTTGTGCGTGCGCTAAGATTTCTCTCTCTCTCCACTACCACCAAAACCATGCAGCGCAGCCCGCACAAAGTCCATAAAGGGCGACGAATATCTGATGCCAGTATAGATATTTAAAAAATGTATAAGGGCCTTGCGGCCGAACCCGAGACCCGATCACTACCAAATTTTCGAAAAAGTATTGTTTATTGGGTATACACATGTGTTTAAAATTTGAAGAAAATCGGGTAAATTTTTTAAAATTTTTGTTTGGGAGCCCCCCGACCCCGCAGCCCGAGGGGCCTCAAAATTTAATAGAAAGTGTTGTCTCCGGAAATACACATGTATGCAAAATTTCAATAAAATCGGGCCATGGGAAGTGGGTTAAAAATTGATCGCAAGAATCCACGACCGACGACCGACCGACGACCGACGACCCACGGGCAAGTGAAGTTAATATAGAGAATTTAAAAAGAGATAATAAGGCTTTAGTTTCTTATATGGGATTTATGGACAATCCTGCCTGACTGAGTTAAAATGGTAGTAGTTTTACTTTCGGTCACGATTTCCTTCCGATACCTTGGGGCGAGCTTCGACCCTATTCTTTTATTTCTTCTGACAAAGATGATGTCTCCTGGTACATAGTTCTTAGTCAGTTGTCTATTTTTATTATGGTTGCGGAGGTCTAAATCTTGTTTTGCTTTAATTTTGTCTGTGTTTTCCTGACGAGCTTTTGCTAATTGAATTGGGTCAGAGCTCACATTTCGACCAAAAAACACGTCGACTGGTTTTTTCCAGTTACTGAATGTATGGAATAGTTATATTCTATAACGGCCTTTTCCAAAAGTTCCGTGAAGGATCGATGAGTGTCATCTGTTTTAAGACATCTCATTATTTCTATAAGTGTGGAATGGAAACGTTCCACCTGTCCGTTCACTGAACTTGTGTACGGTGGTGTCTTGAATACTTGTATTCCAAGCTCGTCTTCAATCATGAAGGTAATGGATGCTGAACTAAACGATTTCTCGTTATCGATGACTATAGTTTCTGGTATTCCAAATGACATAAGAATTTCCCTTAGAGGCTGTCTTATATCTTCTGCAGACCTAGATTTAAGAATTTTGATTTGAACGTATTTAGAAAACTTGTCTAGGGCTGTTAAAACTGTTTGTTTTTCTGTGAGGAAAATGTCGAGATGGACGATTTGTCCTGGGTATTTCGGAATTGGGGTTGCTTGTAATTTTGGATTGTTTGGGTGACGGTCGTACTTACTTTCTTTACAGACAGTACATAGATTGATAACTCTTTTGATTTTACAATTCATTGCAGGAAAGTAGTATTGCCTGAGGATCTGATTTCTATTTTCCTGTTCGTTTCTATGCGCTCGTTTGTGTGTCTTTACAATGATATCTTCTTGGTCTGACTCGTTTGTTACGTCTTCAATTGGGTGAACCTTATCTTGTAGTTATTAAAATGGGATACATACACAGCTTGTATCATACCCATTATATGTTCTGTCGTTTTAATACAGTTTATAACTGAAGGGTTTAATACCTTCTTTAGAATTTGTTTAAGATTTTCCTGGTTGAATTCAGGTTTTGTTACCGTATGCCTGTGATAGGTAGGAAAGATTATTTGAAAATTGTTAGCAGAAGTTTCACCTTGTTGCAAGATGATCTGATTCTTGTATGCATTTATTGGAACCTCGACACTTGTTATAAGGTCTTGCGATGAACTTTCGTCGCTATGTACTGTAGGCGTAAGTGAGTGCACTTGCGAATTTACTTGAGGAGGGCGTGACAGTGCGTCTGCCACAATATTTGTTCTACCAGGTTTATAGTGTAGTTCGTGGTGATACTCCTCAAGTATTGACTTCCACCGTTTCATCTTACTGTTATTGTTCTTATTGCTAAGAGCATAAGTAAGAGGCTGGTGGTCTGTATAAATGTTGACGTGTGCTGATCCGTAAAGGTAATTACGCAGGGAATTCAATGCCCATATGGTCAATTCGAAAGGTTTACTGAAGTTCGGATAAGTGAGCACTATGTCTCTGGAAATAAGAAAGTTTTTAATTTTGCCGAAGGCGTCCATAGCTGCGGGGTCGAGAAAAATTTGTTTTCTAGCCGATTGTGTCTTGGACATAGGTCCTTCCTCCCCTCTTAGAAGGGTAGTTAATGGTTTCGCAAACTTTGCGTAATCCTTAATAAAGCGGCGATAATAGCCAGAAAGTCCAAGGAAGGAACGCAAATCTTTCAGAGTTTGGGGTAATGGGAAGTTTTTTATGGCTTCGACCTTTGCGGGGTTCGTCATAATTCCTTCTGATGATATGATGAATCCCAAGAATTCGACTTCCTTTTGGAAAAAATGGCATTTATCCAATTGCACCTTCATATTTGCATCATAAAGTGTTTTAAAAATGTCCTTTATGTGCCGGGCATGATCGCTTTCAGTCTTGCTGAATATTACTATGTCGTCAATATAGACATAGCAAGTTTTTCCTATATACTCCCTTTGAAAAATTGATGGCGCATTCTTGAGTCCAAATGGAAGTCGTGAACTCGAATTTACCATTGTTTATGGAAAAAGCTGTTTTTTCTATATCAGATTCCTTCAAGGGAATCTGGTGAAAACCACTTTTAAGGTCAAGGACAGTGAAAAAATTGTTTTTGCCTAATTGAGCTAGGACTTCACTTATCTCGGGAATGGGATAACGATCGGCTATGGTAACGCTGTTAAGCTTCCTGTAGTCGATTACCATTCTGTATTGTTTTTTACCTGTGGAGTCTGGCTTCTTCGGTACGACCCACACCGGAGAGTTATATGGGGATCTGGAGCGTCTAATGATTCCATGCTCTAACAGCTCTTGAATCTGTCTCTCTACTTCGGATTTAAGTGACATTGGGAAGGGGTAGTATTTACTATAAATAGGTGAATCGGTTGAAGTTCGGATTTCTCCAACGACCTTTGTAGTAAAGGTTAATTTCTCATTCGGTTCACAAAATAAGTTTTGGAAGTTATTAACAACTGAATTTAAAAGACTTTGCTGTGTCACTGTCATGTGGTCGGTTTTAACATTAAGGGCGTTTACTGTTGGAGAAGTCAACTGTTTGATTTTGACTTGGACAGAATTTAAAATGTTCATGAAGTTATTTTTTGTGTCTATTACAGCAGATAGTGCCTTAAGACTATCGTTGCCAATGATATCTTCAAACGTTTGTAAATTAGGTAGAAGATAGAATTTGAGACTAATATCCTTCGTATTAAAGAGATTAAACATCCTATGTTGCGTTATACGGATGTCCCCAGCTATAGATCTTGCGAAAAAGGAATTTTTATTTTGAATTACTTGAGGAGGGCGTGACAGTGCGTCTGCCACAATATTTGTTCTACCAGGTTTATAGTGTAGTTCGTGGTGATACTCCTCAAGTATTGACTTCCACCGTTTCATCTTACTGTTATTGTTCTTATTGCTAAGAGCATAAGTAAGAGGCTGGTGGTCTGTATAAATGTTGACGTGTGCTGATCCGTAAAGGTAATTACGCAGGGAATTCAATGCCCATATGGTCAATTCGAAAGGTTTACTGAAGTTCGGATAAGTGAGCACTATGTCTCTGGAAATAAGAAAGTTTTTAATTTTGCCGAAGGCGTCCATAGCTGCGGGGTCGAGAAAAATTTGTTTTCTAGCCGATTGTGTCTTGGACATACGTCCTTCCTCCCCTCTTAGAAGGGTAGTTAATGGTTTCGCAAACTTTGCGTAATCCTTAATAAAGCGGCGATAATAGCCAGAAAGTCCAAGGAAGGAACGCAAATCTTTCAGAGTTTGGGGTAATGGGAAGTTTTTTATGGCTTCGACCTTTGCGGGGTTCGTCATAATTCCTTCTGATGATATGATGAATCCCAAGAATTCGACTTCCTTTTGGAAAAAATGGCATTTATCCAATTGCACCTTCATATTTGCATCATAAAGTGTTTTAAAAATGTCCTTTATGTGCCGGGCATGATCGCTTTCAGTCTTGCTGAATATTACTATGTCGTCAATATAGACATAGCAAGTTTTTCCTATATACTCCCTTTGAAAAATTGATGGCGCATTCTTGAGTCCAAATGGAAGTCGTGAACTCGAATTTACCATTGTTTATGGAAAAAGCTGTTTTTTCTATATCAGATTCCTTCAAGGGAATCTGGTGAAAACCACTTTTAAGGTCAAGGACAGTGAAAAAATTGTTTTTGCCTAATTGAGCTAGGACTTCACTTATCTCGGGAATGGGATAACGATCGGCTATGGTAACGCTGTTAAGCTTCCTGTAGTCGATTACCATTCTGTATTGTTTTTTACCTGTGGAGTCTGGCTTCTTCGGTACGACCCACACCGGAGAGTTATATGGGGATCTGGAGCGTCTAATGATTCCATGCTCTAACAGCTCTTGAATCTGTCTCTCTACTTCGGATTTAAGTGACATTGGGAAGGGGTAGTATTTACTATAAATAGGTGAATCGGTTGAAGTTCGGATTTCTCCAACGACCTTTGTAGTAAAGGTTAATTTCTCATTCGGTTCACAAAATAAGTTTTGGAAGTTATTAACAACTGAATTTAAAAGACTTTGCTGTGTCACTGTCATGTGGTCGGTTTTAACATTAAGGGCGTTTACTGTTGGAGAAGTCAACTGTTTGATTTTGACTTGGACAGAATTTAAAATGTTCATGAAGTTATTTTTTGTGTCTATTACAGCAGATAGTGCCTTAAGACTATCGTTGCCAATGATATCTTCAAACGTTTGTAAATTAGGTAGAAGATAGAATTTGAGACTAATATCCTTCGTATTAAAGAGATTAAACATCCTATGTTGCGTTATACGGATGTCCCCAGCTATAGATCTTGCGAAAAAGGAATTTTTATTTTGAATTACTTGAGGAGGGCGTGACAGTGCGTCTGCCACAATATTTGTTCTACCAGGTTTATAGTGTAGTTCGTGGTGATACTCCTCAAGTATTGACTTCCACCGTTTCATCTTACTGTTATTGTTCTTATTGCTAAGAGCATAAGTAAGAGGCTGGTGGTCTGTATAAATGTTGACGTGTGCTGATCCGTAAAGGTAATTACGCAGGGAATTCAATGCCCATATGGTCAATTCGAAAGGTTTACTGAAGTTCGGATAAGTGAGCACTATGTCTCTGGAAATAAGAAAGTTTTTAATTTTGCCGAAGGCGTCCATAGCTGCGGGGTCGAGAAAAATTTGTTTTCTAGCCGATTGTGTCTTGGACATACGTCCTTCCTCCCCTCTTAGAAGGGTAGTTAATGGTTTCGCAAACTTTGCGTAATCCTTAATAAAGCGGCGATAATAGCCAGAAAGTCCAAGGAAGGAACGCAAATCTTTCAGAGTTTGGGGTAATGGGAAGTTTTTTATGGCTTCGACCTTTGCGGGGTTCGTCATAATTCCTTCTGATGATATGATGAATCCCAAGAATTCGACTTCCTTTTGGAAAAAATGGCATTTATCCAATTGCACCTTCATATTTGCATCATAAAGTGTTTTAAAAATGTCCTTTATGTGCCGGGCATGATCGCTTTCAGTCTTGCTGAATATTACTATGTCGTCAATATAGACATAGCAAGTTTTTCCTATATACTCCCTTTGAAAAATTGATGGCGCATTCTTGAGTCCAAATGGAAGTCGTGAACTCGAATTTACCATTGTTTATGGAAAAAGCTGTTTTTTCTATATCAGATTCCTTCAAGGGAATCTGGTGAAAACCACTTTTAAGGTCAAGGACAGTGAAAAAATTGTTTTTGCCTAATTGAGCTAGGACTTCACTTATCTCGGGAATGGGATAACGATCGGCTATGGTAACGCTGTTAAGCTTCCTGTAGTCGATTACCATTCTGTATTGTTTTTTACCTGTGGAGTCTGGCTTCTTCGGTACGACCCACACCGGAGAGTTATATGGGGATCTGGAGCGTCTAATGATTCCATGCTCTAACAGCTCTTGAATCTGTCTCTCTACTTCGGATTTAAGTGACATTGGGAAGGGGTAGTATTTACTATAAATAGGTGAATCGGTTGAAGTTCGGATTTCTCCAACGACCTTTGTAGTAAAGGTTAATTTCTCATTCGGTTCACAAAATAAGTTTTGGAAGTTATTAACAACTGAATTTAAAAGATTTTGCTGTGTCACTGTCATGTGGTCGGTTTTAACATTAAGGGCGTTTACTGTTGGAGAAGTCAACTGTTTGATTTTGACTTGGACAGAATTTAAAATGTTCATGAAGTTATTTTTTGTGTCTATTACAGCAGATAGTGCCTTAAGACTATCGTTGCCAATGATATCTTCAAAAGTTTGTAAATTAGGTAGAAGATAGAATTTGAGACTAATATCCTTCGTATTAAAGAGATTAAACATCCTATGTTGCGTTATACGGATGTCCCCAGCTATAGATCTTGCGAAAAAGGAATTTTTATTTTGAATAGGTTTTTCGACTAAAGATGGTTGTATGTAATTTTTGGAAGAGCCCGTGTCTATTAAAAATTTATACATATCTCCGCTCTTTGTCTTGCATTCAAAGTAGGACAAGGAAGAGTTTTTTAGCCATTAATATCGACGTCATCTAGTTGTTCAGTTTCGGAGTCATTGATGTTGGGAGTTTCTTCTTCATTGCTCAAGCTCAGATTTTGATAGTCTGAACAAAGTTCATCTTGGGGTGTATGGATGTGAAAATTAGAATGGTATCTGTCCATTCCAGGACCTTGTTGCATATGTGCGCCTCTTCTCCAAGGAGCACCGTTGAATCTCTGCCGATTTTGGTAATGAATGTCTCTAGCCTGGGCACTGTATCCTTGAGTTAAAGGTTCGTGTTTAATGGTTGGACCTGGTTGAGAAGGTCTCATTTGTTGGTTAGTTTGATTACGACTTGGAAAGGCTCTCTGCTGGGGGTTATTTTGGTTGCGACTAAATCCCTGGTTAGGTTGGGATGAGTAATAAGGTTTTTGTATTTGTTGAGTAGGATAGAATTGATGAGCTGGGTATTGCCTATTGGGAGGACCCGCGTTAAAGTTTCGTACCGGAAACGAGTTTGGGATTTGTGGGCGCATGGGTTGCGGAGCGAAATTCCTTTTTATTGCTCCATGGCTCGTCTGAAGATACTGAGACCTAAAATGTTGGTTCTCGTACCTAAGGCATAAATGTAGGGCTTGAGGCAAGTCTGTGGGCTCTTTCATGCCCAGAAGATCTGATAGATTACCCTTCAGACCTCTTATGAATATATCCAAGGCCTTGTCCCTATAAGTTTTGGTCAATAATTGCATTGCCTCGGGGCCTATATCCATGCATGAAATATTATTGATTATCAAGGTCAGCTGTGAAGTAACAGCCTGATAAAATTCTTGTATGGTCTGACTTCCCTGAACCATACCAGACATTTGGTATTCGAGAGTTGTGCCATCACGCTTGTCGGCGTAATATGTTGTTAGACAATCTACAATACTACACCAATTAAGTGGGGTATTATTAGCCTCTAGGGCTGCGTCGGCATTGCCAATAATTTTATTACGAACAGTGTGGAGAATACCGAAATATTTTGGAGTCCCCTTTATGTGGTCATATAGTGCTAGCACTCGTTCGACGCTTTTCTTCCAGGAGGAGAACTCTGAAGCCTCTCTCGAGAAGGTCCGAAGACAACTTACGATGTCAGGAATTCTTTCTAAGCCATTTATGTCGTTCTGATATTGCGGAAATATTGTTTGATCTGTACCGGACGAACGTTGCGCATTCGGATTTAATACGCTTTCGACGAATCTTCTTCCCTGTTACTCTAATACTCGACTAACTATTGAGGCTACAAGGGCATCTAGTTCAGGGGTGGACCTAACCACTTGGGGCGGGGGGTTTCGTTGGACGCACTCGAAATAAACGAGGCATTGGGGTCGTGGTTACTAACGGAGGCCGTAGAGTGACTTGCTATGTCTATGGGGATTATTTGGGAAGAAACGGGATTAGGTATTGTGGCATTATTTGCCGGGGGAATTTGCCCTTGATCTTGGTTTGGGTTTTGGTCCCCACCTGCACCTGTTCTTGTGTTTACCATTTTGCAGAGCTTGAAGAGCTTGTAAAAACTATAAGACTATATTTACATATATTTTTTTGTTATTTACGCATAAACAATATTTTCCTTAACACTTCTTAAAATTCCGTATTACCTTAATCAAGGTTTCTATTTAAGTTGACCGTAATTAATTTAAATTGTATTATAAAATAATATGTTTATGTTTATCATATGTATGAATTGGAATTAGCACTTTTAAAAAACAAAATATTTATACTTAAGTACGTGCTTCCGTCAAACACCAAATCACCGCGCCGGTCAGAGGGATTTGTTCCTGTTTGTCCATATGGTTACTTGGGATCCCTTGTTGACTCCTTGCTGTTGCTGCTGCGGGTTTCCTATAGACGTCCTTTAATCTGATAGGATTGGTCTGATTCGCTGAAATTTTCTTGCTTATTATATTGCTTTCGCGAACACTGGAGCCTAATTTGCTTGCTTATGATTTCGCGAACACTGGAGCTTACTCAGGTCACTGGTTCTTTATCTTTTGGAACCCGACGTATAAATTGCAAATTTTTCACTAGAACTCGGAGGCTTCTTAAGGTCGCTGGTTCTTTTATACTGCACATAAACTATTTTAAGGTCACTGGCACGTATATTGAAAAATAACTTTGCACATCGGGTCCCTGCTCGGGCGCCAATTAAATTAATACAAGTTTATTTATTAAAAAAAAACAACCCATAAAAATTAAAATTTTTCATCTAAATTCTCTAATCGCAGAAATTGATATGGGAGCCCCTCGATCCTGGGCCATTTTTTTTTATTGTAGAAGAAAATCATCGAAACAAACATTTGACATCAGATGTTAAAATTGAAAAAGCTCAGATCATTTTATTCTGAGCACTTAGAGCACGCTCATACTCTGAGCAAATAAGAAACACGAACATTTATCTTGAGAACTCTTTGACTGCTCTGAACTAATTTATGAAAACGCCAAATGACAGAATATTGTGAAAACTTGTTGTTCTATCTGTATGTTGATATCGACAACAACAAAAACGACATCAATAAAAATACAATTCAGTATATAATAAAAATGTAAGTTGAAGTAAGCATAAAACATTTATGTCTCGTTTCATTTGCTGGGTTCATTTGTGCGTGCGCTAAGATTTCTCTCTCTCTCTCCACCCCCAACAAAACCATGCAGCGCAGCCGACTGCGCAGCACACACCGCACAAAGTCCATAAAGGGCGACGAATATCTGATGCCAGTACAGATATTTAAAAAATGTATAAGGGCCTTGCGGCCGAACCCGGGACCCGATCACTACCAAATTTTCGAAAAAGTATTGTTTATTGGGTATACACATGTGTGTAAAATTTGAAGAAAATCGGGTAAATTTTTTAAAATTGTTGTTTGGGAGCCCCCCGACCCCGCAGCCCGAGGGGCCTCAAAATGTAATAGAAAGTGTTGTCTCCGGAAATACGCATGTGTGCAAAATTTCAATAAAATCGGGCCATGGGAAGTGGGTTAAAAATTGATCGCAAGAATCCACGACAGACGACCGACCGACGACCGACCGACGACCGACCGACAACCGACCGACGACCGACCGACGACCGACCGACGACCCACGGGCAAGTGAAGTTAATATAGAGAATTTAAAAAATATATTTCTTGGTGAGGCAGTACCTCCTCTTTATTCAAACAAATTAGAACTAACTTATAATCTAAAATAGCCTAAACTTATCACCTATGTTGTGCTTTGTTTCCCACGCTGTAGTGCAGCCCACGCTGTAGTGCAGAGTCGGAATGTGGAATGTGTGCGGTGTCGGATGAGCTCCAGACGACTCGTCAGCAACATGTCGCTGGATGATGAAATCGTTGCATCGTTGCTCGTGTTGGAGTAGGAATGCGCTGAGTCGCTTCATCAGCGTAATCTGTGTTAACTTATATACACATGTATATACATATGTGTATATCATGTTATATAAGTTTTCAATTTAAATATTTTATTTGCTTTTTAAAAAAGGGTCGGAGCTAATGCTCCGCTTTATTTGGATTCAAGATTAAGACTGAAAAAAATTATTTTACAATTTTATTACTTATGATAAGTTTACAACTTTAGTGCAAGCATTGCATCTTTTTATTCTTTGGAAAGAATTGCTTAATTAGTGTCTACAGGTTATTGTTTTGTTATTTGTATTTCCGGCAAATAAATTGGGAATAAATTGCTTACCTAATGTCTACAATTTGTTTGTGTTATAAAAAGTAACAAAAGAACAAAAGAAAAAAAGAAAATAAATGTAGCGCGTGTTAACTCCTCCACATTTAAAAACGAACGTCCCCGTTCGTCTGAGCAGGACACTGAGATATTGTTTGGTCCACTCGAGGAGATGGTTGGGGTTGTTGAAATTGTTCAATTGTTACCTCTTGTAATGAGGCGTTGTCGAAATCTTTGGAGACGTGTTTGACCATTAGCTTTGGTCCTTTTGTTGACGTTAGTTTTACTACCCAGATTGCCATTAGAATTAAGGTTATACCAGATATCCCGAAATTAACTATTGATGCTGTTATCCCCTTGCCTTTTAAAGTTTCGATATAGTTTATATTTTTTAGGTGAAGTTCTTTCATCATTTCCAGGCTTAGCAATTCTTCTTCGGCCGTTAGTGTTGCATTTGGTTGTAGAACTACAGGAAGCGGTTTACCGCTAGAGATTTCATTAGACAAAAATTGTTGGTTGTTTATTGTAATTGTGGAGTTGCGGTACTGAATTGCGAATGATCCAGTTAGGTTGATTTCTTCTTTGTCGATGCAAACGGTGTCGTTAAATTGATTTAGAAGTATTATTCCTGGGAGGATTTCTTGGGCAGTGGGAATGTGTTGGTTGTTAATCATGATGCAGTTAGGCGGTCGGCTTTTGAGTAGGTGAGGAATACATGTGGAGTTACTGATGTCTACAATATTTCCCTTTGTACAAATTTTAATTTGATTATGTTCTTCACAGTTGCTTTTCTTTCCAAAGATTTTGTTTTTGCATATTATAATTTTTTGAAATGGTATTTTATATAATTTATTTCTTTTCTTTATTGCTTTTATTAATAGTCATCGGTTATTGGAATTTCGATTAAGTACAAAATCTTAGAACTACTAGAAGCTATCTTAACATTACTGAATTCAAATGCCTCTTCTATATTATTAAATGGAATATTATTTTTCTCGATAATTTCTTTTATTAGGTTCATCTCAACATTAGAAAATAAATATGAGTTTACAATGCCAACTTTGGCCCAATGTATTGCGTAATTGATATTTATAATTTCATCTTTTATTAATTGTAGCTTAAATTTAATGTTTACAGCAATATCATGCTGAATATCTTCCTTATCTTTTAATATTTGAAATATTTTATTTGACACTTCCGTTATATTATTTATTCTTTCGCTCATTGCTTTATTTATTATTAATTGGTTATTATTATTTTCAAGTAAGTTATTTATGTGATTTTCTTACATAGCGAGATCTTCGTGATCTGGGCTCCCTGTGAGCCATTTCCATGCGGTACCAATTGCGTTTATGGATCTTTTATTTACCTTTGGCTTTAGTCTACTTAAGAAACTTTGTATTTCGGTTATTTCATGGTACAGGAAGGGGAGTAAGGAATTGCCAGAAACTATTTTGTATCTTATCGTCGAGTTAAGTTCGTCCAAAGTCCTTTGGTATTCGTCTATGTCTATGGTATGTATAATTTGGTAGGTCCCGGTTTGAATTTTGGTCCATCCTGTATTGAAGGTTGCCAGTTGTGAATTTGTGTAATCGAGGATACGGAATTCGCCACTGGCGAATGGTATTATTAGTCTGGAAGTAAGCAAATGAGTTAAGTTCTAATATTACTTTTGTGTACAGTTCGGCCTTTTTCTGTTACAACTACACTAGATTTGTCTTCCTTTACTATTTCTTTTTTGTACCTGGTAGTAAGTTTTGAGCATAATCTTTTATTTATTCGCACGTAAATAATGTCGCCTGGCAAATATGTTTTCATTGGAGTCCTCTTCCGATTGTGCACTTCTAAGTCCTTTGCTTGTTTCTTTCTAAGTGCTTCGATGTTTTCCTGTCGAGCCTTTTCGTACTGGTCAGGGGTTGTAGAGACTCTACGTCCGAAAAATATATCTAACGGTTTCTTCCCTGTTGTCGAGTGAACTGTGTAATTGTATTCGTATACCGATCTGTCCAAAATTTCTAGGAATGATCTATGGATTCGTTCCGCCTTTAAGCAGCGCACAATTTCTGAAAGGGTTGAATGGAATCGTTCTACCTGCCCGTTTACTGTACTTGCGTAAGGAGGTGTCTTGTAGATTTGTATTCCAAGTTGATCTTCCAACATAAAACATATGGAGGCTGAGTTTAATGCTTTTTTGTTGTCTACTACTATCATTTTGGGTACGCCAAATGCAAAAATTATCTGTCTCAAAGGTTCCCTAATATCTTCTGAAGCTCTGCTTTTTATTATTCTAACTTGGGCATATTTGGAAAACTTGTCGACTGCAGTGAGAACTAAATTTTTCTCTGTGTTATAAATGTCAATATATACTATTTCACCGGGATATTTCGGAATGGGAGTTTCAAGTAACTGTGGCTTATTTGGATGACGGTCGTACTTGTTTTCTTTGCAAATTTTACATTGTTTGACCAAATTTCCTATTTTAGCACTCATTTGTGGAAAGTAAAATTTTTGTAATAGTTGGATTTTATTTTCCTGGGCATTTCTATGGGTGCGTTTGTGTTCTTCCAGAATTTCTGTTTCCTCTCCGTCTTTGTCTGCATAATCTTTGATGAAGCGGCGATAATACCCTGAAAGTCCTAAAAAGGATCGAAGTTCTTTTAAGGTTTGAGGTACTGGAAAATTTGCTATTGCGTCTATTTTCTGTGGATTTGTTTTGAGGCCATTTTCGAATATTATTAAACCCAAAAATTCCACTTCTGTTTTTAGGAATTGACATTTGTCAAGTTGTATTTTTAGATTTGCCTTTTCTAACGTATCAAAGATTTGTTGGATGTCATTAAAGTGGGTTTCCTGATCTTTACTAAATATTACGATGTCGTCGATGTAAATAATGTCGCCTGGCAAATATGTTTTCATTGGAGTCCTCTGCCGATTGTGCACTTCTAAGTCCTTTGCTTGTTTCTTTCTAAGTGCTTCGATGTTTTCCTGTCGAGCCTTTTCGTACTGGTCAGGGGTTGTAGAGACTCTACGTCCGAAAAATATATCTAACGGTTTCTTCCCTGTTGTCGAGTGAACTGTGTAATTGTATTCGTATACCGATCTGTCCAAAATTTCTAGGAATGATCTATGGATTCGTTCCGCCTTTAAGCAGCGCACAATTTCTGAAAGGGTTGAATGGAATCGTTCTACCTGCCCGTTTACTGTACTTGCGTAAGGAGGTGTCTTGTAGATTTCTATTCCAAGTTGATCTTCCAACATAAAACATATGGAGGCTGAGTTTAATGCTTTTTTGTTGTCTACTACTATCATTTTGGGTACGCCAAATGCAAAAATTATCTGTCTCAAAGGTTCCCTAATATCTTCTGAAGCTCTGCTTTTTATTATTCTAACTTGGGCATATTTGGAAAACTTGTCGACTGCAGTGAGAACTAAATTTTTCTCTGTGTTATAAATGTCAATATATACTATTTCACCGGGATATTTCGGAATGGGAGTTTCAAGTAACTGTGGCTTATTTGGATGACGGTCGTACTTGTTTTCTTTGCAAATTTTACATTGTTTGACCAAATTTCCTATTTTAGCACTCATTTGTGGAAAGTAAAATTTTTGTAATAGTTGGATTTTATTTTCCTGGGCATTTCTATGGGCGCGTTTGTGTTCTTCCAGAATTTCTGTTTCCTCTCCGTCTTTGTCTGCATAATCTTTGATGAAGCGGCGATAATACCCTGAAAGTCCTAAAAAGGATCGAAGTTCTTTTAAGGTTTGAGGTACTGGAAAATTTGCTATTGCGTCTATTTTCTGTGGATTTGTTTTGAGGCCATTTTCGAATATTATTAAACCCAAAAATTCCACTTCTGTTTTTAGGAATTGACATTTGTCAAGTTGTATTTTTAGATTTGCCTTTTCTAACGTATCAAAGATTTGTTGGATGTCATTAAAGTGGGTTTCCTGATCTTTACTAAATATTACGATGTCGTCGATGTAAATAATGTCGCCTGGCAAATATGTTTTCATTGGAGTCCTCTGCCGATTGTGCACTTCTAAGTCCTTTGCTTGTTTCTTTCTAAGTGCTTCGATGTTTTCCTGTCGAGCCTTTTCGTACTGGTCAGGGGTTGTAGAGACTCTACGTCCGAAAAATATATCTAACGGTTTCTTCCCTGTTGTCGAGTGAACTGTGTAATTGTATTCGTATACCGATCTGTCCAAAATTTCTAGGAATGATCTATGGATTCGTTCCGCCTTTAAGCAGCGCACAATTTCTGAAAGGGTTGAATGGAATCGTTCTACCTGCCCGTTTACTGTACTTGCGTAAGGAGGTGTCTTGTAGATTTCTATTCCAAGTTGATCTTCCAACATAAAACATATGGAGGCTGAGTTTAATGCTTTTTTGTTGCCTACTACTATCATTTTGGGTACGCCAAATGCAAAAATTATCTGTCTCAAAGGTTCCCTAATATCTTCTGAAGCTCTGCTTTTTATTATTCTAACTTGGGCATATTTGGAAAACTTGTCGACTGCAGTGAGAACTAAATTTTTCTCTGTGTTATAAATGTCAATATATACTATTTCACCGGAATATTTCGGAATGGGAGTTTCAAGTAACTGTGGCTTATTTGGATGACGGTCGTACTTGTTTTCTTTGCAAATTTTACATTGTTTGACCAAATTTCCTATTTTAGCACTCATTTGTGGAAAGTAAAATTTTTGTAATAGTTGGATTTTATTTTCCTGGGCATTTCTATGGGCGCGTTTGTGTTCTTCCAGAATTTCTGTTTCCTCTCCGTCTTTGTCTGCAAGGTCTTCGACTTTGGTTTGGGTAAAACGTATTTTGAATTTAGAAAAATGAAGGGGGTATATTTGTTGAATTCTTCCCATGATTGGTTCTGAGGTAAAAAGTCCGTTTATTACTGAGGGATTTAAGTAACGTTTAAAAATTGAAATTAGATTTTGTTCGTCGTAATCTTGTTGATTAAAAATGTGTCTATGATATGTGGGGAAGGGTATTTTGAATTGGTAACTATTTTCGTCGCCATTTAGGAGCCAAATTTGGTTCTTGAATGCATTTATAGATCCTTCTACCGCTGGGATAAGATTATTCGCTGAACTTTCGTCACTATGTTGCGTTCCTGTCAATGAATTATTTTGTGATACCTGTGGTGGTCTTGAGAGTGCGTCAGCCACAATATTGGTTTTTCCTGGCTTATAGATTAGCTCGTAGTCATACTCTTCTAATCTAGCCTTCCATCTTTTCATTTTGCTGTTGTGGTTTGTGTTGCTTAGAGCGAAAGTGATTGGTTGATGGTCCGTAACAATTTTAACATTCGCAGGACCGTAAAGGTAGTTTCTCAAGGAATTTAGCGACCATACTATCGCTTGCCTTTCTCTTTCATTTGCAGCGTAATGCTCTTCGGCTTTAGAAAGAGTTCTCGAGATGAAGGTTATTGGCTTGTCGTTTTGTGATAATACAGCTCCAATTGCGTAATTGGAGGCATCTGTTGTTAGCACAATTTCTTTGGAGTAGTCGGGGTATGCAAGCATTATGTCTTTACCAATGAGCGATCGTTTAAGTTTCTCGAAGGAATCTATGGCGTTTTTATTTAAGGTTACCGTGACTTTCTTTGATTGATTTTTGGACACTCGTCCGCCTTCCCCCCTTAAAAGGACTGTAAGGGGTTTCGCGAGCTTCGCATAATCTTTGATGAAGCGGCGATAATACCCTGAAAGTCCTAAAAAGGATCGAAGTTCTTTTAAGGTTTGAGGTACTGGAAAATTTGCTATTGCGTCTATTTTCTGTGAATTTGTTTTGAGGCCATTTTCGAATATTATTAAACCCAAAAATTCCACTTCTGTTTTTAGGAATTGACATTTGTCGAGTTGTATTTTTAGATTTGCCTTTTCTAACGTATCAAAGATTTGTTGAATGTCATTAAAGTGGGTTTCCTGATCTTTACTAAATATTACGATGTCGTCGATGTAGACGTAACATCTCTTTCCCATGTGGTTCCTTAAAATGTCGTCAAGAGCTTTTTGAAAAATTGAAGAAGCGTTCTTGAGACCAAAAGGTAGCCGGGTAAATTCGTATTTACCATGATTCACCGAAAAAGCTGTCTTCTCTATATCCGTTTCCTTTAGGGGAATCTGGTGGAAGCCACTCTTTAAATCGAGTACTGAGAAGTATTTATTTCTTCCTAGGTGTGCAAGTACTCCACTTATTTCGGGTATCGGATATCTGTCCGATACGGTTACCAGGTTCAATTTCCTGTAATCGATTACCATTCGATATTTCTTTTCTCCGAATGCGTCTAGTTTTTTTTGGTACTATCCATAAAGGTGAATGATAGGAGACCTTGAGGGTCTTATTATACCATTCTGTAGCAAGTCTTTGATTTGTTTCTCTACTTCCACTTTCAATGACATTGGGTACGGATAAAATTTGGTGTATATTGGTGTATCTGTAGACGTCCTTATGCTTCCTTGTACTTTCGTAGTATAGGTCAGTCTTTCTTCAGGTTCGGCAAAAAGTTTGGGAAAATTTTTAGCAATTGCATTAAGTGTGGTCTTCTGTCTGTCATTTAGGTGGTCAGTCCGTATGTCTATTGTGTTAATCGACTGTATGGTTTGCTGTTTTATTTTAATCCTTACTCTATCTTGTATTGTCATATAGTTGTATTTTGTGTGGATTACTGCCGAAAGTTGCTTGAGGCTGTCATTGCCTAGGATGCCGTGGAATGATTTTAGGGAAGGTAACAAAAAAAAATTTAATTTTGAGATCGGGTATTCCGAATAAATTAACATTGGTGTGGTGCGTAATTTTTATTTTTCTGGCTATAATGTTAGCTAAGAAAGGTTGGTCATTTGGGAGAGAGTTGGGTACAATGGAGGGTTGCATATAATTACTGTTTGAACCCGTGTTGATCAATATTTTTAAAATTCCTCCTTCCTTCGTTTTACATTCAAAGTATGGAAGTGAGGAGTTTGCTAGCCTTAAAAATGGATGTCTGAAAAATCCTCTGTAGAGTTGTCGTCTGTACCGTACTGTTCGAGAGTTTCTTGTACGTCGTAATTGTCCTGTCCAATTTCATCGTGTTGGCTAACATACTCCAGATCTTGTTGGTTTGCTGCGTTTTTGCATTGTTCAACTTCTATGTTAAAGTTTCGTTGTCTTTTTTCTATATTTTGCTGGGGATGTGGTGGCCTTTTTCCTTGAAATGCCAGGTTTTGTGGTGGCCTATTCATGTAATTGACTCTTCTTGACTGCATGCTCTGGTCGACGTCCATTGGTTCAGGCCTTGGCATAGGCTTTGGTGCAAAAGGTCTAGGTGGTGGTTGGTGTCGATGTTGAGAATTGAAATTTTGTTGTTGTGGGAAAAAATTCTGGGGTATTTGCCAATATCCTTGTTGTTGAGGTGGGTTATAGGAGGGTAGGGGCATTTGTCTCTGCATTGGTTGATTCCAATGAGTAAGGTGTGGGTAAAATGGTTTCGGTGCGGCGTGGTGCTGTGGGGAAAAATTCCTTCGCGGATTTACAGGGGGTTTCCTATAGTTATGGCAATATTTGCTCGATAGGTTTGATTTTCCAGCTTGAGGCATAATTGTAGAGCCTCTGGAAGGTCTGCTGGTTCTCTTATCCCTAGGAGTCTCGGAAGGTCACCATTGAGACCCCTAACGAAGGTATCCAATGCTTTGTTTCTATACGTGTCTACCAGAAGTTTTCGGGATTCCGATCCGGCTTCTAAACAAGAAATTTTGTTTAGGATCAGAGAGAGATTTGAATAAACCTTCTGATAATATTCATGTATGGTTAGATTGCCTTGAGTTAGTGAGGCCATTTGGTACTCTAAAGTACCTAGGTCTCGTTTGTCGCCGTAATGCGTTGTGAGACACCGTGAAATCGCGGTCCAATTTAAGGGTGTGCTGTAGGATTCCAACACAATGTCTGCTTGGCCTGTAATTTTGTTTCGTATAATGTTTAAGATACCAAAGTATTTATGTGAGCCTCGTATTGGCTCGTACACTTGTAGAATTCTATCTACAATTTTATTCCAGGATCCGAATTCACCTGGAACTCCCGCAAAATCTCGCAAAGAACGCACAACATCAGGAATTTTGTCGAGGTCACCAATACCGTGGGGTCCTATGTTAACGGGTTCGTCTACCTCGATAAAGTTCCTAGCTGTTAGTCTGTCATCTAAAATTCTATTGACCACATCTGTTATTTGCCTAAATATGTCCCTATTTTCTTCATTTAGAGGATATTGGGGATTTGGATTCGGAGGGTTTGGAACTAAAACCGGTGGTCTTACTAGATTATTTGGGTTACTCATTTTCGCAATTGGATTATTAACTTCAATAAACTGCGATTAATTACGCTTTATAATTCGGGAGAATAACGGAAATGTCAAAATTATTTTTTCTCAAATTGTTTCCAATTATTTTCGGTTTAAAAACTTAAATTTAAATTTTCTCTTGATATCGAAAATTGATTAAGTTATTTTCTTTCTGTTTTTCGAATTAATTTTAATACACTTTATTTTTTGTTGATTATATATTTTTCTTTAATTATTTTCGGTTTGAATGTCATCTAATTTAAAGATTACAACTTTAGTTTTCTCTTAGTATCAAAAAAAAATTATTAAAATTATTTTTAGTGTGACTTGTTTACACGTTTTTCGTACGTATGCGAATTTCCGTGTTTCAAAGATTAATTAAAGTATTTTAGATGCATATCTCACTTTTTTATTTTTTTTTTCAGATATTATTTCTATTATTTTAATTCACTTAAAAAAGATTTAATTTCTCTTAATATGCTTAGTTAATTACGATGACTTACAGTAAGAGTAGCATTGAACTACTCGTCCCTCGCTGGCTGCACGGATGAGTTCCTTTTTGGTCGGCTAAACCTACTGCGGCTCCTGCTACAACACTTCAATGCGAGGCGGTCTCCGGACGGACACTAGAGAGCCTGAGTCTTCTTGGATCCTGTATGACCAGTCGGAAAAATAGGATTAATGCCGTCGGGAAGTCAATTTTAGTTTCTTCCTTTCACAGACACTGTTTATGATAACGCGAAACACTGCCACTACTTTGGGGACTTTTGTATTTTCACTTTTACCTTTTTTCACGCCTGGTCCCTGCTCGGGCGCCAGTTTTCAATTTAAATATTTTATGTGCTTTTTAAAAAAGGGTCGGAGCTAATGCTCCGCTTTATTTGGATTCAAGATTAAGACTGAAAAAATTTATTTTACAATTTTATTACTTATGATAAGTTTACAACTTTAGTGCAAGCATTGCATCTTTTTATTCTTTGGAAAGAATTGCTTAATTAGTGTCTACAGGTTATTGTTTTGTTATTTGTATTTCCGGCACACTTTGGGAATAAATTGCTTACCTAATGTCTACAATTTGTTTGTGTTATAAAAAGTAACAAAAGAACAAAAGAAAAAAAGAAAATAAATGTAGCGCGTGTGAACTTATATACACATGTATATACATGTGTGTATATCATGACACTTATGAAATATTAGATGTGGCCAGTCCGCAGTGCAAGTTCAGATATTAACGAATAAAGACATACTGTAACAACACTCGTGTTTCAAAATATAACATGGCGCAGCCGTAAAAGTGAATTGAAAAAGAAAAACATTAAAATATAAAGTTAACAAAAAAGGAAAAAATATAACAAATATAAAATGGAGAATTTTAGAGCACCGGGCCCAATGAATTTTGAGGGATACGTAAATAACGAGTGGGCAAAATTTAAAAAGTTATTTACAATTTATGTACAAGCATCTACTAAAGGGGCGATTTTAACAGATTTAGTGAAAATTGCCATGCTGCTAAATTTAATGGGCGAAAAGGCAATAGAAATCTATGATACATTAAACATATCAAGTGAAGACGAAAAGAGTTTTGGAAAAGTTATAGAACATTTCAATTCTTAGTGTCAGCCAAAAAACTATATTATCTATGAAAGATTCAAATTCACCTCAAGATCGCAGCAGCAAGGGGAACATTTCGACGGTTTCCTCACAGACATTGTCAATCAAGCCAAAAAATGTGATTTCAACAGTGATAAAGAAAACACCACCGATCAAATGATACGAGACCGTATTATAATGGGAATAAGAGATGGAGATATCCAAGAAAAACTTTTGAGGTTGGAGAAGTTAACATTGAAGAAGGCGATAGAATTTTGCAGAATAGCAGAAATTACACATGAACATGCACGTGATCTGCAGCAATCACAGCCACAGTCAACAGTCAGCGCAATCGGCAGAAGACAAGTAGCGGTAACAGCAAGTCGCAGCAGCAACAGCAAGCATAGTGTGTATGCGAGAAGTGCACAGTATGGAAAATACAACAATTGCAACGGGAAAATTGAATCGGAGCAGCTGATAAATTGCAGTAAATGTTCCTATCGTCATTTAGCTAAAACATGTCCAGCTAGAGGAAAGCGATGTAATAAGTGTGGGCAATTAAATCACTTCTCTTATGTATGTTCAAGGAAAAGGGTATATCAAGTGGATGAACAAAATTTTTCAAGCATTACCGAAAGTGAAAATGATGGTAATAATTGTCCTAATGTAAATACTCTTACTATTGAATCAGTAGTTGTGATTAGCTCTGTAGAAAAAAAACATTCAAAGCTGTATTAAGTCACCGAGAAGAATTCCACAGACTCTTAGGAAAAAAGTGAAAACTAAACTAGACGAAATGGAGAAAGCTGGAATAATTCAGAGAACAGATTATCCGACAGAATTTGTTTATAATTTAGTTCTAGTTGAAAAACCTGATAAAGCAGTTAGATTATGCTTAGATCCAAGAGAGTTAAATGTCAACATTAGAAAAGAACAATTTGAAATCCCGCGTGTAGAAGACTTGACGAGTAAGCTAGAGAATATGGAATTTTTCACAGTCATTGACTTAAAAGAGGGCTTTTGGCAAGTGGGCCTGGACGAGGAAAGTAGTGATTTATGTACTTTTAGCACGCCTGTTATAAATTTATGCGTTTGCCTTTTAGGTTAAATTTCGCCCCCGAACTTTTCCAAAAGTTAAACACAAAATATTTTGGAGGTTTAACAGGGATATTTGTTTATTTCGACGATATCCTGGTTTTTGGGAAAAACAAAAAAGAACATGATACAAACTTAGAGAATGTTATGAAAAGAGCCAAAGCACTTTATATTAAATTTAATGAAAAAAAAATTACAATATAAACTCAGGCAAGTTAAATATCTTGGGTATTTGTTTTCAAAAAACGGCATAACTATCGAACATAACAGAGAAAAAGCAATAGAGGCAATGACAGAGCCTGAAAATAAAAAGGAACTTCAGAGTTTTCTGGGATTTGTTAATTACTTGAGAATTGTTATTCCAAATCTTTCGGAGTTAACTTGTTCTCTACGTGAACTTCTCAAAAAAGATGTAAAATTTCAATGATTGCCTCACCATAAAAAGGCATTCTCACTTCTAAAGAACAAAATTTCGTTAGCCCCTGTTATACAAAATTTTAGTGAATCATTCCCAATTGTGATTCAGACAGATGCTTCACAAAATGGAATCGGTAGTTGCATGCTTCAAAATAATAAACCCGTGTGTTATGCTTCGAAATCGTTAAGTTCTGCCGAAAAGTTATACGCGCAAATAGTACACACCGTAGAAATATCTGACAAGCGTGTCGATGACATTAAAAGAGAAATAGGCAGTGATAAAGAATTGTTGTTATTGACTAAAATGTGCAAGGTGGGGTGGCCAAACATACTTTCTAGAGTTGATCCCTTAATTAAGAAATATTGGCCTATAAGATACGACATTGTATTAGAAAATCAAGTATTATTTTTTTACAGACTCATTATAGTTCCGCTAGCATTGCGCAATAAATTCCTTCGATGACTACACGAAGGTCACTTAGGAATGACCAAAACGAACGCATTGGCCAGACTAACAATATACTGGCCTAATATTTCCTCAGACATAGAACAGTTCATTTTGAATTGCAGGGTTTGTGAAAAATTTCAGAGATCAAACACAAATCTACCGTTGATACCCCATGAAATTCCCGAAACACCTTTTTTCAAGGTCGGTTGCGATATTCTGGAATACCAGAATAAACCACATTTAATTTTGATCGATTACTATTCGAAATGGCTAGAAATTAGATCACTACCAAATAAAACCGCATTTGCAGTAAGTTCCATATTAAAAGAAATTTTCGCAACACATGGTGTTCCAAATCAAATAATCTGTGACAACATGCCATTCAATTCATTTGAATTTAAAAAATTTGATAACGAATGGAACGTTACCGTCACGACCACAAGTCCCAGATATCCGCGGTCACACGGCCTCTCTGAGAAGGGAGCATATAGCGAAGCAACTAATGAAGAAAGCAAATGAGGAGAAAAAATATATTTTTAGTGCCCTGTTAGCTAACAGAAATTCTCAAATCACCGGCGTTAAATGCCACACCCTCCCAGCTTTTGATGAGTAGAGTCCTACGACCAAAATTTCCAATAGGGAAAGAAGTCCTAAAGCTAAAAGTTATTCAGAATTTTCAAAATGTGGCAGCGAAACATCAGCACTGCTATAAAAAATGTCATGACAAGCGTGCTCAGCATAAAAAAGTAGGCAAGTTTTTCGCAGGAGACAATGTACTCTTGCTGAGAGATAAGATTTGGGAACCAGCACAAATTGTAGCACCACATGAGTCTCCGAGGTCATACATTGTTCGTACCGAAGACAATAGAGTACTTCGGCGCAACTCGCTTTACTTAAGAAAGTCTAACCATCTTCCCAACAATGAAGTGAACAAGAAACCAACTTATGTAACAAGATCAGGTAGAGTTGTTAAACTCGTTGTAAGATACGGCGATAACGCATGACTCTAATTCGTCATCTTGATATATCTTTTTAAGTATTGTAACAAATGGAATCTAATGTTATATTATGATATACAATTTTATTTGTATTTTATTTGTATGGAATATATCTTAATTTGTAACAAATGGAATCTAATGTTATATTATGATATACAATTTCTAATTGTATTTATTTGTATGAAATATATCTTAAACGGGGAGATGTTATATATACACATGTTTATACATATGTGTATATCATGTTATATATACACATGTATATACATGTGTGTATATCATGACACTTATGAAATATTAGATCAAGCAATGTGGCCAGTCCGCAGTGCACGTTCAGATATTAACGAATAAAGACATACTGTAACAACACTCGTGTTTCAAAATATAACAATTTTTATGGCTAATATTTTTAAGAATAAAATCTGCGGAAAATAACAAGTTGACGAAAACACAACATTTTCACGAAGCGAAATAAAAAATGCAGCGAAAACTCTCCAAAGAAACCACTGCCGAATCGTTTGTTTCCGTATGTACCTCTTAATTTTTGTCAAATGAACAAATAAACCGCCAAATATGTATATATTGTTTCACTGAACAAATCGGTGTTCAGTCATAATCATCACATCATGAGCAAATCAACCGATCCGACAAATCATTTGTTCATTTAGGTTCACAAAGAAAAATCACAAAGGCAAAACAAAACCAAACGAACGAACGGGTATCGCTCCAACCGCTTGGTAAAATAATATCCATTGTTTTTCATTCAACAACTACCTATGTTTTCATTTGAATAGACATACTACGCTTTTGTTTATAAGAAGGAGAAGAAAAAAAACAAATATCAAAACTAAATGCACATTTTGGCTTTACCCCCAACACAGCATTAGGGACAATTGATTAAATACCTACAATGGTTCCCAACGAATTTAAGTAACCGTGCGCTAAGTGACGCGAGAACTGAAAAATGTCAAGACTACACCGCGAACTGATTGACATTGCTGATTGAATGCTTCCGATAAGCCAGCGAAAAGGACTCAATCTCCCGAGGTGTTTTTTATGCGTAAAACAAAGTTGCAGCCACTGGCAGTGGAAACAAAACCGAAAAGCCAAGAGCAGCCTTAAACACAGAACACAAGTTTTGCTTTGCGGTTTTGTACTGTACGGGGCATTTTAAGAATGCAGATCCTCGGGGGGTGCAGCACTTCTGGCTGTCTGGGACCACCATTGGCATAATCATTTAATAACATGACGATAGCGGACACAAACAACTGTTTAACATCTCATCAACTCAGCTACCGCTACGCCTAAGCGCAGTTTAAACCTCCTAGTTAAAAAGGCTAAAAACGCAAATATCAAACTGACGGGTTATTCAACCATACAACGCATGCACAAAGAAGCATGCTAAAGAGTGTCGCACAATCTAGTGCTTAATGATGATGATGACGACTACTCTTGTTTCGCGCGCTCAATCCATACCGGATATTAAACTAAGCCCCGCTGGATACCTTGTAAGCCCTCCCATTGTGGCACCTCAGCACGCGCTCTCTTATTTACCGCACCAGGTCGATCTTGAAAAATAACGTACACCAGCCATATCGCATGCTTGTGTGTTTCGCAGTCATTATTATTATTATAATTTTCAAGGACCTTCATGCTATTACACAGTCATTAACGCTCACTTTAATCGAGCTTCAGTTGACACTGAAAAGCCATGAATCTGTTTTCAGGGCACCAATGTATGTGCTCGTATGATTTCATTATTCTAAATGCAAACGTTTAGACTCGTGCTGCGCTGCGTCCACCATGGATATGTCCACAAGCCAAACAATTGTTTCGCTAAATAACAACAGCGAAGCACATTTTATGAATTTTTTTTGCAAAGATATGGACCAATAGTAGTAAGCGAATCAATCATAAAATGATAGCATGCGACTACCTAATATTGTCTTGGTGGTATAGAATGTATGAGTTGTGGTATACATAATATGCACACTTTTGAGGAGATATTAGTGACACTAATACAAAACAAAAATAACACGGTACGTAAATGGGAAGCTATTGTTAATTATACAATTGAAAACATAGAAACATATATTCGTACATATTAGTTAGTTGTGTTCTAATATCTCACATAATGTCAACAAAGTATAGTTAAATGCAAAGTATCCTCAAATACCGATACCTTGCCATAATATCCAAACTGCAGGTAAAGCTGCTCCGACTCTTTGGTGCTTAACATCAATAAACAATAAACTCGACAAAAAAAGACCTAGGCAATATTTTACACAGAGATTTCGAACAACGATTAGCTGTGCACAACTTCTCAGATCTGTAGGACATGTAAAAGTTGGTTAAAAACGACCTTAAATAAATTCAAACCGACAAACAATTTTTTTTTTAAATTTAATTGTTTATACGCGCCACACGGTGCTCACGCGACATGCTCCCCACGATTCACAATTGTTTTAAAACTAGCCTCACAACGAGTTCCTACCGAAAACTTTCCACTTCTATAGACACACGAGCTAATGTATTCTGCTATGCGAGTAACTACACACACCCCTGTATGTATATTTAGTTGTAATTTAATATAAAGACTAAATTGTCTTAGAAGACTGAAAAAACTGCATTTTACTTTACTAACGTTCCAACGTTCAGGCTTAAAAAAATCGATAGCGATGCGTAGATTGAGTAGTTTTTTCAGTTTTCTTAGGGGTATTCCCCAAAAAATTACGCTATCGCAAGCCGAGCGCTAACCAATTGTTTTAAAACAAGTCCCATCAAATTTTGACTGGTAGAAGCCGAGATATACGACACGAGAAACGTACACCCGTACAAACGTGCAAAGTACACACGTTTGCTGAACATTTTTCTCGCAATAATTATTACAATTGTATATATTTATTATATACTAGCGGAACGGCGTTTCCCTGCTGCCCTATCCCAATGAACTCCATCAAACTGACCACACGCTGACCCCTCTTCAACCATTTTCCACTTATGCCGTCCAAAAAACTATAGAATCGACACTTAAATCATCAAAAAATATATACGTGTTCGAATCGTGTGTTATGGTCGCGAGTTCATACAAAAGTCCCATGGAAAAAAAGCACATTCTCGAATTTTCCAATTATTCTTTCCGTATAAACCTTTTTCGGGCTATGACGAACATTTAAAAATAAATATGAGCCAAATCAGTCCAGCCGTTCAAGCTCAAGTGAACCGCATCACGAACAGCATTCCATTTTTATTTATATAGATGTAATATATAATATATTAGGTAATATATAATATATCAGGCAACGCCATATATGCATATATAAATAACTACGTATATATGTATATAGAAATTGCCATGTATCGATTTTTTTTAAAACATGAGATCGCAACAAAAGCGCAGCATAACAGTGTGACTTAACATGCACTGCTGTAGAATGAGACGTTGCCACCTTAAAACAAATCCGTTACTTTGGCTTATATTTGTGGTAATTACATCTTAATTATCTACGGGGATGCGAAATTGACTGCTTTCGCATCCCCGTAGATAATTAAAAAAAAGTCATGGCGTATCGTTTCACTGGTTCGAGGATATGATAAGTATACCTTCTGTAAAACAGAAAGACCATCAACTAGTCGGACAGATTGCAACAACTGTGCACGATGCATTCAATTCTAACGTCTGAAGGGCTCAGAAGAATCGTACGGCAAGGAACGTCAAAGCTTATTGTGCCCAGTTAAAATCAAAAAGCGGATATAACCCATTTAACCCACAAGCTAGATAACGATATATAATATACAACTATATGTACATTATAGTTATACAGCCATAAAGAATTGGAACTTTATTTGCCATTTTTCGAACTAAGCAACAACACACTCGTATAATTAGTATTTTGAGTGCAATTATTAGTTTCTCAAATACGATGATGATAACATCATCAACCTTAGTGTTGGGTTCTTTATAATTCACAACATGTGGCCACTCGAGTAATGTAACAACGCCAAATTAATGATTACTTTTTTTACGCAACCGCTGTAGAAATATATTTTATCTTGTTTTTTTGTTATTTTTAGTTCTATCTTTTGTGGTTACTTTCTCTACACGTGTGATCGTTTCGTAATGTAAATCTAATATATCCAAGTACATTTATGTGTATCCATGCGTCGCAGGACAAAAAAAAACTTTTAATAAATCATTATTGATAATGAGTTGAGTTGAGTTGAGTTGAGCATTTTTATTAAAAAAGTATATATGAAACCGATATACAACGGAACACAAAAAAATTTATTTGTAGAATACAACAATAGGATTTCTAATTAGGTATCAACTCGTATAAATGTTCAAAACGTAAGTAAAATCCCCTCATTTTAAAAATATTTTCTATTATTTTGTGCTGGAAAATGATAATTTGCAAACATGTATCAAGTTGCCGTATTGTCTTGTCATTGCAATTTCTGATTATTCGAGTGTAAGGGAAATTCTGTGTTGATTTTTTTTAGCTTGTTATACAATTAGCGTTAAATTGAGGCTTTTAGAAGTAACATCAAACGACAAATGGTTTGGATTTTTTAACGGTGCCATAAGTAGGTATGCTTTATTTTGTAATCGGGCATACTGGGCACGTGACCAAGGACGTTAGAAGTATGGGAGTATGACAAAATAGAGAAAAGAAAAAAAAAACAATCCATAAAAAGCAGGTGCGTTTCAGCTCCGATGCGCGACTGGAGTTTACTCCTTTAGAATCGAGTTTCATATATAACCCGCCCCACATGCCACGCGTCACACGCTTCACAAATTACGTCATCGCAAGCCGAGCGCTAACCAATCGTTTTAAAACAAGTCTCATCAAATTCTGACTAGTAGAAGCCATGCATTTCCATGCCTTACATGCGCCACACACGAGGGGCTTCACTCGTAACATACGGAATATCAAAAATGCTGTGTGAGATAAATCTGCTCAAAAAATTTCAGCTCTCTAGGTCGTGGGAAAGGTCAAAAACTAACGACTTAACCTTTTGTTAACGCTTGATTTCACTCCCCATATAAATTTTTGTGTAATTTTTTCTATATATGAAAATCAATTCTTAAGGAGTTAACTCCAAAAATTAAAATTGCTCGTGTAAATTCTATAATACCATACCTAATGTGCAAAGTTTGAATAAAATCGGTTAACTTTTTAAAAAAAATATATGGGGGCACCTAGACCATGGGGTCTAAAATGTGTGTAAAATGTGTAAAATGTGTAAAAAATTTAAATTTTTTTTTAGAAAATTTTTTACGGGAGTTCCTTGATTCTGGGGATCGATCGCTTCCAAATTTTTACAAAAAGTGTTGTTATCGAAAATACACTTGTGTATAAAGTTGAAGAAAATCAGGATTTGTTTGGGAGCACGGGGCCCGATCACTCTAAATTTTTTACAAAAAGTGTTGTCCGTCGGAGATACACATGTATATAAAATTTGAAGAAAATCGGGTTAATTTTTTAATTTTTAAAAAATATATATGGGCACCCCACTGGCATCAGGGCCCGATAACTCCAAAATTTACACAAAACGTGTTGTCCATCGGAGATACACATGTTCATAAAATTTTAAGAAAATCGGGTACATTTTTTAAAATATTTGTATGGGGCACTCGACCCCAATGCTAGATTCTGGCCTCAGAGCCCGATCACTGCAAATTTTTTACAAAACAAAACGTGCTGACCGTCGGAGATACACATGTGTATAAAATTTAAAGAAAATCGGGTTGATTTTTTTAAAAAATTTGTATGGCCACCCAAATTTTAATAAAAAGTGTTGTCATCGGAAATACACATGTGTGCAAAGACTTAAAGACTAGCTGAGAGTTATCCAAAAGACATCGAGCCAGAGTGTTGAACAAAAATGTCAACATTTCAAAATGTACTTGAAAATACGGATGTGAAGTTTTGAACAAATAACAAAATATTTGTATGTATGGGTAATGCTATTTAACAGAATGCAAACATTTTGTATTTGTTAAATATATGTTCACTGTAATAAAATTTAACCAGCTCACAGCTTTGTTCCATAGATGCCACTAATAGCCAAGTCTTCCTTAAGGAATGCTCTATGAAAAAAAATATGTTGTATAACCGTACGGGCAGAATTAAGCTCACTCACACACCTGTGTCTTCCTAAAGGAATAATCTATCGAATAGAGTTTGTTAGATTACATTGCAGAGGGGAAGAGGCATTTGTGCATCGGTTTGAACTTTTGTTATTTTTATGAAATTCTTCAATTTGGAGGTTCTCTGTCAAGCGGATTGGCCAGTTCCCAGAGATGTCTCACTAAATTCACGCAAACCTGTGTCTTCCTAAAGGAATAATCTATCGAATAGAGTTTGTTAAATTACATTGCAGAGGGGAAGAGGCATTTGTTTGAACTTTTGTTATTTTTATGAAATTCTTCAATTTGGAGGTTCTCTGTCAAGCGGATTGGCCAGTTCCCAGAGATGTTTCACTAAATTGACCCACACCTGTGTCTTCCTAAAGGAATAATCTATCGAATAGAGTTTGTTAGATTACATTGCAGAGGGGAAGAGGCATTTGTGCATCGGTTTGAACTTTTGTTATTTTTATGAAATTCTTCAATTTGGAGGTTCTCTGTCAAGCGGATTGGCCAGTTCCCAGAGATGTTTCACTAAATTGACCAACACCTGTGTCTTCCTAAAGGAATAATCTATCGAATAGAGTTTGTTAGATTACATTGCAGAGGGGAAGAGGCATTTGTGCATCGGTTTGAACTTTTTTAATTTTATGAAATTCTTCAATTTGGAGGTTCTCTGTCAAGCGGATTGGCCAGTTCCCAGAGATGTCTCACTAAATTCACCCACACCTGTGTCTTCCTAAAGGAATAATCTATCGAATAGAGTTTGTTAGATTACATTGCAGAGGGGAAAAGGCATTTGTGCATCGGTTTGAACTTTTGTTATTTTCATGAAATTCGACAATTTGGAGAAGATTTAACTTTGTCCCCATAACGTTACATACATATGTTAAGTTGAATATTATATGTATACCTACAGCGTCATGCATAACCTAACAATACATGATTTGAAATCATTTAATAGTGCACCTTGAAATTACCCGCTGTTTCCACTAAGAATAAAATATTAAAATTTTACCCGCTGTTTCCACTACTAATAATAAATTTGCGCAAATTTGTGTAGAAAATGAAAAAGTTAACGATTCAAAGATATTTTATCTTAAATTCTTTTAATATAGACCATACCATTATATTGATCATTACAATAATATTATATTCAGTATTGTTATGTTGTAGTAAGAAAATATGGGACTGATGAATATACTATATTTATCACCACTCAATAATTATAGCCGGATTTTATTTGCCGAGGAACAACAACAATTGCACTGTCGAATTCCTTCTTTGGAATTGTGAAAACCTGCTGTTTAGCTGGTTTTGACATTCGAATTCCGAACTCGCTCGGCAAATAAAATACAGCTTATAAATTTTAATTTTTTAAATTTCTTCAGGCGCCTATTCTGTCCTTCGGTTTCTGATATTTTTTTCAGTATATCGCTGTATTTTGTTGAAAAACACAATTCTAATTATTATGCTATTCAAATGTCCCCAACAACCAGCCAAAATTCCCTTGCAGAAGAAATGTAAAAACAATCGCATAGAAAAATCTCACCAAAAGCGTTGCAAGAGAGGCATTGGCTGCAAAATCTTCCCACACCAAACAGATCTACTTTCTAATGACTTGCACAGCGGTATAATTCCAAAGCCTATGGAGATGTAAACGCCTATCGCCATATTTTAATATGAATTTTTGGTATACATTTGCAATTACCCTCTGGAAAAAATGCATAAATACATTCAAAAAATTCACGCGATATAATGTCTACCTCGATTTTTTTTTTACTGTGGCCGTGTTTTTTTTTATGTCAGAGTAATCGGATAATTAATTTAAATGTCAAAATTTAGATCTGTTTTTTTTTTCATTCTACGAGAAAAAAAAGCATTTCCCTGTGTCGTTTTTATATACTCCGATAATTCTGGGATATGATCTTTTTACTCTGAAAAAAGATTCAGAGCATTTTGTGACAAACGTAGTTGTTTGTTTCTTTATAAATGTGACTACTACGGAGCAATTAGGGGAAAAATAAAACTTTTTTCTGATACTTAAAAAAAACACACAGATAATTTTTTTGATCTGACAGATCTGGTCAGAGAAAATAATGTACTTTTATTCACTTTGTGTGCAGCGGTACAAGTTTGAAATTTATGGCTGAATTCTTTTTTGATGTCTAGATAGTTGGAGAGATAATTTAACTGTCAGAATTCGGATTTTTTTTTTTTTTCATTCACCGAGAAATCTGTTTTCTCGTTCTTTTTTACGGCTCCGATTATTCTCGGATACGATCTTTTTACTATGAAAAAATATACAGAACGTTGCTTGACAGCTGTAGTTGTTTGTTTCTTTAAACGTGAGACATGTCGACTACTATGGAGCATTCAGGTGAAAAATAAAATTTTTTTCTAATACTAAAAAAACACAGCAGATAATTTTTTTATCTGACAAATCTGATCAGAGAAAATAATGAACTTTTATTCACTATGTGTTCAGCGCTACAACTAGTACAAGTTTAAAATTTATATATCAATATTTTTTCAATATGGTGTCAAAAATTAAACTATGGGTTTTCTATTGTCAAAATGAGCTGTACTCAAACTAAATACCAAAAGCTTTTTCAATCTGCATGATTTGCACTTTTTCATCTGTTAATTTTTTGGCTGCGATTTGCTCTACAAAACCGTTGCAAATCATGCAGATCCAAAAAGTTTTTAGGATTTATAACTGAAGCCATTTTTTTGTTATAGCGCTCACCGCAAGGCGGTGTTTTGTTTAACGCACATAACAATTGAAATTGCTGTTTTGCTTTGGCAAATCCAGCTTGGCTTACAACAAAATCGCATAAGCATAAAGCCGAAAATAAATCCAAAAAGTTTTTAGGATTTATAACTAAAGCCATTTTTTAGTTATAGCGCTCACCGTAAGGCGGTGATTTGTTTAACGAATTAAAATTGCTGTTTTGCTTTGGCAAATCCAGCTTGGCTTACAACAAAATCGCATAAGCATAAAGCCGAAAATAAATCCAAACATTTTTTAGGATTTATAACTAAAGCCATTTTTTAGTTATAGCGCTCACCGTAAGGCGCTGTTTTGTTTAACACACATAAAAATTAAAATGCATCGAACATTTAAAGCCCATTTAAAGCCAAAAGCTATTGCTTTTTTAAAGCCAAGCTGGATTAGCCAAAGCAAAACAGCAAATAGAAAAACCAAAATTAAATTTTTGACACCAGGGTTGGCATATTGAAAAAAAATTGATGTATAAATTTCAAACTTGTACTAGTTGTAGCGCTGAACACAAAGTGAATAAAAGTTCTTTATTTTCTCTGATCAGATTTGTCAGATAAAAAAATTATCTGCTGTGCTTTTTAGTATTAGAAAAAAAATTTATTTTTCACCTGAATGCTCCATAGTAGTCGACATGTCTCATGTTTAAAGAAACAAACAACTACAGCTGTCAAGCAACGTTCTATATATTTTTTCATAGTAAAAAGATCGTATCCGAGAATAATCGGAGCCGTAAAAAAGACCGAGAAAACAGATTTCTCGGTGAATGAAAAAAAAAAAAAAAAAAATCCGAATTCTGACAGTTAAATTATCTCTCCAACTATCTCGACACCAAAAAAGAATTCAGCCATAAATTTCAAACTTGTACCGCTGCACACAAAGTGAATAAAAGTACATTATTTTCTCTGACCAGATCTGTCAGATGTCAGATCAAAAAAATTATCTGTGTGTTTTTTAAGTATCAGAAAAAAGTTTTATTTTTCCCCTAATTGCTCCGTAGTAGTCACATTTATAAAGAAACAAACAACTACGTTTGTCACAAAATGCTCTGAATCTTTTTTCAGAGTAAAAAGATCATATCCCAGAATTATCGGAGTATATAAAAACGACACAGGGAAATGTTTTTTTTCTCGTAGAATGAAAAAAAAAACAGATCTTAATTTTTACATTTAAATTAATTATCCGATTACTCTGACATAAAAAAAAACACGGCCACAGTAAAAAAAAAATCGAGGTAGACATTATATCGCGTGAATTTTTTGAATGTATTTATGCATTTTTTCCAGAGGGTAATTGCAAATGTATACCAAAAATTCATATTAAAATATGGCGATAGGCGTTTACATCTCCATAGGCTATGGAATTATACCGCTGTGCAAGTCATTAGAAAGTAGATCTGTTTGGTGTGGGAAGATTTTGCAGCCAATGCCTCTCTTGCAACGCTTTTGGTGAGATTTTTCTATGCGATTGTTTTTACATTTCTTCTGCAAGGGAATTTTGGCTGGTTGTTGGGGACATTTGAATAGCATAATAATTAGAATTGTGTTTTTCAACAAAATACAGCGATATACTGAAATAAATATCAGAAACCGAAGGACAGAATAGGCGCCTGAAGAAATTTAAAAAATTAAAATTAATAAGCTGTATTTTATTTGCCGAGCGAGTTCGGAATTCGAATGTCAAAACCAGCTAAACAGCAGGTTTTCACAATTCCAAAGAAGGAATTCGACAGTGCAATTGTTGTTGTTCCTCGGCAAATAAAATCCGGCTATAATTATTGAGTGGTGATAAATATAGTATATTCATCAGTCCCATATTTTACTTACTTACTACAACATAACAATACTGAATATAATATTATTGTAATGATCAATATAATGGTATGGTCTATAATAAAAGAATTTTCCCCATTTAAGATAAAATATCTTTGAATCGTTAACTTTTTCATTTTCTACACAAATTTGCGCAAATTTATTATTAGTAGTGGAAACAGCGGGTAAAATTTTAATATTTTATTCTTAGTGGAAACAGCGGGTAATTTCAAGGTGCACTATTAAATGATTTCAAATCATGTATTGTTAGGTTATGCATGACGCTGTAGGTATACATATAATATTCAACTTAACATATGTATGTAACGTTATGGGGACAAAGTTAAATCTTCTCCAAATTGTCGAATTTCATGAAAATAACAAAAGTTCAAACCGATGCACAAATGCCTCTTACCCTCTGCAATGTAATCTAACAAACTATTCGATAGATTATTCCTTTAGGAAGACACAGGTGTGGGTGAATTTAGTGAGACATCTCTGGGAACTGGCCAATCCGCTTGACAGAGAACCTCCAAATTGTCGAATTTCATGAAAATAACAAAAGTTCAAACCGATGCACAAATGCCTCTTCCCCTCTGCAATGTAATCTAACAAACTCTATTCGATAGATTATTCCTTTAGGAAGACACAGGTGTGGGTAAATCTAGTGAGACATCTCTGGGAACTGGCCAATCCGCTTGACAGAGAACCTCCAAATTGAAGAATTTCATAAAATTAAAAAAGTTCAAACCGATGCACAAATGCCTCTTCCCCTCTGCAATGTAATCTAACAAACTCTATTCGATAGATTATTCCTTTAGGAAGACACAGGTGTTGGTCAATTTAGTGAAACATCTCTGGGAACTGGCCAATCCGCTTGACAGAGAACCTCCAAATTGAAGAATTTCATAAAAATAACAAAAGTTCAAACCGATGCACAAATGCCTCTTCCCCTCTGCAATGTAATCTAAAAAACTCTATTCGATAGATTATTCCTTTAGGAAGACACAGGTGTGGGTCAATTTAGTGAAACATCTCTGGGAACTGGCCAATCCGCTTGACAGAGAACCTCCAAATTGAAGAATTTCATAAAAATAACAAAAGTTCAAACCGATGCACAAATGCCTCTTCCCCTCTGCAATGTAATTTAACAAACTCTATTCGATAGACTATTCCTTTAGAAAGACACAGGTGTGGGTGAATTTAGTGAGACATCTCTGGGATCTGGCCAATCCGCTTGACAGAGAACCTCCAAATTGAAGAATTTCATAAAAATAACAAAAGTTCAAACCGATGCACAAATGTCTCTTCCCCTCTGCAATGTAATCTAACAAACTCTATTCGATATATTATTCCTTTAGAAAGACACAGGTTTGCGTGAATTTAGTGAGACATCTCTGGGAACTGGCCAATCCGCTTGACAGAGAACCTCCAAATTGAAGAATTTCATAAAAATAACAAAAGTTCAAACCGATGCACAAATGCCTCTTCCCCTCTGCAATGTAATCTAACAAACTCTATTCGATAGATTATTCCTTTAGGAAGACACAGGTGTGGGTGAATTTAGTGAGACATCTCTGGGAACTGGCCAATCCGCTTGACAGAGAACCTCCAAATTGAAGAATTTCATAAAAATAACAAAAGTTCAAACCGATGCACAAATGCCTCTTCCCCTCTGCAATGTAATCTAACAAACTCTATTCGATAGATTATTCCTTTAGAAAGACACAGGTGTGGGTGAATTTAGTGAGACATCTCTGGGAACTGGCCAATCCGCTTGACAGAGAACCTCCAAATTGAAGAATTTCATAAAAATAACAAAAGTTCAAACCGATGCACAAATGCCTCTTCCCCTTTGCAATGTAATCTAACAAACTCTATTCGATAGATTATTCCTTTAGGAAGACACAGGTGTAGGTCAATTTAGTAAGACATATATGTGAGCTTGTTAATCTGTTTTACAGCGAACCTCTAAATTCAAAATAACAAATGTTATTTTTACCAATACATATGCAGGCTGTATACATATGAGATTCTGTTAATTTTGTTATTTGTTAAAAACTTCACATGCGTTTGAAAATGAAAAATATAACATTAGAAAAAAAATACCCTCCTGAATTTCTAAGTCGCACGCGCATTTACTTGATTCTTCCCGTAACAAAATTGAAGGCTAATTGATAACAAATACATGTATTGAAATAAGTATAAATAGTATTTTAAGTTTCAAAAGAATGGGAGGAAGGTCCGTGATACCTTAAAAATGAGGTGTATATTATTTTGACCAATGTGTGGGCCAACCCAAAACAGTCAACACAATGTCAGGATCGCTTAGTCATGGCATGACCAGGGTTCTGCTTACGCTCGGCTTTGTAGTCGTAGTCGGCCCTAACCAGTAACCACACCACAATTATTCAAAAAATTAATGAAACCAAAAAGTCAAAACAATCGTGATAAATACGTTTCTGTCCCACTGGCTGACAAAACATTAATTCTACAAGCTGGGTCCGGTCCTGAACTTCTTGTAAGTTAAAAAGCACCAACTGTTTTGACCAAACTTTCAACTGTTTCCTACAAATTTTACTACGAAGAACATTTTCAGAAACCCGTTCTCTAGTTCCAGGACCTTTTGTCGGCAACGTAAACATTCCTTTCAGTTCTAGTCAACGTAGATTTGCCTTAAAACATTTTTCATGTAGAACCCAACATTTGAAGGGTCTTGACAGACTAAAGTAGGCTTTATAGGCGTTGAGTAACCGTGCGCGTATTTCTGGTTCCATGCTGTTATCGGCTACTACAGTTGACCCGAGATAGTTAAAGGATTGCACTTCTTCAAAAACAAACTCCGCCTCCATTAACTTTCTATTACATATTAAAAGGAAGTATAGTAATCATGAAAATGTCCGTATATCCTGAGTCATAAAAAGCAAAAAAAAAATCTCTGTCTGTCTCTGTCCAATCTTCAGCCCAAACGGCTGAATTCATGGGGATTAAAACTAATATTTAACTTTTTACATAAATTAGAATGTCCCAGTTGATTTTGGCGGAAATTGGCCAACCGGAAGTGGCCATTTAATTGAACAGTTTTCCGATTTTTTGCAAATAACTTAATTATAGCAGTTATGGAAATCTGTTAAAAAATTAATATACATTTACTGAAGATGTCCGTACAAGAAAGTCGTATTGTGGCCACACCTCCATTTTTACCATTTGATATAGATCTATTTTCCTCTCCCTCCCCCCCCCCCCAACCACCGTCAATTAACAGACATTCTCGTCATAGTGACATCAGTAAGGAAACAAACGCCGTAATGTGAACCAATTATGTACTTCAATCTATAATGAATATAAATTGAATCTTGCGACGTTAATTTGTTATTCTATCATAACCCACTTGTGATGAAGGGAATTATAAAAGATGTAATTGGCATAACTTCAGAGATTGTGATACAGCTAAATTAATGCAAATTGCTTATAATAATAAGGACCAAATCACGTGCACTAAGTCTGGGGAAATAAATTATACTTTTTTTGTTGGTGGTCATAATGAATACATTTGCTGTTGCTAAAAGTCCTCCCTCCACCCATATCTAATTTGATTTCCAGTATGTGCTGAAGGTCTTTCTGGGTTTTTATTGACAACAGTGGACTCTGAATATGGTGTTAAAGCATTGCACAATTATACATTTTTGGGCATTATATTGTGTCAACATATTGATTGGCGATTTGGCAATTTTTAACTGCGGAAAACAATGGCATTACAACTGAACTGACATAAACTGACGCCATAAAAATTCGCTTGTTGAGAGCATAAAAATTGTTTGATATAGGTACACCCCATGGTCAATAATAATGTCATTACTTTTTGATAACGACATTAATAATTCCTGTGAAAGTCGAAGTAATCAATATGATTCTTGAGAAATTATGTGAATCAGGATCTTTCTAATTTGTTCAAACTTACTATTAATTAGGTAATTAATGATCGGTTTTCAATTTTTGTTAAGAAGAAGCAAAGCAGAAATTAAAAGGGCCCCTTCCCTCGGCTGGGATTTTATTTTTATTTTGTTGTAAAAATAATATTTTTTTGAAATAAATTCGGACGATTTTCCTTAATTATTTAAGAAGGCGCCCTTCACTATCTTGTGAAGAAGATAGAAGAACTTTTCTTTCCAAAGAAGTTGCTCTGTGTGCATTCCTAGACATTGAGTGCGCTTTCGGTAACACTGGCTACGACTCAATAGCAAGAGCAATCGCTAGCAAAGGTGTTGAAGACTCGACCAATCAATGGATAAGGGCCATTCTCAAAAGTCACTTACTCCTCAGGAGGAGTGTCTGTGTCTGTGACCGCAGTTAAGGGTTGTCTCCAAGGAGGAGTCTTGTCCCCCTTCAGTGATCACTAGTCATCGACAGCCTTCTAGCCGATCTACAGAGGTGAGCCTACATCGCCAATGGTTATGCGGATGACTTTTTCTTCTCCATGTTACTGGTAAACACAGCCCGGCCATTAGTAGTGTTATGCAAAGGTACTTTGCTACACGTATTAGAATGGTGCAACGAGAAGGACTATCCATCAATCCTTGCAAAACCATTCTAGTGCCTTTCACAAAAAGAAGATTGGTCAATCTAAGTCCTATCACTATTAAACGCATCCATTAGTTTATTTCAGTGGGGTTAAATATCTTGGAGTTATCCTTTATAAACGGCTTAGCTGTAATTCGTCCAGCGATAATGCATCCGATTACTCCCAACAATTTACATAAAAAATGTACATCAATGAAACACATGTGTTTAAAATTTGAAGAAAATTGGGCTAATTTTTAATAAATGTATATGGGCATCCCTCGGGCCTCAACAACTTAATCCAAAAACCTTACAAAAAATTTTGTGTATCGGAGATAAACATGTGTATAAAATTTGAAGAAAATCGTGTTAATTTTTTTGAAACATTTTTATAGGGCCCCACAACCCCGGGGTCTCCAAATTTTTTACAAAGAGTCCGTCGGAGATACAGATGCGTATAAATCTTAAAGAAAATCGGTTTTATTTTTAAAAATTTTAAAAGGGCACCAAAATTTTAATAGAAAAGGTTGTCTCAGGAAATACACATGTGTGTGCAATAAAATCGGGCTTTGGGAAGTTGGTTAAAAATGGATCGCAAGATTCCACGACAAACAGACCGACCGACCGACAAACTGACGTGCCACGGGCAATCGAACTTAATAAAGAGAATTTAAAAAGCGAGTGAACAGTGCTCCGAAAGTAAAGAATTGGACGTAACTAAAAGTAACAGTATAGCAGATACAGCACCCGACACCTGTGTTTACCCAGTTCCAGAACAACCACATCAGAGTGAACAATATTGCATCTTCATCATATGTTACTGATAAAGGTAATGTTAAAGAACTCCATGATCAAGTGAAACGGTTCGTGATCGAAAACGGGCATTGTACACCTAAGGGTCCTTTCTTAAAAGACAGTGAAAATTGATCTTTCCTAGAAAAACATTACTATATTGTTTCCAAGTCTGGCGTGAAACTTGAACGTACATGGCTATCCTATTCCTTAATACTTGTGAACCATGTTGGTTTTTCGCAAATCGGGCATCTAAAAAATACAAGTTTGGATGGATGGCTATGATGACTGGTAACATATTGTAGACGCCATAGAAAGACACCAGACATCGAAAATTCATCTGGATTCTTGTCTTACGTATCAACAATGGCGGCTACATGGAACACTACCTAGATGAAGAGCAAGAGTCCATGATCAAGAAAGAAAAATCGTTTTGGTGCCTTGGTGCTTTTTGGCATGCTTTTTTATTTCATCTTTGATGTATTCCATCTGTAAGTCTGTGAAGGTCTTCATTTCTGGTGTACCACGGAGGATTTACTATGCTACGAAGAACCTTTTTTTGAAACGTCTGTATCATTTTGGCGTTTGTTTGCTTAGTACATCCCCAGAGTTGAATACCGTAGGTCCATATCGGCTTCAGTATTTGCCGATAAAGCAGTAGCTTGTTGTGAATTGTAAGCTCAGAGCCTCTACCTATGAGCCAATACATTTTTCTGAACTTAATGTTAAGTTCTTCTTTTTAAATTCTCTATATTAACTTCACTTGCCCGTGTGTTTGTGGCTTGTGGATTTGTGTGTCATGGAATCTTGCGATCAATTTTTGACCCACTTCCCAAAGTCCTATTTTATTGAAATTTTGCAGACATGCATATCTCCGATGACAACACTTTCTATTAAAATTTCTCGGGCCACGGGGTCGGAGGGCCCGGGTTCGTGGGGCCCCATAACTTTTTTTAAAAAAATTAACCCGATTTTCTTCAAATTTAATACACATCCGATAGACAACACTTTTTGTAAACAATTTGGAGACCCCGGGCCTGAGTTCGTGAGGCCCCATAAATTTTTTAAAAACCCGATTTTCTTCAAAATTTAATACACATGTGTCTCTCCTAAAACAAAATTTTGAGACCCTGGGTCCCGGGGTCGTGGAGCCTCAAAATTTAAAAAAAAATTAACCCTATTTCCTTTAAATTTTATATAGTATGTATCTCCGATGAAAAACACTTTTTGTTAAAAATGTGGGGACCCCGGGCCCCAAAAAATTTTTTAAAAAAATTAACCCGATTTTTTTAAAATTTTATATGCGTGTGTATCTCCAATGGGCAACACTTTTTGCAAAAATTTTGGAGACATTTTTTTCTTTTTGACATGCTCTCTCCACTTGAGCTTGGCATCGAGGGTCATGCCGAGATATTTAGCTTTGTTTGCATATGGCACCGGTCGTGAGTTAATTTCTATCGGTAGATGGGAAGCCTTTTGATATGTAAAGTTAATATGCGTGGATTTCGTCTCATTTAGCTTGATTCTCCAGCGCTTAGTACAGTTACAAATCGCATTGGTAATCTTCTGGAGTTTGCTCGTTGCATCAGCGACATTAGTTCCAATCGCCATCATTGCTGTGTCATCTGCAAAAGTTGCTATGGTTCCTTCATTTGTTGTTGGAATATCCCTTGTAAATAATAAATACAGGATTGGTCCTAAGACACTCCCCTGCGGGACACCGGCAGAGATTTTCTTTAGTTCGGAGTATTCATCTTCATATTTCACTCGAAAATGTCTATTGGATAAATAAGATCTTAGTAGGGCATAGAATTGCCTCGGCAGATCTCTATGCAGCTTGAATTCCAGTCCACTATGCCAAACTTTATCGAATGCTTGGGCGACGTCCAGAAATATGCTGGAGCATACTTTTTTGCGTTCTAGCGTTCTTTCAATAATGTTGGTGATTCTATGCACCTGTTCAATTGTGGAATGCTTTTCTCTGAATCCAAATTGATGTGGAGGAATTAGTTGTCGTTCCTCAATTATTGGTTTAAGTCTTTTTAATAATAATTTTTCAAAAAGTTTTGAAATAATTGGGAGCAATAAAATTTGCCTGTATGATTTTTTATCGTTAGGTGGTTTATCAGGTTTTGCTATCATGATTACTTCTGCTAATTTCAATGGCCACGTAACATAGTTTAACCGAAAGCTTGCATTGATGTGTAATAGCTTACGAAATCCTTTATCTGGTAGGGCCTTAATTATTTGGCAAGTAATCAAGTCATACCGCGAATAATCAGAATTTTTTTCATCGGTTAAGCTAACTAGATATCTGTTGATTGATGCATTTTTAACTTCTTTAAGAAGAGATTTGAAACTGTTACCTAAATTGTTAAGAATTGTTTTGTTCTCCTGTGTTCTTGTTATTTGCCAGGTTTTACGTGCCCGTCGTTTTTCTCTTACCAACTCTCTAACTTCCATTGGGTAGGATATGTTAAGCTTCTTCTTATTTTGTATAATGGGGGTACTTGCCAAAGCAGCATAATGAATTGTTTCATTGAGTTTTTCTAATTCATCTTCCAACTGGTGAGAATTTCTTATCGGTACCTGAAGATTGATTTTTCCCTCCATTACTTCACGAAAGAGATCCAAGTTTGTTTTTGAATTTGTTAATCTGGGTGCACTCTCCCTTTGAATTAGCGTTTCACTGACTGTCATAATAACCGGGGAATGATCCGATACTAGAGAATTACTGTCTTTAATGTGAATGTAGTTATGGGATATACCTCTCGTCACATAAAAGTCTATTAGGTCTGGTATCTTCGTTTCGTCACTGGGCTAGTGTGTTGGGGAACCACCAGAGTAAAATTCACATTTTGATGACTGCCCTGCTTGAAGCAACTCTTTACCCTTTGACGTCGTAAGTCTAGATCCCCAATAGGTATTTTTCGCATTAAAGTCACCGCCAATAATAAAATCACGTCCAAGCGATTTAAATAGTTTAAGGTAGTCCTCTCTTTTCAAGTTATGCCGGGGAGGGCAATATATTGCAGACACAGTAAGCTGTCTGTATTTAATTTGAATCCTTACAGTAGTAACTTGCATTGTTTCTTCTTCGATATTTGATTCTAAATGGTGTTTAATATTTTCTTTCATTAGCAATGGCGAACCACCTCTTTCTCTTTCCGTTGGATGAATGGAGTGATATAAGTTATAACCCCGTATTTTAACAAACGAAGATTTAACTAAATGGCTTTCAGATATTAAGAAAATGTCGATTTTTTCTGAATTTAAAAATATTTCTATTTCAGGAATATGTTGCATAATCCCATTCGCATTCCAGGTTGCTGTTTTGCGTTCTTAACATTTTTTGTTCGATTGCGTTATGGGACTTGCATTTTCTTCAATTGATCAAGTATCATGTTGGTCAGATTACTTTGGTCATCTAGCCGCTTTGTAATAGCTGCAATGCTGTTCATAATGCTTTCCATAATTTGGCTATTTTCGGAGCCCATATGTTTGGTTGAACCCGAGTCTTTCACTACCTGGGAAAATGATTTTCTTTGCCCTGAGTTGCTTGGTTGTGGGTTTTAAACACTCTGATTTGATATTTGAACCCTTCGATTTTCGAGAATTTGCGGTTGATTTCTTGATTTATCTCTTAATTTTTGTAGTTGTTTAGCAACCTCACAGCCTCGATAATTAGCCGGATGTTGGCCCTTGAAATTTGTACACTTGGCTGCAACATCTCTCCCTATTGTACATGCCTGAGTAATATGATTACCTGAGCATTTTACACATCTTGGATCCCGGCCGCAATATCTTTGAGTGTGATTAAATGCCTGACATTTCTTGCATTGGATATGCGTGTTGTATTTCTCCTCATTGGTTCGATTTTCACCTTCATGTGAAGGATTCCTTTTAATCCATAAATGTTTTGAACATTCTCTTTGTTGTCAAATACCAGCATAAAAAGAGGGAGTCCCCTTTTACTGATGGTTTGGTTACCTTCCTGGTTTTCTGTTCTCTCTTTTTTAACAAAATTCACAGCATCTAGTATTTTAAGACCTTTATTTTGTAAGTCTTCCATTATTTCTTTGCTTGAGCAAGTGTGATGCAAACCTCTTGCCATGACTTTTATAGGTCGGACCTGTTTGTTCTCATAAGTAAACCACTGGTACTTTTCAGTATTCAATTTCATAGATAAGGTTCTATAAGTATCTGGGTCCAGAGTATTAATTTTCCAAACGTCATTGTTTAGCGCTGTTACCTTGTAATCTTTATCAGTAACCGAATTCGTCAGTGACTGAATTTCTGGGTAACTTATTACTCCCACAATATTTATTGGTGGGGGTGATTTTCTTTCGGTGGTAGTTTTGTTTGGTGGTTTAGTGTAGATTTACTACCTTTTGATTAATTGGCTTTGGGTAGAACGACTTTTGGATCTGGACTAGGTTGTCCCCTAACATTTAATTGCTCAGCCTCAGATGACGATTCGGCTTTTCTTTTCTTCCTCTTTCTGAACTGTTTTTTCCTTTGTTCCTTTAGGATCAAGTCCGTCTCTCTTTCTAATTCCCCTCCTTATCAAGTTTTATATCGATAACATTAAAAAACATTGAATTTAAAGAAAATCGGGTAAATTTTGTAAAAAAAACCCGAGGTCCGAGGGGCGTCAAATTTTAATAGAAAGTATTGTCACCGGAAATATACATGTGTGCAAAATTTCAATAAAATCGGGCCATGGGAAGTGGGCTAAAATTTGATCAGAAAATCTGACCAGCCAGCCAGCCACCCAGCCAGCCACGTGCACGCGAAGTTAATATAGAGAATTTAAAAAGAAAGCAAATAGTGTAGCAGAAAAAAGGACCATCAACCCTCATCTTTTATAAAACTCATCAGAGGAAGGTGAAACGCCATTTTGACGAACTTTGCGAAGATGAACGTCTCCAAGATCCGGAAACGTTGTTTAAAGTGAACATATTTCATCGATTATTGGAGATCATTATTAATCAACTGAAATCGCGTTTCCTTCCAATGAATGAAATTGTTTCCAATTTCAGTGTTTTGCAACCTGCTACTTAGCAAAATTTAAATGACACTGAACTATTAAAAAAAGCTCTAGAATGTGTTGATATATATATAAAAAAAAACAACCCATAAAAATTTTCATGTAAATTCTCTAATAGGAGATAGGTATGTGTTTAAAATTTGAAGAAAATCGAGCTAATTTTAAAAAAATATATATGGGCACCCCTCGGGCCTCAAGGCCCGTTCACTCCAAAAACTTTACAAACAATTTTGTCCATCGGAGATACACATGTGTATAAATTTTGAAGAAAATCGGGTTAATTTTTTTGAAAATTTTTTATGGGGCCCCACGACCTCGGGACCACCAAAATTTTTGCGAAAAGTGTTGTCCATCGGAGATACACATGTGTATACAATTTGTAGAATATCGGGTTAATTTAAAAAAAAACATGTGTGCAAATTTTCAATGAAATCGGGCTTTGGAAAGTGGGTTAAATAATATCACAAGATTCCACGACACACCGAGCGACTGCCGAACGACTGCTGACCGACCGACATCCGTGCCACGGGCAAGTGAAGTTAATATATATATACTACCGGGGCGACAGACCATGCGGTCAAATATTAAAATATTTAACCAAATCCTTTTTAAGAAATTTGTCTTTTCACAACATATCTTGAAATACTTGATAGGAGGTATCTAACTTTTTCCTGCCTGGGTTCTCGCAACCATTTGTGTTGAGCATGCAATGCATATTTTTGCACATAAGTGGAGGGACCTACAATTTAGTGCCGGATCCGAACGGAGAATTGAGAATCTTTCCGTGACAAGTTATTACTCTCGGACGTTTGTCAAACTTTCGCGAGAGGTGGGACACCGTGAAAAATACTTTGGTGTTACTGGGATTCGAACCACGAACCCCCTGCTCCTATCCACTGAGCCACGGCGCCCACCCCACAATAAGTTAATATAGAGAATTTAAAAAGACATATCTAAATCAAATTCTCAGTTTTCGGTCCACCTTTAGAGACGAAATAGAAAAGTCTTCGTGTATTAGAAAACTTGTTGATTTATTAATACTAAAGAATCATTTTATGTCGTGCAACTTTCCCGAAGTATGTACTGCATTAATGTTGTTTCTTACAATTCCTGAGACTACAGCTAGTGCTGGAAGATGATTTTCAAAACTATCTATATAAATCTATTTAAATAAAAAAAACAACCCATAAAAATTAAATTTTTTCTTGTAAATTCTCTAATCGGAGATACACACACACACACACACTGCGGGCTCGTTTTGTGGCAAAATCATCCACCAAATGAAACGCAGCGGTAGCGAACAGCGCAGCACACAAAGCACAGAGTTCAGACTTTGCCGTGATCTGATGCGATATAGCGATATTTAAATTCCAAATATCCAAATTTTTACAAAAAGTGTTTTCCATCGAAGACACACATGTGTACAAAATTTTAAGAAAATCGGGTAAATTTTGTAAAATATTTGTATGGGAGCCCTCCGACCCCGAGGTCCAAGGTGCCCAAATTTTAATAGTAAGTATTGTCATGGGAATTACACATGTGTGCAAAATTAAAATTAATTAATTAAAAATTGATCAGAAAATCTGACCAGCCACCCAGACAGCCACCCAGCTAGCCAGCCACGTGCACGCGAAGTTAATAAAGAGAATTTAAAAATGAATGTTGCTAAGCGCAAAGTTCGAGAACGGCTCGACCAATTCGGCTAATTTTTTTCCGGATGTTCCTTAAAGTAAACGGAAAGTTTTAATAAAGAGAAAAAAAAAACTTTTTTTCGCCAAAACGTGGGGGCAGTAATTTGGGTCGAAGAACTCGAAATGCTACAAACCAAGCAAATTTTCAATCTAATCGGACTACAGAACAACGTGAAGAGCAAAATGAAATTGAAAGGATACGGATTACGTGCAACGCGTCGTCTTCGAACTGCTTCCAATTTTTCACGAGCGGCTTTCAGTTACGATGTTTCAATTGACTACAGTTCCTACGAATGCGTTGCTATTGGACCTATGAACTTAGTTTGCCCATATTGTAAGGCATTGAAATACAAAAATGAAGCAAAAGCAAACTTAAAAAAAAACAAAAAAATAACCCCCAAAAGACCATCAAAAGCCCCAAAATACCATCAAGAGCCAAAAGACCATAAAAAGACCGCAAAAAGACCCTCAAAAGACCTTCAAAAGATTCCCAAAAGACCCCCCAGAGGACCATCAAAAGACTATACCGAATTTCATACAAATCGGTTGAGAAAATTTAAAAATGTAACACAATAATGTGACTCAAAATCGCAACACAAAGGAAATAGTGATGTTCAAGCGAATAATCAAAAAAACAAATGCTTTGTTTCGATTGGTTTTCTATGACATTGCAAGCGAAATCGAAATGATTCATTGTAATTTCAAATTTATTAAAAGATAATAAATCATTTGGTTGACGTTTTTTTTTTCTCATTTTTACTTTGATTTAATATTTCTAACAGCTTTTCACAAGTCCACAAAACGATCACAAACAAATTTATTGAACATGGGACAGGACAACGTCTGTCGGGTCAGTTAGTAATTAATAAAAACCTATTTAAGAAACTCTATGGGACAGGCTACGTAGCTTGACTGTTCTGTCTATTGAAAATTCTATGGCCCGGTTTTTAAACTTATTGATACTTTTGGAGAACAGAAAACTCGGAGAAAAGAATTTTATTAATAAATATCTTACTTACTTACTTGTGTCCTATATCCCCTTGTGGGTCCTAGGGCCTCTACTACGCCTACGAGCAATCGCGTGCGGTTCCTGGCAATTAGCTTCAGCTCCAACTCTTCCCCAATTGCCGTGACTCCTCCTCAACTTTTCTGCGTCATGTATTTCTCGGACGACCAGTTCTTCTACCATCCCTAGATAACGGATTTCATTGCATTGCGTAGTTTGCTATGGAACTGCCGCCTTTTCGAAGTGTATGACAAATCCACTGCCACTTCCGTCGTTGGATGGTTCAATTCAATTTATTCTCTGGTAAAGATGTTCGTTAGCGATAGGTTAGGCCAGAAAACCCTTAAGATCCTAACATCATTCCAAACACCGATTTTGCTTTGCCGATCCGGTTGACAATGTCCTGTTCGGTTCCACCTTCGGTCGAGACAATACTCCCAAGATATTGGAAACTCTCTACTCTCTCTACCGGCTGTCCAGCAATGTAAACTTGAGTTACTGAGTTAGTGCCGAGGTTGATGATTTTTGTTTTGGCAGTATTAATCTTCAAACCCGCAACATTTGCCTCCCTCTCCACATTTGTTGTCATTTGGTGCAGCTCCATAATTCTGTGTGAGAGCAAACAAACGTCGTCAGCGTAATCCAGATGTTTGAGTTGAGATGTAAGAGTCCAACGAATTCCTCCGTTTCCAGTAGATAAAGCTGCGCGAAGTACATCGCTAATCACCAACAAAAAAATTATCGGCGATAGAATGCAACCGTGTCGTACCCCACTTAGGATAGTAAAATTGCAATTTTTATTAACAAAATTTATTTTAGAAAATATATTTTAAATTATAGCTATAGTATTCAAATTATAAAATAAAATTAAATAAACATACATAAAATTAATTTAAAACAAAACTTGGTTGTATACAATGATTTTAGTTTCCCCTTCAAGAGCAAGAATAAATAAATTCTTAGGTCAACCCAACCCAGAGCAAGCAAAATAAAGTTTTCCGTGGGAAAAACATGGCGATGTGGTGGCAATCTAGATGAATTAAGAGAGTTTAGGAACTCAGTTAGAGAATTAACTTTCTCATCAGTACCTACAACGGTATCGATACACTTATATTCAGTGGCTATGCCTATTAACATGGCAAGTATTTGATTGTTTACTTCGTGGGTGTCTCCATTTTTAGTAGCAAGAATGGCCCCTTCTCGCAACCGGTATAAAATTTGATAGTTTTGAAAAACAACCGGATAAGGAGAATTTATTAGTTCTGCGCAGATTTCAAAAAACGATGTCAATTTAATTTAACCATAAAACATGGCTACTAATCTATCTTTTCCAATTTGAAGTAGGGGCGACAATGTCCTCACCCCCAAATTTGTCGCCAAATGGTCGCCGAGTACCATTCTAAACACCACTATTAATCTCAGTGGCCCCGAGAACTATTGAATGGACACTAATATCGGTCATTCCCCTCAGGTATCGACCCCATCCCCCTAGAGCTGTCTTACCATTACCGTTAAACTCAGCGACTACGAAAACTATAGAATCGACACTAATATTGGTCAACCCCCCCTCAGTTATCGACCCCATCCCCCTAGAGCTGTCTTACGATCACCATTCAGCCCGAAAACTATAGCATCGACACTAATATCGGTTACCCCCCCACAGTTATCGACCACACCCCCTAGAGCTATCTTTCCAACACCATTCAACTCAGCGACCCCGAAAACCATGGAACTGACACTAATATCGGTCACCATCTCCCCCTCATTTATCGACCCCATCCCCCTAAAGCTGTCTTACCATTATCATTCCACTCAGCGGCCCTGAAAACCATAGAATCGACACAGATATCGGTCACCCCCCCCCCTAACCACCACAGTGGGCGACCCCACCTCCCTAGAGCTGTCTTACCATCACCATTTAACTCAGCGAACACTAAAACAATAAAATCGACACTAATATCGGTCACCTCCCCCCTCCACAGTTATCGACCCCCTCCATCAAGAGCTGTCTTACCATCACCATTCAACTCAGCGACCCCTCAGTGATCACACCATCCCCCTAGAGCTGTCTTACCATCACCATTCAACTCAGCGACACCGAAAACCATAGAATCAACACTAATATCGATCACCAACCCCCCTGCGGGAATATAACTCATCCATACACCCCTACCACCACCTATGTTTGATTCCACATAGTAACGAATTTTTATACCTATCTAGCTATGGAACGCCTTGACCAATTTCAACCAAACTTGGTCTACATATTTGTTACTATCTGGAATCAAATATAGGTGCACGTTTTTTGGCTGGGGGAAGCGTGGCAGCCGATAGTAGTGTGGGACCCACCGTTTTCGCTATCGCCGAGACGAATAGTGCTGGTAGTGCATTCCTATGGGTGAGTTATGTTATATGTATCCCCGCAGAGGAGTGGGCGATCGATATTAGTGTGATTTTATAGTTTGCAGGGTCGGTGAGTTGAATGGTGATGGTAAGATAGCTCTAGGGGAATGGGGTCGATAACTGAAGGGGGGCCGATATTAGCGTCGATTCTATGGTTTTCTGGGTCGATGAGCTGAATGGTGATGACAAGACAGCTGTAGGGGGTGGGGTCGATAACTGTGGGGTGCTGACCGATATTAGTGTCGATGCTATGGTTTTCGGGGTCGCTGAGTTGAATGGTGATGGTAAGGCAGCTCTAGAGGGATGGTGTGATAACTGAGGGGTCGCTGAGTTGAATGGTGATAATAACGCACCTCTAGGTGGAGGGGGTCGATAACTGTGGGGGGGTGACCGATATTAGTGTCGATTTTATGGTTTTCGCGGTCGCCGATATTAATGTCGATTCTATGATTTTCGGGGTCGCTGAGTTGAACGGTGATGGTAAGACAGCTTTAGGGTGATGGGGTCGATAACTGAGGGGGGTGACCGATATTAGTGTCGATTCTATGGTTTTCGGGGTCGTTGAGTTGAATGGTGATGGTAAGAAAGTTCTAGGGGAATGGGGTCGATAGCTGAGTTGGGTGGGAGGTGACCGATATTAGTGTCGATTCTATGGTTTTCGCGGTCGCTGAGTTGAATGGTGATGGTATGACAGCTATAGGGGGATGTGGTCGATAACTGCCGGGGGGCGGGGTGTCCGATGTTAGTGTCGATTTTATGGTTTTCGGGGTCGCTGAGTTGAATGGTAATGCTAAGGCACCTCTAGGGGATGGGGTCGATAACTGAGGTGGTGAAGGGCGGTGGGGGGGGGGTAACCGATATTAGTATCGATTCTATGGTTTTCGGGGTCGCTGATTTGAATGATGATTGTAAGATAGCACTAAGGGGATAGGTTCGATAACTGAGGTGGTGAAGGGGGGTGAAGAGGGTGTGACCGATATTAATGTCGATTCTATGATTTTCGGGGTCGCTGATTTGAATGGTGATGGTAAGATAGCTCTAGGAGGGGTCGTTAACTGCGGGGGGTGACCGATATTAGTGTCGATTCTATGGTTTTGAGGGTCACTGAGTTGAATGGTGATGATAAGACAGCTCTATGGGGATGGGGTCAATAACTGAGGGGGGTTGACCAATATTAGTGTCGATTCTACATTTTTCGAGGTCCCTGAGTTGAATGGTGATGGTAAGACAGCTATAGGGGATGGGGTCGATACCTGATGGGGGTGACCGATATTAGTGTCCATTCAATAGTTGTCGGTGTCACTGAGATTAATAGTGTTGGTAGGACACTCCTATGAGTGAGTTGTCTCCCCGGAGGGGGGAGGGTGACCGATATTAGTGTCGATCCCATAGTTTTGGGGTGGCTTAGATGAATAGTGGTTTTTAGAATGGTACTCGGGGACCATTTGGGACGAATTTGGGGGGAGGACATTGTCATAGTTCACATTGGAAAAGGTAGCTTAGTAGCCGTGTTTTATGGTTACATTAAATTGACATCGATTTTTGAAATCTGCCGCAGAACTAACAATTTTTATTTATCCGGCTGTTTCTTAAAACTATCACATTTTGAGCCACCACAAATTAACAATCAAATACTTGCCATGTTAATTGGCATAGTCACTGAATATAAGTGTATCTATACCGTTGTAGATACTGATGAGGAAGTTAATTATCTAACTGAGTTCCCCAACTCACTACATTCGTCAGGATTGCCACCACATTGTCTTACAGATTGATCTCCAATTATTTTACCACGGATTCTCGACTCGCCAAAACCGGGCCATATAATTGAAGCGACTATCTTGACAGAAAAGGGACAGTGTGAAACAGTTTTTTATCCACGGATAGCACTCATTTTGACGGATCTACCTTTTAAATTTAAGAGATTGCAATATCCAGTAAAACTTGCGTTTTCGATGACGATTAATAAGTCTGGCAGTTTATTAAGTACTGCGGAGTATAGATTTGAGATCGCCATGTTTTCCCACGGACAACTTTATTTTGCTTGCTCTGGGTTGGGTTAACCTAAGAATTTATTTATTCTTGCTCTTGAAGGTGAAACTAAAAACATTGTATACAACCATGTTTTTTTTTTAAATTACTTTTATGTATGTTTATTTAATTTTATTTTATTATTGGAATACTATAGTTGTAATTTAAAATATATTTTTTAAAATAAATTTTGTTAATAAAAACTGCATACCATATTGATAGATATCATTCTTTTTTCTACCCCTGCCTAATAGAAGGTTGGGATGAATAAATACCTGGGCAACGCCGGGTAATCAGCTAGTATGTATATAAATAGCAAACACAAAACAGTTCAGTAGCTTGTTCTCCTCTGTTTGTCAACCGATTTTCTTTTATTTGGTAGCTATTTTCCAGCTTTAGTGTTATCAATAAAAATTGGACACAGAACGGTTTTTATTATCGTTCATGTTAGCATTTGGAGCAGTTGCTAGAAGTTCAAAATTCAACTTTTAAAATTATAAATCCAGCCGCCAAAGTCGTTGTTGGCGACGCTGCCGTGCTAGTCCATTTTTGTATTAATTATAACTGCTTTTAAGTAGTTTTAGCTAGATTTTTAATTGAAATTTAAAATTTGATTCATATCAATAAATCAGGGATTTTAAATTGTAATTTACTGTTATGTTGTTAAATTTAATTTATATTTAATTAAAATGGTACTAAGCTCTTATATTGTAAGTACATATAAAAGTTCATGGTCTTAGATACAAAATGATCGAATGTATTAGAGTAGAAAAAGATTTTTTTCGAAACATGCAAGATCATATATGTTTTCCACAAATGTTCAGTAATGATCATGGTCGAATTTTAACCACCGGGCGAACACTAGTACATATAATAACGTAAGTGAGCCTTCAAAAATTCTAGGAACTCCTATTGAACAAATCGAAACTTTAGGAACTAGTTGATGTCTATTTTGATGGCCTGTAGATTAAACCATTCAGGAAGCACGAATTCGACAAATTTCTTTCACTCTCCGATAAAAGGACTATTTGAAATGCTGGGTTCTACATCAAAATGGTTTTAAGGCAAATCTATGTTTTTAGAGCATTTGTCTTTCTGACAAAAGGACCTGGGACTAGACGGATTTCTGAAGATCTACCGTAGAAAAATAAGTAGGAAATAGTTTTCTACTACTATTTTGTCAACTTATATGTAACTTATAACTTATATGTATGCATATACGTTTAGGAAACTCCTTCAGCTGTCTCTCTGTTCAGGTCTCCCATGAGAATAACAAGCGGTATAGAGGGCTATAATAGTCGACTAAGCAAGAAGTTGGTGAAATTTGGTGAAATAAAAACAAGAGAATTTGTAGCAGCAAATCGGAGCGGCCTTAATAAAATTAGACAAAAAAATAATATCACTTTACGACTTTCTAAATCAAATGACAAATGAGATCATCAATTTATTTGCCGCAGATGTTATTATTGAATATTTACACAGCGAAGATGAAGAGGATTTAAGTCGATGTGAAACAGAACAGGATTATTTCAATCCTGATGATAAATCCCTACTTTGCATCATATGTTGTGAAAATCCTCGAACTATTCTGCTGAAACCTTGTAATCACTTTAAACTGTGTTTGAAGTGATATACAGAGTTGTCAGATAAATATTTAATGGTTGATTACCCAATTCGTTGCCCAATTTGCAGGCAAATTGTTCAAGGTACCACTCGGGTATTTTGTTAAAACTCAGATATTCTGAGCTTCCAAACTGTACAAAAAATTGCTTGAATTTTTGAATAAAATGTGAAATAAATTGTTTTGATGGTATATTATTTTTGTTATTCTGAGTTATTACATAAGTACTAAATTTTTTTTCAAATTAAGTTATTAAAACAAATAGATTATTGAATATAATTAACTAAACAAAAATAAATCATTATTAAATACATAAAATAAAAAACAAGATGCTGAATGTGTTTGAATAATTTGTGAATACGTACTCACGGTAAATTCGCTAGTGTGGAAATATGAAAATAAATAAATGTGTGTATAAATTCAAACCGTAATAAGACCGACTCGGCTTTATTCCGCATTTGATAGTGATATAAGGCCGAATTTTAAAATTCTGCTTTATTTCGCATTATGAAAGCGAAATAAGGGTATTTTACATTGGTTTATTATACAAATAAATGAGAATCAGATTTTATAAATATACAATTATAAATAATAGTCTTTCTTTTTAAAAACTTTTATTTAACTTGACTTGTCTGTATTTTCGACTAGTTTGAGGTCTGCTCTCTAGGTCGTATAAAAGGTGGTTATTTTATACGACCTAAAAGAGCAGACATGTTGTGAATGTCTAAGTCCCAAATATCATTTTTTATATTCCGTGTGTGACGTGTGTCGCGTTTCGATTTTCGCGTGTGATGGGTGAAAATGTGGCCATTTTGTCGTTTTTTTAAATTCTCTATATTAACTTCGCGTGCACGTGGCTGGCTGGCTGGCTGGTCAGATTTTCTGATCAATTTTTAGCCCACTTTCCATGGCCCGAAATTTTGCACACATGTATATTTCCGGTGACAATACTTCTTATTAAAATTTGTGGCCCCTCGGACCTCGGGTTCGGGGGGCTCCCATACAAACATTTTACAAAATTTACCCGATTTTCTTTAAATTTTGTACACATGTGTGTCTTCGATGGAAAACACTTTTTGTACAAATTTGGAGCGATCGGCCCCTTGGCGACCCCAATATACAATTTTTAAATATATATCTATATATAATATATATATATAATAATATATCGCATCAGATCACGGCAATGTCTGAGCTCTGTGCTTTGTGAGCAGCGCTGTTCGCTGCCGCTGCGTCATTTGATGGATGATTTTGCCACAAAACGAGCACGCAGTGTGTGTGTGTGTGTGTATCCCCGATTAGAGAATTTACAAGAAAAATTTCAATTTTTATTTTAGGTCCTTTTTAACCACGTTTCGCACGACCTAGTGGGCTTTTTCTTGGGGATCTGAATTGCGATTGATTGGGAAACTACTGACTGCTCAAAACTTGGTAGCGCAACAATCAAGTTCGTGATGTAGTGCTTGATCTACCTCCTAGTGGTGGTCCCCGGGCAACTTTGTGCATAAATCCTTATATATGTAGGTTTCTAGTCTAGGTAACGTGGGTTAGCACCCTGCGGAACCGAAAAATGACCGCTTCGGAAACCGACACAACGCCTTGGATAAGTAATGATCGAATAATGAAGACTTTTGGCTATTGTACCCGGATTAAGATTGGTTTCTGGAATGAGAAGACGCTCCTTGACTCAGAGAGTGAAGGACCTCAAAATGCCAGATTTCTTCAACGGTAACGTGAGTATCTTCGATATAATTTGGACATACTGGGAGTGAGTGAAGTAAAATGGTTCGACGCGGGAGAGTACCAATCCCCAACGTGTAACACTGTGCTACTCTACTCCGGCAAACCCTCCGGCAGGCCCCGTAAATCTGGAGTGGGTCTGCTGCTAACGCCAACAGCACGCAGAGGCCTAATTTACTGGCACCGACATGGTGATAGGATCTTGTCGGCCATATTTCGGACTAGAGTACGGCGCCACGATCATACAGTGTTACGCCCCAACGAATCCTTCGACTGAGGATGAAAAGGACAATTTCTACAATCAACTAAGCGCTGTATTAAACGCAACGCCGAACGGAGATATCGTCGTCGTGATGGGGGACTTGAATGCCAAGGTTGGCAACGACAATGAAGGACTCAAACATGTGATTTGGAAGCACGGCTTCGCGAACGAAATGACAATGGTGAAAGAATTGTTGATTTCTGCAACACCAACAACCTTATCATAGGAGGCACCATCTTTGAGCATAAGCCCTGCCACAAGCTGGGTGTCAACTGACAGGCAATCATCATCCAACCAAATCGACCATGTGGCGATTAGCCGACGTTTTAGGAGCTGTCTTTTAGACGTCCGAAACAGACGAGGAGCCGACAAGTGTATGGTACGGGATCATCACCTTATGGTACCTACTGTCCAGTTACGTACTACATCAGTTCAAAGAATCCGCAATACCATCCGAATGCCTAGGTATAACATCGACCGGCTAAAGATCCCCTCGGTACGCCAACATTTAAGGGATTTCGCATTATCGCAAGGAGTGGAAGCAATCAGCAGCTCACTGCCGACAACCATCCAGGAACATTGGAAGGCTGTAATATTTCTATATATTTTTATATATTTCTTGATATTTCTGTCTATAAGATTATAAGTTTCTGGAAAATTTTCAATGGGTATAAATCGTACGGCGTTGCCGCAGGAATTCATTCATTGTTTAGAATTCAACCAGCCAAGTTCAAAAAGTTCTTGCAAAGAGATAAAGTTACCACCTAAGGGAATTGTAGTGAAGTACAAGTGAAGTACAGAGTCTACACTGAAATAACAATGGCGAATTTTTAAATTACAAAAAACGTCCTGTATTTTATTTCGAAATGAACTTATAAAGACAGTTACGCTTCAACAGACTCCAAATTTTGCTTGTTTAACTATATGGCAAAACCAAGTTAAAAATGGACAAATGTACCTCTTTTAAATTGACCAATTAAAAAAAAATTATTTTTATTATACTTATTTTGCAATTTTTTACGCATAACGTTGTTATCTTGAAACTACTTGCATTTCTCAAAACGCCTGGGCCATTAGTCATTGCTTTATTCCTTTAAGGCTTCTCATTTGCAGTACATACAGCACATACTGAAATCAACGACTTGCGAATTTACACGCTCACGTTCACTCATAAGAAAACTTAATCTTGAAAGGACTCCCTGCCTCGCACGTTCCCAAGAAAAGCAGAAGAGGACAGTTGTTTATAACGTAAAGTTCAATTTTATGTACATATATACAGGGTGTTCGGGTTTGGGATGCTAATCCGTTAAGGGGTAATTCCTTGGTTCATTCTGAGAAAAAAATCGTAAGGGTGGGGGGGTCAATTTTTGATATCCTTCGATATGCAGGGTGTTTAAAAAATGTTGTTCAGAAAAAAATACACACAAATATTAAACTGTAACTTCCAAAATATATAGAGCTATGATGCTTTAAAATAAACAATAAAAATATGATTTTTTTTTTATAAAATTCAATTTTTCTCAAAAAAAAAAACAGTTTTAATTTTTTATTTTCTTGACCTTTTTTTTTTTTTTTTTTTTTTTTTATATAGAGACTTATTGCCAAGGGATGACTCCCTGAATGACTTACGTCACGGCAATAAGTTGGGCTAAGCCCTTTATTAAATTCAAAATAAAATAAAAATCGAAAGAATGTGATTTACAATATTTCACATTCCTCACGTTTGTAGCCGGTTTCAATTTATTTTCACAAAATTCTCCCTGATTCATTGGAAAAGCAATACGAAAAACGAACACGAATTTAGAACGACGCGAGTCCAAATACTTTTATCAATGAATCATGGTCAGGGAAAACTACAAAAAACCTTGACCAAGAAAATATTACAAATTATAAAAATAATTTAAAAAATACTGATAAACAATATTATATATATATTAAGAAACAACTTATGAATACTTTAGCCATCATCCTTCAAGAAGTTGTTAACGGCTAATTTGAACGCCTGCAGATTATAAGATTCTGGAAACACGTGTTCGACCAATTGATTCCACATCGAAGAGACTCTCGGAAAAAAGGAGGATTTAAAGTGTTGGGTTCTACATGAAAAAAGATTTAAGGCAAATCTATGTTGATTGCACCTTAAACGAGTGTTTACGTTACTGAGAAAAGGCCCAGGAACTAGAGAACGGGTTTCTAAAGAACATTTACCGTTGTAAAATTTATAGAAAACAGATAAAGCTCCTACATTTCGTCTGTGCTCCAAAGTATCAAGAGACGAAGTAATGGTTACATCGTTTATCAAACGGATAACTTTATTCTGAACACCATCAAGATGAACCAAATACGATCTTGGAGCACCACCCCACACATATGAATTAAATTCTAAAATTGGTCTAACATAAGATTTATATAATCTTAACACTTCAGAGGGAGTGAAGTAGAAGTTACAACGTCTTATGAAGCCTAAGCATTGGCTAGCTCTTTTTGAAATTTCATAAATATGTTCTTTCCTTAATTTAATACGCCTTGATATTCTCTACAACTCCTAATACAAAGTTTGGCTTGAGACTTTCTACTTATTGCGGTATAAATTTTGAATATGTGATGAATTAACATTTTATTTTTAAATATTTTATTTGGTAAAATTACTATATGTAGTTATAAAAGATGTATAAAATGTCCTCCTAGTGATTAAATATGGGCTAATATTTGTCTAAGCATGCCTTTGGTTATTTCAATTCTTATAATTCTTCCCTTATTTGTTGAGCTGCTGTGTGTATTCGTTGAATAAGTTCTTCCTTTGTATCAATTTCTTTGGAGTATACAAGCGAATTCATCGTTCTCCATACATAAAAATCTAATACTGTTAGATCTGGGGATCTTTCAGGCCAATGAATTGGACCATTTCTTCCAATCCAATTATGTGGATAATTTTCATTTAACCAATTCTTAACAATTATACCGTAGTGACTATGTGCACCATCATGTTGGTATGTGTGTAAGAATCTACTTAACGAAAAAACATCATCAAGGAGGAGTGGCAAATCATTTTGTAAAAATTGTGTTCACTATTTAATGTCGATGGTAATATGAATGGTCCAATTCAATTATAGCCAATTACACCAACCCATATGTTTACAGTGAAGCGGTGCTGAAATGATGTTTGTTTTGTGTAATGAGGATATTCAGCAGCCCACGAGTGCAGATTGTGAAAGTTTGTTATGCAATTTTTTGTGAATTGAGATTCATCCATCCATAGAATACGTTTCGCAAAACGATCATTGTCAAAACTCCTTTCAATCAACCAATTACAAAACTCAAATCTCTTATGGTGATTTATTTGTATAAGTTCTTGAACGGGTGTAGTATGGTATGCATTAAGATGCTCCTTGTGCAATACTTGATGAATTCGGTAGCAAGAGACGTTCAATTGTAAAGCGAGCCCCCTTATGCTAATAGATGGATTTGCTGTTACATTACTATTTCTTCATCGACATCCAAATGTTTTCTTGAGACTGAATGTGGCTCTAGCCGCGAATTTTATTTTGTTACCAAAGCAGAGACAGTAACCGCAATCAAAATATCAAATACGAGTATTTACCGTTAGCCAGATGCATCACGCCAGTGACCAACGGTTTTATCTGGTGTTTTTTGTTGTTTGTTTTCGCTTGGGTTTTCAGGCCATCTTAAACGAATATTAGCCTATATTAGATCACGAGGAGGCCATTTTAAGCATCTTTTATAACTACATGTAGTTATTTATAAAATACTTAAAAATAAAATGTTAATTTTTTCATCACATATCAAACCTTTATACCGCAATAAATCGAGAGAAACTTAAAGCATCATAGCTCTCAAACGGATGCAGATGCAAGATAACCACTTAGATCTTAAATTAGCCAATACAATTACCTACCAATCAAATAAGACTAGTTGGCACGATAAATATTTTGGAAGTTACAGTTTAATATTTGTGTGTATTTTTTTCTGAAAAAATTTTTTAAATGCCCTGCATCTCGAAGGATATCAAAAATTGACCCTTCCCCCCCTCTCTCTCTTACGTTTTTTTTTAGAATGAACCAAGGAATCACCCTTAACGGATTAGCATCCCAAACCCGAACACCCTGTATATTCATACAGACAACTGCGTTGTCTTTTTTTATACTCTTTAGACTAGAGAATACTTAAGAGTCATCTCTCTCCAGGTAGCACTGTATTTACAGTTTATATTCCTCTTTAGTTTCGTTTTGAAAGCGATAAGAGATGACCATATCTTGCAATAACGACCAAATATCATGTGGAAACCAAAAAAGTCGATTTAAGACCAAGAATAATGCATTCAATTTATTAAGTGTTCTATATGCCAAATAGGAAGCTCCTCACATCTCAGATGAAAGAATAGTTTATCGAGTAGCCACCATGTCACCACATCCCTGGCATTAAACATAACATCTACAAATCAACGATTTAAAGTACATAATGGTTTTATACTTAATTATATACTCGCACAAACCTAATTGCGCTGTACTTTCTATAATAAATCTTCCTTTTCAAGAGGTTTACTCTAGTAGCCATATAGGACCGAAACACAAGGCTGCTCCTTGGATAAATGTAGCTATGTATTAAATTGTTATACGTGGACAGAGGAGTAGGAGTACTCGTAAGGTGCGTTGCATGGTTCTATGATTACGCTGCTTGTTCCACCATTCACATTGGCAACTATTTATCTAAATATATTGCTTATGTTGAAATAAGCTATACACACACTTTTACCTATATTACATGAATGGAGCTCTGCACATTTATGGGTTAACTTACATTATATTGGCAGTTGCCGGAAAGACGCATATGCACGTAATAGCGTACTCATATTAACGTTATGTGTATAATCGTACATAACACGACACAAGAAATATGATGACATATCGCGTCATAGTTCAAACGGCAGGGAATCCTCTGATCAATTTTAGGCACAGCATGTGTTCGTACTGAGTATATTAATCCTATTACATGCCTATGCACATTTGTAGATATGTGTACCTACGAGGGTAGTCCCAGAAGTAGCCGGCCTGACATATAGATGGCAGTTGTTGTTTGATAGAAAACTAAATCTGGCGCAGATTCTTTATTCTTCTTTATTTCATGTAAAAATGAAAGCTAACATTCTTCATATTACTACTATATAACAACTATAAAAAAGAGCTTTAAATTTTTAGTGAAACAGTTAGGGACATTCAATTGTCACAAGGCAAGAGGCGAATGTTTATTCTATTTGAATATTTTAATTGTTATTTTTGAGTTATATAAAAGAATTTACCTGATGGTTCTTGTCTTTGCTACATTGTTCAACGGGAATAGAATTGAGTGTAAATAGCCTGCACTGCGTGGCAGTGAGTATTTAGTTATCAATACATTTTTTCTCGTTTTAGTACTCGTACTCGCAAAGAGAACAAGAATACGAATCTGTGGAATGGAACCATGATGCGAGAAAACGATTTGTGAGATAATCCGGAATCTAGCTACTGATGAACGATATCAGTTTCAGCCTCATTCCAGAATCTTTAGGGATAAGGAAACAAGATTTAAGATGCCGTAATGTGGAAGTACCGTTCAGAATTACCGATAATAATTGTGGGTCATTCAGAAAGTGTTGTGTCTCCCAGTACAAACACTGTAAAAGTCCGAAAAACCAACAGTACTCAGTTGTTTAACGAATTACGATCCAGATGAAAGATCGTTGGACAAAAGAGTAGCTAAGATAAAAATAAGAACAAATATATTATTATTGGATGGAACAAGGAGAAAGGCCGCAGTAGCCCGAGATTGAAACAGCAAGTCCTACAGTAAGAAGTAACTGGGCTCAATGGAACTCATTGAAAATGTAAGATGGACTGCTGTTAAGACTTTGGGAATCTTCCGACGGTCGAAGTACCACATCGAAGGCAGTGCTACCAATGAATTGGGTAAACGAGGTTCTTCACGACACACAGTGGTACATCAGGAGCACATTTAGGCATAAATAAGATACTGGATAAAGTAAGAAGCCGTTTCTACTGGTTCAATTGCCACAGAGATGTGGAAGACTGGTGCCAAACGTGTGACAGATGTGCAGCAAGCAAAGGACCCTAACCAAGAACCAGAGGAAAATGCATCACTACAATGTTGGAGCTTCATTTGAGTGGATAGCAATGGACATAGCTGGTCCATTTCCAGAAACACGGAACGGTAATCGCTATATACTCGTGTGTATTGACTACTTCAGTAAATGGGCAGAAGCGTTCCATTTCAAACCAAGAAGCTAGCACGGTGGCCAGGGCATTTGTAGACAATTGGATATTTTGATTTGGAGTACCCCTGGAACTGCATTCCGAAGAAGGGAGGAATTTTAAGTCGCTAGTGTTCCAAAAGCTGTGCCAAGTACTCAACATAAAAAAACGAGGACTACTGCGTTACATCCACAGTAGGACGGCATCACTGAAAGATTCAACAGAACTCTGGAAGAACATTTGCGAAAGACCGGCAATGCGATATTAAGTTTGTATCACCACCAGTAGAGTCGGTTTCGAAGGAAAATTACCTGACTGATCTAACAGATGATGATCAATGCAGAATGCTGCAGAACGGAGCAACATAGTGGATGCCAGAAACCGGATGGAAACGATATGTGACCTGTGTGCGAACTGCGGAGGATTTCAAGAAGGGGATTTGGTCTGGCTTTACAAACCGAAGAGAAGAAAATACAGCAAAGATTTAAAGTCCCTTACAAGATCAATAAGAGGAGGAGAAGGGTCGATGTAGTATATCGGATTTAACAAACAGATGTAAAATGAAAATTGTCCACATCGACAGATTAACACGGTACAACGTCAGGAAGAAGCTATAGAATAGACGTCAATATCGGCAAAAATGACAAACATAAGCTGCATTTTATTGGCACAGGAATAGTTATAGGATTATGCTTTCCCAAAAAAATTAACATGAATTGTTAGCTTATGCACCACCTTTTTCCTTTTTAAAAAAACTTTTATTTAACTTGGTTTGTCTGTATTTTCGACTAATTTGATGTCCTTTTTAACCACCTTTCATACGACCTAGAGAAATGAAATTATGTGAGTATCTAAGTATCAAATATCATTTTTAATATTCCGCGTGTGACGCGTGTCGCGTTTCGCGTCACCCTACCCCCTACATTCCCAAGAGGTGGGACCGTCAAAAATACTTTTTGTATTACTGGGATTGGAACCTGCTCAGAAGTCCATACACTTATCCACTTAGCCACGACGCCCACTTTCATCATCATCACATTTGGCTCATTTGAGGCAAAATTTTGGTTTTTTTTAATAAAAATTCTATTTCTACTTAAAATTAAATGTTCATACGATTTGGTAGTTTATAGTTTTTAAATACTTATGCACAAGATTTGCTACTTCGATTTAAAAGGAATTACTGACTGATTTCTGATTGACTCTCTGATTGACTGGTTACAAGACTCTATGTGTATCTCACTGATTGATTACAAGACTGACTCCCTGATTCTGATATGAATTACTCTATTTATTCGATACGCTGCCCTAAAGCTTGTATTCAAAGTTCGATGGGCGATAGAGAAAATAAAATTCATGAGCGCGTCGATAACGGAGGGGGGGGGGTATACCGACATTAGTGTCGAGATAATCATTTTCGGGGTCGCTGAGTTGAATGGTGATGGTCTGGGGCTGACCACCTCACCCTGCATTTAGGGCAAGTCCAATCGCTTGACCGTAGTTGTTTCTGGTCTCTTCGTTGCAAAGGGCAGCCGTGTTGACTCGAATCTGATTCGCGGATGCAATCTTTCTTGATGATGCAATCCTCGGCCGGTGCACCATACAAACAAGGTAGTGGTTCGAGTCGACGTTGGCACCTCGGTACGTTCGTACCGTCATCTGGTTCTGGTTGTGGCGGTGGTCTATCAACACGTGGTCTATCTTATGGCTTATGGATATTTTTACGCGCAAACCTTGTTCTCGCAACGACCAAATTATTGCTTGCTGCCATCTCTATAACTCGTTGTCCATTGTCATTAGTATTCTTGTGTAAGCTATGGGTACCAATATAATGCGTGAATTGCCTGTCCACTGCATCTCCTGAATTGCTGTTATGTCAGCATTATATTTGGACAGGGTATCGGCTAGCTGCTGTGCAGCTCAAGCTCTATACAGAGAGCGTACGTTCCATAAGAAAATTCTTAAATCGTTTAGCCGTTTTTTTGTTGGTGGTTGTAGTCGTTCATCAGTGTACCCGAGGCTGATTTGGGGTTCCGTAATGAAGTTTTTTTTTTACGGGAGAGGTTATTGGCCGCGTGTGATGCGTGGAAAATGGCTTAATCTTTGGAATAGGCCCAACCTATTTTTTAACCGCTTTCCAAACGTGCTAGAAAGTTGATAATATCCCGAGTATGACTCGTGTCACAATTCGCGTGTTACGCCTGCGATGCGTGGGCAATGGGCAAATTTTTGGAATAGCACCGACCTTCGTCGACTTCTTTGTGGTCCTTTTTAACCACCTTTCACACAACTTAGAGAGCAAAAATTTTGTGAGCAGCTCAGTTTTCAGGGCCGTTTCTAATATCCCGCGGGTCGAGTGTCGCGAGTGGCGCATTTGATGCGGGGAATAGGGGGTTAACTGTGAAATAGGCCAGAAAACAGATAATTTGGGGGTTATTACCAAATAATACAATGTAAAAATAAAAGGACTGTGTGGTGTGTGTCGATGTATACATAAAAGTTTGTACTCGAAAAACGAAGTTTTTTTTACATTTACTTATTAAATTCTTAAATTCTCTATATTAACTTCGCCTTGGCATGTTTCTTTCGTTCTGTCTGTCGTTTGTTCGTTCGTTCGGTGGTGCAATCTTGCGATCAATTTTTAACCCATTTCCCAAAGTCCGATTTGATTGAAACTTTGCAGACATGTGACCTTTCGGTGACAACACTTTCTATTGAAATTTCGCAACGATCGGACACCGGGTCGGGGGCCCCCATACAAAAAATTTCATTTTTAAGGGTTGTTTTTAATTTAACATTGTAAAACACGTTGTGTATCGCAGCTCCAAACTGGACTTTGATATTTTGAATAGCTGTCTCACGATAGAACGTAGGAGACTTTAAAATTCTTAAATACTAGAATATTCTGGAATAACTCTTGTACTGCTATGTTGAATGATTACTCTGACGAACTGGGTACGGTTGTCCAGACCATTCACTTCTTCATGAATTCCATTTATTTCACCCTTAAACGTTTCCTTAATTTCAGTCATTTCACCTCTTAGATTTTCTTGAATAAGATCTAGCTTTTGATTTTGTTAATCAAATTTTGAATTCAAGTCATCCTTCAGTTTTTTGCTCTGCTGCTGTTTTTGTCAATCCAGCTCTTTCTTCAACTTTTGACTTTGCTTTTCAAACTTGACACATATTAAAAAACTGGAAACTGGTGATTACTTATTATTTACAGATATAACACTACTATATATACTTGAAAGTTCTCTGGTAAAAATCAAAATCATATCTAAGTCGCTATGAGATATATTTTGTGTGTACACGTTCAAAGGATTTTCACCCTTATAATGCTTAGCATAGCGTTAGCGTAAGAAAGTAAGGGAGAGGAAAAGATGTCTATGGACATTTTTATTAAATGAAAATCATACAAATGCGGAAAGACAGAGTCAGGCAATTCATTCCACATACTTATTGTGTGACTAAAAAAGGAACCTCTGAATAGGTTGGTAGGTCCGAACATAGGCCTAATGTTAGACCCGTGGGCTCGAGTTGGGGCACGGATATTGCGGATCGGTTGGAGAATGTGCGGGATGCATCTGGGTACTCCTTTGAACTTGTGGAAACAGCGATAAAACAGTGACAAGCTGAATACATTCCCATGATTTTAAAGCGATTCGATAGTAGATGTAATGTGGTCTTGAGGGCACCTGCCCAGACAATACAGTTGTATTCAAGTTTATGGCGAATATGTGCCTTGTAAATAGTAGCCAGGTCTGAGCAAGTGAAGTACATCTTGCACCGTTTACGGAAACCTAAACATATTGCAGCATTATTACGAGGGTGAAACGAAATTTGTTGTTGACGCACATACCGAGTATTGTGATTTTTTCAATTTCTTGGATGCAATATCCATTCATGAGGGTTTAAAAATTACGCTTAGACGACAGAAGACAGCATTGGGTTTTGGAAGTGTTAAATTCAACTCTATTGTGTTATACCCACCTTGCTATGCTGTAAAGATCGGAATTTAACGTACGTTACATACGTTGCTGTCCAAGTCCAATTCCTTGGGAAGACTGAAGAAGAATAAGAAAAATGGAAAAGCCTCTTCAAAACCATAGCGGGAATACTATCATGCAGATTTATGAATGTTGAGATCATTTAACACTCAAGCTACTTGACGAGTACGAAAGTAGACAGTCCCGTTCGACCCTTAAAAGTACGCGCTATCTGGTAGCGTAGACTAAGCTGCGAAATGTAAAGCAAGCAGATTGGTTTTCTCTGTAGAGCTGACGGTTGGAATGTCATTGTAAATGAGCATTGGAATTGATGACGAGCCAGTATTTTTAAATCGTTTAACGAATGACCAAAAATGCTTACTTCCTTTGGGACATTAAAGTACTTTTTGTCTCAGTTTCTGGTCATAGTCAAATTTGGCTCGTCTAAGGTTAGCATTTCAATCATTTCTGACTCGTCTAAATTTGGTTCGGTTTTCCAATGGGGTTTTTTTTATATAACCGAAAGCATACCTGCCGGTTTCTAGTAGCCTCTGCAGCATAAATTATACCAAGCATTTTACTTCGGTTTGATACATTTTGTTCTGGAATGGACAAATTGTCTCATACCCTGGTGGATTACGTTTTTTTTCGTATAAGAAAAGGTATCCACACCATTATCAGCATTAATTTGCCAGTTAATAATCCTAAAGAAATAGTTGAGGCCATCCAAGTTGGCTTTCTCGTGTAGCCATACTTTTCTTTTAGAAGTTCGACAACAAGAAATTAGCTGGTAGTACACAATGGTCTGAGGGCCTAGATGTGGTGATAAACTGACGGTGTATTTATTAGGATGAGAGGTAAGAAACAAGTCAAGAGTATTAGCGTTATGACAATGCCTGGAATTCTTGTGGGCTCATTCACAAGCTAAGTGAGATTGTGTAAGTCAGTAAATAACTTAACATCCTTTCCTTGTAGTGTTCTTAAATCTGAATGACGAAGCCAACTAGAATTGACGATTTCAGAATGTGGATCAAGTGATATAATTCTAGAAATAGAGTCAGACAGTGCATCTAACTCAGCTTTGCACGTCTGCTTAATTGACGCACGTGGCTGAGTGATTAGATCTAAGCCCACGAATGTTGCACACATAAGCCCTGAATTCGCACATCAACTGTTTCGAGCATGTTTGATTCTTTGATAACATAAATTATATAAAGAACCACCTAGCAAATACATTCTTATAAAATTTATATAAAATTTCACTAATACATTTTGAACACATATAATTTTATATACAATATTACTTGATCTACAAATGACGCTGTTAAGTGTACTAAATCTATTTACGTAACAGTATATTGCAATGAATAAAAACTTTATATCTATAAAGATACGATATATACCAAACATCCCTGAATGTAAATAGAAATAACTACTTTTTATGATCTCACCGTCAAGCCATAAGCCATAATCGGTTTATAAATAAGGCCACGAGATCATCAGACAACATCCCAGAAGAGCAGATTAAATCAGGAGGGCTCGAACTACTCCAAGCAATTCATGAACTAATAATGCAAGAATGGGATGAATAAACTATATAAGAAGAATATGGAAGAGGCATCCTGTGCCCATTTATAGAAAGGGAGATTTCACAACGTTTAGCAATTATCGTGGTAATACGTTGTTGAGCATCTTGTATACGATTCTTCCTCAATCCATCAATACAGGATAGCCCTAAAGTCCTTATTAACCCATACCAGTGTGGATTCATCACAGATAAATCAAAAACTGATCATTTTTTCACTCTTAGGTAGGTGATGGAAAATGATGAAAAACTGATACGCCCATGTAAGTTGACCATGACCAATGTTATAAGCCAAATAAACATACCCTCGTTTTGCGACTAATATCGGCCTTTTGGAGCGATTTCACATATTTTCGTCGGTAAATTTTACCACACTGAATATTAAGAATAGGGGCGTTTGTAATAGTGATAGTAGTTCATTAACAGTTTTAATTGCGTTGGATTTCAATGGTCGGTGCTTTTATACCATCTTTATACCATGTTTACTTTCAGAGCCGAAGCCCTTTGAACGCCTGGCTTTGTTGCGCTGGCTTAGCTCAGGGAAAAATAGGAAGGATTCTGCCTACTGACCACGAAACCGGACTACTACATAAAAATGTGTTGCGTGTAAGGAGATATTAGGATAAAAAAAAATTAAAAAAAAATTGTTACACAATAGGGGTTTAATCACCCACTTCGGCCAGACCGACTGACGGATGGACGATTTTACCGAAGGCGATTGCGATATATTATATAATTTTATACACATGCGTATCTATGACGGACAACATTTTTTGTAAAAATTTTGGAGACCCCGGGCCCGGGTTCGTGGGGCCCCATAAATTTTTTTTAAAAAAATTAACTCGATTTTCTTCAAATTTTATATACGCATGTATCTCCGATAGACAACACTTTTTGTAAAAATTTGGAGACCCCGGGCCCCAACAAATTTTTTAAAAAAATTATCCCGATTTTCTTCACATTTCTTATACGCGTGTATCTCCGATAAACAACACTTTTTGTAAAAAGTTTGGAGACCCCGGGCCTGGGCTCCAGGATCGTGGGGCCCCATAAACATTTAAAAAAAAATAACCCGATTTTCTTCAAATTTGGGCCTCATACAGATTTAAAATAAAAATTTACCCAATTTTGGTAAAAAAATTTACACATGTGTATCTCCGATGGACAAAACTTTTTGGACATTTTTTGGAGCGAATGTTCCCTGAGGCCCGGGGGTTGAGCCATACATTTTTTTTTTAAATTAGCCTGATTTACTTTAAATTTTAAACATATGTGTATCTCCGATAGACCGAACTTTTTGTAAAAATTTTTGAGTTTTTGATTTGAATTTTTTTCCCCTACAAATTTTTTTTACGCATGTGTATCTCCGGTGAGAACAGTTTTTAAAAAATTATTGTAGTAATTTTCCAAATTAACCCGGTTCAAACTTTGCACACTTATGTGTCTCCTATTAGAGAATTTACATGAAAAATTTTTATTGGTTGTTTTTTTTTAATTGCCGCCAACTTCAAAATTATAATGTAGTAATCGGTTGAGCCGAGCAGGAGAAAGTTCACTTTTGTTACCAAGGCAAACCTTAAGCTTGACTTTTAGTACATTTGTAAAGCAATGCGTTCTTGTATAAATGGATAACAACATTTACCTACTATGTGTTTTTTAAATCATTTATTTATTACAAATTAAACAATATAATACATCCTATAGTTATACAAAAACAAAATAAAGTTCTCTGAGAACATCGTTGGCAGCGTTTCTATTGCTATGTAAATTCTCATTATATGACAAGTCAATCTTCCAGCAGCTCTAATTAATTTTGCATGATATCCTTTGTAATTAGTTGACCGCAAACGTTAAGCTCTTCTACGTTCCATTCTGTCGATTAAACCGCAAATGTTCACATTAATCATAAAATACCAATTTTGATTGTAGACTTTTAGTCATTTATAATTAACATTTTAAATTATTGTTGCAGATATGAAAAACAAGAATAATCTTCCCTCCTTGCAGGGAAGTACATGTTTGTGGTTTTCTGATTGCGTTCGCTTTTGTTGTTGCAGGAAAATATTTAACAGAGTAAAAACAATTGAGTAGTAAATCGCGTGTGTCGAGTCAGATATGACGTATGATGAGTTTTGCGTCTATTATGCGTGTGCCGCGTTAATACATCAATATTGTTCATCCAATCGGCGCTATCGTGCTGATCTGCTCAAGTAGTACGCGTCACAAGATCACTTTTTGCTCTTATTCTATATTCATGATAACATGATTTTTGGAAGAACGAAAAATGTTCATAGGCCCACTAAAGTCGTTGGGTTGGATTTCGTATTAAAATTTAAGGAGGCTATACTATTTATAAAATCTGGACAGTTAAAATTTTGTAGGGTAGCCTAATCCAAGTGTACGATCCTTTGAAAATATAGGCTTGTCGGCCTCCTCTTCGCTCATGCGAGCTACCTGTCCCTCCCACCGTAGCCTACCGATCTTAACTCTCTTTACGATATCCTAAGATACCTCGTCATAAATTCCGGATGATTAATTAAAGCATGATTTTAATAAAAATTATTCACGAAATTTGGCCCGACAGCCAGCCAGCCAGCCAGCCACCGATAACTGGACACGCGAAGTTAAAAAAGAAAATTTAATACTTCCGAAAAATGCATAATACATAAGATTTGTTGTAAAAATCGCACTTGACCTGAAGTCTGATCACCTCCAAAATATGACAAAAACATGCTCATTATGGTATAAAGTTCCCATTCAAAGCTCTACACTATCTGTTTAACGGTGTGAAAATGCATAAAGGACATACATACGTACAGATATTCATTTTTAAATTCTCTATACCAACTTTTTAACAAACTTTCGAAGGGCCGATTTTGTTCGAACTTTGTACACATGTGTAACCCCGATCACGACACGTTCTATTAAAATTTGGAAGTTATCGGGCCTCGGGTCGGCTCCCCCGAAAGTGCTCTTTCCATCGCTCCAAGTTGCCTTTGAGATCGTCGATCGGGTTACCCTCTTTGTCGTGCTCTTGGTCGCGTGCCCACTTTCTATGAGATTCATTTATTGCTCTGTACGGAACATTTTTACGTTCAGTTTCTAGCTTAATTTCATCCTCGAACCAGACTGTTCTTAAACCTACGATCAAATAGAGTCGATAATGCTAATGAAATTTTTTTAAGGCGTGACTATTTCACTTCTACATCTCAGTACCATTTTACCTACCTTCATACCATTTAGGGCGAGAGCTACCTTGACTATAGTTGCGTCTGGTCCCTTCTTTAAGGGCAGCCATGGTGACTCGACTCTGATTCGCCAATGAAGTCGTAGCACAAACGTACCGTTTTTAATGCATTATATATTTGATACCATCAGGAGTAATTTTGCTCTGGTTAGCAAATATCATGTTATATAGGGTGTTTTTTTGGGAGGTTTGTTTTTCCGATAGATGTCGTTTTATTTTATGACAGTTGTTTTGACAGCTCAAAGTGGCATTTCTACTCAGTATTGTTTGGCAAATCATTATGAAAAAAAAAAAAAAAAAAAAAAAAAAAAAAAAATGACATTTGTGAAAAATAGTCGTGGTAGCCATATGCCAGAAATTGTGTTTAAATGTTAAATGCCAAAAAATTATCTACCAAATAAAAAAAAATTTTGGTCATTTCATAATTTTATGTGTTTTATTCAAAAAAAAAATCGGCAACCTCTTAAAAAAACACGTTATATCTAACGGTTGTTTTTTATTTGGTAGATAATTTTTTGGCATTTAACATTTAAACACAATTTCTGGCATATGGCTACCACGACTATTTTTCACAAATGTCATTTTTTTTTTTTTTTTTTTTTTTTTTTTTCATAATGATTTGCCAAACAATACTGAGTAGAAATGCCACTTTGAGCTGTCAAAACAACTGTCATAAAATAAAACGACATCTATCGGAAAAACAAACCTCCCAAAAAAACACCCTATATTATGTATAGGTATAGGTTATTGGCATCTTTATATATAGACACTTTTTATACTGGCTTTGTTGTTTAAAAAACAAGCGCAGAACAAACAATAGCCTATGTTGAGCAGGTGAAATTCTGACCTTGGCTACATAAGAAGATGGGAAATACACTTCAATTTCAATATAAACCTCAGATACCTCCAGTTAACTTAGGTTTATTGCATGGAAACGCTAATTGGAATTGAGTTTCGTTAAACCAAAATAAACTCCACGAAACTAGAATGGTTGTGTTAGGTTTGTCTGACATTTCATTTGTAAGAAACTACATAGCATCGGTTAAATTACTTCTACTCTGTTCATGGAAACGGTAAGAGTTAACACCGCCATGTTATTAGCTTGTTGAAACCTACCACGACTCAAATTTTGTCATAGAAACAGGGTACATCTTTTAATAGATGAATTCAAAAAACTCACAATTATAGGTAAAAAAAAAAAAATATTTAAACGAGCAAGAAATGATTGCAATGCCCATCTTCGGCGAGTCAAATTCGCCTACGACCGAAAATTAAGGCAAAAAATACTTCAATGTCCCAAAGGTAGTAAAAAATTGTTATTCCTTCGTGAAAAGAATCAAAAATACAGCCTCGTCGTCAATCCCAACGCTCATTTATAATGACATTCCAGTTGTCAGCTCTATAGACAAAGCCAATCTGTTTGCTGCGCATTTCGCAGCTAGTTCTACGCTTCCAGATTGTGCATTGTCGCCTCCTGCACCACAGAGTATTGAACACTCTATGGGACAGATATTTATTCGTACTCGTGCAGTTGCTACGGTTTTAAATGATCTCAACACACACAAATCCGCTGGGCCAGATGGTATTTCTCCATTAGTTCTGAAGAGGTGTTCTTCCAAGCTGGCATTACCATTGCGAAAGCTTTTCCATCTATCCTTTTCTTCTGGACTCTTACCGAGAAGTTGGAAAACAGCATTTGTCCAGCCCATACCCAAAAAAGGCGAGCCGTCAACTCCTTCTTCGTACCGACCCATAGCACTTACATCCATTCTTTCCAAGGTCATGGAAACGCTGATCAATTATCAGCTTAAGAAATATCTTGAAACCAACGAAATCCTTAGTGACCGGCAGTATGGATTTCGTGGGCAACGTTCTACTGGTGATTTGATGGTATATCTCACCGAACAGTGGAACCGATCTTTGCATCATTTTGGAGAAAGCAAAGCTATTGCACTCGATATTTCAAAGGCATTTGACAGAGTTTGGCATCAAGCTCTTTTGTCTAAAATGCGTGCTTATGGTGTTGATGATAAACTGCTTCATTGGATTAGAAGCTATCTTTTGGACCGCTCAATTCAAGTTGTTTTGGACGGTTTCAAGTCTGAAATAGACCACATAAATGCTGGCGTTCCCCAGGGCTCTGTTCTGTCCCCGACACTCTTTCTCATTTTTATTAATGATCTCTTATCTGTGACTTCTAATCCAATTCACTCTTTCGCTGACGACAGCACTCTCAGCTTCTCATATAAGTTTGTGGAACGTCCCTCCACTTCTGATGTGGAACACAAAAAACTTTGTATGTTAAGCTCGTTGAATTCTGACCTTGACAGCATAATACAATTGGGAGAAATCAATCGAGTAGAATTTAACGCTTCCAAAACCCAATGCTGTCTCCTGTCGTCCAAGCGAATCCTTAACCCCATGCCATTATCCATGAATGGCACTTGCATCGAGGAAACTGAAAATCTCGCAATTCTCGGTATGTGCGTTAACGACAAGCTTCGTTGGAATTACCACATATTTACCATCGCTAAAAATGCTGCGAAATCTTAAGGTTTTCTAGCCCAGTGCAAGAAATATTTCTCTCCCTCTGATCTGGCTACCATATACATACAAGGCTTTTATTCGCCCAAAACTTGAGTACAATTGCCATATCTGGTCTGGTGCGCCTAAGACTTCTTTGCATCAGCTAGATAGAATACAAAACCGCGCGATAAAACTTATCGGTGACGAAAATATAGCGAAATCAAATCTCCTTGAATTCAACCGCAATACTCGTGGCGCTCTAAATGCTCATCAGTTTACCTTCAAGCCCATCTTCGGACGTACAGTTGAATTCAGGGATTCGTTCTTCAGCCGTACAAAACGTATGTGGAATGCTCTGCCAAGCTCTGTCTTCCCACATCACTATGATCCACATGCATTCAAAACACAAGCTTATAGACATCTCCTCTTTTCTCCTCCTCTTCCTTAACGCCCACGCTGTGCCAAGCATATAGCCGAGCATTATAAGGGTGCGAACCCCTTGAAGCGTGCGCGAATTATAAAAAAAAAAAAATATTATGTGCAACATTATATTATACGTCGTTGAAATGACATGTTTAAGTTTTCTGAAGTATTCCAAATTAGCTATATTTGGAGCCTCAGGGCCGAGGGGTGGCCATATAAATTTGTTAAAAATTAACCCAAAATTCTTCAAATTTCATACACATGTGTATCTCCGATGGACGACACCTTTTATAAAAATTTTGGAGACCGCGATCCCTGGGGTCGTGAGGTTCATACAAATTTTATAAATTTTATATACATGTGCTTCTCCGATGGACAACAATTTTTGTAAAAATATTGTAGTGATACATACAAATTTTGTTTACAAACTTACCCGATTTTCTTCAAATTTTATATACATGTTGCAGATGGATAACACTTTTTGGTCGGACCATACAAATTTTTTAAAAAATTTACCCAATTTTATCCAAATTTTATACACATGTGTATCATCATTGACAAAACTTTTTGTAAAAATTTGGAAACTTTTTAAAAATTAACCCAATTTTCTTCATGTTTTGTACACATGTGTATCTCCGATACCAACACTTTTTGTAAAAATTTGGAAATGATCGGGCCCCATAGCCGCCTGTATAAATTGTTTCCAAATTAACCCGATTTTCATCGAATTTTATGTATTATCAGTGACAACACATTTTATAAAAATTTTGAATTGATTGGACCTAGGGCCAAGCGGCACCCATACATATATTTTAAAATTATCTCAATTTTATTTAAACTTTGCACACACGTGTACTTCCGATTAGAGATTTAGTAGATTATTTGAAATGTAACGTCTATAAGTCATTAAATCATTATGTACCGGTCAAAAATGTAGTCAAAGCGGTTTGTGCGGTTTGCGTGGTTTTTGTGAAAGTACATGATTGCACATGTGTTTATTTTAAGAAGACTCAATATGACCCAGAATTGTTAATAAGGGAAGTTGCCACAATTTTCTGGATATTTCTGTCTATAAGATTGGAAGTTTCTGGAATCTTTTCAATTAGTAAAAAAATCGGCGTTTGCTGCGGAGCATTCATTATATCACCGACAATGGCAACGCGGGCGAAGTAGAGCTGTCATCACGACGACTACAGGCGGGGGGGGGGGTCTTTTTGACTTTTAAGGAACGGCGACGCTTGATAATTTTGAGGCGGAAATTATTTTAAATCTATTTCTTGTAATGAGTTTTTTCTCAAAATTGTTTTCTTAATTAAATAAATATAATCTTGACAAATTCAGAAGTGGGATACGAAAATCCAAAAATTGCAAAAGAAAAGCTGGTTTCTTTGTTACGAGTGCTTTAGTGTTCTGCAACGAAAAGCAGCGACGGTAGGCAACAACAAAAACGACGCGAACTGCAAACGACGCAATTAATACGAGTCAAGCGAAAACGAATAACACGTATAGCTGTAAAAAGTAAAGCCGAACAGACAGTTAGTTCCAGAATAGCGGCACATAAAACCAAACAAAAAAAAATGGCGGTAAAACTACAATCCTTTAAAGTTCAACAGCTTAATTTGCTTCTGCGGAAATATAATATGCCATTAAGTGGAACGAAGGCAGTTAAAATTTCAGCACTGATGGAAACACTAGAATCTGATGAGGTCGATGCGGAGGAGTTGGAAGAGCTAGAACCATGGCAGAGCCAAATGACGGGTTTGAAGGAGTTGGTGGCAAGTTTTGCAGAAACGGTAGTAGCAATGAGGCTTGGCATGCATGGCCAGAGCTCAACTCTGCCGCAACCGATCCCAAGTATTAACAATACCTTAGAATCGCCAATGGTGATGGTGCAACGTCCAAGTAGTTCCCAGGATATCATCGGAATATGACCCACTGAGAAAGTCATTATCATCTGAACAATTTATCGCTAAAGTGCAGCAGTTGCAAAACGCTTTATATGGAACGATGGATTGGTTTTGTTCGCAGTTCAGCATAAAATGAAAGGTGTTGCCAAAGATTGGTTGGATGAACAACCTGTGTTCCAATCATTGTCTGATTTTGTGAGTATGTTCCGACGAGATTTTCCTTGTAGAATTAATTCTGCCGATATTCACAGGGAATTAATAAAGCGAAAACGCAGGCCTCACGGGACATTGGTGGAGTATTACTATGTGATACTCACTATCGGACGACGAGGGTCATTGGATGACCTGCCAATCAATTCATATATAATCGATGGGTTGAATGATGCCCAGTTAGCAAGGACTTTGTTGGTTTTGAACCAACCTACATGCAACGAACTCTTAAGGGAGTTAGATAACTTATCGACAATGCCAGTAAGTCAGACGAACCAGCAAAGCAATGTCCCATCTGCACTTTACGATTACAGGGCAGCAGCAGAACGTGGATCAAGCGAACGACGTGGTCCAAAATGTTATAACTGCAATACGATAGGACATATAGCTGTGAAGTGTCCCCACCCCAAAAATCGGCAACCTCTTAAAAAAACACGTTATATCTAACGGTTGTTTTTTTAAGAGGTTGCCGATTTTTTTTTGAATAAAACACATATAAAATTATGAAATGACCAAAATTTTTTTTTATTTGGTAGATAATTTCTGGCATATGGCTACCACGACTATTTTTCACAAATGTCATTTTTTTTTTTTTTTTTTTTTTTTTTTTTCATAATGATTTGCCAAACAATACTGAGTAGAAATGCCACTTTGAGCTGTCAAAACAACTGTCATAAAATAAAACGACATCTATCGGAAAAACAAACCTCCCAAAAAAACACCCTATATTATGTATAGGTATAGGTTATTGGCATCTTTATATATAGACACTTTTTATACTGGCTTTGTTGTTTAAAAAACAAGCGCAGAACAAACAATAGCCTATGTTGAGCAGGTGAAATTCTGACCTTGGCTACATAAGAAGATGGGAAATACACTTCAATTTCAATATAAACCTCAGATACCTCCAGTTAACTTAGGTTTATTGCATGGAAACGCTAATTGGAATTGAGTTTCGTTAAACCAAAATAAACTCCACGAAACTAGAATGGTTGTGTTAGGTTTGTCTGACATTTCATTTGTAAGAAACTACATAGCATCGGTTAAATTACTTCTACTCTGTTCATGGAAACGGTAAGAGTTAACACCGCCATGTTATTAGCTTGTTGAAACCTACCACGACTCAAATTTTGTCATAGAAACAGGGTACATCTTTTAATAGATGAATTCAAAAAACTCACAATTATAGGTAAAAAAAAAAAAATATTTAAACGAGCAAGAAATGATTGCAATGCCCATCTTCGGCGAGTCAAATTCGCCTACGACCGAAAATTAAGGCAAAAAATACTTCAATGTCCCAAAGGTAGTAAAAAATTGTTATTCCTTCGTGAAAAGAATCAAAAATACAGCCTCGTCGTCAATCCCAACGCTCATTTATAATGACATTCCAGTTGTCAGCTCTATAGACAAAGCCAATCTGTTTGCTGCGCATTTCGCAGCTAGTTCTACGCTTCCAGATTGTGCATTGTCGCCTCCTGCACCACAGAGTATTGAACACTCTATGGGACAGATATTTATTCGTACTCGTGCAGTTGCTACGGTTTTAAATGATCTCAACACACACAAATCCGCTGGGCCAGATGGTATTTCTCCATTAGTTCTGAAGAGGTGTTCTTCCAAGCTGGCATTACCATTGCGAAAGCTTTTCCATCTATCCTTTTCTTCTGGACTCTTACCGAGAAGTTGGAAAACAGCATTTGTCCAGCCCATACCCAAAAAAGGCGAGCCGTCAACTCCTTCTTCGTACCGACCCATAGCACTTACATCCATTCTTTCCAAGGTCATGGAAACGCTGATCAATTATCAGCTTAAGAAATATCTTGAAACCAACGAAATCCTTAGTGACCGGCAGTATGGATTTCGTGGGCAACGTTCTACTGGTGATTTGATGGTATATCTCACCGAACAGTGGAACCGATCTTTGCATCATTTTGGAGAAAGCAAAGCTATTGCACTCGATATTTCAAAGGCATTTGACAGAGTTTGGCATCAAGCTCTTTTGTCTAAAATGCGTGCTTATGGTGTTGATGATAAACTGCTTCATTGGATTAGAAGCTATCTTTTGGACCGCTCAATTCAAGTTGTTTTGGACGGTTTCAAGTCTGAAATAGACCACATAAATGCTGGCGTTCCCCAGGGCTCTGTTCTGTCCCCGACACTCTTTCTCATTTTTATTAATGATCTCTTATCTGTGACTTCTAATCCAATTCACTCTTTCGCTGACGACAGCACTCTCAGCTTCTCATATAAGTTTGTGGAACGTCCCTCCACTTCTGATGTGGAACACAAAAAACTTTGTATGTTAAGCTCGTTGAATTCTGACCTTGACAGCATAATACAATTGGGAGAAATCAATCGAGTAGAATTTAACGCTTCCAAAACCCAATGCTGTCTCCTGTCGTCCAAGCGAATCCTTAACCCCATGCCATTATCCATGAATGGCACTTGCATCGAGGAAACTGAAAATCTCGCAATTCTCGGTATGTGCGTTAACGACAAGCTTCGTTGGAATTACCACATATTTACCATCGCTAAAAATGCTGCGAAATCTTAAGGTTTTCTAGCCCAGTGCAAGAAATATTTCTCTCCCTCTGATCTGGCTACCATATACATACAAGGCTTTTATTCGCCCAAAACTTGAGTACAATTGCCATATCTGGTCTGGTGCGCCTAAGACTTCTTTGCATCAGCTAGATAGAATACAAAACCGCGCGATAAAACTTATCGGTGACGAAAATATAGCGAAATCAAATCTCCTTGAATTCAACCGCAATACTCGTGGCGCTCTAAATGCTCATCAGTTTACCTTCAAGCCCATCTTCGGACGTACAGTTGAATTCAGGGATTCGTTCTTCAGCCGTACAAAACGTATGTGGAATGCTCTGCCAAGCTCTGTCTTCCCACATCACTATGATCCACATGCATTCAAAACACAAGCTTATAGACATCTCCTCTTTTCTCCTCCTCTTCCTTAACGCCCACGCTGTGCCAAGCATATAGCCGAGCATTATAAGGGTGCGAACCCCTTGAAGCGTGCGCGAATTATAAAAAAAAAAATATTATGTGCAACATTATATTATACGTCGTTGAAATGACATGTTTAAGTTTTCTGAAGTATTCCAAATTAGCTATATTTGGAGCCTCAGGGCCGAGGGGTGGCCATATAAATTTGTTAAAAATTAACCCAAAATTCTTCAAATTTTATACACATGTGTATCTCCGATGGACGACACCTTTTATAAAAATTTTGGAGACCGCGATCCCTGGGGTCGTGAGGTTCATACAAATTTTATAAATTTTATATACATGTGCTTCTCCGATGGACAACAATTTTTGTAAAAATATTGTAGTGATACATACAAATTTTGTTTACAAACTTACCCGATTTTCTTCAAATTTTATATACATGTTGCAGATGGATAACACTTTTTGGTCGGACCATACAAATTTTTTAAAAAATTTACCCAATTTTATCCAAATTTTATACACATGTGTATCTTCATTGACAAAACTTTTTGTAAAAATTTGGAAACTTTTTAAAAATTAACCCAATTTTCTTCATGTTTTGTACACATGTGTATCTCCGATACCAACACTTTTTGTAAAAATTTGGAAATGATCGGGCCCCATAGCCGCCTGTATAAATTGTTTCCAAATTAACCCGATTTTCATCGAATTTTATGTATTATCAGTGACAACACATTTTATAAAAATTTTGAATTGATTGGACCTAGGGCCAAGCGGCACCCATACATATATTTTAAAATTATCTCAATTTTATTTAAACTTTGCACACACGTGTACTTCCGATTAGAGATTTAGTAGATTATTTGAAATGTAACGTCTATAAGTCATTAAATCATTATGTACCGGTCAAAAATGTAGTCAAAGCGGTTTGTGCGGTTTGCGTGGTTTTTGTGAAAGTACATGATTGCACATGTGTTTATTTTAAGAAGACTCAATATGACCCAGAATTGTTAATAAGGGAAGTTGCCACAATTTTCTGGATATTTCTGTCTATAAGATTGGAAGTTTCTGGAATCTTTTCAATTAGTAAAAAAATCGGCGTTTGCTGCGGAGCATTCATTATATCACCGACAATGGCAACGCGGGCGAAGTAGAGCTGTCATCACGACGACTACAGGCGGGGGGGGGGGTCTTTTTGACTTTTAAGGAACGGCGACGCTTGATAATTTTGAGGCGGAAATTATTTTAAATCTATTTCTTGTAATGAGTTTTTTCTCAAAATTGTTTTCTTAATTAAATAAATATAATCTTGACAAATTCAGAAGTGGGATACGAAAATCCAAAAATTGCAAAAGAAAAGCTGGTTTCTTTGTTACGAGTGCTTTAGTGTTCTGCAACGAAAAGCAGCGACGGTAGGCAACAACAAAAACGACGCGAACTGCAAACGACGCAATTAATACGAGTCAAGCGAAAACGAATAACACGTATAGCTGTAAAAAGTAAAGCCGAACAGACAGTTCCAGAATAGCGGCACATAAAACCAAACAAAAAAAAATGGCGGTAAAACTACAATCCTTTAAAGTTCAACAGCTTAATTTGCTTCTGCGGAAATATAATATGCCATTAAGTGGAACGAAGGCAGTTAAAATTTCAGCACTGATGGAAACACTAGAATCTGATGAGGTCGATGCGGAGGAGTTGGAAGAGCTAGAACCATGGCAGAGCCAAATGACGGGTTTGAAGGAGTTGGTGGCAAGTTTTGCAGAAACGGTAGTAGCAATGAGGCTTGGCATGCATGGCCAGAGCTCAACGCTGCCGCAACCGATCCCAAGTATTAACAATACCTTAGAATCGCCAATGGTGATGGTGCAACGTCCAAGTAGTTCCCAGGATATCATCGGAATATGACCCACTGAGAAAGTCATTATCATCTGAACAATTTATCGCTAAAGTGCAGCAGTTGCAAAACGCTTTATATGGAACGATGGATTGGTTTTGTTCGCAGTTCAGCATAAAATGAAAGGTGTTGCCAAAGATTGGTTGGATGAACAACCTGTGTTCCAATCATTGTCTGATTTTGTGAGTATGTTCCGACGAGATTTTCCTTGTAGAATTAATTCTGCCGATATTCACAGGGAATTAATAAAGCGAAAACGCAGGCCTCACGGGACATTGGTGGAGTATTACTATGTGATACTCACTATCGGACGACGAGGGTCATTGGATGACCTGCCAATCAATTCATATATAATCGATGGGTTGAATGATGCCCAGTTAGCAAGGACTTTGTTGGTTTTGAACCAACCTACATGCAACGAACTCTTAAGGGCGTTAGATAACTTATCGACAATGCCAGTAAGTCAGACGAACCAGCAAAGCAATGTCCCATCTGCACTTTACGATTACAGGGCAGCAGCAGAACGTGGATCAAGCGAACGACGTGGTCCAAAATGTTATAACTGCAATACGATAGGACATATAGCTGTGAAGTGTCCCCAACCACAACGAAAAACACGATGTGGAAAATGCATGAAAGTTGGTCATGAATCTAAGGACTGTCGTGTTGCAACGAAAGGTGTAGTCGCGAATATAGACAATGATTTCAATGACGATGTAACCCCACCAATCCTTAAGAAGATTTTGTTGGCTGAGCAGATTTCTTATGCATTTGTTGATACAGGCAGTGACCACTCTTTAATACGACAATCGGCGACACCCATAAACATTGCACGTGAGTCTTCACTTAAACAATTAAAAGGATTTGGAGGCGCTACGGTTGAATCAAATGAGACGATTGTGACGGAGATACAGCTGGATAAGCAAACAATTATGACAGTCTTTCATATTGTTCCCGACAGTGTTTTGCCATACGATATATTGCTAGGCCGAGATGTATTGTGTCGAAAAGATAACCGAATGGTTATAGAGTCTGGAGTTCTCCAAATACAAACATTAGAGGATCAGCCGTTTAACATCGATAAACAATTGGTTGAGCTTGATCGAAAGGTAATACAGTTTCTTATAATCGATTTCAACGAATGCTTTGCAGAAGATACAGTCCGTAACATTTGTATAGCCTCAGACATATTTTTTCTTAAAATCACTTATTTTTGGTACGTTCTTGATGTTTACTTATAGTTTTGAATAATGAGAGACAAGGTAAGACTGAGTCCTTGATATTAAGAGAAGTACTCACTGGTTTCTTAAAGTTAACCGAATTTTCTGAGTTGATTTTGTTTGATGTCACTCAAATGTACATTTTTTGTTGTAACAGTAGAATAGCCTCACTGTATTTGTTATAGTAAAAACAAAAACAGATTGTTTTTTTTTTATACACTTTTATTTTATTTTTTGCAACTAACAAGATAATTTTAGTACTTTGTACATTCTCCCTTATTTCAATTACTTAAAAAATGGGATCTTTTAAGGATTCATACCGAGAATTCAAGTAATTTAATAAAATATTCGCCCAGGCCTCTTTAATGCCTTCAATTAAGTCCTCTTTACTTACATACTGTTTCCCATCTTCATAAACAGTGCGCGCTAGCCAACCCCATACATTTTCAATGATGTTCAGGTCTGGCGAGTATGGTGGCCAGGGTAGTTGCTGTATATTTTGGCTTTACAACCACGTCTTAATAACGCCAGCTGTATGAATCGGTTTCCTGCTGGAAAATACTCGGCAGTGGTCCAAAAATATTTTGAAACTGAGGTGGACCTGTTTCCAATATAGTTTAATAGTACGTCGAAGTCAATTTACAGCTTACAAAGACTAAATCAATTGTGCCATAAGCCGATATTGCGCCCTATACCATAACGCTTCCCTCGCGGCTATGATGGCGATCCAAAAACAGTTTTTCTTTTCTCCGGTCATGAAAATAAAAATTATAACCGTCTGGTCCGTCTAAGTTTAACTTTTTAAATTCTCTATATTAACTTCACTTGCCCGTGGGTCGTCGGTCGGTCGTCTGTCGTGGATTCTTGCGATCAATTTTTAACCCACTTCCCATTGCCCGATTTTATTGAAATTTTGCACACATGTGTATTTCCGGAGACAACACTTTCTATTAAATTTTGAGGCCCCTCGGGCTGCGGGGTCGGGGGGCTCCCAAACAAAAATTTTAAAAAATTTACCCTATTTTCTTCAAATTTTACACACATGTGTATACCCAATAAAAAATACTTTTTCGAAAAGTTGGTAGTGATCGGGTCCCGGGTTCGGCCGCAAGGCCCTTATACATTTTTTAAATATCTGTACTGGCATCAGATATTCGTCGCCCTTTATGGACTGTGTGCGGTGTGTGCTGCGCAGTCGGCTGCGCTGCATGGTTTTGGTGGTGGTGGAGAGAGAGAGAGAAATCTTAGCGCACGCACAAATGAACCCAGCAAATGAAACGAGACATACATGTTTTATGCTTACTTCAACTTACATTTTTTATTTACTGAATTGTATTTTTATTGATGTCGTTTTTTTTGTTGTCGATATCAACTTACAGATAGAACAACAAGTTTTCACAATATTCTGTCATTTGGCGTTTTCATAAATTAGTTCAGAGCAGTCAAAGAGTTCTCAAGATAAATGTTTGTGTTTCTTATTTGCTCAGAGTATGAGCGTGCTCTAAGTGCTCAGAATAAAATGATCTGAGCTTTTTCAATTTTAATATCTGATGTCAAATGTTTGTTTCGATGATTTTCTCCTACAATAAAAAAAAATGGCCCAGGATCGAGGGGCTCCCATATCAATTTCTGCGATTAGAGAATTTAGATGAAAAATTTTAATGAGTGGTTGTTTTTTCTTCAGCTTCAGGCGTTTCAAGTATCCGGCACTTTCAATAACTATGCTAATTGTCATTCGGCTTACTTCTAATACAGTTTCGTATCTTATCTTGTTCAAAGACTGTATAGAATTGGAAGCCAGTCGTATAATTCTCCGCTTGTCATGGTCAGTAAGAACTGTTGAAGTACGTCATTTATAGTTTGTTTTTTCTGTACAATAATGGATTTTTTAAATAATTATTAATAACTTTTGGACTTCGATTTATTTTCTTAGCTCTAACGCGATTAGAAAGACCTTGCTCATGATAGGCATCGATTTTGGGTATTTCCTTTGCAGTCAATGAACTTTGTCTACCCATTTTAATATTTTAAAGCAACTAAAATACACAAAATAAACTATTTATCATTTCAGTACTGCTTTTCAATGCTCACGCTGACCAACTTTCGCTCGTACTGTAGAACAAAGTTAAGTGAGGCTATTCTACTGTTATAATAAAAAATGCACATTTGAGTGACCTCAAACAAAATTAACTCGGAAAATTCCGTTAACTTTATGAAACCAGTTAGTACTTCTCTTAATCTCAACGACTCAGTCGTGGCTTGTCTCTCATTATTCAAAACTATAAGTAAAAAGAAAAAATATGTCTGAGGCTATGCAAATGTTACGGACTGCATATCTCACTTGGGCCGTTGTAAGACAACCGAAATGGTAATAGAAGTAACGATAGATAAGCCGATTGTTTGAAAGCGATATCAAGTTATATTTGCACAACGGGAAACATTATCGGAAATAGTGGACAACTTACGCGTACACGACATCATAAGACGTAGTACGTCACCGCATGCAGCTTCTGTGGTTTTAATAAAAAAGGCCAATGGCGAGAGTCGTATGTGTGTGGACTACCGTGCGCTGAATGCCGTTACGATTAAAAAGCAATTTCCGATGCCGATAGTGGAGGAGCAATTATCACAACTGTCTGGAAATAAATATTTTACAACGCTGGACATGACGGCTGGCTATTACCAAATACCGCTCAAAGAAGAATGCAAGAAATTCACTGCGTTTATAACGCCTGAAGGGTTATTTGAGCATAATGTCATGCCATTTGGGCTAGTTAATGCACTGATGTACTTTCAGGAGATGATTGTCCAAGTCATTCAAGGTTTGAAAAACCGTAAGAACGTAATCAGCTATGTGGATGAAGTCATTATAGCAACGAAGACAGTACAGCAGGGACTCAACGTGATGCGAGAATTATTCAACGCTTTAAAGATGGTAGGTGTTACGCTACGACCATCTAAATGTGTTTTTATGTCAACAACAGTAAATTTCCTTGGTCATATGATAAGTGCAGCAGGACTATTGCCAGGAAAGGAGAAGTCTAGATGCATTGACGAATTCCCAATGCCATCAAATGTAACTGGAGTAAGACAATTTTTGGGAATTACCGGGGTTTTTAGAAAGTTCGTAGATGGTTACAGCATTCTTGCGAAACCTTTAACAAAGCTTTTGAAAAATGATACCACGTTTGAATGGAACTCAGAACAAATAGAAGCAATTAACCAGCTGAAGACGGCACCTTTAACAAAGCTTTTGAAAAATGATACCACGTTCAGTGGTATCGTTCACGATACCAGTGAAGCGGAAGGACGATATGCAAGTCATGAGCTAGAAGTGTTAGCCATAGTCGAAACTTTAGAGAGATTTCGCATCTATCTGGATTCACATTTCCGTGTGGTCACAGATTGTAACGCAGTGGCCACGACTAAAGCCACAACACCATTACCACCACGTATAGCGAGATGGTGGCTCAAACTCCAAGAGTTTAATTTTGAGTGTATTCATCGTCCAGGATCAAAAATGCATCATGTTGATGGTATGAGCCGAAGTCCAACATTACCACCGAAAGAAACGACAACAGTAGCGGGAAATATTTTAAAGATATTCACCTACAACAACGATTGGGTTTTTACGATGCAAATGCAAGATAATGCAATTCAAGAGATTGTGAAGATACATCGGAAGGTGAAGGATGAGCTCAAGTTGATGGTTCCACAACAAATCAGATGGCGAATCACAAAGGCATGTCACGACGACATCGGACATTTCGGTATAGAAAAGACTATCGAGCGGATAACGAAATCATTTTGGTTTAAACGTATACGTCGATACGTAAAGTCGTATATTGCTTCCAGAATTCCCGAATTCTGTCTCAACAAGACAAAGGGTGAAAAGACAGAAGGACAACTGCACCTAATAGATGTGCTCCCAATTCCATTCCGTTCAGTAAACGTTGATCACTTAGGACCATTTCCGAAGAGTAAGCGAGGTAATGCCTATATAATCGTTTTAGTTTGTTCTTTCAGCAAATTTGTAGTACTGCGCACCTTACGAAATACTAAGACCGCACCAGTTATTTCAATGCTACAGGAGGTTATGTTTGCCTTTGGCCAACCATTAAGACTTACGTCGGACAGGGGAACAGCTTTCACCTCGAAGGAATTTGAAAATTTTATGACGAAATATGGTATCCATCATGTGAAGACAGCAGTTAGAACACCCAGAGCTAACGGACAAGCTGAGCGGGTTAATAAGACCGTTCTAAACGCATTGAAATGCTCAACGCCGGAAGCTAAAGAGTGGGACGCTGTGCTTCAAGGGTTGCAATGGAGCATTAATTCGCAACGGAATTCAACAACGAAGTTTTCACCCAATAAGTTGGTATTCAATTTTAATCCCAGAGATGTGAGCCAAAACCGTGTCATACAAGCGCTACATGATGATTTGTGTGAGGAACCCATGGATGCACTAATTACAAAAGAAGAAGCTGTAAGAAATATTGCCAGGGCACAGAGCGTTTGGAAAGAAATATTCGATAGTAAACATCGGCAGCCGTATCAATATGCCGAAGGAGATCTCATGGTGATTGATCATGTTCCACAAGCGACCGGCGATTCACATAAGCTTAATACTGCATATAAAGGACGATACGTCGTTACTAAGGTTCTGAATTTCAATCGGTACATCGCTGAGGATCTACCTGATAAGCCCCGAACAGAAGCGCTACAGCAACGTGATGTCAAGCGATCATATGAAGCCATGGTGCCGGATGGATCCGAATATTGGTTGGGAAGGCAATGACACTAACTCGTCCAGTGAGGACGAGGAGTTAGGAGAGGCCGAGTTGTCACCGACAATGGCAACGCGGGCGAAGTAGAGCTGTCGACTACAGGCGGGGGGGTCTTTTTGACTTTTAAGGAACGGCGACGCTTGACAATTTTGAGGCGGACATTATTTTAAATCTATTTCTTGTAATAAGTTTTTTCTCAAAATTGTTTTCTTAATTAAATAAATATAATCTTGACAATTAGTTATTTGGAATTCAACCAGTAAACTTTTAAAAGTTCTTGCAAAGTGATAAAGCTACAACCTAAGAGAACTATTGTAAAGTACAAGTGTTGTTGCAATAGGTGTTTATGTGTATGTACTTATAAATCACCAATATAAATTTTGAACTTGAATTATTTTTTACTGTTTGTTTATTAAAGTTGGTATTTGTAAAAATGCAACAAATGAATAGGAAGTTTGACCAGCAGAGAACAATCGCAGCAACAGAGACAGGAGAATAAATCTAGAATTGGGTTCCAAACTAAACGACAAGTTGGACCAACAAAGTCAAGGTCTAAAGGAAAAATTGGATCGACAAAATCCACAATCGCAGCGTCAAAGAACTGAAAAAGGAATTGAACTTCAAATTTTATCAGCAAAATCAAAAGCTGGATGTAATTCAAGGAAAGCTAAGAGATGAAATGGGCGAAATTCAAGAAACGCTCAAATGAGAAATAAATGAAATTCAAAAAGAAGTGAAATCTTTTGAGACGAACGTGACAGGAAATGTAAGCGTTCTCGAAGGCAAAATTAAGGAGATTGAGACCCGGACAATCGTACCCAATTCGTCAGAGAGAACACTCAACAAAGCAAAACGAGAGTAATTCCAGAACTTTCTGGCAATCAGAACGGAATATTGAAGCCTCCTGCGTTCGATGGCGAGGCAGCATTTGAAGATTTCAAAGTCCAGTTTGGAGCTGCGGTACAGCATAATGGATGGAGGGGCGCTGAAGAACAACTAAATTCTCTAATCCTGGCGTTGAGGGGCAAGGCAGCAGACGTATTGCAAATGATACCAAATGCCGAGATGAGTTCAGCGAGGTGAACGACTTCAAGAATTAGAACGGGAAATAACCAACCTTAAACGACAAGCCTATTGTGGGGCTCCGGCTGGCATCTTGGACGGACTGGCAGTAGATGCGTTCATCAATGCTATCCGAGCTGAACAATTAAGACTTTATTTGAGGACAACAGCCAGAGGAAAATCGATTAATGAAGTATTAGCATCGCCTTTGGAAACCTGGACATTTCATGCTGCAAGGAACCAAGACCAGTACAAGCTACAGTTCAGCCTGTGAATCGTGTTAAGAGGCCTGAAAGCTGCAGGCTGCGGCTGTGGGCGCCGTGGCTCAGTGGAAATACACATGGCTACTGAGCAGGAGATTCGTGGTTCGAATCCCAGTAACACCAAAAGTATTTTTCACGGTGTCCCACCTCTCGCGAATGGGTGACATACGTTCCGAGAGTAATAACTTGTCACGGAAAGCTTCTCAATTCGCCGTTCGGGTCCGGCCTTAAATTGTAGGTCCCTTCCATTTGTGTCCAAAAATATACATGCGCAACACAAATGTTCGCGAGAAGCTAAGCCTTGGACCGCAACGGTGTGTTGCGCGGAATATTATTATTATTTACCTCGCAGCTGCAGACTAGGAAAACTAAGTTACACCAGCTTTACGAGGCGTAATCTGGTGAAAAGGGGAGAAAGCCCCAGAGTCACGGCGAACATTGCCAAACTCGGAAAGGAGTTAGTGATTTGTTCGAAGGAAAACCATGTACGTTTACCTTGGATCAGTTATAAATACCAAGGTGGTGTCCAAAGGTCAAGTGAAAAAGTATTTTGTTATAATTTGAGGACAGCGACAGGTGAAGCTGCAACAATTAAAGGAGAGTGCTCCTGTAGTGTCAAATTGGGAGGAATACGGTTTTCTTGTCGGTTTATTGTTGCCAGCATTACAGATGAATGCATATTGGGCTAAGATTTCATGACAGAGCACGAGATGTCACTTTATCTTAAGAACCACATGTTAAAATGGCGTAATGTGGAAGTACTCCTGCAAATAAATGACAACCAGAGTGGTGGGGTAAGAGTCATTACTGAAGAAAAAGTAGAAATACCAAAAAAGTGCGCGAAAATCATCTATGGCAAGGTGAAGGGTGATCTGGGCGATAGTAGCGTAGGAATAGTGGAGCCAACCAATTTCAACAAGAACGGACTGTTATGCGGAGGAACTCTTGTGAAAATCCAGCCAGTGATGATAATGATTGCTAGCACATCACCGAACGTGATAAATAAAGGAACAGTCATTGGCAAGACTCTGGGAGTAAGCTGTATTATAAACTGTCAGCCTGTAAAAGTAGAGAATACGCCACTAGATCTGGAAAGGAAGCAGATAATTCATTCGCTGTGTAAACATCTTCCAGCAGCAAGCAGCACAAAAAGCGCTATAACAGTTTGCCGACGTGTTCGCTTGCAGCGACAACGACATGGGTAAAACCCATATAGTGCGACATCGAACCGATACAGGAAATGCTATTCCAATTCGACAGGCGCCAAGACGATTACCACTTGCTAAACAACAAGAGAACACTGGTCAAGAAGATGGAACGAGATGGAATCATAGAGAAGTCTAAAAGCCCATGGAGCTCACCTGAGATTTTGTTTGGACTATCGGAAACTGAACGATGTCACCAAGAAGGATAGTTATCCATTGCCAAGCATAGATGACACGTTGGACACCTTATCCGGAGCCAGAATCTTCAGTACCAATTCATGATTACGTCAAGGAGAAGACAGCATTTACTGCGGGAAACGGCTTGTATCAATTTTCTGTAATGCCGTTTGGTTTATTCAATGCTACTGCTATGTTCGAGCGGTTGATAGAATATGTTTTGCGAGGCCTTAGTTTGGCATTGGTATGGAAACCATTGAAGCTGCAGTCCGCCGAAATGTAGCCTTTTCAAGAAAGAAGTGAATTATTTGGGTCACATTGTATCCAGTCAAGGAGTACGCACGGATTCCAAGAAGTTGGAAGCTGTTATCGAATGGCTGGTACCAAGGAATTTACATGAGCTGTGAAGTTTTCTGGGGCTATACTGCTACTTTGTTTGTGCCAAATTTCGCAGATGTTGCACGATGCCTTCATCGCCTTACTGAAAAGGTTCAAAAGATCCAATGGTCGATCGAGCACAAAAAATCATTTGATATGCTAAAGGGAAAGCTGTGCTTTTCTAAATTTTGGCATATCCACAGGCAATCTTGTAGCATTATCTGGTTTCCTTATTATGCAAATTATAACCAACGTATTGAACGCGTACAAAAAAATTTTACGCGTTTTTCAATTCGCAAACTAGGTTGGAATGCGGAGCTTCCAGCTTATAATGCAAGGCTCCTACTTATCGATCTACTTTCGCTACAATCACGAAGAAAATATTTTCAAATTATGTTCATTAGGGATATTCTCATGTACCATATACGCTGCCCTGATTTATTGCATTTGATTCCGCTTTATGCACCATCACGATTTTTTGTACATTTCACATCATAGAACCAACTATGGTAAACATGAGCCAATAACAAATGCTTGCATATCTTACAACAAATATTGCATTGATTTAGACCTCGATATTAATAGGGATTTATTTAAAAATAACTTGTTAAAATTGCTAAATGTTTGTAATGTAATCTTTAAGAGTAATTTCTCGAAAGATAATAATAATAAATAAATAAATAAATAAATAAATAAATTCGGGAATAGGAGCGGTTCTATCGCAGAATCTAGAAGGAAAGGAGCGCGCAATAGCATACTATAGCCGTTCGCTTTCTAAGCCAGAGAAAAACTTCTGTGTGAACAGAAGGGAATTGCTAACTGTTGTGAATAGCGTCAAAGACTACCTCAAGTACCTATATAGTCAACAGTTTCTTCTTCGAAGTGAACACGCAGCACTCAAGTGGTTAATGCAGTTCAGGGAACCAGAAGGTTAATTGGCCAGATGGATCGAACGACTCCAGGCATACACATTCAGAACAGAGCATCGAAAAGGAATGCTGCACATTAATGTCGATGGGTTATCTAGAAGACCTTGTGCACCCCAATACAAACACTGCACAAGGCAAGAAGACAAGAAGTGCTCTGAAGTAGTTGCACAAATAAGACTACAAGTCGAAGATCGCTGGACAAAAGAGCTAATGGAGGAAAAAGTGCGCGATGATTCGATTGCTCCAATTTTTCAATGGATGGAGCAAGGTGAAAGGAATGGCCCGGCATTGCAACAGCAAGTTCTAGAGTAATATGTTACTGGGCGCAATGGCAGTTATTGAGATTGGAAGATGGGCTACTGGTAAGGCAATGGGAATCGGCTGATGTTCAAAGCACAAAATCACAGATTGTGCTACCAACGAACCGAGTCAATGAACTCCTTCAAGAACTACATAGTGGTACAGCAGGCGTACATTTTGGCGTCAACAAAATGCTAGGTAAAGTAAGGAATCGCTTTTATTGGGTCAATTGCCGTAAAGAAATGCAAGATACGCAGCAAGCAAGGGACCGCAACCAAAAAGTAGAGGAAAAATGCAACAGTACAATGTTGGAGCACCATTTGAGCGGATATAGCTGGTCCATTCCCAGAAACAAGAGATGGAAGTCGCTATATACTCGTGTGCATTGATTACTTCAGCAAATGGGCAGAGGCATATCCCAACGCAAACCAGGAAACTAGCAAGGTGGCTTGTGCATTCGTGAACAATTGGATATGCAAATTTGGAGTACCACTGGAACTACATTACGATCAATGGTTGAATTTTGAAGCGCTAGTCTTTTCAAGAGCTGTGCCAAGTACTTAACATCAAGAAAACGAGGACTATCCCATTACATCCGCAGTCAGACGGTATGTTCGAATGGTTTAACATAACGCTGGAAGAGCATCTGCGAAAAGAAGTTTATCCCAACCAAGATGAATTGGATCGTTGTATACCATTGTTTATGAAAGGTTATTGTAGCGCTGTCCACAACACGACTAAAAACTCTGCAGCAATGATTGTATTTGGCAAAGAACTTCGTCTACCATGCGACATTAAATTTGGATCACCACCAGTAGAACCGACAACAAAGCAGAACTAAGTTAGGGATCTAAGACAGAGGATGTTCGCTGTTCATGCTGCAGTAAGGAGAAACATAGTGGATGCCAGCAACCGGATTAAAACGTGATATGAACTGCGTGCGAACTGTGGAGGATTGCAGGAAGGAGATTTGGTCTGGTTTTTCAATCCCGAAAGAAAAAAAGGTAAATCTCCTATACTACAGCAAAGTTGAGAGGATAAATGATGTGGTATACTGGATTCAACAAAGCCAGATGTAAAATGAAAGTTGTTCACATTGATAGAAGGAAGGTGAATTAAGGTGGGGGTAATGCGCGCCGTGGCTTAGTGGAAATGCGCGTGGCTACTGAGCAGAAGGTTCGTGGTTCAAATCCCAGTAACACCAAAAGTATTTTTCACGGTCTCCCACCTCTCGCGAATGGGTGACAAATGTTCCGAGAGTAATAACTTTGAACGGAAAGCTTCTCAATTCGCCGTTCGGAGCCGGCCTTAAATTGTAGGTCCCTTCCATTTGTGCCAAAAAATATAAATGTGCAACACAAATAGTCGCGAGAAACTAGGCCTTGGACCGCAATATGGTCTGTCGCGCCGAATATTATTATTAATGTTACGAAACTAGTTAGTAGACAATGGAATTCGAATCCTAAGGTAAATCGCAATGTACATACTGCATACTAAAAATAGGCAGTGAACTAGAATTAAACACTTTTGTATAGCATACTTTTGGGCTTTAAGATTTATTAGATTATTTGAAATGTAACATTCTACAGGGTGTCCGCCGGGAAGGTATACTACTTTGTTTGTTTATAATTTTTGATTAAATGAAAGAGAATGGATCTTATATTGATAAATGTTTTATTTAATGTCGGCAATTATGTATGGAATACAATATCAGATAAATGTCCGCCTCTGTTAGCCTCACAAATGCTAATGAGCACATTTTTCATTACATTCTCACACATTTCACGCGGTATTTCATTAATTTCATCACGAATATTTTGTTTGAGTTGCTCAAGCGTTTCTGGTTTGTTTGCATAAGACTTGCTTTTCAGATATCCCCACAAAAAGAAGTCCGGAGCAGTCAAATCAGGCGACCATGGAGGCCAATCAACATCACCATTTCTTGAAATAACTTGTTGTGGAAAGAGGTCTCGCAGTAATTCCATTGTAATCCTGGCTGTATGCGATGTGGCACCGTCTTGTTGATACCACATGTTAATCAAGCCCAAAGCATGCAGTTGTGGCGTTAAAAAGTTTTCAATCATATCACGATATCGCTCCCCATTTACAGTTACCGTTACGCCGTTTTCATTTTCAAAGAAGTAAGGTCCAATGATTCCTCCTGACCAAATTGCACACCATACTGTCACTTTTAATGGATGTAAAGGTGACTGATGAATAATTTGAGGGTTTTCCATTGCCCAGAACCGACTATGTATTCTGTTTATTCACATATCCATTCAAATGAAAATGTGCCTCGTCACTTATTATGATTTCATGAAAATCGGGGTTGTCATGGGCGAGCTGTAACATCCTATTGGCATATGTACGGCGGCGTAAATGGTCTTGTGGAAGAAGCTCTTGTGTCAACTGAATCTTAAATGAAAACAAATGCAAATCCTTTTGCAAAATTGTGGCCAAACTTGTTCTTTGAAGACCAAGCTCCTGAGCACGTCTTCGAATTGAGGTTGATGGATTGTTTTGAACACTTTCTTGAGCAGCAGTAATGTTTTCAGGCGATCTTGCAGTACGTTGTGGCCCATGCTTGGCCTATCACCTACAGACCCTCTTTCTTCGAAATCGTTCACTACACGATAAATAGTGCGTTTTGTTGGCACGTTGTTTCTCCCAAAAATTTCACGTAACTTTCTCATCGTCACAGTAATCGATGATTGATTTTGATAAAATGTTTTAACGATTAAAACACGTTAGTTTATCGAATATTTTTCCATAATAAATTTGCCACGTGTCTACTTCACGACTGCCATATATGAACTGTCAAAACTAATATCTACCAAAATGGCGGCAAAACAAAGTAGTATACCTTCCCGGCGGACACCCTGTATAAGTTTATATCGTTAGTACCGGACAAAAATGTAGTCGAACCGGTTTGTGCGGTTTACCCTGTTTTTGTGAAAGCACATGTAGTTTATTTTAAGAAGTTGTTGTTGTTGTTATTTGTAAATTAATAAACTTATGTTGTGTTTTATATGCAAAATCCTTTACGAGCTCGAAAGTTAGCAAGATCTAAAACAACAAAACAAATCTATTTTACCTACCTTCATACCTTCATTTAGGGCGAAAGCTACCTTGGCCATAGTTGTGTCTGGTCTCTTCTTTAAGGGCAGCCGTGGTGACTCGACTCTGATTTGCCAATGAAGTCGTAGCACAAACGTACCATTTTTAATGCCTTATATATTTGATACCATCAGGACTTATTTTGCTCTGGTTATCAAATATCATGTTATATTATGTATAGGTGTAGGTTATTGGCATCTTTATATGTAGACACTTTTAATACTGGCTTTGTTGTTTAATAAACAAGCGCAGAACAAACAATAGCCTATGTTGAGCACGTGAAATTCTGACCTTGGCAGCATAACAAGATGGGAAATATACAGAGTTCAATTTCAATATAAACCTCAGATACCTCCAGTTAACTTAGGTTTATTGCATGGAAACGCTAATTGGAGTTGAGTTTCGTTAAACCCAAATAAACTCGGCATCGGTTAAATTACTTCGATTCTGTTCATGGAAACGGTAAGAATTAACGCCGCCATGTTATTAACTTTTTGAAACCTAACACGACTCAAATTTTGTCATAGAAACAGGGTAAATCCTTTAATCGATGAATTCGAAAAACTCACAATTCTAGGTATATTATGTGCAACAACAACAAGCTTCGTTGAAACGACTAAATATTCATCGAAAGGCAGCGAAATGTTTAGGTTTTCTGAAACATTCCAAATTAGCTATATTTGGATGCTCAGATCCGAGCTTGTCATATAAATTTGTTAAAAATTAACCCAAAATTCTTTAAATTTTATACACATGTGTATCTCCGATGGACGACACCTTTTGTAAAATATTTGGGCTCTGTGGTCGTGAGGCCCCATACAAATTTTTTAAGAAATTTACCCGATTTTCTTTAAATTTTATATACATGTGCTTCTCCGATGGACAACACTTTTTGTAAAAGTATTGTAGTGATCAGCCCCCTTTTACTTTTTGTAAAAATTTAGAAATGATCGGGCCGGGGCGCTAAAAAATTATTCTGCCTTGATTTCTGAAAACTGAACTTTCATCTTCAACTGAAATGATATCTTCGGCTAGCAGATTTACAGAAGTGGATTTTTGAAACAAAAGTTAAGCAAGCAAAGAAAATAAGTCTTCTGGAATTGATGAATTCCAGCTAATTTCCATAGTGTCGGATTTGTTTTGAAGCTTTGATAGTTGGAGTATTCAATTGAAGTTGATGTTTTCTTGCATCTTATTTATTTGTGCCATCTTATTCGGCAACAGATGGTTGTTCATTCATTCTTCAAAAAAGCAGTTACGTAAAAATAATTTTTTATACAAATTTTTCAATTTTTTAAATAATTTATTTATTTGAGTAGTTCTTAGAAGCAGAATTTTTATTGACTTTCTGACCCAGTAGCTGTGCGTGCCTTTTTCGTTTGTTAGGCCTGGTACTACAAGCGAATCAGTAACGTTCACTGTTGAGTGGTTGGTTTGTAGAAATTCTTCTTTTTTTTGTTATTTTTAATTTTTTATTATATTCTTATCTAATTTTACATATATTTTTCATTATCTTGCCGTGTTCGGTATTTTTACTTTGGGAAATTAATTCTTATTTTGAAATTCATTTCACAAATATTCGCGGCATTAAAAGTAATTTTAACTCGATCGCAGCACATCTCGACGCGAATAAACCTGCGATTCTCAGTTTATGTGAAACGCAGGCCTCTTATTTGGGTACCCCAAATGATTTTCATTGTCCGGGGTATTCTCGTGTCGACTGTTTGGTTCCACATCGTGGGGTTATTCTTTTTATTCGTGATGATATCTCTTTTAATGTACCTAAATTTATTATTCCAAACAGTAATCCCATGTTCAATACGATATGGATTGAAATTAAAATTTCAAACCATTCGATGTTTATTTGTTCCATTTATCGTAGTCCTAATTTGTCACCTTTTGACACTAAAATTGAGTTTAATTACTTATCAGAAACTATAGACAAAATTTACCAATCCTCACCATTTTCAGAATTGGTTGTCTTGGGCGATTTAAATGTCCACAATGATTCATGGTTGACCTATTCGAATGGTAGAGATAGTTCTGGTGAAACTGCAGAACTTTTTTCAAATATTAACATTCTTACCCAACTCGTTGATAAGCCAACTAGGTTTCCCGATACTTCTCGTCAATCACCTCACATTTTAGATTTATTTTTAACTTCTATGCCAATGAAATATTCAATTGATGTATCTGCTCCATTAGGACTTTCTGACCATGCTTTGGTAGTAGCCAAATTTTCATTAACACCAGCCATTATAGAGCCTATTCATAAAAGGCTTCTCTGGCACTATAAAAATGCAAACTGGGAGCACCTGAACCAATTTTATAGCTCATTTGATTGGTCAACCTGCTTTTCCAGCAATAATGCTGATGAAGCATATCAACTTATCACGTCTACCATTTTGCTAGGAATGAAAAATTGCATTCCTTCTTCATTTAAAAAAAAAAGAGTAGGGTAGGCTGTGCCGAAGACACGGCCGTGGGTTTCGAGCGTGACAACGTCTTTCCGGGACATAGAAAAGAAAACAAAGATCTTGTTGTCTGTGGGACATAAACACGGACGTATATATTAAACATTTTTTCTATACTAAATACAAGTCCTACAACTTGCACCGTAGCTCATCACATACATCATCATCACATCACATTATATATAAATTATTTATAAGCGAATTTTAATGTTCATAACCACTAACTGTGAAGTGGCTGCATATCGCATATCACTGCCCAAACAGAGTAATCAGCTTTTGGTTTTAACTCATAAAAAAATTTGAGTTGTTTTAAATTAAATTTGAAGAGAAGAGAAGAGAGCAGCACTAACCAATGCATCGAAATGGTATGCTAAGAATGTCGCTTTGAAACATGCAGGCGTGATTAAATTTCTTTTGCATGGTTCTCTCCCTTCTGTAATAGATCAAAGAGTTATTCAATTTATAAAAAAATTGAGTAATTTTAAAATAAATTTTAAGAGAAATGAAATTGAAAGAGAAGAATTTCGTTTTGATACATGCAGGCGTGATTAAATATCTTTTGCATGGTTCTCTCTCTTCTGTAATTGATCGAAGAGTTACATGACTCTACATGACTAAGGATAAGATAAGCGAAAAGAAAAGGAAATAGTTGCAAGGAAGCTTGCAGGTTTTCATTGTAACATGGATCTTTTTTGAAACTTATGGTAGTTTTGTTTTTCTGCACTTCATGAGAGCACTGTTACGAGCAGAGCAGAGGACCGATAGAAAATGAACAGAGACTATACTATCACTACGGCTGTGGTAAAGAATTAAGTAGCTTCGCAGCTTGTGCTGCACAAAAAAATGGCAGGCAGTCGGTATGCACGAAATTGCGGTTATATTTTAAACCGACTTACAGTCTGCTTGTAGGGCGACAATTTGACATTTACATTTTGCTATTTGCATCCCATTTTAAGTAGCTGCGTAAGCTGCGCAGTCGATTTTTAAATTCTCTATATTAACTTCACTTGCCCGTGGGTCGTCGGTCGTCGGTCGGTCGTCGGTCGGTCGTCGGTCGGTCGTCTGTCGTGGATTCTTGCGATCAATTTTTAACCCACTTCCCATGGCCCGATTTTATTGAAATTTTGCACACATGTGTATTTCCGGAGACAACACTTTTTATTAAATTTTGAGGCCCCTCGGGCTGCGGGGTCGGGGGGCTCCCAAACAAAGTTTTAAAAAATTTACCCGATTTTCTTCAAATTTTAAACACATGTGTATACCCAATAAACAATACTTTTTCGAAAATTTGGTAGTGATCGGGTCCCGGGTTCGGCCGCAAGGCCCTTATACATTTTTTAAATATCTATACTGGCATCAGATATTCGTCGCCCTTTATGGACTTTGTGCGGTGTGTGCTGCGCAGTCGGCTGCGCTGCATGGTTTTGGCGGTGGTGGAGAGAGAGAGAGAAATCTTAGCGCACGCACAAATGAACCCAGCAAATGAAACGAGACATAAATGTTTTATGCTTACTTCAACTTACATTTTTATTTACTGAATTGTATTTTTATTGATGTCGTTTTTTTTGTTGTCGATATCAACTTACAGATAGAACAACAAGTTTTCACAATATTCTGTCATTTGGCGTTTTCATAAATTAGTTCAGAGCAGTCAAAGAGTTCTCAAGATAAATGTTCGTGTTTCTTATTTGCTCAGAGTATGAGCGTGCTCTAAGTGCTCAGAATAAAATGATCTGAGCTTTTTCAATTTTAACATCTGATGTCAAATGTTTGTTTCGATGATTTTCTCCTACAATAAAAAAAATGGCCCAGGATCGAGGGGCTCCCATATCAATTTCTGCGATTAGAGAATTTAGATGAAAAATTTTAATTTTTATGGGTTGTTTTTTTATTTAATGCATTGGCTGAAAAGTGCATTTTTGACCAACATGCAGCATAAACTGCGCAGCGGCTGAATTCTTTACCGCAGCCTACTACTGCATATGTTTGTTTCGTTCTGCTCTGCTTGATTGTATGTTATTGAAACCACATTCATGATCATCAATCACATAACATACAACAGGATAAATAATTTATAAGCTGATTTAAATGTTCATAACCAGTAACTGTGAAGTTGCTGCATATTACATATTACTGCCCAAACACAGTAATGTAGCTTTTGGTTTCAATTCATAAAAAATTTGAGTAGTTTTAAATTAAATTAGAAAAGGAAAGTAGTGAGTACTGAGTTGTGCTGCCCATACTTCGAAATGGTATGGTAAGTTTGTCGCTTTTCAAACATGCAGGCCAATTATTTCTCATTAATTTCTTTTGCATTGTTCTCTTATTTCTGTAACTTATAGTAGTATTGTTTTCCGTTACACGACCAAACACGAGAGCACTCACTCACAATGTTGAGAGAAAGAGCAGAGCAGAGCACTGATAGGAAAATGTACAGAGACTATACTATCACTACGGCTGTGGTAAAGAATTAAGTAGCTTCGCAGCTTGTGCTGCACAAAAAAATGGCAGGCAGTCGGTATGCACGAAATTGCGGCTATATTTTGAACCGACTTACAGTCTGCTTGTAGGGCGACAATTTGACATTTAAATTTTGCTATTTGCATCCCATTTTAAGTAGCTGCGTACGCTAGTGTCAAAACCCGACGATTAAATGAGCGAATACAATGAAAATGTATGCTGCGCCCATAATAGCGTTCGCAATACTTTCGTTACTTTGCCAATCGATTAGATGTGCGCTGGCGAGCGCATTTTCTTAAGAAAACTTGACAGTTGTCATATGTTATTTCGTCGAGGTGACAAAACTACATTTTGGTCGGATGAGAAACTTTAGAATCTTTGGAAAGCATTTCGTCGGATTTTGACTTTAACGTAAGGGGGCGAAATTGCATTATAGTTTAGCCTTTATAGTCGCATCTTAGTCCTACATTCCGAATTTCATGCGAATCGCTTGAGAAATTGCTTTATTCCAGAAATTCCAGACAATAATGATCATATTCCAGAATTTCCATAGGAAGAAATCTTATAGACACATCTTAGTCCTACATTCCGAGTTTCATACGAATCCCTTGAGAAATGGCTTGGTTCCAAAAATCCCAGACCCTATTGGCCAGATCCTAGAATTTCCATAGGAACAAGTCTTATAGTCACATATTAGTCCTACATTCCGAGTTTCATACGAATCCCTAGAGAAATGGCTTGGTTCCAAAAATCCCAGACCCTATTGGCCAGATCCCAGAATTTCCATAGGAACAAGTCCTATAGTCACATATTAGTCCTACATTCCGAATTTCATGCGAATCGCTTGATAAATTGCTTTGTTCAAAAACTCTAGTTCCTCATGACCAAATCCCATTGGATATTAAAAAACGTTACTTAAAATCTGTTAAAAACGTAACTTAACATCTGTTAAAAAAACGTTACTTAACATCTGTTAAAAACGTAACTTAACATCTGTTAAATAGTGACATTTAACATCTTACCCTCTTAAACCTTATGGTGAGACGTTGTCACGTCAAAACAATACTCGTATAAATAAATGGTTTAACGAAAATTGTAGGTCAGCAGTCGCGTGTAAAAAAGCAGCCCATTTGGTCTACGTTAATTGCACTTCTGAAGAAAACCTTGTAAAGTTTCGAATAGCTAGAAACAGATCAAACGCTATATTGAAAAGGTCAAAAATAATATATGACCTTATGATTCGAGATAGCATGCGAAAATTTTTGAATTCTGATTCAAACAGTCGAAGCTTTTGGTCGTTTGCTGCATTGGTTAAAAGAAACTTTGCAGACAATAATTCGTCTATTTCTTCTTTATTTCTTAATGGTATTCATTATAGAACTGATATTGAGGAAGCTAATCTCTTAGCTTCTCATTTCGCTGGTGCTTCTACCCTTCCTTTAACTAACCAAAGCCCTCCAATTCTCCCAAATCTAGGTCCAGGTATGTCTAAAATCTATTTCCGGAAACGGGTTGTTTCAAAGATTTTGAAAGAACTTGACCCCAATAAAGCGACTGGCCCCGACGGTATTCCGCCAATAGTATTGAAAAGATTTCATCATACTTTGGCAAAACCGCTTAGCAAATTGTTTCATCTCTCAATAAAGACAGGTGTTTTTCCATCAATTTGGAAAATAGCAAATATTCAACCCGTTCCGAAAAAATGTGATAAATCGACACCTACGAACTACCGTCCTATTGCTTTGTTGTCGGTTCTATCGATGGTAATGGAATCTATCGTTAATTTAAGACTAATGAACTATCTGGATTCGAATGTTCTTTTATCCGATGTGCAGTATGGATTTCGTAAAAATCGTTCTTCAGGTGAACTCATGACGTGCATGACTCATTGTTTGGAGCGAAACATTAAAAACCTAGGTGAATCAAGCGTTGTTTCCTTAGATATTGCTAAAGCTTTTGATAGAGTATGGCATGATTGTCTTATTAATAAGACTCGTGCGCTGAACTTACACTCCTCTCTCACTACATGAATTGAGAATTATTTATGGAACCGTAAAATAAAAGTTTTATTAAATGGTATATCTTCAGATTAACATGGGATCAATGCTGGCGTACCTCAAGGGTCATCCTTGTCGCCCACGCTCTTCTTGATATATATCAACGACCTGTTGTCTTCTACAACCTGTGATATCCATTCTTTTGCTGATGATACAACATTATCGGCTTCCATTGAGTTTGTCAGTCAAAAAGAATGCAATTCTCGCTGGATTGGTTCGCGTGAATTAATGAATTTGACTATTCTGTCGAATATTCAAGTCGTTCTCGATTGGGGCATTTCTAATAGAGTAGAATTTAACCCAAATAAATTTCAGTCCTGTCTTTTTTCTCAGAAGACAGTTCAACATTACGTTTCACCTGTTATAAATGGTGCCCATATTGCGAGATCAGATTCACTTAAGTTGTTAGGTTTAAAAGTATCAAGTGATCTTAGTACTTTGGAGCACAGACGAAATGTAGGAGCTTAATCTGTTTTCTACAAATTTTACAACGGTAAATGTTCTTTAGAAACCCGTTCTCTAGTTCCAGGTCCTTTTGTCAGTAACGTAAACCCTCGTTTAAGGACCAATCAACATAGGTTTGCCTTAAAACTTTTTTCATGTAGAACCCAACACTTTAAATCCTCCTTTTTTCCGAGAGTCTCTTCGATGTGGAATCAATTGGTCGAGCCCGTGTTTCCCGAATTGAAGGATGAAGTGCTCGTAAGCTGTTTTATTAAATATCATTTATTAAATATAAAAAAAAAATATAAAAAAGAAAAATATTATTTACATTATTTTTTAAGATTTGTAATATTTTCTTGGTCAAGGTTTTTTGTAGTTTTCCCTGACCATGATTCATTGATAAAAGTATTTGGACTCGCGTCCTTTTTGTTTCGTGTTCGTTTTTTCGTATTGCTTTTTCAATGAATCAGGGAGAATTCTGAGAAAATAAATTGAAACCGGCTACAAACGTGAGGAATGTGATGTATTGTAAATCACATTCTTCGATTTTTATTCTATTTTTAATTTGAATTTTTAATAAAGGGCTTAGCCCAACTTATTGCCGTGACGCAAGTCATTCAATGAGTCTCTATATATAAAAAAAAAATATAAATTGTTTCAAAATTAACCCGATTTTTATCAAATTTTATGTATTTTCATTGACAACACTTTTTATAATGTATATATATATTATATATATATATTATGATGAGAAGATTAGAAAATCAAAAAATGGACGCTTCCAGAACGACAGGAATTACACATCTAATTCTCGTCCAAAATGTTTTAGATGCCGGTACAAACTACAATACAGCCAGTGAATCGTGCCAAGAGGCCTGATACGGCAGATAGGCGCATCACAGATGGATAAGGTGAAGCAGCCAGCTTACCTCGTAGCTGCAGACCAGGGAAACTAAGTTACACCGGCTTTACGGGCGAAAGCTCGTGAAGAGGGAAGAGGAAGAGCCCCAAGGTCATGGTGAACATTGCCAAACTTGAAAAGGACAGCAACAGTTTGATTGTAAGGAGTGTTTTAGAAGGAAAACCATGCAAGTTTACCTTGGATACATCAGGAGCTTCCAGATCAGTTGTAAGTCCCAAAGTGGTGTCCAAAGGTCAAGTGGAAAAAGTATTTCGTTATAATTTGATGACAGCGACCGATGAAGTTACAGCAGTTAAAGTGCTCCTATAGTGTCATGTTTGGAGAAATACGGTTTTCTGATCGGTTTATTGTGCATTACAGATGAATGCATATTGGGCTTGGATTTCATCACAAAGCACAAGATGTCCTTTGATCTAAAGGACCACGTGTTAAAATGGCGTAATGTGAAAGTGCGACAACCAGAGTGGTGGGTTAAGGGGCATTACTGAAGAAAAAAATACCACCGTTACGCGAGAAAATTATCTATGGCATTAGCCATCATCTATCTAGCAGAAACGGTGATCTTGGGACAGTAGAGGGGGGATAGTGGAGCCAACCAATTTCAGAAAAAACGGATTGCTATGCGGAAGAACTCTAGTGAAACTCTAGTCTAAGATACCAGTGAGAATAATGAATGTTAGCCCATCACCGAACGTGATAAAAGAAGGAACAGTCATTGGCAAGACTCAGGGAGTTAGCTGCATCGCAAACTGCCAGCCTGTAAAAGTAAAGAATACGCCACTAGATCTGGAAAGGAAGCAGGTAATTCGTTTTAAATTTTATATACATGTGCTTCTCCGATGGACAACACTTTTTGTAAAAGTATTGTAGTGATCAGCCCCCTTTTACTTTTTGTAAAAATTTAGAAATGATCGGGCCGGGGCGCTAAAAAATTCTTCTGCCTTGATTTCTGAAAACTGAACTTTCATCTTCAACTGAAATGATATCTTTGGCTAGCAGACTTACAGAAGTTGATTTTTGAAACAAAAGTTAAGCAAGCAAAGAAAATAAGTCTTCTGGAATTGATGAATTCCAGCTAATTTCCATAGTGTCGGATTTGTTTTGAAGCTTTGATAGTTGGAGTATTCAATTGAAGTTGATGTTTTCTTGCATCTTATTTATTTGTGCCATCTTATTCGGCAACAGATGGTTGTTCATTCATTCTTCAAAAAAGCAGTTACGTAAAAGTAATTTTTTATACAAATTTTTCAATTTTTTAAATAATTTATTTATTTGAGTAGTTCTTAGAAGCAGAATTTTTATTGACTTTCTAACCCAGTAGCTGTGCGTGCCTTTTTCGTTTGTTAGGCCTGGTACTACAAACGAATCAGTAACGTTCACTGTTGAGTCATTGGTTTGTAGAAATTCTTCTTATTTTTGTTATTTTTAATTTTTTATTATATTCTTATCTAATTTTACATATATTTTTCATTATCTTGCCGTGTTCGGTATTTTTACTTTGCGAAATTAATTCTTATTTTGAAATTCATTTCACAAATATTCGCGGCATTAAAAGTAATTTTAACTCGATCGCAGCACATCTCGACGCGAATAAACCTGCGATTCTCAGTTTATGTGAAACGCAGGCCTCTTATTTGGGTACCCCAAATGATTTTCATTGTCCGGGGTATTCTCGTGTCGACTGTTTGGTTCCACATCGTGGGGTTATTCTTTTTATTCGTGATGATATCTCTTTTAATGTACCTAAATTTATTATTCCAAACAGTAATCCCATGTTCAATACGATATGGATTGAAATTAAAATTTCAAACCATTCGATGTTTATTTGTTCCATTTATCGTAGTCCTAATTTGTCACCTTTTGACACTAAAATTGAGTTTAATTACTTATCAGAAACTATAGATAAAATTTACCAATCCTCACCATTTTCAGAATTGGTTGTCTTGGGCGATTTTAATGTCCACAATGATTCATGGTTGACCTATTCGAATGGTAGAGATAGTTCTGGTGAAACTGCAGAACTTTTTTCAAATATTAACATTCTCACCCAACTCGTTGATAAGCCAACTAGGTATCCCGATACTTCTCGTCAATCACCTCACCTTTTAGATTTATTTCTAACTTCTATGCCAATGAAATATTCAATTGATGTATCTGCTCCATTAGGACTTTCTGACCATGCTTTGGTAGTAGCCAAATTTTCATTAACACCAGCCATTATAGAGCCTACTCATAAAAGGCTACTTTGGCACTATAAAAATGCAAACTGGGAGCACCTGAACCAATTTTATAGCTCATTTGATTGGTCAACCTGCTTTTCCAGCAATAATTCTGATGAAGCATATTAACTTATCACGTCTACCATTTTGCTAGGAATGAAAAATTGCATTCCTTCTTCATTTAAAAAAAACAATACTCGTATAAATAAATGGTTTAACGAAAATTGTAGGTCAGCAGTCGCGTGTAAAAAAGCAGCCCATTTGGTCTACGTTAATTGCACTTCTGAAGAAAACCTTGTAAAGTTTCGAATAGCTAGAAACAGATCAAACGCTATATTGAAAAGGTCAAAAATAATATATGACCTTAAGATTCGAGATAGCATGCGAAAAATTTTGAATTCTGATTCAAACAGTCGAAGCTTTTGGTCGTTTGCTGCATTGGTTAAAAGAAACTTTGCAGACAATAATTCGTCTATTTCTTCTTTATTTCTTAATGGTATTCATTATAGAACTGATATTGAGAAAGCTAATCTCTTAGCTTCTCATTTCGCTGGTGCTTCTACCCTTCCTTTAACTAACCAAAGCCCTCCAATTCTAGGTCCAGGTATGTCTAAAATCTATTTCCGGAAACGGGTTGTTTCAAAGATTCTGAAAGAACTTGACCCCAATAAAGCGACTGGCCCCGACGGTATTCCGCCAATAGTATTGAAAAGATTTCATCATACTTTGGCAAAACCGCTTAGCAAATTGTTTCATCTCTCAATAAAGACAGGTGTTTTTCCATCAATTTGGAAAATAGCAAATATTCAACCCGTTCCGAAAAAATGTGATAAATCGACACCTACGAACTACCGTCCTATTGCTTTGTTGTCGGTTCTATCGAAGGTAATGGAATCTATCGTTAATTTAAGACTAATGAACTATCTGGATTCGAATGTTCTTTTATCCGATGTGCAGTATGGATTTCGTAAAAATCGTTCTTCAGGTGAACCCATGACGTGCATGACTCATTGTTTGGAGCGAAACATTGAAAACCTAGGTGAATCAAGCGTTGTTTCCTTAGATATTGCTAAAGCTTTTGATAGAGTATGGCATGATTGTCTTATTAATAAGACTCGTGCGCTGAACTTACACTCCTCTCTCACTACATGGATTGAGAATTATTTATGGAACCGTAAAATAAAAGTTGTATTAAATGGTATATCTTCAGATTAACATGGGATCAATGCTGGCGTACCTCAAGGGTCATCCTTGTCGCCCACGCTCTTCTTGATATATATCAACGACATGTTGTCTTCTACAACCTGTGATATCCATTCTTTTGCTGATGATACAACATTATCGGCTTCCATTGAGTTTGTCAGTCAAAAAGAATGCAATTCTCGCTTGATTGGTTCGCGTGAATTAATGAATTTGACTATTCTGTCGAATATTCAAGTCGTTCTCGATTGGGGCATTTCTAATAGAGTAGAATTTAACCCAAATAAATTTCAGTCCTGTCTTTTTTCTTTTTCTTTTTTCAACATTACGTTTCACCTGTTTAAATGGTGCCCATATTGCGAGATCAGATTCACTTAAGTTGTTAGGTTTAAAAGTATCAAGTGATCTTTCCTGGAAGGATCATATTTTTGAAATTTCAAAAAGAGCTAGCCAATGTTTGGGCTTCATAAGACGTTGTAACTTCTACTTCACTCCCTCTGAAGTATTAAGATTATATAAATCTTATGTTAGACCAATGTTAGAATTTAATTCTTATGTGTGGGGTGGGGCTCCTAGATCGCATTTGGTTCATCTTGATGGAGTTCAAAATAGAGTTATTCGTTTGATAAACGATGTAACCATTACTTCGTCTCTTGATACTTTGGAGCACAGACGAAATGTAGGAGCTTTATCTGTTTTCTACACATTTTACAACGGTAAATGTTCTTTAGAAACCCGTTCTCTAGTTCCAGGTCCTTTTGTCAGTAACGTAAACCCTCGTTTAAGGACCAATCAACATAGGTTTGCCTTAAAACTTTTTTCATGTAGAACCCAACACTTTAAATCCTCCTTTTTTCCGAGAGTCTCTTCGATGTGGAATCAATTGGTCGAGCCCGTGTTTCCCGAATTGAAGGATGAAGTGCTCGTAAGCTGTTTTATTAAATATCATTTATTAAATATAAAAAAAAAATATAAAAAAAAAAAATATTATTTACATTATTTTTTAAGATTTGTAATATTTTCTTGGTCAAGGTTTTTTGTAGTTTTCCCTGACCATGATTCATTGATAAAAGTATTTGGACTCGCGTCCTTTTTGTTTCGTGTTCGTTTTTTCGTATTGCTTTTTCAATGAATCAGGGAGAATTCTGAGAAAATAAATTGAAACCGGCTACAAACGTGAGGAATGTGATGTATTGTAAATCACATTCTTCGATTTTTATTCTATTTTTAATTTGAATTTTTAATAAAGGGCTTAGCCCAACTTATTGCCGTGACGCAAGTCATTCAATGAGTCTCTATATATAAAAAAAAAAATATAAATTGTTTCAAAATTAACCCGATTTTTATCAAATTTTATGTATTTTCATTGACAACACTTTTTATAAAAATTTTGAATTGATTGGACCCAGGGCCGAACGGCACCCATATATTTTTAAATTCTCTATATTAACTTCACTTGCCCGTGGCTGGCTGGCTGGCTGGCTGGCTGGCCAAATCTTGTGATCAATTTTTAACCCACTTCCTACAGCCCGATTTTATTGAAATTTTGCACACATGTATATCTCCCAAGACAACACTTTCTATTAAAATTTGAGGCCCCTCGGGCCGCGGGGTCGGGGGGCTCTCATACAAATATTTTACAAAATTTACCCGATTTTCTTTAAATTTTGTACACATGTGTGTCTTCGATGGAAAACACTTTTTGTAAAAATTTGGAGCGATCGGCCCCTTGGGGACCCCAATATACAATTTTTAAATATCGCTATATCGCATCAGATCACGGCAAAGTCTGAGCTCTGTGCTTTGTGAGCAGCGCTGTTCGCTGCCGCTGCGTCATTTGTGAATGATTTTGCCACAAAACGAGCACGCTGTGTGTGTGTGTGTGTGTGTGTGTGTGTGTGTGTGTGTGTGTGTGTGTGTGTGTGTGTGTGTGTGTGTGTGTATCCCCGATTAGAGAATTTACAAGAAAAATTTTAATTTTTATGGGTTTTTTTTTTTTTTAATTATCTCGATTTTATTTAAACTTCGCACACACGTGTATTTGCGATTAGAGAGTTTACATGAAAAATTTATTTTTAAATTCTCTTTATTATTACGAAAAGTAGTTAGTAGATAATAGAATGGAAAGGTGAGCGGCCTCGAAGGCAAAATTAAGGAGATTGAGACCCGGCTGGGCAATCGTACCCAATTCGTCAGAGAGAACACTCAACAAAGCAGTATGAGAGTAATTCCAGAACTTTCTGGCAACCAGAAAGGAATATTGAAGCCACCTGCGTTCGATGGCGAGACAGCATTTGAAAATTTCAAAGTCCAGTTTGAAGCTGCGGTACAACATAATGGTGGGACGCTGAAGAACAACTAAATTCTCTAATCCTGGCGTTGAGGGGCAAAACAGCAGACGTATTGCAAATTATACCAAATGCCGAGATGAGTTCCGGAAGAATCTTGAAAGAGTTGGACTTGCGTTATGGACAGTCTCACACTCAGGAGTTAAGCAAAATACAGCTCCAGATGAAGAAACAACAGCGAGGAGAACGACTTCAAGAATTAGAACGGCAAATAACCAAGCTAGCACGACAAGTCTGTTGTGGGGTTCCGGCTGGTATCTTGTACGGACTGGCAGTGGATGCGTTCATCAATGCTATCCGAGCTGAACAATTAAAACTTTATTTGAGGACAGCCAGAGGAAAGTCGATGAATGAGGTATAAGCATCGAAGTATACGAAGAAGCTAGAGCCAGTTTGTCCACTGATTTAATTAGATTCCGCAAGTTGGAAACTGAGGAAATCACACAAATAGGCCCCCTCATTGATGAAAAGATTAGAAAATCAAAAAATGGACGCTTCCAGAACGACAGGAATTACACATCTAATTCTCGTCCAAAATGTTTTAGATGCCGGTACAAACTACAATACAGCCAGTGAATCGTGCCAAGAGGCCTGATACGGCAGATAGGCGCATCACAGATGGATAAGGTGAAGCAGCCAGCTTACCTCGTAGCTGCAGACCAGGGAAACTAAGTTACACCGGCTTTACGGGGCGAAAGCTCGTGAAGAGGGAAGAGGAAGAGCCCCAAGGTCATGGTGAACATTGCCAAACTTGAAAAGGACAGCAACAGTTTGATTGTAAGGAGTGTTTTAGAAGGAAAACCATGCAAGTTTACCTTGGATACATCAGGAGCTTCCAGATCAGTTGTAAGTCCCAAAGTGGTGTCCAAAGGTCAAGTGGAAAAAGTATTTCGTTATAATTTGATGACAGCGACCGGTGAAGTTACAGCAGTTAAAGTGCTCCTATATTGTCATGTTTGGAGAAATACGGTTTTCTGATCGGTTTATTGTGCATTACAGATGAATGCATATTGGGCTTGGATTTCATCACAGAGCACAAGATGTCCTTTGATCTAAAGGACCACGTGTTAAAATGGCGTAATGTGAAAGTGCGACAACCAGAGTGGTGGGTTAAGGGGCATTACTGAAGAAAAAGATACCACCGTTACGCGAGAAAATTATCTATGGCAAGGTTAACGGTGATCTTGGGACAGTAGAGGGGGGATAGTGGAGCCAACCAATTTCAGAAAAAACGTATTGCTATGCGGAAGAACTCTAGTGAAACTCCAGCCTAAGATACCAGTGAGAATAATGAATGTTAGCCCATCACCGAACGTGATAAAAGAAGGAACAGTCATTGGCAAGACTCAGGGAGTTAGCTGCATCGCAAACTGCCAGCCTGTAAAAGTAAAGAATACGCCACTAGATCTGGAAAGGAAGCAGGTAATTCGTTCGCTGTATAAACATCTTCCAGCAACACAGTAACAAGTAGCAAAAAAGGGGCTAGAGCTATTTGCCGACGTGTTTTCTGTCTGCGACAACGACATGGGTAAAACCAATATAGTGCGACATCGAATCGATACAGGAAATGCTATTCCAATTCGACAGGCGAGAAGACGATTACCACTTGAAAAACAACAAGAGGCAGAAACACTGGTCAAGAAGATGGTACGAGATGGAATCCTAGAAAAGTCTAAAAGCCAATGGAGCTCACCTGTGGTACTTGTTCAAAAGAAAGATGCGTCAACGAGATTTTGTGTGTACTATCGGAAACTGAACGGGAGCCCCCGACCTTGGCTCCCATACACATTTTTTACACATGGGTATTACCGGTGACAACAATTTTTGTAAAACAATTTGAAGTGGAGGGGCTCTAAAATTATTTTTTTCCAAATTAACGTGTATCAAACTTTGCACACATATGTATCTCCTATTAGAGAATTTACATAATTTTTATGGGTTATTGTTTTTTGTTTTTCCTTTTTGTACTTTATGTGCTATACTTTTTGAGTTATTTGCAAAAACTCGAAAAACTGTCCAAGTAAACTGTCACTTTCGGTTGTCAGATTTCCGTCAAAATTAACTAGCACCTCACAATTTATGTAAAAAGCTTAAATAAGAATTTTTATCCCCATAAGTTCAGCCGTCTGGTCTGTAGGGTGGATACAGACACACCGACAGAGATTTTTTTTTCTTTTTCTGGCTCAGGAGATACGGTAAGGGGAAAATCTGCAAAAATCCCGAATTCGAAAATTTTCATTATTACTATACTTTACTCTATTGTTACGAAATTCAGGCTTCCGAGTTCGTAAACGATTTTGCAAATAAAACACAACACAAGTTAATTGATTTACAAATAATAACTTTAATTAATAAAGAGTAAAAATAACACAAAACAGCGCTTGTCCCGAACAGATTCAGCACTCCGTCTGATGTTGTACCTTGTCAATCTGTCGATGTGAACAACTTTCATTTTACATCTGGGGCTTTGTTGGATCCGATATACTACATCATTAATCCTCTTAATGATCTTGTAATGGCCTTCCCAACTTTGCTGTAGTTTTTGAGATTTTCCTTTTCTTCTCTTGGGATTGTACAGCCAAACCAAATCTCCTTCCTGAAATCCTCCACAGTTGTACGCAGGTCATATCGCGTTTTTATCCAGATGCTGGCATCACTACGTTGCTCCTTACTGCAGCATGAACAGCGATCATCCTCTGTCTTAGATCACTAACTTAGTTCTCCTTTGTTTTCGGCTCAACTGGTGGTGATCCAAATTTAATGTCGCATGGTAGACGAAGGTCTTTGCCAAATACAACCATTGCTGGTGAGTTTTTAGTCGTGTTGTGGACAGCGCTACGATACACATGGGCCAATTGACCCAATATAAGCTATTCCTTATTCTATGTAATTCTTGCAGGACTTCTTGGACTCGGTTCGTTAGTAGCACAATCTGTGATTTTGTGCTTCAACCATCGGCTAATTCCCATTGCCTTACCAGCAGTTTATCTTCCAATCTCAATGACTGCCATTGAGCCCAGTAACTTATTACTGTAGGACTTGCTGTTGCAATCTCGTGCCACTTCGGGCTTTCACCTTGCTCCCTCCATTGAAATATTATATTTAAAATATTGTCAAGCAATCTTCAACTTGTATTCTTATTTGTGCAACTACTTCAGAGCACTTCTTGTTTTTTAGAATTGTGTGCTGTTTGCTATGGGGTGCACAAGGTCTTCTTGATAATCCATTGGGATTATTCTGCAGACTAGAAGTGTCTTCCAGCTAAGGCCTCGCAAAACATGTTCCATCAACCGCTCGAACGTAGCAGGAGCGTTGCATAAACCATACGGCATTACAGAAAATTGATACAAGCCGTTTCCCATAGTAAATGCTGTCTTCTCCTTGTCGTCGTCATGAATTGCTGCCTGCAAGTATCCGCTTAAGATCCATTGTACTAAATATTCTGGCTCCCGATAAGGTATCCAACGTGTCGTCTAAATGTGGTAATGGATAACCATCCTTCTTGACGACATTGTTTAGTTTCCGATAGTCCAGACAAAATCTCGTTGAACCATCTTTCTTTTGAACAAGTACCACAGATGAGCTCCATGTGCTTTTGGACTTCTCTATGATTTCGAGTTCGTAATGGATTTTGCAAATAAAACACAACACGAGTTATTTAATTTACAAATATTACCTTTAATTAATAAACAGTAAAAATAACACTAGTTTACAATTTTATACTGGACAACTTTTAAATGCACTTAAAAACATTTATAATACTTGTTCTTTACAATAATAAGGTGGTAGCTTTATTACTTTGCAAGAACTTTTACAACTTGACTGGTTAAATTCCAAATAACTAATGAATCCTATGCATCAAGAGAAGACCAGAAAATTGTAGCCTTTTATTCCCTTATTTACAACTAACGATACTCATATATAATGAATCATCTTCTAAAAATAAACTACATAATGAGTCATGGTCTTTCACAAAAACCGGGCAAACCGCATAAACCGCTTTGACTACATTTTTGACCAGTACATAATGATTCAAACTTACAGGCGGTTACATTTGAAATTTCAAATAATCTAATAAGTCGTATAACCTATTATGCTATTTATGCTATGCTATGTATGCTATTTTTAAATTCTCTATATTAACTTCGCGCGACGTGGCTGGCTGGCTAGGGGCTGGCTGGTCTGATTTTCTGATCAATTTTTAACCCACTTCCCAAAACCTGATTTTATTGAAATTTTGCACTCATGTATATTTCCGGTGACAATACTTTCTGTTAAAATATTTAAAAACATTTTACAAAATTTACCCGATTTTCTTTAAATTTTGTACATATGTGTTGTAACGAAGTTTTAAAGCTGGGGTATGCTCAGCTATTTCCAGGGGTTCGTTACAGAAAATTTAAAACTTTGTCTTGGTTTTCTTTTGGAATTTTATTTAACTTATGATTTTACAATGTCTTAGCTCACTATTTTACTCGGGGTTTTACAATGTTTTAGCTAACTGTTTTATTCGGGGTTTTACAATGTTTTAGTTTACTGCTTTATTCGTGGAGTCGACGTCCCGACATCGTAAGGTGCATTCGTTGGTGTGTGGGTCGTATCACTAAGTATAACTAACCAAGTTAGACATGGAGAGATAAAATCTCTGCCACATCTGACAATAGTTTGCAAATAAATAACGATAATAGCATATAACCCCTTACCACGGGTGGGGGGAAGCTATATGCTATATATATACTATGATAATAGGCTCACAACCCCTTACCGCGCGTGGGTGGAAGCTGTGAGCTATATATAAAGTACGGAAAATGTCTTACAACCACTTACCACGAATGGGGGAAACCGTAAGATATGTCTAGACTAATGTTCTTGTAAGTAAAATATCTATCCAAATCATAACTGGAGAGATAAAATCTCTGCCCCCTATTAGCGGAATAGCTAAATGTTACCACGAGTGGGGAGAAGTTGCAACCCGTATACAACCTAGGAAACGTAGCTGACCAAACCAGAAATGGAGATATAAAATCTCTGCCCCCGAAATGACAATAGCTTACAACCCCTTACCACGGGTGGGGGGAAGCCGTAAACTGTATAATATCGGTAGTACGTAGCTAAGCCAAATTACAATTGGAGAGATAAAATCTCTGCCCCCTATGAGCGAAATGATAATAGTTTGCAACCCCTTACCACGGGTGGGGGGAAGTTACAAACTGTATACAATCTTTGCTAGTAAATAATGATAATAGCATATAACCATTTACCACGGGTGGGGGGAAGCTATATGCTATATATATACTATGATAATAGGCTCACAACCCCTTACCGTGGGTGGGGGAAGCTGTGATCTATATATAACTAAGAAATAGAAATAAACTAAGAATAAACTAAGAATAATGAGACTTACCAGTGGTGCACCCTGCGACGGTTCACGAACGACTCCCTGTTGGTCGATCAGCAGCCTCCTTTTATACTTGAACTAACGGTTCATTTGGTTTTTTTTTTTTTTTTTTTTTTTATAATTCGCGCACGCTTCAAGGGGTTCGCACCCTTATAATGCTCGGCTATATGCTTGGCACAGCGTGGGCGTTAAGGAAGAGGAGGAGAAAAGAGGAGATGTCTATGAGCTTGTGTTTTGAATGCCTGTGGATCATAGTGATGTGGGAAGACAGAGCTTGGCAGAGCATTCCACATACGAGTTGTACGGCTGAAGAACGAATCCCTGAATTTAACTGTACGTCCGAAGATGGGCTTAAAGGTAAACTGATGAGCATTTAGAGCGCCACGAGTATTGCGGTTGAATTCAAGGAGAGGTGGCATGCAGCTGGCTATTTCTCTTGAGCACCGCTGGTAGAAGAAGCGATAAAATAGTGACAAGCAAGAAACGTTCCTGCGGTGTTCAAGCGAATCAATCGATTTCGCTATATTTTCGTCACCGATAAGTTTTATCGCGCGGTTTTGTATTCTATCTAGCTGATGCAAAGTAGTCTTAGGCGCACCAGACCAGATATGGCAATTGTACTCAAGTTTTGGGCGAATAAAAGCCTTGTAAATGGTAGCCAGATCAGACGGAGTGAAATATTTCTTGCACCGGGCTAGAAAACCTAAACATTTCGCAGCATTTTTAGCGACGGTAAATTCTACTCGATTGTTTTCTCCCCATTGTATTATGCTGTCAAGGTCAGAATTTAACGTGCTTAACATACGATGTTGTTTGAGTTCCACATCAGAGGTGGAGGGACGTTCCTCAAACTTATATGAGAAGCTGAGAGTGCTGTCGTCAGCGAAAGAGTGAATTGGATTAGAAGTCACAGATAAGAGATCATTAATAAAAATGAGGAAGAGTGTCGGGGATAGAACAGAGCCCTGGGGAACGCCAGCATTTATGTGGTGTATTTCAGATTTGAAACCGTCTAAAACAACTTGAATTGAGCGGTCCAAAAGATAGCTTCTAATCCATTGAAGCAGTTTATCATCGACACCATAAGCACGCATTTTAGACAAAAGAGCTTGATGCCAAACTCTGTCAAATGCCTTTGAAATATCGAGTGCAACAGCTTTGCTTTCTCCAAAATGATGCAAAGATCGGTTCCACTGTTCGGTGAGATAAACCATCAAATCACCAGTAGAACGTTGCCCACGAAACCCATACTGCCGGTCACTAAGGATTACGTTGGTTTCAAGATATTTCTTAAGCTGATAATTGATCAGCGTTTCCATGACCATGAATCGACGACGAGGCTGAATTTTTGATTCTTTTCACGAAAGACCAAAAATTTTTACTACCTATGGGACATTGTAGTATTTTTTGCCTTAATTTTCGGTCGTAGGCGAATTTGACTCGCCGAAGATGGGCATTGCAATCATTTCTTGCTCGTTTAAACTTTTTTCGGTTTTCCTCGGAAGGGTTTGCTTTGTAAAACCGAAAGCATACCTCTCTAATCCTAGAAGCCTCTTTACAGCTCAAGTCATACCATCCATCTTCCTTTGATTTGATAGATTTATTCCTAAAAGGGATAAACTTTCTCATACCAATAAGAATGATGTTTGTTATTGCATCAGCGGCGGCATCCACGTTGCTATCGCGAAACAATAGCGACCAGTTATAACTCCCAAAGAAGTTGTTAAGGCCGTCCCAATTGGCTTTCTCGTATTGCCATACTATTTTTTTGGGAGTTTTTTCTCTAACTACGTGGTTTATTAACGAGAAATTAGCTGATACTACACAATGGTCTGATGAGCCTAGGGGCGATGATACATTGACGGAGTATTTATCAGGACGAGAGGTAAGGAACAAGTCTAGGGTGTTTGCGGAATGATTTGCAATGTCAGGTATTCGTGTAGGCTCATTTACAAGCTGAGTAAGGTGATTAAACTCAGCGAATAACTCAACACACCTTCCTTCGAGTGTTGACTGGCCAGAATGGCGAAGCCACCCAGAATTGTGTACATTGAAATCGCCCGCAATAACGATTTCATTTTTACGATTTCCAATTCTTAAGATGGAATCAGACAGTGCATCAAACTCGCTCTGAGTTGAAACACTGTCTAAGTGGGGGCTTCTGTAAAGGAAACAGTAGTAGATGTTGCGCTCATGTACCTTTACTTTGAGCCAAATGAAATTGAATTCCGGATTGGAACTTTGGCTAAAATGAGGCAAAAGCTGAAACGCAACATCTCTACGAACATAGATTGCGAGCCCGCGTCGAGGGAAAAATAATGGCACCAAGCTATACCCAGGTAGATTAAATTCCGATGCATCAGAATTATCAAATACCTGAGTTTCACTCAGTGCCAGAATTGCTGGCCTGTGGACATGTACATGGTTAAACACAGCGAACGAATTCGTTCTCAGCCCACGTATGTTGCTGAGATCCACTCTGAAAACACACATAACTACAACAAACAAACACACAAAACACAACTTACCGCTTCTTTTTACCGAATTGAGAAGAGAATGTCTCAAAATGGATTATCAACACAAATTGTCGCCAGTGTTATGCCTTCACGACAAAATGAGTTAAATCACCAGAAGAAACAAACACTCACAATCCGTTATTCTAATAGCTAAAGAAATAGATCATCAACAGACTGCCGCATACAAAATACACGACAGTTATATTTCACCAATTTCTTTAGCTGCGACGATGGGGATGGGGAACACGGACACTCACACTGCACTTTGCACTTGTTGATCGGCGCCGATCACGCGAACCGTTGATTGTTTTGCGAGCACTTTAATTTTGGTTTTTTTTTGTTTTTTTTTTGTTTTTGCACAAGCATTTTCATTTGGTCCAGCATGCGTATAGTAATCTTCCGTGTGTGTACATTGTCTCTGTTTGTGCGTGCGCCATGCGTATACCGTGTGTGTGATGTATGTTTACCGTTGTCCGCATGCTGAACCCAATGACCGTGTTGTTGTTGTATTACATAGCTCTTGTAAGTAATTACATATAATTATGTATGATTTCGCTTTGTAACTCCATTGCCATTGAAGCAAAGCCCGTTATAATTGTTCTTACCTTACAGTGTGCTTATTCTAAAGTGAGTAAAATATTTTGTATGCAAGAAAGTATTATATTATATTATTATAATTTACGTGTTATGTTTAACAATATGTATATGTATAATATTCAATTCAAATAGTCTTTACAACCCAAAAAAAAGAGTTTTCGCGAACCCTGGACCGCTGAGCTGGTTACGTTGTAGGGGGATTTTGTGTGCGTCCAAAATCGTCCTTATACCCCCCCTTTACTTCCGTTAAGAAATGGTTACGTTGGCCTCTCCCTACCGCCTGATTTTTAATTGATATCTTCTTTCGCCGGTCTCGATTACAAACCTCATCTGATGGTTTCGTTGTCGTATGTTCTTGGCCCTGGTGACCTCTCGGGGCCAGTGTTGGGAAGATTCTCGTCCGACGTATGGCGCATGGGGCTCTACGTTCCCATGAACCCAGACCTCGGAGAAGGGTCCTTCTGCTGTTCTGCTGCTGTTGGCCTTGTCGTTTTCCTCGACTATGATGTGGTGTTACTGGTCCCCTATGCCATCACTAATCGTGCCTAGCCGTCATCCCGGGGAATGTTGGAAGTCTTCCCGCACTTCTATCTCGCCTTCGAGCAGGTTGCCCAGTCCCTGCTGTCGTCTGGTATCTCTCTTGCTCTTGTTGTCTCGTTCGCTGCTACAGTATGGTTCGCCCCTGCTTCCCTGTCACTGTACCTTAGTCCTGCCGTGTCGCTGTCCTTCCTCCCGGTATGAGAGTTTGATTCTTGGCGTGTCTCCCTGAGCGCCTGCTGTTTCCTTCGGTGTCTCGTGTTCTTGGACCCATGGAAATGGAGTATTCGTTGAAAAGTTGGTGTTTCTTCGGGCGTCTTACCTGGATCCTCCGGCTGTGATAAATCTGATGGGACCAGAGTGTCTTCTGTTTTGTACTCCTTTAGGTCGCTGACGTGTGCGGTGCGAGTCCCGTGTTATTGTTTATTCGGAGTCGGACAATTACTGGAGACACGAACCTGATGACCTCATAAGGTCCGTCATACCTTGGGGCGAGTTTTGCTGCAAAATTGTCAATCACCTTGGATAGGTGGTGCTGTTTCACCAGGACCAACTGTCCGATCGTGGGTTTCCAGGGTCGTCTTCGAAGATTGTAGTACCTCGCTTGATTCTGAGCTGCTTGTTCCAGGTTCCGCCGCACAAGTTGGAAGACTTCTTGTAGGTGTTCAGTATTTCCCGTCCCGCTGGTTCTCTCGTCGAAAAGTGTCCGTGGTAGGCGAGGCTCTCGACCCTGGGTGAGGAAGGCTGAAGCCTGTCGATTCCTCTACACTGGAGTTTATGGCTAATGAGATCTCGGGGAGGAGTTCGTCCCACCCCCTGTTTTGTTCGCCTACAAACTACAAACAAACATTGTCTTAACTGTGCGGTTTGCTCGTTCTGTGGGGTTCTCCTGGGGCGTGTATGAGGCGGTGAATTGGTGTTTGACCCCCAGCTCTTGTGGGAACTTCCGGAACTGGTTACTGGAGAATTGGGCTCCGTTGTCGCTGACGAAGATCTTCGGAACTCCGTATCGGGCCAAGATTCGCTCACGAAAGGCCTTCTTCAGAGATTCCCATGTGGCTTTTCTTAGTGGGACGATCTCTGTCCACTTTGAGAACGAAGAGGACGAGCATAACCGTGTTGCCGTGTTTAGATCAGGGGAGTGGTCCGACGAAATCCGCGCACACGATATTCCAGGGTCCGTCTGCGATTTGAGACAGCATGGCTCCGGCTGGCTTCTGTTGGATCGACTTGAACTTTTGGCAGGATTCGCAGCGCCGAACATACCAGCTGATGTCCCGGAACATTCCTGGCCAGTAATATCTGTTGGTAATGCGGGTGATTGTCTTGCGGATCCCCAAGTGTCCGGCGGTGGGTTCGTCCTGATTCTCCCTCAGGACTCGTGTTCGTTGGTATTTTGGGACGCATAGCTTCCAAGGGGTACAGTCCTCGTCTGTGGTCTGTTGGGAAAGTGGTGATAGAGATTGTTGCCCTCGATGACATAGTCCGGAAATTTCTGCGGACTTCCTTCGACTTCCACTTTCTTCGTTCAAGCCAACTGCATTTGTCTATGTCGATGTTTTCTGCAGTCGCCGTTCGCAGGACTTCTCGGGGTTGACGTGAAAGTGCGTCAGGGACCACGTTCAACTTTCCTCGTCGATACTGGATGTCGTATGTAAATTGTTGTAATTCCAAGGCCCAACGAGCGATTCGTCCCGACGGAGTCTCGATTGAGTTGAGCCATTTCAACGCCAGATGGTCCGTGATGATCGTGAAATTATATCCTTCCAGGAAGGGTCGCATCTTGCGAACGCCCCAAACTATGGCTAGGCATTCCATCTGTTCGCAGGATAAATTTCCTTTCAAAGTCCGGACAGGCGAGAACCGGTGCTTGCGTAAGTCGTTCCTTCAACTGGTCGAATGCGTCTTGCTGCGTGTCAGTCCACTTCCAATGTTTCTCCTTCTTTAGGAGGCTAGTTAGGGGTTGGACGACCTTTGCGAACTCGAGAACAAATCTCCTGTACCACGAAGCGATCCCTAGGCAGCGACGGAGTTCTCGCAGGGTAGTCGGTGGTCGGAGTTCTCGAATGGCCGCAATTTTCTCTGGGTCAGTGTGAATTCCTTGTTCACTGAACATGTGTCCCAGGTACTTTATTTCCTTCTTGAAGAATTCACACTTGTCTGCGTTGATTTTTAGGTTCGTCTGGTGCAGCCGTCGTAGTACTTCTCTCAGGTGTGTCATGTGGTCCCCCAAGGACTCTCCGGTCACGACGATGTCATCTAAATAGGCGAAAGCGCGAAGTTCCATATCTGGACCAATGACCTGGTCTAGTGCTCGCTGGAATGTGGCGGGAGCGGAGTGGAGCCCGAAAGGCATGACTCGCCATTGGAAAATCCCACGCCCGGGCACGGTGAACGCTGTAAACTTTTTGCTGTCTTCCTCCATCGGAATTTGCCAGTACCCATTCTTGAGGTCTAGGCTACTGATATACTTCACGTTCCTGAGACGATCTAAAATGTGGGGGATTCTCGGAAGCGGGTAAGCGTCAGGGACAGACTTGGAGTTCAGCTGCCTGTAGTCTCAATTTCCCGGTCTTTTTCCTTACCAAGACGATTGGGGCACTGAAGGGGCTTTTGGATGGTTCAATGCATCCCTTTTCTAATAAGTCATTGATTTCATCGTTGATAATGTTTTGCATGGCCGGGTTCTTCGGGAACTACCGTTGCTTTAGTGGTCGATCGTCTTGCATCACGATTTTATGGCTAGTGATATTGGACACGCCCCTCATCGACTCAAATTTCCTAAGCTCTTGGTCCAGGAAGGACTTTATCCTGTCGTCTTCACTGGGGATCTTGCTTTGGATGGCACAAACCTGGGGTCCTGTTGGCTGCGTAATCGTTCTTTCGTAGTTGAGGGTAGGGTTATATCCGCCTATGCTCATCGTTGCCTTTGCCCGACTGAGGAAATCCAGTCCGAAGATTATTCTGTCGATGGCCTCCGGGAGAATGAGTAGTTGCATCTTGCAACAGCTGTGTCCAAATTGTATCGTGGTCTCGAAGGAATATTCTACCAGTCTTTTCGTGCCGTTTGCCATCCGTACGGATACCGCCGTTCTCATTGTCTGTCCTGTATGTCGTATTGCGCGTGCGTAGGCTTCGCTGATGAGAATTCTTGTAGCTCCTGTGTCGATTGTAGCGGGGGTTTCTTCTCCTCCCAAGGTTATCGTAGCGGCTATGCGGTCGTGTTCTTGTTGCAGTGGTCCTAATTGTGTCGGGGCGTGGGGTTCTGGGGTTCCATCTCTCCCTGGCTTTGATGGAACCCGATGGAGTTTCCCGTCGGTCGACGACAACAGTCTATCGTTCTGGCATTCCGTTTGCCATACTCCCAGCAAAACAGCACCCTGGGGTTCCGACATTCGCGGGAAAAATGCCATTGCTGGCCGCAACGTCGACAGGCTGATCGCGGGTCGATGGGTCTTCTGGCACTGGGATTACTTGTCGGTGTTGCTCGTCCCGTCATGGTGGTCGTGATGGTGCGTCGACATTTCTGGTGCCGCAGTTAAGGCATTCGAAGTCTTCGGCTAATTTTACTAACTCCTCGAGGCATACGAAATCTTTCCATTTTATGTAAAGCTGGTAGTCCTGGCGACTATTTCGGGCGTGGCGAATTATATTCTGAATGGTGATGATGTAATCTTAAATTTTTCCCACGGCTGTTGTTTACGTTGGCGGATGTCATCTTCTAATCCTTCGAAGAATCGAGCTGGCAGGAAGAACCTCAAGAAGTCCTTTTTGATAGCATGCCACTCTGTACATTGACCGTTGTTGTTTCGGTACCATATCAGCGCTGTGTCCTTGAGGAGTTCTGCCATCGTTCGCGGAAGCAAGTTTTTGTTCAACCCATAGACGTCGGAGAGCTCCTCGACGCGTTCAATGAAAGCAAGCGGGTCGCGCACGCCGTCTAATTTCACCGACCACTTCCGAACGTGGTCGATGACAGCCGAGTACGATGGTGCGGGTTGGGCTGGAACCGATGTGTGTTGGTCTGTGTTGTTGATGATGCCGGTCATATTCTCGTAAACGTCATCTGTATGCGAGAAAACTACTTGTGGAGGATGTACAGGTGAGGCACTCCTCCAGTGTTGGCTTTCCACAGTGCGGAATCGGTCCTGAACTTCTGCTTAAAGTTCGCCTTCATTCAAGAACGAGGAAAAACGTTTACGAAGTTCTTCGACGGTGCCGGTGTCCTCTAGCCCACATTCCTTAGCGTATGTGACCAGATCTTCCTTGCGTAGTGAATATATCCACGCTGTCTTCATACTGGGGGTTGTTGTTTCCGGTACTATGATTCTTGTCTTTTGCGGTGATGTCACGGCCGATGCGTTGGAGGGAAATTTAACGTGGTCTTTCGTGGCGAAGTAGTGATTTCACAACAACAATTTGAGAATCTTTTATGGCGGGTTCTCGAAGTCTTCTGTGGGGGGTGTCGTAGCTTGATGATGCTTGATATTTTTTTTTCTGCGTAGAAGTCCCTGCTCGGGCGCCACTGTAACGAAGTTTTAAAACTGGGGTATGCTCAGCGACTTTCAGGGGTTCGTTACAGAAAAATTTAAAACTTTGTCTTGGTTTTTTTTTCTTTTGGAATTTTATTTAACTTATGATTTTACAATGTCTTAGCTCACTATTTTACTCGGGGTTTTACAATGTTTTAGCTTACTGTTTTATTCGGGGTTTTACAATGTTTTAGTTTACTGTTTTATTAGTGGAGTCGACGTCCCGACATCGTAAGGTGCATTCGTTGGTGAGTGGCTCGTATCACTAAGTATAACTAACCAAGTTAGACATGGAGAGATAAAATCTCTGCCACCTCTGACAATAGTTTGCAAATAAAAAACGATAATAGCATATAACCCCTTACCACGGGTGGGTATATATATATATATATGCTATATATATACTATGATAATAGGCTTACAACCTCTTACCGCGGTTGGGGGGAAGCTGTGAGCTATATATAAAGTACGGAAAATGTCTTACAACCCCTTAGCACGGATGGGGGGAAGCCGTAAGATATGTCTAGACTAATATTCTTGTAAGTATAATATCTATCCAAATCAGAACTGGAGAGATAAAATCTCTGCCCCCTATGAGCGGAATAGCTAAATGTGGAATTGCAACCCATTACCACGAAGTTGCAACCCGTATACAACCTAGGAAACGTAGCTGACCAAATTACAATTGGAGAGATAAAATCTCTGCCCCCTATGAGCGAAATGATAATAGTTTGCAACCCCTTACCACGGGTGGGGGGAAGTTAAAAACTGTATACAACCTTTGCTAGTAAATAATGATAATAGCATATAACCACTTACCACTGGTGGGGGGAAGCTGTGAGCTATATATAACTAAGAAATAGAAATAAACTAAGAATAAACTAAGAATAATGAGACTTACCAGTGGTGCACCCTGCGACGGTTCACGAACGACTCCCTGTTGGTCGATCAGCAGCCTCCTTTTATACTTGAACTAACGGTTCATTTGGTGCAGCATGCGTATAGTAATCTTCCGTGTGTGTACATTGTCCCTGTTTGTGCGTGCGCCATGCGTATACCGTGTGTGTGATGTATGTTTACCGTTGTTCGCATGCTGAGCCCAATGACCGTGTTGTTGTTGTAGTACATAGCTCTTGTAAGTAATTACATATAATTATGTATGATTTCGCTTTGTAACTCGGTGGCAACACACTTGTGTAAATATGTAATTCACACTGTGTATTGCCATGAGTGTTGCTATATAATTGTCGGGGCAGTGCTATTGAAGCAAAGCCCGTTACAATTGTTCTTAGCCTACAGGGTGCTTATTCTAAAGTGAGTAAAATATTTTGTATGCAAGAAAGTATTCCAAATACATTTTATATTATAATTTACGTGTTATGTTTAACAATATGTATATGTATAATATTCAATTCAAAAAGTATTTACAACCCAAAAAAAAGAGTTTTCGCGAACTCTGGACCGCTGAGCTGGTTACGTTGTAGGGGGATTTTGTGTGCGTCCAAAATCGTCCTTATTGTGTGTCTGTGTATTTTTATGATTCTTGTTGGGGTTTTTGGTGTCTTTGTTTGTCTTTTGGGGTTTTTTGCCCACTTTTTGCCCACGACATCAAAGAAGTTTTTCTTCAATCGCGCGTAAAAGTTATACGGACTGTTTTTAGTTTTTCTTTGTCTTGTGCGTTAACAAACAACGTTGATGGTTTTCCGACACTAGAACAGGCGACATACAATTGACTATGCAAAATGCATGGATTTTCAAGGTTAATGCCGCAACACTCAATGACTGCCCTTGTGATTTAATTTTTTAAGAATTTTTTAAAAAATTTACCCGATTTTCTTCAAATTTTATACGCATGTGTATCTCCGATGGCGGTCAGCAATCAGTAGAATAGGGGGAATAACTCAGAATGCTCTAGAATTGCAGGTGGCCGTAACTATCTCTGACTGGTGGAAGTGCGATCAAACCTCCACGTGGTGGCCGCCGGTAATTTTCCTCCAATGTAGGAAAAGCTGAATGATCAGGCTAGTTCCTTCAAAATAAGTTTGGCGCGACGTGGTGGCCGCCGGTAATTTTCCTCCAATGCAGGAAAAGCTGAATAATCAGGCTAGTTCCTTCAAAATAAGTTTGGCGCGAGGTCAATAACCTCGCCTGTAAAAAATTATTATTACGGAACCCAAAATCAGCCTCGGATACACTGACGAACGACGACGACCACGGCAACGAAAACGGCTAAACGATTTAAGAATTTTCTCATGGAACGTACGCTCACTGTATAGAGCTCGAGCTGCGCAGCAGCTGGCCGATACCCTGTCTAAATATAAGGCTGACATAACAGCAATTCGGGAGATGCGGTGGACAGGGAATGGTGTCTTACAAAAATCAGAATATGACATATATTACAACTGTCATGCAAGACATCATGTGCTAGGGTTGGGGTTTCTAGTCAGCAAAAGAATGAAACCCACCGTTATCGGCTTTAAAGCAATAAATGAACGGCTATGCACCCTTCGCGTGCGGGGCAAATTAAAAAACATAAGCCTCATAAACGTTAACTCACCTACAGAGGATTCCCCAAATGATGAAAAAGAAGAATTCTTTGAATCAGTCGAACGGGAACTCCATGCCTGCCCTGATGTAAAAATCATTCTGGGGGATATGAATGCTAAAATAGGTAAAATAGTATTCAGGCAGTACATTGGCACCCATAGCTTACACGAGAACACTAATGACAATGGACAACGAGTCATAGAGATGGCAGCAAGCAATAATTTGGTCGTTGGGAGTACAAGGTTTGTGCGTAAAAATATCCACAAAGCCACCTGGGTATCTCCTGATGTAGCCACTCGCAACCAGATAGACCACGTGTTGATAGACCGCCGCCACAACCCGAACCTGATGACAGTACGAACGTACCGAGGTGCTAACGTCGACTCGGACCACTATCTTGTTGGTATGGTGCTCCGAGCGCGGATTGCATCATCACGAAATACTGCATCCGTGAATCAGATTCGAGTCAACACGGCTGCCCTTCGCAATGAAGAGACCAGAAAAAACTACGGTCAAGGACTCGCCCTAAATGCAGGGAGATTAAGGCCTGGGGCTGAGATGTCGGGCGTAGAAGAGAAATGGACATGCCTTAAGAATACTGTCATTAGTACTGCTGACTCCATCTTAGGCAGAAGTCGTAGAGATCGAAACGACCAGCCGGCCAGCTAACTGAGGAATTGGAGGCTCCACCAATGACCGAAGATCATACTTTGCTGCCGCCACCAAGCATAGACGAAGTTAGCAGAGCGATAAATCGGCTCAAAAATAATAAGGCTCCGGGATCTGATGGGATCCCAGCTGAACTGATAAAAATAGGAGGCCCCACATTACACCAAGCAATTCATGATATAATAGTGCAAGTATGGGAAGAAGAAGCTATGCCAGAAGACTGGCGAAGAGGCATCCTGTGCCCCATACATAAGAAAGGAGATATCACAACCTGCAGCAATTATCGTGGTGTAACGTTATTGAGTACCGCGTATAAGATTTTCTCCTCTATCCTTCAAGACAAGATAGCCTCATACGATAAAGTCATTATTGGTCTTCATCCCAGGCAAATCAACAACTGATTAAATTTACACCCTAAGGCAGGTGATGGAAAAATGTCTAGAGTTTCAAAACTCACTACACTATATTTTTATAGACTTTAAACCCGCCTATGATAGCATAGTCAGAGTAGAACTTTATAAAGCCATGAGAGAATTCGGCATCCCAAATAAACTGACACGACTATGTAGGTTGACCATGACCAATGTTATAAGCCAAGTAAAAATATCCGGATCACTATCAAGCCAATTCAACATCTATAACGGGCTCCGACAAGGGGATGGACTGGCCTGCGTTCTCTTCAACCTGGCGTTGGAGAAAGTGATCCGAGACTCTGACGTAACGGCGAGAGGAACAATCCTCTATAAGTCCATTCAGATACTGGCTTACGCAGACGATATTGACATCGTTGGTAGAGACTGAAGAGCTGTACAGGAATCTTTCATCCGGATAGAGCAGGCGGCACGAAATCTGGGGCTGCACACAAATGAGAGCAAAACAAGGTACATGGTGGCCACGTCTGCGAGTAGATCCAAGATCCAACATTGGTCCCTCAATTCAAATAGTGGAGCGTGAATTTGAAGTAGTGCAATCCTTTAACTATCGCGGGTCAACTATAGCAGCCGATAACAGCATGGAATCAGAAATACGCGCACGGATTCTTAAAGCCAACAAAGCCTACTATAGCCTGTCAAGACTCTCCAATCCAGGAACTGCACCCATACAAATTTTATAAAATTTACCCGATTTTATTCAAACTGCACATTGTGTATTCCCGATTAGAGAATTTACACGAAAAATTTTAATTTTTATGGGTTGTTTTAATTTTTTCCAGGACTACAACGACAAAAATAAAAAAAAAATTACGCAAATCCATCGTTCGAATTGCTCGTCCCGTCATGGTGGTCGTCTTCGGTTAATTTTACTAACTCCTCGAGGCATACGAAATCTTTCCATTTTATGTAAAGCTGGTAGTCCTGGCGACTATTTCGGGCGTGGCGAATTATATTCTGAATGGTGATGATGTAATCTTAAATTTTTCCCACGGCTGTTGTTTACGTTGGCGGATGTCATCTTCTAATCCTTCGAAGAATCGAGCTGGCAGGAAGAACCTCAAGAAGTCCTTTTTGATAGAATGCCACTCTGTACATTGACCGTTGTTGTTTCGGTACCATATCAGCGCTGTGTCCTTGAGGAGTTCTGCCATCGTTCGCGGAAGCAAGTTTTTGTTCAACCCATAGACGTCGGAGAGCTCCTCGACGTGTTCAATGAAAGCAAGCGGGTCCCGCACGCCGTCTAATTTCACCGACCACTTCCGAACGTGGTCGATGACAGCCGAGTACGATGGTGCGGGTTGGGCTGGAACCGATGTGTGTTGGTCTGTGTTGTTGATGATGCCGGTCATATTCTCGTAAACGTCATCTGTATGCGAGAAAACTACTTGTGGAGGATCTACAGGTGAGGCACTCCTCCAGTGTTGGCTTTCCACAGTGCGGAATCGGTCCTGAACTTCTGCTTAAAGTTCGCCTTCATTCACGAACGAGGAAAAACGTTTACGAAGTTCTTCGACGGTGCCGGTGTCCTCTAGCCCACATTCCTTAGCGTATGTGACCAGATCTTCCTTGCGTAGTGAATATATCCACGCTGTCTTCATACTGGGGGTTGTTGTTTCCGGTACTGTGATTCTTGTCTTTTGCGGTGATGTCACGGCCGATGCGTTGGAGTGAAATTTAACGTGGTCTTTCGTGGCGAAGTAGTGATTTCACAACAACAATTTGAGAATCTTTTATGGCGGGTTCTCGAAGTCTTCTGTGGGGGGTGTCGTAGCTTGATGATACAATGTTTTAGTTTACTGTTTTATTAGTGGAGTCGACGTCCCGACATCGTAAGGTGCATTCGTTGGTGAGTGGCTCGTATCACTAAGTATAACTAACCAAGTTAGACATGGAGAGATAAAATCTCTGCCACCTCTGACAATAGTTTGCAAATAAAAAACGATAATAGCATATAACCCCTTACCACGGGTGGGTATATATATATATATATGCTATATATATACTATGATAATAGGCTTACAACCTCTTACCGCGGTTGGGGGGAAGCTGTGAGCTATATATAAAGTACGGAAAATGTCTTACAACCCCTTAGCACGGATGGGGGGAAGCCGTAAGATATGTCTAGACTAATATTCTTGTAAGTATAATATCTATCCAAATCAGAACTGGAGAGATAAAATCTCTGCCCCCTATGAGCGGAATAGCTAAATGTGGAATTGCAACCCATTACCACGAAGTTGCAACCCGTATACAACCTAGGAAACGTAGCTGACCAAATTACAATTGGAGAGATAAAATCTCTGCCCCCTATGAGCGAAATGATAATAGTTTGCAACCCCTTACCACGGGTGGGGGGAAGTTACAAACTGTATACAACCTTTGCTAGTAAATAATGATAATAGCATATAACCACTTACCACTGGTGGGGGGAAGCTGTGAGCTATATATAACTAAGAAATAGAAATAAACTAAGAATAAACTAAGAATAATGAGACTTACCAGTGGTGCACCCTGCGACGGTTCACGAACGACTCCCTGTTGGTCGATCAGCAGCCTCCTTTTATACTTGAACTAACGGTTCATTTGGTGCAGCATGCGTATAGTAATCTTCCGTGTGTGTACATTGTCCCTGTTTGTGCGTGCGCCATGCGTATACCGTGTGTGTGATGTATGTTTACCGTTGTTCGCATGCTGAGCCCAATGACCGTGTTGTTGTTGTAGTACATAGCTCTTGTAAGTAATTACATATAATTATGTATGATTTCGCTTTGTAACTCGGTGGCAACACACTTGTGTAAATATGTAATTCACACTGTGTATTGCCATGAGTGTTGCTATATAATTGTCGGGGCAGTGCTATTGAAGCAAAGCCCGTTACAATTGTTCTTAGCCTACAGGGTGCTTATTCTAAAGTGAGTAAAATATTTTGTATGCAAGAAAGTATTCCAAATACATTTTATATTATAATTTACGTGTTATGTTTAACAATATGTATATGTATAATATTCAATTCAAAAAGTATTTACAACCCAAAAAAAAGAGTTTTCGCGAACTCTGGACCGCTGAGCTGGTTACGTTGTAGGGGGATTTTGTGTGCGTCCAAAATCGTCCTTATTGTGTGTCTGTGTATTTTTATGATTCTTGTTGGGGTTTTTGGTGTCTTTGTTTGTCTTTTGGGGTTTTTTGCCCACTTTTTGCCCACGACATCAAAGAAGTTTTTCTTCAATCGCGCGTAAAAGTTATACGGACTGTTTTTAGTTTTTCTTTGTCTTGTGCGTTAACAAACAACGTTGATGGTTTTCCGACACTAGAACAGGCGACATACAATTGACTATGCAAAATGCATGGATTTTCAAGGTTAATGGCGCAACACTCAATGACTGCCCTTGTGATTTAATTTTTTAAGAATTTTTTAAAAAATTTACCCGATTTTCTTCAAATTTTATACGCATGTGTATCTCCGATGGCGGTCAGCAATCAGTAGAATAGGGGGAATAACTCAGAATGCTCTAGAATTGCAGGTGGCCGTAACTATCTCTGACTGGTGGAAGTGCGATCAAACCTCCACGTGGTGGCCGCCGGTAATTTTCCTCCAATGTAGGAAAAGCTGAATGATCAGGCTAGTTCCTTCAAAATAAGTTTGGCGCGACGTGGTGGCCGCCGGTAATTTTCCTCCAATGCAGGAAAAGCTGAATAATCAGGCTAGTTCCTTCAAAATAAGTTTGGCGCGAGGTCAATAACATCGCCTGTAAAAAATTATTATTACGGAACCCAAAATCAGCCTCGGATACACTGACGAACGACGACGACCACGGCAACGAAAACGGCTAAACGATTTAAGAATTTTCTCATGGAACGTACGCTCACTGTATAGAGCTCGAGCTACGCAGATACCCTGTCTAAATATAAGGCTGACATAACAGCAATTCGGGAGATGCGGTGGACAGGGAATGGTGTCTTACAAAAATCAGAATATGACATATATTACAACTGTCATGCAAGACATCATGTGCTAGGGTTGGGGTTTCTAGTCAGCAAAAGAATGAAACCCACCGTTATCGGCTTTAAAGCAATAAATGAACGGCTATGCACCCTTCGCGTGCGGGGCAAATTAAAAAACATAAGCCTCATAAACGTTCACTCACCTACAGAGGATTCCCCAGATGATGAAAAAGAAGAATTCTTTGAATCAGTCGAACGGGAACTCCATGCCTGCCCTGATGTAAAAATCATTCTGGGGGATATGAATGCTAAAATAGGTAAAATAGTATTCAGGCAGTACATTGGCACCCATAGCTTACACGAGAACACTAATGACAATGGACAACGAGTCATAGAGATGGCAGCAAGCAATAATTTGGTCGTTGGGAGTACAAGGTTTGTGCGTAAAAATATCCACAAAGCCACCTGGGTATCTCCTGATGTAGCCACTCGCAACCAGATAGACCACGTGTTGATAGACCGCCGCCACAACCCGAACCTGATGACAGTACGAACGTACCGAGGTGCTAACGTCGACTCGGACTACTATCTTGTTGGTATGGTGCTCCGAGCGCGGATTGCATCATCACGAAATACTGCATCCGTGAATCAGATTCGAGTCAACACGGCTGCCCTTCGCAATGAAGAGACCAGAAAAAACTACGGTCAAGGACTCGCCCTAAATGCAGGGAGATTAAGGCCTGGGGCTGAGATGTCGGGCGTAGAAGAGAAATGGACATGCCTTAAGAATACTGTCATTAGTACTGCTGACTCCATCTTAGGCAGAAGTCGTAGAGATCGAAACGACCAGCCGGCCAGCTAACTGAGGAATTGGAGGCTCCACCAATGACCGAAGATCATACTTTGCCGCCGCCACCAAGCATAGACGAAGTTAGCAGAGCGATAAATCGGCTCAAAAATAATAAGGCTCCGGGATCTGATGGGATCCCAGCTGAACTAATAAAAATAGGAGGCCCCACATTACACCAAGCAATTCATGATATAATAGTGCAAGTATGGGAAGAAGAAGCTATGCCAGAAGACTGGCGAAGAGGCATCCTGTGCCCCATACATAAGAAAGGAGATATCACAACCTGCAGCAATTATCGTGGTGTAACGTTATTGAGTACCGCGTATAAGATTTTCTCCTCTATCCTTCAAGACAAGATAGCCTCATACGATAAAGTCATTATTGGTCTTCATCCCAGGCAAATCAACAACTGATTAAATTTACACCCTAAGGCAGGTGATGGAAAAATGTCTAGAGTTTCAAAACTCACTACACTATATTTTTATAGACTTTAAAGCCGCCTATGATAGCATAGTCAGAGTAGAACTTTATAAAGCCATGAGAGAATTCGGCATCCCAAATAAACTGACACGACTATGTAGGTTGACCATGACCAATGTTATAAGCCAAGTAAAAATATCCGGATCACTATCAAGCCAATTCAACATCTATAACGGGCTCCGACAAGGGGATGGACTGGCCTGCGTTCTCTTCAACCTGGCGTTGGAGAAAGTGATCCGAGACTCTGACGTAACGGCGAGAGGAACAATCCTCTATAAGTCCATTCAGATACTGGCTTACGCAGACGATATTGACATCGTTGGTAGAGACTGAAGAGCTGTACAGGAATCTTTCATCCGGATAGAGCAGGCGGCACGAAATCTGGGGCTGCACACAAATGAGAGCAAAACAAGGTACATGGTGGCCACGTCTGCGAGTAGATCCAAGATCCAACATTGGTCCCTCAATTCAAATAGTGGAGCGTGAATTTGAAGTAGTGCAATCCTTTAACTATCGCGGGTCAACTATAGCAGCCGATAACAGCATGGAATCAGAAATACGCGCACGGATTCTTAAAGCCAACAAAGCCTACTATAGCCTGTCAAGACTCTCCAATCCAGGAACTGCACCCATACAAATTTTATAAAATTTACCCGATTTTATTCAAACTGCACATTGTGTATTCCCGATTAGAGAATTTACACGAAAAATTTTAATTTTTATGGGTTGTTTTAATTTTTTCCAGGACTACAACGACAAAAATAAAAAAAAAATTACGCAAATCCATCGTTCGAATCGTGAGTTATCTTCGCCAAATCATACAAAAATCCTATGTAAAAACGCACTTTCAGCTTTTGCCGAATTTTCTTATTTTTCGGGCAACTTTTTTAATTTTTTTCTCGCATGAACCTTATTCGGACTATGACGAACATTTCAAAATAAAAATGAGCCAAATCGGTTCGCCGTTCTCAAGTGATGTTTTATTTTTTTTCCAGGACTACAACGACAAAAATAAAAAAAGAATTACGCAAATCCATCGTTCGAATCGTGAGTTATCTTCGCGAAATCATACAAAAATCCTATGTTAAAACGCACTTTCAGCTTTTGCCGAATTTTCTTATTTTTCGGGCAACTTTTTTAATTTTTTTCTCGCATGAACCTTATTCGGACTATGACGAACATTTCAAAATAAAAATGAGCCAAATCGGTTCGCCGTTCTCAAGTGCTGCTCTATATTAACTTCGCGTGCACGTGGCTGGGTGGCTAGGCGGCTGGCTGGTCAGATTTTCTGATCAATTTTTAGCCCACTTCCTTAAGCCCGATTTTCCTAAAATTTGTACACATGTGTATTTCCGGTGATAATACTTTCTTTTATTAATTTGGAAGTGATCGGGACCCGGGTTCGTGGGGCTCCCAAACAAATTTAAAATAAAATGTACCCGATTTTTTTCAAATTTTACACACATTTGTATACCCAATAAACAATACTTTTTCTAAAATTTCGTAGTGATCGGGCCCCGGTTTCGTCCGCAAGGCCCATATAAATTTTTTTAAATATCATATAATGGTATCAGATACCTTCGTACTTTAATGACTGTGTGTTGTGTGTGCTGCGCAGTCGGCTGCGTTGCTTGGTTTTGGTGGTGGATTTTGATTGCAAAATCTATTCTGCCTGTTCATGGAAGCACTACTAGTTTGCGTCGCCATATTTTTAACTCGGCACTTACATGGTTAGTAGTAATGTCATTATTTCTAATAATGAACGAAAACAGAAAATTTTTGTTTCACATCATTTCTCAAGCATCAATATACTGTTACGAAATTCAGGCTTTCGAGTTCGTAAAGGATTTTGCAAATAAAACACAACACAAGTTAATTAATTTAAAAATAACAACTTTAATTCAAACAATAAAATTAACACAAGTTCACAATCTGTATTGGTGATTACTTTAAATGTACACAAGAACACTAGTACTTCACAATAATTCTCTTAGGTTATAGCTTTATCACTTTACAAGAACTTTTACAACTGCACTGGTTAAATTCCAAACAACTAATGATCTTACTTCAACCTAACGCCTCTATTTATACTCAATCATAAGCATCCTCAATCATAATGCAGACAGAAATATCCAGAAATTGTAGCCTTAATCCCTTATTTACAACTAACGATATTTATATGTAATTAGTCATCCTCTAAAAATAGACTACATGTTCAATCATGTTCTTTTACAAAAATCGGGCAAATCGCACAAACCGGGTTGACTACTTGTTTTACCAGTTTACCAGTACACAATGATTCAAACTTTCAGGCGGTTACATTTCAAATTTCAAATAAACTAATAGTCATGAGAGTGCTTACTTTTAGTACCCAGTATTTTCATTGTTCTAATTTAGCACTTATTTATGGTACATTACGATCTATCTAGGATTGGAACCTTCTTCTGCACTACCGACTACTTTCGTAGCATTTGCCTATTTTAAGTATGCAGTTTTTACATTCCAATTTATCTTATGATTCTAATTTCATTATATATGCTACTAACTACGTCGCTACTAACTAGGTCGTCCCGAACAGATTCAGCACTCCTTCTGTTGTTGTACCTTGTCAATCTGTCAATGTGAACAACTTTCATTTTACATCTGGGGCTTTGTTGAATCCGATATACGACATCATTAATCCTCTTAATGATCTTGTAAGGTCCTTCCCAACTCTGCTGTAGTTTTGGAGATTTACCTTTTCTTCTCTTGGGATTGTAAAGCCAGACCAAATCTCCTTCCAAATTTGATGTCGCATGGTAGACCAAGTTCTCTGCTAAATACTATCATTGCTGGAGCGTTTTTAGTTGTGTTGTGGACAACACTACGATAACCCATCATAAACTACGGTATACAACGATCCCATTCATCTTGGTTGGCATTAACTTCTTTTCGCAGATGCTCTTCCAGCGTTCTGTTGAACCTTTCGACCATTCCGTCTTACTGTGGATGTAACGGAGTCGTCCTTGTTGATGTTGAGTACTTGGCACAGCTCTTGAAAGACTAGCGATTCAAAATTCCGCCCTTGGTCGGAATGTAATTCCAGCGGTACTCCAAATCTGCAGATCCAATTGTCCATGAATGCCACCGTGCTAGCTTCCTGGTTTGCGATGGGATATGCTTCTGCCCATTTACTGAAGTAATCAATGCACACGATTATATAGCGATTTCCATCTCTTTTTTCTGGGAATGGACCAGCTATGTCCATTGCCACCCGCTCAAATTGTGCTCCAACATTGTACTGTTGCATTTTTCCTATAGTTTTTGGTTGCGTTCCTTTGCTTGCTGCGCACCTGTCACACGTTCGACACCAGTCTTCCACATCTTTACGGCAATTGACCCAATAGAAGCGATTCCTAACTTTATCTAGCGTCTTATTAATGCCCAAATGCGCTCCTGATGTACCACTATGTAATTCTTGCAGAACTTCTTTGACTCGATTCGTTGGTAGCACAATCTGTGATTTTGTGCTTTGACCATCAGCCGATTCCCATTGCCTTACCAGTAGTCCATCTTCCAATCTCAATGACTGCCATTGAGCCCAGTAACTTTTTACTGTAGGACTTGCTGTTGCAATCTCGTGCCACTTCGGTCTTTCACCTTGCTCCATCCATTGAAATATTTGAGCAATCGAATCATCGCATTTCCTGTATCGATTCGATGTCGCACTATATTGGTTTTACCCATGTCGTTGTCGCTGACAGCAAAAACGTCGGCAAATTGCTCTAGCGCCTTTTCTGCTACTTGTCGCTACACTGCTGGAAGATGTTTACATAGCGAATGAATTATCTGCTTCCTTTCCAGATCTAGTGGCGTATTCTTTACTTTAACAGGCTGACAGTTTGCGATACAGCTTACTTCCTGAGTCTTGCCAATGACTGTTCCTTCTCTTATTACCTTCGGTGATGGGCTAACGTTCATTATTCTCACTGGTATCTCGGGCTGGAAATTCACTAGAGTTCTTCCGCATAAGAGTCCGTTCTTGTTGAAATTGGTTGGCTCCATTATTCCCACTCTACTGTCCCCAAGATCACCGTTCACCTTGCCATAGATGATTTTCTCGCACATCGGTGGTATCTCTACTTTTTCTTCAGTGATGATTCTTAGCCCGCCAATCTGGTTGTCGTTTATTTGCAGGGGTACTTCCACATTACGCCATATTAACACGTGGTTCTTTAGATCAAGGGATATCTCGTGCTCTGTCATGAAATCCAAGCCCAATATGCATTCATCTGTAATGCTGGCAACAATAAACCGATGAGAAAACCGTATTCCTCCAAACATGACACTACAGGAGCACTCTCCTTTAATTGCTGCAACTTCACCTGTCGCTGTCCTCAAATTATAACGAAATACTTTTTCCACTTGACCTTTGGACACCACTTTGGGATTTACAACTGATCTGGATGCTCCTGTATCCAAGGTAAACGTGCATTGTTTTCCTTCTAACACACCACTAACAACCAAGCTGTTGCTGTCCTCTCCAAGTTTGGCAATGTTCACCGTGACCTTGGGGCTGTCTCCCCTCTTCACCAGCTTACGCCCCGTAAAGCTGGTGTAACTTAGTTTTCCTGATTTGAAGCTACGAGGTAAGCCCTTCCACTTCCCAAAGCCCGATTTTATTGAATGCACACATGTGTATTTCCGGTGACAACACTTTCTATTAAAATTTTCTAAAAAAATTCTATTAAATTTGTTTTTAAAATTCTATATTAACTTCGCGTCGGCATGGTTCTGTCGTTTTGTCGTTCTGCCTGTCGTTCATTCGTTCAGTGTTGGAATCTTGTGAGCAATTTTTGATACACTTCCCAAAGCCCAATTTTATTGAAGCTTTGCACAAATGTGTATTTCGGATGATAACATTTTCTTTTAAAATTTGGTAGTGACCAGATCACGCCATACTATAATGACGCTGTGCCTGTATGCAGCGCTGCTTTACGATTTAAACCACAAAAGCCGATAGTGCTTCGCATGTGTTTTTATTTTTCAGCATTTATGCTTTTATGTTTATAGAGTTATGGCCATATTCGCGCTCAGCCTGTTTCCGGATTTCAGGGGCTTTAAAACGTCCGCTGACTGTATGATATGCATATTAATTGGTGGTAAAGCATAAGAAATCATTTGTTTCTTGCTACAAATCGAGATCTAAGGTGAAATGGTATTTGTGCCCATCGACAAATAATTTAACTGGCCGATATGTACACCGTTAGCATTTGCTACGAATCCATCCGCTTTCACTTTTTCCTAAGAAAACAGGATTTTGAGATAATTTCCACAATATCCTATTGTAGACGTACGTACAATTTCCATTGGCTGAAAAAAACAATAATACCATGACGGTTCTTCATTTCATTTTCATTGTAAGCATAAATGTGGTAAAAAATTTTGAGAATTTTTGGATCTATGACTTTGACAGTTTTCGGGCAAAGGCAGAGGCTACTTTTTTCAACTCAGTATTCTTTGCGGGTCATTTTTTTTGTGCTCTTGATTGAAGCTTTTTAAGTTGACCTGGAAAACTTTAAACACCACAACTTTGTTACACCACTGAACAATCAGTTCTTTCTCATTAGTTAAATAAGAATCAAATTCCATATCTGTTGGTTATTCACGAATTAAATTTCAAATATTTATGCAATGCTGATAGACGCCAGCCTACTTGGCATCTGCTTATCTTATGCTGAATGGATCATTTTTATTTTCTCTATAGGTATAAAGCCTTTGCGAAGCTATTTGTGTTAATTCTCTAAAAAATAATAACAAATACAAAAAATCCTTAAGTTCAATACTCTACGTTAATAACATATAAAATATGTAATTAACCTTTCCGGAAAGACAGACACACGTTTTTTTACACAGTAATCAGTTCGAATACTGATGATGCGACAAAAGTGCAATTCTCTTTTATTAAATCTTTTCAAATATACGAAGTTGTCATTTAAGAGTGTTTAAATAAGAATTAATTATTTTTTTATCTTCCAAACGTCCGAAAACTGAAAATATTAAAAATTTTTAGGTTCGGTATCCGGACACCGAAAATTTTGACGAAAATTTTATTTTTTTACTTTTACATTTCAGTTATACAAGTAATAAATATTTTATTGAAAACAAATTATTTATGATTAGAATAAGTTAATATATAGTGCTTAAAGAACCAACATTTTCAAAGCCGTCCCACTATTTTTTGAAATTTAAATTATGTTGCGTACTACATAAAGGATTGGTATTTGATAGCTGTTTGAGACTAATTTTTTGAAATGTTCTTATTTCATTTAAATAAACGACGTAGTGTTCAATCAATAGAACTGTCCAGATCTACTCCTTCTACCATATATACTACTTCTTGCTGCGTCTTTAGGACAAGCAACCCGAGTTGAAACAAGTAAACAATTGTTAATTATACCACAAAATCATTTAGGTGATTTGATATGTTCCCTTCTATAAAAATCAAAACAGGAAACAAAATATCTGGCAGTCTTTCTACTCCTTGGAATTTTCAAAAGCTGTGTCGCCATCGAACGCAGGTGGCTTCAAAATTCCTTTCGGGTTACTAGAATATTCGGGAATGACTCTGGAACTACTTTGTTGAATGTTTACTCTGACGAATTGGGAACGGCTGTCCAGCCGGGTCTCAATTTCCTTAATTTTGTCTTCCAGGCCACTCACTTTTCCTGTCATGTTTGTCTCCAAGGATTTCACTTCATCTTGAATTTCACTCATCTCACCCTTAAGCATTGTTTGAATTCCTCTCATTTCACCTCTTAACTTTTCTTGAATTACATCTAACTTTTGATTTTGCTGATCAAATTTGGAGTTCAATTCCTGTTTCAGTTCTTGGCTTTGACGCTGCGATTGTTGAATTTGCTGTTCAAACTTAACGGTCAGTTTTGAATTAAACTGCTGATCCAGTGACCTTGGGGCTGTCTCCCCTCTTCACCAGCTTACGCCCCGTAAAGCTGGTGTAACTTAGTTTTCCTGATTTGAAGCTACGAGGTAAGCTGGCTGTTGTACCTCATTCATCTGTGATGCGCATATCTGTCGTAAATGTTCAGGCCTCTTGACACAATTCACTGGCTGTATTGTAGTTTGTACCGATCTTGGTTCCTTGCAGTCGCGGATGAAATGTCCAGGTTTCTGGCATCTAAAACATTTTGGACGAGAATTAGATGTTGGGTTTCCGTCGTTCTGAGACCCTCTTTAATAAGGGCTTTTATTTGTGTAATGTACTCTGTTCCCAGCTTGCGCAATCTAACCAATTCAGTCGACAAACTGGCTCTAGCTGCTTCATTCATTGACTTCCCTCTGGCTGTTGTCCTCAAATGAAGCTTCAACTGTTCATCTCGAATAGCATTGATGAACGCGTCAACTGCCAATCCGTCCAAGATACCGGCCGGAACGCCACAATAGGCTTGTCGTGCTAGCTTAGTTATTTCCCCTTCTAATTCTTGAGGCCGTTCTCCTCTTTGCTGTTTCTTCATCTGGAGCTGTATTTTGCTTAGCTCCTGGGTGTGAGACTGTCCATAACGCAAGTCCAACTCTTTCAATTTCAGCATTTGGAATCATTTGCAATACGTCTGCTGCCTTGCCCCTCAACGCTAGAATCAGAGAATTTAGCTGTTCTTCTGCACCCCATCCATTGTGTTGTACAGCAGCTGTGAACTGGACTTTGAAATTTTCAAAAGCTGTGTCGCCATCGAACGCAGGTGGCTTCAAAATTCCTTTCGGCTTACTAGAATATTCGGGAATGACTCTGGAACTACTTTGTTGAATGTTTACTCTGACGAATTGGGAACGGCTGTCCAGCCGGGTCTCAATCTCCTTAATTTTGTCTTCCAGGCCACTCACTTTTCCTGTCATGTTTGTCTCCAAGGATTTCACTTCATCTTGAATTTCACTCATATCACCCTTAAGCATCAGTTCAGTTCTTGGCTTTGACGCTGCGATTGTTGAATTTGCTGTTCAAACTTAACGGTCAGTTTTGAATTAAACTGCTGATCCAGTTTTTGGCTTTGCTGTTCCAGCTTATCACTAATTTGAAAATTCAAATCTTTTCTTATCTCTTCACTTTGCTGCTTAATTTGTTCACTTTGCTGCTTCATTTGCTGCATTAGAGCATTAAACATCGCTTCCATGTTTGGTGCTTCTTTATCTTCCGAAGTAGCCGTTTTTCGCTCCACTAACTCCGCCTAAATTGAAAACGGTTCACCAGCCTGCTTTTTTTCTGCTTTAACGACTTGTTGTAAACGGAGAAATAGCTCTTGCTTATTTCCTGCAGTGCTCAGGCCTCGCCTTTCAAGCTCTTCTTTAAGCGCCTTGGAACTATAAGATTTAATGTTCACTGCTCTTTCCATTTTATTATTAACTGTTTATCGATTTGTAACGTTTCACTTAATTTGCTTAGTGTCTTAAGGTTTGGAAAATCACCAAATAATTTATTGTTCCAAAATGTTACTGTCTCACAATTTGCAAATTTTTATTGTCTCTCAATTTACACGATTTGCAAAATTTTAATGTCTTCCGATTTGCAAAATCCCACTTCTGACACCAATTGTTACGAAATTCAGGCTTTCGAGTTCGTAAAGGATTTTGCAAATAAAACACAACACAAGTTAATTAATTTAAAAATAACAACTTTAATTCAAACAATAAAATTAACACAAGTTCACAATCTATATTGGAGATTACTTTAAATGTACATAAGAACACTAGTACTTCACAATAATTCTCTTAGGTTATAGCTTTATCACTTTACAAGAACTTTTACAACTGCACTGGTTAAATTCCAAACAACTAATGATCTTACTTCAACCTAACGCCTCTATTTATACTCAATCATAAGCATCCATAAACTTCTAATATTGCAGACAGAAATATCCAGAAATTGTAGCCTTATTCCCTTATTTACAACTAACGATACTTATATGTAATGAGTCATCTTCTAAAAATAGACTACATGTTCAATCATGTTCTTTTACAAAAATCGGGCAAACCGCACAAACCGGTTTGACTACTTGTTTTACCAGTACACAATGATTCAAACTTGCAGGCGGTTACATTTCAAATTTCAAATAAACTAATAGTCATGAGAGAGCTTACTTTTTAGTACCCAGTATTTTCATTGTTCTTATTTAGCACTTATTTATGGTACATTACGATCTATCTAGGATTGCAAATTTCTTCTGCACTACCGACTACTTTCGTAGCATTTGCTTATTTTAATTATGCAGTTTTTACATTCCAATTTATCTTATGATTCTAATTCCATTATATACGCTACTAACTACTTTTCGTAACACAGTATTTACATTGTGATTTATCTTAGTTCTAATTCCATTATATGCGCTACTAACTACTTTTCGTAACAATACATTACTCCGACTTACTCAATCATTATTAATGCCATTTCACAAAGTTACCATGAATGTGCGTAATAGTATAAAAGTCGAATAGATTATGAACATTCCATTTCATCTTTAAGTAATATGTATTTATTTTATTTACTAATGTCTCTTTCCAATTGCACAACCCGTATCCGAAACCATACCCATAGGTTAGCTTTCAAAGTGATAGAGTTTTTGAGGTGAACGAGGTGAGTGCCCGATGTACCCGATTGCCGACTGGTAGCAAAGTAACATTATCGGTTACAAAACAAAGGAACATAAAATCAAACCGTACTCCGGGCACAGTGCTCAGAATAAACTGATCTGAGCATTTTCAAATTTGACATCTGATGTCAAATGTCTCTTTCGATGATTTTCTCCTACAATAAAAAAATTGACCCAGGATCGAGGGCTCCCATATCAATTTCTGCGATTAGAGAATTTAGATGAACATTTTAAATTTTTATGGGTTGTTTTTTTAAATTCTCTATATTAACTTCGCGTGCACGTGGCTGGCTGACTGGCAGGTCAGAAAACTTTTTGCTTCGTATGTATTTTTATATTTCAGCATTTATAGTGGAATTCAGTATAGTTTTGGTTATTAGAGAATTTACATGAAAAATTTTTATTTTTATGGGTTATTTTTATTAAATACTAGCTGATTACCCGGCGTTGCTCAGGTATTTATTTAATCCAATCTTCTATTAGGCAGGGGTAGAAAAAAGAATGATATCTATCTATAAGGTAAAATTGCAGTTTTTATTAACAAAATTTATTTAAAAAATTTATTTTAAACTATAACTATAATATTCAAATTATAAAATAAAATTAAAAAACGTACATAAAATTAATTTAAAACAAAACTTGGTTGTATAGTGTATACAATGTTTTTAGTTTCACCTTCAAGAGCAAGAATAAATAAATTCTTAGGTCAACCCAACTCAAAGCAAGCAGACCAAAGTTGTCCGTGGGAAAAACATTCCGATCTCAAATCTATACTCCGCAGTATAGATTAATAAAATGTCCGACTTATTGATCGTCATCGAAAACGCAAGTTTTACTATAAATTGCAATCTCTTCAATTTAAAAGGTAGATCCGTCGAAATGAGTGCTATCCGTAAGATAAAAACTGTTTAACACTGTCCCTTTTCTGTCAAGATAGTCAATTCAATTATATTTACCGGCATTTCTTTTACGCACAGTCTTAAGGCTCAACTATAATGCAATTTCGCCACCTTACGTTAAAGTCAAAATCCAACGAAATGCTTTCCAAAGTTTCTAAAGTTTCTCATCCGACCATAATGTAATTTTGTCAATGACAATGAAATAACATATGACAACTGTCAAGTTTTCTTAAGAAAATGCGCTCGCCAGCGCACATCTAATCGATTGCCAAAGTAACGAATCTATTTTCTTTGTATTCGCTCAGTTCATCGTCGGGTTTTGACAATAGCGTAAAGAGACGAAATTGCATTATAGTTCCGGCTTTATGCTGTTGCAAAGTTTAAGCGAGTCGAGAATCCGTTATAAAAAATTTGGAAATCAAACTGTAAGACGATGTAGTGGCAATCCAGACGAATTAAGTGAGTTTAGGAACTCCATTTTTAGTATGCAGATTTCAAAAATCGATGTCAATTTAATATAACCATAAAACACGGCTACTAATCTACCTTTTCCAATTTGAAGTAAGGGCGACAATGTCCTCACCCCCAAATTCATCGCCAAATGATCGCCGAGTACCATTCTAAACACCACTATTCATCTCAGCGACCCCGAAACTATGGGACAGACACTAATATCGATCACCCTCCCCCGTCCGAGGAGACAACTCACCCATTGTAACAAAGTGCGTAAATTAAAAATACTTTTTTTTTTCATATAATATATTAATTAGGTATAATTTGTTATAATTTAATTAATTAGGTCACCCAGTCACCATAGCGTTCCGGGGGCCTTACAATTCTTCCTTACCTGGTTACTACATTATTTGGCCGGTCGGGTACGTGACCCAAACCGTCATCGATAATGTCCTCATTCATATTTTCATCCACATCGTCTTCTTCATCATTGTCGATGGCTTGACTATTATCGATGCCGTCATAGGTGTAATCCTCTAATATATTTCTTTGTTCACTATTTACTGATTTTCTAATGTGTCGCCTATTCCGTCTAAAAAGATTATCTTCGCTATCACTAACTATGTATGACCTTTCATTAACCTTTCTTACCATAAAACCAGTTTTTTTTCATTTTTTTTTAAACATTATTCTATCGCTCTCTTTCAAATTGGATAAAGGTTTTGATGCTCTATTGTAATATTCAGCTTGAAGCGAGCTTAATTCATGTGGTTTCAAATTGTTTGTCGTTGTTGGTATTTTTGTTTTGATTTCCCTCCCCATGAAGAGCTGAGCTGGTGACAGCAACATTTTAGCCAACGGTGTAGCATTATACTCCAATATTCGGTATTGGAAATCATCTTTCTTTCCCTCCTCTAAAAATTTTTTAAGTATTCGCTTGGCAATTGCGACACCCTTTTCTGCCAGTCCATTGCTCTGAGGATAACGCGGGCTTTAAAAAATATAAGTTTGAAGTTAAACTCTTCTGCCAGTTCCCTAAACTTGCGGCTACTAAAAGTACTGTTATCCGATCGAATCTCTTGTGGAACATCCAACTTGGCAAATAACAGAGAAGTTAGAATCTTTATTATGGTATCTACTTACTTATCCCGAAGCCTTTCAACACACAACCAGTTGGAATATGCATCAATAATAACCAAATATGACACGACATCATGTTCAAAGATGTCCATGGAGATTTTTTCCCATGAAACTTAGGTGACTCATGCTGGTTCAACGGTTCTTTTGAATTATTGTACCTATACTTTTCGCAAACCCGACACGCTTGAATTTCTTTTTCAATGTCCTTCGATATTCCCGGCCAATAAAATAGCCTACGTGCACGTAGTCGTGTTTTTTCTACACCTAAGTGCGAAGCATGCAACATGGCTATAACTTGGCCCCTGAGCTTTTCAGGGACAATTAACGTATCACCAAAGAACAGCATCTCCTCGTTCACACTTATTTCGTCTTTAATTTTATGAAATTTTTTACATTCTGAACTCAGCTTTCTATAATCTGGCCATTCGCTCTCATAGTATTTCAATATATGACCTAAGGACTCATCGTTTCGTGTAGCTACCTGATAACTGTTTTTGTTTGCTTCAGACATACAGACTTTATTAACAATGCTATGAACAACATAATTTAATTCCGTCTTATCTTCCACAGCCGTATTTAAATAAGCCCTTGACAAGCAATTAGCCAGCAGCAATTGTTTTCCGGGCACGTATTTTATTTTAAGCCCCGGGTACTTTAAAAGGTTCATAAACAAGCGTTGCAGCCTAGCAGTAACTTTATCTAGTTCTTTCTTGATTAAGTTCTCAAGTGGCCTGTGATCTGACTAAACCACCACATCTCGGCCATAGATATAATAGTGGAACTTTTCACATGCAACGACAATAGCTAGGAGTTCCTTCTCAATCGGAGCCCACTTTTGCTCACTTGCAGACAAGCTTCGTGAAGCGAATGCTACTGGTTGTCCTCCCTGTAACAGGACAAATCCTACACCATCCTTCGAAGCATCAGCTTGTATCACAAGAGGCTCCTTCGGATCAAACATACGCAGCACTGGTGCCTGACTGACAATAATTTTTAGGTGATCAAATTCCTTTTGATAATCTTCGCCCCATTCCCATTTTTTGCCTATTTTTGTTAAGTCTATCAGTTTCGTTGTTATAATGGATACATTGGGTATATACTTTTATTTATTTTTATTTTTATTTTATTTAAGATATTTACACATACCTAACAATCGAATAACAGCCTTTTTATCCTCAGGACGTTGTAATTTCGTTATTGCCTTTAAATATTTACCGTTCGGCTTAATACTACCTTTTGATATTTACTGACTCATAAACTATACCTCCGCTTGTCTATACTGTAGCTTATTTATGTTGAACTTAACACAATTAACCCTTGCTCGTTCTATAACCTTCATAAGTATTTGATCATGTTCGTCGTAGTCTTTAGCCGACACGAACACATCATCGAAATATATTTCCACCCCAGGAATGTTTCCCAAAAATTTGAACCATTTTCCGCTACTACTGCCAAAGGGCAGTCTATGCCACCTGTAGCGCCCAAAAGGAGTAATGAACATAGTCAAATCTGCACTCTCATCATCCAACTCCAACTGCAAGAATCCATTTTTTAAGTCCACTACTGTAAAAACTGATTTGTCTGTAAGTCGGCTAGTAATAGACTCGGCAGTTGGAATTGCAAAATGTGGGCGTCGAATACATGCGTTTAACGGCTTCGGATCCAAACAAACTTGCAGAGCAAGTGCATTAAATATTTCGATTCCCCTCTCTCCAATGTGGTGGAGAAACAAGGCTTCCTTTAGCGACTCGCCAGCTCCGGTTTTCCCCGCCTCAGTTAAAAAAATTTCAAATTTCGAAATCCATTTCACTCGGGCTCCAAATTGACTGTTCCGCCATTTTCAGATAATAGTGAGCTGCTATCAATCAGTATCACTTGATACACAATGTTTTATTTACACGCTGTATGTTCTTTCGTTATTTACACTTAATTTACTTTTCTTTTCTGTACCCCACATCTGACACCAGGTAACAAAGTGCGTAAATTAAAAATACTTCATTTATTTATTTTCAGTTTTTCTATTTAAGTTTTTGTGTTTATTAAAATTAGTTGTTTTCACATTCGTGTCTTATAAGCAACTGCCTTATATCCGTGCATGATAACTAGACCGAGCTTTACAGTTTATCTTACATAAGTTTTCTCTTACATAGTACTTAATTTTACATACTCTTAAATTACTCTTACACCCATAGGAGTGTCCTACCAACACTATTAATCTCAGTGGCCCCGAGAACTATAGAATGGACACTAATATAAGTCATCTCCCTCAGGTATCAACCCCATTCCCCTAGAGCTGTCTTACCATCACCATTCAAATCAGGGACCCTGAAAACTTTAGAATCAACACTAAACCAACTAAACCCCGCCTCAGTTATCGACCCCTAGAGCTGTCTTACCATCACCATTCAACTCAGCGACCCCGAAAACCAAAGAATCGACACTAATATCAGTCACCCCCCCAAAGTTATCGACCCCATCCCCCTAGAGCTATCTTACCATTACCATTAAACTCAGCGATCCCGAAAACCATACAATCAACACTAATATCGGTCACCCCCTTCCAACCACAGTTTTCGACCCCATCCCCCTAGAGTTGTTTTACCAGCAATGAGTAATCGCTGTTATCGCGGTTGAGCGCCGCATCGATTGTCCAGAGCAACTTTCCAATTTGCAACTCACCCGCTCTTAGCAGCTTATATCTTATCTAATCGTAATTGATGATACCATCAACGCTCTCAAACATAGGTCGGTGATATCAAATACGAGCAACAGAACCGACTCTTCTCAAAAGGTAAACATTATAATCAAAATCAAACTGTACATCCAAATTGGCCAGAGCCTGTTCGAGTGATGGGTGTTTGGTTGGTCGTTCCAGAGTTAGTTAGGCACAAATATATATAGAAATATACAAATAAATTCTCTATTATAAGGGTGTATCCGTTAAAGGGGAAAATACTTAAAGGGGTGATTCCTTGTGTTTAGTTTTAGAATTTATATTATCATCAAATTATTTAGTTTTAAGAAATACAAATTAGCATTAAAATAAACACGTTATTATACATACCTAAAGTAAAGAAAAATAAATGTCATATACCATGCATACCTTGCACATCGTACAAAACACCCTACACATTCCACACAACAAATAGATCATATTGCACCATGCACAATTTGCTCGTTAGAAAACACCTGTTTTAATTTGCACGTCGATTCACTGAATATTTCTGCTGACGCTATGTCTGCGGAATACATTTATTCGTGGAAACGACTTCCACCTTCAAATTTGTATCTTTGGTAATTGTCGCATAAGCAAATATTGCATCAGTAGTTATCTTGTAATACAATTTTACATACATGCTAGAATAAGAATATTTTTGTATAAATAGATGTTGAATAAAGACTGAAAGATCAGATATTATCAAGCAGTTGTTCAAGACTTTTTAATCATTCCAAGTGAGTCTGCTTGGAACTGTGAGATATTATCCCATCGGTTCTGATGCATCATCAGCAACACTATTCATCAATCAGCCAAGATACAAGAATCTTGGTCTGAATAAAATAACATAAAATACATTTCCATCATTTGTGTATTCTGATGTACCATCAGTAATACTGTCAGGAAGTCAGTCAAGATACAAGAATCTTGGTCTGATTGAAATAACATAACATAACAGAAAATACATTTTCATCGTGTGTGTATTCTGATGTACCATCAGTAATACTATTAGCAAGTCAGTCAAGATACAAGAATCTTGGTCTGAAGTACATAACGATAAAAGAATCGTTACATTTCCTGGTGACCCCGACGTGATCTTTTACTTCACTAAATTTTACTAAAAATAAATAACAAAGGCGAACTGGTAGCCTTATAACCAGTGGCGAAGAATCCCAAGTGACACCAGACATATATCAGACGCTACACCAGAGCGAATTTCCTCAACGAATCACCGGCCGGAGCATTCATCATAGATGAAATAGAGGTTTTACGCATCATTGCTAGGCAAAGGGCCATAGCAGAGGAGCTGCAGAAGCTACAAGTCAACATAGGCAAAGACGGTCCCGCCCGGAAAACATCCGCATACAGGGACAAACGGCTAAAAATCATTGAAGACTTGTGGCAGGAGTTCACAGATAACCACGAACGAATCAAAAACGTCGTTAAACAAGACTCACCATACATCCAAGGGACAATCATTAAGGTGAAGCAGATGTATAGTGAAATAAAAGAATATCTTTCATCTATCCCGGACGACTCAGAATTCACTGGGTCATCTGAATCAGAACACAAGGCTGGGTCTAATCCAGTGCCAGCAGCACGATCCACACAATCCGAAGAACAAACATCAGAGGTCGTGAAAATTATTCGACGTCCAAAAGCAACCACACAAACATTAGAACGAATATTCGTGAATCTTGATGAAGGTTCAATGGAAGCTTGGAGTTCTCCATTCACCTCAAAATAAATAGTTTAAATAAATATTGGGGGCAGATGGAGGAAATTAATCAATCAGTCGCAGAACTGGTGGAAGACCCTCTTGCAGAAGGCTATCAAATGGACGAGTATATTCAATTGGAAGATAAAGTCAACCATTATCTTTTTGCATTGACGTCCAGATTGGAACAGTTGACGAATCAGCCGAATACGTCACGAGCCGCAACCTCGACTCCTGTTCAGAATATGTCAAACGCGACTCTAGACTTGCCAAAGATAACCCTACCGAAGTTCGATGGCGATTACATGAAGTGGCGGCAGTTTTCTGATCTTTTTACGGAGCTTGTGCACAACAAATCAATTGCCAAATGTCAAAAAATGCACTTCCTTAAAACAAGCTTGTCCGGTGAAGCAGATCGATTGGTACGTCACATGGTTCCCACTGAAGCAATTTACGATGCGGCCTGGTAAATAATCAACAACAGGTATGAAAACAAGCGCCTTCTTGTCAACGCTGTCCTCAACAAGCTTCTGACACAGCAAACATCAACAATTGAGAGCGCATACTCAATAAAAACACTCCACGACATTACTCAAGAATGTCTCTTGGCGTTAGGAGGCCTAGGAATCGACATAGCATCCTGGGATCCAATACTCCTCCACATTATAATAAAGAAAATTGACAAAAATACCCACACATTATGGGAACAGTCGTTGAAGCAACCTAGAGTACTACAACCACTAAAAGACTTCCTCGAATTTTTGGAGACTAGGTTCCAGTCCTTGGAAGCATTAGGTGCCAAATCTAAGTTCGCTGATGAGTCGAGCAGGCGATTGCCTTATCAGAAATCGCTCGCAGCAACATCAACCACATACAATTCATATTCAAATGTTGCAAGGAAAATCATCCATTGTTCGCTTGTATCAAATTTTTGCAAATGACACCAGTTCAACGGTTGGCACTGGTAAAAGCATCAAATAGCTGCATCAATTGCCTTAGGGACGGACATACATCATCAAAATGTTCATCACGGGGGTGCAGACTTTGTTCAAAGAAACACAACACATTACTACATCTGGATAACGCAGTTCAGAGCTCATCAGTTGCCTCTAAGAGCACATCAAACAGACAAACCCAATTCAATCAACTCGACTTCAAAACAGCAAATCCCGATGTCGTCAAATATAGCTAGCGTTGCTCAACACGCAAACAATCTAATCGACTCTCAAACCAACATTTCATTAACGGTATCTGGCCCAAATACAAGAGATGGATATGGGTTCCTAAGCACAGTGTTAGTGAAATTAGTAAGCAACAGTGGAGCCATTATACAGTGTCGTGCCATCCTAGACTCCGGATCACAAGTAAATATAATAACGGAGAGAATGATGCGCAAGCTGGGTATACCACTCACACACAAATCATCGATAGTAAATGGTATCGGACAATCAAGGCGCGAGACTCATCTCAGAGCAAATATCGAATTATCATCCAACATAACTAATTTCTCAACAAGAATGGAAGCCATCGTCTTACCACAAGTAGTATCTTCACAACCATCACAGTCATTCGACGTATCCAGATGGGAGATACCAAAAAATATTAAATTGGCAGATCCAGACTTCAACAAAACCAACCGCATTGATCTACTAATCGGAGCAGAATATTATCATCAGCTTCTTTGTATTGGACAAAAAAGAGCTCCCGCTGCTTCAAAACACTCTTCTCGGATGGATTGTTACGGGTAGGATCGGCGAAGCATCCACTTTAACTTCAACCTGTGGTATCTTTACGCAAGATGAGTCGCTTGAGCAAGCGATTGAGAGATTCTGGGAAATTGAAAAACTCCCGGAGGCTAATTCCACACGCACTTTAGCAGAACAGCGATGCGAAGAAATTTTCAATCAAACGACCAAAAGAGACGATGAGGGAAGATTTGTTGTAAGGTTGCCTTTCTCCATGGAAACTACAAAATTGGGTGCATCTATAGACATATCATTGAGTAGGTTCTATGCATTGGAACGCCGATTAGCAAAAGATGTCGACTTGAAGAAGCAGTACATTGAGTTTATGGAGGACTACAATAACCTAGGCCACATGCAAGAAATTGACTACAATTCTCTCAGGGTACCACATTGCTTCTTGCCACATCATGGAGTGGTTAAATCAGATAGTAGCAGCACAAGGCTAAGAGTTGTTTTTGATGCTTCAGCAAAAACTTCTACAAACATTTCTTTGAACGACATTATGTATGCTGGTCCAACTATCCAAGAAGAGTTATTCACAATTTTGATGCGGTTTAGGCTGCCAAGGTATGTCATTAAAGCTGATATTCAAAAAATGTATCGGCAGATTTTGGTACACCCAGAAGATAGATGGTATAACTTAATCGGGTGGAGAGCAGATCCAAATCAACCGGTAAAATGCTATAAACTCAACACAGTAACATACGGAACAACAGCAGCACCATACTTGGCAACAAGGTGTCTACAGAAGCTGGCTCAAGACAATGAGATTAACTATCCATTAGGCTCAAAGGTGTTGCAGAGGGACTTCTATATAGACGATGTGATGACTGGCGCAGATAGCTTAACCACGGCAAGGGCTATTCAAGCGGAATTGTCAGCACTACTAAAGAAGGGGGATTCAAATTACGAAAATGGTGTGCAAACCATGAACAACTACTGGAAAACGTTCCATTAGAAGACCAGGAAATCAGCTTTGACGAAGGCAATAACGAAGGGTTTGTGAAAACTCTTGGATTGATTTGGTTACCGAAATCAGACGTATTCAGCATAAAAATAAATAGTGACTCACCAAAACGAATCACTAAGAGATCAGTGGCATCTGATATAGCAAAACTTTTTGATCCACTCGGTATTGTTGCGCCAGTGGTGACAGTGGCCAAACTATTTCTTCAAGAATTGTGGGAACTGAAGTACGATTGGGATGCTGCCCTTCCAGTAGAAATGTGCACCAGATGGTACACGTACCGTAAGCATTTGCAGACCTTAGACCGAATTCGAATTCCAAGGCATGTGTTTGCTCAATCTGTTCCTACGTCAGTACAAATACACACATTTGCTGATTCATCCGAAAAGGCTTATGGTGCCGCGGTGTACGTGAGATCCACCAACAAAACTGGCGTGATAATAGTTCGACTTCTATGCTCCAAATCGAGAGTAGCACCAGCTACAAAGACATCATCAGGAATAAGTTCATTAACCATACCCAGACTCGAACTATGTGCTGCCGTGTTAGCCGCAGAATTGTCTAACCGGGTGAAATCCGATTTACATATTGATGGAGCATCCACACATTTTTGGACTGACTCTCAGATAGTACTAGATTGGATCAATTCAAACGCAGAATCATACCAAGCATTTGTGGGTCGTCGTCTCGCAACCATTCAGCGACTTTCCAGCAGTATGCAGTGGCGACACGTCCGATCAAATGACAATCCAGCAGATGTGTTATCAAGAGGAATTACCCCAGAGAAGTTACAAGAACACAACCTGTGGTTCTACGGCCCAAGATTCTTAAGTGGAACGGAATCAATCTCGCCACTACCATATGCAAATCACAACCAGTGTGCAGAAGAAAGAAAGATGACATCACTATCTGTCAGCGTGACAAGGCCGGAAGATCTTTATAAAGAAATAAAGCATTCAAATTCATTGTGCAAACTTAAGAGGATAATAGCTTATTGCAGACGATTCATTGGATTGATTAAGAATGGTCAGTTTTGTTCTAAAATCCATGCGTTAAGACATTCAAATTCACAACTGCTTAAACCAATTTGGCCGTTGACAATTGCAGAATAAGACGCTGCTCTTCAACTCATTTTGAGAAACTTTCAAGAAAGCGACATCATTCATTTAAGGAAATACAAAGATCTAGACACAAAAAGCAAACTAGTTGGACTTTCAGTGTTCTTGGACTGTTTAACGCCGACGTAGATAGCCGTGCTTCCTTGTGAGACCAAGGGAAGAGCTATGTGGGCGGAGAGTTAATGTGTAAATAAAAAGGACGGTTGTTAAATTTTAAGTTGTATTTTTCTTTATTTCTTTGGTTTTTTATTATACACTACTAGAGAGGCCCGCTGTCTTTGGCGTGGCTGCGACCTCTGCTAGCTATATTTTTATATTTTATATTTATATTTTTTATTTCAATCCTAGGGAGGCCCGCTGTCTTTAGCGTGGCTGCGACCTCTACTAGGATGTTCGTAGCTTTAAAGATATATTAACTCTGACTTTTCAACCGGTTTTCACTTCCCTTTTATACTCTCAATATCCATAAATCAATTAATTTATGCTCCAGTTATAGTGCAATGCACTATTAACTGAGTAAGCAATTAAATTATTACCCAACAATATTAGACTAAGCGATTAAGCCGGAAAATTATTACACAATATAAATGTGTCAGCATTACATTCGTCAACGGCTCTGGATATAGTTCATACATCCAGATGTTGCAGTTGACGATGTTCATTCACCCTGGTTCTCTATACCTACAATGCATAAACGTACTTGACTTTGGATTTTGTGTATCCGCCGTCGTACAGAATTGCGTTCGGTATGGAACAATGGGACTGCTATAGCTGCAGTGCAGTATATAGATACACACAGCACTAAACGATCGCATGAATTATGTGTATGGATATTTAAATGCTATTGGATGTAGCGGATATCGGGTGACGAGCTCATAAACATTGTATTTTATGTTTGACATGAAAAGCGAGCGCTGTAGCGTGCTTGGCGTACTTTCGGTATTATGACGCCGTGGGAAAGAATCGTGTTTAGGAGAGTTGATTTTGAGTTGAGTTGTGTTTTGAGAGGCGATATGTAGTGCGATCACCACATCCCACCCACCTTAGAAGAAGGAAATTCCACGGTTGGAATTTTCGAACCATATTCGTTGAAAAGCCATTACATAATTGGTTTGTCAAAGATAATATATATATATATATTTTTTGATTATTATTTACAAATATTATATATTAATTTTGTAATATAATAAAAAGGTAAAGTAGTCTAATTTTTCTGCATTTTTTTTTCATTTAGACACTAATACTTATCTTAATTGTTTTAATTATATTTGTACGATTTATATTTCTTAAAATAAAAATTAATTTTTCAACATTAATAGATGTTTTGATATCGTAAATTCTAAAAAATTCTTTTTTTTGTTTTAATTGGTTTTACGATTTCATATTTCAAAAAAAAAAAAAATTTTGTTTATTTTATTTATGTCTCTATTTAATACTTCTAAAAATTATTTTAATGATTATATATATATTTTTTTTTTCTTTTAATAGAGTATATGTATTCTTATTTATGATGTTAATGTAAATCTTGGGCTTGGGTTTGGGTTAGCATTGTTATTGTCTACTTCTAGTACAATAGACTGATCAACAAAAACTTCATCAATAATTTCCTCATTTGGTTTATTTTCTGTTGGCTTTCTAACTTCAGTTACAATTTCTTTCAATTTAGAATTGTATTTCTAAATTAACAACAGCATTATGCATGTTACTAAAGTCAAGCTATATATTACAGTATAATGGTGAACATCGTGCTTATCTAACTTTTGCAAACCTTTCCCTTCCTCTTTCTTTAGCAAATCTACCTGACAAGAGATTTCCGCGAGATTATTATTTTCATCGTATCTAAGCAATTTAATAGGATTTACCTTCGCAGAAGTTGTGCTAGCTTTAGATTTTAAAAGAGTTAAATTTATCATCGGGATAAAAGAATTCCTTAAAAGAGTGCTGTCCAGATTTTGACCGTATATTGTCAGATCTTTACTACGTAAATAGCATTTGCCTGTAAATTCTATGATTCCTGCTCCCAGAAATTTATGTGTTGTTAATTTTTGGTCACAAATTTCGTCCATGATATACTCGCTTTTAGCGGACAATAACCATTTGCCAGGTTGAGAGAGCTGTATCCAAACTACGGATAAAGGTGATTGCTTCACTTGGCAAGCTGAAGGATGTGGGTCTCTTCGTAATAATTGTATTTCACAACTATCCTGGTTAGAGTTAAAGTCATAAAGAGGATGAGTAATCGGACATAGTAGGGAGTCAGTTTGTGCAGTGCATTTGTTTATTTCTTCGAATGTGAGATCATAGAAGTGTTTTTTATCGAAATCTACTATAACGTAGTTCATCTTGGGTTGGATATAGAGGAAGTCATTTTGAATATTAGTGGGAAATGGTAAAATTTTGTAGAGTTGGTATATTTCTTTGAAAGGAATCGGTAATTTAATCTCATATATTATCCGTTTAGATTGGATTGAAGATGTTATCGTACTAATTTTATAGAGGGGAAGTATATCGTTGTGCCGTATTAGGATAGGACGTTTGGTGTTGCTAGGGATTTCTCTAAGCATAGCTGAAAGGACGGTTTCTAACTGTTCAGGAGATATAATGGCCGGGTGAGGTTTACCGTGACGTACCTCAGTTACTGAGTCGATAACTTCATTCAACAAACTTTGGTGATGCAAAACGGCTAAAGTAGAATAGGATATTAGAGATTCTAGTTCGTTTACTAGTCGCTCATTTTGTACACTATTAGTACAATCGTCTAGTAGTTTTATTATTGAGGAAAATTTAGTGTTCAGTGATTTAAATTGACTGTCTCTAACTTGCTGGGTTCTATTGAAGATGTTAATAGTTGTTCCCATGATGTATGTTTGATTTTTTATGAGATTTTTTTAGATGCTCCTCGTTGTATTGTAATTTACTAATTTGTCTGTCGTAATAAATAGTTGGCATCCTCTTCCGACAAAGTACCGAAAAGAGATTTGCTGATCATTCCTACCGCATTTAGTAATGTTCGTTTTGCCATTGATTTCCTATTTACTTCCAAGTTTAGGAGGCTGCATTTTTGCAGAATGTCCTCGATTACATGATTAAGTTCTACCACCGTACCTTTGCACAAATGCGATATTTGCGTTTCGTTTTTTATTCCGTTGCACAATTTGGTTATTTCAGATGTGTATTGGCTCATGAGCTTAGTTGTCGTTAGTAGACCTTCCAGATCGTAGTATGTTATTATTTTCCATTCATTTGAAAATAAATTGACCCTGTCTAGTTCCTCGAAATACATTCCAGAACCTTGTTGTATAGGCGTGAAAGTTAGATGTCCAAGCGCCATGGTGAACATGAAACACCAAATTGTTACGCTTTTCATTTTTCTGCGTAGGGGAGATAGAGAACAAAGTTCTTTACAAAAACCTTCTTTTTTTTCAAGGAGTAAGATGACAGAAGAGAAGTGAAGAATTGAAACAGTGTTTTAAAGCAGATTAAAATTTAATTCTTGTGCAGGTAAATTTACATGTATGTATATATAATAATTTTTTTATATTTATTTTTTTTTTCTTTAGTACTAGGACTCATGTTCAAGCATCTGAAGCGTTAGATCACGAACCCATCCTCTCAGGAGTCCTGCTCCAGAGTAAGGCCGTCACCGTCTTACGACGTATGCGGGGCATAAACTTAGGCTGAAGTCTTCCTGTTGAATCCCCAGACTCAGAACGTCCCCGGTTCTCAACGCGGCGGTTTCCCCAGGCCTAAGCTGCACCCCGTTGACGTAGGTACCACTGGAGCCCTCGCAATCCTTGACCGTAACATTTTCCTCACAGTCATCTATTTCAATTATAGCGTGTATAATTGAAACGAGTTCAGTGGGAATGGATATACGATTCGGATAGCCGTTCCCGATTTTTGAGAAACCTTTTCGTAAAGGAATCTCATAATCTGAGACTATGCTGTACAGAATCCAGTACGTGTCGGGCAGATAATCTATCAACTCCATTCTGACATGAAAGAAGAAGAAAAAAAACTTTGTTGTTTTCATTCTAGAAACATATGAGAATGGAGTAAATTTTAATTATTCTGTCAAAATCTTTATATTATTATTATGGAGTATTTTAACTCTGTTTCCTACTTTAACTTCTGTATTCTCGTTTGATACTATGTTGGTTACCTCATGAGGTCCTTCCCATAATGCAGAGAGCTTATTCTTTCTTGCATGGTTTTTTATAAAGACTTTATCTCCTACATTAAATTTTTTTCCTTTCGATCCCCTGTCGTAATATGTCTTGGACTTTTCTTTTGTGTTTAATAAAATCTGTTTGGCTATTTGATAACCGTGTTGTAAACGGGCTTTTAACTCTGAAGCATAGTTATCATAATTGTATGAAACTTGTGGACTTCGGTTTATGGAATTGGGGATCCGTGCAGGAAATCCATAGATGAGGTCAAAAGGACTAAACTTTGTACTGCTATGAGGGGTTGTGTTATATACAAACATTGAATAGGGTAACCAAGTGTCCCAAGAAAGCTGGTCTTTATCGACATAGTGCCTGAGATATTCGGCTAGTGTTCGGTGGCTACGCTCTAAAGCTCCGTTCGTTTGCGGATGGTATGGAGTTGTTTGTATCTTTTTGACTTTAAGAAGCTTACAAAGCTCCTTAAAAAGGTTGCTCAAGAAATTAGTACCTTGATCAGTTAACACCGCATCGGGTGGTCCAAAACGACATATTATTTATTCTACAAAACAGCGCGCCACAGTCGAAGCTTCAGCGTTTGGCAGAGGCATAGCCTCAGTGAACTTAGTCAAATCGTCTTGAAACGTAAGTATATATTTACTGTCCTCATAGCTAGTTGGAAGAGGCCCGACAATGTCCAAAGCTACACGCTCAAATGGACTTGTGCTAGTCGTCGTGACTTTCATCGGAATTCGTGGATTTTGCCTTAACTTATTTCTTTGGCAGGATTCGCATTTTCGAATGAATTCCTTTGTGTCTTTGACCAAAGTAGGCCAATAATATCTACTTCGGATACGTTTGAGGGTTCTTGAGGTTCCTTGATGACCTCCGAAAGGCGAATTATGGAAGTCATGCAAAATTTTTTCGATCTCTTGTGGATCTGTGAGAATGATTCGGTTGTCCGAATACAAATAAATATCGAGCTTTATTTGAGAAAATGCATGTGTTATTGATGATTTTAAAAAATCGAAAAATGGTTCTTGGGGAGGAATTGATACATCGATACTTTTAATTTTTTCCTTTTGACAAAAATCTCGGATCTGTAAAATATGGTTTTCTATAGTTGCCTTTTCTGTAAGATGTACAGGCAAAGAGGTGATAATGTACGTTGATGATTTGGTTGCGCGAGGAAATATTTTTAGTTCGTTAGGATTGGGGCGAGTATACCCCGAAATATTCCTAAATAAAGTTTCCTCTTGTCGCGTTCCGTGGGGTAGAAAAAAGATCTGGATCGGAGAATTGTGTTCGGCTAACGTTATGGACTTACACGTCTTAATTATAGTGCATTCAGTCGGTGGCGGCACGATTTCTTCACTCCCTACTACGATTATTTCATCAAGGTTTGGCTGTTTAGCCTTGCTTCTTGTGGTGACTAAAACTTTTCCATAGCTTGTGTCATTTTGAGAGTCTCCAGGGATGCGACTGAGTGCATCGGCATTGGCATTACATTTGCCTGGCTTGTATATGATTTCATATTCATATTCCTCTAATGAAATACGCCATCGCGCCAATCTTGATGTAGGATCTTTAAGATTTAAAAGCCATTGAAGCGGCCTGTGATCCGTGAGTATTGTGAACTTTCTGCCGTAAACGTAGGGGCGGAACTGCTTGACTGCAAATATTATTGCTAATAACTTTTTTTCGGTAGTGGTATACTTTGTTTCAGCAACATTTAAGGTACGGCTGACGTAATATATAGGCTTGTCTTGGCCTATTTTTCCTTGAGACAATACGGCTCCTATAGCAAAATCACTTGCATCGGTAGTGATAAGAAATTTTTCTTTAAAATCTGGGTAAATTAGTATTGGCGAGGAGATTAATTTTTCTTTTAAAATTACAAAAGCTTCCTCACATAAAGCATCCCATTTGAAATCTATGTTCTTTTTCAGCAAATTATTCAATGGTTTAGCTATCAGGGCAAACTGGGGAATAAATCTTCGGTAGTATCCTACAAATCCCAAAAACGCTTTGATATCTTTTGCCTTCATTGGCCTTGGATACGTTTTTACTGCCTCTATCTTATCTGGATTTGGCTTAATTCCTTCGTCGCTGATAATATGTCCCAGGTACATAAGCTCTCGCTTAATAAAATGGCATTTGTCTGGTTGTAGTTTTAATTTGTTAAATCGTAGCCTTGTCAGAACATTTCGCAACTTTCGGTTATGGTCGTCCAAAGTAGGTCCATAGACTACTATGTCATCAACAAAGATAAAACATTCAATTCCAATTAGACCCATCAAAACATTATTCATAGTTCTTTGGAAAGTGGCGGGAGCGTTTTTCATACCCATTGGCATTCGGTTATATTCCCAATGACCAGTGGGAGTGCTGAACGCTGTCTTTTCCCGATCTTCTTCTTGAACCAAAATTTGATGAAAGCCGTTTGCAAGATCTAACGTGCTGAAATATTTTGATTTACCTAGTTGGTCCAAAATGTCAGTTATATTGGGAAGCGGAAATGCATCCCCAACAGTTGCATCGTTAAGACGCCTGTAGTCTACAACTACTCGCCATTTCTTATTACCTTGAGCATCAGGTTTTTTAGGAACAAGTAAAAGAGGTGAGTTCCAAGGACTGTAGCTTGGTCGAATAATGTCATTTTTGAGCATTTCGTCTACCTGTTTATTAATTTCTGCTCTGCTTGTTTCTGGCAGTCTATATGGTCTAACATATATAGGAGGTTTACCTACTTCAGTGATTATTTGATGTGTCGCTGCATCAGTACAAGTGAGCTTATCTCCAGGTAAATAAAACAAAACATTAAATTCTCGACATATTTGGACTATGGAAGATCTTTCTTCTTTATTACAGTGGCTTATGTCCACTAATTTTTCCAGATTTTCTAGACGCTTGTACACCGGATCGTTTTCCGAGTCTGTAGTAAAAAAATTGAATTCGTCTAAGTTATCCCATTCTAAACTCAGATCGTGTGCATTTAGCTGCACTGGGTATTCATTAACGTTCAGGAGTAGGACTTTTGCAAAATTGTCACTTGATTGGGCGATGGAAGAGGCCAAAAAGACCCCAGGTGAAACCTGTTTCTTCCGAATGACGACGTCATTTGCACAATTACAAGCGACTTTAGAAAATAGAGTACTTCGTGCAGGTATGTTAATCAGTTCAACAAATTTTTGTTCGGTATTCATGTTCTGTTTTGCTCCATCAAAAATTCGTTCTGGTTTTGGAAGAGCTACTTCCCCAGATCCGCTATATATAGGAGACTTACTTTTCGAAACATCGATTACCTCACTTTGTTGGATTAAACAATTTTGCGCTTGTACCTTGACTTCCTTTGCCTTAGTCTTTCCTGTTATAAATTTTTCTTTACACTGTGATTCCATTTGTTCTTTTTGACTCAAATTTTTATTTTCTTTTTTCTTAGTTTTACTGTCTACCAAGTTTGTTGTTGATTTAAAAAAAATATTTTAAAAATGTGCAACCAAATATATGTTTAAAAATATATTAATACTATAAAATTTAATATAGGATTTATGTTATATATATATATTTTTTTTTTTGTTTTTAAAAACAGAGAAAAAAAAAAGAATAGAAGGTTTGTTCTACCTTGTTAAATTTTGTTGGTTTTACTGTGTTGGGTGCTGCCGCTGAATTTTGCTGCTGAATTTTGATGATCTGCTGCTGTTGTGTTGTTTTGTCGCTGCTTGCTGCTGTTGTCGCTGCTGTGGATGTTACCGCCGAATTTTGAATTTTGTTGCTAGCTGTTGATTTTCTGCTCACTGTTGGCTTTCTGCTGCTGTTGTTCTCGTTGTGGTCGTCGCTGCTTGTCGTTGGTTATCTGCTGCTGCTGACTTTGCCAGGCAGGCTTCGCGCCCTAAAGTTGCAGTTACAGCTTGGTCTTTTTCTTTACACTGTGATTCCATTTGTTCTTTTTGACTCAAATTTTTATTTTCTTTTTTCTTAGTTTTACTGTCTACCAAGTTTGTTGTTGATTTAAAAAATTGCTTAGTTTTTTCTAAGTCTTTTTGTTTTTGCTTAGGATCTATTGTCTCTAAGTCTTTTTTATTTTGCTTAGGATCTTTTGTCTCTAAGTCTTTTTTATTTTGCTTAGGATCTTTTGTCTCTAAGTCTTTTTTATTTTGCTTAGGATCTTTTGTCTCTAAGTCTTTTTTATTTTGCTTAGGATCTTTTGTCTCTAAGTCTTTTTTATTTTGCTTAGGATCTTTTGTCTCTAAGTCCTTTTGCTTGGTTTTACGCTCTACTAAGTTATTGAATTTGTTACAGAAATTGGAATCATCAGATTGAAGTTCGCATGGCGGCTTAAAGTTTTCAGGATTTTTTTCATAGGTCGAACGGAAAAGTTTGTTTTCCTCCGTTTGACTTCTCTTGAATGGAATTTCTAGAGTGTCGTTTTTGAAATCCACTACGCATTTGAATCGAGATAAAAAATCATTTCCAATAATTCCATCATAAGGGAAATTAATTTGGTTATCTAGTATATGAAATGGATGCTCTAATAAAAGTGTATGTTCGGGTGACTTGAACTCTAAAGTACCATTCACCAAACCAAGGGGTTTTAGCGACTCCCCGGCTATGGTAGTAATGGTGTAGAGGTCGTCACCATGTATCGTATTTCTACTATACATATTTTCTTTTACTAAACTGACGTCGGCACCCGTATCAATCAAGAACGTAGAGAATTTCTTATCCGAAGGACTGAACTTTAGTCGTATCGTTGGTTCCTTAAACTCGGGAAAAAACGAAACGAAAAATCTAAAATTCAGTGCTTGGGGCGGAACACTTCGGCTGTCGGAGTCATTCGAGAGGAATACCCGATTGTTTCCTCCCGAAGGGCTTCGTTTCCCGATTCGTGAACATTCGAATACCTCACACCATGGCTATCATTTTGCTTAGAGGGGTACTCAGGTCTAATATGGTTTCCGCTGAAACCAGGAGTGGAATTTCCATTTCTAAATGGATTTTGTGGAGGCCTGTGGTTGGATAACCGTAACCTACAGTTTGCCTCGGTGTGGTTCCTTCTCTTACAGTAATTGCAAGTAATAAACTGCACTTCCTTTTTAATAGGAGGCCTATTCTGAAAAGTTGGAAATTGATTATTTCGGTAACACGTTTCCCTCGTGTGACCGGGCTTACCGCAAGTCTGACAATATACAGTTGGCGGATTCCTCTGAGAAGCATATTTGTTTTGGAAATTTTGTGGGGTGTGATCAATGCGTGCAGCATGTCCTTCAGCATGAGCTATAACCTTTTTTAGGTCAGCTCCCCCGAAAGCCTTGGCTATTAGCTTAATTTGGTCATTTTTCAAACCGTCTTCGAACACCTGGATCGCTAGACGACGGTTTTCTTGCACCAAGAATTCCCGTACTGTCTCGTCGCGAGTTGTGTTTAAGGTGGCCGAATTGAGATTGTTAAGGGCCGTACAAACCCGTTCGCCAAACTCCTTGACCGATTCTTTAAATCGTTGCTTCGTTGTCAACAGCTCGTTGTGTGCAGAGGTACGAGTTTTTACCTCCTTATACTCAGACTCGAGCTTCTCCTTGAGAGCTGCCCAAGTCGTGAGTGAGTTGAATTGCGTCAACTCAAACGCGGGACCCTGTAGCCTTGTTTTAACAATGGCTAAAAACGTGGGTTCATCACTCTCTTTTACAGAGGTGAAGAGAATATCACCGCAGGACGTAAATTTTGCCAATTCGGCTGGCTTCCCATCGAAGAGGGGGATGATGTTGTACACATCAGAAATACTAATCTTTATGTCCATATTGGACGACTCTTCTTCCGGTATGACCTCTAGGTCCGATGAAAAACTCAAGCTTGATGACAAATTAGTATCAGCAATCGCTTTTGCCTGCCTACTAATTTGTCTAGTGACTGGTCTACTTATTTTGAAGGATTAAATGGACCAGTCCAAGCAAAAAAAACAAAATCAAAAACAATATTCACAGCACCATAAAAAATTCGCGAAAAATACCGGGTAATACCAAAAACTTCGCGAAAAAATATATCGTATTAGAGAGAGGCGGAAAAAGGTTTGCAACAATGTACCCAAGATTCACAAAAAAAAAAAAAAATTTCAACAGGGTATAGACCCAAGGTTCACCAAAAAATATTTTAAAAATGTGCAACCAAATATATGTTTAAAAATATATTAATACTATAAAATTTAATATAGGATTTATGTTATATATATATTTTTTTTTTTTTTGTTTTTAAAAACAGAGAAAAAAAAAAGGATAGAAGGATTGTTCTACCTTGTTAAATTTTGTTGGTTTTACTGTGTTGGGTGCTGCCGCTGAATTTTGCTGCTGAATTTTGATGATCTGCTGCTGTTGTGTTGTTTTGTCGCTGCTTGCTGCTGTTGTCGCTGCTGTGGATGTTACCGCCGAATTTTGAATTTTGTTGCTAGCTGTTTTCTGCTCACTGTTGGCTTTCTGCTGCTGTTGTTCTCGTTGTGGTCGTCGCTGCTTGTCGTTGGTTTTCTGCTGCTGCTGACTTTGCCAGGCAGGCTTCGCGCCCTAAAGTTGCAGTTACAGCCTGGTCTTTTTCACTGCCCGAATGTTGGCCAAATGCCTACGCTCTAAAGCTGGCAAGGTCTTACTGTCTTCGGGGCTTTCTAAATTTCACAGTCACTTTTCACTTTTTTTTACTTTTACTTTTACTTTTATTTACTTTTTATTTACTTTTATTTACTTTTATTTATTTTTATTTACTTTGCTTACTTTGCTGGTGTATAGCCCCAGCACGCATCAGAAGATCGGCCTTCTGTTTTGGCTTATAATTTTTTTGGAGATCTTTTTGTAGATCCCACCGATGCCACCAAATGTTTAACGCCGACGTAGATAGCCGTGCTTCCTTGTGAGACCAAGGGAAGAGCTATGTGGGCGGAGAGTTAATGTGTAAATAAAAAGGACGGTTGTTAAATTTTAAGTTGTATTTTTCTTTATTTCTTTGGTTTTTTATTATACACTACTAGAGAGGCCCGCTGTCTTTGGAGTGGCTGCGACCTCTGCTAGCTATATTTTTATATTTTTTATTTCAATCCTAGGGAGGCCCGCTGTCTTTAGCGTGGCTGCGACCTCTACTAGGATGTTCGTAGCTTTAAAGATATATTAACTCTGACTTTTCAACCGGTTTTCACTTCCCTTTTATACTCTCAAATCCGAACGATCTTTGTACCCAAATCAATGCAGTTCATGGAAATGCACCCATCAGCAATATTTCCCAATATCCATAAATCAATTAATTTATGCTCCAGTTATAGTGCAATGCACTATTAACTGAGTAAGCAATTAAATTATTACCCAACAATATTAGGCTAAACGATTAAGACGCAATAATACACAATATAAATGTGTCAGCATTACATTCGTCAACGGCTCTGGATATAGTTCATACATCCAGATGTTGCTGTTGACGATGTTCATTCACCCTGGTTCTCTATACCTTCAATGCATAAACGTACTTGACTTTGGATTTTGTGTATCCGCCGTCGTACAGCATTGCGTTCGGTATGGAACAATGGGACTGCTATAGCTGCAGTGCAGTATATAGATACACACAGCACTAAACGATCGCATGAATTATGTGTATGGATATTTAAATGCTATTGGATGTAGCGGATATCGGGTGACGAGCTCATAAACATTGTATTTTATGTTTGACATGAAAAGCGAGCGCTGTAGCGTGCTTGGCGTACTTTCGGTATTATGACGCCGTGGGAAAGAATCGTGTTTAGGAGAGTTGATTTTGAGTTGAGTTGTGTTTTGAGAGGCGATATGTAGTGCGATCACTACAGGACCAAAACGAGCTCTTGCGAGTGGGAGGAAGGTTACAAGCATCCACTTTAGCATACGACGCCAAGCATCCTATATTATTGCCTTATGCACAACCAGTTGTCAAAATGCTGATGACAGATATACATTCAGAAAATCTGCACGTGGGTCCACAAGGACTTTTAGCTATAACCAGACAACGCTTTTGGCCAATCAAGGGAAAGAATATAGCACGTTCAATTGTCCAGCAATGCACACACTGCATCAAGGCTAAACCAAAAATGTATTCTCAGATGATGGGAAACTCACCTCCACATAGAGTTCAACCAGCACGTCCCTTCATCAATAGCGGAGTTGATTTTTGTGGCCCATATGGATCCATTACCGTTCAAGGGGAACCCGTCCACAAAAAAGCTACCCTTCGATATTCTGCTGCTTTAGTACGAAGGCCATACACATTGAACTTGTCAGCGATTTATCCACAGATGCATTCATCGGTGCGTTAAAAAGATTTATTGGTCGCCGAGGGCATTGTAAAAATCTTTATTGCGATAATGCCACCAATTTCGTTTGCGCAAAGAACCAATTGACTGAGTTGCAAACAGCCATATACTCAAACCAGGCTCAAAACCAGATTTCATCCACTTGCAGCTCGAGAGGAATAGAGTTCCATTTTATTCCCCCAAGGGCTCCCCATTTCGGAGGGTTATGGGAATCAGCCGTAAAGTCGGCAAAGTATCTGCTTCAGCGAAAGATCACATCAGCTTCATATGAGGAGCTGTGTACTCTAAGTGTAGACGCCGAAGCTATCCTGAATTCAAGACCACTTACTGCTCTCTCTACTAATCCAAACGACCTTACCGCATTAACTCCTGGCCATTTCCTTATAGGAGAGCCGCTAAGAGCTATAGCTGATCCTCATGCAGAACCATTACGAGGAAGTCTTAGCAGCAGATGGAAACTAGTTTCACACATCAAGGAAGAATTCTGGAAACGGTGGTCCCAGGAGTACCTTAATGAACTACAGCACCGGAGCAAATGGAAAACTTCATCGAAAAATATTGAAATCGGCACGGTGGTCATCATCAAGGAAGACAATATCCCGATTATGAAGTGGCCACTGGGCAGAATTGTCAAGGTGTATCACGGTACCGACGGCTTCATCAGACTAGCAGATGTACGCACAAAATCAGGAGTCCTTAAGCGACCAATACACAAACTGGCCCCACTTGTCAAGGATGATGTAACCGTAGATGAACAACCATCATCAGCAGATGATCTAAATCAAAATCAGCCATATTTTAACGCTCAAGATCGCAAACGAGGAAAGCAGTCAAAAACTTGTGATGAACCATCCAATAAAATGAACAAATCAGCTAAGAAGACCCGTATGCTGGGTTCAACATTGCTAACTACCCTTCTGGTATGCTTACTAGTGCCAACTGTGAGAGGAAGTAATGGTGTGGAAATTACCAAATATGGACCAACTCCCGGAATACACTTCTATAATCAGGGAACTGTAAATTTGGTGGCTAATCAATGGAACTTAGTCACTTATTACAATCTTGACCCATATCAAAGAGAGTTTCAAGCAGCAATGCAGCATGTTTGCAATCAAATAACATCAAAGACCTTATGCACTCAAGTTGTTCAAGAGGTTCAGTTCATCTTTCAACAACTTACAGACCAGAATGAATTACTAGTAACTCCACCTCAGCATAGATTACGGAAGGCAAAAAGAGGAGCTGTGGACGCTGTTGGAAACCTAGCAAATATACTTTTTGGAGTACTTGATTCTCGATACGCCGAAGAAATGGCTGCTAATATTGACAAGGTATACGCCAATGAAAATCACGTTCTCGATCTATTCAAAAACCACCCATCAATGCTAGATTCCACAGCGAACATAATGGCAAAAAACCAAGCAGCAATGGACAAACGACATAACACACTTGTAACGCAACTAGACCAAATAATCAATCGCGTGCATAACATCACCAAATACGCGTATCAAATACAAGTGCTGCAATTGTTCTCATCTTGGGCTATTTACACCACACTACTTATCACCAACATACAACGGACGCAAACATCTATTTTCACTGTACTAGCAGATACACATCACGGGAGAACCAACTACTTACTAATTTCTCCACATCAATTGAGAGAAGAAGCCGTCAAAATTAAAAACCATCTACCGCTAGGCATTCACCTCCCTATTGAACTTAGCAACATACTAGCACTTTACAAACTTATGGTGACAGAAGGACGAATCCTGAGCAACCATGTAATTTTTAGAATTAGTCTACCACTGACAGGACGTGAAGAATTTGCAATGTTTAAGAACATCCCAATTCCAGCAATCACAAACAATACGCTCATCGCCATAGAACCATCATCCCCATATCTTGCAATTAACGCTCATCAGGACGAGTATTATCCATTATCCGATGACGACCTAGCAGCATGTACCATCATAGAAAACGCAATGTATCTATGCACACAAACCCATCCAATTTATCGCCGGGGGTCAAACATCAGCTTGTGTGAAGTCAATCTGCTTAACAACATACCATCGCTTTCAACCTGTACATTAAAGGCCGTTCAAACGATTCCCGTCTGGTCAAAAATTCCAAACGCAAACCAATGGATCTATGCCGTAATGAACGAAACATTATTGAATGTAGTATGTGACAGACAACCATCGCTGATTACAATTAGTGGAACTGGCCTCTTAAGACTGCAGCCAACCTGTGTTGTAAGGGAAAACTTCCTAACACTGCAAGCCCATCGCATATATTCAAGCAATATTCGGCTATCACAAACCAGATTCTACCAAGCTATGAATCTACCCGATCTCACACATCTGAAAGCACTTCGTCACAATACTACTCGTGTCAATGTCAGCACACATATCATGGAACTTGAAGGAATACGTGACCAAATTAAGGCTGAACAGAGAGAACTTCCCAACCAGCTCCATCATCATAACATTCGGCATACCATCGTGGGTTCTTGCGGACTATTCCTAGCGGCCGCAGCCGTTACTTATATCCTCTGGAAACATCGCCTATGTCTCTGCAAAAGGACGGCGGCCAAGCCAATACCAACACCAAGAAGCGCTCAACGAACAACATCTGATAATCCGAGGATCATCATCGAGGGGCAGGATGTTTAGTTTTAGAATTTATATTATCATCAAATTATTTAGTTTTAAGAAATACAAATTAGCATTAAAATAAACACGTTATTATACATACCTAAAGTAAAGAAAAATAAATGTCATATACCATGCATACCTTGCACATCGTACAAAACACCCTACACATTCCACACAACAAATAGATCATATTGCACCATGCACAATTTGCTCGTAAGAAAACACCTGTTTTAATTTGCACGTCGATTCACTGAATATTTCTGCTGACGCTATGTCTGCGGAATACATTTATTCGTGGAAACGACTTCCACCTTCAAATTTTTATCTTTGGTAATTGTCGCATAAGCAAATATTGCATCAGTAGTTATCTTGTAATACAATTTTACATACATGCTAGAATAAGAATATTTTTGTATAAATAGATGTTGAATAAAGACTGAAAGATCAGATATTATCAAGCAGTTGTTCAAGACTTTTTAATCATTCCAAGTGAGTCTGCTTGGAACTGTGAGATATTATCCCATCGGTTCTGATGCATCATCAGCAACACTATTCATCAATCAGCCAAGATACAAGAATCTTGGTCTGAATAAAATAACATAAAATACATTTCCATCATTTGTGTATTCTGATGTACCATCAGTAATACTGTCAGGAAGTCAGTCAAGATACAAGAATCTTGGTCTGATTGAAATAACATAACATAACAGAAAATACATTTTCATCGTGTGTGTATTCTGATGTACCATCAGTAATACTATTAGCAAGTCAGTCAAGATACAAGAATCTTGATCTGAAGTACATAACGATAAAAGAATCGTTACATTTTCTGGTGACCCCGACGTGATCTTTTACTTCACTAAATTTTACTAAAAATAAATAACAAAGGCGAACTGGTAGCCTTATAACCAGTGGCGAAGAATCCCAAGTGACGCCAGATATATATCAGACGCTACACCAGAGCGAATTTCCTCAACGAATCACCGGCCGGAGCATTCATCATAGATGAAATAGAGGTTTTACGCATCATTGCTAGGCAAAGGGCCATAGCAGAGGAGCTGCAGAAGCTACAAGTCAACATAGGCAAAGACGGTCCCGCCCGGAAAACATCCGCATACAGGGACAAACGGCTAAAAATCATTGAAGACTTGTGGCAGGAGTTCACAGATAACCACGAACGAATCAAAGACGTCGTTAAACAAGACTCACCATACATCCAAGGGACAATCATTAAGGTGAAGCAGATGTATAGTGAAATAAATGAATATCTTTCATCTATCCCGGACGACTCAGAATTCACTGGGTCATCTGAATCAGAACACAAGGCTGGGTCTAATCCAGTGCCAGCAGCACGATCCACACAATCCGAAGAACAAACATCAGAGGTCGTGAAAATTATTCGACGTCAAAAAGCAACCACACAAACATTAGAACGAATATTCGTGAATCTTGATGAAGGTTCAATGGAAGCTTGGAGTTCTCCATTCTGTCACCTCAAAATAAATAGTTTAAATAAATATTGGGGGCAGATGGAGGAAATGAATCAATCAGTCGCAGAACTGGTGGAAGACTCTCTTGCAGAAGGCTATCAAATGGACGAGTATATTCAATTGGAAGATAAAGTCAACCATTATCTTTTTGCATTGACGTCCAGATTGGAACAGTTGACGAATCAGCCGAATACGTCACGAGCCGCAACCTCGACTCCTGTTCAGAATATGTCAAACGCGACTCTAGACTTGCCAAAGATAACCCTACCGAAGTTCAATGGCGATTACATGAAGTGGCGGCAGTTTTCTGATCTTTTTACGGAGCTTGTGCACAACAAACCAATTGCCAAATGTCAAAAAATGCACTTCCTTAAAACAAGCTTGTCCGGTGAAGCAGATCGATTGGTACGTCACATGGCTCCCACTGAAGCAAATTACGATGCGGCCTGGAAAATAATCAACAACAGGTATGAAAACAAGCGCCTTCTTGTCAACGCTGTCCTCAACAAGCTTCTGACACAGCAAACATCAACAATTGAGAGCGCATACTCAATAAAAACACTCCACGACATTACTCAAGAATGTCTCTTGGCGTTAGGAGGCCTAGGAATCGACATAGCATCCTGGGATCCAATACTCCTCCACATTATAATAAAGAAAATTGACAAAAATACCCACACATTATGGGAACAGTCGTTGAAGCAACCTAGAGTACTACAACCACTAAAAGACTTCCTCGAATTTTTGGAGACTAGGTTCCAGTCCTTGGAAGCATTAGGTGCCAAATCTAAGTTCGCTGGTGAGTCGAGCAGGCGATTGCCTTATCAGAAATCGCTCGCAGCAACATCAACCACATACAATTCATATTCATGCAAATGTTGCAAGGAAAATCATCCATTGTTCGCTTGTATCAAATTTTTGCAAATGACACCAGTTCAACGGTTGGCACTGGTAAAAGCATCAAATAGCTGCATCAATTGCCTTAGGGACGGACATACATCATCAAAATGTTCATCACGGGGGTGCAGACTTTGTTCAAAGAAACACAACACATTACTACATCTGGATAACGCAGTTCAGAGCTCATCAGTTGCCTCTAAGAGCACATCAAACAGACAAACCCAATTCAATCAACTCGACTTCAAAACAGCAAATCCCGATGTCGTCAAATATAGCTAGCGTTGCTCAACACGCAAACAATCTAATCGACTCTCAAACCAACATTTCATTAACGGTATCTGGCCCAAATACAAGAGATGTATATGGGTTCCTAAGCACAGTGTTAGTGAAATTAGTAAGCAACAGTGGAGCAATTATACAGTGTCGTGCCATCCTAGACTCCGGATCACAAGTAAATATAATAACGGAGAGAATGATGCGCAAGCTGGGTATACCACTCACACACAAATCATCGATAGTAAATGGTATCGGACAATCAAGGCGCGAGACTCATCTCAGAGCAAATATCGAATTATCATCCAACATAACTAATTTCTCAACAAGAATGGAAGCCATCGTCTTACCACAAGTAGTATCTTCACAACCATCACAGTCATTAGACGTATCCAGATCGGAGATACCAAAAAATATTAAATTGGCAGATCCAGACTTCAACAAAACCAACCGCATTGATCTACTAATCGGAGCAGAATATTATCATCAGCTTCTTTGTATTGGACAAAAAAGAGCTCCCGCTGCTTCAAAACACTCTTCTCGGATGGATTGTTACGGGTAGGATCGGCGAAGCATCCACTTTAACTTCAACCTGTGGTATCTTTACGCAAGATGAGCCGCTTGAGCAAGCGATTGAGAGATTCTGGGAAATTGAAAAACTCCCGGAGGCTAATTCCACACGCACTTTAGCAGAACAGCGATGCGAAGAAATTTTTAATCAAACGACCAAAAGAGACGATGAGGGAAGATTTGTTGTAAGGTTGCCTTTCTCCATGGAAACAACAAAATGTCAACTTGAAGAAACAGTACATTGAGTTTATGGAGCACTACAATAACCTAGGCCACATGCAAGAAATTGACTACAAGATAGCTTAACCACGGCAAGGGCTATTCAAGCGGAATTGTCAGCACTACTTCAAGAAGGGGGATTCAAATTACGAAAATGGTGTGCAAACCATGAACAACTACTGGAAAACGTTCCATTAGAAGACCTGGAAATCAGCTTTGACGAAGGCAATAACGAAGGGTTTGTGAAAACTCTTGGATTGATATGGTTACCGAAATCAGACGTATTCAGCATAAAAATAAATAGTGACTCACCAAAACGAATCACTAAGAGATCAGTGGCATCTGATATAGCAAAACTTTTTGATCCACTCGGTATTGTTGCGCCAGTGGTGACAGTGGCCAAACTATTTCTTCAAGAATTGTGGGAACTGAAGTACGATTGGGATGCTGCCCTTCCAGTAGAAATGTGCACCAGATGGTGCACGTACCGTAAGCATTTGCAGACCTTAGACCGAATTCGAATTCCAAGGCATGTGTTTGCTCAATCTGTTCCTACGTCAGTACAAATACACACATTTGCTGATTCATCCGGAAAGGCTTATGGTGCCGCGGTGTACGTGAGATCCACCAACAAAACTGGCGTGATAATAGTTCGACTTCTATGCTCCAAATCGAGAGTAGCACCAGCTACAAAGACATCATCAGGAATAAGTTCATTAACCATACCCAGACTCGAACTATGTGCTGCCGTGTTAGTCGCAGAATTGTCTAACCGGGTGAAATCCGATTAACATATTGATGGAGGATCCACACATTTCTGGACTGACTCTCTGTCAGTACTAGATTGGATCAATTCAAACGCAGAATCATACCAAGCATTTGTGGGTCGTCGTCTCGCAACCATTCAGCGACTTTCCAGCAGCATGCAGTGGCGACACGTCCGATCAAATGACAATCCAGCAGATGTGTTATCAAGAGGAATTACCCCAGAGAAGTTACAAGAACACAACCTGTGGTTCTACGGCCAAAGATTCTTAAGTGGAACGGAATCAATCTGGCCACTACCATATGCAAATCACAACCAGTGTGCAGAAGAAAGAAAGATGACATCACTATCTGTCAGCGTGACAAGGCCGGAAGATCTTTATAAAGAAATAAAGCATTCAAATTCATTGTGCAAACTTAAGAGGATAATAGCTTATTGCAGACGATTCATTGGATTGATTAAGAATGGTCAGTTTCGTTCTAAAATCCATGCGTTAAGACATTCAAATTCACAACTGCTTAAACCAATTTGGCCGTTGACAATTGCAGAACAAGACGCTGCTCTTCAACTCATTTTGAGAAACGTTCAAGAAAGCGAATTCAAGACAGACATCATTCATTTAAGGAAATACAAAGATCTAGACACAAAAAGCAAACTAGTTGGACTTTCAGTGTTCTTGGACCAAAACGAGCTCTTGTGAGTGGGAGGAAGGTTACAAGCATCCACTTTAGCATACGACGCCAAGCATCCTATATTATTGCCTTATGCACACCCAGTTGTCAAAATGCTGATGACAGATATACATTCAGAAAATCTGCACGTGGGTCCACAAGGACTTTTAGCTATAACCAGACAACGCTTTTGGCCAATCAAGGGAAAGAATATAGCACGTTCAATTGTCCAGCAATGCACACACTGCATCAAGGCTAAACCAAAAATGTATTCTCAGATGATGGGAAACTCACCTCCACATAGAGTTCAACCAGCACGTCCCTTCATCAATAGCGGAGTTGATTTTTGTGGCCCAATATGGATCCATTACCGTTCATGGGGAACCCGTCCACAAAAAAGCTACCCTTCGATATTCTGCTGCTTTATTACGAAGGCCATACACATTGAAGTTGTCAGCGATTTATCCACAGATGCATTCAGTGCGTTAAAAAGATTTATTGGTCGCCGAGGGCATTGTAAAAATCTTTATTGCGATAATGCCACCAATTTCGTTGGCGCAAAGAATCAATTGACTGAGTTGCAAACAGCCATATACTCAAACCAGGCTCAAAACCAGATTTCATCCACTTGCAGCTCGAGAGGAATAGAGTTCCATTTTATTCCCCCAAGGGCTCCCCATTTCGGAGGGTTATGGGAAGCAGCCGTAAAGTCGGCAAAGTATCTGCTTCAGCGAAAGATCGCATCAGCTTCATATGAGGAGCTGTGTACTCTAAGTGTAGACGCCGAAGCTATCCTGAATTCAAGACCACTTACTGCTCTCTCTACTAATCCAAACGACCTTACCGCATTAACTCCTGGCCATTTCCTTATAGGATAGCCGCTAAGAGCTATAGCTGATCCTCATGCAGCAGATGGAAACTAGTTTCACACATCAAGGAAGAATTCTGGAAACGGTGGTCCCAGGAGTACCTTAATGAACTACAGCACCGGAGCAAATGGAAAACTTCATCGAAAAATATTGAAATCGGCACGGTGGTCATCATCAAGGAAGACAATATCCCGATTATGAAGTGGCCACTGGGCAGAATTGTCAAGGTGTATCACGGTACCGACGGCTTCATCAGAGTAGCAGATGTACGCACAAAATCAGGAGTCCTTAAGCGACCAATACACAAACTGGCCCCACTTGTCAAGGATGATGTAACCGTAGATGAACAACCATCATCAGCAGATGATCTAAATCAAAATCAGCCATATGTTAACGCTCAAGATCGCAAACGAGGAAAGCAGTCAAAAACTTGTGATGAACCATCCAATAAAATGAACTAGTGCCAACTGTGAGAGGAAGTAATGGTGTGGAAATTACCAAATATGGACCAACTCCCGGAAAACACTTCTATAATCAGGGAACTGTAAATTTGGTGGCTAATCAATGGAACTTAGTCACTTATTACAATCTTGACCCATATCGAAGAGAGTTTCAAGCCTTAGAAAATAGCACAGCGATAATGCAGCATGTTTGCAATCAAATAACATCAAAGACCTTATGCACTCAAGTTGTTCAAGAGGTTCAGTTCATCTTTCAACAACTTACAGACCAGAATGAATTACTAGTAACTCCACCTCAGCATAGATTACGGAAGGCAAAAAGAGGAGCTGTGGACGCTGTTGGCAACCTAGCAAATATACTTTTTGGAGTACTTGATTCTCGATACGCCGAAGAAATGGCTGCTAATATTGACAAGGTATACGCCAATGAAAATCACCTTCTCGATCTATTCAAAAACCACACATCAATGCTAGATTCCACAGCGAACATAATGGCAAAAAACCAAGCAGCAATGGACAAACGACATAACACACTTGTAACGCAACTAGACCAAATAATCAATCGCGTGCATAACATCACCAAATACGCATATCAAATACAAGTGCAGCAATTGTTCTCATATTGGGCTATTTACACCACACTACTTATCACCAACATACAACGGACGCAAACATCTATTTTCACTGTACTAGCAGATACACATTACGGGAGAACCAACTACTTACTAATTTCTCCACATCAATTGAGAGAAGAAGCCGTCAAAATTAAAAACCATCTACCGCTAGGCATTCACTTCCCTATTGAACTTAGCAACATACTAGCACTTTACAAACTTATGGTGACAGAAGGACGAATCCTGAGCAACCATGTAATTTTTAGAATTAGTCTACCACTGACAGGACGTGAAGAATTTGCAATGTTTAAGAACATCCCAATTCCAGCAATCACAAACAATACGCTCATCGCCATAGAACCATCATCCCCATATCTTGCAATTAACGCTCATCAGGACGAGTATTATCCATTATCCGATGACGACCTAGCAGCATGTACCATCATTGAAAACGCAATGTATCTATGCACACAAACCCATCCAATTTATCGCCGGGGGTCAAACATTTCCAAACGCAAACCAATGGATCTATGCCGTAATGAACGAAACATTATTGAATGTAGTATGTGACAGACAACCATCGCTGATTACAATTAGTGGAACTGGCCTCTTAAGACTGCAGCCAACCTGTGTTGTAAGGGAAAACTTCCTAACACTGCAAGCCCATCGCATATATTCAAGCAATATTCGTCTATCACAAACCAGATTCTACCAAGCTATGAATCTACCCGATCTCACACATCTGCAAGCACTTCGTCACAATACTACTCGTGTCAATGTCAGCACACATATCATGGAACTTGAAGGAATACGTGACCAAATTAAGGCTGAACAGAGAGAACTTCCCAACCAGCTCCATCATCATAACATTCGGCATACCATCGTGGGTTCTTGCGGACTATTCCTAGCGGCCGCAGCCGTTACTTATATCCTCTGTAAACATCGCCTATGTCTCTGCAAAAGGACGGCGGCCAAGCCAATACCAACACCAAGAAGCGCTCAACGAACAACATCTGATAATCCGAGGATCATCAGCGAGGGGCAGGATGTTTAGTTTTAGAATTTATATTATCATCAAATTATTTAGTTTTAAGAAATACAAATTAGCATTAAAATAAACTCGTTATTATACATACCTAAAGTAAAGAAAAATAAATGTCATATACCATGCATACCTTGCACATCGTACAAAACACCCTACACATTCCACACAACAAATAGATCATATTGCACCAGTCAAGATACAAGAAGATAAAAGAATCGTTACATTTTCTGGTGACCCCGACGTGATCTTTTACTTCACTAAATTTTACTAAAAATAAATAACAAAGGCGAACTGGTAGCCTTATAACCAGTGGCGAAGAATCCCAAGTGACGCCAGACATATATCAGACGCTACACCAGAGCGAATTTCCTCAACGAATCACCGGCCGGAGCATTCATCATGGATGAAATAGAGGTTTTACGCATCATTGCTAGGCAAAGGGCCATAGCAGAGGAGCTGCAGAAGCTACAAGTCAACATAGGCAAAGACGGTCCCGCTCGGAAAACATCCGCATACAGGGACAAACGGCTAAAAATCATTGAAGACTTGTGGCAGGAGTTCACAGATAACCACGAACGAATCAAAGACGTCGTTAAACAAGACTCACCATACATCCAAGGGGCAATTATTAAGGTGAAGCAGATGTATAGTGAAATAAAAGAATATCTTTCATCTATCCCGGACGACTCAGAATTCACTGGGTCATCTGAATCAGAACACAAGGCTGGGTCTAATCCAGCAGCACGATCCACACAATCCGAAGAACAAACATCAGAGGTCGTGAAAATTATTCGACGTCAAAAAGCAACCACACAAACATTAGAACGAATATTCGTGAATCTTGATGAAGGTTCAATGGAAGCTTGGAGTTCTCCATTCTGTCACCTCAAAATAAATAGTTTAAATAAATATTGGGGGCAGATGGAGGAAATGAATCAATCAGTCGCAGAACTGGTGGAAGACCCTCTTGCAGAAGGCTATCAAATGGACGAGTATCTTCAATTGGAAGATAAAGTCAACCATTATCTTTTCGCATTGACGTCCAGATTGGAACAGTTGACGAATCAGCCGAATACGTCACGAGCCGCAACCTCGACTCCTGTTCAGAATATGTCAAACGCGACTCTAGACTTGCCAAAGATAACCCTACCGAAGTTCGATGGCGATTACATGAAGTGGCGGCAGTTTTCTGATCTTTTTACGGAGCTTCTGCACAACAAACCAATTGCCAAATGTCAAAAAATGCACTTCCTTAAAACAAGCTTGTCCGGTGAACCAGATCGATTGGTACGTCACATGGCTCCCACTGAAGCAAATTACGATGCGGCCTGGAAAATAATCAACAACAGGTATGAAAACAAGCACCTTTTTGTCAACGCTGTCCTCAACAAGCTTCTGACACAGCAAACATCAACAATTGAGAGCGCATACTCAATAAAAACACTCCACGACATTACTCAAGAATGTCTCTTGGCGTTAGGAGGCCTAGGAATCGACATAGCATCCTGGGATCCAATACTCCTCCACATTATAATAAAGAAAATTGACAAAAATACCCACACATTATGGGAACAGTCGTTGAAGCAACCTAGAGTACTACAACCACTAAAAGACTTCCTCGAATTTTTGGAGACTAGGTTCCAGTCCTTGGAAGCATTAGGTGCCAAATCTAAGTTCGCTGATGAGTCGAGCAGGCGATTGCCTTATCAGAAATCGCTCGCAGCAACATCAACCACATACAATTCATATTCATGCAAATGTTGCAAGGAAAATCATCCATTGCTCGCTTGTATCAAATTTTTGCAAATGACACCAGTTCAACGGTTGGCACTGGTAAAAGCATCAAATAGCTGCATCAATTGCCTTAGGGACGGACATACATCATCAAAATGTTCATCACGGGGGTGCAGACTTTGTTCAAAGAAACACAACACATTACTACATCTGGATAACGCAGTTCAGAGCTCATCAGTTGCCTCTAAGAGCACATCAAACAGACAAACCCAATTCAATCAACTCGACTTCAAAACAGCAAATCCCGATGTCGTCAAATATAGCTAGCGTTGCTCAACACGCAAACAATCTAATCGACTCTCAAACCAACATTTCATTAACGGTATCTGGCCCAAATACAAGAGATGGATATGGGTTCCTAAGCACAGTGTTAGTGAAATTAGTAAGCAACAGTGGAGCCATTATACAGTGTCGTGCCATCCTAGACTCCGGATCACAAGTAAATATAATAACGGAGAGAATGATGCGCAAGCTGGGTATACCACTCACACACAAATCATCGATAGTAAATGGTATCGAACAATCAAGGCGCGAGACTCATCTCAGAGCAAATATCGAATAATCATCCAACATAACTAATTTCTCAACAAGAATGGAAGCCATCGTCTTACCACAAGTAGTATCTTCACAACCATCACAGTCATTCGACGTATCCAGATGGGAGATACCAAAAAATATTAAATTGGCAGATCCAGACTTCAACAAAACTAACCGCATTGATCTACTAATCGGAGCAGAATATTATCATCAGCTTCTTTGTATTGGACAAAAAAGAGCTCCCGCTGCTTCAAAACACTCTTCTCGGATGGATTGTTACGGGTAGGATCGGCGAAGCATCCACTTTAACTTCAACCTGTGGTATCTTTACGCAAGATGAGTCGCTTGAGCAAGCGATTGAGAGATTCTGGGAAATTGAAAAACTCCCGGAGGCTAATTCCACACGCACTTTAGCAGAACAGCGATGCGAAGAAATTTTCAATCAAACGACCAAAAGAGACGATGAGGGAAGATTTGTTGTAAGGTTGCCTTTCTCCATGGAAACAACAAAATTGGGTGCATTTATAGACATATCATTGAGTAGGTTCTATGCATTGGAACGCCGATTAGCAAAAGATGTCAACTTGAAGAAGCAGTACATTGAGTTTATGGAGGACTACAATAACCTAGGCCACATGCAAGAAATTGACTACAATTCTCTCAGGGTACCACATTGCTTCTTGCCACATCATGGAGTGGTTAAATCAGATAGTAGCAGCACAAGGCTAAGAGTTGTTTTTGATGCTTCAGCAAAAACTTCTACAAACATTTCTTTGAACGACATTATGTATGCTGGTCCAACTATCCAAGAAGAGTTATTCACAATTTTGATGCGGTTTAGGTTGCCAAGGTATGTCATTAACGCTGATATTCAAAAAATGTATCGGCAGATTTGGGTACACCCAGAAGATAGATGGTATAACTTAATCTGGTGGAGAGCAGATCCAAATCAACCGGTAAAATGCTATAAACTCAACACAGTAACATACGGAACAACAGCAGCACCATACTTGGCAACAAGGTGTCTACAGAAGCTGGCTCAAGACAATGAGATTAACTATCCATTAGGATCAAAGGTGTTGCAGAGGGACTTCTATGTAGACGATGTGATGACTGGCGCAGATAGCTTAACCACGGCAAGGGCTATTCAAGCGGAATTGTCAGCACTACTTCAAGAAGGGGGATTCAAATTACGAAAATGGTGTGCAAACCATGAACAACTACTGGAAAACGTTCCATTAGAAGACCAGGAAATCAGCTTTGACGAAGGCAATAACGAAGGGTTTGTGAAAACTCTTGGATTAATATGGTTACCGAAATCAGACGTATTCAGCATAAAAATAAATAGTGACTCACCAAAACGAATCACTAAGAGATCAGTGGCATCTGATATAGCAAAACTTTTTGATCCACTCGGTATTGTTGCGCCAGTGGTGACAGTGGCCAAACTATTTCTTCAAGAATTGTGGGAACAGAAGTACGATTGGGATGCTGCCCTTCCAGTAGAAATGTGCACCAGATGGTGCACATACCGTAAGCATTTGCAGACCTTAGACCGAATTCGAATTCCAAGGCATGTGTTTGCTCAATCTGTTCCTACGTCAGTACAAATACACACATTTGCTGATTTATCCGAAAAGGCTTATGGTGCCGCGGTGTACGTGAGATCCACCAACAAAACTGGCGTGATAATAGTTCGACTTCTATGCTCCAAATCGAGAGTAGCACCAGCTACAAAGACATCATCAGGAATAAGTTCATTAACCATACCCAGACTCGAACTATGTGCTGCCGTGTTAGCCGCAGAATTGTCTAACCGGGTGAAATCCGATTTACATATTGATGGAGCATCCACACATTTCTGGACTGACTCTCAGATAGTACTAGATTGGATCAATTCAAACGCAGAATCATACCAAGCATTTGTGGGTCGTCGTCTCGCAACCATTCAGCGACTTTCCAGCAGCATGCAGTGGTGACACGTCCGATCAAATGACAATCCAGCAGATGTGTTATCAAGAGGAATTACCCCAAAGAAGTTACAAGAACACAACCTGTGGTTCTACGGCCAAAGATTCTGAAGTGGAACGGAATCAATCTGGCCACTACCATATGCAGACCTTAGACCGAATTCGAATTCCAAGGCATGTGTTTGCTCAATCTGTTCCTACGTCAGTACAAATACACACATTTGCTGATTCATCCGAAAAGGCTTATGGTGCCGCGGTGTACGTGAGATCCACCAACAAAACTGGCGTGATAATAGTTCGACTTCTATGCTCCAAATCGAGAGTAGCACCAGCTACAAAGACATCATCAGGAATAAGTTCATTAACCATACCCAGACTCGAACTATGTGCTGCCGTGTTAGCCGCAGAATTGTCTAACCGGGTGAAATCCGATTTACATATTGATGGAGCATCCACACATTTCTGGACTGACTCTCAGATAGTACTAGATTGGATCAATTCAAACGCAGAATCATACCAAGCATTTGTGGGTCGTCGTCTCGCAACCATTCAGCGACTTTCCAGCAGCATGCAGTGGCGACACGTCCGATCAAATGAGATGCGAGATGTGTTATCAAGAGGAATTACCCCAGAGAAGTTACAAGAACACAACCTGTGGTTCTACGGCCAAAGATTCTTAAGTGGAACGGAATCAATCTGGCCACTACCATATGCAAATCACAACCAGTGTGCAGAAGAAAGAAAGATGACATCACTATCTGTCAGCGTGACAAGGCCGGAAGATCTTTATAAAGAAATAAAGCATTCAAATTCATTGTGCAAACTTAAGAGGATAATAGCTTATTGCAGACGATTCATTGGATTGATTAAGACATTCAAATTCACAACTGCTTAAACCAATTTGGCCGTTGACAATTGCAGAACAAGACGCTGCTCTTCAACTCATTTTGAGAAACGTTTAAGAAAGCGAATTCAAGACAGACATCATTCATTTAAGGAAATACAAAGATCTAGACACAAAAAGCAAACTAGTTGGACTTTCAGTGTTCTTGGACCAAAACGAGCTCTTGCGAGTGGAAGGAAGGTTACAAGCATCCACTTTAGCATACGACGCCAAGCATCCTATATTATTGCCTTATGCACACCCAGTTGTCAAAATGCTGATGACAGATATACATTCAGAAAATCTGCACGTGGGTCCACAAGGACTTTTAGCTATAACCAGACAACGCTTTTAGCCAATCAAGGGAAAGAATATAGCACGTTCAATTGTCCAGCAATGCACACACTGCATCAAGGCTAAACCAAAAATGTATTCTCAGATGATGGGAAACTCACCTCCACATAGAGTTCAACCAGCACGTCCCTTCATCAATAGCGGAGTTGATTTTTGTGGCCCAATATGGATCCATTACCGTTCAAGGGGAACCCGTCCACAAAAAAGCTACCCTTCGATATTCTGCTGCTTTAGTACGAAGGCCATACACATTGAAGTTGTCAGCGATTTATCCACAGATGCATTCAGTGCGTTAAAAAGATTTATTGGTCGCCGAGGGCATTGTAAAAATCTTTATTGCGATAATGCCACCAATTTCGTTGGCGCAAAGAATCAATTGACTGAGTTGCAAACAGCCATATACTCAAACCAGGCTCAAAACCAGATTTCATCCACTTGCAGCTCGAGAGGAATAGAGTTCCATTTTATTCCCCCAAGGGCTCCCCATTTTGGAGGGTTATGGGAAGCAGCCGTAAAGTCGGCAAAGTATCTGCTTCAGCGAAAGATCGCATCAGCTTCATATGAGGAGCTGTGTACTCTAAGTGTAGACGCCGAAGCTATCCTGAATTCAAGACCACTTACTGCTCTCTCTACTAATCCAAACGACCTTACCGCATTAACTCCTGGCCATTTCCTTATAGGAGAGCCGCTAAGAGCTTTAGCTGATCCTCATGCAGAACCATTACGAGGAAGTCTTAGCAGCAGATGGAAACTAGTTTCACACATCAAGGAAGAATTCTGGAAACGGTGGTCCCAGGAGTACCTTAATGAACTACAGCACCGGAGCAAATGGAAAACTTCATCGAAAAATATTGAAATCGGCACGGTGGTCATCATCAAGGAAGACAATATCCCGATTATGAAGTGGCCACTGGGCAGAATTGTCAAGGTGTATCACGGTACCGACGGCTTCATCAGAGTAGCAGATGTACGCACAAAATCAGGAGTCCTTAAGCGACCAATACACAAACTGGCCCCACTTGTCAAGGATGATGTAACCGTAGATGAACAACCATCATCAGCAGATGATCTAAATCAAAATCAGCCATATGTTAACGCTCAAGATCGCAAACGAGGAAAGCAGTCAAAAACTTGTGATGAACCATCCAATAAAATGAACTAGTGCCAACTGTGAGAGGAAGTAATGGTGTGGAAATTACCAAATATGGACCAACTCCCGGAATACACTTCTATAATCAGGGAACTGTAAATTTGGTGGCTAATCAATGGAACTTAGTCACTTATTACAATCTTGACCCATATCGAAGAGAGTTTCAAGCCTTAGAAAATAGCACAGCGATAATGCAGCATGTTTGCAATCAAATAACATCAAAGACCTTATGCACTCAAGTTGTTCAAGAGGTTCAGTTCATCTTTCAACAACTTACAGACCAGAATGAACTACTAGTAACTCCACCTCAGCATAGATTACGGAAGGCAAAAAGAGGAGCTGTGGACGCTGTTGGCAACCTAGCAAATATACTTTTTGGAGTACTTGATTCTCGATACGCCGAAGAAATGGGTGCTAATATTGACAAGGTATACGCCAATGAAAATCACCTTCTCGATCTATTCAAAAACCACACATCAATGCTAGATTCCACAGCGAACATAATGGCAAAAAACCAAGCAGCAATGGACAAACGACATAACACACTTGTAACGCAACTAGACCAAATAATCAATCGCGTGCATAACATCACCAAATACGCATATCAAATACAAGTGCAGCAATTGTTCTCATATTGGGCTATTTACACCACACTACTTATCACCAACATACAACGGACGCAAACATCTATTTTCACTGTACTAGCAGATACACATCACGGGAGAACCAACTACTTACTAATTTCTCCACATCAATTGAGAGAAGAAGCCGTCAAAATTAAAGACCATCTACCGCTAGGCATTCACTTCCCTATTGAACTTAGCAACATACTAGCACTTTACAAACTTATGGTGACAGAAGGACGAATCCTGAGCAACCATGTAATTTTTAGAATTAGTCTACCACTGACAGGACGTGAAGAATTTGCAATGTTTAAGAACATCCCAATTCCAGCAATCACAAACAATACGCTCATCGCCATAGAACCATCATCCCCATATCTTGCAATTAACGCTCATCAGGACGAGTATTATCCATTATCCGATGACGACCTAGCAGCATGTACCATCATAGAAAACGCAATGTATCTATGCACACAAACCCATCCAATTTATCGCCGGGGGTCAAACATCAGCTTGTGTGAAGTCAATCTGCTTAACAACATACCATCGCTTTCAACCTGTACATTAAAGGCCGTTCAAACGATTCCCGTCTGGTCAAAAATTCCAAACGCAAACCAATGGATCTATGCCGTAATGAACGAAACATTATTGAATGTAGTATGTGACAGACAACCATCGCTGATTGCAATTAGTGGAACTGGCCTCTTAAGACTGCAGCCAACCTGTGTTGTAAGAGAAAACTTCCTAACACTGCAAGCCCATCGCATATATTCAAGCAATATTCGTCTATCACAAACCAGATTCTACCAAGCTATGAATCTACCCGATCTCACACATCTGCAAGCACTTCGTCACAATACTACTCGTGTCAATGTCAGCACACATATCATGGAACTTGAAGGAATACGTGACCAAATTAAGGCTGAACAGAGAGAACTTCCCAACCAGCTCCATCATCATAACATTCGGCATACCATCGTGGGTTCTTGCGGACTATTCCTAGCGGCCGCAGCCGTTACTTATATCCTCTGGAAACATCGCCTATGTCTCTGCAAAAGGACGGCGGCCAAGCCAATACCAACACCAAGAAGCGCTCAACGAACAACATCTGATAATCCGAGGATCATCAGCGAGGGGCAGGATGTTTAGTTTTAGAATTTATATTATCATCAAATTATTTAGTTTTAAGAAATACAAATTAGCATTAAAATAAACACGTTATTATACATACCTAAAGTAAAGAAAAATAAATGTCATATACCATGCATACCTTGCACATCATACAAAACACCCTACACATTCCACACAACAAATAGATCATATTGCACCATGCACAATTTGCTCGTAAGAAAACACCTATTTTAATTTGCACGTCGATTCACTGAATATTTCTGCTGACGCTATTTCTGCGGAATACATTTATTCGTGGAAACGACTTCCACCTTCAAATTTTTATCTTTGGTAATTGTCGCATAAGCAAATATTGCATCAGTAGTTATCTTGTAATACAATTTTACATACATGCTAGAATAAGAATATTTTTGTATAAATAGATGTTGAATAAAGACTGAAAGATCAGATATTATCAAGCAGTTGTTTAAGACTTTTTAATCATTCCAAGTGAGTCTACTTGGAACTGTGAGATATTATCCCTTCGGTTCTGATGCATCATCAGCAACACTATCCATCAATCAGCCAAGATACAAGAATCTTGGTCTGAATAAAATAACATAAAATACATTTCCATCATTTGTGTATTCTGATGTACCATCAGTAATACTGTCAGGAGTCAGTCAAGATACAAGAATTTTGGTCTGATTGAAATAACATAACATAACAGAAAATACATTTTCATCGTGTGTGTATTCTGATGTACCATCAGTAATACTATTAGCAAGTCAGTCAAGATACAAGAATCTTGATCTGAAGTACATAACGATAAAAGAATCGTTAAACCTTGGTTAATTTCGTGAAAAAAATCGTATGGCATGGGTAGGTTTATTTTCATCGTAGCGTTTTAAAACAGAGATGCGTACTTTTGATCTTACATCACTTCACATCTGTAACTCTTGAACGCTTCTAGCTACAAGGTCACTGTTGGTCTATTTTGATAGAAAATTAAATCTTTAAGGTCAAAAAACAAGTAAATTTTTTAAATTCTTGAAACCATTACCGATATAAACGTCGTCAAAGTCAAAAAATTTTTTTTTTTAAATTTTATTTTCAAACGCGATTATTTCGAAAAATGCTCTCGGATAATTTTTTTTGACAAATGCAGTATTAAAGCCCATTGAATTTTCTACAACTACAACAACAGGATTAAAATTGGAAGTTTTTGAAATAAATGAAAACGTACTTTTGATCTTACATGCTTCACCCCCTATAACACTTGAACACTTCCAGCTACAAGGTTATTGTTAATCTTTTTTTAAAGGAAACTTAAATTTTGAAGATTAAACAATGTACATTTGTTAAAATTATTTAACCATACCGATATGAAGGTCGTCAAAGTCAAAATTTATTTTTTGTTAAATTGTATTAAAAAACACAGTTGTTTCGAGAAATTCTCTCGGATACATTTTTTTACAAATGTTATAATTAAACTGTATTCAATTTCTAGTGCTAGTGGAGGCGATGAAACACAGTATCATTTGATTAGAATCTATCCTCTGGGCCAAGTTTTTTTGGATGGTTTCAAGTCTTAAAATCACCACATATAAATGTTGGTTCACCTCTGTTTTGTCCTGTTTTCTAATTTTTTTAAATTCTCTATATTATATTAACTTCTCGTCGCTTTTGTTCTGTCTGTCTGTCAGTCGGTGGTTGGCTGACTGGTTAGCTCGTGGTTTCATGTGTTAAATTTTTAACCCACTTCCCGATTTTATTAAAATTTTATCCACATGTGTATCTCCGATGAGAACAATTTTTGTAAAAATTTGGAATTAATCGGTCCTCAGGGCTGAGGGGCTTCCATATACTTTTTTTTTAAACCCGATTTTATTACAATTTTATACGAGCACACATGTGTATCTCCGATGACACTTTTTTAAAAATTTTGAAGGGACCGGGCCCCAGGGCCTAAGGGCTCCCACATATATTTTTTTTTAAAAACCCATTTTTTTTAATTTTGTACAAATGTGTTTGGGGGGAGGAATAAAACTGTCCACCCAATTATATTTTAGGTTAACGTACTCCGGCTTGATATCAATCGGCACCGCCAATGCTTCCACGAAACCCAAAACTTTTGAATGAAAATATTATTTGAATTTACTTTATTTAATAAATATTTTTTATACAGAAATACGATACGTAGAATACGATCGTGTCCACACTGTCAACTATTTTTAAATTAATGAATTTGATATTAATTGAAATACAATTTTTTACAAAAGAACTAAACTCAAAATGGCGTCGCCAAACGAAACGTGTCGTGTAAAATTTTTGTAGTTCTTTAACCTTCTACTACTTTATATCGACTGTCTGATCGACTTTTTTTATTTTATTTTATTCGTATGCCGGGTGACGACGAAACTTCAATGGGCTGCGCACCGCAAATATGACAGCTGCTGCCAATCGTGTTAAACACTGGCACTGTTACTGTTGACTACTTCATTGCGTCGCCACATTACCCCCTTCCTAGTGAGCGAAGTGAACGCTACTCCAGGAACTTAGCTGGGCGTCTTGACTGCCGTCCTGATCTTGTTTGGTTATGGACCGGCTGTGCTGGCGGTTCTATCGGATTACTAAATGTCACTTTTTTCGTGACCGTTTGTTGCTGTCCTATTTCCTGTGACGTATCCACTGTTTGTGGTACTGGCTTTGCGTTGATCTCGTGAGGCTCCTCCCGTATTATGAAACATGGCTTCAACCTGTTAATTGAGATGTTTACAGTCCTCTCCTTAATTTTGACTGTAAAATATTTGTCACTACGCCGAATAATTTGATATGGCCCTTCGTACGGCCGCTGCAATGCTGCCCTTAGCGCATCGGTTCTAACAAAAACGTGAGTGCAATCCTTCAAATCTTTGAAAATGAACGTGCTATCTTTGACGTGTCTAGAAGCTGGAGTGGGTTGGATGCTCTTGAAATGCCTTCGTAACCCAATTATAAACTCTGATGGTGTTATGTTCGATTTGCTTGTTTCGAAAAAATCACCTGGTAACCTCAAACTCTCGTCATATACCAGTTCTGCTGCAGAGGTTCTCAACTCGACTTTATACGCTGTTCGTAACCCTAATACTATTAACGGAAGTGTCTTGGTCCATTGTGCGTTACCTTGACACATATTGCAGCCTTCAGCGTCCGATGTAATCTCTCGATCATCCCGTTGCATGCGGGGTTATAAGCGGTAGTTCGCTTGTGTTTGAACCCAAGTACCTTAGCCAGCTCCGTAAACAGTAATGACTCGAACTGGGAGCCTTGATCCGTTGTAATGCTAACCGGGATGCCGAAACGACAAATCCACTCTTTGATTATCGCGTTTGCTACCGTGTCAGCTTTTATATCCGCTACAGGTATAATCTCGGGCCAACGCGTATACCTATCAATTAGTGTAATGCAGTACCTGTTGCCTTCTGATGGTGGAAGAGGACCAATGATGTCCAAGTGGATCTCATCAAATCGTTTGCTTGCATTAGCGTACACTCCTATTGGCGATTTGACGTGTCTAGATACTTTTGATCTTTGACAAGCGACACATGCTTTTGCCATTGCGTTAACATCTTTGTTCATTCCTGGCCACACGTATTTCTTTGCTACCATTTTCGTAGTTGTGCGGATTCCTGGGTGAGATAAGTTATGCACGCTGTCGAAAATTCCTCGGCGAAACTGCTCTGGAATGTATGGTCTCGGTGTACCAGTAGAAACGTCGCAAAAAATCTCAGTGTCCAGCCCCAATACGAATAATTTTTGTAACTTCAGGGATTTATTTGATTCGATAAGTTCAGCCAACATAGGATCGGATTCTTGCTCTTTTGCTATTAGCCTGTAATTGATGGAACTGCCTAAAGTTAACTCCTCTACTCTCGACAAGGCGTCAGCCACCGTATTGTCTCTACCCGCGATATGTCGTATATCCGATGTGTATTTAGAAATAAAGTCCAAGTGACGACGTTGTCTGGGGGATGCTTTGTCCAAGTTTTGTTGTAAAGCATACACCAATGGTTTGTGATCTGTGAACAGAATGAATGAACGTCCCTCAAGTATATGTTTGAAATGTTTGACGGCGCTGTAGGCCGCCAAGAGCTCTCGATCATAAGCGCTATATTTACGCTGTGTGTCATTTAATTTAACTGCAAAAAATCCAAGTGGCGTCCATACATCCGCTAAACGCTGTTGTACTACAGCCCAGATTGCTGTGTCTGACGCGTCGACCATAACTGATAATTCCGCTTCCGAGGAAGGATGCGCCAACATTACTGCGTCTCTTAACTTTGTTTTGCTAAGCTCAAACGCGTTTTCGCTTTCACTTGTCCATTCTACTTTCCTCTTGTCGTTCTTTTTGCTTCCTTTTAAGAACTCGTTGAGCACTGCTTGATCGTGCGCTGCGTTCGGGATAAATTTCCTGTAGAAATTGAGCATGCCCAAAAATCTGCGCAACCCGCTGATTGTCTCGGGTTTCGGAAAGTTTAATATAACTTCCACCTTTGACGATGAGGGTTTTATACCATCACTCGAGATCTCGTGACCTAGGAACGTGACTTCTGGTTGACCGAAAACGCATTTACTCACGTTTATGATTAAACCTGCTTCTTTTAATCGCGCAAATACGATTCCATCGACTGCGACGCCACCAGCAAATCATCAATATATGGAAAACAAAAATTCAGATTGCGCATTACTGCATGGATGCATCTCTGGAACGTTTGAGCAGCGTTTCTCAGGCCAAACGTCATTCTGGTGAATTCATATAACCCGAAAGGTGTGCAAATGGCCGTCTTCGGAATATCCTGCTCTTCCACTGGAATCTGATGGTATGCCTTAATGAGGTCTATAGTAGAGAATATTTTGCAATTGTGTAACTGGCAAGAAAAATCCGTCAAAAATGGAATAGGATATCTGTCCGGCTTGGTTTGTGCGTTTAGCGTACGGTAATCGCCACACGGCCGCCATGAGCCATCTTTTTTCCTAACCAACTGTAATGGGCTCGACCACTCTGAGTCCGAAGGACGACATATGCCCTGACTTAACATAATGTCGAATTCCCTTTTTGCCATTTCGAGCTTTTCAGGCGACAGGCGTCTCACCTTTGCCGCGCAAGGCTGACCGGTTGTTGCGATGACATGTGATACTTTAACCCTTCTTCCATCACCATTTAATTTGTCCACGGTTATCTCTTTATAACTTTCCAATAACCTAAAAATGTCTGAATTTAATGATTCAGATGAAATTGTTCTTAGTTCCGATGATGGTCCTGTAATGATTCTCGAAGAACGCACATAGATCGATGAGAGTGGATCAATTAATTTTTTATTTTTGATATCTACCAGCAACCCGTAGTGTTTTAGGAAATCTGCCCCGATAATAGGTCTGTCCACGTCTGCTATCAAGAACTTCCATATGAATTCCCTACGAAGGTTCAAATTCAACTTGATGACTTTACTGCCGAAAGTGTTTATTTGCGTGGAATTTGCAGCGAACAACTTAACGTCGCATTTGGCATTTCGTTCGTGAATATTTGGTGGTAACACTGACACATCTGCTCCTGTATCTACCAGGAATTGCTTTTTACTGACTAAATCTATTATTAAAAGACGACATTTATTGCGGCCAACATCGCTAGTCGCCATTAACGACGCGCCATTTAGTTTTTTGCAGCATCACTTGTGCTGCTTCCCGACTTGAAATTGCATGGCGTCATGCATTTGCGAGCTTTGTCACCGAATCTGTAATGATATCGGCACAAAGGAAACCGGCGAACTTCGCTATCACTACGTTTACGAACGGATCTGTCTCTTTGTCGATAATGGTTGGACTGGTTTGGTGATCTACTCCTACTATGTGTCAGACTATTTACCATTTTCGTCAAGGCATCAATTTGCTTTGCTAACTTGTCCATTGAATGAGGACTATCGTAACTGACCGCGCACACTTCAGTCACCCTTTGGACTTCTAAAATTCTATCCGCCGTGGCTGCTAATTTTTCGATGTTGCTCTCTTCTAAGCTTGTTAGGACTGTTTGTGCCTGGGAAGGTAATCGTTGTAGCCAGAGATTTAACAATACCGAGTCCTGTATCTGCGTTCCTGCGAGGCCTTGCATTTCCCGAAGCAAGTCGGATGGCTTTCTGTCGCCTAACTGAAGCCCCTTCAATAATCTATCCAGTTTAATTTTTGCCGAATCGCTCAAACGTTCGATAATCGTTTTTTTGAGATCATCGTATTTTGATTTCTCAGGAGGTTTTAATATTTTCTCCCTAACGCACTTCACTGTCTCACAATCCAACGCCGCTATTAAATAACCGTATTTTGTTTGATCCGCAGTTATACCCGAAATGTTAAACTGGGCTTCCAGTTGATGGAACCAAATTTCTGAATCGTCCCTATTGAACGGTGGTGCTTTCACTGACACCCTAAACGCAGACTTGATCTCCGTTTCGTCGTCGGACATACTGACCAGTTTATAATAACGATTTTTTTAAAACACCGAAATAAAATGAGAGATGTAGCTTATCGACACGACCACGCCCTTCGTATAGCGTTACAATTCGTTTGAGAAAAATTTACATGCAGTAATGCCGTTAAATTTACCGTTACGTTACACAAGTTTAGCAAATAAAAATCTATTTAGAATGACAGTTTACAATATCGTGTGGACACTTACTTGAACGTATATTTTGCTGCTGTTGGTTGTAATTACAGTTGATCCGCGACCTGCTGCACGATGATGTTCACCACGTGTTGATTTGTTAACCGTGCGTGTTTTTGCACCGCTATATGCCCTCTTAAACACGGAATGCGACCATGCGCTGATGTTAATAATGTTGCTAAATGCTGTACTGGGTTGTTATCCTCGATTGCCACTCGGTAATTAATTTTTACCAGCGCGTTTTTTGTTGAACAAAATTTTTGTATGTGTCGATTTTTGTCGCACTTAATTATGCCGCCGTTGTTACTTTGCACAAGCCGTACGTTTTAAATTGTCGAAGGTCACCAACTTTGAGGGGAGGAATAAAACTGTCCACCCAATTATATTTTAGGTTAACGTACTCCGGCTTGATATCAATCGGCACCGCCAATGCTTCCACGAAACCCAAAACTTTTGAATGAAAATATTATTTGAATTTACTTTATTTAATAAATATTTTTTATACAGAAATACGATACGTAGAATACGATCGTGTCCACACTGTCAACTATTTTTAAATTAATGAATTTGATATTAATGGAAATACAATTTTTTACAAAAGAACTAAACTCAAAATGGCGTCGCCAAACGAAACGTGTCGTGTACAATTTTTGTAGTTCTTTAACCTTCTACTACTTTATATCGACTGTCTGATCGACTTTTTTTATTTTATTTTATTCGTATGCCGGGTGACGACGAAACTTCAACGGGCTGCGCACCGCAAATATGACAGCTGCTGCCAATCGTGTTAAACACTGGCACTGTTACTGTTGACTACTTCATTGCGTCGCCACATGTGTATCTCCAATTAGAGAATTTACATGAAAAATTTTAATCTTTACGGATTGTTTTTTTTTACTGATGATAGCTTGTGTACTACTTTTTATCAAATTCTCTCATTCGCAAACGACAGCCTCTCAGCTCAAATTCAAATGGTTACGTATTGTTACGAAATTTAGGCTTTCGAGTTCGTAAAGGATTTTGCAAATAAAACACAAAACAAGTTTTTTAATTTACAAATAACAACTTTAATAAATAAACAGTAACAATAACACAAGTTCACAATTTATATTGGATAAATTCTAAATGCACACTAAAACACTTATAATACTTGTACTTAACAACAATTCTCTTATGTGGTGGCTTTATAACTGTGCAAGAACTTTTACAACTTGACTGGTTAAATTCCAAATAACTAATGAATCCTCTGAGGCGAATGGCACCTTTAATACTCATTGAAAAGTTTCCAGAAACTTCCAATCTCTATATATACATACTTCAAAATCTATATATAAACAGAAATTTTGAGAAAACATACTCATCTTTATATATATATAATTCTACTGTACGTGTGTTGTCACTGAACTCCTCCTAAACGGCTGGACCGATTTGAATGATTTTTTTTGTATGCGTTTGGATGACGCCCTGGATGGTTTAGATTCACAAATATGCCCGGCAGATGGCACTGGTATCGTTTTTTTTCCGAAAATTCTTATAAATAAATAAATAAATAAAGTCGTTGGCAAAATTTGGACCCGATAGGTGGCGCTGGGGTGGAAAATGTAGTTTTCCCTGTATATGATCTTCATATAAAGAATATTCGAACAAGTTTACATTTTTTGCCTGTATAAGTGTCGATTCTATAGTTTTCTGGATTGGTGAGTTGGTTAGTTAGTGGGGTGTAAGTGGGCGTGGCGTCAGTGGGCGGAGGTCAGTGGGCGGGAGGTCAGTGGGCGGGGGTCAGTGGGTTTGGGCAGCCGGGAAACGCGGGTGTAAGTGGGCGTCGCGTCAGTGGGCGGGAGGTCAGAGGGCGGGAGGTCAGTGGGCGGGGGTCAGTGGGATGGGACAGCCGGGAAATGCCGGGTATTTCTGCTAATACTGATGTGACTAATACTGTGACGCGATATCGCAAAACAAATAGCTTTTCACAAGTTCACAAAACGATCACAAACAAATTTATTGAAAGTGGGACAGGACAACGTCTGTCGGGTCAGCTAGTATGTTATAAGTCATCTTCTAAAAATAAAATACATGTGCAATCATGTACTTTTACAAAAACCGCACAAACCGGTTTGAATACATTTTTGACCAGTACGTAATGATTTAAATATACAAACGGTTACATTTTAAATAACCTAATAAATCTTACAGCCCAAAACTATGCTATTCAAAAGTGCTAATTTCTAATTCAGTACCTATTTTTAGTATGCAGCATGTACATTGCGATTTATCTTAGGATTCGAATTCTATCATCTGCGTTACTATCTTCTTTTCGTAACATTACCGCCACCTTTTCGTCCCGAAAAGATTCAGCACTTCTTCACTTGTCAATCTGTCAATGTTAACAACTTTCATTTTACATCTGGAACTTTGTTGAATCCGGTATACTACATCATTTATCCTCTTAATTATATTCAAAGGGCCTTCCCAACTTTGCTGTAGTTTTGGAGATTTACCTTTTCTTCTCTTGTGATTGTAAAGTCAGACCAAATCTCCTTCCTGAAATCCTCCACATTTCGCACTCAGGTAATATATTGTTGCTGGTATCCACGGTATCCACTATGCTGCTCCTTACTGCATCAGATCATTTTCTGTCTCAGATCACTAACGTAGTTCTTCTTTGTTATCGGCTCTACTGGTGGTGAATTTAAATTTAATGTCGCATGGTATACAACGATCCCATGCATCTTGGTTGGCATTAACTTATTTTCGTAGATGCTCTTCCAGCGTTCTGTTGAACCTTTAGACTATTCCATATGACTGCGGATGTAACGGGGTAGTCCTCGCTTTCTTGATGTTGAGAACTTGGCACTGCTGTTGAAAGACTAGCGATTCAAAAATCAGCCCCCTGATTTCAATGGGTAACTTAAAGAATGAGACAAATTAGCTAAGCTTAATTTTTGGCATAGCAATTAGCCCACTGCTCCCCATTATAGTTAAGCCTACGTTAAGTTCTTAAAGCGTCAGCAATAATTGTCTTAAGAATGATTTCCTAATATGAACGACTCAGATGCAAATCGTATGCTGTGTGTGACCATAACAAAATTTCCATGTTTCCAATTTATAGTTTATCCCCCGTATTAATAAAAAATCACTATCCGCTCGTTAACATATGTGTTAGCTATCACACGAATAGGAAACTTGTCCGTTTGATAACTTTTCTTATTAATAAACATATTTGCTGTATTGCTTTGGCAAAGCCGGCTTGGATTTACAAAACAACAGCTTTTGGCTTTAAATTTTCGATGCATTTTTTATGTGTTAAACAAAACACCGCCATAACTATAAAATGGCTTTAGTTTCTAAATCCTAAAGATTTTTGGATTTATTTTCGGCTTTATGCTTATGCTATTGTTGTTGTAAGCCAAGCTTAGCCAAAGCAACATAGAAATTATTTGTCTATGTCAGTTATCCGCTCATTATTTGCTATATTGCTTTCAACAAAATGAGCTAGGTATTTTTTGTGGTTAACGGCTGATTAAAGCAACAGCAAAAACTAACAAAGTTTTGGTAAATTTTTTGTTTCATGTGTTTGCTAACTTATCCATATATAATTTTTAAAAGTCGACTCTGGTGGTGAGAATTATAAATAAAAATTTGGTTAAATATTTCTTAACCAAAAAATTTTTTTTGGTTAACGCTAACCATTTTCTGGTCTATCCAATGTGTTTGTTGTTGTAATTTTTATTTTTTTGTTGAAAGCAATATAGCAAATATCAATTAAAGCACGGCAACACTTCACCGAATTGTACAAATATTCGAGTAACTCTCTCATATTTCAGCAGCTGACACTGAAATTAGCTCAATATTTTTGTTATATTTTAATATTCAGACCGATTTTTGTTATGACAACTAACTCCATATGAAATGTATAATAAAAACTTATCCGCTCCTTATACACAAAATTCAGTGAGTTAAGCTATCCGCTCGTTGATAAAGCAAACTCACATTTATTAATGAAAATTACCAGTTAACAGATGCATTAGTGCTAACACACTGCTATTCAGTGTTTATTAATAAGGGGGTATGTGTACGGAAATGCATATTAAAATTGAGTATCATTAAACATAAATAAACTCAACGAAACTATTGCGTTTGAGTTAGATTTCTTTGACATTTAATTTTAACTCTACTCAACCCTACTTGTTAGAACTCTATGGGCTTACTCCACAATGATTAAACACATCGAAGAAGAACAATTATAACTATAGTTAATTAATAACATGGTAATGTGTTTTTGAACAATTTTGGTTTTTCTTCAACTTGCATGGGAAAATGCAAGATGTCAATAAATTGAGAAACTCTGAACAAAAATTTAACAGCTGCTGCAAATAACATCAGCCAATGACAAAACAAACAAGATCATTACAGGTAACTAAAGAAGAAGCGAAATTAGCTAAGAGCTGTCTCACAATGGAAAACGTAATACTTTTGTATTAATTTTGTTTTTAACAAAAACAAATTTTGCACTGTTGCTATTAGAGTTAATGCTTAATGCTTGATTTACATTTAAGTCGTGCGATAAACAATGAGCAGGACGGCTGTTTAATAAAAATTGTGGTTAGCCAAACTAGAGAAGTAGTATTTTTTTCAATGTTACCATAATGCAACATATAGTATTTCCCCTTCAGATATAAAATAATTATAACATTCGCGTAATGTCAATCTCTTCTGGCTAACCGCATCTTCAATAGTCGTCCTGCTCATTTTTTCTCGCATGCCTTTAGTCTAAATCCACTTTAAGTCTTAAGTTCTTCATTTCGATAGCACTGTTTAGTCAACGCTAAGAACATTTTTAGTATGCAAATAAAATTTGATAGTTCAATTCTATTAAAAAATCTGATTTATTTGTTCTTTAATATTAATATTGATAAAAAAAATGTAACAAAAATATCAGCTTTTAATATCACAAAGAAACAAATTTATCGAACAAACAGGAGTATTTCAACTACATTGTTTCCCTGAAGCTAAATTAGTTTGATTAGGTTGAAATTTTATTCCTCCAATGCAAAATGGTGTCTCCAAATACAAAATTTATTTAAATACAATAATACAAAAACCCGAAGTCTACTTACAAATAAAAAAAATCGCCATTTTGAATTTCAACTCTATTTAACCCCGGCATTTTCTTTAAGTACAAAATAAATTCACCAAAACTAGTATCCAAATTTTAAGCTTAACCATTTTTCAATTCTTGGAAACAAGATAAATGTATGCTCAATAAAAAGGTTATACATATATGCTACCATTTATATATGCTTTATTAGAAATAAATATTAGCTTTTACAAGAAACATCAAATTGGGCTTTTTAGATAATCAACGGTTATGTTAAAAAAATTTAATTAAATACTTTATGGTTTCATGTTTTAAAAAAAGTTACGGCGCATCAATTTCTGCTGGATATGGATAAAAAGTATTGTAAAAATTCAGTTCAAACTCATACAATAATAGGTCTGTCCCCCTACTCAAAAAGTAGTAATAATTATCACTAATTTTTACCATTTTTTACTCAAAAGCGTTCCCGTGTTCGAAAATATAGTAAAAGAGAGCGGAAAATACAGAGTAAATTCCCCTCCATGCGAATCTTGCCGAATTTTACTACAAAAATTTCTGTACGTAACATGAACATTTTGTCAAAAACGAATTTATTGACAACGAACTTAAATGGTGTTCGTTTTTTCCTACACTTTCTTAACAAAGTGCACTAATTTTTGGCGCTAAGCGAAAAAAAATGTGCACTCGCACGTTTTGTATTTCAATTTGCGTAGAAACGGTCCGTAGAAACGGTCGCACAAATACCATGATAACGATAAGAATGATAATAAATATTTTTATTTTGAAATTGTAACGTAAGCAAACAAATCGAATGCACTTTTGAGAAATTACTTGAAGAATTATTGAATTATTGTTTATTTTTACTACACAAGTACGGGAACAGACCTAATATGTATTATTAAAAAACTAACACTGCCTTACCGTCTTCTTTTTGGATATTGTTACTAAATCCAATATTGGACGGCAAACAAGTAACAATTAACATGGTTTTCGGATCTAAAACCTCCCCTCGCTTGACTCTAGGTTGTTTTGTGTAGTGTTGTAAAGATTCAAGTTTTGTCATTGCTTTGACTTGTTAGAAAAGTTTTGATTGCTTTTCGATTGGAAACTATTTATTAAAACATAAAATTAAAAAAAAGCAGATATTCAGATAAACGTAACCCCTTTTTGAGGCATTAATTTTCTTAGATTGGATATAAAATACATGTTTGGTGACAGGTTATTTGACAGCAAAGTTGTTGATTTTTATGTGTACTCGCTGGTTTTCATATTCATTTCACTCTCATATCTTATTGGTTTAACAAATATTTTCTAAGCAAATTTAGTAAATTCATTTGAAAAAATAGAACATACTATTAAATCCAAAAAGTGAATTTAGTTTTAAATGAAATTTAAGCAAGCTAATATGGATGCCGGCTTTTAATAAAACTTCCCTCTAACTTAAAAATTCACAAAGCTTCATAGAACTCCTGCAAATCGTTTGTTTCTAACAGCTGCTTTATTTAATATTATTACAGGAATGATAAGAAAAGATATTTCGAAATAATGCTAGTTGCAAATCCTGGTCAAACACCATACTCATTACACACAAAGAAAAGTAATTGCCACGGCAAAACTGCACGCAATAATGCGGCATTAGTTCAGCATAAATCATCCAGTTCCAGCGCATCAACATCCAGTGCTTCCGCTTTAGTGATGGCGAAGCCAGTTCCACTTCCTCCACCACCTCAATGTGCAGCTACAACGACAACGTCTGGTCCTGAATCGAACGTCATGAAAACTCTTTCAGTTCGTTTAAACCGAGGAACAGAATACATCAAGGAAACTGTCCAAAAGGCTTTTTTGTCCAAAATTCCATCACAGTTGTCATCAGTTTTAAGTTTATATACCGTCCCGCCTACATCTACACATCGATTTCCTGAAAGGAACACCACAAACAGTGTTGACAGTTTGGATAAGGAAATGTGCCATTTTAAACCAATCCGAACAGCGCCGACAACGCCAAATAAGAGGTAAACATTTTTGCAAGTTCAATGTGATAATTACATAATCATGTATATTACTTTAGATCACGGTCGACAGTTGTTAAAATTCCTGTAGCTAGCATAGCAATCAAGGAAAAAAAAGACTGTGGAAATGAGAACATGCGGCCAAAGCCAAGGTATGCAAGTTAAAACATTTACACTTTTCATATAAGAGCATCACGTTAAGTTTTATTTCTTGTCAACAGCACAGGGCTATTGGGTAACACGTTCCTAGCCCACTCAGCATTCTGTTTTGTTGCCCGCGCAAAAGAATCTTTATGCATTCAATCACAGCAACAAAGTCAACAGAACAGATCTGTAGGTCGACCTAGAACGAAATCTAAAAATAATTTTCAGCCACAGCAAAAACTGCAGGAAGAGGTCAGCAAAAAGCAAACTATAAAACCAAACGAACATGTTAAAAAGCAAAATGTTTCCAAGGAGAAGGATGCTAAGCAAATCCATAATATTACAATGCGTACCAGGCGATCCGCAAAAGTAGTTGAAACCGCAGTGTTCCCAATAGATCCACCGAATAATATTCGCATTACTAGAAAACGACAAAAATCCTCAACTGAAGAAACGCCTTTAAGGAAAAGTGTTCGATTGACAAAAGACTGCATTGAAATTTCGAAGAGTACTACTAGAAATCAAGTTAAGCGTGCAAGTGTAAATTTTTCTCCTCCACTTACTAGATCACGACTGAAGAGGTCTATTATTTTAAGACAAGATGTAAAAGCAAATTTAAGTCAGAAGTACTAGTGTAAAAATGATAAAAATGTTTTTTTTTATTCAACGAAGAAATGAAAAAGAACAACAAAAGGTGTTCTATTAATAAGTAACGTCAGAGTTGTTCCTTAACATTTTATTTTACTTAAGAACAATATTTTCCTTAGCCGTTGCCGCTCAAAACGGGTAATTTAATAGTTAAATTCAAACTTAAACAAAAAATCTTGTGTATTGTATCTAGTATTATGATGAACGCATTTCATAACCATTGTTGGTATTTTCTTTGGCTAAAGACTGCAAACACAACATTAAGATCATTCCTGCATACCTCTTACATTATTATTTTAGTTTTAATTCTTTTATTTTTTTTTATTTTATTTGTCATTTGTTCAATCGAATATTGTGTGTTGTGATATGAAATACGATAATATAGGTAATATGTTTCTCTACTCTAATGAAAATCAACAAAATTTGAACATGTAATGTGAAATTAAAATTTAATAAAACCTATAAAATGTGGCATTTGTGTACAAAAAAATCAAACTAGACTCGAATATTCCTTTAATCATTAATTTTCACCCATTTTGGCTGCATAACTTCCCAGAGATCTTTCAATTTGTATCCCTCACGAATTTGTTCCATAGCAAAGCCTAGCTCCTGGCAATAGACAGGTTCTCTCGGAGCAAAACCGAAGCACTCTTCCGAAATGTATGCATTCAATTTCGAATTGACTTCGCGCTCTTGTTTTTCATCGATTTCCTGAAATTCACCGAAATCACCGAGATTGGACTGCTCTAGTGGTCCACTGGAATCACTTGAAACGTAATTAACTCCAAAATTTGGCGTCTTACTGAAAACAATGTAAAGAGCTCTTAGTTCTTTATAGATTGCATTTAATCGCTCTGGTGGATCGATTCGAAAACCTAGTACATAACTCCCACCAGTTTTTGATGTTTGCACTACTAACGCTGGACCATATTTCGACTCTCGTATGCGTATCTAAAAATAATCAATAATTGCTATTATATAATCCCATTCTGATTCCGTCATTGTATTTGTGTTATTTTCTTCTTATTTATCTTTGCAATTTGCATGATGATGTACTCACATTTGTAATCTGCCTATATGGCAAACTTATGTTGAATATTTCGTTTACGTCGGCAAACCAAACCAATCGAATATTTGTCACTACAAAAGATCCTAGGTTTCCTTGATCACTAGAAAGATTCCACACACCACTCAGTTTACTGTACACCTGTTCTTGTGGCAGAATTACTAACTGACCCGATTGTACAATCGCTCCTCGGAATTTAATATCACGATATAAGAACGTCCTTTGATAGAGTCTAGACGAACAAATACTTTGTTAGTACATTTTCGAGCTGTGACAATGTTTTATATATGTAATTGAAATTTTAACAAAAAGCGCATTAATTTATGAAGAACTAAGTACAAACAATCATGCAGAAATCGAACAAGGAATCGCGGAGATATGAGATGACTAGTATATGTAGAGTGGATGGACATTAACAATCTGGCCCGAGACACAGTTCGCGACAGTGCGGTACCGGAATCCCACGCATTAGGTGGCGCGCACAAGGTGATGGTGACCTTAAAAAGAATGAGTGTGCATTATTGGAGACACTTAGCAAAAGTCGGTGCAATTGAGGAGGCATTAAGTAACAGTTGAAGACCAGGTTCACCCCGCACTGTAGCGCAACCTAAGAAACTCAGTTTCTTCATACCAAAATATGTCTTTATTTTAATTCTTTAATACTTGGTAAATACATACAGAAACGATTAGGAATAGAGCTTTTATGTTTCTTTTGGTTTGTCAAATTATATTTATTACTTTTTCTTACCGGTAAATTTGGAAGATATTGAAAAATGTTGAATTCTTTTTTGCAGGTTCACGAGATACGTCTGTAAACAAAAATTCAAATCGAGTCCTTCCACCAAAAGCAAGAATGCAAAGGGCTTGTGTAGTACCTCGAACTTTTGAGAAGACTGCTTTAGTAGTCATCTTAATAATAAGAGCGTATCCAATTGCTGCTGGGGAAATGTTTTATTTACAATGAAATGAAATGAAACTATCGTATAAAAATTTTTGCGAAGTTTTTCTCACTCACTAATGTTGAATTTCTTATTAACCAAGGAATGCCATATTATTCGAAGGTTAGTTGCCAACAGCTTTCCTGTGTCTCCGAGATTTCCCTTAGAATCCTCCACGTAGTTTAAAATGCAAAGTGCCATCTCCCCATTTCGCAATTGATTGTATCTAGTATTGTAGTGTTTAAAAAATTACTGGCAACAAAATAAAAATCCATTTTCAAATATGGTACATACTTACAAATTGGAAACATCAAATCTAATTTCTTTATCTTCCCAGTCAGAAGGATTATTGTTTTTCTCCATATCTGAAAATCGGAAACCCAAAATTAGTACAAATATTTGTGATTAAGCACTTAAGCGCGGATTTGAAAGTAAAAGTACATACTAAAATGCAATTTTATTATATCCGTTGCTAACGTAATTTAACCTAGAAACCAAACCATAACATTAACATTTATATATTGCAAGCTACAGACAACAGTTGTTAACTGGACAATATGCCAACCATAGCACAAACAATCCTTTTTATCTACATGTAAATAATTTCTATGTATTTACTCTTATAGACACATTACACAGTCATCAATGATGGCATTATTTTGTGATAACGACAATATTAATGACTGTATAATGTGCCTTTTAGTTTTTATAATTTTCAAAACTACGTCCACAGAGCTGGGTCATGACATTAGACTGATCTTGACGCTTAATCGTTAAAATAACAAAATATGCGCCGTTTATTTTTTTAAATTTTGAGATGATTGAGATCAGCAGTCTCTTCTAACCAGCTACATCCGTAAAGATGACTTGATTTACATACGCAATTAGGTATATGCACAAATTATTTAATAATATTTATCTTTTTTATACGTATTACACTAAACTTCAGCCCTTAGCTAGAGGATAGATTTGCAGACTACCAGACGAAGTTTAAAAAACCTTTTTTATATTTTAGTTTTTCAAACTATGACAACGAGAGCTCGTGCTGTTTCTTTCGAGCAACGTTTGTATTAACATGACGATCGCAAAGCTATGATGAAGAATAGGAATTTATTCGTAAGTGTTTAACCGTTTTAACCGTACGCAGATAGACAGACCTATGTATGGATTCCGCTTTTCTAGCTTGCAAAGGTATACTTACGGTTATGTTCGTCATTTTGTTATAACTCATTTTTCTGGTAGCTAAGACTCACATACCTTATCACATAAAAGAACTATACTCATTAAAAGTAATAATGTCCAGAAATCGTAAAATCCTATAGTTTGCCAGGCTGTTTACAATATCCTAAGAATAGTGGTTTCGAAGATTACCGCGTTCCAATATATTATAAAAACAGTTAACAGTTCATTTCTTTAGCTTTTAGGTCAGTCAATCAAATGCAATTCAAATCGTTAGTCATTTTGAATCTATGAGCGTGTAAACTATAATTCACAAAAATTGCATGTTTCTCTTTTTACCGGAATATTGGGATATCAACTATTCGACATCTTACATTGAGACCTTTAATTTGACACCTCAATCAGTTCTCTCAGACGTTCTAAAACCGTTTTGACATAATGGTTAAATTTAAGAATACAATTGAAATTGAATTTGTTTAAACATAGAAGTTGCAGAAATAATTTAATAAAATAATAAAGCAATACGCAAGTAAAGTGATCCGCAGCATTTTTATTTATAAAAACGTAGTTATATACATGTTTCTTAAGCTTAAAATGTGCTTGTTAGTTGCACGTTAAACTTTGTAAAACAATATTTTTGTTAAGATATAATAAAAATTGTATATAAATCATTTGCTTAAAAAATTAGTGAATATATTATGTATTATAATTACATATTGCTGATTTTTTTGACTTGTTTATTTTTTAATTTGATGATGGAACGGGCACAACGCGCAAACGGGCAAACTTTACCTTAATAGTTATAAGATTGATATTGGTTTTGAAAAAAAATTGCTCGTTATATTGGTGTCTTTGGGCAAAAATTTCCTAAAAAATATAGAATAAAGTTAGCAACATTTCGAAACGTATGTGAAATATTTTTGTTGATTTAAGAATGTCAGAATTTTAGTAAACAAACTTCAATATAATCACAATAAAGTTTGTCATTCAGGGCATACGGCTAAAGTTTTTCCATTGTAAGAGCTGTGTAAATTGGGTATACATTAAAAGCAAACAAATGTAATAGAAATATTAACAAAGGTGCGTTTTATCAATAAATATTTTTTTTTGTGTGGGTTTTTGGTTTTTCTCAAAAATGAGAAACCTGTCTACATTATAATTTGTGGCTCTGGGACACTCGTGGCTATGCTTTTGTGTGGAAGAACTTGTCCTCCATTGATATAAATTTCGTCCTTGACAATAACGTCTTCTCCCAATACTGTAATTCCTTCTAAGCGAACCCAATGTCCGACAATAGAACGCCATCCAACAATACAAGAATCCAGCCATGAGTGTGATTTTACTATAGCTCCATTTAAAATAGTAGACCGCTTAATGCAAACGCCATCCTCGATAACGACATTTGGTCCAATCGTTACATTTGGGCCAATACGACAGCCTGTGCCAATCTTGGCTGTAGGATCTACCAAAACATTTCCCACAACCCCGGCTCCAGTGTATAGCTTTGTTGGCTGTTTCTGACGCAAAGACGTTAGATAAAGGCACATACCTGTCAGACAGAAAGTAACACCAAAAACAACGAATGCAGAGTAACGTATTTTTCAAAAGACCAATTTACTTACCCGTTAGAAAATCTTTTGGTTGTCCAATATCCATCCAGAATCCAGATAACTCCATCGCAAAAAGTTCTTCTTTATTGGCCATTACAGGAAATATTTCTTTTTCGATTGACGTTGGCTTAATTTCTATTCTGTTTAATACTGACGGATTGAAGATATATATTCCAGCGTTGATTTTATTACTCACGAACTCTTGAGGTTTCTCTATGAAATTCTTAATGCAACCATTTTCTTCGTAAACTACTACGCCGTACTTTGAGGGCTCTTCGACTTTAGTAACAACAATACTTCCTTCCTTTCCATGATTTCGATGAAATTGTTCCAATTGTTTAAATGGAAAATCACAAATTACATCTGAATTTAAAACATAGAAAGGCGCGTCACTTTCACAGAGGATGTGTTTGGCAAGTGCCAACGGGCCAGCAGTTCCCAGAGGTTCAGTTTCATGAGAAAATATTAACTCAACGCCTATTTTGTCTGCTTCTTGCTTCAGTTCATTTTCCATTTGTTCAGCTCGATAGGAGACAGCTAAAATTACCTTTATAAACGACAAATCTTTAAATACATGTATAATGAATGTGTTGCTGCACGTAGTCGAATTACCTGTGAAACACCTGCACTAACAAGAGCTTCCAACTGATGTAGAAGAATCGGTTTGTTGGCGAACTCAACAAGCGGCTTCGGTGTACTAAGGGTCAAAGGGCGTAATCGGGTGCCAAAGCCACCCACTAATATAAGTGCACGTGTCTCATTTTTTTTTGTTACCGGTGAACCGCACATTTTGAGGGGATTTCAATTATTTTTATAATTATATATTCATATACATATGGATACAATTTTTCTAAATGACACGTTGACGTCGCCTGGCGCCTCCTGTAGTAGTCCAGTTACAATTCACAATTCAATTAAGGTTGATAAAAAACTACAATTTATTTGCAAATACTCAGGAATACAACAACAAGAACTACAGTGACACATCACACCTTAATATGAAAACGGAAAACGAGTCAACATTAAACGTTTTCAATGTGCAATAACCCAAGTTCTGAATACCTGTTAAAAATCTCGGTAGTACAATTAAGATTCCCGGATAAATTTTTAATTGTGTCGTGTTCAAAAAAGTTAGTCATTCATATTCATAACATTCTTTTTTCCTTTTCTTTTTTTTTAAAAGATTCTGTCCAATGACACATTTAAATAAATGTTTTTAATGTGGTGTCCTATTCATTCAGCCAAATAGTTTGATCTGAAACAAAAAAAAATGGAGGAATGTGTTTTATAGATCTAGATCAAACTTCAGAAATCGCATTTCTTTTTAATGTCGTATTTTTTATTGTTTTATAAATTTGCGCTCGAGCTCAGATTTTTTCTCGAAAAAACTAACTCGAAAGCCGAGTACCTTTTGTTAACATTGTTTTGGGCATGTGTTATTGTTTCAGTTAGTGAAAAGAGTGGCAAATCTCCCAAAATATTAAGATTTGTTTGAAGGGAAATCCTATCTACCGTAGATTGGTTTTTTGGTAAAAACGAAAAACTTGACAGCCGAAAAATCAATCTGCGATAGATTTTTAAAAAAAAACGACATAAGCTTTACTCCCACTTTACTCCAAATTCTTTAATACGTAGAAATGTCAATTTTTTATTATTTTAAAAATTAGAAACACACACATTTTGGTTGGCGTCATTCTTGATTCGAATGTTGTATTGTGACTATTGTGTGTTTATAAAACTGATCATAAAATTATAAACAAAAGTTTATGTATACCACTACAACTACAAAACCAGATGAAATGTTTTTGTGTTCTATTCAAAAAATAAAAACCTCTACAGAAAGCCCAACTGTTTCGCTGATACACTGATACATGCTTAAAGAAATCCCAAATGTTTATGTTTTAGTAATCAACAAAAGAGAAAAAACCACATAAAATTTTTCTGTTTCCCACTACCGCATCTTACGTTTCTCGCTCTTTGTGACTGCTTATTTTTTATACACTGTATTCACATCCCAATCCCACAAACATGGACGCGTTTGAGATTGTTCAGTGCAGTTAAGGCTTTCTATAGCAATGTTTTGGTTCTATTGCTGTATTGCTTTGGCTAATCTAGCTTGGCTTACAACGACAATCGCATAAGCATAACGCCGAAAATAAATCCAAAAAGTTTTTAGGTTTTAGAACTAAAGCCATTTTATAGTTATAGCGCTCACCGTAAGGTGGTGATAAAGCGACATGAAGCCGAAGTAAATAAAAATGTTCAGGATTAAAGAAACTAAAGCCATTTTATAGTACTGGTGCTCACCGTAAGACGGTAAAGCCAAAAGCTGTTATTTTGTAAAGCCAAGCCGGCTTTTACAAAGCAACGCAGCATATTAGAACAACAAAATCTAGATTAGCAGTATTTTATCTGCCGTGGAATAAGGAATTACAACAACAATTGCACTATCTTATCTTAAAGATTTGAAAACCAGCAAAACAGCAGGTTTTCTTATTCCAAAGAAGGAAAATTAATATTAGCTGCATTTTAATTGCCGAGCGAGTTCGGAATTCGAATGTCAAAACCAAAAAAAAAGAAGGAATTCGACAGTGCAATTGTTGTTGTTCCTCGACAATAAAATACGGCTATTAATAAATAAAGATGACATTAATTCAAGTAATTTTAAGTTTTAAATCTTTTTAGATGAAGAAGAGAAGCGATTTATTAACAATATATCCAAAAAAGCATTAAATATGAAAGCAACTTTTCCAAATGTGGAAATTATTTTGAGAATAATAAAACGCATCGGGGGAACTCTCATTTTCTTGTCTATAAAGAGTAAAAAGTTATCTAAGAAACTCAACGTCAGAGGAATGACTAAATAATATGGCTATTTTATAAACAGGGTGTATCCGTTAAGGTGGCAAATACTTAAAGGGGTGATTCCTTGGTTAATTTCATGAAATCATATGAGTGGTGGAGTCTATTTTCACCCCCTGCGGTGTACACAGCGATGTTCTCCACTACAGAAATTGTCAGCGCTTCGGACACGCCGCGTCTAATTGCAGCATGCAGTACAGGTGCGTTAAGTGCCAGGAATGTAATGAGCGTGGTAAGTGTTTCACAAATAAGGAGTCTCCGAAGGACACTATGTTTTGTGCGGAAAGGTTGGACATCTAGCTTCCTGGAGGGGCTGTGAAGTTTACTCCAATTTACAGGCAAACAGGTAAACAAAAAAAGAAAGAGGAAAGTAAAACCAAAAACATTGGAAAACAAAAAATGTTTGAAAATTATGTTGAGAAGAACGTCAGCTTTGCTGACGGGGCTAGGGAATCACAACAGAGACCCCAAAAGCCAGCTATTTTTGACAATGCAGTCAGCAAGCTGCAAGATCAAATAAGCTCGCTTGTCAGAGTAGTTGAGAGCCAGGCAGAAAGAATAGACGTGCTTTTCAATCAGTGTCAAACCATGACTAGGGTGGAGCGGCGAAACCTCAAAATGATTGCATTAAATGTCAATTCAATAATAAGTAATGAGAGGAGGGCAGACCTGCTTCGTTTCTTAGTTTCTAGACCATTCGCCTGACGTGCTCCATCTGGTTATAGTTAAGGGACTATGAAGTGTTTAGGTCGGTCAGGAGAAGTGCAATACATGGCGGGGGGTTAATTAGGAAACTATTAAACTGTGATCTAGTTGATTTAGGAGAAATTAAATTTGCGATATCTGCATATGCCGCAAAAGTAACTTCGATTCCGAATTCCAAAGATTGTTCGCGGTACTAGGATTCGGTACTAGGATTAGAAAGTGTTACCAGGACAACGAGTAATATGGACAACACTGGGGAACGAATAATGTGGACACCCCTGGTATTCAGTTTTGTGAGGCAGAGCTGCCATTTTATTCAGTTGTGAATTAGGTGTGTTCCAACCACATGGTTAATTTTAGAAAAATAAAGAAAACCTTTTGTTAATGAAATTATATGAACTATGTTATCTTTTATTAGCGATACCTTCAGAAACATAAAAAGGTAACAGATTTTGGCGACGAGGATGGTGGAAAACAAAAGTAAAAAAGGTTTTTGCCTTTCTTAACCTAAAAACATGGATGAACACATCAAGCAAATTCTTGAGCAGAATGCCGCTTTACTTCGAGTAATTGAACAACAACAGCTACTTTCACAACCTGTTGCGCCAGTAGACCAATCGGAAGCTATAATCGAATCTCTTTCAAGAGCGATCATGGATTTTTGTTTCGATTCGGACAATGGTGATATTTTCGACGCATGGTATTCCCGTTACGAGGATTTATTTAAAGAAGATGCAAGAAATTTGGATGATGCTACTCGCGTACGATTACTCATTCGCAAATTGAACGCAAAAGCATACGAGCGGTATGTAAATTATATTCTACCGAAACATCCACGGGAATATAGTTTCGACGAAACAATCGTTCATCTGAAAAAAAAATTTGCACGACAGAGGTCATTGTTTAATTTACGATTCAATTGTTTGCAATTTACAAAAAACAACTTGGAAGATTTCGTGACGTATGCCGGACAAGTCAACAAACACAGCGAAAATTTTGATTTGAAAAAAATTACGTTAGACCAATTCAAATCATTGATTTTTATTTGTGGCCTTAGATCATCAACAGACAGTGAAATCCGTACGAGACTCCTCAGCAAGTTCTACAGCGATGAAAATGTAACATTGGAGAAGCTTATCGAAGAATATTCGCTGATTATAAATCTCAAGCGTGATACAATTTTGGTTGAACATCCACAATTAGGTAAATCTGTTCATGTAATCAAGAAATCAGTGAAACCTAAACGAAACAAGGAGAAGCATGGAAGTAAAACACCTAATGTGTCATCGAAAAGCGAAACAGGTCCCAAGTCACCATGCTGGAGTTGTGGTGGTATGCACTTTTCGCAACATGGTTCGTTCAAGAATCACAAATGTACACAATGTCTAAACACGGGTCATAAAGAGGGTTATTGCGCATGTTTCAATCGGGTAAAGAAGAAATAGCACGTAGACAGCATGCCGGTCTCAAGCCCGGATAAAGGAGGAGGGTGTGGGGTAACGGGGAAACCCTATGCTCAATAAATTAAGTGGAGGAGTAAACCTCGACAGACTAAAAAATCCTAAATCCAGTGGTGAGACACGTGCGCCGAGGGATGCATGGCCATGAGTTGTTGGTTGCTAGCACGGGACTTCGGATACCTGGCAACCTCCGATTTTAACCGGTCTTCTCATGGTATACCGGGCTCTACCATGGGTGATATACTTTCCCGGATACTCGTGGGAAATATAGATTACCAAAAAAATACTAATGAGACCGATGCATCTCCAATCGCATCAACCTCGGTACCTGCGTTAGAGCGGGCCGTTGTAGTGTCAGAGGCTTCTGTGCCCCTGACAGTCATCCCAGTGGTGACATCAACATCGAGATGTGCTTCTGGGCCACTCGAAACCTCGTCAGGAACTGATTCCCTTCCGACGGTCAATCAAGTGTTGACTTCAAACGCGGAACCTGCTCAAAGGCAGACCGTTGTTTTGTCGGTGGGGGATAAGCTCTCCAAGGTCAACCCCGTGTTGACCACAACGTCACTTTCAGATGTTGGCAACAAGGGTGTGGATTCGAATACATCCGAGTCTGACACATCTGAAGTTGTCGACACCATGTGCGTCATTTCGGAGAAATCCGGTTGTTCCTCGGTTGGGATCGCATTAGGGGGAATGCAGATCCAACAACAGGCTTATGTTAAGCTAACTTCGAGGGAAAAAAGACGCTTTAAGCATGCTTTACGCATAGGGAAAGACAGAGACAGTGCTCTTGTTTTTGCCAAAGCAGCGCCTCCCATTAAGAGCGTTGTTAAACGCGTCAGGTCGGAAGACCAGACACCGCCCACATCGGCTGCCAAAAAGGCCAGAGCAGGGCCCCCACCTGACATTCCCACTTTCAATCAAGTGACCAGTGCTGTCAGACTAGGGGTAGTCCCGATCGACCTGTCGAAGAAACCGCTGACAAAGGAGCAAATCTCTCACCTTCAAGAAGCGGTTATTGACATCTCGATTGAGATGATCGGCTGCGGCGTTTGGCCGCGTTTCACCGGAACGTATCCGAAATCAGGATGGATGATCTTCATCTGTCAAGACAGCTCTACTGCCGGGTGGATGCGCTCTAATTTCAACAAAATTAAAGCAAAAAGTAGACTGGACGTGATGTTAGTGGAAGAGGGATCTTTCCCGAAGACACATATCGTCCGTGGGTTCTTTCCACAAAGCACTGAACTCCCTTCAGAGAAGGTTCTGGCCACAATCGAGGCCCAGAACGAAGATTTAAATGCCATTTCATGGAAGGTGGTACAGAGAAAGAAGAAAGGTGCGCTCCTTCATCTCGTAATGGCGGTTGACGATGCCTCCATGACAAGGCTTATCGCCTACAAAGGCGTTATAGGGTACCGCTTTGGTCAGATTAACCTGATTCTTAAGAGCACCGATAAGAACTCAGCATCTGACCAATGTACCTCTAATACAGACAGCTCTACTGAAAATATCACTGAGCCAGCTAGTCTAAGTGGCTCCGACCCAGCGCCCGCGGTACAAAAGGCTGCCTCTTCGGTCACCAGCTCTTCCAGGCAGGTTGACCACAGCGGGTACGGAACCGTAACCTCTAAGCTGGTAGTACGACCAGCTCCATCGTCCAACAAGGCTACCAAGCCATCTGGATCAATTCTTCCCAGAAATGGTAAAAAAGCATCAAGAGCTGCACTTGCTCCTAAGAGTAAGTTAGGCAATGGTAGACCAACGGGTTAACCGAGCCAAACTGCCTGCCGCAGGGGTAAGGGCCCCAAGAAAGCGGTTTTAATCCGGCAGGCCCTTTCTCAGAAGGAGGAAGGATGAGCACCATAAAGGTGCTACAGGCGAATCTTCATCATGCTAAGGGGGCGTCCGCTACACTTAGCAAAAGATTCGTCGAAGAGAACATAGCACTTGGCCTCATACAAGAGCCTTGGGCTATTAGCGGACAGGTGAAGGGTCTAAAGGACGGGAAAGGTAAGTTGATAGTAAAATGTGGGGAGGCAGTGCCAAGAGCGGCCTGCCTTATCAGATCTAATATTAACTTCCTTCCCATTCCAGAATTTATAACTAGGGACCTTGTTGCCGTTCTAGTGGAGGTTCCGACCGAGAGGGGGAAACATAATATAGTATGTGCCTCAGCATACTTCCCCGGCGATGAAGATAACATTCCGCCAAAAGAGGTGCAAGATATGATCACGCACTGCAAAGCTCGGAATATCCAGTTCATCATAGGATGTGATGCCAACGCACACCATGAGGTTTGGGGAAGCAGCGGTATCAATCGAAGGAGTGAGTGTCTTTTAGATTATCTTATTAGCAATAATGTAGATATCGTAAACAAAGGCTCTAAACCAACCTTCATAAATGCGATTCGCCTAGAGGTACTAGATCTCACACTCGCGAGTCCATTTATCTCAAATTCCATTTTTAATTGGCATGTGTCCGATGAGGCCTCGCTGTCAGACCATCAAGACATCAGGTTTGACATTCCAGGCGCGCTGGAACATGCCTCTCCCAAATATGATCTTAAGTCAACGGACTTGAATCTTTATCGAGGACTAGTTCTCTCCAAATTAGATTTGCTTGTCTCACCTATTGACTCAATAGAGGTACTAGACGAGGCAGCTTATCAAGTAAATGATTTACTGCTTACTTCCTATCATGGCAGTTGTGTCGTCAAAACCAATCTTTGTAAACGCAAAGTTCCTTGGTGGAATGACATACTGGCCAAGCTCAGGAGGAAAGTTAGAAAGCTCTTCAACTCTGCTAAACGCACGAAAAGTTGGGACGAATATAAGTCCGCCATCACAGAGTATAACTCTGAATTAAGACGATCTAAGCGGGCCACGTGGAGGAAGTGCTGCGAGAATATCGCTGAAATGCCAGCAGCTGCACGAATCCACAATGCACTTATTAAGGATCAGACAAATAGTGTGGGTCTGTTGAAAAAGACTGATGGCACCTACACGACGGACCGGGAGGACACACTGAGAACACTTCTGCATGTTCATTTCTCCGGCTCGTACAACAGTGTACCACACACAAATTCGAACACGCTTGACCGAAGGGTTAGTATCGCTAGTAGAACTAATAGTTTATCTGGTAAGATCTTCACCCCAGATAAGGTTAGATGGGCAGCAGGCTCCTTTAAACCATTCAAAGCCCCTGGGGGGATGGCATCTTTCGTGCTCTTCTACAGAAGGCGATCGATGCAATCCTTCCAAGTTTAATTTTATTATTTAGAACTAGCTACAACTGGGGATACATCCCTTTTGTCTGGAGACAGGTAAACGTGATTTTTATCCCCAATTTGTCCTGAAAATCATGGAGAGACTCATTGATGTTCATATTAGAAGCAGACTAGAGGTGTCTTCTCCTTTGCACTCAAGTCAGTTTGCATACAGAAAAGGCAAAAGCACAGAAGGTGCCCTCCACTATCTGGTTAAAAAGATAGAAGGAACATTTCGATCCAAGGAGGTTGCTTTGTGTGCATTCCTAGACATTTAAGGCGCCTTCGATAACACTGCCTATGACTCTTTAGAGAGAGCTATTAGTAAGAAGGGTATCGAAACCTCGACCAATCTATGGATTAGGGCTATGCTCGAAAGTCGAGATATTACATCCTCCTCAGGAGGAGTGTCAGTGTCTGTGACCGCAGTAAACGGATGCCCCCAAGGAGGAGTCCCCTCTCCCCTTCTGTGGTCACTGGTCATAGATGATCTCTTGGCCAATCTACACGAATCAGGTTACAGCGCCATTGGCTATGCTGACGACCTGATGATTATAATTAGAGGCAAACACTGCACGACTATTTCTGCCGTCATGCAATGTGCGCTTTTAAAAGTTTCAGACTGGTGTAGCAGGGAAGGGTTATCCATCAATCCTTGCAAGACGGTTCTAGTGCCTTTCACCAAAAGAATATTGATTGACTTAAATCCAATCACCATAAAAGGCACCACTCTAATGTACTCCAGCGAGGTCAAATACCTCGGCGTTATCCTTGATAAAAGACTTAACTGGAATGCTCATATCAAGTCTGCTACTAAACGCTCTACAAGGGCAGTACTTGGGGCCTCAATCCTAAGATGATAGATTGGATTTACACGATGATGGTGAGACCCATAATCACGTATGCGGCCATAATATGGTGGCCCAAGGTACTCGAGCGGACAACGGCAAACGAGCTTCAGAAGCTCCAAAGAATTGCCTGTCTAGGTATTACAGGTGCTATACGTACCTGCCCAACGACAGCATTAGAAGCTATCGTAGGTCTTTCACCCCTTCAGGTCTTCATTAAGAAGACGGCCGCTAGATGCGCTATAAAGCTGCAACTAGAATTTAAGTACAAACCAGGTGACCTTGTGGGACACCTGAGAATTCTCAACTCAATTCCCGAAAGAGACATGTTCTGCACAATACCGGACGTTATGGTCAGGGAGTACTGTTTCAGAAGGTTATTTGAAGTAGAGATTTCAGACCGCGCAAGCTGGTCTAATGGTGCTCCGACACTAGACACTTATGGTCTGGTTTGGTTCACTGATGGATCAAAGATGGAATTTGGAGTTGGAGCCGGTGTCTACGGACCAAATACAAAGGTATCGATACCAATGGGAGACAGTCCAACGGTCTTCCAAGCCGAACTCCATGCCATAGAGATCTGTGCCAGGTTAAACCTTAGTAAAGGCGTCAAAGGCGTTAGAATATATATCTATTCAGACAGCCAGGCAGCACTCAAAGCTCTGTCGTCCAAGTCAATGGACTCATTAAGAGTCAAAAACTGCTACGAAGCATTGCAATCTCTGGCCAGACACAACAGGGTTAAGCTCGGTTGGGTACCAGGTCATCGAGGAATCGCAGGCAACGAAGCCGCAGATGAACTAGCTAGAGCTGGTTCGAAAACTGCATTCATAGGACCTGAACATTTTTGTAGCGTCAATTGGTGTGCCGCAACAAAGGTGATAAACTGTTGGGAGGGCAAACTTTGCCTGGCTCATTGGGTTAATACCCCAGGGCTAAGGCAATCCAAACAACTGATCAGACCCTATTCATATAAAGAAATCCTGAATTTAGATAAAGATAGCATTAGAAAACTAGTGAGTTTTCTAACTGGCCACTGTGGCCTTAGATATCATCTTAGCAAAATGGGTGTGGGCTCTCTAGCAGAATGCAGATTCTGTGCGGTAGATGAGGAGTCATCCGAACATGTTCTCTGCGATTGCCCAGCACTCATTTGGTTAAGGAAACGCATATTCCATAAGGAAATATGCTCAACAGCTGAGTTGAAAAACTCTGCTACTAAGGACATATTATCTTTTATTAGGAAAGTTGTATGTCTATTAGATAATTAATGTCCTATTGATACAATAGATCTTTTAGGTCGCGGTGTCAGTCACTTGGACTAGAGTTTCCATAAAATAAAAAAAATAAAAAAGAAGAATAACAAGAAGAATAACAAATCTTCCGATACACCAACAACTCAGATGTCATCGAAAAGCATTTTCATCTAATCAAGTAGATGTTTGCAATTCAAAGCATAAATATGTCACAGTCATAGTCAATGGTTTATTTATCGATCTGCAAATAAATACAGCGTCGGATGTAACAATCATATCAAATGAAAATTGGACGAAACTTGGTTCTCCTTCAACACAACCGACAACTCATTTAATCAAGAGCGCGTCGGGAACCCCAATCAACATTTTTCAAATGTCACTTGCAGATAAAATCGAAACAGGTAAATTATTTGTATCAGATTTTAATGATATAAATCTTTTGGGCATCGATTGGATCGAAAAATTCGACTTGCGGAATGTACCGTTTGGTGAAATTTGTAACAACGTCATAGACTTTTCGCCAATCACATCAGAATTTCTACAAGACAGATTTCCTATAGTTTTTGAGGATTCGCTAGGATTATGTACCAAGGTACAAGCGAAATTATCTCAAACCAAATGCTCGACCAACTTTTTGTCAAAAACAACCTGTTCCGTATATAGCGCAAGGCAAAGTGGGCCGCACCTATCGTTGTCGTACAAAGGAGTAGTGGTGGTGTTCGCATTTGTGCAGACTACATAACAGGTCTCAACGAAGTACTTGAATCAAATCAGCATCCGCTTCCGTTAATCGACGACATTTTTGCGAAATTAGCAAATTCGACAGTTTTCAGTCAACTCGATTTATCCGATGCATTTTTGCAAGTCGAAGTTGATGAACAATTTCGCAAGATGCTTACAATCAACACGCATCGTGGACTTTTCCAATTCAACCGTCTACCACAAGCGTAAAGTCAGCTCCTGGTATTTTTCAAAGTATCGCCTGTTCCATGATCGCCGGGCTGAACAACGTGGCTGCGTACATGGACGATATTATAGTTTCTGCTAAAAAATCATGCGGAGCGTCGTAAAAATCTCTTCAAACTTTTGGAAGGCATGCAGAAGTATGGGTTCAAATTGAAAATTAACAAATGTTCTTTTGGATTATCGCAAATCAAATTCTTGGGACATATTGTTGATAAGGATGGTAATCGTCCAGATCCAGCCAAAGTCGAAGTAATTCAATCTTTTCTGGGTGCAATAAATTATTATGGCAAATTCGTTCCAAGTTTGAAAAATTATCGAGGTCCACTTGATGATTTGTTAAAGAAAGACGTAAATGTCAACAGTCTTTCGATAAACTCTAAATAATTCTCGCATCGGACTTGTTGGTCACACACTACAATCCATAACAAGAAATTATTGTTGCTGCAGATGCATCATCATATGGATTGGGTGCCGTCATATTACATCAATTTCCGGATGGAATTTAAAAAGCTATCTACCATGCTGCAAGATCATTAACAACAGCAGAGAAAAATTACGGTAAAATCGAGAAAGAAAGCTTAGTTTTGATTTTTGCTGTAATAAAATTTCATAAAATGATCTTCGGTAGGAAGTTTTTGTTGCAAACCGATCATAAGCCTCTTCTCGCTATTTTCGGGCAAAGGGCATTCCTGTTCATACAGCAAACCGACTTCAACGTTGGGCAACAACGCTTATTGCATACGATTTCACAATCAAACACATTTCATCAGAAGGTTTTGGTCATGCTGATGTGCTATCACGATTAATCAACGAACATTCGCGGCAAAACGAAGATTACGTCATAGCATTAATAATCGAAAAAAACGTTAACCAAATTTTTAACGACATAGTCAACGTTTTACCATTGTCATTCCAAATGGTTCAAAATGCAACTGAAAACGATGTCGTACTGCAATCGGTTATCCAATTCGTTCAATACGGATGGCCTAGAAGCAAAGTCAAATTGAAAATGAAAATGTCGCAAAATTTTTTAATCGCAAAAATTCATTCACGTTGTCTGATGTACGGCGAACGAATCGTTATTCCATAAATTTATCACAAGCGATTATTGAAACAGTTTCACAAGAGTCATCTAGGAATCGAAGCAATGAAAACCTTAATGCGATCATACGTATTTTGGGTTGGAATTGATCAAGACATTGAGGATTACGCCAATCAGCCTGTTGCCTTACATCGTTAAGGTTTTTGAGGTGATTATCAACAAAGCGATTTGGTCCGATTGCGAAGAAAAAGACATTATACCGCGGAACCAGTTCGGGTTCAGAAAAAATCGCTCGACTGTGCATGCAGTTACCAAACTAATCTCAGATATCAATTGGCATCTGAATGGCACTGCGGCCTGTCTGGTAGATATCGAGAAAGCCTTCAACACGGTGCGGACAGATGAAATGATTTGTAAATTAATAAGACTAGGTACCCCACAGGCATTATAATAATAATAATGCAAATGATTTATGATAAGAAGTTTGCTGTAACTGATAACCGTTGCACGACAGCTAAAGTTTTTAATATCGCGAATAGTCTGCAGCAGGGGACTGTGAATGCGCCGCTCCTTTTCTGAATTTACATCAGCGAGGAGATAGGAACACTACGCTAGCGTTTGCTGACGATATCATATTGTACGCACATGGAGATAGGGTAGGGCAACTAAGGAGCGATCTCCAAGAATAATTTGATCAGTTACAATCGTTCTGTACTGATTGGAGGCAAAAGATTAGTGTGACAAAGTGTGAGACAATATTGTTCAGACCGCCCTTGGCACTCTGTAATAGGGGCAGGAAAAACTACAAAAGCTTACGGCTTCATGACGGCGACGGATTGCCAATCCGAAACGAGACGTGCGTCAAATATCTTGGGATTAGCCTGGACAACTTCTTATACTATGATCGGCACGTGAATGCACAACTGAAAAAGGCGAACGCTGCTTTCATGGCATTGAAACGCTTGTTCTTATCAAGTCACTTGTGTTCCGATGTCAAAGTGTTGTGTTATTTGACGTTGGTCAGACCGATCATAGTATATGGTTGTCCAATCAGGGTCAATATAAGCCCTTCCTACATGGAACGCATCCGAGTTCAGCAAACGCTATAGAAAACGAACTAATATCGGGGCTATTCTATCCTAACCCTGAGTACTTCAGGAGGACGTTGGAGACTGGCTACATACCGCCCGTTTAAATCTGCTGTTCGACAGGTCGTGTTTGTTCAAGGTTACGCACAAACGGAACAAGCTACCTCTGAAGAAAAAGACACGTTTTACTTGCGTCTAAATAATTCATTAGATCAACTACGGAAGAGTGACATCGTTATTTTCATGGGTAACCTTAACGCAAAGGTAGGCAGCGACAACAGTGATTGGGAACATATCATGGGAAACTACGGCCTTGGTTCTATGAATGACAACGGTGAAAGGTTTGCTGATCTATGTTCTGATCGCAACCTAATCATTGGAGGCACAATTTTTCCCCACGAAAATATCCACAAATCCTGCTAAGCCTCTCCTAATCACATGTACAACCACCAGATTGATCACATCGCTATAAGCCGCAAGTGGCGATCATCGTTGCTGGACGTTAGAACCCGAAGAGCAGCCGACGTCTATATCGACCACCACCTTGTGGTTGGCAATGTGCGATTGAAGCTCGCGGTCCACTTAACCACACGAAGTTAAACAACGAGAAAGCCAGCTGAAAGACCCAGATGTGAAACTGCATACAACAGTACGGCCCCAAACCCTAGAATATAAATGGGAGAAAACAGTAATTGCGTATACGGAAGCAGCCTCAACCCTTTTAGGTTATCCCGACAAAACTAGAAAAGAATGGATATCAGATAGCTCATGGAACACCATTCATGAACGCCAATCCATCAAAGTAGATTTAAACGCGGCCTCAGGTGCCGTGCGAAGCGCATTAGCGCGGAAGTATAGGGATCTGGTCCGGCAAGTTGGCTGTTCAGCTAGTAACGACAAACGAGCATGGCTAAGCGACATCGTAACACAAGCACAGCAAACCGCTGATAATAGACAATACAGCACAGTCTCCAACTCGCTCGTAAGCTTGCCAACAAGAAACAATTAACAAGCAGGATTTCGCCCAAACCGTTCTTATACTGATCAAATTAACACCCTGAGTATAATCATTGAACAGTCAGTTGAGTATCGCTCTCCTCTGTATTTGGTTTTTGTAGATTTTAAACGCGCTTTTGATAGCGTGAGTCGAAACATGATGTGGCAGATTTTGTCTAGCTATGGTGTTCCGGAAACACTAATTAACATCATTAAGGAGCTCTACCGCGACTCAACATGCCGCGTCATTCATAACGGTCATCTTGGCTCACCTATTAACATATACTCGGGAGTCAAGCAAGGTTGCACCCTCTTAACATTGCTTTTCACAATTGTCATCGACTGGATGATGAAAATAGTAACCCGTACTCCATCAGGTTTGCCATGGAATGTTTTTCACAATCGCTAGATGACATGGAGCGAAAATTAAACTCACTAGAACTCCACGCTAACAAAGTGGTTTTAAAAATTAATGTCTCAAAAACAAAACTACTTCGCGTTAACGCTAGTGGAACATGTGATCTCTCGATTGACGGACATCACATAGAGGAAGTCGATAAGTTTTGTTATCTGGGCAGCTGAATGTCAAAAACTGGTGGTGCTGACTCGGATGTGTGCTCTCGTGTAAACAAGGCGCGACACTCCTAAATAATATCTGGAACTCCTCGCAAATCTCCCGGAATCTGAACCTAACGATCTTCAGATCTAACGTTCTCTCAGTACTATTGTATGGCTGCGAAACGTGGAAACTCACAGAGTCAATTGCGACGCGATCACCATCAGACGACGTAAATGGAGCTGGATTGGCCACACTTTGAGAAAGCCAGCGGACGATATTACGAAACTAGCGCTCGACTGGAATCCACAAGGAAGCAGCCGAGTTGGCCGTACTAGCAAGACATAGAAAAGGACAATAGAAGAGGAAGCAAGATCCCAGGAGACAGAGTGGCGTCTCTTGAAACCTCAGGCGATAAATCGAGTTCGTTGGCGGGCGTCTGTAGAAGCCCTATGCTCCCCTGCGGAGTAAAGGAAAGAAAGAAGACACATTAATACTGACATAATTATACAAATTCAAATATCACAGACCACATTAAACGACAACAAATGACAATAAAGGAGTATGTGGAACATGGTCAAATGGGGTTGGCAATAGAATAATATTGTTACGAAAAGTAGTTAGTAGCTCATATAATAGAATTCAAATCCTAAAATAAATCCCAATGTAAATACTGCATACTAAAAAAAACACTTTCATGTTGCATACTTTTAGGCTCTAAAGAAAGACTATTAGATTATTTGAAATTTGAAATGTAACCGCCTGCAAGTTTGAATCATTGTGTACTGGTCAAACAAGTAGTCAAACCGGTTTGTGCGGGTTGCCCGGTTTTTGTAAAAGAACATGATTGAACATGTAGTCTATTTTTAGAAGATGACTCATTGCATTTAAGCATCGTTAGTTGTAAATAAGGAAATAGGAAAAAGGCTACAATTTTCTGGATATTTCTGTCTACAATATTGGAAGTTTCTGGAAGCTTTTGATTGGGTATAAATAGAGGCGTTAGGCCGAAGTAAGATTATTACTTATTAGTTGTTTGGAATTTAACCAGTGCAGTTGTAGAAGTTCTTGTAAAGTGATAAAGCTATAACCTAAGAGAATTATTGTGAAGTACTAGTATCATAAGTGTTTTTGTGTACTTTGAAAAGCAATCACCATTATAAATTGTGAAATTGTGTTAATTTTATTGTTGTTCATTAAAGTTATTATTTGTAAATTAATAAACTTGTGTTGTGTTTTATTTGCAAAATCCTTTACGAACTTGAAACCTTAATTTCGTAACAATTGCTATATTGCTTTGGCAGAGCTTGGCTTTACTTTAATTCTCAAAGCAACAGCTTTTGGTTTTACTGCCTTACGGTGAGCACCATAACTATAAAATGACTTTAGTTTCTTAATCCTAAAAATTTTTTTGGATTTACTTTCGGCTTTATGCATATGCGATTGTTGGAAAAAAGGATTTTTCTGAAAAAAAAAAAAAACTTAGGATGCCCCTCCCACCTAAAAGGGGCGTTTCCGGAACACCACACCCACATTTGTGGGCAGTGGGCGGTGGGCTTGGGGCGTAGCCTGGAGGCGTGGCAAAAATACCGGAAAACCGTATACTGGAGATACGCCTGTAATTGCAAAATCACATAACAATTAAACTGGAGACAAAAATAAAGCAATACATTTAAAAGCACGATTTACGAGTTTAAGCGATTCAATAATTAACTTTTTGGAGCTGGGCCCATAAGCTGTTCAAAATAAAGGTTACGCAGTAGATAATTTCTTAGATTATAAAGAACTTTGTTGAGAGGGGACTACATCAATTCCAATTGTCATATAAAGGGTGTTTTTTTGGGAGGTTTGTTTTTCCGATAGATGTCGTTTTATTTTATGACAGTTGTTTTGACAGCTCAAAGTGGCATTTCTACTCAGTATTGTTTGGCAAATTAATATTAAAAAAAAAAAAAAAAAAAAAAAAAAAAAAAAAAAAATTACATTTGTGAAAAATAGTCGTGGTAGCCATATGCGTTTTATCTAACAGGTGTTTTTTTAAGAGGTTGCCGATTTTTTTTTTGAATAAAACACATATAAAATTATGAAATGACCAAAATTTTTTTTTATTTGGTAGATAATTTTTTGGCATTTAACATTTAAACACAATTTCTGGCTTATGGCTACCACGACTATTTTTCACAAATGTCATTTTTTTTTTTTTTTTTTTTTTTTTTTTTTCATAATGATTTGCCAAACAATACTGAGTAGAAATGCCACTTTGAGCTGTCAAAACAACTGTCATAAAATAAAACGACATCTATCGGAAAAACAAACCTCCTAAAAAAACACCCGTTATAACTTTACACGAAGCTATTATTTTTGTATGTATGAGCCGTATGTATGAGACTTTTATATTCAACAGTGGTGTACAGAGAGTAGTAAAGTGATGTAAAGAGGAGTATAGAGGAGTAAAGGGGTGGAAAAACAAATCAAGTGGCAATTTAGGTAAACACAAATCGAATGGAAAACGATACCACGTATTAAGGCAAAATTATAACTATTTTTGTGGTTATTAGAAAAAGGGTAGATCTGCGAAAATATACAGATCTCTACGAGGTAATAGCTGATCGAAAGTTGGGTTCCACAGATTGGTTTTTTAGGTAAATCGAACAAACAGACAGACAAAAAATTAATCTGTGAAGCAGTCGTATTTTTTGGTCAATTTGAATTATAAATAATAATTGCGAGCCCGAAGGGCGAAGCTTATATTCAGAGGACATGAACATTTTTTCAGCAAACGTGTGTACATTTGTACGATTTTAAGCCTAAACGTTTGCAAAGTAAAATGTGGGTTTTTCAGTTTATTTCAGAAATCGCTTATGACTGACTGACCTATCGCTTATAAATGAAACACCTACATTTAACGTTGCATACCATGAGGCTTCATAGATAAATTAGTCTTTAGGGCCTTTTCCAATCAATTACTTATTTTAGAATAAACGAACAACTTGACAGCCACAAAATCAATCTACGCCAGATTTTAAAAAAAAAGAAAACATTATTTTTTGAATAAGTATGCTGGGGAGGTGACTTATTAATGGCGTCAAATAAGTAAAGTTGTTTTTTTTTAAATCTGGCGCAGATTGATTTTTTGGCTGTCAAGTTGTTTGTTTTTTCTAAGAAACCAATCTACGGTAGATCGGATTTCCTCTCTAACAGATCTTGATATTTTGGAAGATTTACCCCTCTTTTCATTAAATAAAACAACAACACATGCAACAAAACAATTGCTATATTGCTTTCAACAAAATGAGTTAGGTATTTTTTGTGGTTAACGGCTGATTAAAGCAACAGCAAAAACTATCCAAATTTTGGTAAATTTTTTGTTTCATGTGTTTGCCAACCTATCCATATATAATTTTTAAAAGTCGACTCTTGGTTAAATATTCTTAACCAAAAATTTTTTTTGGTCTGGTCTGGTCTATCCAATGTGTTGTTGTTGTAATTTTTATTTTTTTGTTGAAAGCAATATAAGCCGTATTTTTAATTGCCGAGGAACAACAACAATTGCACTGTCGAATTCCTTCTTTGGACCTGCTGTTTGGCTGGTTTTGGCTGGTTTTGACATTCGAATTCCGAACTCGCTCGGCAATAAAATGCAGCTATAGCATGTGTTGTAATTCCTTATTCCTCGGCAATAAAATACAGCTTATGTTGAGTTGGAATTGAGAAAAAATCTGGCATAGATTTTTTTTGCTGTCAAGTTGTTCGTTTTCCCTAAAAAACCAATCGACGAATGATTGAAAACCTCTCACAGATCTGTAAATTTAGGCAGATTTACCCTTCTTTTTTCCATCATTTATAAGTGTATTTTATTTGCTGAGGAATAACGAATTCGAATGTCAAAACCAGAAAAACAGCAGGTTTTCTTATTCCACAGAAGGAATAAGATAGTGCAATTGTTGTTGTAATTCCTTATTCCTCGGCAATAAAATACAGCTAATATCTGACGTCATTTTGCTTGGCAGGTGGCAAAATTATCATTCGATTTGTGTTTACTGAAAGCACTGTGATTTTTCTTTATGAATACACATTCAACAAAACAATGTAAACAAAAGATTCTCGCTTTTCGTGATCGATTCGTAAGTGTGGATGGGATGTATTGCGTGGAACTGTACTTAATTATATTGCATGTGTGCCTTGTTATGACTGAGCCCCGGCGTGTAAAGCGTGTGTCGTGTCGCATGTGGGGCATGTGATGTGCGTAAAACTTCGCTTCTCATCGGGATTGCTGAATATTATTTTTTTAATCTGACTCAAACTACAAACTGACTTTTATACATCAATCCTTGTGAGTCCCTGCACACACACTCACACAGAAAAGCGCACTGACCAGTGCCGACACTGTGGATTTTATCAATCTTAGACTTTCCTTTTTCAATGAAAAGTCTTTCTAATAGGAATACGGCTTCACTTATCTCTTGGATTGTCTTTGCTACTCGCTGTAGTACTCTTCCAAATGTAAATTAATTGCAATTGGCAGCAGATTTTTTGCACAAGGATATGCAAAGTTGTTCGTCCGCCGAATCTGTCAATTGTTGGTTCTAACTTTGTCGAGACAAACTTTTGTTTTTAAAAAAAATCACTTATTTACACGTGACATACGCGTCACATACATCTTACGCGACACGCGCCACACGCGTCACAATTATTTTAAAACCAGTTCCTACCAAAAACTTTCCACTACTATAAACACACGAGCTAATCTATCCTTCTATGGGAGTGACTACACACACCCGTGTAGATATATTTAGTTGTAATTCAGTTTAAGGCCCTTTTCCAATTATATACTTATTTGTGGAGACATACTTATTTGAATAAGTATGCTGGCGAGGTGACTTATTAATGACGTCAAATAAGTAAGTCTCTGCAAATAAGTATCTAATTGGAAAAGGACCTTCGTCGCTTTTAAGCATTTTAAGACTCAATTTTATGTTTTTATTTATCGTAAAATTTAATAGTATGAATTGCTTATTTTTATTTATGTTTATGGATTAATTATTTTAAAAATTAGTATCAAACCAAACATTTTATTCGAAAATTATTTTTATTTTTATATGGCCTTAAGCCCTTTTCCAATCAGGTACTTATTTCAAACTTATTGACTTATTTAAATAAGTAACTCAAGCTTTTCCAATAGTTTTCACTTACTTGTTTGGACAGCCATATAAAAATAAAAATAATTTTCGAATAAAATTTTTGGTTTGCTCCAAATTTTTAAAAATAATTAATCTTTAAACATGAATGAAAATTAAATTATACGATAAATAAAAACATAAACATATTTATTTGTAGATTTGTAATTTTTTTGTTGTTTTAGAAATCTGCGCTCGAGCTCAGATTTTATTTCGAAAAAACGAACACGAAATCCGAGAATCTTTTGTTTACAGCTGTATTTTTTTGCCGAGCGAGTTCGTAATTCGAATGTCAAAACCAGCCAAAACCAACCAAACAGCAGGTTTTCACAATTCCAAAGAAGGAATTCGACAGTGCAATTGTGCAAAATTACAACAACCTGCTGGTTTGCTGGTTTTGGCTGGTTTTGACATTCGAATTCCTTATTCGGATTCCAATTAAAACACAGCTATAAATAACATACACATGCACTCAACTGATTGCTGAAATTTATAAATTGTGACCGAATACAATAGAAATGGAGTAGTTTAAAGTATTAAACAAAAATCGTTCAAAATATATACTATTCAAATATTTAAAAAAGAAATGGATGGGAATATACACATAATAAAACTTGTAGAAATGAGGCCTGTCTTATACAAAAGAAATGCAAACCTTCGGGACCGAGAAAAATGTTGGAAGGAACTAGCAAATTTATTGAAAGTGAAAGGTTTCTTTTTTGATTGATATAATTGAAATCAGTATAATACTAATTTTAACTATTAGAGTCATGGGTCAAAAGTCGGTGGTATCTTTTACGTGAACGCTTTACTATGGAATGTAGGAATGAGGCCACTGGAACATTCAAAAGTGATTACAAGTATTTGAAGGATATGGCATTTCTTGTCGACCACACAAGCATAGATAAATATTGTGACGACATCGTTTTTGAAGACTTAAGTACAACGGATGTACAAATGAAACCCGAGTTCCTTGTAACATTGAAAGATATTGATGTTGAAATCGAAAGTGGAAACGAGTCCGACCATAGTTTATTTGCGGAACTTGTCGTTGGCGAAGAAGATGATAAAGCAGAAAATCAGGTGAAAGAATTTGATATATCGGAATCAGTAACAAAAATTGATAAAGAAATTAATAATAAAGTCTTGGAATATGACTTTACCTGTGATCAATCTGCGAAGGAGAAGATTCGCAGTAATACACTGCAAGCAAATTTAAAAAATATTCTTTTAGATAATAATGAAACTGAAAGCGAAAAAGACTATCAATTTAAAAAAAAATATAAACTATCATGTGGTCAAATCGAAAATCACCAACAGGCTCCTTTTGGTATTTCTAATCAAGCTTCTAAGTATGTGCTGTCAAGTAAAGTCAATGAAAAGTCTCGCAATGAAGATGTCATTTTCGGTGAATTAGTTGCTGCTATGTTACAGCAAATGGACGAAAATAAGAACAAATCCATTAAGAAACAAATAATGAATTTACTCTTAGATTAAAGCACCATTTAAAGAACTAAATATGTATTAACAATATATCTATAAACTGTAATGCCGAAATAAGGTTCTTGTAGCCTTAAATATATATTGAACCACTTTTCTTTCTCTTTGAGAAATAAATTAAAAAGGATAGTTTCCAATAACTTTAATTATAATAATTATTAGTGGGCAAAGTTAAGGTTTTATCGTCGTTATCATTCTCGTTTCCTGTACACTTGCTAAAATCTGAGACCATGGGAAAAAATTATGATTATAAATAGCGATTTTGTTAGTGATCTCGTATTTAGTTCGTATACGTATACGAGTTTTCCAGTTTATTCCATTGGCAACTGCCTCTTCATCTAGCTATTCCAAGAGTCAACTGTAAAATTTATACAGGGTGTCTGAGACCAAGTGTTACCAAATGAAAACGCTGTAATTTTTTTAATTTTGATTATTTTTTATTGAAATTTCGTGGAATATGTTGAAAACATATTACATTTTATGAAAAACATGTTACTGCTCGATATGACCTCCTTGGGCTCTGATTATTTGATTCAGTCTTCCATAGAAAGCATTGCATGCTGACCGAACGTGGGCTTGCGGAATTTTATTCCATTCTCGAACAAGAGCTGACTTCAATGCATCAACACTTTCGTATTTTTTAGTGGACACCTTACTCTCCAAAATGGACCATATGGAGAAATCCATGGGATTCAAGTCTGGTGAATATGGTGGCCATTCTTTCGACGAAATCAGCCGCGGAACGCAATTTTGTAAAAATTGCTGTGTCGCTCGAGCTTTGTATGACGGTGCCGGATCTTTTGGCGGTACACCTCTTGGTTTACCTGGACTCCATGTTCGATGATAACCAGAGGAGTGCGTCCATCTGCAGTCACTGCAGCCCAAACCATAACATAAGCTGGTGATTGCTTGTGTCCAAATTATCGTTGGACTTGTGCTCTAACTAAACACGATCATTTTTTTTATTCACATACTGTTGAATGGTGAAAATTTTGTCATCAGAAAAGACAATTTTTGGAATCTCATCACGTTCGGCCAAGGCCTTCAATGCTCGTGTTCTTTCAAGCCTAACTTTTTTTTTGTGCCTCCGTAAGATCTTGAGCAGTAACATGTTTTTCATAAAATGTAATATGTTTTCAACATATTCGACGAAATTTCAATAAAAAATAATCAAAATTAAAAAAATTACAGCGTTTTCATTTGGTAACACTTGGTCTCAGCCACCCTGTATTTATTTTATATCTATTTTATTTTAGATTAAATCTTAAATTTGAAAACTGTACTGTACAAGTTAAATCTCTCAACCAGTGTATTAGCCTATCCTATTTCATATACTCATACCACTATTTTTTTGGGCTAAAGTGCGTTTTACCGAATATAAAGTTACGGCTTTCGGACTCCCATGGAGCTGAAAGCCCTTATTGAACAGACTTCAAAAACAGTTGTTTCTTGTTTCTCGAAAATTCCCTATCAAGGAGAGAGGGGGTTTTAGTTTTTTGAGCACTTTTTTGAAAAATGCATTTTTCTAAGTGGTTTGATGGATGTTAGGGGGTTAATTGGTATCATATAAAAGGAAATAAAAATTTTTGAGTTATTTAAGGAAAAGTGAATTTTTCTAATTGGTTTGATGGATGTTAGGGGGTTAATTGGTATCAAATAAAAGTTCAGCAGGGGGCGTGTGCAAAAGAGGGCGGGCCTAAATATTGGTATCAAATGAAAGGTGAAAATTTGTACTACATAACTGCATAATGCGCGTGACCCAATTCTTATTTAATAAAACTACAAGAGATGCTATGATTCCCTCGCTTATTTTGTTTATATTCAGATATGAGTTTTTCCTTTTAAAAGGCGTTTTTGAACATTATGGACACACTGTAAAGTAACGTGCGCTCAATTAATTTATATTTAGATAGGAGTTTTTCCTTGACAAAGGCCTTTTTGTAAATTATGCACATACTGTAAAAAAAATCAGTTTTTCAGTTTTTTGGCTCTACTACTGGCAAGGATGGTTTATTTTTTTCATTGATACCTATATTAATTTTTGCTACCAATTAACCCCTTAAGCTCCTTTAAATAACTTAGAAAGTCGTAACCGCGTAAAACCTATAATGCACTTTGCTATATAACACATGTTTTTGTATGGGAAAAACTCAATCATTTGATATTTTACTCAAATATATGAAAAACCACGTGAACCAGGTACAACTTGATCAAACTTCTGTTTTAGCTGGCGTACGCTCATAAAAAAAGTACGGCCGTGTAGAAATAATTATCACCTTTCATTTCATACCAATATTTGGCACCGCACACTTTTGAATTTGCCCCCTGCTGAACTTCAATGTGAAAGTCATTTTTTGGCTCTAACTCTGTCGAGGGGGGTTGCACTGGACCAAATATTTTATATGAAGGAAGGTATTTTTATTACCTTTGATATGATACCAATTAATTGTTACACATACCTGTTCTTATATGTGAATAACTAAATCATATGATATTTCACTCAATTATATGAAAAACCACATGAACCAGGTACAACTTGATCAAACTTCCGTTTTAGCTGGCGTACGCCCATAAAAAAAGTACGGTCGTGTAGAAGTAATTATCACCTTTCATTTCATACCAATATTTGGGCCCGCCCACTTTTGAACACGCCCCCTGATGAACTTTAATGTGAAAGTCAGTTTTTGGCTCTAACTCTGTCCCGGGGGGTTGGATTGGACAAAATATTTTATTACCTTTTATTTGATACCAATTAACCCCATAACATCCATCAAACCACAAAGAAAAATGCATTTTTAAAAAAAGTGCTCAAACACCCCCTCTCTCCATAAAGGGGAATTTTCCGGAAACTCCGCCCACATTCCCGGGGGGGTGGTTGATAGGCGGGAGGTGGGCGGGGAAAAGTTCAAAATTCCTTAAAATTCCTTAAAACACATATTTGCCTTTTTTTGTATATACTGTTACGAAATTTAGGCATTCGAGCTCGCAAATGATTTTGCGTATAAAACACAATAAAAGTTTATTAATTTATAAATTACATTTAATTTAATTAATTAATTAATTTTCTAAGTACACATAAACACTTATTACAACAACACTTGTATTTCACTATAATTCTCTAAGGTGGTAGCAGTATTTCTTTACAAGAACTTGAATGGTTCAATTCCAAAAAACTAATGAATTATCTGCAGCGAGCGCCACCATTTATACTCATGGAAACGTTTCCAGAAACTTCCAATCTTATAGACAGAATTATCCAGAAAATAATGGCCTTATTCCCTTATTTACAACTAACGATACTTATATGTAATGAGTCATCTTCTAAAAAAAAATACATGTTCAATCATGTTCATACCCACAAACCGGATTGACCACATTTTTGACCAATACATAATGATTTTAACTTAAGGTCCGTTATATTTCAAATAATCTAATTCAGCCTAAAAGTATGCTATAGAAAAGTGCTTGATTCTAATTCAGTGCAGTATGTACATTGCGATTTATCTTAGGATTTGAATTCCACTATCTACGCTACTACTACTACTTTTTTTAACATTACCCCCACCTTAATTCTGTTCGTCCCGAGCAGGTTCAGCACTCCTTCTGATGTTGTGAAACTGTCGATGTGAACAGCTTTCATTTTACATCTGGGGCTTTGTTGGATTTGATATACTACACCATTAATCCTCTTAATGATCTTGTAAGAGCCTTCCCAACTTTGCTGTAGTTTTGGAGATTTACCTTTCTTCTTTTAGGATTTATCAAGCGATTCGCATGAAATTAGAAATGTAGGACTAAGATGCGACTATAAGACTTCTGGAATGTGATCATTATGGTCTGCAATTTCGGCAAAAAAGCAATTTCTCAACTGATTCGCATGAAATTCGGTATGTAGGACTAAGATGCGACCATAAGACTTGTTCCTAATGAAATTCTGGAATGTGATTATATTGGTCTGGAATTTTGGGAACAAAGCAAATTCTCAAGCGATTCGCATGAAATTTGGAATGTAGGACTAAGATTGTGAGGAACAAAACTCTGTAATAGAATTTTGCCCACACAAAACTACACAAAAATCACTCAATATAAAAGAAGAGTGGAAATGGTAGTCAATAAAGCACCTAACACAACACAAAAAAATTACTCAATATCCAACATTCTCGTTTTCTCATAAAAGCAGGCAAGCACTCAAAGGACAACCAACCAGGCGGTTAATCTAACCACCACCGAGTCGAGCGAAACAGCAGTGACCAATCCGACGCAACTGATCTAGCATGAGTCATAGGCGAACAGAAAATTCCAAAAGAGAAAGAAATATTAAGCACAAAAACGAGAACAGCAGCGAATTCGCCCGAAAATATGGCTGTCCCTCTCACACCCAGGCAGTGGACACTTACGCACCGATCGGAACCCAATGCACACTAACTTCAGACAAACGGCTGATGGGGTCGATGACCGATGAAACTTTTCAAAACACAAACCGTTTTCAAAAAAAAAACCAAATGTGTAAATGACGTCAGCAGAGCAAACAAACACACCACGCATATGGTAGAGCATGCGTATAATAAAATCAAAACATATATATTGCAATACAACAAAACATGTATATTGCATGAATATTGCAATACGAGAAAACATGCATATTAGAGTAAATATGAAACATGTATGCAAAACACGTCGATCACGTATATTGCCAACAATATATGGCAATATGCATCGGACTATAAAGGGAAAAACCGAAGAAAACAACAACAAAACACAAGGACGACGACAAACAAACGAAAACCACGCCGGCTTAACAACGGAAAAGTATAAAAGGAGCACGCAGCTCGATAGAAAGGGCAGTCTTCCTGAGTTCCTTTTGGAATCGACATTAGTGGCTTAAGAGTACTTACCTTGCCACTACCGCTGAAGCTTAACGCTGCAACGCTGACTGAATCCTCACATTAGTGGCTTAAGAGTACTTACCTTGCCATTACCGCTGAAGCTTAACGCTGCAACGCTGACTGAATCCTCACATTAGTGGCTTAAGAGTACTTACCTTGCCATTACCGCTGAAGCTAAACGCTGCAACGCTGACTGAATCCTCACACTAGTGGCTTAAGAGTACTTACCTTGCCATTACCGCTGAAGCTAAACGCTGCAACGCTGACTGAATCCTCACATTAGTGGCTTAAGAGTACTTACCTTGCCATTACCGCTGAAGCTTAACGCTGCAACGCTGACTGAATCCTCACATTAGTGGCTTAAGAGTACTTACCTTGCCATTACCGCTGAAGCTAAACGCTGCAACGCTGACTGAATCCTCACACTAGTGGCTTAAGAGTACTTACCTTGCCATTACCGCCGAAGCTAAACGCTGCAACGCTAACTGAATCCTCACATTAGTGGCTTAAGAGTACTTACCTTGCCATTACCGCTGAAGCTACACGCTGTGAACTCATCCGCCATCAAAGCATTATATCAAACTTTATATAAAATAAAAAACTAACTTCCTAACCTCTTTTTCACAGGAGAATTATCAAACTTTATATAAAACAAACATTAATTTCCTAATATCTTCTCACAGGAAAATTATCAAACTTTATATAAAATAAACACTAATTTCCTAATATCTTCTCACAGGAAAATTATCAAACTTTATATAAAATAACTATTAATGTCATAAAATCTTTGTCACAGGAAAAATTATCACTACATGCCTCAAGGGGCCACAAATATCCTTTGTATAAATTAATATTGAATATACTTGAACTAAATAAAGATAAAATTCCAAAAACCCTAAACAAACAAATCTTATCATTGTAACGACCAAATTTAAAATAGAACCCTGGTCACGCTGAGTTCTACCCCGGCTGGGAAACTCCGTTACAATTGGCGCCCGAGCAGGGACCCTGGAATTTTAAAACCAAATTTAATAAAACAACCCAATAACACCAGAATACAGCCAAAGTGGTCAGAACGAGCTGGGTGTATAACCTATCGAAAGATGAACTAAAAAATTATATGAACGAATTCATACTGGATACCAACGGTTCGGTAGAAGAACTGAGAAAACGTTTTTTCAACTATATTACAGGGCCAGAGGACGAAACTCGCCTCATCGAGTTGGAAAAGAAGCATACCCGCGGCACATCACCGCTGCCTCAAATATCCCTAAACCCTACGGATTCACAGGATTACACGGAACCAAAGGCGGTCGTAAGCAGGACGACGTCCCCAGTACCAAGGGAAACAATTGCCATACGAAACCCAACAGAGGCACCAGGGGCATCGTACCCAATGGTTATCGACCAGGTGCGTAAATGGTCAGTGCGGTACGACGGTCGCAAAGAGCCTCTTCTGTTTATCGAGAGATTGGAAGAGCTCGCGGATGCATACTCTTTGAGTAGAAATCTGCTTCCCCGGACTATGCCGGAGTTGCTTCGCGACCGAGCCTTGCTGTGGTTCCGTAGCAACAACCAGAGGTGGCAGGACTGGAGCGACTTCAAGACGGACTTTTTGCAATTCTTCCTGCCCACCAGATACTGGGAACGTCTGGACGATGAAATCCGCCAAAGATGCCAGAAACCGCAGGAACAATTCAAAGACTACGTAATTACGATGCAGAACCTGATGAGTCATGCGAATTATCCAGAAGAGGAGCAGGTGGAAAGAATCTTCCGGAACTGCCGTCAGGAATACCAATATTATATCCGGCGGAAAGATTTCTGTAACCTCCGTGAACTCATCGGACTCGCGGAAGATTTCGAGAGCATAGCAGAGGACTGCGTAAGTATCCAAGCAAACCAGGACAGCACAACGACGACACATCGAAGAAGGCCACAGGAGAGGCATTGTATGGTGAGTCAGCCTGAAGTAGGACCATATAATCCTCGAACGACTTGTCGATGGTGCCGACAGGAAGGCCACTTTCAAAAGGAATGCACTAACCCTCGGGTGATTTTCTGCTGGGATTGTGGCCAACAGAATATCAGGAATATTGACTGCTGCCGTCAACGCAATTTACACGCTGAGCATCGTCATTTGCTCCTGTCCACCGAGAAGTCAGCCCTGATCCAGGATCGACACCGAATTCTCGCTCACATTATCATAAACCGCGAACCCGTTCAGCCCACTATTGACACCGGAGCATCCCGCAGTTTCGTCAGCGAAGCTTTGGCAGAAAGGGTAAGAAATGAAGACAACACCAACCCCGTGAACATCCCAATACAAATGGCTAACGGAAGTCAGATAACAGTCCGTTAAGAGTTGAACATCAACCTTCAGTTTGGGGAATCCTTAATTTCCCTGCGCTTGCTGGTGTTGCCGAACGCCGCTGATGACCTTACATTGGGAATGGACTTCCTTACAAGAAATAGGGCCACTTTTAGTCTCAGAGGTGAGTGCTTAACACTACAAACTGGACCAGCACGGCCGGTTAAACGTCTGACGTGCAACACACTCCAAGAACTAGCGCAACCACAATTGTCAAAGACCCAACAGCCGTTAAAGACACACTTGCCAATAGTCACACCGTCCAGCAGAAGACGTCGCAGCCACCAAAAACCCTTACAGATGCCAAACGACAAAATATCTTCACTTTCAGGACATCAAAAGTCGTCGCAGCCTAGTTACCTCTGTCCAAAACAACAGAGCCATAGAATCGGCGAGAGACACCATAGCGTATCACCACATCCGTTTAAACATACAGTCAGGACTCTCGCCAAAGAATGCCACAGACGTCTAAGCAGAAAGCATTACCAGAAGTCATCTACAACAGCTAAACAATCATCACTGTTGAGGAGAACCTCCGTCACTCCAAACCACCAGAAGCCGGAAAAACCTTCGCCACGAACCATTTCGGCTTTTAGGATCACCATCACGCATCACCGTCGCCACAGCCACAGCCACCAACCCAACACAAAACCGTCAAAGTCGCCACAGCCGTCACAGTCGCAACAGCCAGAAGATCCATCGCCATTAACCAAAGCAGCTTTTAGAAATTATCACCGTCGCCAAAGCCACCAACTTTATCGAAAGCTATTAAGGTCGCCGCAACCGCCACAGCTACCGATGTCACATTCGTCACATACGCCACAGCAGTCACAGTCGCCACATTTGTCACAGTCACCACAGCAGTCACAGTCGCCACAGTCGTCTGGAACCTTACAGTACCTACCGCCGCCAATAATTAACGCAGTCACCAAAACAAAAAGAAACCGCATACCAATCACAACCTGGTTTCGTTCACTTCCAAGAGGGCTGCCGTATCACAGCTCTAATTATTGGGAAGGGTAAGTGCTTGTCCATCGAAGCAACGGGGGAGTGTGAGGAACAAAACTCTGTAATAGAATTTTGCCCACACAAAACTACACAAAAATCACTCAATATAAAAGAAGAGTGGAAATGGTAGTCAATAAAGCACCTAACATAACACAAAAAAATTACTCAATATCCACCATTCTCGTTTTCTCATAAAAGCAGGCAAGCACTTAAAGGACAACCAACCAGGCGGTTTATCTAACCACCACCGAGTCGAGCGAAACAGCAGTGACCAATCCGACGCAACTGATCTAGCATGAGTCATAGGCGAACAGAAAATTCCAAAAGAGAAAGAAATATTAAGCACAAAAACGAGAACAGCAGCGAATTCGCCCGAAAATATGGCTGTCCCTCTCACACCCAGGCGGCAGTGGACACTTACGCACCGATCGGAACCCAATGCACACTAACTTCAGACAAACGGCTGATGGGGTCGATGACCGATGAAACTTTTCAAAACACAAACCGTTTTCAAAAAAAAACCAAATGTGTAAATGACGTCAGCAGAGCAAACAAACACACCACCCATATGGTAGAGCATGCGTATAATAAAATCAAAACATGTATATTGCAATACAACAAAACATGTATATTGCATGAATATTGCAATACGAGAAAACATGTATATTAGAGTAAATATGAAACATGTATGCAAAACACGTCGATCACTTATATTGCCAACAATATATGGCAATATGCATCGGACTATAAAGGGAAAAACCGAAGAAAACAACAACAAAACACAAGGACGACGACAAACAAAACCACGCCGGCTTAACAACGGAAAAGTATAAAAGGAGCACGCAGCTCGATAGAAAGGGCAGTCTTCCTGAGTTCCTTTTGGAATCGACATTAGTGGCTTAAGAGTACTTACCTTGCCACTACCGCTGAAGCTTAACGCTGCAACGCTGACTGAATCCTCACATTAGTGGCTTAAGAGTACTTACCTTGCCATTACCGCTGAAGCTTAACGCTGCAACGCTGACTGAATCCTCACATTAGTGGCTTAAGAGTACTTACCTTGCCATTACCGCTGAAGCTAAACGCTGCAACGCTAACTGAATCCTCACATTAGTGGCTTAAGAGTACTTACCTTGCCATTACCGCTGAAGCTACACGCTGTGAACTCATCCGCCATCAAAGCATAATATCAAACTTTATATAAAATAAAAAACTAACTTCCTAACCTCTTTTTCACAGGAGAATTATCAAACTTTATATAAAACAAACATTAATTTCCTAATATCTTCTCACAGGAAAATTATCAAACTTTATATAAAATAAACACTAATTTCCTAATATCTTCTCACAGGAAAATTATCAAACTTTATATAAAATAACTATTAATGTCATAAAATCTTTGTCACAGAAAAAATTATCACTACATGCCTCAAGGGGCCACAAATATCCTTTGTATAAATTAATATTGAATATACTTGAACTAAATAAAGATAAAATTCCAAAAACCCTAAACAAACAAATCTTATCATTGTAACGACCAAATTTAAAATAGAACCCTGGTCACGCTGAGTTCTACCCCGGCTGGGAAACTCCGTTACAAGATGCGACTATAAGACTTCTGGAATATGATCATTATGGTCTGGAATTTCGAGAACAAAGCAATTTCTCAAGCGATTCGCATGGAATTCGAAATGTAGGACTAAGATGCGACTATATGATCATAATGGTCTGGAATTTCGGGAACAAAGCAATTTCTCAACCGATTCGCATGAAATTCGGTATGTAGGACTAAGATGCAACTATAAGACTGTCCCTATGGAAATTCTTGAAAATGATCATTATGGTCTGGAATTTCGAGAACAAAGCAATTTCTCAAGCGATTCGCATGAAATTAGGAATGTAGGACTAAGATGCGACTATATGATCATAATGGTCTGAAATTTCGGGAACAAAGCAATTTCTCAACCGATTCGCATGAAATTCGATATGTAGGACTAAGATGCAACTATAAGACTGTTCCTATGGAAATTCTTGAAAATGATCATTATGGTCTGGAATTTCGAGAACAAAGCAATTTCTCAAGCGATTCGCATGAAATTCGGATGTAGGACTAAGATGCGACTATATGATCATAATGGTCTGGAATTTCGGGAACAAAACAATTTCCCAACCGATTCGCATGAAATTCGGTATGTAGGACTAAGATGCAACTATAAGAGTTGTTCCTATGTAAATTCTGGAATGTAATTATTATGGTCTGGAATTTCGGGAACAAAGCATTTTCTCAAGAGATTCGCATGAAATTCGGTATGTAGGACTAAGATGCAACTATAAGAATTTTTCTAATGGAAATTCTGGAATATTTTCATTATGGTCTGGAATTTCGGGGACAAAGCAATTGCTCAACCGACTGTAAGATTTTTTCTTATGGAACTTCTGGAATATGATTATTATGGTCTGGAATTTCGGGAACAAAGCAATTTCTCAACCGACTGTAAGACTTTTTCTTATGGAAATTCTAGACCATGATCATTATTGTCTGGGATTTCGGGAACAAAGCAATTTCTAGACGGATTCCCATGTATTCGGTATGTAGGACTAAGATGCGACTATAAGATTTATTCCTATGGAAATTCTGGAACAGGATCATTATTGTCTGGAATTTCGGGAACAAAGCAATTTCTCAAGCGATTTGCATGAAATTTGTATTGTAGGACTAAGATGCGACTATAAGATTTATTCCTATGGAAATTCTGGAATATGATCATTATTGTCTGGAATTTCGGGAACAAATAAATTTCTCAAGCGTATTTCATGAAATTCGGAATTTAGGGCTAACATGCGAATATAAGACTTCTGGAATATGATCATTATGGTCTGGAATTTCGGGAACATAGCATTTTCTCAAGAGATTCGCATGAAATACGGAATCTAGGACTAAGGTGCGACTATAAGACTTGTTCCTATGGAAATTCTGGAATATGAGCATTATGGTCTTACATTTCGGGACCAAAGCAATTTATTAAGCGATTCGCATAAAATTCGGTGTGTAGGAATAAGGGTGCGACTATGAGACTTTTTCCTATACAAATTCTGGAATGTGATTATTATGGCTTGGATTTTCGGGAACTAATCAATTTCTCAAGAGATTCGCATGAAATTCGGAATGAAAACCTAAGATGCGACTATAAGACTTTTTTTTATGGAAATTCTGGAATATGATCATTATGGTCTGGAATTCCGGAACAAAGCAATTTCCCAACCGATTCGCATGAAATTCGGTATGTAGGAGTAAGATGCGACTATAAGACTTCTTCCAATGGAAAATCGGGAATATGACCATTGTGGTCTGCAATTTCGGGAACAAAGCAATTTCCCAACCGAAGTTGTTCCTATGGAAATTCTGGAATGTGATACTTATGGTCTGGAATTTCGGGAACAAAGCAATTTCTCAAGTGATTCGCATGTAATTCGGATGTAGGACTAAGATGCGACTATGTTGCAAAGCAACAAAGCGGCATCATCAAATTCAAAAAAAAGATGCGTCATCAAATACCAGCAGCAACTCCAATTCATCGAAGAAGATTCGCTGCGTCGCAATTTTGGTCTAATGACACTCCACGAGTTCATCGCTTTGCCAGCATGTATTCATAATCAGCCATGTCATCAATAACTAAATACGCGATGGCATTTCGGGCGTTATGTATTGTGTTAATGAGATTTGGAAGTTCATAGCATGGTATAAATTACTAAACAAATTCAAAGTGTGGAATTTGTTGGATTGGATATAAACTTAAGAGTTGGCAAAGCGAAGAACGAGTAAGTCAGTCGTCATCCAACGTCCAATTAAGAACATCGCGCCTTTCTCAATCGTCCGTCGTCAATTAAATCTTTCTCAATCGTCCGTCGTCAATTAAATCCTTCTCAATCGTCCGTCGTCAATCATTCTCAATCGTCCGTCATCAAGTTAATCCATAGTATTGAATATTAAATTATAAATTAAGTCTACATTTACTCAAAATAAAGAGAAAAATACTAATAGAAGACAAAAAATTGTGTTGTTTTCTTTCAATTTTGATTTATTTTTGAACGAAGATTTCCATTCGAGGAAGTCTGTCTAAATTTGCAAATTGCCCTTAGAACCAACAAATCCAGGCGGCAAACATTGGTCCTCCGAGCCGGATATAAAGATTTAAGGATTTAAGGATTTTTAAGTGCGCAACGAATTTGTAACATAACACAGTGAGTGTTATCGGTATATTCTGCGGTGAACTAATCGACTGATCAACACAGTGAGTGATTGGAAACAATCAGTCCACATGAATGAGGCGCGGCTGACGAACCTAGAGACCTCATTTGCAGAAGCGAGAACTGTACACCAAAAAATTGTGGAAGCTCCCAGTGAAGAAGCGAAAACAAAATACATGGAAGCTCGCACATTCCATGAATTAAAGGAACTGTTTTTCGCATATCACTGTGATTTAAAGGAGCAGCTCACAACCGCCGAGAGCCCAAGCATCAACAAATCGATTGCAGCATCAAAGATTCCGTCGGTTGAACTAAAGCTCCCTCCGATGACAATCCCCAATTTTGATGGCTCTTTAAATCTGTGGCCCGAATTCAAGGCTTTATTCGAAAGCCTAGTCGCCAAAAATTCTTCAATTTCTGAGGCACAAAAGTTTCAGTATTTAAAGGGCAACCTAAGCGGTGAAGCAGCGCGTATGTCACGAAACACTGATACTAATTTTGAAACCGCATGGGCTTTGCTAGTGAAGCGTTTTCAAAACGTCCTATTGTTAAAGGACAATCAGTTCAAGATGCTGTTCGAGCAGCAGAAAATGTTTCAAGAATCACCTGATGATTTAAAACTGCTTCTTGACACCACAAACGAAGCCAAATAGTCTTTAAAAAATCTTGGTGTGTCAGTGGATGCGTGGGAAGATGTGCTGATTTATCGCACAGTGCAAGGTCTTCCGTCTACCATTCGCGGTATTTGGGAATCCCACATTGCGACGCATGCGGATTCGTCGAAATCAAAGGAATTCACTCCAGGTACAGTTCGTACACATTACTCCACAATTTTAAAATGTCCCATGTGCCAAGGGTCCCATGCGATCCGAAACTGTCCCAAATTTAAAGCTCTAAGCCCCGCGAAGAGACAGGACATAGTGAAAATATATAAGCTATATTTCAACTGTATCTCTAATACTCAATATACCAGAGCATGTACAAGTAGCTTCATGTGTTATAAATGTAAGCAAAAGCACCATTCGCTCTTGCAAAATGAATCAACAAATTCAACACAGACTAAGGATTTGTGGTCACCGGGAACAACCCAGTCATCAGCTCAACAAGCAGAATCGTATGCACAAAGACCACAACTCGCTTCACCAGAACAGCCAACGGATTCCACCCAAATGATGTCAACATATAGCACTTACTTAGCCGAGTCCAACACAGTTCAGACTGTGCTTCTCGCTACTGCACTGATTAAGGTAGTCCCGAAAGTTGGCCAACCGGTGGTCTTGCGTGCGCTTTTAGATCCGGGATCAGAAACATCCCTAAGAATCTGCTTTCCAACTACTAAGATTGAAAAAAGAGAAGGCCACCGTATTGGTTCTGGGAGTCGGAGGAACGAACACGGGTGTCTCCAAACACAAAGTATCCTTCACGATAAATTTATGTATCAACAACCAATTCAAATTACATATAACAGCATTGATTATACCTAAGGTCAAATCTGATTTGCCAATGAGAAATATTCAGAGTGCTGACTGGAATCACCTCCGAAGTCTGCAATTAGCAGATCCGACTTTTAGTAAACGAAGCAAAATCGACATCTTGCTTGGTGCAGACGTGTTTCCATCAATCATTCTGGAGGGTATCGTGAAGGGTACACCAGGCACGCCGATGGCTCAAAACACTGAGCTAGGTTGGGTGTTGTCCGGTGGTGTTCTCCCGACAAAAAATTCGATAACATCTCTTCACATTACCGCTGAGAATCGGATTCAAAGAAGGAAGGCGACCCTCAATCGGACGATCGTATAATTCAGCGAGGATTAGATATCTTCAACTGGAGAAAAAATTCCATTCCAACAAATTTTTCCATCAGGAATACAAAAAGGTCATTGATGAATATAAAGACTTTGGCCATATGACAGAGATAAATACCATGTCGTTGGGAGACCACTATTTCCAAGAATCCAGTTCCACCACCAAGATGCGAATTGTATTTGATGCATCAGATGATGGTACGTCACTAAACGACCATTTACTCGTTGGTCCCAGGTTGCAAGACGATATATTCGAACACGTCACTCGATTTCGAAAACATAAGGTCGCATTTATAGCCGACATCAATAAAATGTACAGGCAAATTTGGGTGCCTCCAAATGATTCGGCTTATCAACTTATCTTTTGGAGAGATAAAAATGACGAAGATATAAAAGCGTACCGTCTGAATACCGTCACATTTGGCACGGCTGCAGCACCATACTTGGCTGTTCGCACATTGCAACAACTGGCTACAGATGAACGAGACGACTATCCGCTGGCATCGAAAATTGCCAAGGAAAATTTCTATGTAGACGATATCATTCATGGGGCAGACTCAGTCAGTGAGGCTCTGGAGATGCAGCACCAACTCATTTCCATGTTGAACAAGGGAGGATTTCCATTAACGAAATGGGCAAGTAACAGCGCAAGGTTGTTAGAAGCCGTTCCAGAAGAAGACCGAGAAATAGGGATACCATTGTCATTTGATGACAATAACGCAATCAAAACGTTGGGAATCCAATGGCATCCAGGAAGGGAAACATTTTCATTCAAAATAATGCTTCCAGAACAAACGAGAGCAACAAAAAGAACAATTCTCTCAGACATCGCTCGGCTCTATGACCCCTTGGGATGGATTTCCCCGTGCAACATTCTTGGCAAAATCCTAATGCAAGAAATATGGAAGGCACACCAATCATGGGATGAAGAACTGTCAGAAGCAATCGTTACGACGTGGTGTTCCTTGAAAGCAGAACTTATAGCACTAAATGACATAGAAATTCTACGATGGATACATAGCACCAACGAATCTATTATTGAAATCCACGGATTTTGTGACGCTTCCGAAAGGGCATACGCTGCAGCAGTGTATATTCGTGCTATCAACGGAACGTCAATACACACTAGTTTACTTTTGTCAAAAACTAGAGTGCACCTCTTAAAACCAAATCTCTTGCACGGTTAGAATTGTGCGGAGCTGTACTATTGTCACATTTGTTGCTACACACCATCGAGACCATGGAACTACAAAGGGCACGAATCTACGCTTGGTCAGATTCACAAATCACTCTGGCTTGGATTAAGGCAGCACCATATACGCGAACCACATTTGTTGCCAACAGAGTTGCTGAAATCCAAGAACTGACTGATGTTAAATGCTGGAGATACGTCCCGTCCAAAGACATTCCAGCGGACATCGCATCAACCCAGGGAGCTGATCACTAAACGGCCCGGAATACCTACAAACATTTGAAGAGCAATCTTACCCCATGTATGATATAGACCATACAGATCTTGAGACGAAAGCGTCCAAATTTCATGGGAGGTTAATGAACTGTTGTCCAGATTTTCGTCATTACAGCGACTAATACGAAATACAGCTTCGCTTCATCAATAACGCTCGTAAAATATCGGAGCGGGTGTCTGGGCGCTCTCAGTAGAAGAACTAACCTGTGCTTAAAGGCGACTGATATTCATAGTACAGCAGGAGTTCTTCAGTGAGGAGATTAGTCAACTCGCCAACAATGAAATAGTGCATAAGGGCAGTAAATTGGCTAGACTTTTTACCTTCACAGAACATTTTAACGACACTCATAATCCATGATGTTCACATGAGACTGTTGCATGCTGGTCAACAATTAATGATGGCAACTCTTCGCGCAGAATATTGGGTCCTTCAACTAAAATCAAATCTTAAAAAATGCATCCACAAGTGTCTCAAATGTTTTCGATACACGGCATCGATGAAGCAGCAAAAAATGGGAAACCTCCCAGCCCCGCGAGTGAATGAAGCTCGACCATTCCAAACATCTGGGGTGGATTATGCTGGACCTGTTCAACTAAAGGCATGGAAGGAACGCTGTAACAAAATCACGAAGGCCTATATTGCTATTTTTATCTGTTTCTGTACGAAAGCGGTTCATCTTGAACTGGTTAGCGACTGCAGTACGTCTGCCATTCAAGCGCTTTATCACCCGGCGTGGCATTTGCACCGACCTGTATAGTGATTGTGGAACTAATTTCCAAGGAGCTGCAAAAATCATTGATCTATAAAAACCACATCTACTAAGGCAATGGGCCGAAGACATCGCGACTCAACTGCAGAAAAACGGAACTTCGGCAGCACCATATATTGGGGGGCTTTGGGAAGCGGGAGTAAAATCAATGAAAAACCACTTGAAGAGATTGCAAAGCAACAAAGCGGCATCAGCAAATTAAAAAAAAGATGCGTCAGCAAATACCAGCAGCAACTCCAATTCAGCGAAGAAGATTTGCTGCGTCGCAATTTTGGTCTAATGGAACTCCACGAGTTCATCGCTTTGCCAGCCCATCCCACAATGTTGTTCTAATTACACTCCACGAGCCCATCCGACACCAAACTGAATCATGCTGGCGACATACTTTGTGCACTATATAAACAAAGACACGGTGGGCAAATGCATGTATTCATAATCAGCCATGTCATCAATAATTAAATATATAATTAATGCAAAGTGTGGAATTTGTTGGATTGGATATAAACTTAAAAGTTGGCAAAGCGAAGAACGAGTAAGTCAGTCGTCATCCAACATCCAATTCAGAACATCGCGCCTTTCTCAATCGTCCGTCGTCAATTAAATCTTTCTCAATCGTCCGTCGTCAATTAAATCCTTCTCAATCGTCCTTCTTCAATCATTCTCAATCGTCCGTCATCAAGTTAATGAATAGTATTGAATATTAAATTATAAATTAAGTCTACATTTACTCAAAATAAAGAGAAAAATTCATAACTAATAGAAGACAAAAAATTGTGTTGTTTTCTTTCAATTTTGATTTATTTTTGAACGAAGATTTCCATTCTAGGAAGTCTGTCTAAATTTGCAAATTGCCCTTAGAACCAACAAATCCAGGCGGCAAACATTGGTCCTTCGAGACGGATATAAAGATTTAAGGATTTAAGGATTTGTAAGTGCGCAACGAATTTGTTACATAACACAGTGAGTGTTATCGGTATATTCTTCGGTGAACTAATCGACTGATCAACACAGTGAGTGTCATCAGTTTAACATAACACAGTGAGTGTTATCGGTATATTCTGCGACTCGACTGATCAACACAGTGAGTGTCATCAGTTTAATACAACACAGTGAGTGTTATCGGTATATTCTTCGGTGAACTAATCGACTGATCAACACAGTGAGTGTCATCCGTTTAATACAACACAGTGAGTGTTATCAGTGAACTTCGACTGATCAACACAGTGAGTGTCATCAGCTTAATATAACACAGTGAGTGTTATCGATGAACTTTTCAACTGAACCTAACACAAACAACGGAAAGAGGCTGGTACAACGGGGGAGCAACGACCAAAATTCAGGTGTGTGGCAATTTTCTTTACATTTTTTATAATTTAAAAAACATAAACCGTCAATCAATTAAGACTTGTGTGTGTGAGTATATATCATATTATTGTTGTCATGAGTAAAACTAAAATGTCCGCGGTAATAGACGCGATTCAGACAATCACATTAGAGTGGAAGTCTGACTACGAGGCTTATCAAAAGTTAGGTGTGCGAAAACAATCAGTCCATATGAATGAGGCGCGGCTGACGAACCTAGAGACCTCATTTGCAGAAGCGAGAACTGTACACCAAAAAATTGTGTAAGCCAGTGAAGAAGCGAAAACAAAACTTAGCCGAGTCCAACACAGTTCAGATTGTGCTTCTCGCTATTGCACTGATTAAGGTAGTCCCGAAAGTTGGCCAACCTAATGCAAGAAATATGGAAGGCACACCAATCATGGGATGAAGAACTGTCAGAAGCAATCGTTACGACGTGGTGTTCCTTGAAAGCAGAACTTATAGCACTAAATGACATAGAAATTCTACGATGGATACATTGCACCAACGAATCTATTATTGAAATCCACGGATTTTGTGACGCTTCCGAAAGGGCATACGCTGCAGCAGTGTATATTCGTGCTATCAACGGAACGTCAATACACACTAGTTTACTTTTGTCAAAAACTAGAGCACACCTCTTAAAACCAAATCTCTTGCACGGTTAGAATTGTGCGGAGCTGTACTATTGTCACATTTGTTGCTACACACCATCGAGACCATGGAACTACAAAGGGCACGAATCTACGCTTGGTCAGATTCACAAATCACTCTGGCTTGGATTAAGGCAGCACCATATACGCGAACCACATTTGTTGCCAACAGAGTTGCTGAAATCCAAGAACTGACTGATGTTAAATGCTGGAGATACGTCCCGTCCAAAGACAATCCAGCGGACATCGCATCAAGGGGGCTGTCGCCCAGGGAGCTGATCACTAAACGGCCCGGAATACCTACAAACATTTGAAGAGCAATCTAACCCCATGTATGATATAGACCATACAGATCTTGAGACGAAAGCGTCCAAATTTCATGGGAGGTTAATGAACTTTTGTCCACATTTTCATCATTACAGCGACTAATACGAACTACAGCGTATTGGCTTCGCTTCATCAATAACGCTCGTAAAATATCGGAGCGGGTGTCTGGGCGCTCTCAGTAGAAGAACTAACCTGTGCTTAAAGGCGACTGATATTCATAGTACAGCAGGAGTTCTTCAGTGAGGAGATTAGTCAACTCGCCAACAATGAAATAGTGCATAAGGGCAGTAAATTGGCTAGACTTTTTACCTTCACAGAACATTTTAACGACACTCATAATCCATGATGTTCACATGAGACTGTTGCATGCTGGTCAACAATTAATGATGGCAACTCTTCGCGCAGAATATTGGGTCCTTCAACTAAAATCAAATGTTAAAAAATGCATCCACAAGTGTCTCAAATGTTTTCGATACACGGCATCGATGAAGCAGCAAAAAATGGGAAACCTCCCAGCCCCGCGAGTGAATGAAGCTCGACCATTCCAAACATCTGGGATGTATTATTGTTCAACTAAAGGCATGGAAGGGACGCTGTAACAAAATCACGAAGGCCTATATTGCTATTTTTATCTGTTTCTGTACGAAAGCGGTTCATCTTGAACTGGTTAGCGACTGCAGTACGTCTGCCATTCAAGCGCTTTACCGCCCGGCGTGGCATTTGCACCGACCTGTATAGTGATTGTGGAACTAATTTCCAAGGAGCCGCAAAAATCATTGATCTAGAAAAACCACGTCTACTAAGGCAGTGGTCCGAAGACATCGCGACTCAACTGCAGAAAAACGGAACTACGTGGCACTTCAACCCTTCGGCAGCACCACATATTGGGGGGCTCTGGGAAGCGGGAGTAAAATCAATGAAAGACCACTTGAAGAGATTGCAAAGCAACAAAGCGGCATCATCAAATTAAAAAAAAGATGCGTCAGCAAATACCAGCAGCAACTCCAATTCATCGAAGAAGATTCGCTGCGTCGCAATTTTGGTCTAATGACACTCCACGAGTTCATCGCTTTGCCAGCCCATCCGACACCAAACTGAATCATGCTGGCGACATACGTTGTGCACTATATAAACAAACACACGGTGGGCAAATGCATGTATTCATAATCAGCCATGCCATCAATAATTAAATATATAATTAATTCAAAGTGTGGAATTAGTTGGATTGGATATAAACTTAAGAGTTGGCAAAGCGAAGAACGAGTAAGTCAGTCGTCATCCAACATCCAATTCAGAACATCGCGCCTTTCTCAATCGTCCGTCGTCAATTAAATCTTTCTCAATCGTCCGTCGTCAATTAAATCCTTCTCAATCGTCCGTCGTCAATCATTCTCAATCGTCCGTCATCAAGATAATGAATAGTATTGAATATTAAATTATAAATTAAGTCTACATCTACTCAAAATAAAGAGAAAAATTCATAACTAATAGAAGACAAAAAATTGTGTTGTTTTCTTTCAATTTTGATTTATTTTTGAACGAAGATTTCCTTTCGAGGAAGTCTGTCTAAATTTGCAAATTGCCCTTAGAACCAACAAATCCAGGCGGCAAACATTGGTCCTTCGAGCCGGATATAAAGATTTAAGGATTTAAGGATTTGTAAGTGCGCAACGAATTTGTAACATAACACAGTGAGTGTTATCGGTATATTCTTCGGTGAACTAATCGACTGATCAACACAGTGAGTGTCATCAGTTTAATACAACACAGTGAGTGTTATCGGTATATTCTTCGGTGAACTAATCGACTGATCAACACAGTGAGTGTCATCAGTTTAATACAACACAGTGAGTGTTATCAGTGAACTTCGACTGATCAACACAGTGAGTGACATCAGTTTAATATAACACAGTGAGTGTTATCGATGAACTTTTCAACTGAACCTAACACAAACAACGGAAAGAGGCTGGTACAACGGGGGAGCAACGACCAAAATTCAGGTGTGTGGCAATTTTCTTTACATTTTTTATAATTTAAAAAACATAAACCGTCAATCAATTAAGACTTGTGTGTGTGAGTATATATCATATTATTGTTGTCATGAGTAAAACTAAAATGTCCGCGGTAATAGACGCGATTCAGACAATCGCATTAGAGTTGAAGTCTGACTACGAGGCTTATCAAAAGTTAGGTGTGCGAAAACAATCAGTCCACATGAATGAGGCGCGGCTAAAGAACCTAGAGAACTCATTTGCAGAAGCGAGAACTGTACACCAAAAAATTGTGTAAGCTCCCAGTGAAGAAGAGAAAACAAAATACATGGAAGCTCGCACATTCCATGAATTAAAGTAACTGTTTTTCGCATATCAGTGTGATTTAAAGGAGCAGCTCACAACCGCCGAGAGCCCCATCTTCATCAACAAATCGATTGCAGCATCAAAGATTCCGTCGGTTGAACTAAAGCTCCCTCCGATGACAATCCCCAATTTTGATGGCTCTTTAAATCTGTGGCCCGAATTCAAGGCTTTATTCGAAAGCCTAGTCGCCAAAAATTCTTCAATTTCTGAGGCACAAAAGCTTCAGTATTTAAAGGGCAACCTAAGCGGTGAAGCAGCGCGTATGTTACGAAACACTGATACTAATTTTAAAACCGCATGGGCTTTGCTAGTGAAGCGTTTTCAAAACGTCCGCTTGTTAAAGGACAATCAGTTCAAGTTGCTGTTCGAGCAGCAGAAAATGTTTCAAGAATCACCTGATGATTTAAAACTGCTTCTTGACACCACAAACGAAGCCAAACAGTCTTTAAAAAATCTTGGTGTGTCAGTGGATGCGTGGGAAGATGTGCTGATTTATCACACACCACTCGCGGTATTTGGGAATCCCACATTGCGACGCATGCGGATTCGTCGAAATCAAAGGAATTCACTCCAGGTACAGTGCGTACACATAACTCCACAATTTTAAAATGTCCCATGTGCCAAGGGTCCCATGCGATCCGAAACTGTCCCAAATTTAAAGCTCTAAGCCCCGCGAAGAGACAGGACATAGTGAAAATATATAAGCTATATTTCAACTGTCTCTCTAATACTCAATATACCAGAGCATGTGTGAAGGGAGCATACCAGCGCTAACATAGTATTCAAGGTTAGATCGATTAATTATTCATATAGTGCCGATTCATTGCATTCCTCATAATGCCATCTGCATATGAACCACAATTAAAATAGTACAGCATAAACACTCAACGAGTGAATAAACAAAAAAAGAGTCTTATTACTTTGTCAGCACACTTCATGCCTGAGCATGACAGCATACAAAGTAGTGAGAGTACGATCGGCGGTCGTTAGCCTATGACAACAAACAAAATGCATAGAAAGCATTATAGGCGAGCGAGCGCTGATCATAAAACAAAGTAAATAACGTTCGGTCACTTACCCGTGCTGTGCATGGCGTTGACCTAACATGCAATAAAATTATAAACAATATAGGTCACTTACCTTGCCAAAATGCTGACCAGCACTAATCGATCTAACTAGTATACATGTGTATACTTTTATATGTATTCTTATTAAATTGTGTAGTATGTTTTAAGTCTTTGAACACCTATAAATAAGCAACAAGAATCAAATAAAACTCACTTCTAATTAGAACGTCAAAGCAATACCACCGGTGTTTTCTTAGGCTTGCGAGGCTTAAACTCTAAAGGCATTAGCAGGAGCCTCTCTATTTGGAATCCCACCTTGAGTGTAGGAAACTGCCCCAAAGATCCAAGTCTCTGGCGTAATAGCCTTGACTAGTGGAAACCAATACGAGACATCAAGGAGCGTTATTCTTTACATGGCGATCCTGATCTAAATTCCGAATACCTTTACATGGCGATCCTGCCATACCTTTACATGGCGATTCTGCCATGCCAACCTGGAATCTTGGAATTTTCTAGTATAACCAGATCCTGCCAACCTAAAAATATCCTGCCAGTCTAATCAGGTACTGCCGAAATTATCCTGTCAATCAACTACAACAGCTGCAAAAAGAACCTACAGTATCAAGATTATTGCCGTGAAAAAGAAGAGAAAAACCAATGTCCAACGAGAAACAACTGGCCCTCGCAGCCGAATATATTAGAAAAGTCGACGATATCCTGAAAAAACTAAAATTGAACCAGAACCAAAAGTTGGGCCAAGACCGCTAGCCATAGAAGAGTATAGACGAAGGACAGCGAAAAGAACACCAGAGGAACCTCTAATAACACCACCAGTGAAGAAAAAATCAACAAGAGGAGGCCTGCGCGTCAAGCTCCGAAAGGAACAGGCCGAATTAAAAAGATTGGCCAACATTCCCGGCCAATCCAGCACCACTAGGGACCATTTCATTTTACAACTGCGGGAGAAAAGGAAGGAACAGCGGGCAGCGGACCGGAAAAAACAGAAAGAAGCCAAGCAATTCCATAAATTATTCAAAAAAGTATCGACTCAAGCAAAGAACTGGTACAATGGGAACGAAGGAAAGCAAGGAGGTAATCAACACCGGACCCCAGCTAATAGCTGCACCTAATTTTCAACAGGAGAAACCGATAGATATGACCGATGCAGTACTTTTACTAATGTTCATAACAGCACTTATAATTGCATTCATATACCAGGGACTACAGCACTATAGGCGAAAAATAATAGCCGACACAATTAAGCATTTAGAGCGGCCACCAGCCCAGGTATAAATATAAAATTAACAAAAATAAAATATATCTTTAAATATGATAAGAAAAATAAAATAAATATAAAAAAAAAACACTATCCCCATAAATTTTTTTTTGATTATATGGTCATATAAAGATAGGATCGTTTTTCATTCTAGCCTCTCAACCTAATGAATTTCTCCCAACTAACAGAAGCCCTAAACGCAATAAAAACCTGCTACGACAGCTTAAAAAAATCGCCTAATAGGACAAGAAAAGAGGAAGGGGTAAAAAGAAAATTAGAACAGATCGAGAAACTTTGGATCTCTTTTTGCGAACAACTCTCAAAAATAGATCAAGATAGCTGTTCTGAGTTAGAAGTAGTAAACTTAAAAAAACTAATAGCCACCGCAAAAGTTTTTAAACGACAATCGGAAAAAATAGTTAATAGTAGCTTACAACCGAAACCTATCAAAATGGCAGATTCTTTCAATTTCAGCCTCGCCAATCCTCAATTGCGAAGAGGATAGCAAAAGAGCCGAAAACATCCGCGACTTTATTAATAACGTCGAATTTTACCACGACACTCTTAACGATGATTCTAGACCAACCTTAGTTAAATTCCTTTTAAAATGCAAGGTTCAAGGAAAAGCCCTAACAGAATTTGGTAATCAAAAACCAGAAGATTTTGCATCACTAAAGAAAATTTTGATAGAAAAATGTGGGCCAAAAGAAACAATCGAATCAATACAAACTCAATTAAGTCGTACATACCAAGGTAATCGACCAGTGCACGAATTCGTAACGATTATAGAAAATTTAATATCAAGAATGACGGAACTCGAAGTAGCTTGCCACGGGGAATCTACACGCGAAACACTTACAATAGCAAACGATAGACGCGGATTAGCATTCCTAAAAAAAGGAGTTAACGATAGGCTAAAAATAGTACTTGACAGTGCCAGGCACACTAAACTAAAAGACGCAATTCAACATCTACTAGAGTTGGACCAAAGTTCTACTACTTCCACAAACTCAGTTAGATATTTCGACACCAGATACACTCACAGACAGAACGCTAATTACGTAGGCCAACCAAGATTTTCTAATCAAGGAAGATTCTCATATAATAATGAGCGATACTTTCAGAATAGAAATATCCAAAACCAAAATCAGGGAAGATTATTATACCAGAACGAACGAAACCGAAATAACCAAAGGTTAGGAAACAACAATAGGCCCAGTATACCGCCAATACCAAATAATTCGTCTCAGTACAGGAATAACTACAACGACAGGTACAGACAGAACAATTTCAATGACAGACAAAACAATCGGGGGCAACCAAACCATAATCAAGACAGACAGAATAGAATCCCATTTAGAAACAGTCAGGCTAGGGACAACAGAATACTAACAATGGGAAACGAGAAACCCACCGAGGGGGAAGCCGACCCATCGGGGGGAAACCAATAACTCCACAAGTTTCGAAAGCAAATTGCACTGTTGGACCGTCAAACGGCATCCACGTTGAAATAGGACTAAACAATAATACAGACACAAGATTTTTGCTTGACACAGGAGCCTCGATTTGTGTAATTAAAGAAGGTAAAATCGACAAAAGCATTAGAATATTCACAGACAAAATTACAAATATTTTAGGAATATCAGGAAATCTCCAGACTAAGGGAAAATGTTATCTCGATTTGCATATTGATGAGCTCATCGTCCCATACGAATTTCACGTAGTACCCGATTCTTTTCCGATTCCAGTTGAAGGAATTATCGGAGCAAATTTTCTTTTAAAATTTAATGCTATAATCGATTTGGAGGAATTTCTATTAAAACTCACGACAGGTAGTAATACAATTCACTTACCCATATGCTCCCAGCAGCACATAAACACTGTCCTGCTAGCACCAAGGTGCGAAGCAACCTATTTTCTAAGCACAGAGCACACCGAAGCTCGAGTTTTTGCCCCACAAGAATTAGGTAGAGATGTTTTCATGGCCGGGTCACTATCTACACCCATAAAAGGAAAAATTCCTATTAGAATACTAAATGCACGCGATACAACAGTAACTCTTAAATGGGCTGCGCCTTAACTTTACCCGCTTCGGAACATTATATCTTACGCTACCACCAGACAGACAAATCGATAAGCACCCGAGTTAATAATATATTAAGCGAAATAAATTTTGATACATTAAAGAGTGAGGAAAAAACGGAAATCGAAGCAATATGTTCTAAATACCAAGATATCTTTCACGTAGAGGGTGATAAATTAACATATACCAATATTGGAAAGGCAGATATCACGCTTAAAGAAGGAGCATCCCCAAAATATACAAAGCCTTATCGCCTACCACACACCCAGAAGCAAGATCTAAAGGAAGAAATACGAAATGATAGACTATCGTCACGTTAACGAGCGAATTGAGGATGACAAATTCCCCCTACCCACATTAAAACATACATCTATGACATGGTAGGAGGAGCAGCTTACTTTTCGTGCATAGATTTAAGCCAGGGATACTATCAAATGGAGTTAGATGCTAATAGCAGACCAATTACGGCGTTTTCAACAGAAGAGGGTCACTACCAACTAAAACGACTACCGATGGGGCTAAAGATTTCACCCAGCAAATTTTCAAGAATGATGTCCATATCGATGTCAGGACTAACATATTCCATAATAAAAACTTAATCCAAGTTTTTGAACGTCTCAGAGAAGTAAATCTCAACATACATCCAGGAAAATGTTCTTTCTTGCGCAAAGAAGTGTTATACCTAGGACACGTTATCTCTGACAATGGCATACTACCCGATCCCACTAAATCTATTGCTATGAAAAATTATCCAATACCTACCAACGCTGATGAGACCAGAAGATTTGTGGCATTTGCAAACTATTATCGTAAATTCATTCCAAATTTCGCTACCATCTCCATTCCACTTAATCGATTACTAAAGAAAGATGTCGAGTTCATTTTCAATAAAGATTGCCAAAAATAATTTAATTTGTTAAAAGAAGTCCTCACGAGTCCTAAAATCTTACAATTCCCCAATTTTAATGAAGAATTCATTCTACGTACAGATGCGTCAGGTTTCGCTCTTGGAGCAGTGTTATCCAATTCCGATGATAGGCCAATTGCTTACGCAAGCAAGACTCTTAATAAGGCAGAGAAAAACTATAGCACCATTGAGAAAGAATTACTTGCCATAGTGTGGGAAGTCAAACACTATCGACCCTATCTGTTCGGAAGAAGATTTAAGATTTTGACAGACCACAGACCCTTAGTGTACTTATTCTCACTAAAAGAACCTATCAGTAGACTAACCAAATTTAGACCTATCAGTAGACTAACCAAATTTAGACTAGAGGAATACAATTTTTATGTAGAATATTCTCCCGGCAAAGATAATTGTACCGCAGACGCACTTAGCCGTATAAAATTAGACTCGGACGATTTAAAACAATTACCTATACGTGTTATAACGAGAGCTCAATCGAAAATCAATAGTTATTATCAAAGTCAAACAGGCGATAAAATAGAAAGTAAAGATTCGAAAGAAAATCGTATAATAGAACTACTAAAATTACCAGAAAATGGACTGAAAGTCGTGGAGCTGAAGATCGTTGACAATTTTACGGAAGATTTAGTTATTTACAAGGATATGGACATAATTATAGCCCCAAACAAAGTTTTGGCGTATATTCCAAAAGGGAATTGTTTACTCCTAAATAAATTCAATGAAAGCACTACAACCCAAGCGGCAGAATTTGGCAAAATACTGTCAAGGGATGGGCAAAAACTCTGCGGATCAAGATCAATTAAGAAAATATATGTTACTTAAAATGAAATGAAGAAACTTGCAGGTGGCCACTGAGAATGCAAAGTAAATGAATTAAAAAAGATATTAGGAGAAATGTTTAAAGAAAGTAATATTAAAGTGCACATTATAGAAAACCATATCGAAGTAACCGATCCTTGTAAGAAGAAATTAATACTAAATGACTACCACATACTTCCAACTAGCGGACATGCCGGAGTAAACCGTATGTTACAAAAAATAAAGAAAAAATATTTTTGGACAGGAATGCAAAACGATGTGACAACATTTGTTAAGCATTGCCCGATTTGCCAAAGAAACAAATATATCCAGCCTAAAAAACAACCCATGACTATTACATCTACAGCCGAATCAGGTTTTGAAAAATTATATCTAGATTTAGTAGGACCCTTAGAAGAATCAGAAGAATCCAAGTATATTCTGACAATACAAGACGAACTTACAAAATTTATGGAAGCTATACCACTTCCAAATAAAGAATCTGTCACAGTAGCAAAAGCTTTAGTAGAAGGTTTTATTTTAAGATATGGAGTACCACTTAGAATAGCATCAGATCAAGGAACAGAGTTTCTAAATCAGGTTTTAAAGGGTTGCTGTAAATTGTTAAGGATAGAACAATTACAATCTACAGCGTACCATCATGAAAGTATAGGGGCACTAGAAAACTCTCATAAGGTTTTAGGAGCATATCTAAGAAGTTATGTTTCGGATAAACATACCGATTGGAGCACCTGGTTGCCCTATTATGTTTTCTGTTATAATACTTCTGTACACTCAGAGACGGGTTATACACCTCTCGAACTTATATTCGGAAAGCAGTGTAACTTACCATCAAATTTAACGAAACATATAGAACCAGTATACAACTATGAGGACTACGTAATTGACTTGAAGAATAAATTACAAGTTGCTCATAGTGATGCTCGAGAAACTCTAATAAAATATAAAAATGCTAGGAAAAAAAAGTATGACATTGATGGGCACACAAAGAGTGCAAATTTCGAAATAGGAAGTTTGGTTTTATTGAGAAATGAGGCTAGAAAGAAACTAGATCCAATATATATAGGACCATATGAAGTCTTGTCACAAAATGGTGTAAATTGTGAAATCAAATACGAAAACAAAAGAATGACAGTACACAAAAATAGACTAAAGCCATTTTTCATATATTTAACGTTAATAAACGTATAAAAATGATCTAAAAAAAAATGTCAAAGGGTGAAAGAATGTATCCCCAAATTGTAAATAAATTATAAAAAAAAAAATAAAAAATATATATAAAAGCAATAATAAATAAAAACAAAAAACATAGACAATAATGAATACAAACTAAGTAAGTAAAAATAGAATTTAAGTTAAAAGTCTAAATAACTAAGAAAATTAGAATTGGCCTATTAAGAACACGTTCACATAGTATAGGGAAAACATATCACTTAAGAAAAGTATAATTTAAGGAAATATCTATACAACATAGTTGAAAAAAAAAAAAAAAAAAAAAGCAGATAATTTAATTTCTACTCTTACAACATAGTTTTAAAAAGTTTCAACAAATTCATTAACGATTTAAACTTAGAACCAGAAATAAGATTTAAAAATTAATCTCTAGACTTACAATTATTACTACAATTACAATTATAATTAAGATTGAATGAATGTATTAAACAAAAAATAAATATATATATTAAACTAAAATTTAACAATAAGATATTAATATACCTACCTAAGTACTTTTCCAAATTAACGTAACCTTTTTACAACCAAAACAAAAATGTATTTCAAAGAAATTGTAAAACAAAAAAAAAACAAAAAATCTCCCACCTGGTAATCAAACCAGAAAATGATACACGAGTGGCGCCTAAAAAGAAGAAATCACGATGTGTCATGATTTCTCCTTTTTCCCCCAGGAAGAGTGGTGTGAAGGGAGCATACCAGCGCTAACATAGTATTCAAGGTTAGATCGATTAATTATTCATATAGTCCCGATTCATTGCATTCCTCATAATGCCATCTGCATATGAACCGCAATTAAAATAGTACAGCATAAACACTCAACGAGTGAATAAACAAAAAAAGAGTCTTATTACTTTGTCAGCACACTTCATGCCTGAGCATGACAGCATACAAAGTAGTGAGAGTACGATCGGCGGTCGTTAGCCTATGACAACAAACAAAATGCATAGAAAGCATTATAGGCGAGCGAGCGCTGATCATAAAACAAAGTAAATAACGTTCGGTCACTTACCCGTGCTGTGCATGGCGTTGACCTAACATGCAATAAAATTATAAACAATATAGTTCACTTGCCTTGCCAAAATGCTGACCAGCACTAATCGATCTAACTAGTATACATGTGTATACTTTTATATGTATTCTTATTAAATTGTGTAGTATGTTTTAAGTCTTTGAACACCTATAAATAAGCAACAAGAATCAAATAAAACTCACTTCTAATTAGAACGTCAAAGCAATACCACCGGTGTTTTCTTAGGCTTGCGAGCCTTAAACTCTAAAGGCATTAGCAGGAGCCTCTCTATTTGGAATCCCACCTTGAGTGCAGGAAACTGCCCCAAAGGTCCAAGTCTCAGGCGTAATAGGCTTGACTAGTGGAAACCAATACGAGACATCAAGGAGCGTTATTCTTTACATGGCGATCCTGATCTAAATTCCGAATACCTTTACATGGCGATCCTGCCATACCTTTACACATGTACAAGTAGCTTCACGTGTTATAAATGTAAGCAAAAGCATCATTCGCTCTTGCAAAATGAATCAACAAATTCAACACAGACTAAGGATTTGTGGTCACCGGGAACAACCCAGTCATCAGCTCAACAAGCAGAATCGTATGCACAAAGACCACAACTCGCTTCACCAGAACAGCCAACGGATTCCACCCAAATGATGTCAACATATAGCACTTACTTAGCCGAGTCCAACACAGTTCAGACTGTGCTTCTCGCTACTGCACTGATTAAGGTAGTCCCGAAAGTTGGCCAACAGGTGGTCTTGCGTGCGCTTTTAGATGCGGGATCAGAAACATCCCTAAGAATCTGCTTTCCAACTACTAAGATTGAAAAAAGAGAAGGCCACCGTATTGGTTCTGGGAGTCGGAGGAACGAAAACGGGTGTCTCCAAACACAAAGTATCCTTCACGATAAATGTCATTTGATGACAATAACGCAATCAAAACCTTGGGAATCCAATGGCATCCAGGAAGGGAAACATTTTCATTCAAAATAATGCTTCCAGAACAAACGAGAGCAACAAAAAGAACAATTCTCTCAGACATCGCTCGGCTCTATGACCCCTTGGGATGGATTTCCCCGTGCAACATTCTTGGCAAAATCCTTATGCAAGAAATATGGAAGGCACACCAATCATGGGATGAAGAACTGTCAGAAGCAATCGTTACGACGTGGTATTCCTTGAAAGCAGAACTTATAGCACTAAATGACATAGAAATTCTACGATGGATACATTGCACCAACGAATCTATTATTGAAATCCACGGATTTTGTGACGCTTCCGAAAGGGCATACGCTGCAGCAGTGTATATTCGTGCTATCAACGGAACGTCAGTACACACTAGTTTACTTTTGTCAAAAACTAGAGCGCACCTCTTAAAACCAAACCTCTTGCACGGTTAGAATTGTGCGGAGCTGTACTATTGTAACATTTGTTGCTACACACCATCGAGACCATGGAACTACAAAGGGCACGAATCTACGCTTGGTCAGATTCACAAATCACTCTGGGTTGGAGCACCATATACGCGAACCACATTTGTTGCCAACAGAGTTGCTGAAATCCAAGAACTGACTGATGTTAAATGCTGGAGATACGTCCCGGCCAAAGACAATCCAGCGGACATCGCATCAAGGGGGCTGTCGCCCAGGGAGCTGATCACTAAACGGCCCGGAATACCTACAAACATTTGAAGAGCAATCTTACCCCATGTATGATATAGACCACACAGATCTTGAGACGAAAGCGTCCAAATTTCATGGGAGGTGAATGAACTGTTGTCCAGATTTTCGTCATTACAGCGACTAATACGAACTACAGCGTATTGGCTTCGCTTCATCAATAACGCTCGTAAAATATCGGAGCGGGTGTCTGGGCGCTCTCAGTAGAAGAACTAACCTGTGCTTAAAGGCAACTGATATTCATAGTACAGCAGGAGTTCTTCAGTGAGGAGATTAGTCAACTCGCCAACAATGAAATAGTGCATAAGGGCAGTAAATTGGCTAGACTTTTTACCTTCACAGAACATTTTAACGACACTCATAATCCATGATGTTCACATGAGACTGTTGCATGCTGGTCAACAATTAATGATGGCAACTCTTCGCGCAGAATATTGGGTCCTTCAACTAAAATTAAATGTTAAAAAATGCATCCACAAGTGTCTCAAATGTTTTTGATACACGGCATCGATGAAGCAGCAAAAAATGGGAAACCTCCCAGCCCCGCGAGTGAATAAAGCTCGACCATTCCAAACATCTGGGGTGGATTATGCTGGACCTGTTCAACTAAAGGCATGGAAGGGACGCTGTAACAAAATCACGAAGGCCTATATTGCTATTTTTATCTGTTTCTGTACGAAAGCGGTTCATCTTGAACTGGTTAGCGACTGCAGTACGTCTGCCATTCAGGCGCTTTACCGCCCGGCGTGGCATTTGCACCGACCTGTATAGTGATTGTGGAACTAATTTCCAAGGAGCCGCAAAAATCATTGATCTAGAAAAACCACATCTACTAAGGCAGTGGGCCGAAGACATCGCGACTCAACTGCAGAAAAACGGAACTACGTGGCACTTCAACCCTTCGGCAGCACCACATATTGGGGGGCTCTGGGAAGCGGGAGTAAAATCAATGAAAGACCACTTGAAGAGATTGCAAAGCAACAAAGAGGCATCATCAAATTAAAAAAAAGATGCGTCAGCAAATACCAGCAGCAACTCCAATTCATCGAAGAAGATTCGCTGCGTCGCAATTTTGGTCTAATGACACTCCACGAGTTCATCGCTTTGCCAGCCCATCCCACAATGTTGTTCTAATTACACTCCACGAGTCTATCGCATTGCCAGCCCATCCGACACCAAACTGAATCATGCTGGCGACATACTTTGTGCACTATATAAACAAACACACGGTGGGCAAATGCATGTATTCATAATCAGCCATGTCATCAATAATTAAATATATAATTAATTCAAAGTGTGGAATTTGTTGGATTGGATATAAACTTAAGAGTTGGCAAAGCGAAGAACGAGTAAGTCAGTCGTCATCCAACATCCAATTCAGAACATCGCGCCTTTCTCAATCGTCCGTCGTCAATTAAATCTTTCTCAGTCGTCCGTCGTCAATTAAATCCTTCTCAATCGTCCGTCGTCAATCATTCTCAATCGTCCGTCATCAAGTTAATGAATAGTATTGAATATTAAATTATAAATTAAGTCTACATTTACTCAAAATAAAGAGAAAAATTCATAACTAATAGAAGACAAAAAATTGTGTTGTTTTCTTTCAATTTTGATTTATTTTTGAACGAAGATTTCCATTCGAGGAAGTCTGTCTAAATTTGAAAATTGCCCTTAGAACCAACAAATCCAGGCGGCAAACATTGGTCCTTCGAGCCGGATATAAAGATTTAAGGATTTAAGGATTTGTAAGTGCGCAACGAATTTGTAACATAACACAGTGAGTGTTATCGGTATATTCTTCGGTGAACTAATCGACTGATCAACAAAGTGAGTGTCATCAGTTTAAAATAACACAGTGAGTGTTATCGGTATATTCTTCGGTGAACTAATCGACTGATCAACACAGTGAGTGTCATCAGTTTAATACAACACAGTGAGTGTTATCGGTATATTCTTCGGTGAATTAATCGACTGATCAACACAGTGAGTGTCATCAGCTTAATATAACACAGTGAGTGTTATCGATGAACTTTTCAACTGAACCTAACACAAACAACGGAAAGAGGCTGGTACAACGGGGGAGCAACGACCAAAATTCAGGTGTGTGGCAATTTTCTTTACATTTTTTATAATTTAAAAAACATAAACCGTCAATCAATTAAGACTTGTGTGTGTGAGTATATATCATATTATTGTTGTCATGAGTAAAACTAAAATGTCCGCGGTAATAGACGCGATTCAGACAATCGCATTAGAGTTGAAGTCTGACTACGAGGCTTATCAAAAGTTAGGTGTGCGAAAACAATCAGTCCACATGAATGAGGCGCGGCTGACGAACCTAGAGACCTCATTTGCTGAAGCGAGAACTTTACACCAAAATATTGTGTAAGCTCCCAGTGAAGAAGCGAAAACAAAATACATGGAAGCTCGCACATTCCATGAATTAAAGGAACTGTTTTTAGCATATCAGTATGATTTAAAGGAGCAGCTCACAACCGCCGAGAGCCCAAGCTTCATCAACAAATCGATTGCAGCATCAAAGATTCTGTCGGTTGAACTAAAGCTCCCTCCGATGACAATCCCCAATTTTGATGGCTCTTTAAATCTGTGGCCCGAATTCAAGGCTTTATTCGAAAGCCTAGTCGCCAAAAATTCTTCAATTTCTGAGGAATAAAAGCTTCAGTATTTAAAGGGCAACCTAAACGGTGAAGCAGCGCGTATGTTACGAAACACTGATACTAATTTTGAAACCACATGGGCTTTGCTAGTGAAGCGTTTTCAAAACGTCCGCTTGTTAAAGGACAATCAGTTCAAGTTGCTATTCGATCAGCAGAAAATGTTTCAAGAATCACCTGATGATTTAAAACTGCTTCTTGACACCACAAACGAAGCCAAACAGTCTTTAAAAAATCTTGGTGTGTCAGTGGATGCGTGGGAAGATGTGCTGATTTATCACACAGTGCAAGGGCTTCCGTCTACCACTCGCGGTATTTGGGAATCCCACATTGCGACGCATGCGGATTCGTCGAAATCAAATGAATTCACTCCAGGTACAGTGCGTACACATAACTCCACAATTTTAAAATGTCCCATGTGCCAAGGGTCCTATGCGATCCGAAACTGTCCCAAATTTAAAGCTCTAAGCCCCGCGAAGAGACAGGACATAGTGAAAATATATAAGCTATATTTCAACTGTCTCTCTAATACTCAATATACCAGAGCATGTACAAGTAGCTTCACGTGTTATAAATGTAAGCAAAAGCATCATTCGCTCTTGCAAAATGAATCAACAAATTCAACACAGACTAAGGATTTGTGGTCACCGGGAACAACCCAGTCATCAGCTCAACAAGCAGAATCGTATGCACAAAGACCACAACTCGCTTCACCAGAACAGCCAACGGATTCTACCCAAATGATGTCAACATATAGCACTTACTTAGCCGAGTCCAACACAGTTCAGACTGTGCTTCTCGCTACTGCACTGATTAAGGTAGTCCCGAAAGTTGGCCAACCGGTGGTCTTGCGTGCGCTTTTAGCCAAGCCAAGAAGTCGTTGCTTTCACCAGAAGATAAACAGTGTGAATTATATTTTGTCGAACTCATCAACGTCAGGCTGATGGGAAATATGTGGTTCAGCTCCCATTCAAGGAAGGAAGGCGACCCTCAATCGGACGATCGTATAATTCAGCGAGGATTAGATATCTTCAACTGTAGAAAAAATTCCATTCCAACAAATTTTTCCATCAGGAATACAAAAAGGTCATTGATGAATATAAAGACTTGGGCCATATGACAGAGATAAATACCATGTCGTTGGGAGACCACTATTTCGTTCCACACCACGCGGTGATAAAAGAATCCAGTTCCACCACCAAGATGCGAATTGTATTTGATGCATCATGCAAATCGTCAGATGGTACGTTACTAAACGACCATTTACTCGTTGCTCCAAGGTTGCAAGACGATATATTCGAACACGTCACTCGATTTCGAAAACATAAGGTCGCATTTATAGCCGACATCAATAAAATGTACAGGCAAATTTGGGTGCCTCCAAATGATTCGGCTTATCAACTTATCTTGTGGAGAGATAAAAATGACGAAGATATAAAAGCGTACCGTCTGAATACCGTCACCTTTGGCACGGCTGCAGCACCTAACTTGGCTGTTCGCACATTTCAACAACTGGCTACAGATGAACGAGACGACTATCCGCTGGCATTGAAAATTGCCAAGGAAAATTTCTATGTAGACGATATCATTCATGGGGCAGACTCAGTCAGTGAGGCTCTGGAGATGCAGCACCAACTCATTTCCATGTTGAACAAGGGAGGATTTCCATTAACGAAATGGGCAAGTAACAGCGCAAGGTTGTTAGAAGCCGTTCCAGAAGAAGACCGAGAAATAGGGATACCATTGTCATTTGATGACAATAACGCAATCAAAACCTTGGGAATCCAATGGCATCCAGGAAGGGAAACATTTTCATTCAAAATAATGCTTCCAGAACAAACGAGAGCAACAAAAAGAACAATTCTCTCAGACATCGCTCGGCTCTATGACCCCTTGGGATGGATTTCCCGTGCAACATTCTTGGCAAAATCCTAATGCAAGAAATATGGAAGGCACACCAATCATGGGATGAGGAACTGTCAGAAGCAATCGTTACGACGTGGTGTTCCTTGGAAGCAGAACTTATAGCACTAAATGACATTGAAATTCTACGATGGATACATTGCACCAACGAATCTATTATTGAAATCCACGGATTTTGTGACGCTTCCGAAAGAGCATACGCTGCAGCAGTGTATATTCGTGCTATCAACGGAACGTCAATACACACTAGTTTACTTTTGTCAAAAACTAGAGTCGCACCTCTTAAAACCAAATCTCTTGCACGGTTAGAATTGTGCGGAGCTGTACTATTGTCACATTTGTTGCTACACACCTTCGAGACCATGGAACTACAAAGGGCACGAATCTACGCTTGGTCAGATTCACAAATCACTCTGGCTTGGATTAAGGCAGCACCATATACGCGAACGACATTTGTTGCCAACAGAGTTGCTGAAATCCAAGAACTGACTGATGTTAAATGCTGGAGCTACGTCCCGTCCAAAGACAATCCAGCGGACATCGCATCAAGGGGGCTGTCGCCCAGGGAGCTGATCACTAAACGGCCCGGAATACCTACAAACATTTGAAGAGCAATCTTACCCCATGTATGATATAGACCACACAGATCTTGAGACGAAAGCGTCCAAATTTCATGGGAGGTGAATGAACTGTTGTCCAGATTTTCGTCATTACAGCGACTAATACGAACTACAGCGTATTGGCTTCGCTTCATCAATAACGCTCGTAAAATATCGGAGCGGGTGTCTGGGCGCTCTCAGTAGAAGAACTAACCTGTGCTTAAAGGCAACTGATATTCATAGTACAGCAGGAGTTCTTCAGTGAGGAGATTAGTCAACTCGCCAACAATGAAATAGTGCATAAGGGCAGTAAATTGGCTAGACTTTTTACCTTCACAGAACATTTTAACGACACTCATAATCCATGATGTTCACATGAGACTGTTGCATGCTGGTCAACAATTAATGATGGCAACTCTTCGCGCAGAATATTGGGTCCTTCAACTAAAATTAAATGTTAAAAAATGCATCCACAAGTGTCTCAAATGTTTTTGATACACGGCATCGATGAAGCAGCAAAAAATGGGAAACCTCCCAGCCCCGCGAGTGAATAAAGCTCGACCATTCCAAACATCTGGGGTGGATTATGCTGGACCTGTTCAACTAAAGGCATGGAAGGGACGCTGTAACAAAATCACGAAGGCCTATATTGCTATTTTTATCTGTTTCTGTACGAAAGCGGTTCATCTTGAACTGGTTAGCGACTGCAGTACGTCTGCCATTCAGGCGCTTTACCGCCCGGCGTGGCATTTGCACCGACCTGTATAGTGATTGTGGAACTAATTTCCAAGGAGCCGCAAAAATCATTGATCTAGAAAAACCACATCTACTAAGGCAGTGGGCCGAAGACATCGCGACTCAACTGCAGAAAAACGGAACTACGTGGCACTTCAACCCTTCGGCAGCACCACATATTGGGGGGCTCTGGGAAGCGGGAGTAAAATCAATGAAAGACCACTTGAAGAGATTGCAAAGCAACAAAGAGGCATCATCAAATTAAAAAAAAGATGCGTCAGCAAATACCAGCAGCAACTCCAATTCATCGAAGAAGATTCGCTGCGTCGCAATTTTGGTCTAATGACACTCCACGAGTTCATCGCTTTGCCAGCCCATCCCACAATGTTGTTCTAATTACACTCCACGAGTCTATCGCATTGCCAGCCCATCCGACACCAAACTGAATCATGCTGGCGACATACTTTGTGCACTATATAAACAAACACACGGTGGGCAAATGCATGTATTCATAATCAGCCATGTCATCAATAATTAAATATATAATTAATTCAAAGTGTGGAATTTGTTGGATTGGATATAAACTTAAGAGTTGGCAAAGCGAAGAACGAGTAAGTCAGTCGTCATCCAACATCCAATTCAGAACATCGCGCCTTTCTCAATCGTCCGTCGTCAATTAAATCTTTCTCAGTCGTCCGTCGTCAATTAAATCCTTCTCAATCGTCCGTCGTCAATCATTCTCAATCGTCCGTCATCAAGTTAATGAATAGTATTGAATATTAAATTATAAATTAAGTCTACATTTACTCAAAATAAAGAGAAAAATTCATAACTAATAGAAGACAAAAAATTGTGTTGTTTTCTTTCAATTTTGATTTATTTTTGAACGAAGATTTCCATTCGAGGAAGTCTGTCTAAATTTGAAAATTGCCCTTAGAACCAACAAATCCAGGCGGCAAACATTGGTCCTTCGAGCCGGATATAAAGATTTAAGGATTTAAGGATTTGTAAGTGCGCAACGAATTTGTAACATAACACAGTGAGTGTTATCGGTATATTCTTCGGTGAACTAATCGACTGATCAACAAAGTGAGTGTCATCAGTTTAAAATAACACAGTGAGTGTTATCGGTATATTCTTCGGTGAACTAATCGACTGATCAACACAGTGAGTGTCATCAGTTTAATACAACACAGTGAGTGTTATCGGTATATTCTTCGGTGAATTAATCGACTGATCAACACAGTGAGTGTCATCAGCTTAATATAACACAGTGAGTGTTATCGATGAACTTTTCAACTGAACCTAACACAAACAACGGAAAGAGGCTGGTACAACGGGGGAGCAACGACCAAAATTCAGGTGTGTGGCAATTTTCTTTACATTTTTTATAATTTAAAAAACATAAACCGTCAATCAATTAAGACTTGTGTGTGTGAGTATATATCATATTATTGTTGTCATGAGTAAAACTAAAATGTCCGCGGTAATAGACGCGATTCAGACAATCGCATTAGAGTTGAAGTCTGACTACGAGGCTTATCAAAAGTTAGGTGTGCGAAAACAGTCAGTCCACATGAATGAGGCGCGGCTGACGAACCTAGAGACCTCATTTGCAGAAGCGAGAACTGTACACCAAAAAATTGTGTAAGCTCCCAGTGAAGAAGCGAAAACAAAATACATGGAAGCTCGCACATTCCATGAATTAAAGGAACTGTTTCTCGCATATCAGTGTGATTTAAAGGAGCAGCTTACAACCGCCGAGAGCCCAATCTTCATCAACAAATCGATTGCAGCATCAAAGATTCCGTCGGTTGAACTAAAGCTCCCTCCGATGACAATCCCCAATTTTGATGGCTCTTTAAATCTGTGGCCCGAATTCAAGGCTTTATTCGAAAGCCTAGTCGCCAAAAATTCTTCAATTTCTGAGGCACAAAAGCTTCAGTATTTAAAGGGCAACCTAAGCGGTGAAGCAGCGCGTATGTTACGAAACACTGATACTAATTTTGAAACCGCATGGGCTTTGCTAGTGAAGCGTTTTCAAAACGTCCGCTTGTTAAAGGACAATCAGTTCAAGTTGCTGTTTGAGCAGCAGAAAATGTTTCAAGAATCACCTGATGATTTAAAACTGCTTCTTGACACCACAAACGAAGCCAAACAGTCTTTAAAAAATCTTGGTGTGTCAGTGGATGCGTGGGAAGATGTGCTGATTTATCACACAGTGCAAGGGCTTCCGTCTACCACTCGCGGTATTTGGGAATCCCACATTGCGACGCATGCGGATTCGTCGAAATCAAAGGAATTCACTCCAGGTACAGTGCGTACACATAACTCCACAATTTTAAAATGTCCCATGTGCCAAGGGTCCCATGCGATCCGAAACTGTCATAGTGAAAATATATAAGCTAAATTTCAACTGTCTCTCTAATACTCAATATACCAGAGCATGTACAAGTAGCTTCACGTGTTATAAATGTAAGCAAAAGCATCATTCGCTCTTGCAAAATGAATCAACAAATTCAACACAGACTAAGGATTTGTGGTCACCGGGAACAACCCAGTCATCAGCTCAACAAGCAGAATCGTATGCACAAAGACCACAACTCGCTTCACCAGAACAGCCAACGGATTCCACCCAAATGATGTCAACATATAGCACTTACTTAGCCGAGTCCAACACAGTTCAGACTGTGCTTCTCGCTACTGCACTGATTAAGGTAGTCCCGAAAGTTGGCCAACCGGTGGTCTTGCGTGCGCTTTTAGATCCGGGATCAGAAACATCCCTAAGAATCTGCTTTCCAACTACTAAGATTGAAAAAAGAGAAGGCCACCGTATTGGTTCTGGGAGTCGGAGGAACGAACACGGGTGTCTCCAAACACAAAGTATCCTTCACGATAAATTTATGTATCAACAACCAATTCAAATTACATATAACAGCATTGATTATACCTAAGGTCACATCTGATTTGCCAATGAGAAATATTCAGAGTGCTGACTGGAATCACCTCCGAAGTCTGCAATTAGCAGATCCGACTTTTAGTAAACGAAGCAAAATCGACATCTTGCTTGGTGCAGACGTGTTTCCATCAATCATTCTGGAGGGTATCGTGAAGGGTACACCAGGCACACCGATGGCTCAAAACACTGAGCTAGGTTGGGTGTTGTCCGGTGGTGTTCTCCCGACAAAAAATTCGATAACATCTCTTCACATTACCGCTGAGGATCTGATTCAAGGAAGGAAGGCGACCCTCAATCGGACGATCGTATAATTCAGCGAGGATTAGATATCTTCAACTGGAGAAAAAATTCCATTCCAACAAATTTTTCCATCAGGAATACAAAAAGGTCATTGATGAATATAAAGACTTGGGCCATATGACAGAGATAAATACCATGTCGTTGGGAGACTACTATTTCGTTCCACACCACGCGGTGATAAAAGAATCCAGTTCCACCACCAAGATGCGAATTGTATTTGATGCATCATGCAAATCGTCAGATGGTACGTCACTAAACGACCATTTACTCGTTGGTCCAAGGTTGCAAGACGATATATTCGAACACGTCACTCGATTTCGAAAACATAAGGTCGCATTTATAGCCGACATCAATAAAATGTACAGGCAAATTTGGGTGCCTCCAAATGATTCGGCTTATCAACTTATCTTTTGGAGAGATAAAAATGACGAAGATATAAAAGCGTACCGTCTGAATACCGTCACCTTTGGCACGGCTTGGCTGTTCGCACATTGCAACAACTGGCTACAGATGAACGAGACGACTATCCGCTGGCATCGAAAATATCTATGTAGACGATATCATTCATGGGGCAGACTCAGTCAGTGAGGTTCTGGAGATGCAGCACCAACTCATTTCCATGTTGAACAAGGGAGGATTTCCATTAACGAAATGGGCAAGTAACAGCGCAAGGTTGTTAGAAGCCTTTCCAGAAGAAGACCGAGAAATAGGGATACCATTGTCATTTGATGACAATAACGCAATCAAAACCTTGGGAATCCAATGGAATCCATGAAGGGAAACATTTTCATTCAAAATAATGCTTCCAGAACAAACGAGAGCAACAAAAAGAACAATTCTCTCAGACATCGCTCAGCTCTATGACCCCTTGGGATGGATTTCCCCGTGCAACATTCTTGGCAAAATCCTAATGCAAGAAATATGGAAGGCACACCAATCATGGGATGAGGAACTGTCAGAAGCAATCGTTACGACGTGGTGTTCCTTGAAAGCAGAACTTATAGCACTAAATGACATAGAAATTCTACGATGGATACATTGCACCAACGAATCTATTATTGAAATCCACGGATTTTGTGACGCTTCCGAAAGGGCATACGCTACAGCAGTGTATATTCGTGCTATCAACGGAACGTCAATACACACTAGTTTACTTTTGAAAAAACTAGAGCGCACCTCTTAAAACCAAATCTCTTGCACGGTTAGAATTGTGCGGAGCTGTACTATTGTCACATTTGTTGCTACACACCATCGAGACCATGGAACTACAAAGGGCACGAATCTACGCTTGGTCAGATTCACAAATCACTCTGGCTTGGATTAAGGCAGTACCATATACGCGAACCACATTTGTTGCCAACAGAGTTGCTGAAATCCAAGAACTGACTGATGTTAAATGCTGGAGATACGTCCCGTCCAAAGACAATCCAGCGGACATCGCATCAAGGGGGCTGTCGCCGAGGGAGCTGATCACTAAGGATCAGTGGTGGAACGGCCCGGAATACCTACAAACATTTGAAGAGCAATCTTACCCCATGTATGATATAGACCATACAGATCTTGAGACGAAAGCGTCCAAATTTCATGGGAGGTTAATGAACTTTTGTCCAGATTTTCATCATTACAGCGACTAATACGAACTACAGCGTATTGGCTTCGCTTCATCAATAACGCTCGTAAAATATCGGAGCGGGTGTCTGGGCGCTCTCAGTAGAAGAACTAAACTGTGCTTAAAGGCGACTGATATTCATAGTACAGCAGGAGTTCTTCAGTGAGGAGATTAGTCAACTCGTCAAGAATGAAATAGTGCATAAGGGCAGTAAATTGGCTAGACTTTTTACCTTCACAGAACATTTTAACGACACTCATAATCCATGATGTTCACATGAGACTGTTGCATGCTGGTCAACAATTAATGATGGCAACTCTTCGCGCAGAATATTGGGTCCTTCAACTAAAATCAAATGTTAAAAAATGCATCCACAAGTGTCTCAAATGTTTTCGATACACGGCATCGATGAAGCAGCAAAAAATGGGAAACCTCCCAGCCCCGCGAGTGAATGAAGCTCGACCATTCCAAACATCTGGGATGTATTATTGTTCAACTAAAGGCATGGAAGGGACGCTGTAACAAAATCACGAAGGCCTATATTGCTATTTTTATCTGTTTCTGTACGAAAGCGGTTCATCTTGAACTGGTTAGCGACTGCAGTACGTCTGCCATTCAAGCGCTTTACCGCCCGGCGTGGCATTTGCACCGACCTGTATAGTGATTGTGGAACTAATTTCCAAGGAGCCGCAAAAATCATTGATCTAGAAAAACCACATCTACTAAGGCAGTGGGCCGAAGACATCGCGACTCAACTGCAGAAAAACGGAACTACGTGGCACTTCAACCCTTCGGCAGCACCACATATTGGGGGGCTCTGGGAAGCGGGAGTAAAATCAATGAAAACCACTTGAAGAGATTGCAAAGCAACAAAGCGGCATCATCAAATTAAAAAAAAGATGCGTCAGCAAATACCAGCAGCAACTCAAATTCATCGAAGAAGATTTGCTGCGTCGCAATTTTGGTCTAATGACACTCCACGAGTTCATCGCTTTGCCAGCCCATCCCACAATGTTGTTCTAATTACACTCTATCGCATTGCCAGCCCATCCGACACTAAACTGAATCATGCTGGCGACATACTTTGTGCACTATATAAACAAACACACGGTGGGCAAATGCATGTATTCATAATCAGCCATGTCATCAATAATTAAATATATAATTAATTCAAAGTGTGGAATTTGTTGGATTGGATATAAACTTAAGAGTTGGCAAAGCGAAGAACGAGTAAGTCAGTCGTCATCCAACATCCAATTCAGAACATCGCGCCTTTCTCAATCGTCCGTCGTCAATTAAATCTTTCTCAATCGTCCGTCGTCAAATAAATCCTTCTCAATCGTCCGTCGTCAATCATTCTCAATCGTCCGTCATCAAGTTAATGAATAGTATTGAATATTAAATTATAAATTAAGTCTACATTTACTCAAAATAAAGAGAAAAATGCATAACTAATAGAAGACAAAAAATTGTGTTGTTTTCTTTCAATTTTGATTTATTTTTGAACGAAGATTTCCATTCGAGGAAGTCTGTCTAAATTTGCAAATTGCCCTTAGAACCAACAAATCCAGGCGGCAAACATTGGTCCTTCGAGCCGGATATAAAGATTTAAGGATTTAAGGATTTAAGGATTTGTAAGTGCGCAACGAATTTGTAACATAACACAGTGAGTGTTATCGGTATATTCTTCGGTGAACTAATCGACTGATCAACACAGTGAGTGTCATCAGTTTAACATAATACAGTGAGTGTTATCGGTATATTCTTCGGTGAACTAACCGACTGATCAACACAGTGAGTGTCATCAGTTTAATACAACACAGTGAGTGTTATCGGTATATTCTTCGGTGAACTAATCGACTGATCAACACAGTGAGTGTCATCAGTTTAATACAACACAGTGAGTGTCATCAGTGAACTTCGACTGATCAACACAGTGAGTGTCATCAGCTTAATATAATACAGTGAGTGTTATCGATGAACTTTTCAACAGAACCTAACACAAACAACGGAAAGAGGCTGGTACAACGGGGGAGCAACGACCAAAATTCAGGTGTGTGGCAATTTTCTTTACATTTTTTATAATTTAAAAAACATAAACCGTCAATCAATTAAGACTTGTGTGTGTGAGTATATATCATATTATTGTTGTCATGAGTAAAACTAAAATGTCCGCGGTAATAGACGCGATTCAGACAATCGCATTAGAGTTGAAGTCTGACTACGAGGCTTATCAAAAGTTAGGTGTGCGAAAACAATCAGTCCACATGAATGAGGCGCGGCTGACGAACCTAGAGACCTCATTTGCAGAAGCGAGAACTGTACACCAAAAAATTGTGTAAGCTCCCAGTGAAGAAGCGAAAACAAAATACATGGAAGCTCGCACATTCCATGAATTAAAGGAACTGTTTTTCGCATATCAGTGTGATTTAAAGGAGCAACTCACAACCGCCGAGAGCCCAAGCTTCATCAACAAATCGATTGCAGCATCAAAGATTCCGTCGGTTGAACTAAAGCTCCCTCCGATGACAATCCCCAATTTTGATGGCTCTTTAAATCTGTGGCCCGAATTCAAGGCTTTATTCGAAAGCCTAGTCGCCAAAAATTCTTCAATTTCTGAGGCACAAAAGCTTCAGTATTTAAAGGGCAACCTAAGCGGTGAAGCAGCGCGTATGTTACGAAACACTGATACTAATTTTGAAACCACATGGGCTTTGCTAGTGAAGCGTTTTCAAAACGTCCGCTTCTTCTTCTTTTTCTTTATGTCCTGTATCCCCTTATGGGTCCTAGGGCCTCTACTACGCCTACGCGCCATCGCGTGCGGTTCCTGGCAATGAGCTTCAGCTCTCTCCAACTCTTCCCCAATTGCCGTGCCTCCTCCTCAACTGTTCTGCGCCATGTATTTCTCGGACGACCCGTTCTTCTACCATCCTGAGATAACGGGTTCCATTGCATTGCGTAGTTTGCTATGGAACTGTCGCCTTTTCGGAGTGTATGACCAATCCACTGCCACTTCCGTCGTTGGATGGTTGTGCCTATTGGTTCCTGACCCGTTCTCTGGTAAAGATGTTCGTTAGAGATACGGTTAGGCCAGAAAACCCTTATGATGTTCCGTAGGCACCTATTTACAAATGTTTGTAATCTTTTTGTGATAGTAGCGGTCACCTTCCAAGTGCTGCACCCATACAACAGCACAGATTCAACATTTGAGCGGAACAGTCGCAGCTTGGTGTTTAAGCTGATCGCATTGCTTCGCCATATCATGGACATCATTCCAAACACCGATTTTGCTTTGCCGATTCGGTTGGCAATGTCCTGTTCGGTTCCACCTTCGGTCGAGACAATACTCCCAAGATATTGGAAACTCTCTACTCTCTCTACCGGCTGTCCAGCAATGTTAACATGAGTAACTGAGTTAGTGCCGAGGTTGATGATTTTGGTTTTGGCAGTATTAATCTTCAAACCCGCAACATTTGCCTCCCTCTCCACATTTGTTGTCATTTGGTGCAGCTCCATAATTCTATGTGAGAGTAAACAAACGTCGTCAGCGTAATCCAGATGTTTGAGTTGAGATGTAAGAGTCCAACGAATTCCTCCGTTTCCAGTAGATAAAGCTGCGCGAAGTACATCGCTAATCACCAACAAAAAAAGTATCGGCGATAGAATGCAACCTTGTCGTACCCCACTTAGGATCTCGAATTCCTCTGACAGCTTTCCTCTATGCAGCACATGACATTTAGAGCCATCATAGGTTGCTTTAATAATAGCTATTAGTTTATCGGGTATACCTCTCCTGCGCAAGGCAAGCCAGATAAACTGTCTGTTGACACTGTCAAACGCCTTCTCAAAATCGATGAACAGCAGGTGCAGTGGTGACCGGAATTCAACGCACTGTTCAATAATGATCCGCAGGGTGTTTATGTGGTCTACACAGGAGGATCCAGTGCGGAAACCTGCTTGTTCGGCATCGAGTGTATCTTCCAGATGTTCCTTAATACGTTCAAGTACTACTTTGGCTATTACTTTTGCAACTGCAGGGAGAACGCAAATGCCTCTCCAGTTTTCGCACTCCATAAGACTACCTTTTTTAGGGAGCTTGACAATCATTCCCTTCTTCCACTCTTCGGGGAAACTTTCTACCTCCCAAGCTCTCTCTACAAGAGGATATAAAAGCTCTGCTGATGTCGTTGGAGCTGCACGCAGAAGCTCTGCGGGTATACCATCTAGTCCTACCGACTTGTTGTTCTTTAGTGCGTTAATCGCGGTAGCGATCTCGTCTTTACTGGGAGTTGAGGTGCGAATTCGGGAAATTGTTACTTCCGGCATTTCCGCTTGATTTAGGTGCATATCGTTAGCAAATACACGGTTAAGGACCGTAGAGAAATGCTCCTTCCATCGCTTGAGCTGATCCTCATCTGAAACGAGTACGGTACCATCTAGGCCTTTCACCGGATGTTGGCTAGAGCGGTGACCACCTGTCAGCTCTTTGGTGATTCTGTAAACGGTTCTGCTATCGCACCGGCTCGCTGCTTCCTCTGCTTCTGAGGCCAGGTTGTTAATATAGTTACGCTTGTCACGTCTTACACTACGCTGCACTTCTCTCATTTTTCTTCGATACATGGACTCTAGCTCGCTCCTCGCTACTGCTGGGATATCTACAATACGAGCTTTAAGTAGTTTACGTTCTTCAATCCGCCTCCAGGTATCTTCGGTAAGCCACGTGCTGTGCCTTGCCTGGCTTCTACCAACAATACTTTCCGCTCCAGATGTGAAAACATTTTTCACAGCCTTCCAATGTTCCTGGATGGTTGTCGGCAGTGAGCTGCTGATTGCTTCCACTCCTTGCGATAAATGATCCCTTAATTGTTGGCGTACTGAGGGGATCTTTAGCCGGTCGATGTTATACCTAGGCATTCGGATGATATTGCGGATTCTATGAACTGATGCAGTACGTAACTGGACAGTAGCTACCATAAGGTGATGATCACGTACCATACCCATGTCGGCTCCTCGTCTGTTTCGGACGTCTAACAGACAGCTCCTAAAACGTCTGCTGATCGCCACATGGTCGATTTGGTTGGATGATGATTGCCTGTCAGTTGACACCCAGCTGACCTTGTGGCAAGTCTTATGCTCAAACATGGTGCCTCCTATAACAAGGTTGTTGGTGTTGCAGAAATCAACAAATCTTTCACCATTGTCATTTCGTTCGCCGAGGCCGTGCTTCCCAATCACATGCTTGAGTCCTTCATTGTCGTTGCCAACCTTGGCATTCAAATCCCCCATCACGATGACGATATCTCCGTTCGGCGTTGCGTTGAATACTGCGTCCGCTTGTTAAAGGACAATCATTCAAGTTGCTGTTCGAGCAGCAGAAAATGTTTCAAGAATCACCTGATGATTTAAAACTGCTTCTTGACACCACAAACGAAGCCAAACAGTCTTTAAAAAATCTTGGTGTGTCAGTGGATGCGTGGGAAGATGTGCTGATTTATCACACAGTGCAAGGGCTTCCGTCTACCACTCGCGGTATTTGGGAATCCCACATTGCGACGCATGCGGATTCGTCGAAATCAAAGGAATTCACTCCAGGTACAGTGCGTACACATAACTCCACAATTTTAAAATGTCCCATGTGCCAAGGGTCCCATGCGATCCGAAACTGTCCCAAATTTAAAGCTCTAAGCCCCGCGAAGAGACAGGACATAGTGAAAATATATAAGCTAAATTTCAACTGTCTCTCTAATACTCAATATACCAGAGCATGTACAAGTAGCTTCACGTGTTATAAATGTAAGCAAAAGCATCATTCGCTCTTGCAAAATGAATCAACAAATTCAACACAGACTAAGGATTTGTGGTCACCGGGAACAACCCAGTCATCAGCTCAACAAGCAGAATCGTATGCACAAAGACCACAACTCGCTTCACCAGAACAGCCAACGGATTCCACCCAAATGATGTCAACATATAGCACTTACTTAGCCGAGTCCAACACAGTTCAGACTGTGCTTCTCGCTACTGCACTGATTAAGGTAGTCCCGAAAGTTGGCCAACCGGTGGTCTTGCGTGCGCTTTTAGATCCGGGATCAGAAACATCCCTAAGAATCTGCTTTCCAACTACTAAGATTGAAAAAAGAGAAGGCCACCGTATTGGTTCTGGGAGTCGGAGGAACGAACACGGGTGTCTCCAAACACAAAGTATCCTTCACGATAAATTTATGTATCAACAACCAATTCAAATTACATATAACAGCATTGATTATACCTAAGGTCACATCTGATTTGCCAATGAGAAATATTCAGAGTGCTGACTGGAATCACCTCCGAAGTCTGCAATTAGCGGATCCGACTTTTAGTAAACGAAGCAAAATCAACATCTTGCTTGGTGCAGACGTGTTTCCATCAATCATTCTGGAGGGTATCGTGAAGGGTACACCAGGCACGCCGATGGCTCAAAACACTGAGCTAGGTTGGGTGTTGTCCGGTGGTGTTCTCCCGACAAAAAATTCGATAACATCTCTTCACATTACCGCTGAGGGTCGGATTCAAGGAAGGAGTGCGACCCTCAATCGGACGATCGTATAATTCAGCGAGGATTAGATATCTTCAACTGGAGAAAAAATTCCATTCCAACAAATTTTTCCATCAGGAATACAAAAAGGTCACTGATAATTATAAAGACTTGGGCCATATGACAGAGATAAATACCTTGTCGTTGGGAGACCACTATTTCGTTCCACACCACGCGGTGATAAAAGAATCCAGTTCCACCACCAAGATGCGAATTGTATTTGATGCATCATGCAAATCGTCAGATGGTACGTCACTAAACGACCATTTACTCGTTGGTCCAAGGTTGCAAGACGATATATTCGAACACGTCACTCGATTTCGAAAACATAAGGTCGCATTTATAGCCGACATCAATAAAATGTACAGGCAAATTTGGGTGCCTCCAAATGATTCGGCTTATCAACTTATCTTGTGGAGAGATAAAAATGACGAAGATATAAAAGCGTACCGTCTGAATACCGTCACCTTTGGCACGGCTGCAGCACCATACTTGGCTGTTCGCACATTGCAACAACTGGCTACGAGTATCCGCTGGCATCGAAAATTGCCAAGGAAAATTTCTATGTAGACGATATCATTCATGGGGCAGACTCAGTCAGTGAGGCTCTGGAGATGCAGCACCAACTCATTTCCATGTTGAACAAGGGAGGATTTCCATTAACGAAATGGGCAAGTAACAGCGCAAGGTTGTTAGAAGCCGTTCCAGAAGAAGACCGAGAAATAGGGATACCATTGTCATTTGATGACAATAACGCAATCAAAACCTTGGGAATCCAATGGCATCCAGGAAGGGAAACATTTTCATTCAAAATAATGCTTCCAGAACAAACGAGAGCAACAAAAAGAACAATTCTCTCAGACATCGCTCGGCTCTATGACCCCTTGGGATGGATTTCCCGTGCAACATTCTTGGCAAAATCCTAATGCAAGAAATATGGAAGGCACACCAATCATGGGATGAGGAACTGTCAGAAGCAATCGTTACGACGTGGTGTTTCTTGGAAGCAGAACTTATAGCACTAAATGACATTGAAATTCTACGATGGATACATTGCACCAACGAATCTATTATTGAAATCCACGGATTTTGTGACGCTTCCGAAAGGGCATACGCTGCAGCAGTGTATATTCGTGCTATCAACGGAACGTCAATACACACTAGTTTACTTTTGTCAAAAACTAGAGTCGCACCTCTTAAAACCAAATCTCTTGCACGGTTAGAATTGTGCGGAGCTGTACTATTGTCACATTTGTTGCTACACACCGTCGAGACCATGGAACTACAAAGGGCACGAATCTACGCTTGGTCAGATTCACAAATCACTCTGGCTTGGATTAAGGCAGCACCATATACGTGAACCACATTTGTTGCCAACAGAGTTGCTGAAATCCAAGAACTGACTGATGTTAAATGCTGGAGATACGTCCCGTCCAAAGACAATCCAGCGGACATCGCATCAAGGGGGCTGTCGCCCAGGGAGCTGATCACTAAACGGCCCGGAATACCTACAAACATTTGAAGAGCAATCTTACCCCATGTATGATATAGACCATACAGATCTTGAGACGAAAGCGTCCAAATTTCATGGGAGGTGAATGAACTGTTGTCCAGATTTTCGTCATTACAGCGACTAATACGAACTACAGCGTATTGGCTTCGCTTCATCAATAACGCTCGTAAAATATGGGAGCGGGTGTCTGGGCGCTCTCAGTAGAAGAACTAACCTGTGCTTAAAGGCGACTGATATTCATAGTACAGCAGGAGTTCTTCAGTGAGGAGATTAGTCAACTCGCCAACAATGAAATAGTGCATAAGGGCAGTAAATTGGCTAGACTTTTTACCTTCACAGAACATTTTAACGACACTCATAATCCATGATGTTCACATGAGACTGTTGCATGCTGGTCAACAATTAATGATGGCAACTCTTCGCGCAGAATATTGGGTCCTTCAACTAAAATCAAATGTTAAAAAATGCATCCACAAGTGTCTCAAATGTTTTCGATACACGGCATCGATGAAGCAGCAAAAAATGGGAAACCTCCCAGCCCCGCGAGTGAATGAAGCTCGACCATTCCAAACATCTGGGATGTATTATTGTTCAACTAAAGGCATGGAAGGGACGCTGTAACAAAATCACGAAGGCCTATATTGCTATTTTTATCTGTTTCTGTACGAAAGCGGTTCATCTTGAACTGGTTAGCGACTGCAGTACGTCTGCCATTCAAGCGCTTTACCGCCCGGCGTGGCATTTGCACCGACCTGTATAGTGATTGTGGAACTAATTTCCAAGGAGCCGCAAAAATCATTGATCTAGAAAAACCACGTCTACTAAGGCAGTGGGCCGAAGACATCGCGACTCAACTGCAGAAAAACGGAACTACGTGGCACTTCAACCCTTCGGCAGCACCACATATTGGGGGGCTCTGGGAAGCGGGAGTAAAATCAATGAAAGACCACTTGAAGAGATTGCAAAGCAACAAAGCGGCATCATCAAATTAAAAAAAAGATGCGTCAGCAAATACCAACAGCAACTCCAATTCATCGAAGAAGATTCGCTGCGTCGCAATTTTGGTCTAATGACACTCCACAAGTTCATCGCTTTGCCAGCCCATCCGACTCCAAACTGAATCATGCTGGCGACATACTTTGTGCACTATATAAACAAACACACGGTGGGCAAATGCATGTATTCATAATCAGCCATGTCATCAATAATTAAATATATAATTAATTCAAAGTGTGGAATTAGTTGGATTGGATATAAACTTAAGAGTTGGCAAAGCGAAGAACGAGTAAGTCAGTCGTCATCCAACATCCAATTCAGAACATCGCGCCTTTCTCAATCGTCCGTCGTCAATTAAATCTTTCTCAATCGTCCGTCGTCAATTAAATCCTTCTCAATCGTCCGTCGTCAATCATTCTCAATCGTCCGTCATCAAGATAATGAATAGTATTGAATATTAAATTATAAATTAAGTCTACATCTACTCAAAATAAAGAGAAAAATTCATAACTAATAGAAGACAAAAAATTGTGTTGTTTTCTTTCAATTTTCATTTATTTTTGAACGAAGATTTCCTTTCGAGGAAGTCTGTCTAAATTTGCAAATTGCCCTTAGAACCAACAAATCCAGGCGGCAAACATTGGTCCTTCGAGACGGATATAAAGATTTAAGGATTTAAGGATTTGTAAGTGCGCAACGAATTTGTAACATAACACAGTGAGTGTTATCGGTATATTCTTCGGTGAACTAATCGACTGATCAACAAAGTGAGTATCATCAGTTTAAAATAACACAGTGAGTGTTATCGGTATATTCTTCGGTGAACTAATCGACTGATCAACACAGTGAGTGTCATCAGTTTAATACAACACAGTGAGTGTTATCGGTATATTCTTCGGTGAATTAATCGACTGATCAACACAGTTAGTGTCATCAGTTTAATACAACACAGTGGGTGTTATCAGTGAACTTCGACTGATCAACACAGTGAGTATCATCAGCTTAATATAACACAGTGAGTGTTATCGATGAACTTTTCAACTGAACCTAACACAAACAACGGAAAGAGGCTGGTACAACGGGGGAGCAACGACCAAAATTCAGGTGTGTGGCAATTTTCTTTACATTTTTTATAATTTAAAAAACATAAACCGTCAATCAATTAAGACTTGTGTGTGTGAGTATATATCATATTATTGTTGTCATGAGTAAAACTAAAATGTCCGCGGTAATAGACGCGATTCAGACAATCGCATTAGAGTTGAAGTCTGACTACGAGGCTTATCAAAAGTTAGGTGTGCGAAAACAATCAGTCCACATGAATGAGGCGCGGCTGACGAACCTAGAGACCTCATTTGCAGAAGCGAGAACTGTACACCAAAAAATTGTGTAAGCTCCCAGTGAAGAAGCGAAAACAAAATACATGGAAGCTCGCACATTCCATGAATTAAAGGAACTGTTTTTAGCATATCAGTGTGATTTAAAGGAGCAGCTCACAACCGCCGAGAGCCCAAGCTTCATCAACAAATCGATTGCAGCATCAAAGATTCTGTCGGTTGAACTAAAGCTCCCTCCGATGACAATCCCCAATTTTGATGGCTCTTTAAATCTGTGGCCCGAATTCAAGGCTTTATTCGAAAGCCTAGTCGCCAAAAATTCTTCAATTTCTGAGGAACAAAAGCTTCAGTATTTAAAGGGCAACCTAAACGGTGAAGCAGCGCGTATGTTACGAAACACTGATACTAATTTTGAAACCACATGGGCTTTGCTAGTGAAGCGTTTTCAAAACGTCCGCTTGTTAAAGGACAATCAGTTCAAGTTGCTATTCGATCAGCAGAAAATGTTTCAAGAATCACCTGATGATTTAAAACTGCTTCTTGACACCACAAACGAAGCCAAACAGTCTTTAAAAAATCTTGGTGTGTCAGTGGATGCGTGGGAAGATGTGCTGATCGCGGTATTTGGGAATCCCACATTGCGACGCATGCGGATTCGTCGAAATCAAATGAATTCACTCCAGGTACAGTGCGTACACATAACTCCACAATTTTAAAATGTCCCATGTGCCAAGGGTCCTATGCGATCCGAAACTGTCCCAAATTTAAAGCTCTAAGCCCCGCGAAGAGACAGGACATAGTGAAAATATATAAGCTATATTTCAACTGTCTCTCTAATACTCAATATACCAGAGCATGTACAAGTAGCTTCACGTGTTATAAATGTAAGCAAAAGCATCATTCGCTCTTGCAAAATGAATCAACAAATTCAACACAGACTAAGGATTTGTGGTCACCGGGAACAACCCAGTCATCAGCTCAACAAGCAGAATCGTATGCACAAAGACCACAACTCGCTTCACCAGAACAGCCAACGGTTTCTACCCAAATGATGTCAACATATAGCACTTACTTAGCCGAGTCCAACACAGTTCAGACTGTGCTTCTCGCTACTGCACTGATTAAGGTAGTCCCGAAAGTTGGCCAACCGGTGGTCTTGCGTGCGCTTTTAGATCCGGGATCAGAAACATCCCTAAGAATCTTCTTTCCAACTACTAAGATTGAAAAAAGAGAAGGCCACCGTATTGGTTCTGGGAGTCGGAGGAACGAACACGGGTGTCTCCAAACACAAAGTATCCTTCACGATAAATTTATGTATCAACAACCAATTCAAATTACATATAACAGCATTGATTATACCTAAGGTCACATCTGATTTGCCAATGAGAAATATTCAGAGTGCTGACTGGAATCAACTCCGAAGTCTGCAATTAGCAGATCCGACTTTTAGTAAACGAAGCAAAATCGACATCTTGCTTGGTGCAGACGTGTTTCCATCAATCATTCTGGAGGGTATCGTGAAGGGTACACCAGGCACGCCAATGGCTCCAAACACTGAGCTAGGTTGGGTGTTGTCCGGTGGTGTTCTCCCGACAAAAAAATCGATAACATCTCTTCACATTACCGCTGAGGATCGAGATGTAGACAAAATTCTTTCGAAGTTTTGGGAACTAGAAGATATAGCCAAGAAGTCGTTGCTTTCACCAGAAGATAAACAGTGTGAATTACACTTTTGTCGAACTCATCAACGTCAGGCTGATGGGAAATATGTGGTTCAGCTCCCATTCAAGGAAGGAAGGCGACCCTCAATCGGACGATCGTATAATTCAGCGAGGATTAGATATCTTCAACTGGAGAAAAAATTCCATTCCAACAAATTTTTCCATCAGGAATACAAAAAGGTCATTGATGAATATAAAGACTTGGGCCATATGACAGAGATAAATACCATGTCGTTGGGAGACCACTATTTCGTTCCACACCACGCGGTGATAAAAGAATCCAGTTCCACCACCAAGATGCGAATTGTATTTGATGCATCATGCAAATCGTCAGATGGTACGTTACTAAACGACCATTTACTCGTTGGTCCAAGGTTGCAAGACGATATATTCGAACACGTCACTCGATTTCGAAAACATAAGGTCGCATTTATAGCCGACATCAATAAAATGTACAGGCAAATTTGGGTGCCTCCAAATGATTCGGCTTATCAACTTATCTTGTGGAGAGATAAAAATGACGAAGATATAAAAGCGTACCGTCTGAATACCGTCACCTTTGGCACGGCTGCAGCACCATACTTGGCTGTTCGCACATTGCAACAACTGGCTACGACTATCCGCTGGCATCGAAAATTGCCAAGGAAAATTTCTTTGTAGACGATATCATTCATGGGGCAGACTCAGTCAGTGAGGCTCTGGAGATGCAGCACCAACTCATTTCCATGTTGAACAAGGGAGGATTTCCATTAACGAAATGGGCAAGTAACAGCGCAAGGTTGTTAGAAGCCGTTCCAGAAGAAGACCGAGAAATAGGGATACCATTGTCATTTGATGACAATAACGCAATCAAAACCTTGGGAATCCAATGGCATCCAGGAAGGGAAACATTTTCATTCAAAATAATGCTTCCAGAACAAACGAGAGCAACAAAAAGAACAATTCTCTCAGACATCGCTCGGCTCTATGACCCCTTGGGATGGATTTCCCGTGCAACATTCTTGGCAAAATCCTAATGCAAGAAATATGGAAGGCACACCAATCATGGGATGAGGAACTGTCAGAAGCAATCGTTACGACGTGGTGTTTCTTGGAAGCAGAACTTATAGCACTAAATGACATTGAAATTCTACGATGGATACATTGCACCAACGAATCTATTATTGAAATCCACGGATTTTGTGACGCTTCCGAAAGGGCATACGCTGCAGCAGTGTATATTCGTGCTATCAACGGAACGTCAATACACACTAGTTTACTTTTGTCAAAAACTAGAGTCGCACCTCTTAAAACCAAATCTCTTGCACGGTTAGAATTGTGCGGAGCTGTACTATTGTCACATTTGTTGCTACACACCGTCGAGACCATGGAACTACAAAGGGCACGAATCTACGCTTGGTCAGATTCACAAATCACTCTGGCTTGGATTAAGGCAGCACCATATACGTGTACCACATTTGTTGCCAACAGAGTTGCTGAAATCCAAGAACTGACTGATGTTAAATGCTGGAGATACGTCCCGTCCAAAGACAATCCAGCGGACATCGCATCAAGGGGGCTGTCGCCCAGGGAGCTGATCACTAAACGGCCCGGAATACCTACAAACATTTGAAGAGCAATCTTACCCCATGTATGATATAGACCATACAGATCTTGAGACGAAAGCGTCCAAATTTCATGGGAGGTGAATGAACTGTTGTCCAGATTTTCGTCATTACAGCGACTAATACGAACTACAGCGTATTGGCTTCGCTTCATCAATAACGCTCGTAAAATATGGGAGCGGGTGTCTGGGCGCTCTCAGTAGAAGAACTAACCTGTGCTTAAAGGCGACTGATATTCATAGTACAGCAGGAGTTCTTCAGTGAGGAGATTAGTCAACTCGCCAACAATGAAATAGTGCATAAGGGCAGTAAATTGGCTAGACTTTTTACCTTCACAGAACATTTTAACGACACTCATAATCCATGATGTTCACATGAGACTGTTGCATGCTGGTCAACAATTAATGATGGCAACTCTTCGCGCAGAATATTGGGTCCTTCAACTAAAATCAAATGTTAAAAAATGCATCCACAAGTGTCTCAAATATTTTCGATACACGGCATCGATGAAGCAGCAAAAAATGGGAAACCTCCCAGCCCCGCGAGTGAATGAAGCTCGACCATTCCAAACATCTGGGATGTATTATTGTTCAACTAAAGGCATGGAAGGGACGCTGTAACAAAATCACGAAGGCCTATATTGCTATTTTTATCTGTTTCTGTACGAAAGCGGTTCATCTTGAACTGGTTAGCGACTGCAGTACGTCTGCCATTCAAGCGCTTTACCGCCCGGCGTGGCATTTGCACCGACCTGTATAGTGATTGTGGAACTAATTTCCAAGGAGCCGCAAAAATCATTGATCTAGAAAAACCACGTCTACTAAGGCAGTGGGCCGAAGACATCGCGACTCAACTGCAGAAAAACGGAACTACGTGGCACTTCAACCCTTCGGCAGCACCACATATTGGGGGGCTCTGGGAAGCGGGAGTAAAATCAATGAAAGACCACTTGAAGAGATTGCAAAGCAACAAAGCGGCATCATCAAATTAAAAAAAAGATGCGTCAGCAAATACCAACAGCAACTCCAATTCATCGAAGAAGATTCGCTGCGTCGCAATTTTGGTCTAATGAAACTCCACGAGTTCATCGCTTTGCCAGTCCATCCGACACCAAACTGAATCATGCTGGCGACATACGTTGTGCACTATATAAACAAACACACGGTGGGCAAATGCATGTATTCATAATCAGCCATGTCATCAATAATTAAATATATAATTAATTCAAAGTGTGGAATTAGTTGGATTGGATATAAACTTAAGAGTTGGCAAAGCGAAGAACGAGTAAGTCAGTCGTCATCCAACATCCAATTCAGAACATCGCGCCTTTCTCAATCGTCCGTCGTCAATTAAATCTTTCTCAATCGTCCGTCGTCAATTAAATCCTTCTCAATCGTCCGTCGTCAATCATTCTCAATCGTCCGTCATCAAGATAATGAATAGTATTGAATATTAAATTATAAATTAAGTCTACATCTACTCAAAATAAAGAGAAAAATTCATAACTAATAGAAGACAAAAAATTGTGTTGTTTTCTTTCAATTTTCATTTATTTTTGAACGAAGATTTCCTTTCGAGGAAGTCTGTCTAAATTTGCAAATTGCCCTTAGAACCAACAAATCCAGGCGGCAAACATTGGTCCTTCGAGACGGATATAAAGATTTAAGGATTTAAGGATTTGTAAGTGCGCAACGAATTTGTAACATAACACAGTGAGTGTTATCGGTATATTCTTCGGTGAACTAATCGACTGATCAACAAAGTGAGTGTCATCAGTTTAAAATAACACAGTGAGTGTTATCGGTATATTCTTCGGTGAACTAATCGACTGATCAACACAGTGAGTGTCATCAGTTTAATACAACACAGTGAGTGTTATCGGTATATTCTTCGGTGAATTAATCGACTGATCAACACAGTTAGTGTCATCAGTTTAATACAACACAGTGGGTTTTATCAGTGAACTTCGACTGATCAACACAGTGAGTATCATCAGCTTAATATAACACAGTGAGTGTTATCGATGAACTTTTCAACTGAACCTAACACAAACAACGGAAAGAGGCTGGTACAACGGGGGAGCAACGACCAAAATTCAGGTGTGTGGCAATTTTCTTTACATTTTTTATAATTTAAAAAAACATAAACCGTCAATCAATTAAGACTTGTGTGTGTGAGTATATATCATATTATTGTTGTCATGAGTAAAACTAAAATGTCCGCGGTAATAGACGCGATTCAGACAATCGCATTAGAGTTGAAGTCTGACTACGAGGCTTATCAAAAGTTAGGTGTGCGAAAACAATCAGTCCACATGAATGAGGCGCGGCTGACGAACCTAGAGACCTCATTTGCTGAAGCGAGAACTTTACACCAAAAAATTGTGTAAGCTCCCAGTGAAGAAGCGAAAACAAAATACATGGAAGCTCGCACATTCCATGAATTAAAGGAACTGTTTTTAGCATATCAGTGTGATTTAAAGGAGCAGCTCACAACCGCCGAGAGCCCAAGCTTCATCAACAAATCGATTGCAGCATCAAAGATTCTGTCGGTTGAACTAAAGCTCCCTCCGATGACAATCCCCAATTTTGATGGCTCTTTAAATCTGTGGCCCGAATTCAAGGCTTTATTCGAAAGCCTAGTCGCCAAAAATTCTTCAATTTCTGAGGAACAAAAGCTTCAGTATTTAAAGGGCAACCTAAACGGTGAAGCAGCGCGTATGTTACGAAACACTGATACTAATTTTGAAACCACATGGGCTTTGCTAGTGAAGCGTTTTCAAAACGTCCGCTTGTTAAAGGACAATCAGTTCAAGTTGCTATTCGATCAGCAGAAAATGTTTCAAGAATCACCTGATGATTTAAAACTGCTTCTTGACACCACAAACGAAGCCAAACAGTCTTTAAAAAATCTTGGTGTGTCAGTGGATGCGTGGGAAGATGTGCTGATTTATCACACAGTGCAAGGGCTTCCGTCTACCACTCGCGGTATTTGGGAATCCCACATTGCGACGCATGCGGATTCGTCGAAATCAAATGAATTCACTCCAGGTACAGTGCGTACACATAACTCCACAATTTTAAAATGTTCCATGTGCCAAGGGTCCTATGCGATCCGAAACTGTCCCAAATTTAAAGCTCTAAGCCCCGCGAAGAGACAGGACATAGTGAAAATATATAAGCTATATTTCAATTGTCTCTCTAATACTCAATATACCAGAGCATGTACAAGTAGCTTCACGTGTTATAAATGTAAGCAAAAGCATCATTCGCTCTTGCAAAATGAATCAACAAATTCAACACAGACTAAGGATTTGTGGTCACCGGGAACAACCCAGTCATCAGCTCAACAAGCAGAATCGTATGCACAAAGACCACAACTCGCTTCACCAGAACAGCCAACGGATTCTACCCAAATGATGTCAACATATAGCACTTACTTAGCCGAGTCCAACACAGTTCAGACTGTGCTTCTCGCTACTGCACTGATTAAGGTAGTCCCGAAAGTTGGCCAACAGGTGGTCTTGCGTGCGCTTTTAGATGCGGGAACAGAAACATCCCTAAGAATCTGCTTTCCAACTACTAAGATTGAAAAAAGAGAAGGCCACCGTATTGGTTCTGGGAGTCGGAGGAACGAAAACGGGTGTCTCCAAACACAAAGTATCCTTCACGATAAATGTCATTTGATGACAATAACGCAATCAAAACCTTGGGAATCCAATGGCATCCAGGAAGGGAAACATTTTCATTCAAAATAATGCTTCCAGAACAAACGAGAGCAACAAAAAGAACAATTCTCTCAGACATCGCTCGGCTCTATGACCCCTTGGGATGGATTTCCCCGTGCAACATTCTTGGCAAAATCCTTATGCAAGAAATATGGAAGGCACACCAATCATGGGATGAAGAACTGTCAGAAGCAATCGTTACGACGTGGTATTCCTTGAAAGCAGAACTTATAGCACTAAATGACATAGAAATTCTACGATGGATACATTGCACCAACGAATCTATTATTGAAATCCACGGATTTTGTGACGCTTCCGAAAGGGCATACGCTGCAGCAGTGTATATTCGTGCTATCAACGGAACGTCAATACACACTAGTTTACTTTTGTCAAAAACTAGAGCGCACCTCTTAAAACCAAACCTCTTGCACGGTTAGAATTGTGCGGAGCTGTACTATTGTAACATTTGTTGCTACACACCATCGAGACCATGGAACTACAAAGGGCACGAATCTACGCTTGGTCAGATTCACAAATCACTCTGGCTTGGAGCACCATATACGCGAGCCACATTTGTTGCCAACAGAGTTGCTGAAATCCAAGTACTGACTGATGTTAAATGCTGGAGATACGTCCCGGCCAAAGACAATCCAGCGGACATCGCATCAAGGGGGCTGTCGCCCAGGGAGCTGATCACTAAGGATCAGTGGTGGAACGGCCCGGAATACCTACAAACATTTGAAGAGCAATCTTACCCCATGTATGATATAGACCATACAGATCTTGAGACGAAAGCGTCCAAATTTCATGGGAGGTTAATGAACTGTTGTCCAGATTTTCGTCATTACAGCGACTAATACGAACTACAGCGTATTGGCTTCGCTTCATCAATAACGCTCGTAAAATATCGGAGCGGGTGTCTGGGCGCTCTCAGTAGAAGAACTAACCTGTGCTTAAAGGCGACTGATATTCATAGTACAGCAGGAGTTCTTCAGTGAGGAGATTAGTCAACTCGCCAACAATGAAATAGTGCATAAGGGCAGTAAATTGGCTAGACTTTTTACCTTCACAGAACATTTTAACGACACTCATAATCCATGATGTTCACATGAGACTGTTGCATGCTGGTCAACAATTAATGATGGCAACTCTTCGCGCAGAATATTGGGTCCTTCAACTAAAATCAAATGTTAAAAAATGCATCCACAAGTGTCTCAAATGTTTTCGATACACGGCATCGATGAAGCAGCAAAAAATGGGAAACCTCCCAGCCCCGCGAGTGAATGAAGCTCGACCATTCCAAACATCTGGGATGTATTATTGTTCAACTAAAGGCATGGAAGGGACGCTGTAACAAAATCACGAAGGCCTATATTGCTATTTTTATCTGTTTCTGTACGAAAGCGGTTCATCTTGAACTGGTTAGCGACTGCAGTACGTCTGCCATTCAAGCGCTTTACCGCCCGGCGTGGCATTTGCACCGACCTGTATAGTGATTGTGGAACTAATTTCCAAGGAGCCGCAAAAATCATTGATCTAGAAAAACCACATCTACTAAGGCAGTGGGCCGAAGACATCGCGACTCAACTGCAGAAAAACGGAACTACGTGGCACTTCAACCCTTCGGCAGCACCACATATTGGGGGGCTCTGGGAAGCGGGAGTAAAATCAATGAAAACCACTTGAAGAGATTGCAAAGCAACAAAGCGGCATCATCAAATTAAAAAAAAGATGCGTCAGCAAATACCAGCAGCAACTCAAATTCATCGAAGAAGATTTGCTGCGTCGCAATTTTGGTCTAATGACACTCCACGAGTTCATCGCTTTGCCAGCCCATCCCACAATGTTGTTCTAATTACACTCTATCGCTCTGTGTCGGATGGGCTGGCAATCCATCCGACACTAAACTGAATCATGCTGGCGACATACTTTGTGCACTATATAAACAAACACACGGTGGGCAAATGCATGTATTCATAATCAGCCATGTCATCAATAATTAAATATATAATTAATTCAAAGTGTGGAATTTGTTGGATTGGATATAAACTTAAGAGTTGGCAAAGCGAAGAACGAGTAAGTCAGTCGTCATCCAACATCCAATTCAGAACATCGCGCCTTTCTCAATCGTCCGTCGTCAATTAAATCTTTCTCAATCGTCCGTCGTCAAATAAATCCTTCTCAATCGTCCGTCGTCAATCATTCTCAATCGTCCGTCATCAAGTTAATGAATAGTATTGAATATTAAATTATAAATTAAGTCTACATTTACTCAAAATAAAGAGAAAAATGCATAACTAATAGAAGACAAAAAATTGTGTTGTTTTCTTTCAATTTTGATTTATTTTTGAACGAAGATTTCCATTCGAGGAAGTCTGTCTAAATTTGCAAATTGCCCTTAGAACCAACAAATCCAGGCGGCAAACATTGGTCCTTCGAGCCGGATATAAAGATTTAAGGATTTAAGGATTTAAGGATTTGTAAGTGCGCAACGAATTTGTAACATAACACAGTGAGTGTTATCGGTATATTCTTCGGTGAACTAATCGACTGATCAACACAGTGAGTGTCATCAGTTTAACATAATACAGTGAGTGTTATCGGTATATTCTTCGGTGAACTAACCGACTGATCAACACAGTGAGTGTCATCAGTTTAATACAACACAGTGAGTGTTATCGGTATATTCTTCGGTGAACTAATCGACTGATCAACACAGTGAGTGTCATCAGTTTAATACAACACAGTGAGTGTCATCAGTGAACTTCGACTGATCAACACAGTGAGTGTCATCAGCTTAATATAACACAGTGAGTGTTATCGATGAACTTTTCAACAGAACCTAACACAAACAACGGAAAGAGGCTGGTACAACGGGGGAGCAACGACCAAAATTCAGGTGTGTGGCAATTTTCTTTACATTTTTTATAATTTAAAAAACATAAACCGTCAATCAATTAAGACTTGTGTGTGTGAGTATATATCATATTATTGTTGTCATGAGTAAAACTAAAATGTCCGCGGTAATAGACGCGATTCAGACAATCGCATTAGAGTTGAAGTCTGACTACGAGGCTTATCAAAAGTTAGGTGTGCGAAAACAGTCAGTCCACATGAATGAGGCGCGGCTGACGAACCTAGAGACCTCATTTGCAGAAGCGAGAACTGTACACCAAAAAATTGTGTAAGCTCCCAGTGAAGAAGCGAAAACAAAATACATGGAAGCTCGCACATTCCATGAATTAAAGGAACTGTTTCTCGCATATCAGTGTGATTTAAAGGAGCAGCTTACAACCGCCGAGAGCCCAATCTTCATCAACAAATCGATTGCAGCATCAAAGATTCCGTCGGTTGAACTAAAGCTCCCTCCGATGACAATCCCCAATTTTGATGGCTCTTTAAATCTGTGGCCCGAATTCAAGGCTTTATTCGAAAGCCTAGTCGCCAAAAATTCTTCAATTTCTGAGGAACAAAAGCTTCAGTATTTAAAGGGCAACCTAAACGGTGAAGCAGCGCGTATGTTACGAAACACTGATACTAATTTTGAAACCACATGGGCTTTGCTAGTGAAGCGTTTTCAAAACGTCCGCTTGTTAAAGGACAATCAGTTCAAGTTGCTGTTTGAGCAGCAGAAAATGTTTCAAGAATCACCTGATGATTTAAAACTGCTTCTTGACACCACAAACGAAGCCAAACAGTCTTTAAAAAATCTTGGTGTGTCAGTGGATGCGTGGGAAGATGTGCTGATTTATCACACAGTGCAAGGGCTTCCGTCTACCACTCGCGGTATTTGGGAATCCCACATTGCGACGCATGCGGATTCGTCGAAATCAAAGGAATTCACTCCAGGTACAGTGCGTACACATAACTCCACAATTTTAAAATGTCCCATGTGCCAAGGGTCCCATGCGATCCGAAACTGTCATAGTGAAAATATATAAGCTAAATTTCAACTGTCTCTCTAATACTCAATATACCAGAGCATGTACAAGTAGCTTCACGTGTTATAAATGTAAGCAAAAGCATCATTCGCTCTTGCAAAATGAATCAACAAATTCAACACAGACTAAGGATTTGTGGTCACCGGGAACAACCCAGTCATCAGCTCAACAAGCAGAATCGTATGCACAAAGACCACAACTCGCTTCACCAGAACAGCCAACGGATTCCACCCAAATGATGTCAACATATAGCACTTACTTAGCCGAGTCCAACACAGTTCAGACTGTGCTTCTCGCTACTGCACTGATTAAGGTAGTCCCGAAAGTTGGCCAACCGGTGGTCTTGCGTGCGCTTTTAGATCCGGGATCAGAAACATCCCTAAGAATCTGCTTTCCAACTACTAAGATTGAAAAAAGAGAAGGCCACCGTATTGGTTCTGGGAGTCGGAGGAACGAACACGGGTGTCTCCAAACACAAAGTATCCTTCACGATAAATTTATGTATCAACAACCAATTCAAATTACATATAACAGCATTGATTATACCTAAGGTCACATCTGATTTGCCAATGAGAAATATTCAGAGTGCTGACTGGAATCAACTCCGAAGTCTGCAATTAGCAGATCCGACTTTTAGTAAACGAAGCAAAATCGACATCTTGCTTGGTGCAGACGTGTTTCCATCAATCATTCTGGAGGGTATCGTGAAGGGTACACCAGGCACGCCAATGGCTCAAAACACTGAGCTAGGTTGGGTGTTGTCCGGTGGTGTTCTCCCGACAAAAAAATCGATAACATCTCTTCACATTACCGCTGAGGATCGAGATGTAGACAAAATTCTTTCGAAGTTTTGGGAACTAGAAGATATAGCCAAGAAGTCGTTGCTTTCACCAGAAGATAAACAGTGTGAATTACACTTTTGTCGAACTCATCAACGTCAGGCTGATGGGAAATATGTGGTTCAGCTCCCATTCAAGGAAGGAAGGCGACCGTCAATCGGACGATCGTATAATTCAGCGAGGATTAGATATCTTCAACTGGAGAAAAAATTCCATTCCAACAAATTTTTCCATCAGGAATACAAAAAGGTCATTGATGAATATAAAGACTTGGGCCTTATGACAGAGATAAATACCATGTCGTTGGGAGACCACTATTTCGTTCCACACCACGCGGTGATAAAAGAATCCAGTTCCACCACCAAGATGCGAATTGTATTTGATGCATCATGCAAATCGTCAGATGGTACGTTACTAAACGACCATTTACTCGTTGGTCCAAAGTTGCAAGACGATATATTCGAACACGTCACTCGATTTCGAAAACATAAGGTCGCATTTATAGCCGACATCAATAAAATGTACAGGCAAATTTGATCCAAATGATTCGGCTTATCAACTTATCTTGTGGAGAGATAAAAATGACGAAGATATAAAAGCGTACCGTCTGAATACCGTCACCTTTGGCACGGCTGCAGCACCTAACTTGGCTGTTCGCACATTGCAACAACTTGCTACAGATGAACGAGACGACTATCCGCTGGCATTGAAAATTGCCAAGGAAAATTTCTATGTAGACGATATCATTCATGGGGCAGACTCAGTTAGTGAGGCTCTGGAGATGCAGCACCAACTCATTTCCATGTTGAACAAGGGAGGATTTCCATTAACGAAATGGGCAAGTAACAGCGCAAGGTTGTTAGAAGCCGTTCCAGAAGAAGACCGAGAAATAGGGATACCATTGTCATTTGATGACAATAACGCAATCAAAACCTTGGGAATCCAATGGCATCCAGGAAGGGAAACATTTTCATTCAAAATAATGCTTCCAGACGAGAGCAACAAATAGAACAATTCTCTCAGACATCGCTCGGCTCTATGACCCCTTGGGATGGATTTCCCGTGCAACATTCTTGGCAAAATCCTAATGCAAGAAATATGAAAGGCACACCAATCATGGGATGAGGAACTGTCAGAAGCAATCGTTACGACGTGGTGTTCCTTGGAAGCAGAACTTATAGCACTAAATGACATTGAAATTCTACGATGGATACATTGCACCAACGAATCTATTATTGAAAACCACGGATTTTGTGACGCTTCCGAAAGGGCATACGCTGCAGCAGTGTATATTCGTGCTATCAACGGAACGTCAATACACACTAGTTTACTTTTGTCAAAAACTAGAGTCGCACCTCTTAAAACCAAATCTCTTGCACGGTTAGAATTGTGCGGAGCTGTACTATTGTCACATTTGTTGCTACACACCGTCGAGACCATGGAACTACAAAGGGCACGAATCTACGCTTGGTCAGATTCACAAATCACTCTGGCTTGGATTAAGGCAGCACCATATACGCGAACCACATTTGTTGCCAACAGAGTTGCTGAAATCCAAGAACTGACTGATGTTAAATGCTGGAGATACGTCCCGTCCAAAGACAATCCAGCGGACATCGCATCAAGGGGGCTGTCGCCCAGGGAGCTGATCACTAAACGGCCCGGAATACCTACAAACATTTGAAGAGCAATCTTACCCCATGTATGATATAGACCATACAGATCTTGAGACGAAAGCGTCCAAATTTCATGGGAGGTGAATGAACTGTTGTCCAGATTTTCGTCATTACAGCGACTAATACGAACTACAGCGTTTTGGCTTCGCTTCATCAATAACGCTCGTAAAATATCGGAGCGGGTGTCTGGGCGCTCTCAGTAGAAGAACTAACCCGTGCTTAAAGGCGACTGATATTCATAGTACAGCAGGAGTTCTTCAGTGAGGAGATTAGTCAACTCGCCAACAATGAAATAGTGCATAAGGGCAGTAAATTGGCTAGACTTTTTACCTTCACAGAACATTTTAAAGACACTCATAATCCATGATGTTCACATGAGACTGTTGCATGCTGGTCAACAATTAATGATGGCAACCCTTCGCGCAGAATATTGGGTCCTTCAACTAAAATCAAATGTTAAAAAATGCATCCACAAGTGTCTCAAATGTTTTCGATACACGGCATCGATGAAGCAGCAAAAAATGGGAAACCTCCCAGCCCCGCGAGTGAATGAAGCTCGACCATTCCAAAGATCTGGGGTGGATTATGCTGGACCTGTTCAACTAAAGGCATGGAAGGGACGCTGTAACAAAATCACGAAGGCCTATATTGCTATTTTTATCTGTTTCTGTACGAAAGCGGTTCATCTTGAACTGGTTAGCGACTGCAGTACGTCTGCCATTCAAGCGCTTTACCGCCCGGCGTGGCATTTGCACCGACCTGTATAGTGATTGTGGAACTAATTTCCTAGGAGCCGCAAAAATCATTGATCTAGAAAAACCACGTCTACTAAGGCAGTGGGCCGAAGACATCGCGACTCAACTGCAGAAAAACGGAACTACGTGGCACTTCAACCCTTCGGCAGCACCACATATTGGGGGGCTCTGGGAAGCGGGAGTAAAATCAATGAAAGACCACTTGAAGAGATTGCAAAGCAACAAAGCGGCATCATCAAATTAAAAAAAATATGCGTCAGCAAATACCAGCAGCAACTCCAATTCATCGAAGAAGATTCGCTGCGTCGCAATTTTGGTCTAATGACACTCCACGAGTTCATCGCTTTGCCAGCCCATCCCACAATGTTGTTCTAATTACACTCCACGAGTCTATCGCATTGCCAGCCCATCCGACACCAAACTGAATCATGCTGGCGACATACTTTGTGCACTATATAAACAAACACACGGTGGGCAAATGCATGTATTCATAATCAGCCATGTCATCAATAATTAAATATATAATTAATTCAAAGTGTGGAATTTGTTGGATTGGATATAAACTTAAGAGTTGGCAAAGCGAAGAACGAGTAAGTCAGTCGTCATCCAACATCCAATTCAGAACATCGCGCCTTTTTCAATCGTCCGTCGTCAATTAAATCTTTCTCAGTCGTCCGTCGTCAATTAAATCCTTCTCAATCGTCCGTCGTCAATCATTCTCAATCGTCCGTCATCAAGTTAATGAATAGTATTGAATATTAAATTATAAATTAAGTCTACATTTACTCAAAATAAAGAGAAAAATTCATAACTAATAGAAGACAAAAAATTGTGTTGTTTTCTTTCAATTTTGATTTATTTTTGAACGAAGATTTCCTTTCGAGGAAGTCTGTCTAAATTTGCAAATTGCCCTTAGAACCAACAAATCCAGGCGGCAAACATTGGTCCTTCGAGACGGATATAAAGATTTAAGGATTTAAGGATTTGTAAGTGCGCAACGAATTTGTAACATAACACAGTGAGTGTTATCGGTATATTCTTCGGTGAACTAATCGACTGATCAACAAAGTGAGTGTCATCAGTTTAAAATAACACAGTGAGTGTTATCGGTATATTCTTCGGTGAACTAATCGACTGATCAACACAGTGAGTGTCATCAGTTTAATACAACACAGTGAGTGTTATCGGTATATTCTTCGGTGAATTAATCGACTGATCAACACAGTTAGTGTCATCAGTTTAATACAACACAGTGAGTGTTATCAGTGAACTTAGACTGATCAGCACAGTGAGTGTCATCAGCTTAATATAATACAGTGAGTGTTATCGATGAACTTTTCAACTGAACCTAACACAAACAACGGAAAGAGGCTGGTACAACGGGGGAGCAACGACCAAAATTCAGGTGTGTGGCAATTTTCTTTACATTTTTTATAATTTTAAAAACATAAACCGTCAATCAATTAAGACTTGTGTGTGTGAGTATATATCATATTATTGTTGTCATGAGTAAAACTAAAATGTCCGCGGTAATAGACGCGATTCAGACAATCGCATTAGAGTTGAAGTCTGACTACGAGGCTTATCAAAAGTTAGGTGTGCGAAAAAAATCAGTCCACATGAATGAGGCGCGGCTGACGAACCTAGAGACTTCATTTGCAGAAGCGATAACTTTACACCAAAAAATTGTGGAAGCTCCCAGTGAAGAAGCGAAAACAAAATACATGGAAGCTCGCACATTCCATGAATTAAAGGAACTGTTTTTCGCATATCAGTGTGATTTAAAGGAGCAGCTCACAATCGCCGAGAGCCCAAGCTTCCTCAACAAATCGATGGCAGTATCAAAGATTCCGTCGGTTGAACTAAAGCTCCCTCCGATGACAATCCCCAATTTTGATGGCTCTTTAAATCTGTGGCCCGAATTCAAGGCTTTATTCGAAAGCCTAGTCGCCAAAAATTCTTCAATTTCTGAGGCACAAAAGCTTCAGTATTTAAAGGGCAACCTAAGCGGTGAAGCAGCGCGTATGTTACGAAACACTGATACTAGTTTTGAAACCGCATGGGCTTTACTAGTGAAGCGTTTTCAAAACGTCCGATTGTTAAAGGACAATCAGTTCAAGTTGCTGTTCGAGCAGCAGAAAATGTTTCAGAATCACCTGAAGATTTAAAACTGCTTCTTGACACCACAAACGAAGCCAAACAGTCTTTAGAAAATCTTGGTGTGTCAGTGGATGTGCTGATTTATCACACAGTGCAAGGGCTTCCGTCTACCACTCGCGGTATTTGGGAATCCCACATTGCGACGCATGCGGATTCGTCGAAATCGAAGAAATTCACTCCAGGTACAGTGCGTACACATAACTCCACAAAATGTCCCATGTGCCAAGGGTCCCATGCGATCCGAAACTGTCCCAAATTTAAAGCTCTAAGCCCCGCGAAGAGACAGGACATAGTGAAAAGATATAAGCTATGTTTCAACTGTCTCTCTAATACTCACTATACCAGAGCATGTACAAGTAGCTTCACGTGTTATAAATGTAAGCAAAAGCATCATTCGCTCTTGCAAAATGAATCAACAAATTCAACACAGACTAAGGATTTGTGGTCACCGGGAACAACCCAGTCATCAGCTCAACAAGCAGAATCATATGCACAAAGACCACAACTCGCTTCAACAGAAGAGCCAACTGAGTCCACCCAAATGATATCAACATATAGCACTTACTTAGCCGAGTCCAAGACAGTTCAGACTGTGATTCTCGCTACTGCACTGATTAAGGTAGTCCCGAAAGTTGGCCAACCGGTGGTCTTGCGTGCGCTTTTAGATCCGGGATCAGAAACATCCCTAAGAATCTGCTTTCCAACTACTAAGATTGAAAAAAGAGAAGGCCACCGTAATAGTTCTGGGAGAAGTCGTTGCTTTCACCAGAAGATGAACAGTGTGAATTACACTTTTGTCGAACTCATCAACGTCAGGCTGATGGGAAATATGTGGTTCAGCTCCCATTCAAGGAAGGAAGGCGACCCTCAATCGGACGATCGTATAATTCAGCGAGGATTAGATATCTTCAACTGAAGAAAAAATTCCATTCCAACAAATTTTTCCATTAGGAATACAAAAAGATCATTGATGAATATAAAGACTTGGGCCATATGACAGAGATAAATACCATGTCGTTGGGAGACCACTATTTCGTTCCACACCACGCGGTGATAAAAGAATCCAGTTCCACCACCAAGATGCGAATTGTATTTGATGCATCCTGCAAATCGTCAGATGGTACGTCACTAAACGACCATTTACTCGTTGGTCCAAGGTAGCAAGACGATATATTCGAACACGTCACTCGATTTCGAAAACATAAGGTCGCATTTATAGCCGACATCAATAAAATGTACAGGCAAATTTGGGTGCCTCCAAATGATTCGGCTTATCAACTTATCTTGTGGAGAGATAAAAATGACGAAGATATAAAAGCGTACCGTCTGAATACCGTCACCTTTGGCACGGCTGCAGCACCTAACTTGGCTGTTGGCACATTTCAACAACTGGCTACAGATGAACGAGACGACTATCCGCTGGCATTGAAAATTGCCAAGGAAAATTTCTATGTAGACGATATCATTCATGGGGCAGACTCAGTCAGTGCTGAAGTGCTCTGGAGATGCAGCACCAACTCATTTCCATGTTGAACAAGGGAGGATTTCCATTAACGAAATGGGCAAGTAACAGCGCAAGGTTGTTAGAAGCCGTTCCAGAAGAAGACCGAGAAATAGGAATACCATTGTCATTTGATGACAATAACACAATCAAAACCTTGGGAATCCAATGGCATCCAGGAAGGGAAACATTTTCATTCAAAATAATGCTTCCAGAACAAACGAGAGCAACAAAAAGAACAATTCTCTTAGACATCGCTCGGCTCTATGACCCCTTGGGATGGATTTCCCCGTGCGTCATTCTTGGCAAAATCCTAATGCAAGAAATATGGAAGGCACACCAATCATGGGATGAGGAGCTGTCAGAAGCAATCGTTACGACGTGGTGTTCCTTGAAAGCAGAACTTATAGCACTAAATGACATAGAAATTCCACGATGGATACATTGCACCAACGAATCTATTATTGAAATCCACGGATTTTGTGACGCTTCCGAAAGGGCATACGCTGCAGCAGTGTATATTCGTGCTATCAACGGAACGTCAATACACACTAGTTTACTGTTGTCAAAAACTAGAGTAGCACCTCTAAAAACCAAATCTCTTGCACGGTTAGAATTGTGCGGAGCTGTACTATTGTCACATTTGTTGGTACACACCATCGACACCATGGAACTACAAAGGGCACGAATCTACGCTTGGTCAGATTCACACATCCCTCTGGCTTGGATTAAGGCAGCACCATATACGGGAACCACATTTGTTGCCAACAGAGTTGCTGAAATCCAAGAACTGACTGATGTTAAATGCTGGAGATACGTCCCGTCCAAAGACAATCCAGCGGACATCGCATCAAGGGGGCTGTCGCCCAGGGAGCTGATCACTAAGGATCAGTGGTGGAACGGCCCGGAATACCTACAAACATTTGAAGAGCAATCTTACCCCATGTATGATATAGAACAAACAGATCTTGAGACGAAAGCGTCCAAATTTCCCAAGGTAAAGAACGATTTCATTGAATCCGGACCAACCATAGCAAATATTTTCCACATTTGCACACATGTTCACTCATGGGAGATTAATGAACTGTTGTCCAGATTTTCGTCATTACAGCGACTAATACGAACTACAGCGTATTGGCTTTCGCTTTTATAGTACATGGCATCGATGAAGCAGCAAAAAATGGGAAACCTCCCAGCCCCGCGAGTGAATGAAGCTCAACCATTCCAAACATCTGGGGTGGATTATGCTGAACTTATACAACTAAACGCATGGAAGGGACGCTGTAACAAAATCACGAAGGCCTATATTGCTATTTTTATCTGTTTCTGTACGAAAGCGGTTCATCTTAAACTGGTTAGCGACTGCAGTACGTCTGCCTTTCTAGCTGCATACAAGCGCTTTACCACCCGACGAGGCATTTGCACCGACCTGTATAGTGATTGTGGAACTAATTTCCAAGGAGCCGCAAAAATCATTGATCTAGAAAAACCACATCTACTAAGGCAGTGGGCCGAAGACATCGCGACTCAACTGCAGAAAAACGGAACTACGTGGCACTTCAACCCTTCGGCAGCAGCACATATTGGGGGGCTCTGGGAAGCGGGAGTAAAATCAATGAAAAACCACTTGAAGAGATTGCAAAGCAACAAAGCGGCATCATCAAATTAAAAAAAAGATGCGTCAGCAAATACCAGCAGCAACTCCAATTCATCGAAGAAGATTCGCTGCGTCGCAATTTTGGTCTAATGACACTCCACGAGTTCATCGCTTTGCCAGTCCATCCCACAATGTTGTTCTAATTACACTCCACGAGTCTATCGCATTGCCAGCCCATCCGACACCAAACTGAATCATGCTGGCGACATACTTTGTGCACTACATAAACAAACACACGGTGGGCAAATGCATGTATTCATAATCAGCCATGTCATCAATAATTAAATATATAATTAATTCAAAGTGTGGAATTTGTTGGATTGGATATAAACTTAAGAGTTGGCAAAGCGAAGAACGAGTAAGTCAGTCGTCATCCAACATCCAATTCAGAACATCGCGCCTTTCTCAATCGTCCGTCGTCAATTAAATCTTTCTCAATCGTCCGTCGTCAATTAAATCCTTCTCAATCGTCCTTCGTCAATCATTCTCAATCGTCCGTCATCAAGTTAATGAATAGTATTGAATATTAAATTATAAATTAAGTCTACATCTACTCAAAATAAAGAGAAAAATTCATAACTAATAGAAGACAAAAAATTGTGTTGTTTTCTTTCAATTTTGATTTATTTTTGAACGAAGATTTCCTTTCGAGGAAGTCTGTCTAAATTTGCAAATTGCCCTTAGAACCAACAAATCCAGGCGGCAAACATTGGTCCTTCGAGCCGGATATAAAGATATAAAGATTTAAGGATTTAAGGATTTAAGGATTTGTAAGTGCGCAACGAATTTGTAACATAACACAGTGAGTGTTATCAGTATATTCTTCGGTGAACTAATCGACTGATCAACACAGAGAGTGTCATCAGTTTAACATAACACAGTGAGTGTTATCGGTATATTCTTCGGTGAACTAATCGACTGATCAACACAGTGAGTGTCATCAGTTTAACATAACACAGTGAGTGTTATCGGTATATTCTTCGGTGAACTAATCCACTGATCAACACGGTGAGTGTCATCAGTTTAATACAACACAGTGAGTGTTATCAGTGAACTTCGACTGATCAACACAGTGAGTGTCATCAGCTTAATATAACACAGTGATGAACTTTTCAACTGAACCTAACACAAACAACGGAAAGAGGCTGGTACAACGGGGGAGCAACGACCAAAATTCAGGTGTGTGGCAATTTTCTTTACATTTTTTATAATTTTAAAAACATAAACCGTCAATCAATTAAGACTTGTGTGTGTGAGTATATATCATATTATTGTTGTCATGAGTAAAACTAAAATGTCCGCGGTAATAGACGCGATTCAGACAATCGCATTAGAGTTGAAGTCTGACTACGAGGCTTATCAAAAGTTAGGTGTGCGAAAAAAATCAGTCCACATGAATGAGGCGCGGCTGACGAACCTAGAGACTTCATTTGCAGAAGCGATAACTTTACACCAAAAAATTGTGGAAGCTCCCAGTGAAGAAGCGAAAACAAAATACATGGAAGCTCGCACATTCCATGAATTAAAGGAACTGTTTTTCGCATATCAGTGTGATTTAAAGGAGCAGCACACAATCGCCGAGAGCCCAAGCTTCCTCAACAAATCGATTGCAGTATCAAAGATTCCGTCGGTTGAACTAAAGCTCCCTCCGATGACAATCCCCAATTTTGATGGCTCTTTAAATCTGTGGCCCGAATTCAAGGCTTTATTCGAAAGCCTAGTCGCCAAAAATTCTTCAATTTCTGAGGCACAAAAGCTTCAGTATTTAAAGGGCAACCTAAACGGTGAAGCAGCGCGTATGTTACGAAACACTGATACTAATTTTGAAACCACATGGGCTTTGCTAGTGAAGCGTTTTCAAAACGTCCGCTTGTTAAAGGACAATCAGTTCAAGTTGCTGTTCGAGCAGCAGAAAATGTTTCAAGAATCACCTGATGATTTAAAACTGCTTCTTGACACCACAAACGAAGCCAAACAGTCTTTAAAAAATCTGGGGTGGATTATGCTGAACTTATACAACTAAACGCATGGAAGGGACGCTGTAACAAAATCACGAAGGCCTATATTGCTATTTTTATCTGTTTCTGTACGAAAGCGGTTCATCTTAAACTGGTTAGCGACTGCAGTACGTCTGCCTTTCTAGCTGCATACAAGCGCTTTACCACCCGACGAGGCATTTGCACCGACCTGTATAGTGATTGTGGAACTAATTTCCAAGGAGCCGCAAAAATCATTGATCTAGAAAAACCACATCTACTAAGGCAGTGGGCCGAAGACATCGCGACTCAACTGCAGAAAAACGGAACTACGTGGCACTTCAACCCTTCGGCAGCAGCACATATTGGGGGGCTCTGGGAAGCGGGAGTAAAATCAATGAAAAACCACTTGAAGAGATTGCAAAGCAACAAAGCGGCATCATCAAATTAAAAAAAAGATGCGTCAGCAAATACCAGCAGCAACTCCAATTCATCGAAGAAGATTCGCTGCGTCGCAATTTTGGTCTAATGACACTCCACGAGTTCATCGCTTTGCCAGTCCATCCCACAATGTTGTTCTAATTACACTCCACGAGTCTATCGCATTGCCAGCCCATCCGACACCAAACTGAATCATGCTGGCGACATACTTTGTGCACTACATAAACAAACACACGGTGGGCAAATGCATGTATTCATAATCAGCCATGTCATCAATAATTAAATATATAATTAATTCAAAGTGTGGAATTTGTTGGATTGGATATAAACTTAAGAGTTGGCAAAGCGAAGAACGAGTAAGTCAGTCGTCATCCAACATCCAATTCAGAACATCGCGCCTTTCTCAATCGTCCGTCGTCAATTAAATCTTTCTCAATCGTCCGTCGTCAATTAAATCCTTCTCAATCGTCCTTCGTCAATCATTCTCAATCGTCCGTCATCAAGTTAATGAATAGTATTGAATATTAAATTATAAATTAAGTCTACATCTACTCAAAATAAAGAGAAAAATTCATAACTAATAGAAGACAAAAAATTGTGTTGTTTTCTTTCAATTTTGATTTATTTTTGAACGAAGATTTCCTTTCGAGGAAGTCTGTCTAAATTTGCAAATTGCCCTTAGAACCAACAAATCCAGGCGGCAAACATTGGTCCTTCGAGCCGGATATAAAGATATAAAGATTTAAGGATTTAAGGATTTAAGGATTTGTAAGTGCGCAACGAATTTGTAACATAACACAGTGAGTGTTATCAGTATATTCTTCGGTGAACTAATCGACTGATCAACACAGAGAGTGTCATCAGTTTAACATAACACAGTGAGTGTTATCGGTATATTCTTCGGTGAACTAATCGACTGATCAACACAGTGAGTGTCATCAGTTTAACATAACACAGTGAGTGTTATCGGTATATTCTTCGGTGAACTAATCCACTGATCAACACGGTGAGTGTCATCAGTTTAATACAACACAGTGAGTGTTATCAGTGAACTTCGACTGATCAACACAGTGAGTGTCATCAGCTTAATATAACACAGTGATGAACTTTTCAACTGAACCTAACACAAACAACGGAAAGAGGCTGGTACAACGGGGGAGCAACGACCAAAATTCAGGTGTGTGGCAATTTTCTTTACATTTTTTATAATTTTAAAAACATAAACCGTCAATCAATTAAGACTTGTGTGTGTGAGTATATATCATATTATTGTTGTCATGAGTAAAACTAAAATGTCCGCGGTAATAGACGCGATTCAGACAATCGCATTAGAGTTGAAGTCTGACTACGAGGCTTATCAAAAGTTAGGTGTGCGAAAAAAATCAGTCCACATGAATGAGGCGCGGCTGACGAACCTAGAGACTTCATTTGCAGAAGCGATAACTTTACACCAAAAAATTGTGGAAGCTCCCAGTGAAGAAGCGAAAACAAAATACATGGAAGCTCGCACATTCCATGAATTAAAGGAACTGTTTTTCGCATATCAGTGTGATTTAAAGGAGCAGCACACAATCGCCGAGAGCCCAAGCTTCCTCAACAAATCGATTGCAGTATCAAAGATTCCGTCGGTTGAACTAAAGCTCCCTCCGATGACAATCCCCAATTTTGATGGCTCTTTAAATCTGTGGCCCGAATTCAAGGCTTTATTCGAAAGCCTAGTCGCCAAAAATTCTTCAATTTCTGAGGCACAAAAGCTTCAGTATTTAAAGGGCAACCTAAACGGTGAAGCAGCGCGTATGTTACGAAACACTGATACTAATTTTGAAACCACATGGGCTTTGCTAGTGAAGCGTTTTCAAAACGTCCGCTTGTTAAAGGACAATCAGTTCAAGTTGCTGTTCGAGCAGCAGAAAATGTTTCAAGAATCACCTGATGATTTAAAACTGCTTCTTGACACCACAAACGAAGCCAAACAGTCTTTAAAAAATCTTGGTGTGTCAGTGGATGCGTGGGAAGATGTGCTGATTTATCACACAGTGCAAGGGCTTCCGTCTACCACTCGCGGTATTTGGGAATCCCACATTCTGACGCATGCGGATTCGTCGAAATCAAAGGAATTCACTCCAGGTACAGTGCGTACACATAACTCCACAATTTTAAAATGTCCCATGTGCCAAGGGTCCCATGCGATCCGAAACTGTCCCAAATTTAAAGCTCTAAGCCCCGCGAAGAGACAGGACATAGTGAAAAGATATAAGCTATGTTTCAACTGTCCCTCTAATACTCACTATACCAGAGCATGTATAAGTAGCTTCACGTATTATAAATGTAAGCAAAAGCATCATTCGCTCTTGCAAAATGAATCAACAAATTCAACACAGACTAAGGATTTGTGGTCACCGGGAACAACCCAGTCATCAGCTCAACAAGCAGAATCGTATGCACAAAGACCACAACTCGCTTCACCAGAACAGCCAACTGAGTCCACCCAAATGATGTCAACATATAGCACTTACTTAGCCGAGTCCAAGACAGTTCAGACTTTGCTTCTCGCTACTGCACTGATTAAGGTAGTGCCGAAAGTTGGCCAACCGGTGGTCTTGCGTGCGCTTTTAGATCCGGGATCAGAAACATCCCTAAGAATCTGCTTTCCAACTACTAAGATTGAAAAAAAAAAAAAGGCCACCGTATTGGTTCTGGGAGTCGGAGGAACGAACACGGGTGTCTCCAAACACAAAGTATCCTTCACGATAAATTTATGTATCAACAACCAATTCAAATTACATATAACAGCATTGATTATACCTAAGGTCACATCTGATTTGCCAATGAGAAATATTCATAGTGCTGTCTGGAATCACCTCCGAAGTCTGCAATTAGCAGATCCGACTTTTAGTAAACGAAGCAAAATCGACATCTTGCTTGGTGCAGACGTGTTTCCATCAATCATTCTGGAGGGTATCGTGAAGGGTACACCAGGCATCGTCAGATGGTACGTCACTAAACGACCATTTACTCGTTGGTCCAAGGTTGCAAGACGATATATTCGAACACGTCACTCGATTTCGAAAACATAAGTTCACATTTATAGCCGACATCAATAAAATGTACATGCAAATTTGGGTGCCTCCAAATGATTCGGCTTATCAACTTATCTTGTGGAGAGATAAAAATGACGAAGATATAAAAGCGTACCGTCTGAATACCGTCACCTTTGGCACGGCTGCAGCACTATACTTGGCTGTTCGCACATTGCAACAACTGGCTACAGATGAACGAGACGACTATCCGCTGGCATCGAAAATTGCCAAGGAAAATTTCTATGTAGACGATATCATTCATGGGGCAGACTCAGTCAGTGAGGCTCTGGAGATGCAGCACCAACTCATTTCCATGTTGAACAAGGGAGGATTTCCATTAACGAAATGGGCAAGTAACAGCGCAAGGTTGTTAGAAGCCGTTCCAGAAGAAGACCGAGAAATAGGGATACCATTGTCATTTGATGACAATAACGCAATCAAAACCTTGGGAATCCAATGGTATCCAGGAAGGGAAACATTTTCATTCAAAATAATGCTTCCAGAACAAACGAGAGCAACAAAAAGAACAATTCTCTCAGACATCGCTCGGCTCTATGACCCCTTGGGATGGATTTCCCCGTGCCTCATTCTTGGCAAAATCCTAATGCAAGAAATATGGAAGGCACACCAATCATGGGACGAGGAACTGTCAGAAGCAATCGTTACGACGTGGTGTGCCTTGAAAGCAGAACTTATACCACTAAATGACATAGAAATTCCACGATGGATACATTGCACCAAAGAATCTATTATTGAAATCCACGGATTTTGTGACGCTTCCGAAAGAGCATACGTTGCAGCTGTGTATATTCGTGCTATCAACGGAACGTCAATACACACTAGTTTACTTTTGTCAAAAACTAGAGTCGCACCTCTTAAAACCAAATCTATTGTCACATTTGTTGCTACACACCATCGAGACCATGGAACTACAAAGGGCACGAATCTACGCTTGGTCAGATTCACAAATCACTCTGGCTTGGATTAAGGCAGCACCATATACGCGAACCACATTTTTTGCCAACAGAGTTGCTGAAATCCAAGAACTGACTGATGTTAAATGCTGGAGATACGTCCCGTCCAAAGACAATCCAGCGGACATCGCATCAAGGGGGCTGTCGCCCAAGGTGCTGATCACTAAGGATCAGTGGTAGAACGGCCCGGAATACCTACAAACATTTGAAGAGCAATCTTACCCCATGTATGATATAGACCATACAGATCTTGAGACGAAAGCGTCCAAATCTATAAAATCAATGAAACACCATTTGAAGAGAGTTGTAGGGCATTACACTCTCACCTTCGAGGACTACGTAACCATACTAACACAGGTGGAAGCTTGCCTCAATTCGCGACCGCTCTGTCCCATTAGTGAAGATCCCGAGGATCTATGAATTTTGACACCAGGACATTTCCTAATTTGTTCGTCACTATATACTGCTCCAGAAAGGAGCTTAACTGACATCAAATCAAATCATTTGGACAGATGGCAACTATTGCAGAAAATTCAGCAAGATCTGTGGAAGATTTGGAAATCCGAGTACCTCGGTCGACTCCAACGCCGTTCTCAAATGGTTAACCCCTACACCCGATCTACAAATAGGACAAGTGGTAATATTGCCAGAAGAGGCAACACCTCCTACAATTTGGCGTCTCGGCAGAATTTTGGAAACACACCCTGGATCAGATGGAAGGGTTCGTGTAGTTACTATCAAAACAGCAACAAACATACTAAAGCGCCCGGTCACTAAACTATGCCTTCTTCCAATGGTCAAAGAAGAAGAGAACACATACACACACACACACAAGCAATAACTAAATTCGTCTACCAATTATTAATAGCACACATATATAACTTACTAATTTAATTTACCTTCTATAATAACCCATCATTGCCACACACCATTGACAGTACCTACCTTCTTTGTTATTTCACGTTGCATATTCGCGAATGGACCATGCGGAGCTGATCACCTAATAAGTCGTCCTAAAACCAGGGAGAATCATCAAGGCCGTGAACAACAGAGGAAGATGTAGACGACAGCCGAAACCATCAACAAATTTTCCGGTGCCCGGCAGGATGTTGCAAAGCAACAAAGCGGCATCATCAAATTCAAAAAAAAAAGATGTGTCAGCAAATACCAGCAGCAACTCCAATTCATCGAAGAAAATTCGCTGCGTCGCAATTTTGGTCTAATGACACTCCACGAGTTCATCGCTTTGCCAGCCCATCCCACAATTTAGTTCTAATTACACTCAACGAGTCTATCGCATTGCCAGCCCATCCGACACCAAACTGAATCATGCTGGCGACATACTTTGTGCACTATATAAACAAACACACGGTGGGCAAATGCATGTATTCATAATCAGCCATGTCATCAATAATTAAATACGCGATGGCATTCGTTGGCATTCAGTCGTCATCCAACGTCCAATTCGGAACATCGCGCCTTCCTCAATCGTCAATTAAATCTTTCTCAATCGTCCGTCGTCAATTAAATCCTTCTCAATCGTCCTTCGTCAATCATTCTCAATCGTTCGTCATCAAGTTAATCAATAGTATTGAATATTAAATTATAAATTAAGTCTACATTTACTCAAAATAAAGAGAAAAATTCATAACTAATAGAAGACAAAAACTTGTGTTGTTTTCTTTCAATTTGATTTATTTTTGAACGAAGGGAAGTCTGTCTAATTTGCAAATTGCCCTTGGAACCAACAAATCCAGGCGGCAAACAGACTATATGATGATAATGGTCTGGAATTTCGGGAACAAAGCAATTTCTCAACCGATTTGCATGAAATTCAGTATGTATGACTAAGATGCAACTATAAGAGTTGTTCCAATGGAAATTCTGGAATGTGATTATTATAGTCTGGAATTTCGGGTACAAATCTCAAGCGATTCGCATGAAATTCGGATGTAGGACTAAGATGCGACTATATGATCATAATGGTCTGGAATTTCGGGAACAAAGCAATTTGCCAACCGATTCGCATGAAATTCGGTATGTAACACTAAGATGCAACTATAAGACTGTTCCTATGGAAATTCTTGAAAATGATCATTATGGTCTGGAATTTCGAGAACAAAGCAATTTCACAACCGATTCGCATGGAATTTGGTATGTAGGATTAAGATGCGACTATAAGACTTCTGGAATATGATCATTATGGGCTGGAATTTCGGGAACAAAGCGAAGTTTCAAGAGATTCGCATGAAATTCGGAATGTAGGACTAAGATGCGAATATAAGACTTGTTCCTATGGAAATTCTGGAATATGAGCATTATGGTCTGAAATTTCGGAACAAAGCAATTTCTCAAGCGATTCGCATGAAATTCGGTGTGTAGGACTAAGATGCGACTATAAGACTTGTTCCTATGGAAATTCTCGAATATGATCATTATGTTCTGGGATTTCGGGAACAAAGGTATTTCTCAGGAGATTCTATGAATTTCGGAATGTAGGACTAAGATGCGACTGTAAGACTTGTTCCTATGGAAATTCTGGAATATGATCTTTATGGTCTGGAAAATGACCTTTATGATCTGGAATTTCGAGAACAAAGCAATTTCTCAATCGATTCGCATGAAAATCGGAATGTAGGACTCAGATGCGACAATAAGACTTCTGGAATATGATCATAATGGTCTGGAGTTTCTAGGATAAAGCAATTTCTCAAGAGATTCGCATGAAATTCGCATGCTAAGATACGACCATAACACTTCTGGAATATGAGCATTATGGTCTGAAATTTCGGAAACAAAGCCATTTCTCAAGCGATTCCCATGAAATTCGGAATGTAGGACTAAGATGCGACTATAAGACTTCTGGAATATGATCATTATGGTCTGGAATTTCGGGAACAAAGCAAAGTTTTAAGCCATTCGCATAAAATTCGGTGTGTAGGACTAAGATGCGACCATAAGTCTTTTTCCTATGCAAATTCTGGAGTATGATCATTATGGTCTGGAATTTCGGGAACAAAGCAATTTCTCAAGCGATTCGCATGAATGTCGGAATGTAGGACTAAGATGCGACTGTAAGACTTTTTCCTATGGAAATTCTCGAATGTGAATTTTATAGTCTGGAATTTCGGGAACAAAGCAATTTCACAACCGATTCGCATGGAATTTGGTATGTAGGATTAAGATACGACTATAAGACTTGTTCCTGTGATTATAATGGTCTGGAATTTCGGAAATAAAGGAATTTTTCAAGAGATTCGCATGAAATTCGGAATGTAGGACTAAGATGCGACTATAAGACATGTTCCTATGGAAATTCTGGAATATGATCTTTATGGTCTGGAATATGACCTATATGGTCTGGAATTTCGAGAACAAAGCAATTTCTCAAGCGATTCGCATGAAAATCGGAATGTGGGACTCAGATGCGACAATAACACTTCTGGAATATGAGCATTATGGTCTGAAATTTCGGAACAAAGCAATTTCTCAAGCGATTCGCATGAAATTCGGAATGTAGGACTAAGATGCGACTATAAGACTTCTGGAATATGAACATAATGGTCTGGAGTTTCTAGGATAAAGCAATTTCTCAAGTGATTTGTATGAAATTCGGAATGTAGGACTAAGATGCGACTATACGACTTTTGGAATATGATCATTATGGTCTGGAATTTCGGGAACAAAGCGAAGTTTCAAGAGATCGCATGAAATTCGGAATGTAGATGAATGTAAGATGCGACTATAAGACTTGTTCCTATGGAAATTCTGGAATGTGATTATAATGGTCTGGGATTTCGGAAATAAAGGAATTTTTCAAGAGATTCGCATGAAATACGGAATGTAGGACTAAGATGCGACTATAAGACTTTTTCCTATGGAAATTCTGGAATATGATCTTATGGTCTGGAATATCACCTTTATGGTCTGGAATTTCGAGAACAAAGCAATTTCTCAAGCGATTCGCATGAAAATCGGAATGTAGGACTAAGATGCAACAATAAGACTTCTGGAATATGATCATTATGGTCTGGAGTTTCGAGAACAAAGCAATTTCTCAGTTGATTCGCGTGAAATTCGCATGCTAAGATGCGACCATAACACTTCTGGAATATGAGCATTATGGTCTGAAATTTCGGGAACAAAGCAATTTCTCAAGCGATTCGCATGAAATTCGGAATGTAGGAGTAAGATGCGACAATAACACTTCTGGAATATGAGCATTATGGTCTGAAATTTCGGAACAAAGCAATTTCTCAAGCGATTCGCATGAAATTCGGAATGTAGGACTAAGATGCGACTATAAGACTTCTGGAATATGAACATAATGGTCTGGAGTTTCTAGGATAAAGCAATTTCTCAAGTGATTTGCATGAAATTCGGAATGTAGGACTAAGATGCGACTATACGACTTTTGGAATATGATCATTATGGTCTGGAATTTCGGGAACAAAGCGAAGTTTCAAGAGATTCGCATGAAATTCGGAATGTAGATGAATGTAAGATGCGACTATAAGACTTGTTCCTATGGAAATTCTGGAATGTGATTATAATGGTCTGGGATTTCGGAAATAAAGGAATTTTTCAAGAGATTCGCATGAAATACGGAATGTAGGACTAAGATGCGACTATAAGACTTTTTCCTATGGAAATTCTGGAATATGATCTTTATGGTCTGGAATATCACCTTTATGGTCTGGAATTTCGAGAACAAAGCAATTTCTCAAGCGATTCGCATGAAAATCGGAATGTAGGACTAAGATGCGACTATAAGACTTGTTCCTGTAATTATAATGGTCTGGAATTTCGGAAATAAAGGAATTTTTCAAGAGATTCGCATGAAATTCGGAATGTAGGACTAAGATGCGACTATAAGACATGTTCCTATGGAAATTCTGGAATATCATCTTTATGGTCTGGAATATGACCTATATGGTCTGGAATTTCGAGAACAAAGCAATTTCTCAAGCGATTCGCATGAAAATCGGAATGTAGGACTCAGATGCGACAATAACACTTCTGGAATATGAGCATTATGGTCTGAAATTTCGGAAACAAAGCCATTTCTCAAGCGATTCGCATGAAATTCGGAATGTAGGACTAAGATGCGACTATAAGACTTCTGGAATATGATCATTATGGTCTGGAGTTTCTAGGATAAAGCAATTTCTCAAGTGATTTGTATGAAATTCGGAATGTAGGACTAAGATGCGACTATACGACTTTTGGAATATGATCATTATGGTCTGGAATTTCGGGAACAAAGCGAAGTTTCAAGAGATTCGCATGAAATTCGGAATGTAGATGAATGTAAGATGCGACTATAAGACTTGTTCCTATGGAAATTCTGGAATGTGATTATAATGGTCTGGGATTTCGGAAATAAAGGAATTTTTCAAGAGATTCGCATGAAATACGGAATGTAGGACTATGATGCGACTATAAGACTTTTTCCTATGGAAATTCCGGAATATGATCTTATGGTCTGGAATATCACCTTTATGGTCTGGAATTTCGAGAACAAAGCAATTTCTCAAGCGATTCGCATGAAAATCGGAATGTAGGACTAAGATGCAACAATAAGACTTCTGGAATATGATCATTATGGTCTGGAGTTTCGAGAACAAAGCAATTTCTCAGGTGATTCGCGTGAAATTCGCATGCTAAGATGCGACCATAACACTTCTGGAATATGAGCATTATGGTCTGAAATTTCGGGAACAAAGCAATTTCTCAAGCGATTCGCATGGAATTCGGAATGTAGGAGTAAGATGCGACAATAACACTTCTGGAAAATGATCACTACGGTCTGAAATTTCGGAACAAAGCAATTTCTCAAGCGATTCGCATGAAATTCGGAATGTAGGACTAAGATGCGACTATAAGACTTCTGGAATATGATCATTATGGTCTGGAGTTTCTAGGATAAAGCAATTTCTCAAGTGATTTGCATGAAATTCGGAATGTAGGACTAAGATGCGACTATACGACTTTTGGAATATGATCATTATGGTCTGGAATTTCGGGAACAAAGCGAAGTTTCAAGAGATTCGCGTAAAATTCGGAATGTAGGACTAAGATGCGACTATAAGACTTGTTCCTATGGAAATTCTGGAATATGATTATAATGGTCTGAAATTTCGGAACAAAGCAATTTCTCAAGCGATTCGCATGAAATTCGGAATGTAGGACTAAGATGCGACTATAAGACTTGTTCCTATGGAAATTCTGGAATATGATCTTAATGGTCTGGAATATAACCTTTATGGTCTGGAATTTCGAGAACAAAGCAATTTCTCAATCGATTCGCATGAAAATCGGAATGTAGGACTAAGATGCAACAATAAGACTTCTGGAATATGATCATTATGGTCTGGAGTTTCGAGAACAAAGCAATTTCTCAGGTGATTCGCGTGAAATTCGCATGCTAAGATGCGACCATAACACTTCTGGAATATGAGCATTATGGTCTGAAATTTCGGGAACAAAGCAATTTCTCAAGCGATTCGCATGAAATTCGGAATGTAGAACTAAGATGCGACCATAAGACTTTTTCCTATGCAAATTCTGGAGTTAGATCATTATGGTCTGGAATTTCGGGAACAAAGCCATTTCTCAAGCGATTCGCATGAAATTTGGAATGTAGATGCGACTATAAGACTTCTGGAATATGATCATTATGGTCTGGAATTTCGGGAACAAAGCAAAGTTTTAAGCGATTCGCATAAAATTCGGTGTGTAGGACTAAGATGCGACCATAAGTCTTTTTCCTATGCAAATTCTGGATTATGATCATTATGGTCTGGAATTTCGGGAACAAAGCAATTTCTCAAGCGATTCGCATGAAATTCGGAATGTAGGACTAAGATGCGGCTATAAGACTTTTTCCTATGGAAATTCTGAAATGTGATTATTACGGTCTGGAATTTCGGAAAAAAGCCATTTCACAACCGATTCGCATGAAATTTGGAATATAATACTAAGATGCGACAAAAAGACTTCTGGAATATGATCATAATGGTCTGGAGTTTCGAGAACAAAGCAATTTCTCAAGTGATTCGCATGAAAATCGGAATGTAGGACTAAGATGCGACCATAAAACTTTTTCCTATGCAAATTCTGGAGTATGATCATAATGGTCCTGATTCGCATGCAAATCGGAATGTAGGACTAAGATGCGACTATAAGACTTGTTCCTATGGAAATTCTGGAATGTGATTATTATGGTCTGGAATTTCGGAAATAAAAGAATCTCTGAAGAGATTCGCATGAAATTCTGAATGTAGGACTAAGATGCGACTATAAGACTTGTTCCTATGGAAATTCTGGAACATGATCATTATTGTCTGGATTTAAGAATTTCGACAACAAAGCAATTTCTCAAGCGATTCGCATGAAATTCGGAATGTAGGACTAAGATGCGACTATAAGACTTCTGGAATATGATCATTATGGGCTGGAATTTCGGGAACAAAGCGAAGTTTCAAGAGATTCGAATGAAATTCGGAATGTAGGACTAAGATGCGAATATAAGACTTGCAAACAAACCAATTTATCAAGCGATTCGCATAAAATTCGGTGTGTAGGACTAAGATGCGACCATAAGACTTTTTCCTATGCAAATTCTGGAGTATGATCATTATGGTCTGCAATTTCGGGAACAAAGCAATTTCTCAAGCGATTCGCATGAAATTCGGAATGTAGGACTAAGATGCGACTATAAGACTTCTGGAATATGATCATTATGGTCTGGAATTTCGGGAACAAAGCAAAGTTTTAAGCGATTCGCATAAAATTCGGTGTGTAGGACTAAGATGCGACCATAAGTCTTTTTCCTATGCAAATTCTGGAGTATGATCATTATGGTCTGGAATTTCGGGAACAAAGCAATTTCTCAAGCGATTCGCATGAAATTCGGAATGTAGGACTAAGATGCGGCTATAAGACTTTTTCCTATGGAAATTCTGAAATGTGATTATTATGGTCTGGAATTTCGGAAAATAGCCATTTCACAACCGATTCGCATGAAATTTGGAATATAATACTAAGATGCGACAATAAGACTTCTGGAATATGATCATAATGGTCTGGAGTTTCGAGAACAAAGCAATTTCTCAAGTGATTCGCATGAAATTCGGAATGTAGGACTAAGATGCGACCATAAAACTTTTTCCTATGCAAATTCTGGAGTATGATCATAATGGTCTGGATTCGCATGCAAATCGGAATGTAGGACTAAGATGCGACTATAAGACTTGTTCCTATGGAAATTCTGGAATGTGAATATTATGGTCTGGAATTTCGGAAATAAAAGAATCTCTGAAGAGATTCGCATGAAATTCTGAATGTAGGACTAAGATGCGACTATAAGACTTGTTCCTATGGAAATTCTGGAATGTGATAATAATGGCCTGGAATTTCGGAAATAAAAGATTTTTTAAGAGATTCGCATGAAATTCTGAATGAAGGACTAAGATGCGACTATAAGTCTTGTTCCTATGGAAATTCTGGAATGTGAGTATTATGGTCTGGAATTTCGGGAACAAAGCAATTTCACAAGAAGATTGTTCCTATGGAAATTCTGGAAAATGATCACTACGGTCTGGAATTTCGACAACAAAGCAATTTCTCAAGCGATTCGCATGAAATTCGGAATGTAGGACTAAGATGCGACCATAAGACTTTTTCTTATGCTAATTCCGGAGTATGATCATTGTGGTCTGGAATTTCAGGAACAAAGTCATTTCTCAAGCGATTCGCATGAAATTCGGAATGTAGGACTAAGATGCGACTATACGACTTTTGGAATATGATCATTATGGTCTGGAATTTCGGGAACAAAGCGAAGTTTCAAGAGATTCGCATGAAATTCGGAATGTAGATGAATGTAAGATGCGACTATAAGACTTGTTCCTATGGAAATTCTGGAATGTGATTATAATGGTCTGGGATTTCGGAAATAAAGGAATTTTTCAAGAGATTCGCATGAAATACGGAATGTAGGACTAAGATGCGTCTATAAGACTTTTTCCTATGGAAATTCTGGAATATGATCTTTATGGTCTGGAATATCACCTTTATGGTCTGGAATTTCGAGAACAAAGCAATTTCTCAAGCGATTCGCATGAAAATCGGAATGTAGGACTAAGATGCAACAATAAGACTTCTGGAATATGATCATAATGGTCTGGAGTTTCGAGAACAAAGCAATTTCTCAGGTGATTCGCGTGAAATTCGCATGCTAAGATGCGACCATAACACTTCTGGAATATGAGCATTATGGTCTGAAATTTCGGGAACAAAGCAATTTCTCAAGCGATTCGCATGGAATTCGGAATGTAGGAGTAAGATGCGACAATAACACTTCTGGAAAATGATCACTACGGTCTGAAATTTCGGAACAAAGCAATTTCTCAAGCGATTCGCATGAAATTCGGAATGTAGGACTAAGATGCGACTATAAAACTTCTGGAATATGATCATTATGGTCTGGAGTTTCTAGGATAAAGCAATTTCTCAAGTGATTTGCATGAAATTCGGAATGTAGGACTAAGATGCGACTATACGACTTTTGGAATATGATCATTATGGTCTGGAATTTCGGGAACAAAGCGAAGTTTCAAGAGATTCGCATAAAATTCGGAATGTAGGACTAAGATGCGACTATAAGACTTGTTCCTATGGAAATTCTGGAATTTGATTATAATGGTCTGAAATTTCGGAACAAAGCAATTTCTCAAGCGATTCGCATGAAATTCGGAATGTAGGACTAAGATGCGACTATAAGACTTGTTCCTATGGAAATTCTGGAATATGATCTTAATGGTCTGGAATATAACCTTTATGGTCTGGAATTTCGAGAACAAAGCAATTTCTCAATCGATTCGCATGAAAATCGGAATGTAGGACTAAGATGCAACAATAAGACTTCTGGAATATGATCATTATGGTCTGGAGTTTCGAGAACAAAGCAATTTCTCAGGTGATTCGCGTGAAATTCGCATGCTAAGATGCGACCATAACACTTCTGGAATATGAGCATTATGGTCTGAAATTTCGGGAACAAAGCAATTTCTCAAGCGATTCGCATGAAATTCGGAATGTAGAACTAAGATGCGACCATAAGACTTTTTCCTATGCAAATTCTGGAGTACGATCATTATGGTCTGGAATTTCGGGAACAAAGCAATTTCTCAAGCGATTCGCATGAAATTCGGAATGTAGGACTAAGATGCGGCTATAAGACTTTTTCCTATGGAAATTCTGAAATGTGATTATTACGGTCTGGAATTTCGGAAAAAAGCCATTTCACAACCGATTCGCATGAAATTTGGAATATAATACTAAGATGCGACAAAAAGACTTCTGGAATATGATCATAATGGTCTGGAGTTTCGAGAACAAAGCAATTTCTCAAGTGATTCGCATGAAAATCGGAATGTAGGACTAAGATGCGACCATAAGACTTTTTCCTATGCAAATTCTGGAGTATGATCATTATGGTCTGGAATTTCGGGAACAAAGCAATTTCTCAAGCGATTCGCATGAAATTCGGAATGTAGATGCGACTATAAGACTTCTGGAATATGATCATTATGGTCTGGAATTTCGGGAACAAAGCAAAGTTTTAAGCGATTCGCATAAAATTCGGTGTGTAGGACTAAGATGCGACCATAAGTCTTTTTCCTATGCAAATTCTGGAGTATGATCATTATGGTCTGGAATTTCGGGAACAAAGCAATTTCTCAAGCGATTCGCATGAAATTCGGAATGTAGGACTAAGATGCGGCTATAAGACTTTTTCCTATGGAAATTCTGAAATGTGATTATTACGGTCTGGAATTTCGGAAAAAAGCCATTTCACAACCGATTCGCATGAAATTTGGAATATAATACTAAGATGCGACAAAAAGACTTCTGGAATATGATCATAATGGTCTGGAGTTTCGAGAACAAAGCAATTTCCCAAGTGATTCGCATGAAAATCGGAATGTAGGACTAAGATGCGACCATAAAACTTTTTCCTATGCAAATTCTGGAGTATGATCATAAAGATCCTGATTCGCATGCAAATCGGAATGTAGGACTAAGATGCGACTATAAGACTTGTTCCTATGGAAATTCTGGAATGTGATTATTATGGTCTGGAATTTCGGAAATAAAAGAATCTCTGAAGAGATTCGCATGAAATTCTGAATGTAGGACTAAGATGCGACTATAAGACTTGTTCCTATGGAAATTCTGGAACATGATCATTATTGTCTGGATTTAAGAATTTCGACAACAAAGCAATTTCTCAAGCGATTCGCATGAAATTCGGAATGTAGGACTAAGATGCGACTATAAGACTTCTGGAATATGATCATTATGGGCTGGAATTTCGGGAACAAAGCGAAGTTTCAAGAGATTCGAATGAAATTCGGAATGTAGGACTAAGATGCGAATATAAGACTTGCAAACAAACCAATTTATCAAGCGATTCGCATAAAATTCGGTGTGTAGGACTAAGATGCGACCATAAGACTTTTTCCTATGCAAATTCTGGAGTATGATCATTATGGTCTGCAATTTCGGGAACAAAGCAATTTCTCAAGCGATTCGCATGAAATTCGGAATGTAGGACTAAGATGCGACTATAAGACTTCTGGAATATGATCATTATGGTCTGGAATTTCGGGAACAAAGCAAAGTTTTAAGCGATTCGCATAAAATTCGGTGTGTAGGACTAAGATGCGACCATAAGTCTTTTTCCTATGCAAATTCTGGAGTATGATCATTATGGTCTGGAATTTCGGGAACAAAGCAATTTACCAAGCGATTCGCATGAAATTCGGAATGTAGGACTAAGATGCGGCTATAAGACTTTTTCCTATGGAAATTCTGAAATGTGATTATTATGGTCTGGAATTTCGGAAAATAGCCATTTCACAACCGATTCGCATGAAATTTGGAATATAATACTAAGATGCGACAATAAGACTTCTGGAATATGATCATAATGGTCTGGAGTTTCGAGAACAAAGCAATTTCTCAAGTGATTCGCATGAAATTCGGAATGTAGGACTAAGATGCGACCATAAAACTTTTTCCTATGCAAATTCTGGAGTATGATCATAATGGTCTGGATTCGCATGCAAATCGGAATGTAGGACTAAGATGCGACTATAAGACTTGTTCCTATGGAAATTCTGGAATGTGAATATTATGGTCTGGAATTTCGGAAATAAAAGAATCTCTGAAGAGATTCGCATGAAATTCTGAATGTAGGACTAAGATGCGACTATAAGACTTGTTCCTATGGAAATTCTGGAATGTGATAATAATGGCCTGGAATTTCGGAAATAAAAGATTTTTTAAGAGATTCGCATGAAATTCTGAATGTAGGACTAAGATGCGACTATAAGTCTTGTTCCTATGGAAATTCTGGAATGTGAGTATTATGGTCTGGAATTTCGGGAACAAAGCAATTTCACAAGAAGATTGTTCCTATGGAAATTCTGGAAAATGATCACTACGGTCTGGAATTTCGACAACAAAGCAATTTCTCAAGCGACTCGCATGAAATTCGGAATGTAGGACTAAGATGCGACCATAAGACTTTTTCTTATGCTAATTCCGGAGTATGATCATTGTGGTCTGGAATTTCAGGAACAAAGTCATTTCTCAAGCGATTCGCATGAAATTCGGAATGTAGGACTAAGATGCGACAATAAGACTTCTGGAATATGATCATAATGGTCTGAAATTTTGAAAACAAACCAATTTATCAAGCGATTCGCATAAAATTCGGTGTGTAGGACTAAGATGCGACCATAAGACTTTTTCGTATGCAAATTCTGGAGTATGATCATTATGGTCTGGAATTTCGGGAACAAAGCAATTTCTCAAGCGATTCGCATGAAATTCGGAATGTACGACTAAGATGCGATTATAAGACTTCTGGTATATGATCTTTATGGTCTGGAATTTCGGGAACAAAGCAAAGTTTTAAGCGATTCGCATAAAATTCGGTGTGTTGGACTAAGATGCGACCATAAGTCTTTTTCCTATGCAAATTCTGGAGTATGATCATTATGGTCTGGAATTTCGGGAACAAAGCAATTTCTCAAGCTATTCGCATGAAATTCGGAATGTAGGACTAAGATGCGGCTATAAGACTTTTTCATATGGAAATTCTGAAATGTGATTATTATGGTCTCGAATTTCGGAAAAAAGCCATTTCACAACAGATTCGCATGAAATTTGGAATATAAAACTAAGATGCGACAATAAGACTTCTGGAATATGATCACAATGGTCTGGAGTTTCGAGAACAAAGCAATTTCTCAAGTGATTCGCATGAAATTCGGAATGCTGGACTAAGATGCGACCATAAAACTTTTTCCTATGCAAATTCTGGAGTATGATCATAATGGTCTGGATTCGCATGCAAATCGGAATGTAGGACTAAGATGCGACTTTAAGACTTGTTCCTTTGGAAATTCTGGAATGTGATTATTATGGTCTGGAATTTCGGAAATAAAAGAATCTCTGAAGAGATTCGCATGAAATTCTGAATGAAGGACTAAGATGCGACTATAAGACTTGTTCCTATGGAAATTCTGGAATATGATAATAATGGTCTGGAATTTCGGAAATAAAAGATTTTTCAAGAGATTCGCATGAAATTCTGAATGTAGGACTAAGATACGACTATAAGTCTTGTTCCTATGGAAATTCTGGAATGTGAGTATTATGGTCTGGAATTTCGGGAACAAAGCAATTTCACAAGTGATTCGCATGGAATTCGGTATGTAGGACTAAGATGCGACAGTAAGATTGTTCCTATGGAAATTCTGGAAAATGATCACTACGGTCTGGAATATCGACAACAAAGCAATTTCTCAAGCGATTCGCATGAAATTCGGAATGTAGGACTAAGATGCGACCATAAGACTTTTTCTTATGCTAATTCCGGAGTAGGATCATTATGGTCTGGAATTTCAGGAACAAAGTCATTTCTCAAGCGATTCGCATGAAATTCGGAAAGTAGGACTAAGATGCGAGTATAAGAATTCTGGAATATGATCATTATGGTCTGGAATTTCGGGAACAAAGCAAGGTTTCAAAGATTCGTATGAAATTCGGAATGTAGGACTAAGATGCGACTATAAGACTTGTTCCTATGGAAATTCTGGAATATGAACATATGGTCTGAAATTTCGGAACAAAGCAATTTCTCAAGCGATTCGCATGAAATTCGGTGTGTAGGACTAAGATGCGACTATAAAACTTGTTCCTATGGAAATTCTGGAATATGAACATATGGTCTGAAATTTCGGAACAAAGCAATTTCTCAAGCGATTCGCATGAAATTCGGAATGTAGGACTAAGATGCGACCATAAGACTTTTTCTTATGCTAATTCCGGAGTATGATCATTATGGTCTGGAATTTCAGGAACAAAGTCATTTCTCAAGCGATTCGCATGAAATTCGGAATGTAGGACTAAGATGCGACTATAAGAATTCTGGAATATGATCATTATGGTCTGGAATTTCGGGAACAAAGCAAGGTTTCAAAGATTCGTATGAAATTCGGAATGTAGGACTAAGATGCGACTATAAGACTTGTTCCTATTGAAATTCTGGAATATGAACATATGGTCTGAAATTTCGGAACAAAGCAATTTCTCAAGCGATTCGCATGAAATTCGGTGTGTAGGACTAAGATGCGACTATAAGACTTGTTCCTATGGAAATTCTCGAATATGATCATTATGTTCTGGGATTTCGGGAACAAAGTTATTTCTCAGGAGATTCTATGAATTTCGGATTGTAGGACTAAGATGCGACTGTAAGACTTTTTCCTATGGAAATTCTGGAATATGAGTTTTATAGTCTGGAATTTCGGGAACAATTCAAGCTAATCAGGGCTAAGATGCGACTATAAGACTTCTGGAATATGATCATTATGGTCTGGAATTTCGGGAACAAAGCAAAGTTTCAAGAGATTCGCATGAAATTCGGAATGTAGGACTAAGATGCGGCTATAAGAATTTTTCCTATGGAAATTCTGGAATGTAATTATTATGGTCTGGAATTTCGGAAATAAAAGAATTTCTCAAGAGAAACGCATGAAGTTCGGAATGTAGGACTAAGATGCGACTATAAGACTTTTTCCTATGGAAATTCTGGAATATGATCATTATGGTCTGGAATTTCGGGAACAAGGCAATTTCTCAAGTGATTCACATGAAATTCGCATGCTAAGATGCGACCATAAAACTTCTGGAATATGATCTTTATGGTGTGGAATTTCGGGATTAAAGCAATTTCTCAAGCGATTCGCATGAAATTCGGAATTTTGGACTAAGATGCGACTATAAGATTTATTCCTATGGAACTTCTGGAACATGATCATGATGGTCTGCAATTTCGGAAATAAAGCAATTTCTCAAGCGATAAGCATGAAATTCGGAATTTTGGACTAAGATGCGACTATAAGATTTATTCCTATGGAACTTCTGGAACATGATCATGATGGTCTGCAATTTCGGAAATAAAGCAATTTCTCAAGCGATAAGCATGAAATTCGGAATTTTGGACTAAGATGCGACTATAAGACTTCTGGAACATGATCATTATGGTCTGAAATTTCGGGAACAAAGCAATTTCTCAAGCGATTCGCATGAAATTCGGTGTGTAGGACTAGGATGCGACTATAAGACTTGTTCCTATGGAAATTCTCGAATATGATCATTATGTTCTGGGATTTCGGGAACAAAGGTATTTCTCAGGAGATTCTATGAATTTCGGAATGTAGGACTAAGATGCGACTGTAAGACTTGTTCCTAAGCAATTTCTCAAGCGATTCGCATGAAAATCTGAATGTAGGACTAAGATGCGACAATAAGACTTCTGGAATATGATCATTATGGTCTGGAGTTTCGAGAACAAAGCAATTCCTCAAGTGATTCGCATGAAGTTCGCATGCTAAGATGCGACCATAACACTTCTGGAATATGAGCATTATGGTCTGAAATTTCGGGAACAAAGCCATTTCTCAAGCGATTCGCATGAAATTCGGAATGTAGGACTAAGATACGAATATAAGATTTATTCCTAGGGAAATTCTGGAACATGATCAATATTGTCAGGAAATTCAGGAACAAAGCAAGCGAATCGCATGACATTCGGAATGTAGGAGTAAGATGAGACTATAAGACTTGTTCCTGTGGAAATTCTGGAATATGAGCATTATGGTCTGGAATATCACCTTTATGGTCTGGAATTTCGAGAACAAAGCAATTTCTCAAGCGATTCGCATGAAAATCTGAATGTAGGACTAAGATGCGACAATAAGACTTCTGGAATATGATCATTATGGTCTGGAGTTTCGAGAACAAAGCAATTTCTCAAGTGATTCGCATGAAATTCCCATGCTAAGATGCGACCATAACACTTCTGGAATATGATCTTTATGGTGTGGAATTTCGGGATTAAAGCAATTTCTCAAGCGATTCGCATGAAATTCGGAATTTTGGACTAAGATGCGACTATAAGATTTATTCCTATGGAACTTCTGGAACATGATCATGATGGTCTGCAATTTCGGAAATAAAGCAATTTCTCAAGCGATAAGCATGAAATTCGGAATTTTGGACTAAGATGCGACTATAAGACTTCTGGAACATGATCATTATGGTCTGAAATTTCGGGAACAAAGCAATTTCTCAAGCGAATCGCATGAAATTTGGAACGTAGCACTAAGATCCGACTATAAGATTTATTCCTATGAAACTTCTGGAACATGATCATTATGGTCTGCAATTTCGGGATTAAAGCAATTTCTCAAGCGATTCGCATGAAATTCGGAATTTTGGACTAAGATGCGACTATAAGACTTCTGGAATATGATCATTATGGTCTGGAATTTCGGGAACAAAGCAAAGTTTCAAGCGATTCGCCTAAAATTCGGTGTGTAGGACTAAGATGCGACCATAAGACTTTTTTCTATGCAAATTCTGGAGTATGATCATTATGGTCTGGAATTTCGGGAACAAAGCAATTTCTCAAGCGATTCGCATGAAATACGGAAAATAGGACTAAGATGCGACCATAAGACTTTTTCCTATGCAAATTCTGGAGTATGATCATTATGGTCTGGAATTTCGGGAACAAAGCAATTTCTCAAGCGAATCGCATGAAATTCGGAATGTAGGGCTAAGATGCGACTATAAGACTTCTGGAATATGATCATTATGGTATGGAATTTCGGGAACATAGCAATTTCTCAAGAGATTCGCATGCAATACGGAAACTAGGACTAAGATGCGACTATAAGACTTGTTCCTATGGAAATTCTGGAATATGATCATTATGGTCTGGAATTTCGGGAACAAAGCAATTTCTCAAGCGATTCGCATGAAATTCGAAATGTAGGGCTAAGATGCGACTATAAGACTTCTGGAATATGATCATTATGGTCTGGAATTTCGGGAACAAAGCAAAGTTTCAAGAGATTCGCATGAAATTCGGAATGTAGGACTAAGATGTGGCTATAAGACTTTTACCTATGGAAATTCTGGAATGTGATTGTTATGGTCTGGAATTTCGGGAACAAAGCAATTTCACAACGGATTCGCATGAAATTCAGTATGTAGAACTAAGATGCGACTATAAGATTTATTCCTAGGGAAATTCTGGAACATGATCATTATTGTCTGGAATTTCAAGAACAAAGAAAGCGAATCGCATGAAATTCGGAATGTAGGGCTAAGATGCGACTATAAGACTTCTGGAATATGATCATTATGGTCTGGATTTTCGGGAACAAAGCAAAGTTTCAAGAGATTCGCATGAAATTCGTAATGTAGGACTAAGATGCGGCAAGAAGACTTGTTCCTATGGAAATTCTGGAATGTTATTATTATGGTCTGGAATGTCTCAATAGAATCGCATGAAATTCTGAATATTGGACTAAGATGCGACTATAAGACTTTTTCCTATGGAAATTCGGGAATATGATCATTATGGTCTGGAATTTCGGGAACAAAGTAATTTCTCAACGGATTCGCATGAAATTCGGTATGTAGGACTAATATGCGACTATAAGATTTATTCCTAGGGAAATTCTGGAACATGATCAATATTGTCTGGAAATTCAGGAACAAAGCAAGCGAATCGCATGAAATTCGGAATGAAGGGCTAAGATGCGACTATAAGACTTCTGGAATATGATCATTATGGTATGGAATTTCGGATACATAGCAATTTCTCAAGAGATTCCTATGCAATACGGAAACTAGGACTAAGATGCGACTATAAGACTTGTTCCTATGGAAATTCTGGAATATGATCATTATGGTCTGGAATTTCGGGAACAAAGCAATTTCTCAAGCGATTCGCATGAAATTCGGAATGTAGGACTAAGATGCGACTATAAGACTTCTGGAATATGATCATTATGGTCTGGAATTACTGGAACAAGGAAAAGTTTCAAGAGATTCGCATGAATTTCGGAATGTAGGACTAAGATGCGACTGTAAGTCTTTTTCCTATGGTAATTCTGGAATGTGAGTTTGATGGTCTGGAATTTCGTGAACAAAGCAATTTCACAACCGATTCGCATGGAATTTAGTATGTAGGACTAAGACTTGTTCCTATGGAAATTCTGGAATGTGATTATAATGGTCTGGAATTTCAGAAATAAAGAAATTTCTCAAGAGATTTGCATGAAATTCGGAATGTAGGACTAAGATGCGACTATAAGACTTGTTCCTATGGAAAGTCTGGAATATGATCTTTATGGTCTGGAATATAACCTTTATGGTCTGGAATTTCGAGAACAAAGCAATTTCTCAATCGATTCGCATGAAAATCGGAATATAGGACTAAGATGCGACAATAAGACTTCTGGAATATGATCATTATGGTCTGGACTTTCGAGAACAAAGCAATTTCTCAAGTGATTCGCATGAAATTCGGAATGTAGGACTAAGATGTGACCTTAACACTTCTGGAATATGAGCATTATGGTCTGAAATTTCGGGAACAAAGCAATTTCTCAAGCGATTCGCATGAAATTCGGAATGTAGAACTAAGATGCGACCATAAGACTTTTTCCTATGCAAATTCTGGAGTATGATCATTATGGCCTGGAATTTCGGGAACAAAGCAATTTCTCAAGCGATTCGCATGAAATCCGGAATGTAGGACTAAGATGCGACTATAAGGCTTGTTCCAATGGAAATTCTGGAATATGAGCATTATGGTCTGAAATTTCGGAACAAAGCAATTTCTCAAGCGATTCGCATGAAATTCGGTGTGTAGGACTAGGATGCGACTATAAGACTTGTTCCTATGGAAATTCTCGAATATGATCATTATGTTCTGGGATTTCGGGAACAAAGGTATTTCTCAGGAGATTCTATGAATTTCGGAATGTAGGACTAAGATGCGACTGTAAGACTTGTTCCTAAGCAATTTCTCAAGCGATTCGCATGAAAATCTGAATGTAGGACTAAGATGCGACAATAAGACTTCTGGAATATGATCATTATGGTCTGGAGTTTCGAGAACAAAGCAATTCCTCAAGTGATTCGCATGAAGTTCGCATGCTAAGATGCGACCATAACACTTCTGGAATATGAGCATTATGGTCTGAAATTTCGGGAACAAAGCCATTTCTCAAGCGATTCGCATGAAATTCGGAATGTAGGACTAAGATACGAATATAAGATTTATTCCTAGGGAAATTCTGGAACATGATCAATATTGTCAGGAAATTCAGGAACAAAGCAAGCGAATCGCATGAAATTCGGAATGTAGGAGTAAGATGAGACTATAAGACTTGTTCCTGTGGAAATTCTGGAATATGAGCATTATGGTCTGGAATATCACCTTTATGGTCTGGAATTTCGAGAACAAAGCAATTTCTCAAGCGATTCGCATGAAAATCTGAATGTAGGACTAAGATGCGACAATAAGACTTCTGGAATATGATCATTATGGTCTGGAGTTTCGAGAACAAAGCAATTTCTCAAGTGATTCGCATGAAATTCCCATGCTAAGATGCGACCATAACACTTCTGGAATATGATCTTTATGGTGTGGAATTTCGGGATTAAAGCAATTTCTCAAGCGATTCGCATGAAATTCGGAATTTTGGACTAAGATGCGACTATAAGATTTATTCCTATGGAACTTCTGGAACATGATCATGATGGTCTGCAATTTCGGAAATAAAGCAATTTCTCAAGCGATAAGCATGAAATTCGGAATTTTGGACTAAGATGCGACTATAAGACTTCTGGATCATTATGGTCTGAAATTTCGGGAACAAAGCAATTTCTCAAGCGAATCGCATGAAATTTGGAATGTAGCACTAAGATCCGACTATAAGATTTATTCCTATGAAACTTCTGGAACATGATCATTATGGTCTGCAATTTCGGGATTAAAGCAATTTCTCAAGCGATTCGCATGAAATTCGGAATTTTGGACTAAGATGCGACTATAAGACTTCTGGAATATGATCATTATGGTCTGGAATTTCGGGAACAAAGCAAAGTTTCAAGCGATTCGCCTAAAATTCGGTGTGTAGGACTAAGATGCGACCATAAGACTTTTTTCTATGCAAATTCTGGAGTATGATCATTATGGTCTGGAATTTCGGGAACAAAGCAATTTCTCAAGCGATTCGCATGAAATACGGAAAATAGGACTAAGATGCGACCATAAGACTTTTTCCTATGCAAATTCTGGAGTATGATCATTATGGTCTGGAATTTCGGGAACAAAGCAATTTCTCAAGCGAATCGCATGAAATTCGGAATGTAGGGCTAAGATGCGACTATAAGACTTCTGGAATATGATCATTATGGTATGGAATTTCGGGAACATAGCAATTTCTCAAGAGATTCGCATGCAATACGGAAACTAGGACTAAGATGCGACTATAAGACTTGTTCCTATGGAAATTCTGGAATATGATCATTATGGTCTGGAATTTCGGGAACAAAGCAATTTCTCAAGCGATTCGCATGAAATTCGAAATGTAGGGCTAAGATGCGACTATAAGACTTCTGGAATATGATCATTATGGTCTGGAATTTCGGGAACAAAGCAAAGTTTCAAGAGATTCGTATGAAATTCGGAATGTAGGACTAAGATGTGGCTATAAGACTTTTACCTATGGAAATTCTGGAATGTGATTGTTATGGTCTGGAATTTCGGGAACAAAGCAATTTCACAACGGATTCGCATGAAATTCAGTATGTAGAACTAAGATGCGACTATAAGATTTATTCCTAGGGAAATTCTGGAACATGATCATTATTGTCTGGAATTTCAAGAACAAAGAAAGCGAATCGCATGAAATTCGGAATGTAGGGCTAAGATGCGACTATAAGACTTCTGGAATATGATCATTATGGTCTGGATTTTCGGGAACAAAGCAAAGTTTCAAGAGATTCGCATGAAATTCGTAATGTAGGACTAAGATGCGGCAAGAAGACTTGTTCCTATGGAAATTCTGGAATGTTATTATTATGGTCTGGAATTTCTCAATAGAATCGCATGAAATTCTGAATATTGGACTAAGATGCGACTATAAGACTTTTTCCTATGGAAATTCGGGAATATGATCATTATGGTCTGGAATTTCGGGAACAAAGTAATTTCTCAACGGATTCGCATGAAATTCGGTATGTAGGACTAAGATGCGACTATAAGATTTATTCCTAGGGAAATTCTGGAACATGATCAATATTGTCTGGAAATTCAGGAACAAAGCAAGCGAATCGCATGAAATTCGGAATGAAGGGCTAAGATGCGACTATAAGACTTCTGGAATATGATCATTATGGTATGGAATTTCGGATACATAGCAATTTCTCAAGAGATTCGCATGCAATACGGAAACTAGGACTAAGATGCGACTATAAGACTTGTTCCTATGAAAATTCTGGAATATGATCATTATGGTCTGGAATTTCGGGAACAAAGCAATTTCTCAAGCGATTCGCATGAAATTCGGAATGTAGGACTAAGATGCGACTATTAGACTTCTGGAATATGATCATTATGGTCTGGAATTTCTGGAACAAGGAAAAGTTTCAAGAGATTCGCATGAATTTCGGAATGTAGGACTAAGATGCGACTGTAAGTCTTTTTCCTATGGTAATTCTGGAATGTGAGTTTGATGGTCTGGAATTTCGTGAACAAAGCAATTTCACAACCGATTCGCATGGAATTTAGTATGTAGGACTAAGACTTGTTCCTATGGAAATTCTGGAATGTGATTATAATGGTCTGGAATTTCAGAAATAAAGAAATTTCTCAAGAGATTTGCATGAAATTCGGAATGTAGGACTAAGATGCGACTATAAGACTTGTTCCTATGGAAAGTCTGGAATATGATCTTTATGGTCTGGAATATAACCTTTATGGTCTGGAATTTCGAGAACAAAGCAATTTCTCAATCGATTCGCATGAAAATCGGAATATAGGACTAAGATGCGACAATAAGACTTCTGGAATATGATCATTATGGTCTGGACTTTCGAGAACAAAGCAATTTCTCAAGTGATTCGCATGAAATTCGGAATGTAGGACTAAGATGTGACCTTAACACTTCTGGAATATGAGCATTATGGTCTGAAATTTCGGGAACAAAGCAATTTCTCAAGCGATTCGCATGAAATTCGGAATGTAGAACTAAGATGCGACCATAAGACTTTTTCCTATGCAAATTCTGGAGTATGATCATTATGGCCTGGAATTTCGGGAACAAAGCAATTTCTCAAGCGATTCGCATGAAATCCGGAATGTAGGACTAAGATGCGACTATAAGGCTTGTTCCAATGGAAATTCTGGAATATGAGCATTATGGTCTGAAATTTCGGAACAAAGCAATTTCTCAAGCGATTCGCATGAAATTCGGTGTGTAGGACTAGGATGCGACTATAAGACTTGTTCCTATGGAAATTCTCGAATATGATCATTATGTTCTGGGATTTCGGGAACAAAGGTATTTCTCAGGAGATTCTATGAATTTCGGAATGTAGGACTAAGATGCGACTGTAAGACTTGTTCCTAAGCAATTTCTCAAGCGATTCGCATGAAAATCTGAATGTAGGACTAAGATGCGACAATAAGACTTCTGGAATATGATCATTATGGTCTGGAGTTTCGAGAACAAAGCAATTCCTCAAGTGATTCGCATGAAGTTCGCATGCTAAGATGCGACCATAACACTTCTGGAATATGAGCATTATGGTCTGAAATTTCGGGAACAAAGCCATTTCTCAACCGATTCGCATGAAATTCGGAATGTAGGACTAAGATACGACTATAAGATTTATTCCTAGGGAAATTCTGGAACATGATCAATATTGTCTGGAAATTCAGGAACAAAGCAAGCGAATCGCATGAAATTCGGAATGTAGGAGTAAGATGAGACTATAAGACTTGTTCCTGTGGAAATTCTGGAATATGAGCATTATGGTCTGAAATTTCGGAACAAAGCAATTTCTCAAGTGATTCGCATGAAATTCGCATGCTAAGATGCGACCATAACACTTCTGGAATATGAGCATTATGGTCTGAAATTTCGGGAACAAAGCCATTTCTCAAGCGATTCGCATGAAATTCGGAATGTAGGACTAAGATACGACTATAAGACTTATTCCTGTGATTATAATGGTCTGGAATTTCAAAAATAAAGGAATTTCTCAAGAGATTCGCATGAAATTCGGAATGTAGGACTAAGATGCGACTATAAGTCTTGTTCCTATGGAAATTCTGGAATATGATCTTTATGGTCTGGAATATGACCTATATGGTCTGGAATTTCGAGAACAAAGCAATTTCTCAAGCGATTCGCATGAAATTCGGTATGTAGCACTAAGATGCGAATATAAGATTTATTCCTATGGAACTCCTGGAACATGATCATGATGGTCTGCAATTTCGGGAATAAAGCAATTTCTCAAGCGATAAGCATGAAATTCGGAATGTAGGACTAAGATGCGACTGTAAGACTTTTTCCTATGGAAATTCTGGAATGTGAGTTTTATAGTCTTCAATTTCGGGAACAAAGCAATTTCACAACCGATTCGCATGGAATTTGGTATGTAGGACTAAGATGCGACTGTAAGACTTGTTCCTGTGATTATAATGGTCTGGAATTTCGGAAATAAAGGAATTTCTCAAGAGACTCGCACGAAATTCGGAATGTAGGACTAAGATGCGACTATAAGACTTTTTCCTATGGAAATTCTGGAATATGATCTTTATGGTCTGGAATATCACCTTTATGGTCTGGAATTTCGAGAACAAAGCAATTTCTCAAGCGATTCGCATGAAAATCTGAATGTAGGACTAAGATGCGACAATAAGACTTCTGGAATATCATCATTATGGTCTGGAGTTTCGAGAACAAAGCAATTTCTCAAGTGATTCGCATGAAATTCGCATGCTAAGATGCGACCATAACACTTCTGGAATATGAGCATTATGGTCTGAAATTTCGGGAACAAAGCAATTTCTCAAGCGATAAGCATGAAATTAGGAATTTTGGACAAAGATGCGACTATAAGACTTCTGGAATATGATCATTATGGTCTGAAATTTCGGGAACAAAGCAATTTCTCAAGCGAATCGCATGAAATTCGGAATGTAGCACTAAGATCCGACTATAAGATTTATACCTATAGAACTTCTGGAACATGATCATTATGGTCTGCAATTTCGGGATTAAAGCAATTTCTCAAGCGATTCGCATGAAATTCGGAATTTTGGACTAAGATGCGACTATAAGACTTCTGGAATATGATCATTATGGTCTGGAATTTCGGGAACAAAGCAAAGTTTCAAGCCATTCGCCTAAAATTCGGTGTGTAGGACTAAGATGCGACCATAAGACTTTTTTCTATGCAAATTCTGGAGTATGATCATTATGTTCTGGGATTTCGGGAACAAAGGTATTTCTCAAGTGATTCGCATGAAATTCGGAATGTAGGACTAAGATGCGACTATTAGACTTTTTCCTATGCTAATTCCGGAGTATGATCATTATGGTCTGGAATTTCGGGAACAAAGCAATTTCTCAAGCGATTCGCATGAAATACGGAAAACAGGACTAAGATGCGACCATAAGACTTTTTCCTATGCAAATTCTGGAGTATGATCATTATGGTCTGGAATTTCGGGAACAAAGCAATTTCTCAAGCGAATCGCATGAAATTCGGAATGTAGGGCTAAGATGCGACTATAAGACTTCTGGAATATGATCATTATGGTATGGAATTTCGGGAACATAGCAATTTCTCAAGAGATTCGCATGCAATACGGAAACTAGGACTAAGATGCGACTATAAGACTTGTTCCTATGGAAATTCTGGAATATGATCATTAAGGTCTGGAATTTCGGGAACAAAGCAATTTCTCAAGCGATTCGCATGAAATTCGGAATGTAGGGCTAAGATGCGACTATAAGACTTCTGGAATATGATCATTATGGTCTGGAATTTCTGGAACAAAGCAAAGTTTCAAGAGATTCGCATGAATTTCGGAATGTAGGACTAAGATGCGACTGTAAGACTTTTTTCCTATGGAAATTCTGGAATGTGAGTATATAAGTCTATAGTCTATAAGTCTAGACTATAAGACTTTTTCAAATGCAAATTACGTAGGTAGTAGGACTAAGATGCGCCTATAAGACTTCTGGAATATGATCATTATGGTCTGGAATTTCGGGAACAAAGCAAAGTTTCAAGAGATTCGCATGAAATTCGGAATGTAGGACTAAGATGCGGCTATAAGACTTTTTCCTATGGAAATTCTGGAATGTGATTGTTATGGTCTGGAATTTCGGGAACAAAGCAATTTCTCAACGGATTCGCATGAAATTCGATTTGTAGGACTAAGATGCGACTATAAGATTTATTCCTAGGGAAATTCTGGAACATGATCAATATTGTCTGGAAATTCAGGAACAAAGCATGCGAATCGCATGAAATTTGGAATGTAGGGCTAAGATGCGACTATAAGACTTCTGGAATATGATCATTATGGTATGGAATTTCGGGAACATAGCAATTTCTCAAGAGATTCGCATCCAATACGGAAACTAGGACTAAGATGCGACTATAAGACTTGTTCCTATGGAAATTCTGGAATATGATCATTATGGTCTGGAATTTCGGGAACAAAGCAATTTCTCAAGCGATTCGCATGAAATTCGGAATGTAGGACTAAGATGCGACTATAAGACTTCTGGAATATGATCATTATGGTCTGGAATTTCTGGAACAAAGCAAAGTTTCAAGAGATTCGCATGAATTTCGGAATGTAGGACATAGATGCGACTGTAAGACTTTTTCCTATGGTAATTCTGGAATGTGAGTTTTATGGTCTGGAATTTCGAGAACAAAGCAATTTCACAACCGATTCGCATGGAATTTACTATGTAGGACTAAGACTTGTTCCTATGGAAATTCTGGAATGTGATTATAATGGTCTGGAATTTCAGAAATAAAGGAATTTCTCAAGAGATTTGCATGAAATTCGGAATATAGGACTAAGATGCGACTATAAGACTTGTTACTATGGAAATTCTGGAATATGATCTTTATGGTCTGGAATTTCGAGAACAAAGCAATTTCTCAATCGATTCGCGTGAAAATCGGAATGTAGGACTTAGATGCGACAATAAGACTTCTGGAATATGATCATTATGGTCTGGACTTTCGAGAACAAAGCAATTTCTCAAGTGATTCGCATGAAATTCGGAATATAGGACTAAGATGTGACCTTAACACTTCTGGAATATGAGCATTATGGTCTGAAATTTCGGGAACAAAGCAATTTCTCAAGCGATTCGCATGAAATTCGGAATGTAGAACTAAGATGCGACCATAAGACTTTTTCCTATGCAAATTCTGGAGTATGATCATTATGGTCTGGAATTTCGGGAACAAAGCAATTTCTCAAGCGATTCGCATGAAATTCGGAATGTAGGACTAAGATGCGACTATAAGACTTGTTCCAATGGAAATTCTGGAATATGAGCATTATGGTCTGGAATTTCGGGAACAAAGCAAAGTTTCGAGCGATTCACATAAAATTCGGTGTGTAGGACTAGGATGCGACCATAAGACTTTTTCCTATGCAAATTCTGGAGTATGATCATTATGGTCTGGAATTTCGGGAACAAAGCAATTTCTCAAGCGATTCGCATGAAATTCGGAATGTAGGACTAAGATGAGACTATAAGACTTGTTCCTATGGAAATTCTGGAATATGAGCATTATGGTCTGTAATTTCGGGAACAAAGCAAAGTTTCGAGCGATTCGCATAAAATTCGGTTTGTAGGACTAGGATGCGGCTATAAGATTCTGGAATGTGATTATTATGGTCTGGAATTTCGGGAACAAAGCAAGTTCTCAAGCGATTCGCATGAAAATCGGAATGTGGGACTTAGATGCGACAATAACACTTCTGGAATATGATCATAATGGTATGGAATTTCGGGAACATAGCAATTTCTCAAGAGATTCGCATGAAATACGGAAGCTAGGACTAAGATGCGACTATAAGACTTGTTCCTATGGAAATTCTGGAATATGAGCATTATGGTCTGAAAATCCGGGAACAAAGCAATTTCTCAAGCGATTCGCATGAAATTCTGAATGTTGGACTAAGATGCGACTATAAGACTTTTTCCTATGGAAATTCTGGAGTATGATCATTATGGTCTGGAATTTCGGGAACAAAGCAAAGTTTCGAGCGATTCGCATAAAATTCGGTGTGTAGGACTAGGATGCGACCATAAGACTTTTTCCTATGCAAATTCTGGAGTATGATCATTATGGTCTGGAATTTCGGGAACAAAGCAATTTCTCAAGCGATTCGAATGAAATTCGGAATGTAGGAGTAAGATGAGACTATAAGACTTGTTCCTATGGAAATTCTCGAATATGATCATTATGTTCTGGGATTTCGGGAACAAAGGTATTTCTCAGGAGATTCTATGAATTTCGGAATGTAGGACTAAGATGCGACTGTAAGACTTGTTCCTATGGAAATTCTGGAATATGATCTTTATGGTCTGGAATATGACCTTTATGGTCTGGAATTTCGAGAACAAAGCAATTTCTCAATCGATTCGAATGAAATTCGGAATGTAGCACTAAGATGCGACTATAAGATTTATTCCTATGGAACTCCTGGAACATGATCATGATGGTCTGTAATTTCGGGAATAAAGCAATTTCTCAAGCGAATCGCATGAAATTCGGAATGTAGCACTAAGATCCGACTATAAGATTTATTCCTAGGGAAATTCTGGAATGTGATTATTATGGTCTGGAATTTCGGAAATAAAGGAATTTCTCAATAGAATCGCATGAAATTCGGAATGTTGGACCAAGATGCGACTATAAGACTTTTTCCTATGGAAATTCTGGAATATGATCATTATGGTCTGGAATTTCGGGAACAAAGCAAAGTTTCAAGCGATTCGCCTAAAATTCGGTGTGTAGGACTAAGATGCGACCATAGGACTTTTTTCTATGCAAATTCTGGAGTATGATCATTATGTTTTGGGATTTCGGGAACAAAGCAATTTCTCAAGCGATTCGCATGAAATTCGGAATGTAGAACTAAGATGCGACCATAAGACTTTTTCCTATGCAAATTCTGGAGTATGATCATTATGGTCTGGAATTTCGGGAACAAAGCAATTTCTCAAGCGATTCGCATGAAATTCGGAATGTAGGACTAAGATGCGACTATAAGACTTGTTCCAATGGAAATTCTGGAATATGAGCATTATGGTCTGGAATTTCGCGAACAAAGCAAAGTTTCGAGCGATTTACATAAAATTCGGTGTAGTATGGAGTATGATCATTATGTTCTGGAATTTCGGGAACAAAGGTATTTCTCAGGAGATTCTATGAATTTCGGAATGTAGGACTAAGATGCGACTGTAAGACTTGTTCCTATGGAAATTCTGGAATATGATCTTTATGGTCTGGAATATGACCTTTATGGTCTGGAATTTCGAGAACAAAGCAATTTCTCAATCGATTCGAATGAAATTCGGAACTCCTGGAACATGATCATGATGGTCTGTAATTTCGGGAATAAAGCAATTTCTCAAGCGATAAGCATGAAATTAGGAATTTTGGACAAAGATGCGACTACAAGACTTCTGGAATATGATCATTATGGTCTGAAATTTCGGGAACAAAGCAATTTCTCAAGCGAATCGCATGAAATTCGGAATGTAGCACTAAGATCCGACTATAAGATTTATACCTATGGAACTTCTGGAACATGATCATTATGGTCTGCAATTTCGGGACTAAGGCAATTTCTCAAGCGATTCGCATGAAATTCGGAATTTTGGACTAAGATGCGACTATAAGACTTCTGGAATATGATCATTATGGTCTGGAATTTCGGGAACAAAGCAAAGTTTCAAGCGATTCGCCTAAAATTCGGTGTGTAGGACTAAGATGCGACCATAAGACTTTTTTCTATGCAAATTCTGGAGTATGATTATTATGGTCTGGAATTTCGGGAACAAAGCAATTTCGCGATTCGCATGAAATTCGGAATGTAGGACTAAGATGCGACTATAAGACTTGTTCCAATGGAAATTCTGGAATATGAGCATTATGGTCTGAAAATCCGGGAACAAAGCAATTTCTCAAGCGATTCGCATGAAATTCGGAATGTAGGACTAAGATGCGACTATAAGACTTGTTCCAATGGAAATTCTGGAATATGAGCATTATGGTCTGGAATTTCGGGAACAAAGCAAAGTTTCGAGCGATTCACATAAAATTCGGTGTGTAGGACTAGGATGCGACCATAAGACTTTTTCCTATGCAAATTCTGGAGTATGATCATTATGGTCTGGAATTTCGGGAACAAAGCAATTTCTCAAGCGATTCGCATGAAATTCGGAATGTAGGACTAAGATGAGACTATAAGACTTTTTCCTATGGAAATTCTGGAATATAAGCATTATGGTCTGTAATTTCGGGAACAAAGCAAAGTTTCGAGCGATTCGCATAAAATTCGGTTTGTAGGACTAGGATGCGGCTATAAGATTCTGGAATGTGATTATTATGGTCTGGAAATTCGGGAACAAAGCAATTTCTCGAGCGATTCGCATGAAAATCGGATTGTAGGACTTAGATGCGACAATAACACTTCTGGAATATGATCATTATGGTATGGAATTTCGGGAACATAGCAATTTCTCAAGAGATTCGCATGAAATACGGAAGCTAGGACTAAGATGCGACTATAAGACTTGTTCCTATGGAAATTCTGGAATATGAGCATTATGGTCTGAAAATCCGGGAACAAAGCAATTTCTCAAGCGATTCGCATGAAATTCTGAATGTTGGACTAAGATGCGACTATAAGACTTTTTCCTATGGAAATTCTGGAGTATGATCATTATGGTCTGGAATTTCGGGAACAAAGCAAAGTTTCGAGCGATTCGCATAAAATTCGGTGTGTAGGACTAGGATGCGACGATAAGACTTTTTCCTATGCAAATTCTGGAGTATGATCATTATGGTCTGGAATTTCGGGAACAAAGCAATTTCTCAAGCGATTCGAATGAAATTCGGAATGTAGGAGTAAGATGAGACTATAAGACTTGTTCCTATGGAAATTCTGGAATATGAGCATTATGGTCTGAAATTTCGGAACAAAGCAATTTATCAAGCGATTCTCATGAAATTCGGTGTGTAGGACTAAGATGCGACTATAAGACTTTTTCCTATGGAAATTCTCGAATATGATCATTATGTTCTGGGATTTCGGGAACAAAGGTATTTCTCAGGAGATTCTATGAATTTCGGAATGTAGGACTAAGATGCGATTGTAAGACTTGTTCCTATGGAAATTCTGGAATATGATCTTTATGGTCTGGAATATGACCTTTATGGTCTGGAATTTCGAGAACAAAGCAATTTCTCAATCGATTCGAATGAAATTCGGAATGTAGCACTAAGATGCGACTATAAGATTTATTCCTATGGAACTCCTGGAACACGATCATGATGGTCTGTAATTTCGGGAATAAAGCAATTTCTCAAGCGATAAGCATGAAATTAGGAATTTTGGACAAAGATGCGACTATAAGACTTCTGGAATATGATCATTATGGTCTGCAATTTCGGGATTAAAGCAATTTCTCAAGCGATTCGCATGAAATTCGGAATTTTGGACTAAGATGCGACTATAAGACTTCTGGAATATGATCATTATGGTCTGGAATTTCGGGAACAAAGCAAAGTTTCAAGCGATTCGCCTAAAATTCGGTGTGTAGGACTAAGATGCGACCATAAGACTTTTTTCTATGCAAATTCTGGAGTATGATCATTATGTTCTGGGATTTCGGGAACAAAGCAATTTCTCAAGCGATTCGCATGAAATACGGAAAATAGGACTAAGATGCGACCATAAGACTTTTTCCTGTGCAAATTCTGGAGTATGATCATTATGGTCTGGAATTTCGGGAACAAAGCAATTTCTCAAGCGAATCGCATGAAATTCGGAATGTAGGGCTAAAATGCGACTATAAGACTTCTGGAATATGATCATTATGGTATGGAATTTCGGGAACATAGCAATTTCTCAAGAGATTCGCATGCAATACGGAAACTAGGACTAAGATGCGACTATAAGACTTGTTCCTATGGAAATTCTGGAATATGATCATTAAGGTCTGGAATTTCGGGAACAAAGCAATTTCTCAAGCGATTCGCATGAAATTCGGAATGTAGGGCTAAGATGCGACTATAAGACTTCTGGAATATGATCATTATGGTCTGTTATTTCTGGAACAAAGCAAAGTTTCAAGAGATTCGCATGAATTTCGGAATGTAGGACTAAGATGCGACTGTAAGACTTTTTTCCTATGGAAATTCTGGAATGTGAGTATATAAGTCTATAGTCTATAAGTCTAGACTATAAGACTTTTTCAAATGCAAATTACGTAGGTAGTAGGACTAAGATGCGCCTATAAGACTTCTGGAATGATCATTATGGTATGGAATTTCGGGAACATAGCAATTTCTCAAGAGATTCGCATGAAATTCGGAATGTAGGACTAAGATGCGACTATAAGACTTGTTCCAATGGAAATTCTGGAATATGAGCATTATGGTCTGGAATTTCGGGAACAAAGCAAAGTTTCGAGCGATTCACATAAAATTCGGTGTGTAGGACTAGGATGCGACCATAAGACTTTTTCCTATGCAAATTCTGGAGTATGATCATTATGGTCTGGAATTTCGGGAACAAAGCAATTTCTCAAGCGGTTCGCATGAAATTCGGAATGTAGGACTAAGATGAGACTATAAGACTTGTTCCTATGGAAATTCTGGAATATGAGCATTATGGTCTGTAATTTTGGGAACAAAACAAAGTTTCGAGCGATTCGCATAAAATTCGGTTTGTAGGACTAGGATGCGGCTATATGATTCTGGAATGTGATTATTATGGTCTGGAATTTCGGGAACAAAGCAATTTCTCAAGCGATTCGCATGAAAATCGGAATGTAGGACTTAGATGCGACAATAACACTTCTGGAATATGATCATTATGGTATGGAATTTCGGGAACATAGCAATTTCTCAAGAGATTCGCATGAAATACGGAAGCTAGGACTAAGATGCGACTATAAGACTTGTTCCTATGGATATTCTGGACCATGAGCATTATGGTCTGAAAATCCGGGATCAAAGCAATTTCTCAAGCGATTCGCATGAAATTCTGAATGTTGGACTAAGATGCGACTATAAGACTTTTTCCTATGGAAATTCTGGAGTATGATCATTATGGTCTGGAATTTCGGGAACAAAGCAAAGTTTCGAGCGATTCGCATAAAATTCGGTGTGTAGGACTAGGATGCGACCATAAGACTTTTTCCTATGCAAATTCTGGAGTATGATCATTATGGTCTGGAATTTCGGGAACAAAGCCATTTCTCAAGCGATTCGAATGAAATTCGGAATGTAGGAGTAAGATGAGACTATAAGACTTGTTCCTATGGAAATTCTGGAATATGAGCATTATGGTCTGAAATTTCGAAACAAAGCAATTTCTCAAGCGATTCTCATGAAATTCGGTGTGTAGGACTAAGATGCGACTATAATATTTACACCTATGGAACTTCTGGAACATGATCATTATGGTCTGCAATTTCGGGATTAAAGCAATTTCTCAAGCGATTCGCATGAAATTCGGAATTTTGGACTAAGATGCGACTATAAGACTTCTGGAATATGATCATTATGGTCTGGAATTTCGGGAACAAAGCAAAGTTTCAAGCGATTCGCCTAAAATTCGGTGTGTAGGACTAAGATGCGACCATAAGACTTTTTTCTATGCAAATTCTGGAGTATGATCATTATGTTCTGGGATTTCCGGAACAAAGGTATTTCTCAAGTGATTCGCATGAAATTCGGAATGTAGGACTAAGATGCGACTATTAGACTTTTTCCTATGCAAATTCTGGAGTATGATCATTATGGTCTGGAATTTCGGGAACAAAGCAATTTCTCAAGCGATTCGCATGAAATACGGAAAATAGGACTAAGGTGCGACTATAAGACTTGTTCCTATGGAAATTCTGGAATATGATCATTAAGGTCTGGAATTTCGGGAACAAAGCAATTTCTCAAGCGATTCGCATGAAATTCGGAATGTAGGGCTAAGATGCGACTATAAGACTTCTGGAATATGATCATTATGGTCTGGAATTTCTGGAACAAAGCAAAGTTTCAAGAGATTCGGATGAATTTCGGAATGTAGGACTAAGATGCGACTGTAAGACTTTTTTCCTATGGAAATTCTGGAATGTGAGTATATAAGTCTATAGTCTATAAGTCTAGACTATAAGACTTTTTCAAATGCAAATTACGTAGGTAGTAGGACTAAGATGCGCCTATAAGACTTCTGGAATATGATCATTATGGTCTGGAATTTCGGGAACAAAGCAAAGTTTCAAGAGATTCGCATGAAATTCGGAATGTAGGACTAAGATGCGGCTATAAGACTTTTTCCTATGGAAATTCTGGAATGTGATTGTTATGGTCTGGAATTTCGGGAACAAAGCAATTTCTCAACGGATTCGCATGAAATTCGATATGTAGGACTAAGATGCGACTATAAGATTTATTCCTAGGGAAATTCTGGAACATGATCAATATTGTCTGGAAATTCAGGAACAAAGCATGCGAATCGCATGAAATTTGGAATGTAGGGCTAAGATGCGACTATAAGACTTCTGGAATATGATCATTATGGTATGGAATTTCGGGAACATAGCAATTTCTCAAGAGATTCGCATGCAATACGGAAACTAGGACTAAGATGCGACTATAAGACTTGTTCCTATGGAAATTCTGGAATATGATCATTATGGTCTGGAATTTCGGGAACAAAGCAATTTCTCAAGCGATTCGCATGAAATTCGGAATGTAGGACTAAGATGCGACTATAAGACTTCTGGAATATGATCATTATGGTCTGGAATTTCTGGAACAAAGCAAAGTTTCAAGATATTCGCATGAATTTCGGAATGTAGGACATAGATGCGACTGTAAGACTTTTTCCTATGGTAATTCTGGAATGTGAGTTTAATGGTCTGGAATTTCGAGTACAAAGCAATTTCACAACCGATTCGCATGGAATTTAGTATGTAGGACTAAGACTTGTTCCTATGGAAATTCTGGAATGTGATTATAATGGTCTGGAATTTCAGAAATAAAGGAATTTCTCAAGAGATTTGCATGAAATTCGGAATATAGGACTAAGATGCGACTATAAGACTTGTTCCTATGGAAATTCTGGTATATGATTTTTATGGTCTGGAATATAACCTTTATGGTCTGGAATTTCGAGAACAAAGCAATTTCTCAATCGATTCGCATGAAAATCGGAATGTAGGACTAAGATGCGACAATAAGACTTCTGGAATATGATCATTATGGTCTGGACTTTCGAGAACAAAGCAATTTCTCAAGTGATTCGCATGAAATTCGGAATGTAGGACTAAGATGTGACCTTAACACTTCTGGAATATGAGCATTATGGTCTGAAATTTCGGGAACAAAGCAATTTCTCAAGCGATTCGCATGAAATTCGGAATGTAGAACTAAGATGCGACCATAAGACTTTTTCCTATGCAAATTCTGGAGTATGATCATTATGGTCTGGAATTTCGGGAACAAAGCAATTTCTCAAGCGATTCGCATGAAATTCGGAATGTAGGACTAAGATGCGACTATAAGACTTGTTCCAATGGAAATTCTGGAATGTGAGTTTTATAGTCTGGAATTTCGGGAACAAAGCAATTTCACAACCGATTCGCATGGAATTTGGTATGTAGGACTAAGATGCGACTATAAGACTTGTTCCTGTTATTATAGTGGTCTGGAATTTCGGAAATAAAGGAATTTCTCAAGAGATTCGCATGAAATTCGGAATGTAGGACTAAGATGCGACTATAAGACTTGTTCCTATGGAAATTCTGGAATATGATCTTTATGGTCTGGAATATGACCTATATGGTCTGGAATTTCGAGAACAAATCAATTTCTCAAGCGATTCGCATGAAAATCGGAATGTAGGACTCAGATGCGACAATAACACTTCTGGAATATGAGCGTTATGGTCTGAAATTTCGGAACAAAGCAATTTCTCAACCGACTCGCATGAAATTCGGTATGTAGCACTAAGATGCGACTATAAGATTTATTCCTATGGAACTTCTGGAACCTGATCATGATGGTCTGCAATTTCGGGAATAAAGCAATTTCTCAAGCGATTCGCATGAAATTCGGAATTTTGGACTAAGATGCGACTATAAGACTTCTGGAATATGATCATTATGGTCTGAAATTTCGGGAACAAAGCAATTTCTCAAGCGAATCGCATGAAATTCGGAATGTAGCACTAAGATGCGACTATAAGATTTATTCCTATGGAACTTCTGGAACACGATCATTATGGTCTGCAATTTCGGGATTATAGCAATTTCTCAAGCGATTCGCATGAAATTCGGAATTTTGGACTAAGATGCGACTATAAGACTTCTGGAATATGATCATTATGGTCTGGAATTTCGGGAACAAAGCAAATTTTCAAGCGATTCGCCTAAAATTCGGTGTGTAGGACTAAGATGCGACCATAAGACTTTTTTCTATGCAAATTCTGGAGTATGATCATTATGTTCTGGGATTTCGGGAACAAAGGTATTTCTCAAGTGATTCGCATGAAATTCGGAATGTAGGACTAAGATGCGACCATAAGACTTTTTCCTATGCAAATTCTGGAGTATGATCATTATGGTCTGGAATTTCGGGAACAAAGCAATTTCTCAAGCGATTCGCATGAAATTCGGAATGTGGGACTAAGATGCGACTATAAGACTTGTTCCTGTGATTATAATGGTCTGGAATTTCGGAAATAAAGGAATTTCTCAAGAGATTCGCATGAAATTCGGAATGTAGGACTAAGATGCGACTATAAGACTTGTTCCTATGGAAATTCTGGAATATGATCTTTATGGTCTGGAATATGACCTATTTGGTCTGGAATTTCGAGAACAAAGCAATTTCTCAAGCGATTCGCATGAAAATCGGAATGTAGGACTCAGATGCGACAATAACACTTCTGGAATATGAGCGTTATGGTCTGAAATTTCGGAACAAAGCAATTTCTCAACCGACTCGCATGAAATTCGGTATGTAGCACTAAGATGCGACTATAAGATTTATTCCTATGGAACTTCTGGAACCTGATCATGATGGTCTGCAATTTCGGGAATAAAGCAATTTCTCAAGCGATTCGCATGAAATTCGGAATTTTGGACTAAGATGCGACTATAAGACTTCTGGAATATGATCATTATGGTCTGGAATTTCGGGAATAAATTCTGGTATGTAGGACTAAGATGCGACTATAAGACTTGTTCCTGTGATTATAATGGTCTGGAATTTCGGAAATAAAGGAATTTCTCAAGATATTCGCATGAAATTCGGAATGTAGGACTAAGATGCGACTATAAGACTTGTTCCTATGGAAATTCTGGAATATGATCTTTATTGGCTGGAATATGACCTATTTGGTCTGGAATTTCGAGAACAAAGCAATTTCTCAAGCGATTCGCATGAAAATCGGAATGTAGGACTCAGATGCGACAATAACACTTCTGGAATATGAGCGTTATGGTCTGAAATTTCGGAACAAAGCAATTTCTCAACCGACTCGCATGAAATTCGGTATGTAGCACTAAGATGCGACTATAAGATTTATTCCTATGGAACTTCTGGAACATGATCATGATGGTCTGTAATTTCGGGAATAAAGCAATTTCTCAAGCGATTCGCATGAAATTCGGAATTTTGGACTAAGATGCGACTATAAGACTTCTGGAATATGATCATTATGGTCTGAAATTTCGGGAACAAAGCAATTTCTCAAGCGAATCGCATGAAATTCGGAATGTAGCACTAAGATGCGACTATAAGATTTATTCCTATGGAACTTCTGGAACATGATCATTATGGTCTGCAATTTCGGGATTATAGCAATTTCTCAAGCGATTCGCATGAAATTCGGAATTTTGGACTAAGATGCGACTATAAGACTTCTGGAATATGATCATTATGGTCTGGAATTTCGGGAACAAAGCAAATTTTCAAGCGATTCGCCTAAAATTCGGTGTGTAGGACTAAGATGCGACCATAAGACTTTTTTCTATGCAAATTCTTGAGTATGATCATTATGTTCTGGGATTTCGGGAACAAAGGTATTTCTCAAGTGATTCGCATGAAATTCGGAATGTAGTACTAAGATGCAACCATTAGACTTTTTCCTATGCAAATTCTAGAGTATGATCATTATGGTCTGGAATTTCGGGAACAAAGCAATTTCTCAAGCGATTCGCATGAAATACGGAATGTTGGACTAAGATGCGACCATAAGACTTTTTCCTATGCAAATTCTGGAGTATGATCATTATGGTCTGGAATTTCAGGAACAAAGCAATTTCACAACGGATTCGCATGAAATTCGGTATGTAGACCTAAGATGCGACTATAAGATGTATTCCTAGGGAAATTCTGGAACATGATCATTATTGTCTGGAATTTCAGGAACAAAGAAAGCGAATCGCATGAAATGCGGAATGTAGGGCTAAGATGCGACTATAAGACTTCTGGAATATGATCATTATGGTCTGGAATTTCGGGAACAAAGCAAAGTTTCAAGAGATTCGCATGAAATTCGTAATGTAGGACTAAGATGCGGCTATAAGACTTGTTCCTATGGAAATTCTGGAATGTGATTATTATGGTCTGGAATTTCGGAAATAAAGGAATTTCTCAATAGAATCGCATGAAATTCTGAATGTTGGACTAAGATGCGACTATTAGACTTTTTCCTATGGAAATTCTGGAATATGATCATTATAGTCTGGAATTTCAGGAACAAAGCAATTTCTTAACGAATTCGCATGAAATTCGGTATGTAGGACTAAGATGCGACAGTAAGATTTATTCCTAGGGAAATTCTGGAATGTGATCATTATTGTTTGGAAATTCAGGAACAAAGCAAGCGAATCGCATGAAATTCGGAATGTAGGGTTAAGATGCGACTATAAGACTTCTGGAATATGATCATTATGGTATGGAATTTCGGGAACATAGCAATTTCTCAAGAGATTCGCATGCAATACGGAAACTAGGACTAAGATGCGACTATAAGACGTGTTCCTATGGAAATTCTGGAATATGATGATTATGGTCTGGAATTTCGGGAACAAAGCAATTTCTCAAGCGATTCGTATGAAATTCGGAATGTAGGACTAAGATGCGACTATAAGACTTCTGGAATATGATCATTATGGTCTGGAATTTCGGGAACAAAGCAAAGTTTCAAGAGATTCGCATGAAATTCGTAATGTAGGTCTAAGATGCGGCTATAAGACTTGTTCCTATGGAAATTCTGGAATGTGATTATTATGGTCTGGAATTTCGGAAATAAAGGAATTTCTCAATAGAATCGCATGAAATTCGGAATGTTGGACCAAGATGCGACTATAAGACTTTTTCCTATGGAAATTCTGGAATATGATCATTATGGTCTGGAATTTCGGGAACAAAGCTATTTCTCAATCGATTCGCATGAAAATCGGAATGTAGGACTAAGATGCGACCATAAGAGTTTTTCCTATGCAAATTCTGGAGTATGATCATTATGGTCTGGAATTTCGGGAACAAAGCAATTTCTCAAGCGATTCGCATGAAATTCGGAATGTGGGACTAAGATGCGACTATAAGACTTCTGGAATATGATCATTATGGTCTGGAATTTCGGGAACAAAGCAAATTTTCAAGCGATTCGCCTAAAATTCGGTGTGTAGGACTAAGATGCGACCATAAGACTTTTTTCTATGCAAATTCTGGAGTATGATCATTATGTTCTGGGATTTCGGGAACAAAGGTATTTCTCAAGTGATTCGCATGAAATTCGGAATGTAGGACTAAGATGCGACCATTAGACTTTTTCCTATGGAAATTCTGGAATGTGATTATTATGGTCTGGAATTTCGGAAATAAAGGAATTTCTCAATAGAATCGCATGAAGTTCGGAATGTTGGACCAAGATGCGACTATAAGACTTTTTCCTATGGAAATTCTGGAATATGATCATTATGGTCTGGAATTTCGGGAACAAAGCTATTTCTCAATCGATTCGCATGAAAATCGGAATGTAGGACTAAGATGCGACAATTAGACTTCTGGAATATGATCATAATGGTCTGGAGTTTCTAAGATAAAGCAATTTCTCAAGAGATTCGCATGAAATTCGGAATGTAGGACTAAGATGCGACTGTAAGGCTTTTTCCTATGGAAATTCTGGAATGTGAGTTTTATAGTCTGGAATTTCGGGAACAAAGCAATTTCACAACCGATTCGCATGGAATTTGGTATGTAGGACTAAGATGCCACTATAAGACTTGTTCCTGTGATTATAATGGTCTGGAATTTCGGAAATAAAGGAATTTCTCAAGAGATTCGCATGAAATTCGGAATGTAGGACTAAGATGCGACTATAAGACTTGTTCCTATGGAAATTCTGGAATATGATCTTTATGGTCTGGAATATGACCTATATGGTCTGGAATTTCGAGAACAAAGCAATTTCTCAAGCGATTCGCATGAAAATCGGAATGTAGGACTCAGATGCGACAATAACACTTCTGGAATATGAGCATTATGGTCTGAAATTTCGGAACAAAGCAATTTCTCAACCGACTCGCATGAAATTCGGTATGTAGCACTAAGATGCGACTATAAGATTTATTCCTATGGAACTTCTGGAACATGATCATTATGGTCTGCAGTTTCGGGATTAAAGCAATTTCTCAAGCGATTCGCATGAAATTCGGAATTTTGGACTAAGATGCGACTATAAGACTTCTGGAATATGATCATTATGGTCTGGAATTTCGGGAACAAAGCAAATTTTCAAGCGATTCGCCTAAAATTCGGTGCGTAGGACTAAGATGCTACCATAAGACTTTTTTCTATGCAAATTCTGGAGTATGATCATTATGTTCTGGGATTTCGGGAACAAAGGTATTTCTCAAGTGATTCGCATGAAATTCGGAATGTAGGACTAAGATGCGACCATTAGACTTTTTCCTATGCAAATTCTGGAGTATGATCATTATGGTCTGGAATTTCGGGAACAAAGCAATTTCTCAAGCGATTCGCATGAAATACGGAATGTAGGACTAAGATGCGACCATAAGAGTTTTTCCTATGCAAATTCTGGAGTATGATCATTATGGTCTGGAATTTCGGGAACAAAGCAATTTCTCAAGCGATTCGCATGAAATTCGGAATGTGGGACTAAGATGCGACTATAAGACTTCTGGAATATGATCATTATGGTCTGGAATTTCGGGAACAAAGCAAATTTTCAAGCGATTCGCCTAAAATTCGGTGTGTAGGACTAAGATGCGACCATAAGACTTTTTTCTATGCAAATTCTGGAGTATGATCATTATGTTCTGGGATTTCGGGAACAAAGGTATTTCTCAAGTGATTCGCATGAAATTCGGAATGTAGGACTAAGATGCGACCATTAGACTTTTTCCTATGCAAATTCTGGAGTATGATCATTATGGTCTGGAATTTCGGGAACAAAGCAATTTCTCAAGCGATTCGCATGAAATACGGAATGTAGGACTAAGATGCGACCATAAGAGTTTTTCCTATGCAAATTCTGGAGTATGATCATTATGGTCTGGAATTTCGGGAACAAAGCAATTTCTCAAGCGATTCGCATGAAATTCGGAATGTGGGACTAAGATGCGACTATAAGACTTCTGGAATATGATCATTATGGTCTGTAATTTCGGGAATAAAGCAAAGTTTCAAGAGATTCGCATGAAATCCGGAATGTAGGACTAAGATGCGACTATAAGACTTTTTTCTATGCAAATTAGGTAGGTAGTAGGACTAAGATGCGACTAAAAGACTTCTGGAATATGATCATTATGGTCTGTAATTTCGGGAACAAAGCAAAGTTTCAAGAGATTCGCATGTAATTCGGAATGTAGGACTAAGATGCGGCTATAAGACTTTTTCCTATGGAAATTCTGGAATGTGATTGTTATGGTCTGGAATTTCGGGAACAAAGCAATTTCACAACGGATTCGCATGAAATTCGGTATGTAGACCTAAGATGCGACTATAAGATTTATTCCTAGGGAAATTCTGGAACATGATCATTATTGTCTGGAATTTCAGGAACAAAGAAAGCGAATCGCATGAAATTCGGAATGTAGGGCTAAGATGCGACTATAAGACTTCTGGAATATGATCATTATGGTCTGGAATTTCGGGAACAAAGCAAAGTTTCAAGAGATTCTTATGAAATTCGTAATGTAGGACTAAGATGCGGCTATAAGACTTGTTCCTATGGAAATTCTGGAATGTGATTATTATGGTCTGGAATTTCGGAAATAAAGGAATTTCTCAATAGAATCGCATGAAATTCTGAATGTTGGACTAAAATGCGACTATTAGACTTTTTCCTATGGAAATTCTGGAATATGATCATTATGGTCTGGAATTTCGGGAACAAAGCAATTTCTCAACGGATTCGCATGAAATTCGGTATGTAGGACTAAGATGCGACAATAAGATTTATTCCTAGGGAAATTCTGGAATGTGATTATTATGGTCTGGAATTTCGGAAATAAAGGAATTTCTCAATAGAATCGCATGAAATTCTGAATGTTGGACTAAGATGCGACTATAAGACTTTTTCCTATGGAAATTCTGGAACATGATCATTATTGTCTGGAAATTCAGGAACAAAGCAAGCGAATCGCATGAAATTCGGAATGTAGGGCTAAGATGCGACTATAAGACTTCTGGAATATGATCATTATGGTATGGAATTTCGGGAACAGAGCAATTTCTCAAGATATTCGCATGCAATACGGAAACTAGGACTAAGATGCGACTATAAGACTTGTTCCTATGGAAATTCTGGAATAAGATCATTATGGTCTGGAATTTCGGGAACAAAGCAATTTCTCAAGCGATTCGCATGAAATTCGGAATGTAGGACTAAGATGCGACTATAAGACTTCTGGAATATGATTATTATGGTCTGGAATTTCGGGAACAAAGCAAAGTTTCAAGAGATTCGCATGAAATTCGTAATGTAGGACTAAGATGCGGCTATAAGACTTGTTCCTATGGAAATTCTGCAATGTGATTATTATGGTCTGGAATTTCGGAAATAAAGGAATTTTTCAATAGAATCGCATGAAATGCTGAATGTTGGACTAAGATGCGACTATAAGACTTTTTCCTATGGAAATTCTGGAATATGATCATTATGGTCTGGAATTTCGGGAACAAAGCTATTTCTCAATCGATTCGCATGAAAATCGGAATGTAGGACTAAGATGCGACAATTAGACTTCTGGAATATGATCATAATGGTCTGGAGTTTCTAGGATAAAGCAATTTCTCAAGAGATTCGCATGAAATTCGGAATGAAGGACTAAGATGCGACTGTAAGACTTTTTCCTATGGAAATTCTGGAATGTGAGTTTTATAGTCTGGAATTTCGGGAACAAAGCAATTTCACAACCGATTCGCATGGAATTTGGTATGTAGGACTAAGGTGCGACTATAAGACTTGTTCCTGTGATTATAATGGTCTGGAATTTCGGAAATAAAGGAATTTCTCAAGAGATTCGCATGAAATTCGGAATGTAGGACTAAGATGCGACTATAAGACTTGTTCCTATGGAAATTCTGGAATATGATCTTTATGGTCTGGAATATGACCTATATGGTCTGGAATTTCGAGAACAAAGCAATTTCTCAAGCGATTCGCATGAAAATCGGAATGTAGGACTCAGATGCGACAATAACACTTCTGGAATATGAGCATTATGGTCTGAAATTTCGGAACAAAGCAATTTCTCAACCGACTCGCATGAAATTCGGTATGTAGCACTAAGATGCGACTATAAGATTTATTCCTATGGAACTTCTGGAACATGATCATTATGGTCTGCAATTTCGGGATTAAAGCAATTTCTCAAGCGATTCGCATGAAATTCGGAATTTTGGACTAAGATGCGACTATAAGACTTCTGGAATATGATCATTATGGTCTGGAATTTCGGGAACAAAGCAAATTTTTAAGCGATTCGCCTAAAATTCGGTGTGTAGGACCAAGATGCGACCATAAGACTTTTTTCTATGCAAATTCTGGAGTATGATCATTATGTTCTGGGATTTCGGGAACAAAGGTATTTCTCAAGTGATTCGCATGAAATTCGGAATGTAGGACTAAGATGCGACCATTAGACTTTTTCCTATGCAAATTCTGGAGTATGATCATTATGGTCTGGAATTTCGGGAAAAAAGTAATTTCTCAAGCGATTCGCATGAAATACGGAATGTAGGACTAAGATGCGACCATAAGAGTTTTTCCTATGCAAATTCTGGAGTATGATCATTATGGTCTGGAATTTCGGGAACAAAGCAATTTCTCAAGCGATTCGCATGAAATTCGGAATGTGGGACTAAGATGCGACTATAAGACTTCTGGAATATGATCATTATGGTCTGGAATTTCGGGAATAAAGCAAAGTTTCAAGAGATTCGCATGAAATCCGGAATGTAGGACTAAGATGCGACAATAAGATTTATTCCTAGGGAAATTCTGGAATGTGATTATTATGGTCTGGAATTTCGGAAATAAAGGAATTTCTCAATAGAATCGCATGAAATTCGGAATGTTGGACCAAGATGCGACTATAAGACTTTTTCCTATGGAAATTCTGGAATATGATCATTATGGTCTGGAATTTCGGGAACAAAGCTATTTCTCAACGGATTCGCATGACATTCGGTATGTAGGACTAAGATGCGACTATAATATTTATTCCTAGGGAAATTCTGGAACATGATCATTATTGTCTGGAAATTCAGGAACAAAGCAAGCGAATCGCATGAAATTCGGAATGTAGGGCTAAGATGCGACTATAAGACTTATGGAATATGATCATTATGGTCTGGAATTTCGGGAACAAAGCTATTTCTCAATCGATTCGCATGAAAATCGGAATGTAGGACTTAGATGCGACAATTAGACTTCTGGAATATGATCATAATGGTCTGGAGTTTCTAAGATAAAGCAATTTCTCAAGAGATTCGCATGAAATTCGGAATGTAGGACTAAGATGCGACTGTAAGGCTTTTTCCTATGGAAATTCTGGAATGTGAGTTTTATAGTCTGGAATTTCGGGAACAAAGCAATTTCACAACCGATTCGCATGGAATTTGGTATGTAGGACTAAGATGCCACTATAAGACTTGTTCCTGTGATTATAATGGTCTGGAATTTCGGAAATAAAGGAATTTCTCAAGAGATTCGCATGAAATTGGGAATGTAGGACTAAGATGCGACTATAAGACTTGTTCCTATGGAAATTCTGGAATATGATCTTTATGGTCTAGAATATGACCTATATGGTCTGGAATTTCGAGAACAAAGCAATTTCTCAAGCGATTCGCATGAAAATCGGAATGTAGGACTCAGATGCGACAATAACACTTCTGGAATATGAGCATTATGGTCTGAAATTTCGGAACAAAGCAATTTCTCAACCGACTCGCATGAAATTCGGTATGTAGCACTAAGATGCGACTATAAGATTTATTCCTATGGAACTTCTGGAACATGATCATTATGGTCTGCAGTTTCGGGATTAAAGCAATTTCTCAAGCGATTCGCATGAAATTCGGAATTTTGGACTAAGATGCGACTATAAGACTTCTGGAATATGATCATTATGGTCTGGAATTTCGGGAACAAGGCAAATTTTCAAGCGATTCGCCTAAAATTCGGTGCGTAGGACTAAGATGCGACCATAAGACTTTTTTCTATGCAAATTCTGGAGTATGATCATTATGTTCTGGGATTTCGGGAACAAAGTTATTTCTCAAGTGATTCGCATGAAATTCGGAATGTAGGACTAAGATGCGACCATTAGACTTTTTCCTATGCAAATTCTGGAGTATGATCATTATGGTCTGGAATTTCGGGAACAAAGCAATTTCTCAAGCGATTCGCATGAAATACGGAATGTAGGACTAAGATGCGACCATAAGAGTTTTTCCTATGCAAATTCTGGAGTATGATCATTATGGTCTGGAATTTCGGGAACAAAGCAATTTCTCAAGCGATTCGCATGAAATTCGGAATGTGGGACTAAGATGCGACTATAAGACTTCTGGAATATGATCATTATGGTCTGGAATTTCGGGAACAAAGCAAATTTTCAAGCGATTCGCCTAAAATTCGGTGTGTAGGACTAAGATGCGACCATAAGACTTTTTTCTATGCAAATTCTGGAGTATGATCATTATGTTCTGGGATTTCGGGAACAAAGGTATTTCTCAAGTGATTCGCATGAAATTCGGAATGTAGGACTAAGATGCGACCATTAGACTTTTTCCTATGCAAATTCTGGAGTATGATCATTATGGTCTGCAATTTCGGGAACAAAGCAATTTCTCAAGCGATTCGCATGAAATACGGAATGTAGGACTAAGATGCGACCATAAGAGTTTTTCCTAAGCAGATTCTGGAGTATGATCATTATGGTCTGGAATTTCGGGAACAAAGCAATTTCTCAAGCGATTCGCATGAAATTCGGAATGTGGGACTAAAATGCGACTATAAGACTTCTGGAATATGATCATTATGGTCTGGAATTTCGGGAATAAAGCAAAGTTTCAAGAGATTCGCATGAAATCCGGAATGTAGGACTAAGATGCGACTATAAGACTTTTTTCTATGCAAATTAGGTAGGTAGTAGGACTAAGATGCGACTATAAGACTTCTGGAATATGATCATTATGGTCTGGAATTTCGGGAACAAAGCAAAGTTTCAAGAGATTCGCATGTAATTCGGAATGTAGGACTAAGATGCGGCTATAAGACTTTTTCCTATGGAAATTCTGGAATGTGATTGTTATGGTCTGGAATTTCGGGAACAAAGCAATTTTACAACGGATTCGCATGAAATTCGGTATGTAGACCTAAGATACGACTATAAGATTTATTCCTAGGGAAATTCTGGAACATGATCATTATTGTCTGGAATTTCAGGAACAAAGAAAGCGAATCGCATGAAATTCGGAATGTAGGGCTAAGATGCGACTATAAGACTTCTGGAATATGATCATTATGGTCTGGAATTTCGGGAACAAAGCAAAGTTTCAAGAGATTCTTATGAAATTCGTAATGTAGGACTAAGATGCGGCTATAAGACTTGTTCCTATGGAAATTCTGGAATGTGATTATTATGGTCTGGAATTTCGGAAATAAAGGAATTTCTCAATAGAATCGCATGAAATTCTGAATGTTGGACTAAAATGCGACTATTAGACTTTTTCCTATGGAAATTCTGGAATATGATCATTATGGTCTGGAATTTCGGGAACAAAGCAATTTCTCAACGGATTCGCATGAAATTCGGTATGTAGGACTAAGATGCGACAATAAGATTTATTCCTAGGGAAATTCTGGAATGTGATTATTATGGTCTGGAATTTCGGAAATAAAGGAATTTCTCAATAGAATCGCATGAAATTCTGAATGTTGGACTAAGATGCGACTATAAGACTTTTTCCTATGGAAATTCTGGAACATGATCATTATTGTCTGGAAATTCAGGAACAAAGCAAGCGAATCGCATGTAATTCGGAATGTAGGGCTAAGATGCGCATCTTAGTGCTACATACCGAATTTCATGCGAGTCGGTTGAGAAATTGCTTTGTTCCGAAATTTCAGACCATAATGCTCATATTCCAGAAGTGTTATTGTCGCATCTGAGTCCTACATTCCGATTTTCATGCGAATCGCTTGAGAAATTGCTTTGTTCTCGAAATTCCAGACCATATAGGTCATATTCCAGACCATAAAGATCATATTCCAGAGTTTCCATAGGAACAAGTCTTATAGTCGCATCTTAGTCCTACATTCCGAATTACATGCGATTCGCTTGCTTTGTTCCTGAATTTCCAGACAATAATGATCATGTTCCAGAATTTCCATAGGAAAAAGTCTTATAGTCGCATCTTAGTCCAACATTCAGAACTATAAGTCTTGTTCCTGTGATTATAATGGTCTGGAATTTCGGGAACATAGCAATTTCTCAAGAGATTCGCATGCAATACGGAAACTAGGACTAAGATGCGACTATAAGACTTGTTCCTATGGAAATTCTGGAATATGATTATTATGGTCTGGAATTTCGGAAATAAAGGAATTTCTCAATAGAATCGCATGAAATTCTGAATGTTGGACTAAGATGCGACTATAAGACTTTTTCCTATGGAAATTCTGGAACATGATCATTATTGTCTGGAAATTCAGGAACAAAGCAAGCGAATCGCATGAAATTCGGAATGTAGGGTTAAGATGCGACTATAAGACTTCTGGAATATGATCATTATGGTATGGAATTTCGGGAACATAGCAATTTCTCAAGAGATTCGCATGCAATACGGAAACTAGGAATAAGATGCGACTATAAGACGTGTTCCTATGGAAATTCTGGAATATGATCATTATGGTCTGGAATTTCGGGAACAAAGCAATTTCTCAAGCGATTCGCATGAAATTCGGAATGTAGGACTAAGATGCGGCTATAAGACTTCTGGAATATGATCATTATGGTCTGGAATTTCGGGAACAAAGCAAAGTTTCAAGAGATTCGCATGAAATTCGTAATGTAGGACTAAGATGCGGCTATAAGACTTGTTCCTATGGAAATTCTGGAATGTGATTATTATGGTCTGGAATTTCGGAAATAAAGGAATTTCTCAATAGAATCGCATGAAATTCTGAATGTTGGACCAAGATGCGACTATAAGACTTTTTCCTATTGAAATTCTGGAATATGATCATTATGGTCTGGAATTTCGGGAACAAAGCAATTTCTCAACGGATTCGCATGAAATTCGGTATGTAGGACTAAGATGCGACTATAATATTTATTCCTAGGGAAATTCTGAAACATGATCATTATTGTCTGGAAATTCAGGAACAAAGCAAGCGAATCGCATGAAATTCGGAATGTAGGGCTAAGATGCGACTATAAGACTTCTGGAATATGATCATTATGGTATGGAAGTTCGGGAACATAGCAATTTCTCAAGAGATTCGCATGCAATACGGAAACTAGGACTAAGATGCGACTATAAGACTTGTTCCTATGGAAATTCTGGAATATGATCATTATGGTCTGGAATTTCGGGAACAAAGCAATTTCTCAAGCGATTCGCATGAAATTCGTAAACTAGGACTAAGATGCGACTATAAGACTTGTTCCTATGGAAATTCTGGAATATGATCATTATGGTCTGGATTTTCGGGAACAAAGCAATATCTCAAGCGAATCGCATGAAATTCGGAATGTAGGACTAAGATGCGACTATAAGACTTCTGGGATATGATCATAATGGTCTGGAATTTCGGGAACAAAGCAAAGTTTCAAGAGATTCGCATGAAATTCGTAATGTAGGACTAAGATGCGGCTATAAGACTTGTTCCTATGGAAATTCTGCAATGTGACTATTATGGTCTGGAATTTCGGAAATAAAGGAATTTCTCAATAGAATCGCATGAAATTCTGAATGTTGGACTAAGATGCGACTATAAGACTTTTTCCTATGGAAATTCTGGAATATGATCGTTATGGTCTGGAAGTTCAGGAACAAAGCTATTTCTCAACGGATTCGCATAAAATTCGGTGTGTAGGACTAAGATGCGACCATAACACTTTATCCTATGAAAATTCTGGAGTATGATCATTATGGTCTGGAATTTCGGGAACAAAGCAATTTCTCAAGCGATTCGCATGAAATTCGGAATGTACGACTAAGATGCGACTATAAGACTTCTGGTATATGATCATTATGGTCTGGAATTTCGGGAACAAAGCAAAGTTTTAAGCGATTCGCATAAAATTCGGTGTGTAGGACTAAGATGCGACCATAAGTCTTTTTCCTATGCAAATTCTGGAGTATGATCATTATGGTCTGGAATTTCGGGAACAAAGCAATTTCTCAAGCGATTCGCATGAAATTCGGAATGTAGGACTAAGATGCGGCTATAAGATTTTTTCATATGGAAATTCTGAAATGTGATTATTATGGTCTGGAATTTCGGAAAAAAGCCATTTCACAACAGATTCGCATGAAATTTGGAATATAATACTAAGATGCGACAATAAGACTTCTGGAATATGATCACAATGGTCTGGAGTTTCGAGAACAAATCAATTTCTCAAGTGATTCGCATGAAATTCGGAATGTAGGACTAAGATGCGACCATAAAACTTTTTCCTATGCAAATTCTGGAGTATGATCATAATGGTCTGGATTCGCATGCAAATCGGAATGTAGGACTAAGATGCGACTATAAGACTTGTTCCTTTGGAAATTCTGGAATGTGATTATAATGGTCTGGAATTTCGGAAATAAAAGAATCTCTGAAGAGATTCGCATGAAATTCTGTATGAAGGACTAAGATGCGACTATAAGACTTGTTCCTATGGAAATTCTGGAATGTGATAATAATGGTCTGGAATTTCGGAAATAAAAGATTTTTCAAGAGATTCGCATGAAATTCTGAATGTAGGACTAAGATGCGACTATAAGTCTTGTTCCTATGGAAATTCTGGAATGTGAGTATTATGGTCTGGAATTTCGGGAACAAAGCAATTTCACAAGTGATTCGCATGGAATTCGGTATGTAGGACTAAGATGCGACTGTAAGATTGTTCCTATGGAAATTCTGGAAAATGATCACTACGGTCTGGAATTTCGACAACAAAGCAATTTCTCAAGCGATTCGCATGAAATTCGGAATGTAGGACTAAGATGCGACTATAAGACTTTTTCCTTTTGAAATTCTGGAATATGATCATTATGGTCTGGAATTTCGGGAACAAAGCAAAGTTTCAAGAGATTCGCATGAAATTCGTAATGTAGGACTAAGATGCGGCTATAAGACTTGTTCCTATGGAAATTCTGGAATGTGATTATTATGGTCTGGAATTTCGGAAATAAAGGAATTTCTCAATAGAATCGCATGAAATTCTGAATGTTGGACCAAGATGCGACTATAAGACTTTTTCCTATTGAAATTCTGGAATATGATCATTATGGTCTGGAATTTCGGGAACAAAGCAATTTCTCAACGGATTCGCATGAAATTCGGTATGTAGGACTAAGATGCGACTATAATATTTATTCCTAGGGAAATTCTGGAACATGATCATTATTGTCTGGAAATTCAGGAACAAGCAAGCGAATCGCATGAAATTCGGAATGTAGGGCTAAGATGCGACTATAAGACTTCTGGAATATGATCATTATGGTATGGAAGTTCGGGAACATAGCAATTTCTCAAGAGATTCGCATGCAATACGGAAACTAGGACTAAGATGCGACTATAAGACTTGTTCCTATGGAAATTCTGGAATATGATCATTATGGTCTGGAATTTCGGGAACAAAGCAATTTCTCAAGCGATTCGCATGAAATTCGGAATGTAGGACTAAGATGCGACTATAAGACTTCTGGGATATGATCATAATGGTCTGGAATTTCGGGAACAAAGCAAAGTTTCAAGAGATTCGCATGAAATTCGTAATGTAGGACTAAGATGCGGCTATAAGACTTGTTCCTATGGAAATTCTGCAATGTGACTATTATGGTCTGGAATTTCGGAAATAAAGGAATTTCTCAATAGAATCGCATGAAATTCTGAATGTTGGACTAAGATGCGACTATAAGACTTTTTCCTATGGAAATTCTGGAATATGATCGTTATGGTCTGGAAGTTCAGGAACAAAGCTATTTCTCAACGGATTCGCATAAAATTCGGTGTGTAGGACTAAGATGCGACCATAACACTTTATCCTATGAAAATTCTGGAGTATGATCATTATGGTCTGGAATTTCGGGAACAAAGCAATTTCTCAAGCGATTCGCATGAAATTCGGAATGTACGACTAAGATGCGACTATAAGACTTCTGGTATATGATCATTATGGTCTGGAATTTCGGGAACAAAGCAAAGTTTTAAGCGATTCGCATAAAATTCGGTGTGTAGGACTAAGATGCGACCATAAGTCTTTTTCCTATGCAAATTCTGGAGTATGATCATTATGGTCTGGAATTTCGGGAACAAAGCAATTTCTCAAGCGATTCGCATGAAATTCGGAATGTAGGACTAAGATGCGGCTATAAGACTTTTTCATATGGAAATTCTGAAATGTGATTATTATGGTCTGGAATTTCGGAAAAAAGCCATTTCACAACAGATTCGCATGAAATTTGGAATATAATACTAAGATGCGACAATAAGACTTCTGGAATATGATCACAATGGTCTGGAGTTTCGAGAACAAATCAATTTCTCAAGTGATTCGCATGAAATTCGGAATGTAGGACTAAGATGCGACCATAAAACTTTTTCCTATGCAAATTCTGGAGTATGATCATAATGGTCTGGATTCGCATGCAAATCGGAATGTAGGACTAAGATGCGACTATAAGACTTGTTCCTTTGGAAATTCTGGAATGTGATTATAATGGTCTGGAATTTCGGAAATAAAAGAATCTCTGAAGAGATTCGCATGAAATTCTGTATGAAGGACTAAGATGCGACTATAAGACTTGTTCCTATGGAAATTCTGGAATGTGATAATAATGGTCTGGAATTTCGGAAATAAAAGATTTTTCAAGAGATTCGCATGAAATTCTGAATGTAGGACTAAGATGCGACTATAAGTCTTGTTCCTATGGAAATTCTGGAATGTGAGTATTATGGTCTGGAATTTCGGGAACAAAGCAATTTCACAAGTGATTCGCATGGAATTCGGTATGTAGGACTAAGATGCGACTGTAAGATTGTTCCTATGGAAATTCTGGAAAATGATCACTACGGTCTGGAATTTCGACAACAAAGCAATTTCTCAAGCGATTCGCATGAAATTCGGAATGTAGGACTAAGATGCGACCATAAGACTTTTTCTTATACTAATTCCGGAGTATGATCATTATGGTCTGGAATTTCAGGAACAAAGTCATTTCTCAAGCGATTCGCATGAAATTCGGAATGTAGGACTAAGATGCGACTATAAGAATTCTGGAATATGATCATTATGGTCTGGAATTTCGGGAACAAAGCAAGGTTTCAAAGATTCGTATGAAATTCGGAATGTAGGACTAAGATGCGACTATAAGACTTGTTCCTATGGAAATTCTGGAATATGAACATATGGTCTGAAATTTCGGAACAAAGCAATTTCTCAAGCGATTCGCATGAAATTCGGTGTGTAGGACTAAGATGCGACTATAAGACTTGTTCCTATGGAAATTCTCGAATATGATCATTATGTTCTGGGATTTCGGGAACAAAGTTATTTCTCAGGAGATTCTATGAATTTCGGAATGTAGGACTAAGATGCGACTGTAAGACTTTTTCCTATGGAAATTCTGGAATATGAGTTTTATAGTCTGGAATTTCGGGAAGAAAGCAAGCTAATCAGGGCTAAGATGCGACTATAAGACTTCTGGAATATGATCATTATGGTCTGGAATTTCGGGAACAAAGCAAAGTTTCAAGAGATTCGCATGAAATTCGGAATGTAGGACTAAGATGCGACTATAAGATTTATTCCTATGGAAATTCTCGAATATTATCATTATGTTCTGGGATTTCGGGAACAAAGGTATTTCTCAGGAGATTCTATGAATTTCGGAATGTAGGACTAAGATGCGACTGTAAGACTTGTTCCTATGGAAATTCTGGAATATGATCATTATGGTCTGGAATTTCGGGAACAAGGCAATTTCTCAACGGGTTCACATGAAATTCGGTATGTAGGACTAAGATGCGACTATAATATTTATTCCTATGGAAATTCTCGAATATTATCATTATGTTCTGGGATTTCGGGAACAAGGCAATTTCTCAACGGGTTCACATGAAATTCGGTTTGTAGGACTAAGATGCGACTATAAGATTTATTCCTATGGAAATTCTCGAATATTATCATTATGTTCTGGAATTTCGGAAATAAAAGAATTTCTCAAGAGAATCGCATGAAATTTGGAATGTAGGACTAAGATGCGACTATAAGACTTTTTCCTAAGGAAATTCTGGAATATGATCATTATGGTCTGGAAATTCGGGAACAAGGCAATTTCTCAACGGGTTCACATGAAATTCGGTATGTAGGACTAAGATGCGACTATAAGATTTATTCCTATGGAAATTCTCGAATATTATCATTATGTTCTGGGATTTCGGGAACAAAGGTATTTCTCAGGAGATTCTATGAATTTCGGAATGTAGGACTAAGATGCGACTGTAAGACTTGTTCCTATGGAAATTCTGGAATATGGTCTGGAATTTCGAGAACAAAGCAATTTCTCAATCGATTCGCATGAAAATCGGAATGTAGGACTAAGATGCGAAAATAAGACTCCTGGAATATGATCATAATGGTCTGGAGTTTCTAGGATAAAGCAATTTCTCAAGAGATTCGCATGAAATTCGTAATGTAGGACTAAGATGCGGCTATAAGAATTGTTCCTATGGAAATTCTGGAATGTGATTATAATGGTCTGGGATTTCGGAAATAAAGGAATTTCTCAAGAGACTCGCACGAAATTCGGAATGTAGGACTAAGATGCGACTATAAGACTTTTTCCTATGGAAATTCTGGAATATGATCTTTATGGTCTGGAATATCAACTTTATGGTCTGGAATTTCGAGAACAAAGCAATTTCTCAAGCGATTCGCATGAAAATCTGAATGTAGGACTAAGATGCGACAATAAGACTTCTGGAATATGATCATTATGGTCTGGAGTTTCGAGAACAAAGCAATTTCTCAAGTGATTCGCATGAAATTCGCATGCTAGGATGCGACCATAACACTTCTGGAATATGAGCATTATGGTCTGAAATTTCGGGAACAAAGCCATTTCTCAAGCGATTTGCATGAAGTTCGGAATGTAGGACTAAGATGCGACTATAAGACTTGTTCCTGTTATTATAATGGTCTGGAATTTCGGAAATAAAGGAATTTCTCAAGAGATTCGCATGAAATTCGGAATGTAGGACTAAGATGCGACTATAAGACTTGTTCCTATGGAAATTCTGGAATATGATCTTTATGGTGTGGAATATGACCTATATGGTCTGGAATTTCGAGAACAAAGCAATTCCTCAAGCGATTCGCATGAAATTCGGTATGTAGCACTAAGATGCGACTATAAGATTTATTCCTATGGAACTTCTGGAACATGATAATGATGGTCTGCAATTTCGGGAATAAAGCAATTTCTCAAGCGATAAGCATGAAATTCGGAATTTTGGACTAAGATGCGACTACAAGACTTCTGGAACATGATCATTATGGTCTGAAATTTCGGGAACAAAGCAATTTCTCAAGCGAATCGCATGAAATTCGGAATGTAGCACTAAGATCCGATTTATAAGATTTATAAGATTTAATCCTATGAAACTTCTGGAACATGATCATTATGGTCTGCAATTTCGGGATTAAAGCAATTTCTCAAGCGATTCCCATGAAATTCGGAATTTTGGACTAAGATGCGACTATAAGACTTCTGGAATATGATCATTATGGTCTGGAATTTCGGGAACAAAGTAAAGTTTCAAGCGATTCGCTTAAAATTCGGTGTGTAGGACTAAGATGCGACCATAAGACTTTTTTCTATGCAAATTCTGGAATATGATCATTATGGTCTGGAATTTCGGGAACAAAGCAATTTTTCAAGCGATTCGCATGAAATACGGAAAATAGGACTAAGATGCGACCATAACACTTTTCCCTATGCAAATTCTGGAGTATGATCATTATGGTCTGGAATTTCGGGAACAAAGCAATTTCTCAAGCGAATCGCATGAAATTCGGAATGTAGGGCTAAGATGCGACTATAAGACTTCTGGAATATGATCATTATGGTATGGAATTTCGGGAACATAGCAATTTCTCAAGAGATTCGCATGCAATACGGAAACTAGGACTAAGATGCGACTATAAGACTTGTTCCTATGGAAATTCTGGAATATGATCATTATGGTCTGGAATTTCGGGAACAAAGCAATTTCTCAAGCGATTCGCATGAAATTCTGAATGTTGGACTAAGATGCGACTATAAGACTTTTTCCTATGGAAATTCTGGAACATGATCATTATTGTCTGGAAATTCAGGAACAAAGCAAGCGAATCGCATGAAATTCGGAATGAAGGGTTAAGATGCGACTATAAGACTTCTGGAATATGATCATTATGGTATGGAATTTCGGGAACATAGCAATTTCTCAAGAGATTCGCATGCAATACGGAAACTAGGACTAAGATGCGACTATAAGACGTGTTCCTATGGAAATTCTGGAATATGATCATTATGGTCTGGAATTTCGGGAACAAAGTTATTTCTCAAGTGATTCGCATGAAATTCGGAATGTAGGACTAAGATGCGACCATTAGACTTTTTCCTATGCAAATTCTGGAGTATGATCATTATGGTCTGGAATTTCGGGAACAAAGCAATTTCTCAAGCGATTCGCATGAAATACGGAATGTAGGACTAAGATGCGACCATAAGAGTTTTTCCTATGCAAATTCTGGAGTATGATCATTATGGTCTGGAATTTCGGGAACAAAGCAATTTCTCAAGCGATTCGCATGAAATTCGGAATGTGGGACTAAGATGCGACTATAAGACTTCTGGAATATGATCATTATGGTCTGGAATTTCGGGAACAAAGCAAATTTTCAAGCGATTCGCCTAAAATTCGGTGTGTAGGACTAAGATGCGACCATAAGACTTTTTTCTATGCAAATTCTGGAGTATGATCATTATGTTCTGGGATTTCGGGAACAAAGGTATTTCTCAAGTGATTCGCATGAAATTCGGAATGTAGGACTAAGATGCGACCATTAGACTTTTTCCTATGCAAATTCTGGAGTATGATCATTATGGTCTGCAATTTCGGGAACAAAGCAATTTCTCAAGCGATTCGCATGAAATACGGAATGTAGGACTAAGATGCGACCATAAGAGTTTTTCCTAAGCAGATTCTGGAGTATGATCATTATGGTCTGGAATTTCGGGAACAAAGCAATTTCTCAAGCGATTCGCATGAAATTCGGAATGTGGGACTAAAATGCGACTATAAGACTTCTGGAATATGATCATTATGGTCTGGAATTTCGGGAATAAAGCAAAGTTTCAAGAGATTCGCATGAAATCCGGAATGTAGGACTAAGATGCGACTATAAGACTTTTTTCTATGCAAATTAGGTAGGTAGTAGGACTAAGATGCGACTATAAGACTTCTGGAATATGATCATTATGGTCTGGAATTTCGGGAACAAAGCAAAGTTTCAAGAGATTCGCATGTAATTCGGAATGTAGGACTAAGATGCGGCTATAAGACTTTTTCCTATGGAAATTCTGGAATGTGATTGTTATGGTCTGGAATTTCGGGAACAAAGCAATTTTACAACGGATTCGCATGAAATTCGGTATGTAGACCTAAGATGCGACTATAAGATTTATTCCTAGGGAAATTCTGGAACATGATCATTATTGTCTGGAATTTCAGGAACAAAGAAAGCGAATCGCATGAAATTCGGAATGTAGGGCTAAGATGCGACTATAAGACTTCTGGAATATGATCATTATGGTCTGGAATTTCGGGAACAAAGCAAAGTTTCAAGAGATTCTTATGAAATTCGTAATGTAGGACTAAGATGCGGCTATAAGACTTGTTCCTATGGAAATTCTGGAATGTGATTATTATGGTCTGGAATTTCGGAAATAAAGGAATTTCTCAATAGAATCGCATGAAATTCTGAATGTTGGACTAAAATGCGACTATTAGACTTTTTCCTATGGAAATTCTGGAATATGATCATTATGGTCTGGAATTTCGGGAACAAAGCAATTTCTCAACGGATTCGCATGAAATTCGGTATGTAGGACTAAGATGCGACAATAAGATTTATTCCTAGGGAAATTCTGGAATGTGATTATTATGGTCTGGAATTTCGGAAATAAAGGAATTTCTCAATAGAATCGCATGAAATTCTGAATGTTGGACTAAGATGCGACTATAAGACTTTTTCCTATGGAAATTCTGGAACATGATCATTATTGTCTGGAAATTCAGGAACAAAGCAAGCGAATCGCATGTAATTCGGAATGTAGGGCTAAGATGCGCATCTTAGTGCTACATACCGAATTTCATGCGAGTCGGTTGAGAAATTGCTTTGTTCCGAAATTTCAGACCATAATGCTCATATTCCAGAAGTGTTATTGTCGCATCTGAGTCCTACATTCCGATTTTCATGCGAATCGCTTGAGAAATTGCTTTGTTCTCGAAATTCCAGACCATATAGGTCATATTCCAGACCATAAAGATCATATTCCAGAATTTCCATAGGAACAAGTCTTATAGTCGCATCTTAGTCCTACATTCCGAATTTCATGCGAATCTCTTGAGAAATTCCTTCATTTCCGAAATTCCAGACCATTATAATCACAGGAACAAGTCTTATAGTGGCATCTTAGTCCTACATACCAAATTCCATGCGAATCGGTTGTGAAATTGCTTTGTTCCCGAAATTCCAGACTATAAAACTCACATTCCAGAATTTCCATAGGAAAAAGTCTTACAGTCGCATCTTAGTCCTTCATTCCGAATTTCATGCGAATCTCTTGAGAAATTGCTTTATCCTAGAAACTCCAGACCATTATGATCATATTCCAGAAGTCTAATTGTCGCATCTTAGTCCTACATCATTGATATGATCATTATGGTCTGGAATTTCGGGAACAAAGCAAAGTTTCAAGAGATTCTTACGAAATTCGTAATGTAGGACTAAGATGCGGCTATAAGACTTGTTCCTATGGAAATTCTGGAATGTGATTATTATGGTCTGGAATTTCGGAATGTAGGGCTAAGATGCGACTATAAGACTTCTGGAATATGATCATTAAGGTATGGAATTTCGGGAACATAGCAATTTCTCAAGAGATTCGCATGCAATACGGAAACTAGGACTAAGATGCGACTATAAGACTTGTTCCTATGGAAATTCTGGAATATGATTATTATGGTCTGGAATTTCGGAAATAAAGGAATTTCTCAATAGAATCGCATGAAATTCTGAATGTTGGACTAAGATGCGACTATAAGACTTTTTCCTATGGAAATTCTGGAACATGATCATTATTGTCTGGAAATTCAGGAACAAAGCAAGCGAATCGCATGAAATTCGGAATGTAGGGTTAAGATGCGACTATAAGACTTCTGGAATATGATCATTATGGTATGGAATTTCGGGAACATAGCAATTTCTCAAGAGATTCGCATGCAATACGGAAACTAGGAATAAGATGCGACTATAAGACGTGTTCCTATGGAAATTCTGGAATATGATCATTATGGTCTGGAATTTCGGGAACAAAGCAATTTCTCAAGCGATTCGCATGAAATTCGGAATGTAGGACTAAGATGCGGCTATAAGACTTCTGGAATATGATCATTATGGTCTGGAATTTCGGGAACAAAGCAAAGTTTCAAGAGATTCGCATGAAATTCGTAATGTAGGACTAAGATGCGGCTATAAGACTTGTTCCTATGGAAATTCTGGAATGTGATTATTATGGTCTGGAATTTCGGAAATAAAGGAATTTCTCAATAGAATCGCATGAAATTCTGAATGTTGGACCAAGATGCGACTATAAGACTTTTTCCTATTGAAATTCTGGAATATGATCATTATGGTCTGGAATTTCGGGAACAAAGCAATTTCTCAACGGATTCGCATGAAATTCGGTATGTAGGACTAAGATGCGACTATAATATTTATTCCTAGGGAAATTCTGGAACATGATCATTATTGTCTGGAAATTCAGGAACAAAGCAAGCGAATCGCATGAAATTCGGAATGTAGGGCTAAGATGCGACTATAAGACTTCTGGAATATGATCATTATGGTATGGAAGTTCGGGAACATAGCAATTTCTCAAGAGATTCGCATGCAATACGGAAACTAGGACTAAGATGCGACTATAAGACTTGTTCCTATGGAAATTCTGGAATATGATCATTATGGTCTGGAATTTCGGGAACAAAGCAATTTCTCAAGCGATTCGCATGAAATTCGTAAACTAGGACTAAGATGCGACTATAAGACTTGTTCCTATGGAAATTCTGGAATATGATCATTATGGTCTGGAATTTCGGGAACAAAGCAATATCTCAAGCGAATCGCATGAAATTCGGAATGTAGGACTAAGATGCGACTATAAGACTTCTGGGATATGATCATAATGGTCTGGAATTTCGGGAACAAAGCAAAGTTTCAAGAGATTCGCATGAAATTCGTAATGTAGGACTAAGATGCGGCTATAAGACTTGTTCCTATGGAAATTCTGCAATGTGACTATTATGGTCTGGAATTTCGGAAATAAAGGAATTTCTCAATAGAATCGCATGAAATTCTGAATGTTGGACTAAGATGCGACTATAAGACTTTTTCCTATGGAAATTCTGGAATATGATCGTTATGGTCTGGAAGTTCAGGAACAAAGCTATTTCTCAACGGATTCGCATAAAATTCGGTGTGTAGGACTAAGATGCGACCATAACACTTTATCCTATGAAAATTCTGGAGTATGATCATTATGGTCTGGAATTTCGGGAACAAAGCAATTTCTCAAGCGATTCGCATGAAATTCGGAATGTACGACTAAGATGCGACTATAAGACTTCTGGTATATGATCATTATGGTCTGGAATTTCGGGAACAAAGCAAAGTTTTAAGCGATTCGCATAAAATTCGGTGTGTAGGACTAAGATGCGACCATAAGTCTTTTTCCTATGCAAATTCTGGAGTATGATCATTATGGTCTGGAATTTCGGGAACAAAGCAATTTCTCAAGCGATTCGCATGAAATTCGGAATGTAGGACTAAGATGCGGCTATAAGATTTTTTCATATGGAAATTCTGAAATGTGATTATTATGGTCTGGAATTTCGGAAAAAAGCCATTTCACAACAGATTCGCATGAAATTTGGAATATAATACTAAGATGCGACAATAAGACTTCTGGAATATGATCACAATGGTCTGGAGTTTCGAGAACAAATCAATTTCTCAAGTGATTCGCATGAAATTCGGAATGTAGGACTAAGATGCGACCATAAAACTTTTTCCTATGCAAATTCTGGAGTATGATCATAATGGTCTGGATTCGCATGCAAATCGGAATGTAGGACTAAGATGCGACTATAAGACTTGTTCCTTTGGAAATTCTGGAATGTGATTATAATGGTCTGGAATTTCGGAAATAAAAGAATCTCTGAAGAGATTCGCATGAAATTCTGTATGAAGGACTAAGATGCGACTATAAGACTTGTTCCTATGGAAATTCTGGAATGTGATAATAATGGTCTGGAATTTCGGAAATAAAAGATTTTTCAAGAGATTCGCATGAAATTCTGAATGTAGGACTAAGATGCGACTATAAGTCTTGTTCCTATGGAAATTCTGGAATGTGAGTATTATGGTCTGGAATTTCGGGAACAAAGCAATTTCACAAGTGATTCGCATGGAATTCGGTATGTAGGACTAAGATGCGACTGTAAGATTGTTCCTATGGAAATTCTGGAAAATGATCACTACGGTCTGGAATTTCGACAACAAAGCAATTTCTCAAGCGATTCGCATGAAATTCGGAATGTAGGACTAAGATGCGACTATAAGACTTCTGGAATATGATCATTATGGTCTGGAATTTCGGGAACAAAGCAAAGTTTCAAGAGATTCGCATGAAATTCGTAATGTAGGACTAAGATGCGGCTATAAGACTTGTTCCTATGGAAATTCTGGAATGTGATTATTATGGTCTGGAATTTCGGAAATAAAGGAATTTCTCAATAGAATCGCATGAAATTCTGAATGTTGGACCAAGATGCGACTATAAGACTTTTTCCTATTGAAATTCTGGAATATGATCATTATGGTCTGGAATTTCGGGAACAAAGCAATTTCTCAACGGATTCGCATGAAATTCGGTATGTAGGACTAAGATGCGACTATAATATTTATTCCTAGGGAAATTCTGGAACATGATCATTATTGTCTGGAAATTCAGGAACAAGCAAGCGAATCGCATGAAATTCGGAATGTAGGGCTAAGATGCGACTATAAGACTTCTGGAATATGATCATTATGGTATGGAAGTTCGGGAACATAGCAATTTCTCAAGAGATTCGCATGCAATACGGAAACTAGGACTAAGATGCGACTATAAGACTTGTTCCTATGGAAATTCTGGAATATGATCATTATGGTCTGGAATTTCGGGAACAAAGCAATTTCTCAAGCGATTCGCATGAAATTCGGAATGTAGGACTAAGATGCGACTATAAGACTTCTGGGATATGATCATAATGGTCTGGAATTTCGGGAACAAAGCAAAGTTTCAAGAGATTCGCATGAAATTCGTAATGTAGGACTAAGATGCGGCTATAAGACTTGTTCCTATGGAAATTCTGCAATGTGACTATTATGGTCTGGAATTTCGGAAATAAAGGAATTTCTCAATAGAATCGCATGAAATTCTGAATGTTGGACTAAGATGCGACTATAAGACTTTTTCCTATGGAAATTCTGGAATATGATCGTTATGGTCTGGAAGTTCAGGAACAAAGCTATTTCTCAACGGATTCGCATAAAATTCGGTGTGTAGGACTAAGATGCGACCATAACACTTTATCCTATGAAAATTCTGGAGTATGATCATTATGGTCTGGAATTTCGGGAACAAAGCAATTTCTCAAGCGATTCGCATGAAATTCGGAATGTACGACTAAGATGCGACTATAAGACTTCTGGTATATGATCATTATGGTCTGGAATTTCGGGAACAAAGCAAAGTTTTAAGCGATTCGCATAAAATTCGGTGTGTAGGACTAAGATGCGACCATAAGTCTTTTTCCTATGCAAATTCTGGAGTATGATCATTATGGTCTGGAATTTCGGGAACAAAGCAATTTCTCAAGCGATTCGCATGAAATTCGGAATGTAGGACTAAGATGCGGCTATAAGACTTTTTCATATGGAAATTCTGAAATGTGATTATTATGGTCTGGAATTTCGGAAAAAAGCCATTTCACAACAGATTCGCATGAAATTTGGAATATAATACTAAGATGCGACAATAAGACTTCTGGAATATGATCACAATGGTCTGGAGTTTCGAGAACAAATCAATTTCTCAAGTGATTCGCATGAAATTCGGAATGTAGGACTAAGATGCGACCATAAAACTTTTTCCTATGCAAATTCTGGAGTATGATCATAATGGTCTGGATTCGCATGCAAATCGGAATGTAGGACTAAGATGCGACTATAAGACTTGTTCCTTTGGAAATTCTGGAATGTGATTATAATGGTCTGGAATTTCGGAAATAAAAGAATCTCTGAAGAGATTCGCATGAAATTCTGTATGAAGGACTAAGATGCGACTATAAGACTTGTTCCTATGGAAATTCTGGAATGTGATAATAATGGTCTGGAATTTCGGAAATAAAAGATTTTTCAAGAGATTCGCATGAAATTCTGAATGTAGGACTAAGATGCGACTATAAGTCTTGTTCCTATGGAAATTCTGGAATGTGAGTATTATGGTCTGGAATTTCGGGAACAAAGCAATTTCACAAGTGATTCGCATGGAATTCGGTATGTAGGACTAAGATGCGACTGTAAGATTGTTCCTATGGAAATTCTGGAAAATGATCACTACGGTCTGGAATTTCGACAACAAAGCAATTTCTCAAGCGATTCGCATGAAATTCGGAATGTAGGACTAAGATGCGACCATAAGACTTTTTCTTATACTAATTCCGGAGTATGATCATTATGGTCTGGAATTTCAGGAACAAAGTCATTTCTCAAGCGATTCGCATGAAATTCGGAATGTAGGACTAAGATGCGACTATAAGAATTCTGGAATATGATCATTATGGTCTGGAATTTCGGGAACAAAGCAAGGTTTCAAAGATTCGTATGAAATTCGGAATGTAGGACTAAGATGCGACTATAAGACTTGTTCCTATGGAAATTCTGGAATATGAACATATGGTCTGAAATTTCGGAACAAAGCAATTTCTCAAGCGATTCGCATGAAATTCGGTGTGTAGGACTAAGATGCGACTATAAGACTTGTTCCTATGGAAATTCTCGAATATGATCATTATGTTCTGGGATTTCGGGAACAAAGTTATTTCTCAGGAGATTCTATGAATTTCGGAATGTAGGACTAAGATGCGACTGTAAGACTTTTTCCTATGGAAATTCTGGAATATGAGTTTTATAGTCTGGAATTTCGGGAAGAAAGCAAGCTAATCAGGGCTAAGATGCGACTATAAGACTTCTGGAATATGATCATTATGGTCTGGAATTTCGGGAACAAAGCAAAGTTTCAAGAGATTCGCATGAAATTCGGAATGTAGGACTAAGATGCGACTATAAGATTTATTCCTATGGAAATTCTCGAATATTATCATTATGTTCTGGGATTTCGGGAACAAAGGTATTTCTCAGGAGATTCTATGAATTTCGGAATGTAGGACTAAGATGCGACTGTAAGACTTGTTCCTATGGAAATTCTGGAATATGATCATTATGGTCTGGAATTTCGGGAACAAGGCAATTTCTCAACGGGTTCACATGAAATTCGGTATGTAGGACTAAGATGCGACTATAATATTTATTCCTATGGAAATTCTCGAATATTATCATTATGTTCTGGGATTTCGGGAACAAGGCAATTTCTCAACGGGTTCACATGAAATTCGGTATGTAGGACTAAGATGCGACTATAAGATTTATTCCTATGGAAATTCTCGAATATTATCATTATGTTCTGGAATTTCGGAAATAAAAGAATTTCTCAAGAGAATCGCATGAAATTTGGAATGTAGGACTAAGATGCGACTATAAGACTTTTTCCTAAGGAAATTCTGGAATATGATCATTATGGTCTGGAAATTCGGGAACAAGGCAATTTCTCAACGGGTTCACATGAAATTCGGTATGTAGGACTAAGATGCGACTATAAGATTTATTCCTATGGAAATTCTCGAATATTATCATTATGTTCTGGGATTTCGGGAACAAAGGTATTTCTCAGGAGATTCTATGAATTTCGGAATGTAGGACTAAGATGCGACTGTAAGACTTGTTCCTATGGAAATTCTGGAATATGGTCTGGAATTTCGAGAACAAAGCAATTTCTCAATCGATTCGCATGAAAATCGGAATGTAGGACTAAGATGCGAAAATAAGACTCCTGGAATATGATCATAATGGTCTGGAGTTTCTAGGATAAAGCAATTTCTCAAGAGATTCGCATGAAATTCGTAATGTAGGACTAAGATGCGGCTATAAGAATTGTTCCTATGGAAATTCTGGAATGTGATTATAATGGTCTGGGATTTCGGAAATAAAGGAATTTCTCAAGAGACTCGCACGAAATTCGGAATGTAGGACTAAGATGCGACTATAAGACTTTTTCCTATGGAAATTCTGGAATATGATCTTTATGGTCTGGAATATCAACTTTATGGTCTGGAATTTCGAGAACAAAGCAATTTCTCAAGCGATTCGCATGAAAATCTGAATGTAGGACTAAGATGCGACAATAAGACTTCTGGAATATGATCATTATGGTCTGGAGTTTCGAGAACAAAGCAATTTCTCAAGTGATTCGCATGAAATTCGCATGCTAGGATGCGACCATAACACTTCTGGAATATGAGCATTATGTTCTGAAATTTCGGGAACAAAGCCATTTCTCAAGCGATTTGCATGAAGTTCGGAATGTAGGACTAAGATGCGACTATAAGACTTGTTCCTGTTATTATAATGGTCTGGAATTTCGGAAATAAAGGAATTTCTCAAGAGATTCGCATGAAATTCGGAATGTAGGACTAAGATGCGACTATAAGACTTGTTCCTATGGAAATTCTGGAATATGATCTTTATGGTGTGGAATATGACCTATATGGTCTGGAATTTCGAGAACAAAGCAATTCCTCAAGCGATTCGCATGAAATTCGGTATGTAGCACTAAGATGCGACTATAAGATTTATTCCTATGGAACTTCTGGAACATGATAATGATGGTCTGCAATTTCGGGAATAAAGCAATTTCTCAAGCGATAAGCATGAAATTCGGAATTTTGGACTAAGATGCGACTACAAGACTTCTGGAACATGATCATTATGGTCTGAAATTTCGGGAACAAAGCAATTTCTCAAGCGAATCGCATGAAATTCGGAATGTAGCACTAAGATCCGATTTATAAGATTTATAAGATTTAATCCTATGAAACTTCTGGAACATGATCATTATGGTCTGCAATTTCGGGATTAAAGCAATTTCTCAAGCGATTCCCATGAAATTCGGAATTTTGGACTAAGATGCGACTATAAGACTTCTGGAATATGATCATTATGGTCTGGAATTTCGGGAACAAAGTAAAGTTTCAAGCGATTCGCTTAAAATTCGGTGTGTAGGACTAAGATGCGACCATAAGACTTTTTTCTATGCAAATTCTGGAATATGATCATTATGGTCTGGAATTTCGGGAACAAAGCAATTTCTCAAGCGATTCGCATGAAATACGGAAAATAGGACTAAGATGCGACCATAACACTTTTCCCTATGCAAATTCTGGAGTATGATCATTATGGTCTGGAATTTCGGGAACAAAGCAATTTCTCAAGCGAATCGCATGAAATTCGGAATGTAGGGCTAAGATGCGACTATAAGACTTCTGGAATATGATCATTATGGTATGGAATTTCGGGAACATAGCAATTTCTCAAGAGATTCGCATGCAATACGGAAACTAGGACTAAGATGCGACTATAAGACTTGTTCCTATGGAAATTCTGGAATATGATCATTATGGTCTGGAATTTCGGGAACAAAGCAATTTCTCAAGCGATTCGCATGAAATTCTGAATGTTGGACTAAGATGCGACTATAAGACTTTTTCCTATGGAAATTCTGGAACATGATCATTATTGTCTGGAAATTCAGGAACAAAGCAAGCGAATCGCATGAAATTCGGAATGTAGGGTTAAGATGCGACTATAAGACTTCTGGAATATGATCATTATGGTATGGAATTTCGGGAACATAGCAATTTCTCAAGAGATTCGCATGCAATACGGAAACTAGGACTAAGATGCGACTATAAGACGTGTTCCTATGGAAATTCTGGAATATGATCATTATGGTCTGGAATTTCGGGAACAAAGCAATTTCTCAAGCGATTCGCATGAAATTCGGAATGTAGGACTAAGATGCGACTATAAGACTTCTGGAATATGATCATTATGGTCTGGAATTTCGGGAACAAAGCAAAGTTTCAAGAGATTCGCATGAAATTCGTAATGTAGGACTAAGATGCGGCTATAAGACTTGTTCCTATGGAAATTCTGGAATGTGATTATTATGGTCTGGAATTTCGGAAATAAAGGAATTTCTCAATAGAATCGCATGAAATTCTGAATGTTGGACCAAGATGCGACTATAAGACTTTTTCCTATTGAAATTCTGGAATATGATCATTATGGTCTGGAATTTCGGGAACAAAGCAATTTCTCAACGGATTCGCATGAAATTCGGTATGTAGGACTAAGATGCGACTATAATATTTATTCCTAGGGAAATTCTGGAACATGATCATTATTGTCTGGAAATTCAGGAACAAAGCAAGCGAATCGCATGAAATTCGGAATGTAGGGTTAAGATGCGACTATAAGACTTCTGGAATATGATCATTATGGTATGGAAGTTCGGGAACATAGCAATTTCTCAAGAGATTCGCATGCAATACGGAAACTAGGACTAAGATGCGACTATAAGACTTGTTCCTATGGAAATTCTGGAATATGATCATTATGGTCTGGAATTTCGGGAACAAAGCAATTTCTCAAGCGATTCGCATGAAATTCGGAATGTAGGACTAAGATGCGACTATAAGACTTCTGGGATATGATCATAATGGTCTGGAATTTCGGGAACAAAGCAAAGTTTCAAGAGATTCGCATGAAATTCGTAATGTAGGACTAAGATGCGGCTCTAAGACTTGTTCCTATGGAAATTCTGCAATGTGACTATTATGGTCTGGAATTTCGGAAATAAAGGAATTTCTCAATAGAATCGCATGAAATTCTGAATGTTGGACTAAGATGCGACTATAAGACTTTTTCCTATGGAAATTCTGGAATATGATCGTTATGGTCTGGAAGTTCAGGAACAAAGCTATTTCTCAACGGATTCGCATAAAATTCGGTGTGTAGGACTAAGATGCGACCATAACACTTTATCCTATGAAAATTCTGGAGTATGATCATTATGGTCTGGAATTTCGGGAACGATTCGCATGAAATTCGGAATGTACGACTAAGATGCCACTATAAGACTTCTGGTATATGATCATTATGGTCTGGAATTTCGGGAACAAAGCAAAGTTTTAAGCGATTCGCATAAAATTCGGTGTGTAGGACTAAGATGCGACCATAAGTCTTTTTCCTATGCAAATTCTGGAGTATGATCATTATGGTCTGGAATTTCGGGAACAAAGCAATTTCTCAAGCGATTCGCATGAAATTCGGAATGTAGGACTAAGATGCGGCTATAAGACTTTTTCATATGGAAATTCTGAAATGTGATTATTATGGTCTGGAATTTCGGAAAAAAGCCATTTCACAACAGATTCGCATGAAATTTGGAATATAATACTAAGATGCGACAATAAGACTTCTGGAATATGATCACAATGGTCTGGAGTTTCGAGAACAAAGCAATTTCTCAAGTGATTCGCATGAAATTCGGAATGTAGGACTAAGATGCGACCATAAAACTTTTTCCTATGCAAATTCTGGAGTATGATCATAATGGTCTGGATTCGCATGCAAATCGGAATGTAGGACTAAGATGCGACTATAAGACTTGTTCCTTTGGAAATTCTGGAATGTGATTATAATGGTCTGGAATTTCGGAAATAAAAGAATCTCTGAAGAGATTCGCATGAAATTCTGTATGAAGGACTAAGATGCGACTATAAGACTTGTTCCTATGGAAATTCTGGAATGTGATAATAATGGTCTGGAATTTCGGAAATAAAAGATTTTTCAAGAGATTCGCATGAAATTCTGAATGTAGGACTAAGATGCGACTATAAGTCTTGTTCCTATGGAAATTCTGGAATGTGAGTATTATGGTCTGGAATTTCGGGAACAAAGCAATTTCACAAGTGATTCGCATGGAATTCGGTATGTAGGACTAAGATGCGACTGTAAGATTGTTCCTATGGAAATTCTGGAAAATGATCACTACGGTCTGGAATTTCGACAACAAAGCAATTTCTCAAGCGATTCGCATGAAATTCGGAATGTAGGACTAAGATGCGACCATAAGACTTTTTCTTATACTAATTCCGGAGTATGATCATTATGGTCTGGAATTTCAGGAACAAAGTCATTTCTCAAGCGATTCGCATGAAATTCGGAATGTAGGACTAAGATGCGACTATAAGAATTCTGGAATATGATCATTATGGTCTGGAATTTCGGGAACAAAGCAAGGTTTCAAAGATTCGTATGAAATTCGGAATGTAGGACTAAGATGCGACTATAAGACTTGTTCCTATGGAAATTCTGGAATATGAACATATGGTCTGAAATTTCGGAACAAAGCAATTTCTCAAGCGATTCGCATGAAATTCGGTGTGTAGGACTAAGATGCGACTATAAGACTTGTTCCTATGGAAATTCTCGAATATGATCATTATGTTCTGGGATTTCGGGAACTAAGTTATTTCTCAGGAGATTCTATGAATTTCGGAATGTAGGACTAAGATGCGACTGTAAGACTTTTTCCTATGGAAATTCTGGAATATGAGTTTTATAGTCTGGAATTTCGGGAAGAAAGCAAGCTAATCAGGGCTAAGATGCGACTATAAGACTTCTGGAATATGATCATTATGGTCTGGAATTTCGGGAACAAAGCAAAGTTTCAAGAGATTCGCATGAAATTCGGAATGTAGGACTAAGATGCGACTATAAGATTTATTCCTATGGAAATTCTCGAATATTATCATTATGTTCTGGGATTTCGGGAACAAAGGTATTTCTCAGGAGATTCTATGAATTTCGGAATGTAGGACTAAGATGCGACTGTAAGACTTGTTCCTATGGAAATTCTGGAATATGATCATTATGGTCTGGAATTTCGGGAACAAGGCAATTTCTCAACGGGTTCACATGAAATTCGGTATGTAGGACTAAGATGCGACTATAATATTTATTCCTATGGAAATTCTCGAATATTATCATTATGTTCTGGGATTTCGGGAACAAGGCAATTTCTCAACGGGTTCACATGAAATTCGGTATGTAGGACTAAGATGCGACTATAAGATTTATTCCTATGGAAATTCTCGAATATTATCATTATGTTCTGGAATTTCGGAAATAAAAGAATTTCTCAAGAGAATCGCATGAAATTTGGAATGTAGGACTAAGATGCGACTATAAGACTTTTTCCTAAGGAAATTCTGGAATATGATCATTATGGTCTGGAAATTCGGGAACAAGGCAATTTCTCAACGGGTTCACATGAAATTCGGTATGTAGGACTAAGATGCGACTATAAGATTTATTCCTATGGAAATTCTCGAATATTATCATTATGTTCTGGGATTTCGGGAACAAAGGTATTTCTCAGGAGATTCTATGAATTTCGGAATGTAGGACTAAGATGCGACTGTAAGACTTGTTCCTATGGAAATTCTGGAATATGATCTTTACGGTCTGGAATTATGACCTTTATGGTCTGGAATTTCGAGAACAAATCAATTTCTCAATCGATTCGCATGAAAATCGGAACGTAGGACTAAGATGCGAAAATAAGACTCCTGGAATATGATCATAATGGTCTGGAGTTTCTAGGATAAAGCAATTTCTCAAGAGATTCGCATGAAATTCGTAATGTAGGATTAAGATGCGGCTATAAGAATTGTTCCTATGAAAATTCTGGAATGTGATTATAATGGTCTGGGATTTCGGAAATAAAGGAATTTCTCAAGAGACTCGCACGAAATTCGGAATGTAGGACTAAGATGCGACTATAAGACTTTTTCCTATGGAAATTCTGGAATATGATCTTTATGGTCTGGAATATCAACTTTATGGTCTGGAATTTCGGAAATAAAGGAATTTCTCAAGAGATTCGCATGAAATTCGGAATGTAGGACTAAGATGCGACTATAAGACTTGTTCCTATGGAAATTCTTGAATATGATCTTTATGGTGTGGAATATGACCTATATGGTCTGGAATTTCGAGAACAAAGCAATTTCTCAAGCGATTCGCATGAAATTCGGTATGTAGCACTAAGATGCGACTATAAGATTTATTCCTATGGAACTTCTGGAACATGATAATGATGGTCTGCAATTTCGGGAATAAAGCAATTTCTCAAGCGATAAGCATGAAATTCGGACTTTTGGACTAAGATGCGACTATAAGACTTCTGGAACATGATCATTATGGTCTGAAATTTCGGGAACAAAGCAATTTCTCAAGCGAATCGCATGAAATTCGGAATGTAGCACTAAGATCCGATTTATAAGATTTATAAGATTTATTCCTATGAAACTTCTGGAACATGATCATTATGGTCTGCAATTTCGGGGTTAAAGCAATTTCTCAAGCGATTCCCATGAAATTCGGAATTTTGGACTAAGATGCGACTATAAGACTTCTGGAATATGATCATTATGGTCTGGAATTTCGGGAACAAAGTAAAGTTTCAAGCGATTCGCTTAAAATTCGGTGTGTAGGACTAAGATGCGACCATAAGACTTTTTTCTATGCAAATTCTGGAATATGATCATTATGGTCTGGAATTTCGGGAACAAAGCAATTTCTCAAGCGATTCGCATGAAATACGGAAAATAGGACTAAGATGCGACCATAAGACTTTTTTCTATGCAAATTCTGGAATATGATCATTATGGTCTGGAATTTCGGGAACAAAGCAATTTCTCAAGCGATTCGCATGAAGTACGGAAAATAGGACTAAGATGCGACCATAAGACTTTTTCCTATGCAAATTCTGGAGTATGATCATTATGGTCTGGAGTTTCGAGAACAAAGCAATTTCTCAAGTGATTCGCATGAAATTCGCATGCTAGGATGCGACCATAACACTTCTGGAATATGAGCATTATGGTCTAAAATTTCGGGAACAAAGCCATTTCTCAAGCGATTTGCATGAAATTCGGAATGTAGGACTAAGATGCGACTATAAGACTTGTTCCTGTGATTATAATGGTCTGGAATTTCGGAAATAAAGGAATTTCTCAAGAGATTCGCATGAAATTCGGAATGTAGTTCTAAGATGCGACTATAAGACTTGTTCCTATGGAAATTCTGGAATATGATCTTTATGGTGTGGAATATGACCTATATGGTCTGGAATTTCGAGAACAAAGCAATTTCTCAAGCGATTCGCATGAAATTCGGTATGTAGCACTAAGATGCGACTATAAGATTTATTCCTATGGAACTTCTGGAACATGATAATGATGGTCTGCAATTTCGGGAATAAAGCAATTTCTCAAGCGATAAGCATGAAATTCGGAATTTTGGACTAAGATACGAATATAAGACTTCTGGAACATGATCATTATGGTCTGAAATTTCGGGAACAAAGCAATTTCTCAAGCGAATCGCATGAAATTCGGAATGTAGCACTAAGATCCGATTTATAAGATTTATAAGATTTATTTCTATGAAACTTCTGGAACATGATCATTATGGTCTGCAATTTCGGGATTAAAGGAATTTCTCAAGCGATTCCCATGAAATTCGGAATTTTGGACTAAGATGCGACTATAAGACTTCTGGAATATGATCATTATGGTCTGGAATTTCGGGAACAAAGTAAAGTTTCAAGCGATTCGCTTAAAATTCGGTGTGTAGGACTAAGATGCGACCATAAGACTTTTTTCTATGCAAATTCTGGAATATGATCATTATGGTCTGGAATTTCGGGAACAAAGCAATTTCTCAAGCGATTCGCATGAAATACGGAAAATAGGACTAAGATGCGACCATAAGACTTTTTCCTATGCAAATTCTGGAGTATGATCATTATGGTCTGGAATTTCGGGAACAAAGCAATTTCTCAAGCGAATCGCATGAAATTCGGAATGTAGGGCTAAGATGCGACTATAAGACTTCTGGAATATGATCATTATGGTATGGAATTTCGGGAAAATAGCAATTTTTCAAGAGATTCGCATGCAATACGGAAACTAGGACTAAGATGCGACTATAAGACTTGTTCCTATGGAAATTCTGGAATATGATCATTATGGTCTGGAATTTCGGGAACAAAGCAATTTCTCAAGCGATTCGCATGAAATTCGGAATGTAGGGCTAAGATGCGACTATAAGACTTCTGGAATATGATCATTATGGTCTGGAAATTCTGGAACAAAGCAAAGTTTCAAGAGATTCGCATGAATTTCGGAATGTAGGACTAAGATGCGACTGTAAGACTTTTTCCTATGGAAATTCTGGAATGTGAGTATTTAAGTCTATAGTCTATAAGTCTAGACTATAAGACTTTTTCAAATGCAAATTAGGTAGGTAGTAGGACTAAGATGCGACTATAAGACTTCTGGAATATGATCATTATGGTCTGGAATTTCGGGAACAAAGCAAAGTTTCAAGATATTCGCATGAAATTCGGAATGTAGGACTAAGATGCGGCTATAAGACTTTTACCTATGGAAATTCTGGAATGTGATTGTTATGGTCTGGAATTTCGGGAACAAAGCAATTTGACAACGGACAAATTCAGTATGTAGAACAAAGATGCGACTATAAGATTTATCCCTAGGGAAATTCTGGAACATGATCATTATTGTCTGGAATTTCAAGAACAAAGAAAGCGAATCGCATGAAATTCGGAATGTAGGGCTAAGATGCGACTATAAGACTTGAAATTCGCATGCTAAGATGCGACCATAACACTTCTGGAATATGAGCATTATGGTCTGAAATTTCGGGAACAAAGCCATTTCTCAAGCGATTCGCATGAAATCCGGAATGTAGGACTAAGATACGACTATAAGACTTGTTCCTTTGATTATAATGGTCTGGAATTTCAAAAATAAAGGAATTTCTTTTTTCTATGCAAATTCTGGAGTATGATCATTATGTTCTGGGATTTCGGGAAAAAAGGTATTTCTCAAGTGATTCGCATGAAATTCGGAATGTAGGACTAAGATGCGACTATTAGACTTTTTCCTATGCAAATTCTGGAGTATGATCATTATGGTCTGGAATTTCGGGAACAAAGCAATTTCTCAAGCGATTCGCATGAAATACGGAAAATAGGACTAAGATGCGACCATAAGACTTTTTCCTATGCAAATTCTGGAGTATGATCATTATGGTCTGGAATTTCGGGAACAAAGCAATTTCTCAAGCGAATCGCATGAAATTCGGAATGTAGGGCTAAGATGCGACTATAAGACTTCTGGAATATGATCATTATGGTATGGAATTTCGGGAACATAGCAATTTCTCAAGAGATTCGCGTGCAATACGGAAACTGGGACTAAGATGCGACTATAAGACTTGTTCCTATGGAAATTTTTGAATATGATCATTAAGGTCTGGAATTTCGGGAACAAAGCAATTTCTCAAGCGATTCGCATGAAATTCGGAATGTAGGACTAAGATGCGACTATAAGACTTCTGGAATATATTCATTATGGTCTGGAATTTCTGGAACAAGGAAAAGTTTCAAGAGATTCGCATGAATTTCTGAATGTAGGACTAAAATGCGACTGTAAGTCTTTTTCCTATGGTAATTCTGGAATGTGAGTTTGATGGTATGGAATTTCGTGAACAAAGCAATTTCACAACCGATTCGCATGGAATTTAGTATGTGGGACTAAGACTTGTTCCTATGGAAATTCTGGAATGTGATTATAATGGTCTGGAATTTCAGAAATAAAGGAATTTCTCAAGAGATTTGCATGAAATTCGGAATGTAGGACTAAGATGCGACTATAAGACCTGTTCCTATGGAAATTCTGGAATATGATCTTTATGGTCTGGAATATAACCTTTATGGTCTGGAATTTCGAGAACAAAGCAATTTCTCAATTGATTCGCATGTAAATCGGAATGTAGGACTAAGATGCGACAATAAGGCTTCTGGAATATGATCATTATGGTCTGGACTTTCGAGAACAAAGCAATTTCTCAAGTGATTCGCATGAAATTCGGAATGTAGGACTAAGATGTGACCTTAACACTTCTGGAATATGAGCATTATGGTCTGAAATTTCGGGAACAAAGCAATTTCTCAAGCGATTCGCATGAAATTCGGAATGTAGAACTAAGATGCGACCATAAGACTTTTTCCTATGCAAATTCTGGAGTATGATCATTATGGCCTGGAATTTCGGGAACAAAGCAATTTCTCAAGCGATTCGCATGAAATCCGGAATGTAGGACTAATATGCGACTATAAGGCTTTTTCCAATGGAAATTCTGGAATATGAGCATTATGGTCTGGAATTTCGGGAACAAAGCAAAGTTTCGAGCGATTCACATAAAATTCGGTGTGTAGGACTAGGATGCGACTATAAGACTTTTTCCTATGCAAATTCTGGAGTATGATCATTATGGTCTGGAATTTCGGGAACAAAGCAATTTCTCAAGCGATTCGAATGAAATTCGGAATGTAGGGGTAAGATGAGACTATAAGACTTGTTCCTGTGGAAATTCTGGAATATGAGCATTATGGTCTGAAATTTCGGAACAAAGCAATTTCTCAAGCGATTCGCATGAAATTCGGTGTGTAGGACTAAGATGCGACTATAAGACTTGTTCCTATGGAAATTCTCGAATATGATCATTATGTTCTGGGATTTCGGGAACAAAGGTATTTCTCAGGAGATTCTATGAAATACGGAATGTAGGACTAAGATGCGACTATAAGACTTGTTCCTAAGGAAATTCTGGAATATGATCTTTATGGTCTGGAATATGACCTATATGGTCTGGAATTTCGAGAACAAAGCAATTTCTCAAGCGATTCGCATGAAATTCGGTATGTAGCACTAAGATGCGACTATAAGATTTATTCCTATGGAACTCCTGGAACATGATCATGATGTTCTGCAATTTCGGGAATAAAGCAATTTCTCAAACGATAAGCATGAAATTCGGAATGTAGGATTAAGATGCGACTGTAAGACTTTTTCCTATGGAAATTCTGGAATGTGAGTTTTATAGTCTGCAATTTCGGGAACAAAGCAATTTCACAACCGATTCGCATGGAATTTGGTATGTAGGACTAAGATGCGAGACTGTAAGACTTGTTCCTGTGATTATAATGGTCTGGAATTTCGGAAATAAAGGAATTTCTCAAGAGACTCGCACGAAATTCGGAATGTAGGACTAAGATGCGACTATAAGACTTTTTCCTATGGAAATTCTGGAATATGATCTTTATGGTCTGGAATATCACCTTTATAGTCTGGAATTTTGAGAACAAAGCAATTTCTCAAGCGATTCGCATGAAAATCTGAATGTAGGACTAAGATGCGACCATAAGACTTTTTTCTATGCAAATTCTGGAGTATGATCATTATGTTCTGGGATTTCGGGAACAAAGGTATTTTTCAAGTGATTCGCATGAAATTCGGAATGTAGGACTAAGATGCGACTATTAGACTTTTTCCTATACAAATTCTGGAGTATGATCATTATGGTCTGGAATTTCGGGAACAAAGCAATTTCTCAAGCGATTCGCATGAAATACGGAAAATAGGACTAAGATGCGACCATAAGACTTTTTCCTATGCAAATTCTGGAGTATGATCATTATGGTCTGGAATTTCGGGAACAAAGCAATTTCTCAAGCGAATCGCATGAAATTCGGAATGTAGGGCTAAGATGCGAATATAAGACTTCTGGAATATGATCATTATGGTATGGAATTTCGGGAACATAGCAATTTCTCAAGAGATTCGCATGCAATACGGAAACTAGGACTAAGATGCGACTATAAGACTTGTTCCTATGGAAATTCTGGAATATGATCATTAAGGTCATGAATTTCGGGAACAAAGCAATTTCTCAAGCGATTCGCATGAAATTCGGAATGTAGGGCTAAGATGCGACTATAAGACTTCTGGAATATCATCATTATGGTCTGGAATTTCTGGAACAAAGCAAAGTTACAAGAGATTCGCATGAATTTCGGAATGTAGGACTAAGATGCGACTGTAAGACTTTTTTCCTATGGAAATTCTGGAATGTGAGTTTTATGGTCTGGAATTTCGAGAACAAAGCAATTTCACAACCGATTCGCATGGAATTTAGTATGTAGGACTAAGACTTTTTCCTATGGAAATTCTGGAATGTGATTATAATGGTCTGGAATTTCAGAAATAAAGGAATTTCTCAAGAGATTTGCATGAAATACGGAATGTAGGACTAAGATGCGACTATAAGACTTGTTCCTAAGGAAATTCTGGAATATGATCTTTATGGTCTGGAATATAACCTTTATGGTCTGGAATTTCGAGAACAAAGCAATTTCTCAAGCGATTCGCATGAAATTCGGTATGTAGGACTAAGATGCGACTGTAAGACGTTTTCCTATGGAAATTCTGGAATGTGAGTTTTATAGTCTGCAATTTCGGGAACAAAGCAATTTCACAACCGATTCGCATGGAATTTGGTATGTAGGACTAAGATGCGACTGTAAGACTTGTTCCTGTGATTATAATGGCCTGGAATTTCGGAAATAAAGGAAGAGAAAAGGAAGGAAAATAAAAGAAGGAGACTCGCACGAAATTCGGAATGTAGGACTAAGATGCGACTATAAGACTTTTTCCTATGGAAATTCTGGAATATGATCTTTATGGTCTGGAATATCACCTTTATGGTCTGGAATTTTGAGAACAAAGCAATTTCTCAAGCGATTCGCATGAAAATCTGAATGTAGGACTAAGATGCGACCATAAGACTTTTTTCTATGCAAATTCTGGAGTATGATCATTATGTTCTGGGATTTCGGGAACAAAGGTATTTTTCAAGTGATTCGCATGAAATTCGGAATGTAGGACTAAGATGCGACTATTAGACTTTTTCCTATGCAAATTCTGGAGTATGATCATTATGGTCTGGAATTTCGGGAAATGAAATACGGAAAATAGGACTAAGATGCGACCATAAGACTTTTTCCTATGCAAATTCTGGAGTATGATCATTATGGTCTGGAATTTCGGGAACAAAGCAATTTCTCAAGCAAATCGCATGAAATTCGGAATGTAGGGCTAAGATGCGACTATAAGACTTCTGGAATATGATCATTATGGTATGAAATTTCGGGAACAAAGCAAAGTTTTAAGCGATTCGCATAAAATTCGGTGTGTAGGACTAAGATGCGACTGTAAGACTTTTTTCCTATGGAAATTCTGGAATGTGAGTATATAAGACTATAGTCTATAAGTCTAGACTATAAGACTTTTTCAAATGCAAATTACGTAGGTTGTAGGACTAAGATGCGCCTATAAGACTTCTGGAATATGATCATTATGGTCTGGAATTTCGGGAACAAAGCAAAGTTTCAAGAGATTCGCATGAAATTCGGAATGTAGGACTAAGATGCGGCTATAAGACTTTTTCCTATGGAAATTCTGGAATGTGATTGTTATGGTCTGGAATTTCGGGAACAAAGCAATTTCACAACGGATTCGCATGAAATTCAGTATGTAGAACTAAGATGCGACTATAAGATTTATTCCTAGGGAAATTCTGGAACATGATCATTATTGTCTGGAATTTCAAGAACAAAGAAAGCTAATCACATGAAATTCGGAATGTAGGGCTAAGATGCGACTATAAGACTTCTGGAATATGATCATTATGGTCTGGAATTTCGGGAACAAAGCAACGTTTCAAGAGATTCGCATGAACTTCGTAATGTAGGACTAAGATGCGGCTAGAAGACTTGTTCCTATGGAAATTCTGGAATGTGATTATTATGGTTTGGAATTTCGGAAATAAAGGAATTTCTCAATAGAATCGCATGAAATTCTGAATATTGGACTAAGATGCGACTATAAGACTTTTTCCTATGGAAATTCTGGAATATGATCATTATGGTCTGGAATTTCGGGAACAAAGCAATTTCTCAACGGATTCGCATGAAATTCGATATGTAGGACTAAGATGCGACTATAAGATTTATTCCTAGGGAAATTCTGGAACATGATCAATATTATCTGGAAACTCAGGAACAAAGCATGCGAGTCGCATGAAATTGGGAATGTAGGGCTAAGATGCGACAATAAGACTTCTGGAATATGATCATTATGGTATGCAATTTCGGGAACATAGCAATTTCTCAAGAGATTCGCATGCAATACGGAAACTAGGACTAAGATGCGACTATAAGACTTGTTCCTATGGAAATTCTGGAATATGATCAGTATGGTCTGGAATTTCGGGAACAAAGCAATTTCTCAAGCGATTCGCATGAAATTCGGAATGTAGGACTAAGATGCGACTATAAGACTTCTGGAATATGATCATTATGGTCTGGAATTACTGGAACAAAGCAAAGTTTCAAGAGATTCGCATAAATTTCGGAATGTAGGACATAGATGCGACTGTAAGACTTTTTCCTATGGTAATTCTGGAATGTGAGTTTTATGGTCTGGAATTTCGAGAACAAAGCAATTTCACAACCGATTCGCATGGAATTTAGTATGTAGGACTAAGACTTTTTCCTATGGAAATTCTGGAATGTGATTATAATGGTCTGGAATTTCAGAAATAAAGGAATTTCTCAAGAGATTTGCATGAAATTCGGAATGTAGGACTAAGATGCGACTATAAGACTTGTTCCTAAGGAAATTCTGGAATATGATCTTTATGGTCTGGAATATAACCTTTATGGTCTGGAATTACGAGAACAAAGCAATTTCTCAATCGATTCGCATGAAAATCGGAATGTAGGACTAAGATGCGACAATAAGACTTCTGGAATATGATCATTATGGTCTGGACTTTCGAGAACAAAGCAATTTCTCAAGTGATTCGCATGAAATTCGGAATGTAGGACTAAGATGTGACCTTAACACTTCTGGAATATGAGCATTATGGTCTGGAATTTTGGGAACAAAGCAAAGTTTCGAGCGATTAACATAAAATTCGGTGTGTAGGACTAGGATGCGACCATAAGACTTTATCCTATGCAAATTCTGGAGTATGATCATTATGGTCTGGAATTTCGGGAACATAGCAATTTCTCAAGCAAGCGATTCGCATGAAATTCGGAATGTAGGACTAGGATGCGGCTATAAGATTCTGGAATGTGATTATTATGGTCTGGAATTTCGGGAACAAAGCAATTTCTCAAGCGATTCGCATGAAAATCGGAATGTAGGACTTAGATGCGACAATAACACTTCTGGAATATGATCATTATGGTATGGAATTTCGGGAACATAGCAATTTCTCAAGAGATTCGCATGAAATACGGAAGCTAGGACTAAGATGCGACTATAAGACTTGTTCCTATGGAAATTCTGGAATATGAGCATTATGGTCTGAAAATCCGGGAACAAAGCAATTTCTCAAGCGATTCGCATGAAATTCTAAGATGCGACTATAAGACTTTTTCCTATGGAAATTCTGGAGTATGATCATTATGGTCTGGAATTTCGGGAACAAAGCAAAGTTTCGAGCGATTCGCATAAAATTCGGTGTGTAGGACTAGGATGCGACCATAAGACTTTTTCCTTTGCAAATTCTGGAGTATGATCATTATGGTCTGGAATTTCGGGAACAAAGGTATTTCTCAGGAGATTCTATGAATTTCGGAATGTAGGACTAAGATGCGACTGTAAGACTTGTTCCTATGGAAATTCTGGAATATGATCCTTATGGTCTGGAATATGACCTTTATGGTCTGGAATTTCGAGAACAAAGCAGTTTCTCAATCGATTCGCATGAAAATCGGAATGTAGGACTAAGATGCGACAATTAGACTTCTGGAATATGATCATAATGGTCTGGAGTTTCTAGGATAAAGCAATTTCTCAAGAGATTCGCATGAAATTCGTAATGTAGGACTAAGATGCGGCTATAAGTCTTGTTCCTATAGAAATTCTGGAATGTGATTATAATGCTCTGGGATTTCGGAAATAAAGGAATTTCTCAAGAGACTCGCACGAAATTCGGAATGTAGGACTAAGATGCGACTATAAGACTTTTTCCTATGGAAATTCTGGAATATGATCTTTATGGTCTGGAATATCACCTTTATGGTCTGGAATTTCGAGAACAAAGCAATTTCTCAAGCGATTCGCATGTAAATCGGAATGTAGGACTAAGATGCGACAATAACGCTTCTGGAATATGATCATTATGGTTTGGAGTTTCGAGAACAAAGCAATTTCTCAAGTGATTCGCATGAAATTCGCATGCTAAGATGCGACCATAACACTTCTGGAGTATGATCATTATGGTCTGGAATTTCGGGAACAAAGCAATTTCTCAAGCGAATCGCATGAAATTCGGAATGTAGGGCTAAGATGCGAATATAAGACTTCTGGAATATGATCATTATGGTATGGAATTTCGGGAACATAGCAATTTCTCAAGAGATTCGCATGCAATACGGAAACTAGGACTAAGATGCGACTATAAGACTTGTTCCTATGGAAATTCTGGAATATGATCATTAAGGTCATGAATTTCGGGAACAAAGCAATTTCTCAAGCGATTCGCATGAAATTCGGAATGTAGGGCTAAGATGCGACTATAAGACTTCTGGAATATCATCATTATGGTCTGGAATTTCTGGAACAAAGCAAAGTTACAAGAGATTCGCATGAATTTCGGAATGTAGGACTAAGATGCGACTGTAAGACTTTTTTCCTATGGAAATTCTGGAATGTGAGTTTTATGGTCTGGAATTTCGAGAACAAAGCAATTTCACAACCGATTCGCATGGAATTTAGTATGTAGGACTAAGACTTTTTCCTATGGAAATTCTGGAATGTGATTATAATGGTCTGGAATTTCAGAAATAAAGGAATTTCTCAAGAGATTTGCATGAAATACGGAATGTAGGACTAAGATGCGACTATAAGACTTGTTCCTAAGGAAATTCTGGAATATGATCTTTATGGTCTGGAATATAACCTTTATGGTCTGGAATTTCGAGAACAAAGCAATTTCTCAAGCGATTCGCATGAAATTCGGTATGTAGGACTAAGATGCGACTGTAAGACGTTTTCCTATGGAAATTCTGGAATGTGAGTTTTATAGTCTGCAATTTCGGGAACAAAGCAATTTCACAACCGATTCGCATGGAATTTGGTATGTAGGACTAAGATGCGACTGTAAGACTTGTTCCTGTGATTATAATGGCCTGGAATTTCGGAAATAAAGGAAGAGAAAAGGAAGGAAAATAAAAGAAGGAGACTCGCACGAAATTCGGAATGTAGGACTAAGATGCGACTATAAGACTTTTTCCTATGGAAATTCTGGAATATGATCTTTATGGTCTGGAATATCACCTTTATGGTCTGGAATTTTGAGAACAAAGCAATTTCTCAAGCGATTCGCATGAAAATCTGAATGTAGGACTAAGATGCGACCATAAGACTTTTTTCTATGCAAATTCTGGAGTATGATCATTATGTTCTGGGATTTCGGGAACAAAGGTATTTTTCAAGTGATTCGCATGAAATTCGGAATGTAGGACTAAGATGCGACTATTAGACTTTTTCCTATGCAAATTCTGGAGTATGATCATTATGGTCTGGAATTTCGGGAAATGAAATACGGAAAATAGGACTAAGATGCGACCATAAGACTTTTTCCTATGCAAATTCTGGAGTATGATCATTATGGTCTGGAATTTCGGGAACAAAGCAATTTCTCAAGCAAATCGCATGAAATTCGGAATGTAGGGCTAAGATGCGACTATAAGACTTCTGGAATATGATCATTATGGTATGAAATTTCGGGAACAAAGCAAAGTTTTAAGCGATTCGCATAAAATTCGGTGTGTAGGACTAAGATGCGACTGTAAGACTTTTTTCCTATGGAAATTCTGGAATGTGAGTATATAAGACTATAGTCTATAAGTCTAGACTATAAGACTTTTTCAAATGCAAATAACGTAGGTTGTAGGACTAAGATGCGCCTATAAGACTTCTGGAATATGATCATTATGGTCTGGAATTTCGGGAACAAAGCAAAGTTTCAAGAGATTCGCATGAAATTCGGAATGTAGGACTAAGATGCGGCTATAAGACTTTTTCCTATGGAAATTCTGGAATGTGATTGTTATGGTCTGGAATTTCGGGAACAAAGCAATTTCACAACGGATTCGCATGAAATTCAGTATGTAGAACTAAGATGCGACTATAAGATTTATTCCTAGGGAAATTCTGGAACATGATCATTATTGTCTGGAATTTCAAGAACAAAGAAAGCTAATCACATGAAATTCGGAATGTAGGGCTAAGATGCGACTATAAGACTTCTGGAATATGATCATTATGGTCTGGAATTTCGGGAACAAAGCAAAGTTTCAAGAGATTCGCATGAACTTCGTAATGTAGGACTAAGATGCGGCTAGAAGACTTGTTCCTATGGAAATTCTGGAATGTGATTATTATGGTTTGGAATTTCGGAAATAAAGGAATTTCTCAATAGAATCGCATGAAATTCTGAATATTGGACTAAGATGCGACTATAAGACTTTTTCCTATGGAAATTCTGGAATATGATCATTATGGTCTGGAATTTCGGGAACAAAGCAATTTCTCAACGGATTCGCATGAAATTCGATATGTAGGACTAAGATGCGACTATAAGATTTATTCCTAGGGAAATTCTGGAACATGATCAATATTATCTGGAAACTCAGGAACAAAGCATGCGAGTCGCATGAAATTGGGAATGTAGGGCTAAGATGCGACAATAAGACTTCTGGAATATGATCATTATGGTATGCAATTTCGGGAACATAGCAATTTCTCAAGAGATTCGCATGCAATACGGAAACTAGGACTAAGATGCGACTATAAGACTTGTTCCTATGGAAATTCTGGAATATGATCAGTATGGTCTGGAATTTCGGGAACAAAGCAATTTCTCAAGCGATTCGCATGAAATTCGGAATGTAGGACTAAGATGCGACTATAAGACTTCTGGAATATGATCATTATGGTCTGGAATTACTGGAACAAAGCAAAGTTTCAAGAGATTCGCATAAATTTCGGAATGTAGGACATAGATGCGACTGTAAGACTTTTTCCTATGGTAATTCTGGAATGTGAGTTTTATGGTCTGGAATTTCGAGAACAAAGCAATTTCACAACCGATTCGCATGGAATTTAGTATGTAGGACTAAGACTTTTTCCTATGGAAATTCTGGAATGTGATTATAATGGTCTGGAATTTCAGAAATAAAGGAATTTCTCAAGAGATTTGCATGAAATTCGGAATGTAGGACTAAGATGCGACTATAAGACTTGTTCCTAAGGAAATTCTGGAATATGATCTTTATGGTCTGGAATATAACCTTTATGGTCTGGAATTACGAGAACAAAGCAATTTCTCAATCGATTCGCATGAAAATCGGAATGTAGGACTAAGATGCGACAATAAGACTTCTGGAATATGATCATTATGGTCTGGACTTTCGAGAACAAAGCAATTTCTCAAGTGATTCGCATGAAATTCGGAATGTAGGACTAAGATGTGACCTTAACACTTCTGGAATATGAGCATTATGGTCTGGAATTTTGGGAACAAAGCAAAGTTTCGAGCGATTAACATAAAATTCGGTGTGTAGGACTAGGATGCGACCATAAGACTTTATCCTATGCAAATTCTGGAGTATGATCATTATGGTCTGGAATTTCGGGAACATAGCAATTTCTCAAGCAAGCGATTCGCATGAAATTCGGAATGTAGGACTAGGATGCGGCTATAAGATTCTGGAATGTGATTATTATGGTCTGGAATTTCGGGAACAAAGCAATTTCTCAAGCGATTCGCATGAAAATCGGAATGTAGGACTTAGATGCGACAATAACACTTCTGGAATATGATCATTATGGTATGGAATTTCGGGAACATAGCAATTTCTCAAGAGATTCGCATGAAATACGGAAGCTAGGACTAAGATGCGACTATAAGACTTGTTCCTATGGAAATTCTGGAATATGAGCATTATGGTCTGAAAATCCGGGAACAAAGCAATTTCTCAAGCGATTCGCATGAAATTCTAAGATGCGACTATAAGACTTTTTCCTATGGAAATTCTGGAGTATGATCATTATGGTCTGGAATTTCGGGAACAAAGCAAAGTTTCGAGCGATTCGCATAAAATTCGGTGTGTAGGACTAGGATGCGACCATAAGACTTTTTCCTTTGCAAATTCTGGAGTATGATCATTATGGTCTGGAATTTCGGGAACAAAGGTATTTCTCAGGAGATTCTATGAATTTCGGAATGTAGGACTAAGATGCGACTGTAAGACTTGTTCCTATGGAAATTCTGGAATATGATCCTTATGGTCTGGAATATGACCTTTATGGTCTGGAATTTCGAGAACAAAGCAGTTTCTCAATCGATTCGCATGAAAATCGGAATGTAGGACTAAGATGCGACAATTAGACTTCTGGAATATGATCATAATGGTCTGGAGTTTCTAGGATAAAGCAATTTCTCAAGAGATTCGCATGAAATTCGTAATGTAGGACTAAGATGCGGCTATAAGTCTTGTTCCTATAGAAATTCTGGAATGTGATTATAATGCTCTGGGATTTCGGAAATAAAGGAATTTCTCAAGAGACTCGCACGAAATTCGGAATGTAGGACTAAGATGCGACTATAAGACTTTTTCCTATGGAAATTCTGGAATATGATCTTTATGGTCTGGAATATCACCTTTATGGTCTGGAATTTCGAGAACAAAGCAATTTCTCAAGCGATTCGCATGTAAATCGGAATGTAGGACTAAGATGCGACAATAACGCTTCTGGAATATGATCATTATGGTTTGGAGTTTCGAGAACAAAGCAATTTCTCAAGTGATTCGCATGAAATTCGCATGCTAAGATGCGACCATAACACTTCTGGAGTATGATCATTATGGTCTGGAATTTCGGGAACAAAGCAATTTCTCAAGCGAATCGCATGAAATTCGGAATGTAGGGCTAAGATGCGAATATAAGACTTCTGGAATATGATCATTATGGTATGGAATTTCGGGAACATAGCAATTTCTCAAGAGATTCGCATGCAATACGGAAACTAGGACTAAGATGCGACTATAAGACTTGTTCCTATGGAAATTCTGGAATATGATCATTAAGGTCATGAATTTCGGGAACAAAGCAATTTCTCAAGCGATTCGCATGAAATTCGGAATGTAGGGCTAAGATGCGACTATAAGACTTCTGGAATATCATCATTATGGTCTGGAATTTCTGGAACAAAGCAAAGTTACAAGAGATTCGCATGAATTTCGGAATGTAGGACTAAGATGCGACTGTAAGACTTTTTTCCTATGGAAATTCTGGAATGTGAGTTTTATGGTCTGGAATTTCGAGAACAAAGCAATTTCACAACCGATTCGCATGGAATTTAGTATGTAGGACTAAGACTTTTTCCTATGGAAATTCTGGAATGTGATTATAATGGTCTGGAATTTCAGAAATAAAGGAATTTCTGAAGAGATTTGCATGAAATTCGGAATGTAGGACTAAGATGCGACTATAAGACTTGTTCCTAAGGAAATTCTGGAATATGATCTTTATGGTCTGGAATATAACCTTTATGGTCTGGAATTTCGAGAACAAAGCAATTTCTCAAGCGATTCGCATGAAATTCGGTATGTAGCACTAAGATGCGACTATAAGATTTATTCCTATGGAACTCCTGGAACATGATCATGATGGTCTGCAATTTCGGGAATAAAGCAATTTCTCAAACGATAAGCATGAAATTCGGAATGTAGGACTAAGATGCGACTGTAAGACGTTTTCCTATGGAAATTCTGGAATGTGAGTTTTATAGTCTGCAATTTCGGGAACAAAGCAATTTCACAACCGATTCGCATGGAATTTGGTATGTAGGACTAAGATGCGACTGTAAGACTTGTTCCTGTGATTATAATGGTCTGGAATTTCGGAAATAAAGGAAGAGAAAAGGAAGGAAAATAAAAGAAGGAGACTCGCACGAAATTCGGAATGTAGGACTAAGATGCGACTATAAGACTTTTTCCTATGGAAATTCTGGAATATGATCTTTATGGTCTGGAATATCACCTTTATGGTCTGGAATTTTGAGAACAAAGCAATTTCTCAAGCGATTCGCATGAAAATCTGAATGTAGGACTAAGATGCGACCATAAGACTTTTTTCTATGCAAATTCTGGAGTATGATCATTATGTTCTGGGATTTCGGGAACAAAGGTATTTTTCAAGTGATTCGCATGAAATTCGGAATGTAGGACTAAGATGCGACTATTAGACTTTTTCCTATGCAAATTCTGGAGTATGATCATTATGGTCTGGAATTTCGGGAAATGAAATACGGAAAATAGGACTAAGATGCGACCATAAGACTTTTTCCTATGCAAATTCTGGAGTATGATCATTATGGTCTGGAATTTCGGGAACAAAGCAATTTCTCAAGCAAATCGCATGAAATTCGGAATGTAGGGCTAAGATGCGACTATAAGACTTCTGGAATATGATCATTATGGTATGAAATTTCGGGAACAAAGCAAAGTTTTAAGCGATTCGCATAAAATTCGGTGTGTAGGACTAAGATGCGACTGTAAGACTTTTTTCCTATGGAAATTCTGGAATGTGAGTATATAAGACTATAGTCTATAAGTCTAGACTATAAGACTTTTTCAAATGCAAATTACGTAGGTAGTAGGACTAAGATGCGCCTATAAGACTTCTGGAATATGATCATTATGGTCTGGAATTTCGGGAACAAAGCAAAGTTTCAAGAGATTCGCATGAAATTCGGAATGTAGGACTAAGATGCGGCTATAAGACTTTTTCCTATGGAAATTCTGGAATGTGATTGTTATGGTCTGGAATTTCGGGAACAAAGCAATTTCACAACGGATTCGCATGAAATTCAGTATGTAGAACTAAGATGCGACTATAAGATTTATTCCTAGGGAAATTCTGGAACATGATCAATATTGTCTGGAAATTCAGGAACAAAGCATGCGAGTCGCATGAAATTGGGAATGTAGGGCTAAGATGCGACAACAAGACTTCTGGAATATGATCATTATGGTATGCAATTTCGGGAACATAGCAATTTCTCAAGAGATTCGCATGCAATACGGAAACTAGGACTAAGATGCGACTATAAGACTTGTTCCTATGGAAATTCTGGAATATGATCATTATGGTCTGGAATTTCGGGAACAAAGCAATTTCTCAAGCGATTCGCATGAAATTCGGAATGTAGGACTAAGATGCGACTATAAGACTTCTGGAATATGATCATTATGGTCTGGAATTACTGGAACAAAGCAAAGTTTCAAGAGATTCGCATGAATTTCGGAATGTAGGACATAGATGCGACTGTAAGACTTTTTCCTATGGTAATTCTGGAATGTGAGTTTTATGGTCTGGAATTTCGAGAACAAAGCAATTTCACAACCGATTCGCATGGAATTTAGTATGTAGGACTAAGACTTTTTCCTATGGAAATTCTGGAATGTGATTATAATGGTCTGGAATTTCAGAAATAAAGGAATTTCTCAAGAGATTTGCATGAAATTCGGAATGTAGGACTAAGATGCGACTATAAGACTTGTTCCTAAGGAAATTCTGGAATATGATCTTTATGGTCTGGAATATAACCTTTATGGTCTGGAATTACGAGAACAAAGCAATTTCTCAATCGATTCGCATGAAAATCGGAATGTAGGACTAAGATGCGACAATAAGACTTCTGGAATATGATCATTATGATCTGGACTTTCGAGAACAAAGCAATTTCTCAAGTGATTCGCATGAAATTCGGAATGTAGGACTAAGATGTGACCTTAACACTTCTGGAATATGAGCATTATGGTCTGGAATTTCGGGAACAAAGCAAAGTTTCGAGCGATTAACATAAAATTCGGTGTGTAGGACTAGGATGCGACCATAAGACTTTATCCTATGCAAATTCTGGAGTATGAACATTATGGTCTGGAATTTCGGGAACATAGCAATTTCTCAAGCAAGCGATTCGCATGAAATTCGGAATGTAGGACTAGGATGCGGCTATAAGATTCTGGAATGTGATTATTATGGTCTGGAATTTCGGGAACAAAGCAATTTCTCAAGCGATTCGCATGAAAATCGGAATGTAGGACTTAGATGCGACAATAACACTTCTGGAATATGATCATTATGGTATGGAATTTCGGGAACATAGCAATTTCTCAAGAGATTCGCATGAAATACGGAAGCTAGGACTAAGATGCGACTATAAGACTTGTTCCTATGGAAATTCTGGAATATGAGCATTATGGTCTGAAAATCCGGGAACAAAGCAATTTCTCAAGCGATTCGCATGAAATTCTGAATGTTGGACTAAGATGCGACTATAAGACTTTTTCCTATGGAAATTCTGGAGTATGATCATTATGGTCTGGAATTTCGGGAACAAAGCAAAGTTTCGAGCGATTCGCATAAAATTCGGTGTGTAGGACTAGGATGCGACCATAAGACTTTTTCCTTTGCAAATTCTGGAGTATGATCATTATGGTCTGGAATTTCGGGAACAAAGGTATTTCTCAGGAGATTCTATGAATTTCGGAATGTAGGACTAAGATGCGACTGTAAGACTTGTTCCTATGGAAATTCTGGAATATGATCCTTATGGTCTGGAATATGACCTTTATGGTCTGGAATTTCGAGAACAAAGCAGTTTCTCAATCGATTCGCATGAAAATCGGAATGTAGGACTAAGATGCGACAATTAGACTTCTGGAATATGATCATAATGGTCTGGAGTTTCTAGGATAAAGCAATTTCTCAAGAGATTCGCATGAAATTCGTAATGTAGGACTAAGATGCGGCTATAAGACTTGTTCCTATGGAAATTCTGGAATGTGATTATAATGCTCTGGGATTTCGGAAATAAAGGAATTTCTCAAGAGACTCGCACGAAATTCGGAATGTAGGACTAAGATGCGACTATAAGACTTTTTCCTATGGAAATTCTGGAATATGATCTTTATGGTCTGGAATATCACCTTTATGGTCTGGAATTTCGAGAACAAAGCAATTTCTCAAGCGATTCGCATGTAAATCGGAATGTAGGACTAAGATGCGACAATAACGCTTCTGGAATATGATCATTATGGTTTGGAGTTTCGAGAACAAAGCAATTTCTCAAGTGATTCGCATGAAATTCGCATGCTAAGATGCGACCATAACACTTCTGGAATATGAGGATTATGGTCTGAAATTTCGGAAATTTCGGGAACAAAGCCATTTCTCAAGCGATTCGCATGAAATTCGGAATGTAGGACTAAGATGCGACTATAAGACTTCTGGAATATGATCATTATGGTCTGGAATTTCGGGAACAAAGCAAAGTTTTAAGCGACTCGCACGAAATTCGGAATGTAGGACTAAGATGCGACCATAAGTCTTTTTCCTATGCAAATTCTGGAGTATGATCATTATGGTCTGGAATTTCGGGAAGAAAGCAAAGTTTCAAGCGATTCACATAAAATTCGGTGTGTAGGACTAAGATGCGACTGTAAGACTTTTTCCTATGGAAATTCTGGAATGTGAGTTTTATAGTCTGGAATTTCGGGAACAAAGCAATTTCACAACCGATTCGCATGGAATTTGGTATGTAGGACTAAGATGCGACTATAAGACTTGTTCCTGTGATTATAATGGTCTGGAATTTCGGAAATAAAGGAATTTCTCAAGAGATTCACATGAAATTCGGAATGTAGGACTAAGATGCGACTATAAGACTTATTCCTATATAAATTCTGGAATATGATCTTTATGGTCCGGAATATGACCTATATGGTCTGGAATTTCGAGAACAAAGCAATTTCTCAAGCGATTCGCATGAAAATCGGAATGTAGGACTCAGATGCGACAATAACACTTCTAGAATATGAGCATTTAGGTCTGAAATTTCGGAACAAAGAAATTTCTCAACCGACTCGCATGAAATTCGGTATGTAGCACTAAGATGCGACTATAAGATTTATTCCTATGGAACTTCTGGAACATGATCATGATGGTCTGCAATTTCGGGAATAAAGCAATTTCTCAAGCGATTCGCATGAAATTCGGAATTTTGGACTAAGATGCGACTATAAGACTTCTGGAATATGATCATTATGGTCTGAAATTTCGGGAACAAAGCAATTTCTCAAGCGAATCGCATGAAATTCGGAATGTAGCACTAAGATGCGACTATAAGATTTATTCCTATGGAACTTCTGGAACATGATCATTATGGTCTGCAATTTCGGGATTAAAGCAATTTCTCAAGCGATTCGCATGAAATTCGGAATTTTGGACTAAGATGCGACTAGAAGACTTCTGGAATATGATCATTATGGTCTGGAATTTCGGGAACAAAGCAAATTTTCAAGCGATTCGCCTAAAATTCGGTGTGTAGGACTAAGATGCGACCATAAGACTTTTTCCTATGCAATTTTTTAACGGATTCGCATGAAATTCGGTATGTAGGACTAAGATGCGACAATAAGATTTATTCCTAGGGAAATTCTGGAATGTGATTATTATGGTCTGGAATTTCTCAATAGAATCGCATGAAATTCTGAATGTTGGACTAAGATGCGACTATAAGACTTTTTCCTATGGAAATACTGGAATGTGATTATTATGGTCTGGAATTTCGGAAATAAAGGAATTTCTCAATAGAATCGCATGAAATTCTGATTGTTGGACCAAGATGCGACTATAAGACTTTTTTCTATGGAAATTCTGGAATATGATCATTATGGTCTGGAATTTCGGGAACAAAGCAATTTCTCAACGGATTCGCATGAAATTCGGTATGTAGGACTAAGATGCGACTATAATATTTATTCCTAGGGAAATTCTGGAACATGATCATTATTGTCTGGAAATTCAGGAACAAAGCAAGCGAATCGCATGAAATTCGGAATGTAGGGCTAAGATGCGACTATAAGGCTTCTGGAATATGATCATTATGGTATGGAATTTCGGGAACATAGCAATTTCTCAAGAGATTCGCATGCAATACGGAAACTAGGACTAAGATGCGACTATAAGACTTGTTCGTATGGAAATTCTGGAATATGATCATTATGGTGTGGAATTTCGGGAACAAAGCAATTTCTCAAGCGATTCGCATGAAATTCGGAATGTAGGACTAAGATGCGACTATAAGACTTCTGGAATATGATCATTATGGTCTGGAATTTCGGGAACAAAGCAAAGTTTCAAGAGATTCGCATGAAATTCGTAATGTAGGACTAAGATGCGGCTATAAGACTTGTTCCTAAGGAAATTCTGGAATATGATCTTTATGGTCTGGAATATAACCTTTATGGTCTGGAATTACGAGAACAAAGCAATTTCTCAATCGATTCGCATGAAAATCGGAATGTAGGACTAAGATGCGACAATAAGACTTCTGGAATATGATCATTATGGTCTGGACTTTCGAGAACAAAGCAATTTCTCAAGTGATTCGCATGAAATTCGGAATGTAGGACTAAGATGTGACCATAAGACTTTATCCTATGCAAATTCTGGAGTATGATCATTATGGTCTGGAATTTCGGGAACATAGCAATTTCTCAAGCAAGCGATTCGCATGAAATTCGGAATGTAGGACTAGGATGCGGCTATAAGATTCTGGAATGTGATTATTATGGTCTGGAATTTCGGGAACAAAGCAATTTCTCAAGCGATTCGCATGAAAATCGGAATGTAGGACTTAGATGCGACAATAACACTTCTGGAATATGATCATTATGGTATGGAATTTCGGGAACATAGCAATTTCTCAAGAGATTCGCATGAAATACGGAAGCTAGGACTAAGATGCGACTATAAGACTTGTTCCTATGGAAATTCTGGAATATGAGCATTATGGTCTGAAAATCCGGGAACAAAGCAATTTCTCAAGCGATTCGCATGAAATTCTGAATGTTGGACTAAGATGCGACTATAAGACTTTTTCCTATGGAAATTCTGGAGTATGATCATTATGGTCTGGAATTTCGGGAACAAAGCAAAGTTTCGAGCGATTCGCATAAAATTCGGTGTGTAGGACTAGGATGCGACCATAAGACTTTTTCCTTTGCAAATTCTGGAGTATGATCATTATGGTCTGGAATTTCGGGAACAAAGGTATTTCTCAGGAGATTCTATGAATTTCGGAATGTAGGACTAAGATGCGACTGTAAGACTTGTTCCTATGGAAATTCTGGAATATGATCCTTATGGTCTGGAATATGACCTTTATGGTCTGGAATTTCGAGAACAAAGCAGTTTCTCAATCGATTCGCATGAAAATCGGAATGTAGGACTAAGATGCGACAATTAGACTTCTGGAATATGATCATAATGGTCTGGAGTTTCTAGGATAAAGCAATTTCTCAAGAGATTCGCATGAAATTCGTAATGTAGGACTAAGATGCGGCTATAAGACTTGTTCCTATGGAAATTCTGGAATGTGATTATAATGCTCTGGGATTTCGGAAATAAAGGAATTTCTCAAGAGACTCGCACGAAATTCGGAATGTAGGACTAAGATGCGACTATAAGACTTTTTCCTATGGAAATTCTGGAATATGATCTTTATGGTCTGGAATATCACCTTTATGGTCTGGAATTTCGAGAACAAAGCAATTTCTCAAGCGATTCGCATGTAAATCGGAATGTAGGACTAAGATGCGACAATAACGCTTCTGGAATATGATCATTATGGTTTGGAGTTTCGAGAACAAAGCAATTTCTCAAGTGATTCGCATGAAATTCGCATGCTAAGATGCGACCATAACACTTCTGGAATATGAGGATTATGGTCTGAAATTTCGGAAATTTCGGGAACAAAGCCATTTCTCAAGCGATTCGCATGAAATTCGGAATGTAGGACTAAGATGCGACTATAAGACTTCTGGAATATGATCATTATGGTCTGGAATTTCGGGAACAAAGCAAAGTTTTAAGCGACTCGCACGAAATTCGAAATGTAGGACTAAGATGCGACCATAAGTCTTTTTCCTATGCAAATTCTGGAGTATGATCATTATGGTCTGGAATTTCGGGAAGAAAGCAAAGTTTCAAGCGATTCACATAAAATTCGGTGTGTAGGACTAAGATGCGACTGTAAGACTTTTTCCTATGGAAATTCTGGAATGTGAGTTTTATAGTCTGGAATTTCGGGAACAAAGCAATTTCACAACCGATTCGCATGGAATTTGGTATGTAGGACTAAGATGCGACTATAAGACTTGTTCCTGTGATTATAATGGTCTGGAATTTCGGAAATAAAGGAATTTCTCAAGAGATTCACATGAAATTCGGAATGTAGGACTAAGATGCGACTATAAGACTTGTTCCTATGGAAATTCTGGAATATGATCTTTATGGTCTGGAATATGACCTATATGGTCTGGAATTTCGAGAACAAAGCAATTTCTCAAGCGATTCGCATGAAAATCGGAATGTAGGACTCAGATGCGACAATAACACTTCTGGAATATGAGCATTTAGGTCAGAAATTTCGGAACAAAGCAATTTCTCAACCGACTCGCATGAAATTCGGTATGTAGCACTAAGATGCGACTATAAGATTTATTCCTATGGAACTTCTGGAACATGATCATGATGGTCTGCAATTTCGGGAATAAAGCAATTTCTCAAGCGATTCGCATGAAATTCGGAATTTTGGACTAAGATGCGACTATAAGACTTCTGGAATATGATCATTATGGTCTGAAATTTCGGGAACAAAGCAATTTCTCAAGCGAATCGCATGAAATTCGGAATGTAGCACTAAGATGCGACTATAAGATTTATTCCTATGGAACTTCTGGAACATGATCATTATGGTCTGCAATTTCGGGATTAAAGCAATTTCTCAAGCGATTCGCATGAAATTCGGAATTTTGGACTAAGATGCGACTAGAAGACTTCTGGAATATGATCATTATGGTCTGGAATTTCGGGAACAAAGCAAATTTTCAAGCGATTCGCCTAAAATTCGGTGTGTAGGACTAAGATGCGACCATAAGACTTTTTTCTATGCAAATTCTGGAGTATGATCATTATGTTCTGGGATTTCGGGAACAAAGGTATTTCTCAAGTGATTCGCATGAAATTCGGAATGTAGGACTAAGATGCGACCATTAGACTTTTTCCTATGCAAATTCTGGAGTACGATCATTATGGTCTGGAATTTCGGGAACAAAGCAATTTCTCAAGCGATTCGCATGAAATACGGAATGTAGGACTAAGATGCGACCAAAAGACTTTTTCCTATGCAAATTCTGGAGTATGATCATTATGGTCTGGAATTTCGGGAACAAAGCAATTTCTCAAGCGATTCGCATGAAATTCGGAATGTGGGACTAAGATGCGACTATAAGACTTCTGGAATATGATCATTATGGTCTGGAATTTCGGGAATAAAGCAAAGTTTCAAGAGATTCGCATGAAATCCGGAATGTAGGACTAAGATGCGACTATAAGACTTTTTCAAATGCAAATTAGGTAGGTAGTAGGACTAAGATGCGACTATAAGACTTCTGGAATATGATCATTATGGTCTAAAATTTCGGGAACAAAGCAAAGTTTCAAGAGATTCGCATGTAATTCGGAATGTAGGACTAAGATGCGGCTATAAGACTTTTTCCTATGGAAATTCTGGAATGTGATTGTTATGGTCTGGAATTTCGGGAACAAAGCAATTTCACAACGGATTCGCATGAAATTCGGTATGTAGACCTAAGATGCGACTATAAGATTTATTCCTAGGGAAATTCTGGAACATGATCATTATTGTCTGGAATTTCAGGAACAAAGAAAGCGAATCGCATGAAATTCGGAATGTAGGGCTAAGATGCGACTATAAGACTTCTGGAATATGATCATTATGGTCTGGAATTTCGGGAACAAAGCAAAGTTTCAAGAGATTCTTATGAAATTCGTAATGTAGGACTAAGATGCGGCTATAAGACTTGTTCCTATGGAAATTCTGGAATGTGATTATTATGGTCTGGAATTTCGGAAATAAAGGAATTTCTCAATAGAATCGCATGAAATTCTGAATGTTGGACTAAGATGCGACTATTAGACTTTTTCCTATGGAAATTCTGGACTATGATCATTATGGTCTGGAATTTCGGGAACAAAGCAATTTTTTAACGGATTCGCATGAAATTCGGTATGTAGGACTAAGATGCGACAATAAGATTTATTCCTAGGGAAATTCTGGAATGTGATTATTATGGTCTGGAATTTCTCAATAGAATCGCATGAAATTCTGAATGTTGGACTAAGATGCGACTATAAGACTTTTTCCTATGGAAATACTGGAATGTGATTATTATGGTCTGGAATTTCGGAAATAAAGGAATTTCTCAATAGAATCGCATGAAATTCTGATTGTTGGACCAAGATGCGACTATAAGACTTTTTCCTATGGAAATTCTGGAATATGATCATTATGGTCTGAAATTTCGGGAACAAAGCAATTTCTCAACGGATTCGCATGAAATTCGGTATGTAGGACTAAGATGCGACTATAATATTTATTCCTAGGGAAATTCTGGAACATGATCATTATTGTCTGGAAATTCAGGAACAAAGCAAGCGAATCGCATGAAATTCGGAATGTAGGGCTAAGATGCGACTATAAGGCTTGTTCGTATGGAAATTCTGGAATATGATCATTATGGTATGGAATTTCGGGAACATAGCAATTTCTCAAGAGATTCGCATGCAATACGGAAACTAGGACTAAGATGCGACTATAAGACTTGTTCGTATGGAAATTCTGGAATATGATCATTATGGTGTGGAATTTCGGGAACAAAGCAATTTCTCAAGCGATTCGCATGAAATTCGGAATGTAGGACTAAGATGCGACTATAAGACTTCTGGAATATGATCATTATGGTCTGGAATTTCGGGAACAAAGCAAAGTTTCAAGAGATTCGCATGAAATTCGTAATGTAGGACTAAGATGCGGCTATAAGACTTGTTCCTATGGAAATTCTGCAATGTGATTATTATGGTCTGGAATTTCGGAAATAAAGGAATTTCTCAATAGAATCGCATGAAATTCTGAATGTTGGACTAAGATACGACTATAAGACTTTTTCCTATGGAAATTCTGGAATATGATCATTATGGTCTGGAATTTCGGGAACAAAGCTATTTCTCAATAGATTCGCATGAAAATCGGAATGTAGGACTAAGATGCGACAATTAGACTTCTGGAATATGATCATAATGGTCTGGAGTTTCTAGGATAAAGCAATTTCTCAAGAGATTCGCATGAAATTCGGAATGTAGGACTAAGATGCGACTGTAAGACTTTTTCCTATAGAAATTCTGGAATGTGAGTTTTATAGTCTGGAATTTCGGGAACAAAGCAATTTCACAACCGATTCGCATGGATTTTGGTATGTAGGACTGAGATGCGACTATAAGACTTGTTCCTGTGATTATAATGGTCTGGAATTTCGGAAATAAAGCAATTTCTCAAGCGATTCGCATGAAAATCGGAATGTAGGACTCAGATGCGACAATAACACTTCTGGAATATGAGCATTATTTTCTGAAATTTCGGAACAAAGCAATTTCTCAACCGACTCGCATGAAATTCGGTATGTAGCACAAGAAGCGACTATAAGATTTATTCCTATGGAACTTCTGGAACATGATCATTATAGTCTGCAATTTCGGGATTAAAGCAATTTCTCAAGCGATTCGCATGAAATTCTGAATTTTGGACTAAGATGCGACTAGAAGACTTCTGGAATATGATCATTATGGTCTGGAATTTCGGGAACAAAGCAAATTTTCAAGCGATTCGCCTAAAATTCGGTGTGTAGGACTAAGATGCGACCATAAGACTTTTTTCTATGCAAATTCTGGAGTATGATCATTATGTTCTGGGATTTCGGGAACAAAGGTATTTCTCAAGTGATTCGCATGAAGTTAGGAATGTAGGACTAAGATGCGACCATTAGACTTTTTCCTATGCAAATTCTGGAGTACGATCATTATGGTCTGGAATTTCGGGAACAAAGCAATTTCTCAAGCGATTCGCATGAAATACGGAATGTAGGACTAAGATGCGACCATAAGACTTTTTCCTATGCAAATTCTGGAGTATGATCATTATGGTCTGGAATTTCGGGAACAAAGCAATTTCTCAAGCGATTCGCATGAAATTCGGAATGAGGGACTAAGATGCGACTATAAGACTTCTGGAATATGATCATTATGGTCTGGAATTTCGGGAATAAAGCAAAGTTTCAAGAGATTCGCATGAAATCCGGAATGTAGGACTAAGATGCGACTATAAGACTTTTTCAAATGCAAATTAGGTAGGTAGTAGGACTAAGATGCGACTATAAGACTTCTGGAATATGATCATTATGGTCTGGAATTTCGGGAACAAAGCAAAGTTTCAAGAGATTCGCATGAAATTCGTAATGTAGGACTAAGATGCGGCTATAAGACTTGTTCCTATGGAAATTCTGGAATGTGATTATTATGGTCTGGAATTTTGGAAATAAAGGAATTTCTCAATAGAATCGCATGAAATTCTGAATGTTGGACCAAGATGCGACTATAAGACTTGTTCCTATGGAAATTCTGGAATATGATCATTATGGTCTGGAATTTCGGGAACAAAGCAATTTCTAAAGCGATTCGCATGAAATTCGGAATGTAGGACTAAGATGCGACTATAAGACTTCTGGGATATGATCATAATGGTCTGGAATTTCGGGAACAAAGCAAAGTTTCAAGAGATTCGCATGAAATTCGTAATGTAGGTGTTACAGACTCGTTTGCCTGCAATTATTCTATAAGGATGTTAAGTTATTATCAAGCACATAAACTTGATAAAGATTTGATGTATAACAAGCACTTGAACTTGTTACACTCGAAGTGGATAATTATTAGCATGAAAAACAAACGTCTTCTTTCACGGTGTATTTAATAATCACATTTTTATTTAATTGGTAGCTTATTATATACAATACAAAAAATACATTACGTAGACAACTTACAATTAATGAATAATAAACTAAACGTAAACAATAATAAAGAGAATTAACAAAGTAGTAAATATGCTGCGTCGTGAATGTAGTCCGTTGCCCTAAGTAGAAATTAAAATGTGCAAAGTGCTGAATCTTCAATATAGTTCATTACCCCAAATAGAAATTAAAATGTGCGGATATGCTGAATCGTCAATACAGTTCGTTACCCCAAACCAACGAACTGATTCCAGGTCAACTGCTAGATCAGCAACAAGTTCGTTGGCTTGAATGAACGAACCGCTGTGTGTCAGCATACTTGCATATTTCTTGACGTCACTAAACATTCTCCCCCCGTTAAATAATAATTTAACTATTTATTAATCGTAACTGTGAAGTCTGACTCTTCCACTTGGTGTCGAGGCTTCGGCTTAGGTTTCGGTGTAGGTTTGAGTGCTATGTGTTTCCAGGTGACGTAGATGATTAGCGAGATGGAAAATATTAGCGCCAGGTATCCAATGGTCAGATGGTGATAAGTGTGTGCTTGAAGCTTATGAGGCAGCTCAAACACCTTCTGCTGGGCAATCATATCATGAAGGTCCGTAAGTTTTTTGAGTTGATTTTCGTAGCTACTGGCGTTGAAATCCGTGAGTAGTGGCTTGAGTTGCGTAATTACTGCGACTTCTGACAGCTTTGTAAAACTTGTGTACTATGTTCTTATGGTGCTGGAGAACGTTTGATGCCCATGGATGGTGATGAAATTGTGTCTAAGAATACATTCGGGTTGAAGTGTTAATATTCCCAAACCCTCTAAGACAAACTGTGAAGATTCTCTATCGCAAACTGCTGAAAGCCGAGTTGGAGCTAACGTGGCGTATATCCATTGGTTTTTATGATCCATTTGAATCCATGTCGACTTACTCTCCGTCCGTTCGAACATACATGTTGATTGAGTTTCGTTGTTAAGAAGTCGTAGTTCACATGAGCAGGCTTCTGCGCCATTCCTGTATTTTGATTGAATATTGAAACACAGATATTGCTCGTCCTTCAGGCTAACGCAGGAACTTAGAGTTGTTGAATCTATTGGAAAGTATTCGTCGCGATGGGAGCTTATGGCCAATACTTCCTTAAGTTGTGTTGTTGATAGCAATAGAGAGCTAATTCTACCTTGATGAGTTTCAGAGAGTACATCTAATAGTGCTGCCTGCATCCTTTGTAAGTTCACTATCATGAGTATTAGTTGAGAGGCAACTGATAGGAACGCCTGGAATATCTTCAACTGGAACTCATCCTCGCAATTTTCCCGAACTCTTGATGTGATTTCATTCAAGTGTTTATCAATTGCATCGAATTTTTTACTTGTTGCTGTCTCGCCTTTCTTTAGTAAATTTATGGTTGAGTCAATTATGGATGTTTGGTTGCGCAGTAGGCCAAGCAAATGATTTTCGTTATCCTTTACTTGGTCTATCGTAGTCGACATCTGTTCTGCATACTCTGAATCCAAAACTCCAAACAGCGAATTGGCAATGTTTCATATCAGATTCACCGCTCCCCTCTTGGTTCGTCTGGCTGATAGCAAGATTTCTTCGGATTGTAGCTCGTCTATGATGTGGTGAAACTGGTTGAGTGTATTGTGGCATAGTTCTTGTTCCCGCAATTTTTGACATAACTGCTCCAATCGTTTTGTTCCATTTGAGAGGGCACTAAATTCTGATCTTATTGGGTCCAGTTGGTAATAGATAATAAAGTCCCATTCACTTGTTGCTCTATTTACGGACCCTATTCCTTCGAAGTGAATTCCAAGGCTTGAATTGAATTTCGAAATCTGGATCTTGTCTGCACATACAATTGGTAATATTAACATGATGGCTAGCAAGGATGTGAGGTTGATGCCACTCGATGTCTTTCGTCGTTTTGTGGGTATTGTTGTTGGTTCCGTTGTTGCAGAATCCTCTGCGCTCTGCTGCTTTAAGTGGAACTCAGGATGTTCGTCGTTGTCTTCAACTGGTAGCGGTGCCAATCTGTGGATTGGACGTTTCCAAACTCCAGTTGCACTTTTGACGTCCACAACGCGTACAGATCCATCTTCGCCCTCATAAGTTTTGACAATTCGTCCAAGTGGCCATTGCAAGGGTGGAACATTGTCTTCTTTAATGATGACCATTTCTCCCACTTTGATGTTCTTGGAACACTCCTTCCACTTATGACGATATTGCAGTTCACTCAGATATTCCTGTGACCATCGCTTCCAGAACTCATATTTGAGATGAGAGACTAGGTTCCATCTGGTCAATAGAGTTTGTTTTGTAGATGCTGCGTTGGCATCAATTTGGGCCGTCAGTGGCTCTCCAATCAGAAAGTGTCCCGGAGTTAAAGCGGTGATGTCGTTCGGGTCACTGGACATCGGTGTTAGAGGTCTTGAATTTAAGATGGCCTCTATTCCAACTAGCACTGTTTCAAGTTCTTCGTAAGTCAGCGAGGCTGTCGATACGCTTCTTATAAGCAGGTGTTTTGCCGATTTTACGGCTGACTCCCAAAGACCACCGAAATGAGGTGCCCTCGGTGGAATGAAGCAGAATTGAATCGCCCTGTCACTGCATTCCTTGATGATTGTTTTCCGTGCGGTTTCCGAATAAAGTGTTGTGTTCAAATCTGCCAGCTGATTGTTTGCTCCCACGAAGTTTGTTGCGTTGTCACAGTATAGGGTTTGACAGTGTCCCCTGCGGCCAATAAATCTCCTCAATGCTCCAAGAAACGCTTCAGTGGTTAGGTCGCTGACAAGTTCCAAGTGTACAGCCTTGGTGGTGAAACAGCAGAATAGTGCTACGTATGCCTTATGAGGCCTTTTCCCGCGAATTTTATAATGGATCCAAAATGGACCACAATAATCGACTCCTGAGTTAATGAAAGGTCTTGCTGGTGTAATTCTAGGCGAAGGAAGATTGCCCATTACTTGTTTGAGCAATTGGGGTTTAGCTCTACTGCACCTTATGCAATGTTGTACTATTGAGCGGGCCATTATTTTTCCCTTGATAGGCCACCATCGTTGCCTAGCATGAGCTAGAAGTGTCTGAGGTCCGCAGTGCATATTCCTTTCATGAATCCCTTTCAATAAAAGTTTTTCCAATGGATCGTTGTACGGTAGAAGCATTGGATGTTTTGCGTCATATGATAGTGCTGATGACTCCAATCGTCCTCGCATGCAATACGGAAACTAGGACTAAGATGCGACAATAAGACGTGTTCCTATGGAAATTCTGGAATATGATCATTATGGTCTGGAATTTCGGGAACAAAGCAATTTCTCAAGCGATTCGCATGAAATTCGGAATGTAGGACTAAGATGCGACTATAAGACTTCTGGAATATGATCATTATGGTCTGGAATTTCGGGAACAAAGCAAAGTTTCAAGAGATTCGCATGAAATTCGTAATGTAGGACTAAGATGCGGCTATAAGACTTGTTCCTATGGAAATTCTGGAATGTGATTATTATGGTCTGGAATTTCGGAAATAAAGGAATTTCTCAATAGAATCGCATGAAATTCTGAATGTTGGACCAAGATGCGACTATAAGACTTTTTCCTATGGAAATTCTGGAATATGATCATTATGGTCTGGAATTTCGGGAACAAAGCAATTTCTCAACGGATTCGCATGAAATTCGGTATGTAGGACTAAGATGCGACTATAATATTTATTCCTAGGGAAATTCTGGAACATGATCATTATTGTCTGGAAATTCAGGAACAAAGCAAGCGAATCGCATGAAATTCGGAATGTAGGGCTAAGATGCGACTATAAGACTTCTGGAATATGATCATTATGGTATGGAATTTCGGGAACATAGCAATTTCTCAAGAGATTCGCATGCAATACGGAAACTAGGACTAAGATGCGACTATAAGACTTGTTCCTATGGAAATTCTGGAATATGATCATTATGGTCTGGAATTTCGGGAACAAAGCAATTTCTAAAGCGATTCGCATGAAATTCGGAATGTAGGACTAAGATGCGACTATAAGACTTCTGGGATATGATCATAATGGTCTGGAATTTCGGGAACAAAGCAAAGTTTCAAGAGATTCGCATGAAATTCGTAATGTAGGTGTTACAGACTCGTTTGCCTGCAATTATTCTATAAGGATGTTAAGTTATTATCAAGCACATAAACTTGATAAAGATTTGATGTATAACAAGCACTTGAACTTGTTACACTCGAAGTGGTTAATTATTAGCATGAAAAACAAACGTCTTCTTTCACGGTGTATTTAATAATCACATTTTTATTGAATTGGTAGCTTATTATATACAATACAAAAAATACATTACGTAGACAACTCACAATTAATGAATAATAAACTAAACGTAAACAATAATAAAGAGAATTAACAAAGTAGTAAATATGCTGCGTCGTGAATGTAGTTCATTACCCCAAATAGAAATTAAAATGTGCGGATATGCTGAATCGTCAATACAGTTCGTTACCCCAAACCAACGAACTGATTCCAGGTCAACTGCTAGATCAGCAACAAGTTCGTTGGCTTGAAAGAACGAACCGCTGTGTGTCAGCATACTTGCATATTTCTTGACGTCACTAAACATTCTCCCCCCGTTAAATAATAATTTAACTATTTATTAATCGTAACTGTGAAGTCTGACTCTTCCACTTGGTGTCGAGGCTTCGGCTGAGGTTTCGGTGTAGGTTTGAGTGCTATGTGTTTCCAGGTGACGTAGATGATTAGCGAGATGGAAAATATTAGCGCCAGGTATCCAATGGTCAGATGGTGATAAGTGTGTGCTTGAAGCTTATGAGGCAGCTCAAACACCTTCTGCTGGGCAATCATATCATGAAGGTCCGTAAGTTTTTTGAGTTGATTTTCGTAGCTACTGGCGTTGAAATCCGTGAGTAGTGGCTTGAGTTGCGTAATTACTGCGACTTCTGACAGCTTTGTAAAACTTGTGTATGATGTTCTTATGGTGCTGGAGAACGTTTGATGCCCATGGATGGTGATGAAATTGTGTCTAAGAATACATTCGGGTTGAAGTGTTAATATTCCCAAACCCTCTAAGACAAACTGTGAAGATTCTCTATCGCAAACTGCTGAAAGCCGAGTTGGAGCTAACGTGGCGTATATCCATTGCTTTTTATGATCCATTTGAATCCATGTCGACTTACTCTCCGTCCGTTCGAACATACATGTTGATTGAGTTTCGTTGTTGAGAAGTCGTAGTTCACATGAGCAGGCTTCTGCGCCATTCCTGTATTTTGATTGAATATTGAAACACAGATATTGCTCGTCCTTCAGGCTAACGCAGGAACTAAGAGTTGTTGAATCTATTGGAAAGTATTCGTCGCGATGGGAGCTTATGGCCAATACTTCCTTAAGTTGTGTTGTTGATAGCAATAGAGAGCTAATTCTACCTTGATGAGTTTCAGAGAGTACATCTAATAGTGCTGTCTGCAACCTTTGTAAGTTCACTATCATGAGGATTAGTTGAGAGGCAACTGATAGGAACGCCTGGAATATCTTCAACTGGAACTCATCCTCGCAATTTTCCCGAACTCTTGATGTGATTTCATTCAAGTGTTTATCAATTGCATCGAATTTTTTACTTGTTGCTGTCTCGCCTTTCTTTAGTAAATTTATGGTTGAGTCAATTATGGATGTTTGGTTGCGCAGTAGTACTGCAAATGAATTCCGGTGGTTGATTTTGTATATTAATTCTTGATCCTCGGTATGGGTTGCTGTTGCTACAATTGGCAAATTTCGTTTTCTCTCTGTGTCTTCAAGGATGGCCAGCCCCTTAACGTATTTTCCTGGCCATAAGTCCTCCTTTCCATGTAGAAACATGGGTCCGTAAAACCACAGCGTGCATAGTGGTAATTTATCTGGTTGTAATCCTCTTGATAGTACGTCGGCAGGATTGTGCTTGGATGCCACATGACGCCATTGGTCGGGAAGTGAATTTTCCTGAATAGTAGCGATTCTGTTGGCCACGAATGTTTGGAACGACGATGAAGGATAATTAATCCAGGCCAGGACAATCTCTGAGTCTGTCCATAAAAATGTCGGTACGGTTTTAAATTTCAGGTCATCCTTGATTCTTGCAGTGAGTTGAGTCGCTAGAACTGCAGCGCATAGTTCTAGTCGTGGTAAGGTTTGTTTCTTTAATGGAGCGACTCGTGATTTTGAACATAACAATCTTACTATCGTTCTTCCATCTTTCAGTTTTTCTCGTAGGTATATCACTGCTCCATATGCCTTTTCGGAAGCATCGGCAAACGCGTGGATTTGTATGACTGTTGATACGTTACTGCCGAACATATGTCGTGGAAATTGAAAATCATTTAACTCCTTTAGGTTGTTTCGAAATGATATCCATTTTGTATGTAGTTCGGCGGGTAATGCTTCGTCCCATTCTAATTTTAATCTCCATAGCTCTTGAACAAATATTTTTGCAGTAACAACTACTGGACCCATCACGCCCAAGGGATCGAATAGTTTCGCAAGATCCGAGGTAACAATTCGTTTTGTGATCCGGCTGGTAGAGTTCAATTGAGTTTTCACACGAAAATTGTCTGTCTTCGGATGCCATGTGAGGCCAAGCGCCTTGATTGATGCGTTGTCTTCGTCTACCAGGTCAAGGTTGATTTCTTGATCCTCCCTTGCAATTCCTTTGAGCAGTTGTGGATAATTGGCACACCACTTCCGTAATTTGAATCCTGCACCCTCTAATATGTGCGTGAGTTGATTCTTCGTTTCGATAGCGTTTGATAGGCTGTCAGTCCCAGTTAGACAGTCATCTACATAAAAATCTTTGAGGAGAACTTGAGATCCCAATGAAAATGTATCGGATGTTTCTTTAGCTAGTGGTTGTAGGCACTTTGTTGCTAGATAAGGTGCCGCTCTTGTACCATATGTAACGGTGTTGAGTTCATAGTACTGTAAAGGCTCGTTTTCACTCTTTCTCCAAATAATGGTTTGGTACCTTTTATTATCTTGATGCATAAGTATTTGCCGGTACATTTTTTGTATGTCAGTGCAAAAGACAAACCTGGGCAATCGAAATCGAAGTAAAAGTGAAAATAGTTCACCCTGCACTGTTGGGCCCGTGTACATGACATCGTTTAGGGAAAGTCCTGATGTTGTCTTTGATGATGCATCAAATACGACTCGAAGCTTGGTAGAGCTGCTGTCGGCCTTCAACACGCAATGGTGAGGAATGATGTAATGTGGCGATATAATGACACCGATATTGATTTTTGTCATGTGACCCAATGATTCATATTCGTCCATGAATTGTATGTATTGAGTCTTCAACTCCGGGTTTCGGGATAGTCTCCTCTCTAAGGCTAGGAACCTGTTCAATGCAACTTCTTGAGATTCGCCAAGTCTACTTGTGTCTTCACAGAATGGCAATCTCACAATAAAGCGCCCCTCACTACCCCTTCGGGTGTTTTGTGCAAAGTGTGCTTCACACAACTCTTCATTTCTGGATAAATGAGTTCGTACTGGTTGTACCTCGTCGAGGCTCCATAAACGTTCGACCATTTGGTGTAGATCATTGTCGTTGTAAGTGGAAATTCCACATGCTGCTGTTATGAGTTGTGCTTCGCCTACCCTTCCAGCCAATACCCAACCAAAGACGGTATTCTGGAGAGTAGGTAGGTCATCTTGAAGGCGTATCTGCCCAATGGAAAGCAACTGATGATAGAATTCGGCACCAAGTAGGATGTCAATCTTGTCTGGACGATGGAATGCTGGGTCGGCGAGTGGAATGTTGTTTGGTATTCCCCATGATGAAATGTTTAAAAATTGAGAAGGCTGTGGTGTAATGATGTGCGGAAAAACAAATGCTTCCAATCGAGCACTAAAGCCATTAATTCTTGACTGAATGTTAGCATTAATGCGGTGATGGAATTCTCTTTTTTCGTTTCCAATGCCTTGAATACTGATTGATGCTGTCCTTGTGCGAAGTCCTAATCTCTTCACCAATCGTTCGGTAATCAAATTTACCTGAGAGCCAGAATCCAATATAGCTCTACATTCCATCACCTGCCCATTGTTAGCCACTATGCGTATCATGGCTGTACTGAGCAGTACGTATTGTTGTCTTTCTCGCTCCTTGGATGCTGCTAACGTTACCGATGAATTCGTCTTCGGCTCTTGGTTTATGAGATTGCTATCGGTACATGAATCTTTATTGCTTTCGAGATGAAGAAGTGTGTTGTGTTTTTTGTCGCACTTCATACAGCTCCGCGAGACGCAGTTCTTAGCAACATGACCAGCTCTTAAGCAATTCAGACATAATTTGCCCTTTTGTACCAATTGTATCCGAGCAGCAGGTTTAAGTTGCAAAAATTGATTGCAGGCATACAAGGGATGATTTCCCTTTCCACAAGATTTACAGATATTTTTGAGCCGTTGCTCCGATGCTGTTGTAGCACAAGTTCGTGGATATCCTTCTTTTTTCTTGTGTCCGATAGCCTCTAGCGATTGAAATTGGTTTTCCAGAAAAGTCAAAAATTCCTTCACTGTCTGGAGTTCTTTAGGTCTTTTAAGCGATTGTTCATAGAGGCCTCTGAAACTCTGGTCTAGTTTGTTAACTAGCAATTGTAGTAAAATAGGGTCCCACGTTGCGGTATTAATGCCTAGATTACCTAATGCTAACAGGCACTCATGAGTGGTATCGTGTAGAGCCTTAATAGCAGCCGCTGATGGTTGAGCTTGTGTTTGGTTGGGTTGTCCAAGTATTTTTTGTATAAGTGTTGATGTCAGAATTCGAACGTTGTTGTATCGATCCTGTAGGGTGGACCAAGCGGTTGTGTAGTTCTCTTCTGATAATGATAGGTGCCGGATCAAATTTTCTGCTTCGCCGCTGAGATGAGATTTTAGATACCACATTTTTTGAACGTTGGGTATCTGTTGCTTGTCGATCATTTGAGAGAATAGATCGAAAAATTGTCTCCACTTTAGGTAGTCACCATCAAACTTTGGAATGGTGACCTTTGGTAGGTTCAGTGAGCTCGGCTTAGCTGTACTAATCTCCTCCGAAACTCCTCCTCTAGCCTATGATTGCATCTTGGTTGCCATTGTCACCAACTTTTCTTGAACCAAACTTTCCATTTCGACATATTCTGTGAGTTTGTAGCCGAACTTCATTGGGTCTTCCTCTAATTCCCAAATGGAATAGTTAAGGGACTCAACCTGCTGCCACAGTTGATCAATCGTTTTAAATTTTATCTCATGATACTGTGGGGGTTGATCTTCGCTCAGAGATAATCCCTGGATCATTCTCCGCAACGATTCTAATACGGCCTTTTGTCTTCTGATCGTATTAATAATTCTTGATGGCTCATCCGCCGAAGTCGTTATTGGATCTATTTTTGATAGCGCTGGTTGCGCGGGGTCCATTCCTCTCTCACCGCCAGTAGCACCTTCAATACTCGCATCTTCAATGTTCGCCATTGCCTCTTCGAACCGTTTCTTGTAAATTTCACAAAGTGTTGATATTTCCGAATAGTATTCCTTCGTGAAATAATCGTGATCAGTAGGAACATTCGACAGCAGCTTTATTTTTCTGTCTGTTTTTGCGAATTTCCCCCAATTGTCTTGCAGCCGGTGCAATCGCTCCTCAAAATAAAACCTTTTTGTTTTTCTATCTGGGGAGTCCTTTTTAAAATTGGCTATGACTCTCTGGATTTCTTGGCCAATTGCCAATTGTTCCACGACGAGTTCTTCAAATGAAGCCATGATGAATGTATATGTTTAATCTTCCGATAGTGAAGATTTACAGATGATAGATTGTAAAAATTGTGCCCTTGTCGGGATCAAAATTTTCGCGCAATTAGGATGGTACCAGTATATGGCTCCGGTACACGCCAAAATATTTTCAAATATTACGAATTTAAACTTGGCACCAGTGTAAAGCCCTGGTCCACGCTTTAAAAAAGTAGAAGTCACCAAAATGTGACTGAATTTGACGATCACGTCGGGGTCACCAAAATGTTACAGACTCGTTTGCCTGCAATTATTCTATAAGGATGTTAAGTTATTATCAAGCACATAAACTTGATAAAGATTTGATGTATAACAAGCACTTGAACTTGTTACACTCGAAGTGGATAATTATTAGCATGAAAAACAAACGTCTTCTTTCACGGTGTATTTAATAATCACATTTTTATTGAATTGGTAGCTTATTATATACAATACAAAAAATACATTACGTAGACAACTTACAATTAATGAATAATAAACTAAACGTAAACAATAATAAAGAGAATTAACAAAGTAGTAAATATGCTGCGTCGTGAATGTAGTCCGTTGCCCTAAGTAGAAATTAAAATGTGCAAAGTGCTGAATCTTCAATATAGTTCATTACCCCAAATAGAAATTAAAATGTGCGGATATGCTGAATCGTCAATACAGTTCGTTACCCCAAACCAATGAACTGATTCCAGGTCAACTGCTAGATCAGCAACAAGTTCGTTGGCTTGAATGAACGAACCGCTGTGTGTCAGCATACTTGCATATTTCTTGACGTCACTAAACAGTAGGACTAAGATGCGGCTATAAAACTTGTTCCTATGGAAATTCTGCAATGTGATTATAATGGTCTGGAATTTCGGAAATAAAGGAATTTCTCAATAGAATCGCATGAAATTCTGAATGTTGGACTAAGATGCGACTATAAGACTTTTTCCTATGGAAATTCTGGAATATGATCATTATGGTCTGGAATTTCGGGAACAAAGCTATTTCTCAACGGATTCGCATAAAATTCGGTGTGTAGGACTAAGATGCGACCATAACACTTTATCCTATGCAAATTCTGGAATATGATCATTATGGTCTGGAATTTCGGGAACAAAGCAAAGTTTCAAGCGATTCACATGAAATTCGGAATGTAGGACTAAGATGCCACAATAAGACTTCTGGAGCATGATCATAATGGTCTGGAGTTTCGAGAACAAAGCAATTTCTCAAGTGATTCGCATGCAATACGGAAACTAGGACTAAGATGCGACTATAAGACTCGTTCCTATGGAAATTCTGGAATATGATCATTATGGTCTGGAATTTCGGGAACAAAGCAATATCTCAAGCGATTCGCATGAAATACGGAATGTAGGACTAAGATGCGACCATAAGACTTTTTCCTATGCAAATTCTGGAGTATGATCATTATGGTCTGTAATTTCGGGATCAAAGCAATTTCTCAAGCGATTCGCATGAAATTCGGAAACTAGGACTAAGATGCGACTATAAGACTTGTTCCTATGGAAATTCTGGAATATGATCATTATGGTCTGGAATTTCGGGAACAAAGCAATATCTCAAGCGATTCGCATGAAATACGGAATGTAGGACTAAGATGCGACCATAAGACTTTTTCCTATGCAAATTCTGGAGTATGATCATTATGGTCTGGAATTTCGGGAACAAAGCAATTTCTCAAGCGATTCGCATGAAATTCGGAATGAGGGACTAAGATGCGACTATAAGACTTCTGGAATATGATCATTATGGTCTGGAATTTCGGGAACAAAGCAAAGTTTCAAGAGATTCGCATGAAATCCGGAATGTAGGACTAAGATGCGACTATAAGACTTTTTCAAATGTAAATTAGGTAGCTAGTAGGGCTAAGATGCGACTATAAGACTTCTGGAATATGATCATTATGGTCTGGAATTTCGGGAACAAAGCAAAGTTTCAAGAGATTCGCATGAAATTCGTAATGTAGGACTAAGATGCGGCTATAAGACTTGTTCCTATGGAAATTCTGGAATGTGATTATTATGGTCTGGAATTTCGGAAATAAAGCAATTTCTCAAGCGATTCGTATGAAATTCGTAAACTAGGACTAAGATGCGACTATAAGACTTGTTCCTATGGAAATTCTGGAATATGATCATTATGGTCTGGAATTTCGGGAACAAAGCAATATCTCAAGCGATTCGCATGAAATACGGAATGTAGGACTAAGATGCGACCATAAGACTTTTTCCTATGCAAATTCTGGAGTATGATCATTATGGTCTGTAATTTCGGGATCAAAGCAATTTCTCAAGCGATTCGCATGAAATTCGGAAACTAGGACTAAGATGCGACTATAAGACTTGTTCCTATGGAAATTCTGGAATATGATCATTATGGTCTGGAATTTCGGGAACAAAGCAATATCTCAAGCGATTCGCATGAAATACGGAATGTAGGACTAAGATGCGACCATAAGACTTTTTCGTATGCAAATTCTGGAGTATGATCATTATGGTCTTGAATTTCGGGAACAAAGCAATTTCTCAAGCGATTCGCATGAAATTCGGAATGAGGGACTAAGATGCGACTATAAGACTTCTGGAATATGATCATTATGGTCTGGAATTTCGGGAACAAAGCAAAGTTTCAAGAGATTCGCATGAAATCCGGAATGTAGGACTAAGATGCGACTATAAGACTTTTTCAAATGTAAATTAGGTAGCTAGTAGGACTAAGATGCGACTATAAGACTTCTGGAATATGATCATTATGGTCTGGAATTTCGGGAACAAAGCAAAGTTTTAAGAGATTCGCATGAAATTCGTAATGTAGGACTAAGATGCGGCTATAAGACTTGTTCCTATGGAAATTCTGGAATGTGATTATTATGGTCTGGAATTTCGGAAATAAAGCAATTTATTAAGCGATTCGCATAAAATTCGGTGTGTAGGACTAAGATGCGACCCTAACACTTTTTCCTATGCAAATTCTGGAGTATGATCATTATGGTCTGGAATTTTGGGAACAAAGCAATTTCTCAAGCGATTCGCATGAAATTCGGAATGTAGGACTAAGATGCGACTATAAGACTTCTGGAATATGATCATTATGGTCTGGAATTTCGGGAACAAAGCAAAGTTTCAAGCGATTCGCATGAAATTCGGAATGTAGGACTAAGATGCCACAATAAGACTTCTGGAATATGATCATAATGGTCTGAAGTTTCGAGAACAAAGCAATTTCTCAAGTGATTCGCATGAAATTTGGAATGTAGGACTAAGATGCGACCATAAAACTTTTTCCTATGCAAATTCTGGAGTATGATCATAATGGTCCGGAGTTTCGGGAACAAAGCAAAGTTTCAAGCGATTCGCATGAAATTCGGAATGTAGGACTAAGATGCCACAATAAGACTTCTGGAATATGATCATAATGGTCTGGAGTTTCGAGAACAAAGCAATTTCTCAAGTGATTCGCATGAAATTTGGAATGTAGGACTAAGATGCGACTATAAGACTTGTTCCTATGGAAATTCTGGAATGTGATTATATTGGTCTGGAACTTCGGAAATAAAATAATTTCTCAAGAGATTCGCATGAAATTCGGAATGTAGGGCTAAGATGCGACTATAAGACTTCTGGAATATGATCATTATGGTATGGAATTTCGGAAACAAAGCAATTTCACAATCGATTCGCATGGAATTTGGTATGTAGGACTAAGATGCGACTATAAGACTTGTTCCTGTGATTATAATGGTCTGGAATTTCGGAAATAAAGGAATTTCTCAAGAGATTCGCATGAAATTCGGAATGTAGGACTAAGATGCGACTATAAGACTTGTTCCTATGGAAATTCTGGAATATGATCTTTATGGTCTGGAATATGACCTATATGGTCTGGAATTTCGAGAACAAAGCAATTTCTCAAGCGATTCGCATGAAAATCGGAATGTAGGACTCAGATGCGACAATAACACTTCTGGAATATGAGCATTATGGTCTGAAATTTCGGAACAAAGCAATTTCTAAACCGACTCGCATGAAATTCGGTATGTAGCAATCGGAATGTAGGACTCAGATGCGACAATAACACTTCTGGAATATGAGCATTATGGTCTGAAATTTCGGAACAAAGCAATTTCTAAACCGACTCGCATGAAATTCGGTATGTAGCACTAAGATGCGACTATAAGATTTATTCCTATGGAACTTCTGGAAAATGATCATGATGGTCTGCAATTTCGGGAATAAAGCAATTTCTCAAGCGATTCGCATGAAATTCGGAATTTTGGACTAAGATGCGACTATAAGACTTCTGGAATATGATCATTATTTTCTGGAATTTCGGGAACAAAGCAAAGTTTCAAGCGATTCACATGAAATTCGGAATGTAGGACTAAGATGCCACAATAAGACTTCTGGAATATGATCATAATGGTCTGGAGTTTCGAGAACAAAGCAATTTCTCAAGTGATTCGCATGCAATACGGAAACTAGGACTAAGATGCGACTATAAGACTCGTTCCTATGGAAATTCTGGAATATGATCATTATGGTCTGGAATTTCGGGAACAAAGCAATATCTCAAGCGATTCGCATGAAATACGGAATGTAGGACTAAGATGCGACCATAAGACTTTTTCATATGCAAATTCTGGAGATTGATCATTATGGTCTGTAATTTCGGGATCAAAGCAATTTCTCAAGCGATTCGCATGAAATTCGGAAACTAGGACTAAGATGCGACTATAAGACTTGTTCCTATGGAAATTCTGGAATATGATCATTATGGTCTGGAATTTCGGGAACAAAGCAATATCTCAAGCGATTCGCATGAAATACGGAATGTAGGACTAAGATGCGACCATAAGACTTTTTCCTATGCAAATTCTGGAGTATGATCATTATGGTCTGGAATTTCGGGAACAAAGCAATTTCTCAAGCGATTCGCATAAAATTCGGAATGAGGGACTAAGATGCGACTATAAGACTTCTGGAATATGATCATTATGGTCTGGAATTTCAAAACTAAAGCAATTTATCAAGCGATTCGCATAAAATTCGGTGTGTAGGACTAAGATGCGACCCTAACACTTTTTCCTATGGAAATTCTGGAATGTGATTATTATGGTCTGGAATTTCGGAAATAAAGCAATTTATCAAGCGATTCGCATAAAATTCGGTGTGTAGGACTAAGATGCGACCCTAACACTTTTTCCTATGCAAATTCTGGAGTATGATCATTATGGTCTGGAATTTCGGGAACAAAGCAATTTCTCAAGCGATTCGCATGAAATTCGGAATGTAGGACTAAGATGCGACTATAAGACTTCTGGAATATTATCACTATGGTCTGGAATTTCGGGAACAAAGCAAAGTTTCAAGCGATTCGCATGAAATTCGGAATGTATGACTAAGATGCGACTATAAGACTTCTGGAATATGATCATAATGGTCTGGAGTTTCGAGAACAAAGCAATTTCTCAAGTGATTCGCATGAAATTCGGAATGTAGGACTAAGATGCGACCATAAAACTTTTTCCTATGCAAATTCTGGAGTATGATCATAATGGTCCGGAGTTTCGAGAACAAAGCAATTCCTCAAGCGATTCGCATGCAAATCGGAATGTAGGACTAAGATGCGACTATAAGATGGGTCCTATGGAGATTCTGGAATGTGATTATTATGGTCTGGAACTTCGGAAATAAAATAATTTCTGAAGAGATTCGCATGAAATTCTGAATGTAGGACTAAGATGCGACTATAAGACTTGTTCCTATGGAAATTCTTGAATGTGATTATTATGGTCTGGAATTTCGGGAACAAAGCAATTTCACAACCGATTCGCATGAAATTCGGAATGTAGGACTAAGATGCCACAATAAGACTTCTGGAATATGATCATAATGGTCTGGAGTTTCGAGAACAAAGCAATTTCTCAAGTGATTCGCATGAAATTCGGAATGTAGGACTAAGATGCGACCATAAAACTTTTTCCTATGCAAACTCTGGATTATGATCACAATGGTCCGGAGTTTCGAGAACAAAGCAATTCCTCAAGGGATTCGCATGCAAATCGGAATGTAGGACTAAGATGCGACCATAAGACTTGTTCCTATGGAAATTCTGGAATGTGATCATTATGGTCTGGAATTTCGGGAACAAAGCAATTTCTCAAGCGATTCGCATGAAATTCGGAAACTAGGACTAAGATGCGACTATAAGACTTATTCCTATGGAAATTCTGGAATATGATCATTATGGTCTGGAATTTCGGGAACAAAGCAATATCTCAAGCGATTCGCATGAAATACGGAATGTAGGACTAAGATGCGACCATAAGACTTTTTCCTATGCAAATTCTGGAGTATGATCATTATGGTCTGGAATTTCGGGAACAAAGCAATTTCTCAAGCGATTCGCATGAAATTCGGAATGAGGGACTAAGATGCGACTATAAGACTTCTGGAATATGATCATTATGGTCTGGAATTTCGGGAACAAATCAAAGTTTCAAGAGATTCGCATGAAATCCGGAATGTAGGACTAAGATGCGACTATAAGACTTTTTCAAATGTAAATTAAGTAGTTAGTAGGGCTAAGATGCGACTATAAGACTTCTGGAATATGATCATTATGGTCTGGAATTTCGGGAACAAAGCAAAGTTTCAAGAGATTCGCATGAAATTCGTAATGTAGGACTAAGATGCGGCTATAAGACTTGTTCCTATGGAAATTCTGGAATGTGATTATTATGGTCTGGAATTTCGGAAATAAAGCAATTTATCAAGCGATTCGCATAAAATTCGGTGTGTAGGACTAAGATGCGACCCTAACACTTTTTCCTATGCAAATTCTGGACTATGCAAATGTAGGACTAAGATGCGACTATAAGACTTCTGGAATATGATCACTATGGTCTGGAATTTCGGGAACAAAGCAAAGTTTCAAGCGATTCGCATGAAATTCGGAATGTAGGACTAAGATGCCACAATAAGACTTCTGGAATATGATCATAATGGTCTGGAGTTTCGAGAACAAAGCAATTTCTCAAGTGATTCGCATGAAATTCGGAATGTAGGACTAAGATGCGACCATAAAACTTTTTCCTATGCAAATTCTGGAGTATGATCATAATGGTCCGGAGTTTCGAGAACAAAGCAATTCCTCAAGCGATTCGCATGCAAATCGGAATGTAGGACTAAGATGCGACTATAAGATGGGTCCTATGGAGATTCTGGAATGTGATTATTATGGTCTGGAACTTCGGAAATAAAATAATTTCTGAAGAGATTCGCATGAAATTCTGAATGTAGGACTAAGATCTGGAATATGATCATTATGGTCTGGAATTTCGGGAACAAAGCAATTTCTCAAGCGATTCGCATGAAATTCGGAAACTAGGACTAAGATGCGACTATAAAACTTTTTCCTATGCAAATTCTGGATTATGATCACAATGGTCCGGAGTTTCGAGAACAAAGCAATTCCTCAAGGGATTCTTATGCAAATCGGAATGTAGGACTAAGATGCGACCATAAGACTTGTTCCTATGGAAATTCTGGAATGTGATCATTATGGTCTGGAATTTCGGGAACAAAGCAATTTCTCAAGCGATTCGCATGAAATTCGGAAACTAGGACTAAGATGCGACTATAAGACTTGTTCCTATGGAAATTCTGGAATATGATCATTATGGTCTGGAATTTCGGGAACAAAGCAATATCTCAAGCGATTCGCATGAAATACGGAATGTAGGACTAAGATGCGACCATAAGACTTTTTCCTATGCAAATTCTGGAGTATGATCATTATTGTCTGGAATTTCGGGAACAAAGCAATTTCTCAAGCGATTCGCATGAAATTCGGAATGAGGGACTAAGATGCGACTATAAGACTTCTGGAATATGATCATTATGGTCTGGAATTTCGGGAACAAAGCAAAGTTTCAAGAGATTCGCATGAAATTCTGAATGTAGGACTAAGATGCGACTATAAGACTTGTTCCTATGGAAATTCTTGAATGTGATTATTATGGTCTGGAATTTCGGGAACAACGCAATTTCACAACCGATTCGCATGAAATTCGGAATGTAGGACTAAGATGCCACAATAAGACTTCTGGAATATGATCATAATGGTCTGGAGTTTCGAGAACAAAGCAATTTCTCAAATGATTCGCATGAAATTCGGAATGTAGGACTAAGATGCGACCATAAAACTTTTTCCTATGCAAATTCTGGAGTATGATCACAATGGTCCGGAGTTTCGAGAACAAAGCAATTCCTCAAGGGATTCGCATGCAAATCGGAATGTAAGACTAAGATGCGACTAAAAGACTTGTTCCTATGGAAATTCTGGAATGTGATTATATTGGTCTGGAATTTCGGAAATAAAAGAATTTCTGAAGAGATTCGCATGAAATTCTGAATGTAGGACTAAGATGCGACTATAAGACTTGTTCCTATGGAAATTCTGGAATGTGATAACTATGGTCTGCAATATCGGAAATAAAAGAATTTCTCAAGAGATTCGCATGAAATTCGGAATGTAGGGCTAAGATGCGACTATAAGACTTCTGGAATATGATCATTATGGTATGGAATTTCGGAAACAAAGCAATTTCACAATCGATTCGCATGGAATTTGGTATGTAGGACTAAGATGCGACTATAAGACTTGTTCCTGTGATTATAATGGTCTGGAATTTCGGAAATAAAGGAATTTCTCAAGAGATTCGCATGAAATTCTGAATGTAGGACTAAGATGCGACTATAAGACTTGTTCCTATGGAAATTCTGGAATATGATCTTTATGGTCTGGAATATGACCTATATGGTCTGGAATTTCGAGAACAAAGCAATTTCTCAAGCGATTCGCATGAAAATCGGAATGTAGGACTCAGATGCGACAATAACACTTCTGGAATATGAGCATTGTGGTCTGAAATTTCGGAACAAAGCAATTTCTAAACCGACTCGCATGAAATTCGGTATGTAGCAATCGGAATGTAGGACTCAGATGCGACAATAACACTTCTGGAATATGAGCATTATGGTCTGAAATTTCGGAACAAAGCAATTTCTAAACCGACTCGCATGAAATTCGGTATGTAGCACTAAGATGCGACTATAAGATTTATTCCTATGGAACTTCTGGAACATGATCATGATGGTCTGCAATTTCGGGAATAAAGCAATTTCTCAAGCGATTCGCATGAAATTCGGAATTTTGGACTAAGATGCGACTATAAGACTTCTGGAATATGATCATTATTTTCTGGAATTTTGGGAACAAAGCAAAGTTTCAAGCGATTCACATGAAATTCGGAATGTAGGACTAAGATGCCACAATAAGACTTCTGGAATATGATCATAATGGTCTGGAGTTTCGAGAACAAAGCAATTTCTCAAGTGATTCGCATGCAATACGGAAACTAGGACTAAGATGCGACTATAAGACTCGTTCCTATGGAAATTCTGGAATATGATCATTATGGTCTGGAATTTCGGGAACAAAGCAATATCTCAAGCGCTTCGCATGAAATACGGAATGTAGGACTAAGATGCGACCATAAGACTTTTTCCTATGCAAATTCTGGAGATTGATCATTATGGTCTGTAATTTCGGGATCAAAGCAATTTCTCAAGCGATTCGCATGAAATTCGGAAACTAGGACTAAGATGCGACTATAAGACTTGTTCCTATGGAAATTCTGGAATATGATCATTATGGTCTGGAATTTCGGGAACAAAGCAATATCTCAAGCGATTCGCATGAAATACGGAATGTAGGACTAAGATGCGACCATAAGACTTTTTCCTATGCAAATTCTGGAGTATGATCATTATGGTCTGGAATTTCGGGAACAAAGCAATTTCTAAAGCGATTCGCATAAAATTCGGAATGAGGGACTAAGATGCGACTATAAAACTTCTGGAATATGATCATTATGGTCTGGAATTTCGGAAATAAAGCAATTTATCAAGCGATTCGCATAAAATTCGGTGTGTAGGACTAAGATGCGACCCTAACACTTTTTCCTATGGAAATTCTGGAATGTGATTATTATGGTCTGGAATTTCGGAAATAAAGCAATTTATCAAGCGATTCGCATAAAATTCGGTGTGTAGGACTAAGATGCGACCCTAACACTTTTTCCTATGCAAATTCTGGAGTATGATCATTATGGTCTGGAATTTCGGGAACAAAGCAATTTCTCAAGCGATTCGCATGAAATTCGGAATGTAGGACTAAGATGCGACTATAAGACTTCTGGAATATGATCACTATGGTCTGGAATTTCGGGAACAAAGCAAAGTTTCAAGCGATTCGCATGAAATTCGGAATGTAGGACTAAGATGCGACTATAAGACTTCTGGAATATGATCATAATGGTCTGGAGTTTCGAGAACAAAGCAATTTCTCAAGTGATTCGCATGAAATTCGGAATGTAGGACTAAGATGCGACCATAAAACTTTTTCCTATGCAAATTCTGGAGTATGATCATAATGGTCCGGAGTTTCGAGAACAAAGCAATTCCTCAATCGATTCGCATGCAAATCGGAATGTAGGACTAAGATGCGACTATAAGATGGGTCCTATGGAGATTCTGGAATGTGATTATTATGGTCTGGAACTTCGGAAATAAAATAATTTCTGAAGAGATTCGCATGAAATTCTGAATGTAGGACTAAGATGCGACTATAAGACTTGTTCCTATGGAAATTCTTGAATGTGATTATTATGGTCTGGAATTTCGGGAACAAAGCAATTTCACAACCGATTCGCATGAAATTCGGAATGTAGGACTAAGATGCCACAATAAGACTTCTGGAATATGATCATAATGGTCTGGAGTTTCGAGAACAAAGCAATTTCTCAAGTGATTCGCATGAAATTCGGAATGTAGGACTAAGATGCGACCATAAAACTTTTTCCTATGCAAATTCTGGATTATGATCACAATGGTCCGGAGTTTCGGGAACAAAGCAATTCCTCAAGGGATTCGCATGCAAATCGGAATGTAGGACTAAGATGCGACCATAAGACTTGTTCCTATGGAAATTCTGGAATGTGATCATTATGGTCTGGAATTTCGGGAACAAAGCAATTTCTCAAGCGATTCGCATGAAATTCGGAAACTAGGACTAAGATGCGACTATAAGACTTGTTCCTATGGAAATTCTGGAATATGATCATTATGGTCTGGAATTTCGGGAACAAAGCAATATCTCAAGCGATTCGCATGAAATACGGAATGTAGGACTAAGATGCGACCATAAGACTTTTTCGTATGCAAATTCTGGAGTATGATCATTATGGTCTGGAATTTCGGGAACAAAGCAATTTCTCAAGCGATTCGCATAAAATTTGGAATGAGGGACTAAGATGCGACTCTAAGACTTCTGGAATATGATCATTATGGTCTGGAATTTCGGGAACAAAGCAAAGTTTCAAGAGATTCGCATGAAATCCGGAATGTAGGACTAAGATGCGACTATAAGACTTTTTCAAATGTAAATTAGGTAGCTAGTAGGACTAAGATGCGACTATAAGACTTCTGGAATATGATCATTATGGTCTGGAATTTCGGGAACAAAGCAAAGTTTCAAGAGATTCGCATGAAATTCGTAATGTAGGACTAAGATGCGGCTATAAGACTTGTTCCTATGGAAATTCTGGAATGTGATTATTATGGTCTGGAATTTCGGAAATAAAGCAATTTATTAAGCGATTCGCATAAAATTCGGTGTGTAGGACTAAGATGCGACCCTAACACTTTTTCCTATGCAAATTCTGGAGTATGATCATTATGGTCTGGAATTTCGGGAACAAAGCAATTTCCCAAGCGATTCGCATGAAATTCGGAATGTAGGACTAAGATGCGACTATAAGACTTCTGGAATATGATCATTATGGTCTGGAATTTCGGGAACAAAGCAAAGTTTCAAGCGATTCGCATGAAATTCGGAATGTAGCACTAAGATGCCACAATAAGACTTCTGGAATATGATCATAATGGTCTGGAGTTTCGAGAACAAAGCAATTTCTCAAGTGATTCGCATGAAATTTGGAATGTAGGACTAAGATGCGACCATAAAACTTTTTCCTATGCAAATTCTGGAGTATGATCATAATGGTCCGGAGTTTCGAGAACAAAGCAATTCCTCAAGCGATTCGCATGCAAATCGGAATGTAGGACTAAGATGCGACTATAAGATGGTTCCTATCGAGATTCTGGAATGTGATTATTATGGTCTGGAATTTCGGAAATAAAAGAATTTCTGAAGAGATTCGCATGAAATTCGGAATGTAGGGCTAAGATGCGACTATAAGACTTCTGGAATAACGAATGATCATTAAGGTATGGAATTTCGGAAACAAAGCAATTTCACAATCGATTCGCATGGAATTTGGTATGTAGGACTAAGATGCGACTATAAGACTTGTTCCTGTGATTATAATGGTCTGGAATTTCGGAAATAAAGGAATTTCTCAAGAGATTCGCATGAAATTCGGAATGTAGGACTAAGATGCGACTATAAGACTTGTTCCTATGGAAATTCTGAAATATGATCTTTATGGTCTGGAATATGACCTATATGGTCTGGAATTTCGAGAACAAAGCAATTTCTCAAGCGATTCGCATGAAAATCGGAATGTAGGACTCAGATGCGACAATAACACTTCTGGAATATGAGCATTATGGTCTGAAATTTCGGAACAAAGCAATTTCTAAACCGACTCGCATGAAATTCGGTATGTAGCAATCGGAATGTAGGACTCAGATGCGACTATAACACTTCTGGAATATGAGCATTATGGTCTGAAATTTCGGAACAAAGCAATTTCTAAACCGACTCGCATGAAATTCGGTATGTAGCACTAAGATGCGACTATAAGATTTATTCCTATGGAACTTCTGGAACATGATCATGATGGTCTGCAATTTCGGGAATAAAGCAATTTCTCAAGCGATTCGCATGAAATTCGGAATTTTGGACTAAGATGCGACTATAAGACTTCTGGAATATGATCATTATTTTCTGGAATTTCGGGAACAAAGCAAAGTTTCAAGCGATTCACATGAAATTCGGAATGTAGGACTAAGATGCCACAATAAGACTTCTGGAATATGATCATAATGGTCTGGAGTTTCGAGAACAAAGCAATTTCTCAAGTGATTCGCATGCAATACGGAAACTAGGACTAAGATGCGACTATAAGACTCGTTCCTATGGAAATTCTGGAATATGATCATTATGGTCTGGAATTTCGGGAACAAAGCAATATCTCAAGCGATTCGCATGAAATACGGAATGTAGGACTAAGATGCGACCATAAGACTTTTTCCTATGCAAATTCTGGAGTATGATCATTATGGTCTGTAATTTCGGGATCAAAGCAATTTCTCAAGCGATTCGCATGAAATTCTGAATGTAGGACTAAGATGCGACTATAAGACTTGTTCCTATGGAAATTCTGGAATGTGATAACTATGGTCTGCAATATCGGAAATAAAAGAATTTCTCAAGAGATTCGCATGAAATTCGGAATGTAGGGCTAAGATGCGACTATAAGACTTCTGGAATATGATCATTATGGTATGGAATTTCGGAAACAAAGCAATTTCACAATCGATTCGCATGGAATTTGGTATGTAGGACTAAGATGCGACTATAAGACTTGTTCCTGTGATTATAATGGTCTGGAATTTCGGAAATAAAGGAATTTCTCAAGAGATTCGCATGAAATTCGGAATGTAGGACTAAGATGCGACTATAAGACTTGTTCCTATGGAAATTCTGGAATATGATCTTTATGGTCTGGAATATGACCTATATGGTCTGGAATTTCGAGAACAAAGCAATTTCTCAAGCGATTCGCATGAAAATCGGAATGTAGGACTCAGATGCGACAATAACACTTCTGGAATATGAGCATTATGGTCTGAAATTTCGGAACAAAGCAATTTCTAAACCGACTCGCATGAAATTCGGTATGTAGCAATCGGAATGTAGGACTCAGATGCGACAATAACACTTCTGGAATATGAGCATTATGGTCTGAAATTTCGGAACAAAGCAATTTCTAAACCGACTCGCATGAAATTCGGTATGTAGCACTAAGATGCGACTATAAGATTTATTCCTATGGAACTTCTGGAACATGATCATGATGGTCTGCAATTTCGGGAATAAAGCAATTTCTCAAGCGATTCGCATGAAATTCGGAATTTTGGACTAAGATGCGACTATAAGACTTCTGGAATATGATCATTATTTTCTGGAATTTCGGGAACAAAGCAAAGTTTCAAGCGATTCACATGAAATTCGGAATGTAGGACTAAGATGCCACAATAAGACTTCTGGAATATGATCATAATGGTCTGGAGTTTCGAGAACAAAGCAATTTCTCAAGTGATTCGCATGCAATACGGAAACTAGGACTAAGATGCGACTATAAGACTCGTTCCTATGGAAATTCTGGAATATGATCATTATGGTCTGGAATTTCGGGAACAAAGCAATATCTCAAGCGATTCGCATGAAATACGGAATGTAGGACTAAGATGCGACCATAAGACTTTTTCCTATGCAAATTCTGGAGTATGATCATTATGGTCTGTAATTTCGGGATCAAAGCAATTTCTCAAGCGATTCGCATGAAATTCGGAAACTAGGACTAAGATGCGACTATAAGACTTGTTCCTATGGAAATTCTGGAATATGATCATTATGGTCTGGAATTTCGGGAACAAAGCAATATCTCAAGCGATTCGCATGAAATACGGAATGTAGGACTAAGATGCGAAGATAAGACTTTTTCCTATGCAAATTCTGGTATATGATCATTATGGTCTGGAATTTCGGGAACAAAGCAATTTCTCAAGCGATTCGCATAAAATTCGGAATGAGGGACTAAGATGCGACTAGAAGACTTCTGGAATATGATCATTATGGTCTGGAATTTCGGGAACAAAGCAAAGTTTCAAGAGATTCGCATGAAATCCGGAATGTAGGACTAAGATGCGACTATAAGACTTTTTCAAATGTAAATTAGGTAGCTAGTAGGGCTAAGATGCGACTATAAGACTTCTGGAATATGATCATTATGGTCTGGAATTTCGGGAACAAAGCAAAGTTTCAAGAGATTCGCATGAAATTCGTAATGTAGGACTAAGATGCGGCTATAAGACTTGTTCCTATGGAAATTCTGGAATGTGATTATTATGGTCTGGAATTTCGGAAATAAAGCAATTTATCAAGCGATTCGCATAAAATTCGGTGTGTAGGACTAAGATGCGACCCTAACACTTTTTCCTATGCAAATTCTGGAGTATGATCACTATGGTCTGGAATTTCGGGAACAAAGCAATTTCTCAAGCGATTCGCATGAAATTCGGAATGTAGGACTAAGATGCGACTATAAGACTTCTGGAATATGATCACTATGGTCTGGAATTTCGGGAACAAAGCAAAGTTTCAAGCGATTCGCATGAAATTCGGAATGTAGGACTAAGATGCGACTATAAGACTTCTGGAATATGATCATAATGGTCTGGAGTTTCGAGAACAAAGCAATTTCTCAAGTAATTCGCATGAAATTCGGAATGTAGGACTAAGATGCGACCATAAAACTTTTTCCTATGCAAATTCTGGAGTATGATCATAATGGTCCGGAGTTTCGAGAACAAAGCAATTCCTCAATCGATTCGCATGCAAATCGGAATGTAGGACTAAGATGCGACTATAAGATGGGTCCTATGGAGATCCTGGAATGTGATTATTATGGTCTGGAACTTCGGAAATAAAATAATTTCTGAAGAGATTCGCATGAAATTCTGAATATAGGACTAAGATGCGACTATAAGACTTGTTCCTATGGAAATTCTTGAATGTGATTATTATGGTCTGGAATTTCGGGAACAAAGCAATTTCACAACCGATTCGCATGAAATTCGGAATGTAGGACTAAGATGCCACAATAAGACTTCTGGAATATGATCATAATGGTCTGGAGTTTCGAGAACAAAGCAATTTCTCAAGTGATTCGCATGAAATTCGGAATGTAGGACTAAGATGCGACCATAAAACTTTTTCCTATGCAAATTCTGGATTATGATCACAATGGTCCGGAGTTTCGGGAACAAAGCAATTCCTCAAGGGATTCGCATGCAAATCGGAATGTAGGACTAAGATGCGACCATAAGACTTGTTCCTATGGAAATTCTGGAATGTGATCATTATGGTCTGGAATTTCGGGAACAAAGCAATTTCTCAAGCGATTCGCATGAAATTCGGAAACTAGGACTAAGATGCGACTATAAGACTTGTTCCTATGGAAATTCTGGAATATGATCATTATGGTCTGGAATTTCGGGAACAAAGCAATATTTCAAGCGATTCGCATGAAATACGGAATGTAGGACTAAGATGCGACCATAAGACTTTTTCGTATGCAAATTCTGGAGTATGATCATTATGGTCTGGAATTTCGGGAACAAAGCAATTTCTCAAGCGATTCGCATAAAATTCGGAATGAGGGACTAAGATGCGACTATAAGACTTCTGGAATATGATCATTATGGTCTGGAATTTCGGGAACAAACCAAAGTTTCAAGAGATTCGCATGAAATCCGGAATGTAGGACTAAGATGCGACTATAAGACTTTTTCAAATGTAAATTAGGTAGCTAGTAGGACTAAGATGCGACTATAAGACTTCTGGAATATGATCATTATGGTCTGGAATTTCGGGAACAAAGCAAAGTTTCAAGAGATTCGTATGAAATTCGGAATGTAGGGCTAAGATGCGACTATAAGACTTCTGGAATATGATCATTATGGTATGGAATTTCGGAAACAAAGCAATTTCACAATCGATTCGCATGGAATTTGGTATGTAGGACTAAGATGCGACTATAAGACTTGTTCCTGTGATTATAATGGTCTGGAATTTCGGAAATAAAGGAATTTCTCAAGAGATTCGCATGAAATTCGGAATGTAGGACTAAGATGCGACTATAAGACTTGTTCCTATGGAAATTCTGGAATATGATCTTTATGGTCTGGAATATGACCTATATGGTCTGGAATTTCGAGAACAAAGCAATTTCTCAAGCGATTCGCATGAAAATCGGAATGTAGGACTCAGATGCGACAATAACACTTCTGGAATATGAGCATTATGGTCTGAAATTTCGGAACAAAGCAATTTCTAAACCGACTCGCATGAAATTCGGTATGTAGCACTAAGATGCGACTATAAGATTTATTCCTATGGAACTTCTGGAACATGATCATGATGGTCTGCAATTTCGGGAATAAAGCAATTTCTCAAGCGATTCGCATGAAAATCGGAATGTAGGACTCAGATGCGACAATAACACTTCTGGAATATGAGCATTATGGTCTGAAATTTCGGAACAAAGCAATTTCTAAACCGACTCGCATGAAATTCGGTATGTAGCACTAAGATGCGACTATAAGATTTATTCCTATGGAACTTCTGGAACATGATCATGATGGTCTGCAATTTCGGGAATAAAGCAATTTCTCAAGCGATTCGCATGAAATTCTGAATTTCTGGAATATGATCATTATGGTCTGAAATTTCGGGAACAAAGCAATTTCTCAAGCGAATCGCATGAAATTCGGAATGTAGCACTAAGATGCTACTATAAGATTTATTCCTATGGAACTTCTGGAACATGATCATTATGGTCTGCAATTTCGGGATTAAAGCAATTTCTCAAGCGATTCGCATGAAATTCGGAATTTTGGACTAAGATGCGACTATAAGACTTCTGGAATATGATCATTATGGTCTGGAATTTCGGGAACAAAGCAAATTTTCAAGCGATTCGCCTAAAATTCGGTGTGTAGGACTAAGATGCGACCATAAGACTTTTTTCTATGCAAATTCTGGAGTATGATCATTATGTTCTGGGATTTCGTGAACAAAGGTATTTCTCAAGTAATTCGCATGAAAATCGGAATGTAGGACTCAGATGCGACAATAACACTTCTGGAATATGAGCATTATGGTCTGAAATTTCGGAACAAAGCAATTTCTAAACCGACTCGCATGAAATTCGGTATGTAGCACTAAGATGCGACTATAAGATTTATTCCTATGGAACTTCTGGAACATGATCATGATGGTCTGCAATTTCGGGAATAAAGCAATTTCTCAAGCGATTCGCATGAAATTCTGAATTTCTGGAATATAATCATTATGGTCTGAAATTTCGGGAACAAAGCAATTTCTCAAGCGAATCGCATGAAATTCGGAATGTAGCACTAAGATGCTACTATAAGATTTATTCCTATGGAACTTCTGGAACATGATCATTATGGTCTGCAATTTCGGGATTAAAGCAATTTCTCAAGCGATTCGCATGAAATTCGGAATTTTGGACTAAGATGCGACTATAAGACTTCTGGAATATGATCATTATGGTCTGGAATTTCGGGAACAAAGCAAATTTTCAAGCGATTCGCCTAAAATTCGGTGTGTAGGACTAAGATGCGACCATAAGACTTTTTTCTATGCAAATTCTGGAGTATGATCATTATGTTCTGGGATTTCGTGAACAAAGGTATTTCTCAAGTAATTCGCATGAAATTCGGAATGTAGGACTAAGATGCGACCATTAGACTTTTTCCTATGCAAATTCTGGAGTTTGATCATTATGATCTGGAATTTCGGGAACAAAGCAATTTCTCAAGCGATTCGCATGAAATACGGAATGTAGGACTAAGATGCGACCATAAGACTTTTTCCTATGCAAATTCTGGAGTATGATCATTATGGTCTGGAATTTCGGGAACAAAGCAATTTCTCAAGCGATTCGCATGAAATTCGGAATGTGGGACTAAGATGCGACTATAAGACTTCTGGAATATTATCATTATGGTCTGGAATTTCGGGAACAAAGCAAAGTTTCAAGAGATTCGCATGAAATCCGGAATGTAGGACTAAGATGCGACTATAAGACTTTTTCAAATGCAAATTAGGTAGGTAGTAGGACTAAGATGCGACTATAAGACTTCTGGAATATGATCATTATGGTCTGGAATTTCGGGAACAAAGCAAAGTTTCAAGAAATTCGCATGTAATTCGGAATGTAGGACTAAGATGCGGCTATAAGACTTTTTCCTATGGAAATTTTGGATGTGATTGTTATGGTCTGGAATTTCGGGAACAAAGCAATTTCACAACGGATTCGCATGAATTTCGGTATGTAGACCTAAGATGCGACTATAAGATTTATTCCTAGGGAAATTCTGGAACATGATCATTATTGTCTGGAATTTCAGGAACAAAGAAAGCGAATCGCATGAAATTCGGAATGTAGGGCTAAGATGCGACTATAAGACTTCTGGAATATGATCATTATGGTCTGGAATTTCGGGAACAAAGCAATTTCTCAAGCGATTCGCATGAAATTCGGAATGTAGGACTAAGATGCGACTATAAGACTTCTGGAATATGATCATTATGGTCTGGAATTTCGGGAACAAAGCAATTTCTCAACGGATTCGCATGAAATTCGGTATGTAGGACTAAGATGCGACAATAAGATTTATTCCTAGGGAAATTCTGGAATGTGATTATTATGGTCTGGAATTTCGGAAATAAAGGAATTTCTCAATAGAATCGCATGAAATTCTGAATGTTGGACTAAGATGCGACTATAAGACTTTTTCCTATGGAAATTCTGGAACATGATCATTATTGTCTGGAAATTCAGGAACAAAGCAAGCGAATAGCATGAAATTCGGAATGTAGGGTTAAGATGCGACTATAAGACTTCTGAATATGATCCTATGGAAATTCTGGAACATGATCATTATTGTCTGGAAATTCAGGAACAAAGCAAGCGAATAGCATGAAATTCGGAATGTAGGGTTAAGATGCGACTATAAGACTTCGGAATATGATCATTATGGTATGGAATTTCGGGAACATAGCAATTTCTCAAGAGATTCGCATGCAATACGGAAAATAGGACTAAGATGCGACTATAAGACGTGTTCCTATGGAAATTCTGGAATATGATCATTATGGTCTGGAATTTCGGGAACAAAGCAATTTCTCAAGCGATTCGCATGAAATTCGGAATGTAGGACTAAGATGCGACTATAAGACTTCTGGAATATGATCATTATGGTCTGGAGTTTCGAGAACAAAGCAATTTCTCAAGTGATTCGCATGAAATTCGGAATGTAGGACTAAGATGCGGCTATAAGACTTGTTCCTATGGAAATTCTGGAATGTGATTATTATGGTCTGGAATTTCGGAAATAAAGGAATTTCTCAATAGAATCGCATGAAATTCTGAATGTTGGACCAAGATGCGACCATAAGACTTTTTCCTATGGAAATTCTGGAATATGATCGTTATGGTCTGGAATTTCGGGAACAAAGCAATTTCTCAACGGATTCGTATGAAATTCGGTATGTAGGACTAAGATGCGACTATAATATTTATTCCTAGGGAATTCTGGTACATGATCATTATTGTTTGGAAATTCAGGAACAAAGCAAGCGAATCGGATTAAATTCGGAATGTAGGGCTAAGATGCGACTATAAGACTTCTGGAATATGATCATTATGGTATGGAATTTCGGGAACATAGCAATTTCTCAAGAGATTCCCATGCAATACGGAAACTAGGACTAAGATGCGACTATAAGATTTGTTCCTATGGAAATTCTGGAACATGATCATTATGGTCTGGAATTTCGGGAACAAAGCAATTTCTCAAGCGATTCGCATGAAATTCGGAATGTAGGACTAAGATGCGACTATAAGACTTCTGGAATTTCGGGAACAAAGCAAAGTTTCAAGAGATTCGCATGAAATTCGTAATGTAGGACTAAGATGCGGCTATAAGACTTGTTCCTATGGAAATTCTGCAATGTGATTATTATGGTCTGGAATTTCGGAAATAAAGGAATTTCTCAATAGAATCGCATGAAATTCTGAATGTTGGACTAAGATGCGACTATAAGACTTTTTCCTATGGAAATTCTGGAATATGATCATTATGGTCTGGAATTTCGGGAACAAAGCTATTTCTCAACGGATTCGCATGAAATTCGGTATGTAGGACTAAGATGCGACTATAAGATTTATTCCTAGGAAAATTCTGGAACATGATCATTATTGTCTGGAAATTCAGAAACAAATCAAGCGAATCGCATGAAATTCGGAATGTAGGGCTAAGATGCGACTATAAGACTTCTGGAATATGATCATTATGGTATGGAATTTCGGGAACGTAGAAATTTCTCAAGAGATTCGCATGCAATACGGAAACAAGGACTAAGATGCGACTATAAGACTTGTTCCCATGGAAATTCTGGAATATGAGCATTATGGTCTGAAATTTCGGGAACAAAGCAATTTATCAAGCGATTCGCATAAAAATTCGGTGTTTAGGACTAAGATGCGACCATAACAGTTTATCCTATGCAAATTCTTGAGTATGATCATTATGGTCTGGAATTTCGGGAACAAAGCAATTTCTCAAGCGATTCGCATGAAATTCGGAATGTAGGACTAAGATGCGACTATAAGACTTCTGGAATATGATCATTATGGTCTGGAATTACGGGAACAAAGCAAAGTTTCAAGCGATTCACATGAAATTCGGAATGTAGGACTAAGATGCCACAATAAGACTTCTAGAATATGATCATAATGGTCTGGAGTTTCGAGAACAAAGCAATTTCTCAAGTGATTCGCATGCAATACGGAAACTAGGACTAAGATGCGACCATAAGACTTTTTCCTATGCAAATTCTGGAGTATGATCATTATGGTCTGGAATTTCGGGAACAAAGCAAAATCTCAAGCGATTCGCATGAAATACGGAATGTAGGACTAAGATGCGACCATAAGACTTTTTCCTATGCAAATTCTGGAGTATGATCATTATGGTCTGGAATTTCGGGAACAAAGCAATTTCTCAAGCGATTCGCATGAAATTCGGAAACTAGGACTAAGATGAGACTATAAGACTTGTTCCTATGGAAATTCTGGAATATGATCATTATGGTCTGGAATTTCGGGAACAAAGCAATATCTCAAGCGATTCGCATGAAATACGGAATGTAGGACTAAGATGCGACCATAAGACTTTTTCCTATGCAAATTCTGGAGTATGATCATTATGGTCTGGAATTTCGGGAACAAAGCAATTTCTCAAGCGATTCGCATGAAATTCGGAATGAGGGATTAAGATGCGACTATAAGACTTCTGGAATATGATCATTATGGTCTGGAATTTCGGGAACAAAGCAAAGTTTCAAAAGATTCGCATGAAATCCGGAATGTAGGACTAAGATGCGACTATAAGACTTTTTCAAATGTAAATTAGGTAGCTAGTAGGGCTAAGATGCGACTAAAAGACTTCTGGAATATGATCATTATGGTCTGGAATTTCGGGAACAAAGCAAAGTTTCAAGAGATTCGCATGAAATTCGTAATGTAGGACTAAGATGCGGCTATAAGACTTGTTCCTATGGAAATTCTGGAATGTGATTATTATGGTCTGGAATTTCGGAAATTAAGCAATTTATCAAGCGATTCGCATAAAATTCGGTGTGTAGGACTAAGATGCGACCCTAACACTTTTTCCTATGCAAATTCTGGAGTATGATCATTATGGTCTGGAATTTCGGGAACAAAGCAATTTCTCAAGCGATTCGCATGAAATTCGGAATGTAGGACTAAGATGCGACTATAAGACTTCTGGAATATGATCATTATGGTCTGGAATTTCGGGAACAAAGCTAAGTTTCAAGCGATTCGCATGAAATTCGGAATGTAGGACTAAGATGCCACAATAAGACTTCTAGAATATGATCATAATGGTCTGGAGTTTCGAGAACAAAGCAATTTCTCAAGTGATTCGCATGAAATTCGGAATGTAGGACTAAGATGCGACCATAAAACTTTTTCCTATGCAAATTCTGGAGTATGATCATAATGGTCCGGAGTTTCGAGAACAAAGCAATTCCTCAAGCGATTCGCATGCAAATCGGAATGTAGGACTAAGATGCGACTATAAGATGGGTCCTGTGGAGATTCTGGAATGTGATTATTATGGTCTGGAATTTCGGAAATAAAAGAATTTCTGAAGAGATTAGCATGAAATTCTGAATGTAGGACTAAGATGCGACTATAAGACTTGTTCCTATGGAAATTCTTGAATGTGATTATTATGGTCTGGAATTTCGGGAACAAAGCAATTTCACAACCGATTCGCATGAAATTCGGAATGTAGGACTAAGATGCCACAATAAGACTTCTGGAATATGATCATAATGGTCTGGAGTTTCGAGAACAAAGCAATTTCTCAAGTGATTCGCATGAAATTCGGAATGTAGGACTAAGATGCGACCATAAAACTTTTTCCTATGCAAATTCTGGATTATGATCACAATGGTCCGGAGTTTCGAGAACAAAGCAATTCCTCAAGGGATTCGCATGCAAATCGGAATGTAGGACTAAGATGCGACCATAAGACTTGTTCCTATGGAAATTCTGGAATGTGATCATTATGGTCTGGAATTTCGGGAACAAAGCAATTTCTCAAGCGATTCGCATGAAATTCGGAAACTAGGACTAAGATGCGACTATAAGACTTGTTCCTATGGAAATTCTGGAATATGATCATTATGGTCTGGAATTTCGGGAACAAAGCAATATCTCAAGCGATTCGCATGAAATACGGAATGTAGGACTAAGATGCGACCATAAGACTTTTTCCTATGCAAATTCTGGAGTATGATCATTATGGTCTGGAATTTCGGGAACAAAGCAATTTCTCAAGCGATTCGCATGAAATTCGGAATGAGGGACTAAGATGCGACTATAAGACTTCTGGAATATGAGCATTATGGTCTGGAATTTCGGGAACAAAGCAAAGTTTCAAGAGATTCGCATGAAATCCGGAATGTAGGACTAAGATGCGACTATAAGACTTTTTCAAATGTAAATTAGGTAGCTAGTAGGACTAAGATGCGACTATAAAACTTATGGAAAATGATCATTATGGTCTGGAATTTCGGGAACAAAGCAAAGTTTCAAGAGATTCGCATGAAATTCGTAATGTAGGACTAAGATGCGGCTATAAGACTTGTTCCTATGGAAATTCTGGAATGTGATTATTATGGTCTGGAATTTCGGGAACAAAGCAATTTCACAACCGATTCGCATGAAATTCGGAATGTAGGACTAAGATGCCACAATAAGACTTCTGCAAGCAATTTCTCAAGAGATTCGCATGAAATTCGGAATGTAGGACTAAGATTCGACTATAAGACTTCTGGAATATGATCATTATTGTCTGGAGTTTCGGGAACAATGCAAAGTTTCAAGAGATTCGCATGAAATTCGTAATGTAGGACTAAGATGCGGCTATAAGACTTGTTCCTATGGAAATTCTGGAATGTGATTATTATGGTCTGGAATTTCAGAAATAAAGCAATTTATCAAGCGATTCGCATAAAATTCGGTGTGTAGGACTAAGATGCGACCCTAACACTTTTTCCTATGCAAATTCTGGAGTATGATCATTATGGTCTGGAATTTCGGGAACAAAGCAATTTCTCAAGCGATTCGCATGAAATTCGGAATGTAGGACTAAGATGCGACTATAAGACTTCTGGAATATGATCATTATGGTCTGGAATTTCGGGAACAAAGCAAAGTTTCAAGCGATTCGCATGAAATTCGGAATGTACGACTAAGATGCCACAATAAGACTTCTGGAATATGATCATAATGGTCTGGAGTTTCGAGAACAAAGCAATTTCTCAAGTGATTCGCATGAAATTCGGAATGTAGGACTAAGATGCGACCATAAAACTCTTTCCTATGCAAATTCTGGAGTGTGATCATAATGGTCCGGAGTTTCGAGAACAAAGCAATTCCTCAAGCGATTCGCATGCAAATCGGAATGTAGGACTAAGATGCGACTATAAGATGGGTCCTATGGAGATTCTGGAATGTGATTATTATGGTCTGGAATTTCGGAAATAAAAGAATTTCTGAAGAGATTCGCATGAAATTCTGAATGTAGGACTAAGATGCGACTATAAGACTTGTTCCTATGGAAATTCTTGAATGTGATTATTATGGTCTGGAATTTCGGGAACAAAGCAATTTCACAACCGATTCGCATGAAATTCGGAATGTAGGACTAAGATGCCACAATAAGACTTCTGGAATATGATCATAATGGTCTGGAGTTTCGAGAACAAAGCAATTTCTCAAGTGATTCGCATGAAATTCGGAATGTAGGACTAAGATGCGACCATAAAACTTTTTCCTATGCAAATTCTGGAGTATGATCACAATGGTCCGGAGTTTCGAGAACAAAGCAATTCCTCAAGGGATTCGCATGCAAATCGGAGTGTAGGACTAAGATGCGACTATAAGACTTGTTCCTATGGAAATTCTCGAATGTGATAATAATGGTCTGGAATATCGGAAATAAAAGAATTTCTCAAGAGATTCGCATGAAATTCGGAATGTAGGGCTAAGATGCGACTATAAGACTTCTGGAATATGATCATTATGGTATGGAATTTCGGGAACATAGCAATTTCTCAAGAGATTCGCATGCAATACGGAAACTTTGACTAAGATGCGACTATAAGACTTGTTCCTATGGAAATTCTGGAATATGATCATTATGGTCTGGAATTTCGGGAACAAAGCAATTTCTCAAGAGATTTGCATGAAATTCGGAATGTAGGACTAAGATGCGACTATAAGACTTCTGGAATATGATCATTATGGTCTGGAGTTTCGGGAACAAAGCAAAGTTTCAAGAGATTTGCATGAAATTTGTAATGTAGGACTAAGATCTGGCTATAAGACTTGTTCCTATGGAAATTTTGGAATGTGATTATTATGGTCTGGCATTTCGGAAATAAAGGAATTTCTCAATAGAATCGCATGAAATTCTAATTGTTGGACTAAGATGCGACTATAAGACTTTTTCCTATGGAAATTCTGGAATATGATAATTATGGTCTGGAATTTCGGGAACAAAGCAATTTCTCAACGGATTCGCATGAAATTCGGTATGTAGGACTAAGATGCGACTATAAGATTTATTCCTAGGGAAATTCTGGAACATGATCATTATTGTCTGGAAATTCAGGAACAAAGCAAACGAATCGCATGAAATTCGGAATGTAGGGCTAAGATGCGACTATAAGACTTCTGGAATAGGATCATTATGGTATGGAATTTCGGGAACATAGCAATTTCTCAAGAGATTCGCATGCAATGCGGAAACTAGGACTAAGATGCGACTATAAGACTTTTTCTTATGCAAATTCTGGAGTATGAGCATTATGGTCTGGAATTTCGGGAACAAAGCAAAGTTTCGAGCGATTCGCATAAAATTCGGTGTGTAGGACTAGGATGCGACCATAACACTTTTTCCTATGCAAATTCTGGAGTATGATCATTATGGTCTGGAATTTCTGGAACAAAGCAATTTCTCAAGCGATTCGCATGAAATTCGGAATGTAGGACTAAGATGCGACTATAAGACTTCTGGAATATGATCATTATGGTCTGGAATTTCGGGAACAAAGCAAAGTTTCAAGCGATTCGCATAAAATTCATTGTGTAGGACTAAGATGCGACCATAAGACTTTTTCCTATGCAAATTCTGGAGTATGATCATTATGGTCTGGAATTTCGGGAACAAAGAAATTTCTCAAGCAATTCGCATGTAATTCGGTATGTAGGACTAAGATGCGACAGTAAGATTGTTCCTATGGAAATTCTGGAATGTGATTATTATGGTCTGGAATTTCGACAACAAAGCAATTTCTCAAGCGATTCGCATGAAATTCGGAATGTAGGACTAAGATGCGACCATAAGACTTTTTCTTATGCAAATTCTGGAGTATGAGCATTATGGTCTGGAACAAAGCAATTTCTCAAGCGATTAGCATGAAATGCGGAATGTAGGACTAAGATGCGACTATAAGACTTGTTCCTATTGAAATTCTGGAATATGAGCATTATGGTCTGGAATTTCGGGAACAAAGCAAGGTTTCGAGCGATTCGCATAAAATTCGGTGTGTAGGACTAGGATGCGACCATAAGAATTTTTCCTATGCAAATTCTGGAGTATTATCATTATGGTCTGGAATTTCGGAAACAAAGCAATTTCGCAAGCGATTCGCAAGAAATTCGGAATGTAGGACTAAGATGCGACAAAAAAACTTCTGGAATATGATCATAATGGTCTCGAATTTCGAGAACAAAGCAATTTCTCAAGTGATTCGCATGAAATTCGGAATGTAGGACTAATATGCGACCATAAGACTTTTCCTATGCAAATTCTGGAGTATGATCATAATGGTCTGGAGTTTCGAGAACAAAGCAATTTCTCAAGCGATCCGCATGCAAATCGGAATGTAGGACTAAAATGCGACTAAAAGACTTGTTCTTATGGAAATTCTGGAATATGATTATTATGGTCTGGAATTTCGGAAATAAAAGAATTTCTCAAGAGAATCGCATGAAATTCCGAATGTAGGACTAAGATGCGACTATAAGACTTGTTCCTATGGAAATTCTGAAATATGATCATTATGGTCTGGAATTTCGGGAACAAAGCAATATCTCAAGCGATTCGCATGAAATTCGGAATGTAGGACTAAGATGCGGCTATAAGACTTTTTCCTATGGAAATTCTGGAATGTGATTATTATGTTCTGGAGTTTCTGGAACAAAGCAATTTCACAACCGATTCGCATGAAATTCGGAATGTAGGACTAATATGCGACAATAAGACTTCTGGAATATGATCATAATGGTCTGGAATTTCGAGAACAAAGCAATTTCTCAAGTGATTCGCATGAAATTCGGAATGTAGGACTAAGATGCGACCATAAGACATTTCCTATGCAAACTCTGGAGTATGATCATAATGGTCTGGAGTTTCGAGAACAAAGCAATTTCTCAAGCGATCCGCATGCAAATCGGAATGTAGGACTAAAATGCGACTAAAAGACTTGTTCTTATGGAAATTCTGGAATATGATTATTATGGTCTGGAATTTCGGAAATAAAAGAATTTCTCAAGAGAATCGCATGAAATTCCGAATGTAGGACTAAGATGCGAACATAAGACTTTTTCCTATGGAAATTCTGGAATATGATCATTATGGTCTGGAATTTCGGGAAAAAAGAAATTTCTCAACGGGTTCGCATGAAATTCGGTATGTAGGACTAAGATGCGACTAAAAGATTAATTCCTATGGAAATTTTGGAACATGATCATTATTGTCTGGAATTTCAGGAACAAAGCAATTTCTCAAGCGATTCGCATTAAATTCAGAATGTAGGACTATGATGCGACAATAAGACTTCTGGAATATAAACATAACTGTCTGGAGTTTCGAGAAAAAAGCAATTTCTCAAGTGATTCGCATTGGTCGACTTTTTACATCGCTTTGAGACATTATAGCAATCCAAAAAAACCAACAATCTAAAATTAAATTTAAATATACATAGTTATTAATCGAACACTTTACACTTTTCTTCAATTCAAATTGAATTTAATTTAAAAATAATTAATGTTTACCGACACTTTTTGTAGCACTTGCATTGCGCTTTCCAAACAAAACATAAATGTCAGATATTTATAGTCCCAATCAGTTTCAATTTTTTCCCGTCAGATCTACAAATAGTTCTTAATAGCTGCATTTTATTTGGAATCCGAATCTTATAGTCACATATTAGTCCTACATTCCGAGTTTCATACGAATCCCTTGAGAAATGGCTTGGTTCCAAAAATCCCAGACCCTATTGGCCAGATCCCAGAATTTCCATAGAAACAAGTCTTATAGTCACATATTAGTCCTACATTCCGAGTTTCATACGAATGTCTCGTAACAGTGTCTCGCAACAGTGTGTGCACTCCTAACAGTGTGAGCACTTCTAACAGTGTATCACTTAACATTTGACTTTTTGAAAAAGCACCCCATATACCTTGTAGTGAGACGTTGTCACGTCAAAACAACCACCGATTTTTGTAGGATAAAAAATTGGAAGACGACAATTAACCAAACAAGTTCTGAGTGGCATGTAGAACGAAAGTTTCGTATAACAGACAATATATCGTATTATTTTTTTACATATGCTTCTAATAAGAAATCGGATTGGAATAAAAAATTATCTCGGATTTATGAAAGCTCATTTAAAGGAAATAAGGCAACCCAGTACGGATTGTATGCTGAAAAAATAGCTAAAACAATGTATGTGATCTAGTGATATTTAGTTTATTTAACAATAGTTTTAATATAATAAAAGTAAAAAAAAACATTTTTTTTATAAAATATATTAAAACGTTAACGGAAATCTATTTTAAATTCATATTGTCTTTTATTTTTAGAAAATGAAATATTCTCATATGTTCTGTGATTTATTTTTGTGATATATTTTATATGGTATTTTTTATTTATGTTATGTTTTGTTACTTCTGAAATAAGAACCTTTTTTTATATAATTTTTATTTTGAATTAATCTTTATTTACTTTGTAATACAATTTTTTCATATTATTTATTCAAATTTTATTTTATTTTGGTAGATAGGTTAAAACTTATCATCCGTTAAAATGGGAGAAGTTAAATTTGAGATAGCGCTCACAACTATCATTACTTCGTTGATGTATGGGGTAATGCTGGAACATATTTTTTTAGATAACACATTCATATGCTTTAGCCGCGCAATTCTTCGCTCTACATGTACTCTAGCAGATGCAATTTTTGTTGATCTTTCAACTTGGGATTTCGAAAATTTTTCGAACAAAAAATCTGGTCTAATCATCTTTATTCCACAACAAGCAAGCTCATCAGCGATCATAAAACCTTTATCGAGCATTACTGCATCGCATGGCTCTAATTTTGTGACCAAATCTGTTAGGTTGAACATAGCTTTGTCGGAAGACTTTCCGGTTGCTACTTTGCTTATATAATTCACGGCCCCAGACGGAGATACACCAATTAACACTTTTAATGTGTGTCCGCCTTTGTAGTGTGAATATGTACAAATTCTGCACGTTAAACAGTTAGAAGTCACAGTTTTGAACTCCGTGCAATCTAAGACCGTCCTTACATTCGGATAACTATGAAATCATTTTGGCAAATTTTTCATATTTTGCTCACGAGTTTGCCAATGTATTAAACCCTTCATTCCGAGAGCCAGTAATTGTATCGTATCGGCAAAATAACGCTTTGATGTTGCATCTGAAATTTCAAAGTAAATCCTAAGTGCGGCAAATGAACAATTACTTTTTAATTTGTGCATGCACACGTATCTTTCGGTCTAATTGTGCCACACATATTGGTCATGAGATCGAGTACGTCCATACTTGGTATACCAGTCATGGTAAATAATTTGCAATTGTTATCCCACAACGAAGTAATGTCGAAAAAAGTGCATACGTTAGCATGGATCGATTTTTCTGTAGTTATTTCAGCACAGTGAATAGCAACCGAAGAATATTGCTTTGGTCCGATTTCGATTACATTTGCTGAAAACGATCCATTGTTGTCGATTAGCCTAAAAATATATGTAATTTAATTATAAAACACAAAAAATAGAACAAATTTTATACTCATTAGATGTAGCTTGAGCGGATACAATCGAACGAGCTTCTAGGCGCATTTTACGGGTTGGATCGCTTTTTTTAGTGGTCGTAATTGTTGATACTGGTAATTTCCGACTTGGCAAAGCCCCGCTGACAAGGATTTTGTACTTTTGAAGCCACTCGTTAGCGCCGTTATAATAAGCTTTTTTTCAAAATGTTCACCCAAATTCGAAAATTTTTAGGAAATTTTTTTCCCGTCTTCAAAATAGCTGCCCATTTGGCCAGTTTCAACGGTGAATTTAATACTGTTGTTGCGGTACCCCGCAATGTCTTAATGATTTTGGTCGACTTTTTACATCCCTTTGAGACATTATAGCAATCCAAAAAAACAAAATCTAAAATTAAAATTAAATATACATAGTTATTAATCGAACACTTTACACTTTTCTTCAATTCAAATTGAATTTAATTTAAAAATAATTAATATTTACCGACACTTTTTGTAGAACTTGCACTGCGCTATCCAAACAAAACAAAAATATTTTATATTTATAGTCCCAAACAGTTTGAATTTTTCCCGTCAGATCTACAAACAGTTCTCAATAGCTGCATTTTATTGAAATCCGAATCCGAATACGAATGTCAAAACCAGCCAAACGGCAGGTTTTCAAATTCCAAAGAAGGAATTCGACAGTGCAATTGTTGTTGTAATTCCCAATTCGAATTCATATAAAATACAGCTTATATCAGTCGCAGTCTTGCAGGTCGCAGTATCGCACGTCGCAGTTTGGCACGTCGCAGTGACTCAGTCAGTTTAATATTAGGATTCTTTATTCGAGACGGGTCTTGGAAATTGACTATAATATTGTGGCGTTTGCGTCTTGAAGGATTTATAAAATAAAATAAAAAATATTTTTCGTATTGCAAAGTAAGTAAAATAAAAAGAATATACGTATAGCTTGGTAGAGTAGAACGGCTTATTTTCTTTTTTTTATGTACCCGAAAAACAAAATGTCGACACATCATTTTCTTAATTTTATATGAAAATTAAAAAAGCTGAATTATGTATTTTATTCAACAAAAACAGCTATTAATGTTAATAATTAATGAAAATAGAATATTGCTTTTAGAATATTCTATGGGTTGCTTAAGTTACTAATTAATTAATTGTTTTTAAACGAACAGGAAAGATACTTCTAGAAGAAATTGAGAAATGACATTCTGGAAATGTATCCACAATAATTGTTTAAAGTTCAGTTTGGTTATTAATAATTAAAATAATTCTAAATGTCGAGGTCTAAATTGTTCATTACCAAGGGTTTTTTGAAATTATTGTGTTAATTTCAAACAATTGTTAAGTTAATTACTTGCAAATGTTTTTAGATATCTTCATGTCTTTAGACTAAAATGTTTTTTTTTCTTATGTCATTCGTGCAGGGCAAAATGAAATTTCGTGCTGTTATTCAAGATCAACAATACATGAAAGAATTTTTTAGTATAATTCTAACTCTGTCCAAATTGTCCCGAGATTGTATTATGAATATTTGTGCTGATAAGGTGATCTTTATTGTAAATGAGGATTCTGGAAGTGCAGCCCCTTTAGTGTGGGTGGAAATCTACTCGGCATTGTATTTTCCTGAATTCCTAATGGAGGGGTTTAGTGAAAAATGTCCAAATATATTGCTCTCCGTAAATACTTCGAATTTAGCACGTGCAATATCAGTTTCGCGCAGTTCTACTAAATATTGCAAAATAAAATTAACAAACGTTCAATTCCCTTGCCTAACTGTTGAGATGGTACTATTAGCAAGTTCCTCGGATCAATCGAGACAAATTGTCCACGATGTACCTGTGAATATAATTCCGAGAACCGATTGGGCCGCATATGCATTGCCACAAGTTCCAAAATCAAAGCTTGTTTTAAATATTCCGTCCAATCGAATGATTCGTTGCCTTATTGACAAAATAAAAAATCTGTCTCCAACAATAATTTTTCATGCAACGTCAAGTGGTGAAATGAACCTTGTGGCTGAGACCGATTTGGCTACCATTACAACAAAATACAAAAATTTAGAATTACGGGGTTGCCAAGCTACCGATGATAAAAAAGGGTATACTGAAGCATACTGCTCAGTTGATTGTAAAAAAGCATCTATGTTTTTGTCATCGCTGCAGGTTCCTGCATTAGAGATATCATTCGGTATTACGGATAACCATTTAATTCATATTGAAGTTAATGTTAGGGAGGGAATAGCTGTACATTCCATAATCCCAGCTGTTTGTATTTGAGTCTTTACTTTTATTAAAATATAATTCAGTTTCTTGGTCTATTGTTTATTTTATTCGTTGAATTCGAAACCACGTTTTATTCTTAAAATATATTTCTGTAAAATCTATCTTTCTTTCTCGGATTTCTCAATTACTAACTCACTCAATGCAACTTAGCGATAAGCAAAATAGAAATAAACATTTAAGATTAAATTAAAATTGTTAATTTGCAAGTTATAAAAAGATCTAAATGCCTGAATACTAATTTTATTAATCTTCCCTATTGTAATTTATGTAGTACTAGCTTTTCCCGGGAGCTCTGCCACCCGCACACATGAAAGCACGCCTTGCCATCACTACCACATGAGGGGTGTTCTATTAGCTAAACCTAAACAAAGCGCCACCTTGATCGTATTCGCACTATGTGGTTTACCGATTTCTTGTTAAGATTCTGTGAAAGTTTCAGTTTGAGTTTTAATGTTGTATTAGAAACAAACAGACATTCATTTTTATGTACATACAAAAGATAATCAACAATCATCAACAACAAAAGAGAAACGCTATGTCCCGCAATTGATAAATCTCGTACGCTATGTCCCGCAATTGATAAATCTCGTAGGGTTCAGGCTGCGTTTGCAATGTAAGCGGAAAAAATGTAATTATTTACGACATCACATTAGAAACCTCAAAAATAACAGTATTTTTTCACTATTTAATGGATGTTATTATAAATATCCTCTTCAATCACTCTATCTATTTAAAAAAACCGCATCAAAATCCGTTGTGTAGTTTTAAAGATCTAAGCATACATAGGGATATAGGGACAGAGAAAGCGACTTTGTTTTATACTATGTAGTGATAGTGATAGACACGTTGCATACCTTGACATATTGACCAATCTTAAGAAAGATACGGATTTATGGTGTCACGTCATTACAATATTATATATCGTTTTTTTTTAAATTCTCTATTTTAACTTCCCGTGCCCGTGACTGGCTGGTGGCCAGAATCTTGTGATCAATTTTTAACACACTTCCTAAACCCTGATTTAGTTGAAATTTTGCACACATGTATATTTCCAGTGACAATACTATTTATTAAAATTTTTGAGTTATCTGGTCGCGGGGGCGGGGGGCTTCTATACAAATTTTTTTCCCGGCATCAGATCATTTTATATTATAATGACTGTGTGCGCTGTGGGCAGCGCTGCATGCTTCACGATTGGGGTTGTTTTGTTGTTGGGTTGCAGTCCTTTGTGTGTGTTTTTATATTTCAACATTCATAGTGGAATTCAGTATACTTTTGGTTATTTGAGAATTTACATGAACAATTTTAATTTTTATGGGTTGTTATTCTCCCCTTTAAAATCTGGGGCAGAATGGTTTGTTTTCTGTCAAGTTGTTCGTTTCCCCTAAAAAACTAATCTACCCCGTAGAGCGAAAACAGATCTGTATATTTGGGTAATGTATCCCTCTATTCACTAATGTCTGTTTTTTTAGATCTTGCGCAGATTAATTTTTGGCTGTGAAGTTGTTAGTTCGTTTATTCCAAAATACCAATCTACGGTAGATCGGATTTCCCCTCTAACAGATCTTGATATTTTGGGAGATTTACCCCTCTTTTCATTAACTACAACAACAACACATGCAACAAAACAATGTAAACAAAAGATTCTGGGCTTTCGTGTTTTCGATTTGCCGAGAAAAAATCGGAGCTCGAGCGTAGATTTCTAAACGGAAAAAACGACAATAGTTGTTCTTTATCTTTCCGGGGTATACCGGTTACCGATATCCGTTTAACTAGAATTCGCAAAAACCAGAGCAGTAAATAATAACTGGAAAGATTTTTCACTTTCCAAATCTTATCAAATCCTCACGTTTATATAAGAAAAACAATTGTTGCGGTTGGCATCCAGACTTAAATGTGTAGTTTTGATACAAAATTTCAGCTCCATGCATCGCTAGTTTCTTTGGAATACGATTCAGTTTTAGCATATACATATAAATATTATACCAGAGATACCAGAAGGCGTACGGTATACGTATTTTATATTTTAATTATTTAAAAAAAATTGAATGTTTTGTAATATGATAAAATTTTATTTTGAACGGCGGTTATATGACGACAACAGGAAATTTGATTTTAAAATCGTATTTATATCTGCAATTAAGTATATCTGTTCAATATTGAATTCCGTTAAAAAAAAGGGTTCCAAAAATCTGTCTGTAATTGAAACAAGTTGACATCAACAATTAATAAGGTATATCTATTCAAAATTAAGAAATCTGTAAAATTTGAATTTCGTTAAAAAATTGGTACATCAACTTAAAAAAAAAGTACCATAGGAACTGGAAAATATCACAATAACACAGTAAAAGGTCTTTAATGACAGTTTAAAGCTTATTTAGTAAAGTATTTCATTTACATTGAAAAGATTTTTGTGCAAATCTTTATAGATTGATTAATAAATATTTATTAATAAATTTAACTAAAAATTTAAAGTATGGTCGAAAGGGGGACGAAAAAAGTAAAATGCGAATATATATATATATATCTACTTTCATTATCAAAGTGCGGCTTGTTAGGCTTCAAAGTTAGGCATTGATAATTCGTACCATACATGGGTCATGTATGCATAGATAGCCACGTTGTTCAGGATGGATTTTAATTTTCACTGCCTTCAAGTAGATTTCTTTGAGATTTTTAAAAAAATTTCATTTCCTTGGTTGGTTTTTTTTTACAAACTATTGTCATTAAGAACATTTGATAAAATTTGCCCATTGTTTTGTAATTCTTGCTAAATTTTCTAAAAATATTATGCAATTAATGGAAACATTTCTAATTATAAATCAATTACCTTTCAAAATCTCCAAACCACACATATGTAATCTATAATAATCGTGAAAACACCAGTAGAACAAGATATAAATATAAAGAACATGTCTATTTAAAAGTTAATAGCTCTAAGCAACTCGTAATTTCGTATCTTAGTGAATAACTTTCACATTTTCTTTATTCAATCAATATATATATTTTCTAAATGGGAATGTCATTATTTCAAAAATCAGTGGTTTATGGATATATAAATAATATTTGGCGCGACAGACCATTGCGGTCCAAGGCCTAACTTCTCGCGACCATTTGTGCTGCACATGTTAATTTTTTTGGACACAAATGGAAGGTACCTACAATTTAAGGCCGGATCCGAACGGCGAATTGTGATCGATATCCGTGACAAGGTAATTATTACCCATTCGCGAGAGGTGGGACACCGTGAAAAATACTTTTGGTGTTGCTGAGATTCGAACCTGAACCTCCTGCGCAGCAGCCATGTGCATTACTACTGAGCCACGGCGCCCACTTGCAACATATATATTCTAACATATATTCCATTAATCTGATTATTTTTCGAGACAAACTGTGCCAGAACAAAAAAAATTGTTACCAAGAAAGAATCACTGAATATAACTATAGGGAGAAGGAATTTAAAAAAAGATTTTGAAAACAGCCTTTAATTATTTGGAAATATAAGTTGAAAAGGATCTTAAACATTTTGATAATAGAGGTTTACCCTTGAAGACAACGAACAATTTAATTGAATCTGTGTTGAACCTGCTATTACGCAACTGGTTGTTCTCAGTTTCCAGAGAATTGATTGATTTAAACCAATCAACTGTGTGCTACACAGTACATGATGCTTCAAAAGCTTTAGCCAAATAAGGAAAGTAGTTTTTCACACGACCATAGAGGAATAGTATATTACAGAACGAGCAAGGAAAGTGGAGTTTATCGTGCGAGGCCGAAGCTTGACAATCGGCAAGCACGATGAGCACTTTTCTACGAGTCGTGTACGCTATTTTTCATGCGTCCAAACCGGTTTTTTTTGCTAAATCGAGAGAGAAGCAGAAATCACAAACGACAAACAAAAGAGAATTCTTGCTCATGCGCAATGTGTTCGATGAGATTGTAGTAAATAACAAAAGACGTTTATATCTTAACATAACTAGTGTTGTTATGGGCTACTTTCGAGGCTAGTTTATAGCGTACGAAACAGTCTTCATCAACACTTGAGTCTCGCCTCCCGACAACATGGCTTTAAGAAACATTGCAGTACCACTACCACCTTAACGGCGCTGACGACCCACATTGCGGACGGTCTTAACCACCGTTGCCCGCACTGGCGCACTGCTGCCACTTGATTTGTCCAAGGCTTTCGAGACGGTTGACCACTCTATTCTCCTACAGGACATACCTAATCCCACTCTCCCCGACTCCATCAAAAGGTTCCTGTCAGCTTACATAAATGGCAGGAGCGCATATGTGAAATTCAGAAATTCCTACTCAAAGCATCGGAAACTTAAGATGGGAGTCTCACAAGGAGGGGTCCTCTCCCCCAGTTTTTTTCACACGCCCATAGACGAACGTGACTGTTTCATACACTATAACCTAGCTTCGAAAGAAGCCTTTACACACTCTAGTGATTTAACATATAAAATACTTTTGTTATTTACTGCAGTCACAGCGAACACACATTCCCAGAATAATTATTTATTGCGCATAATCCGTTTAGCAGAAAAACTGGTTTTGGTCATGGGAAAAATAGCGTACATTACTCGCAGAAAAGTGCTCCACTTTCCTCGCTCGTTGTGTAATATACTATTTCCTAGCCTCGAAAGTAGGCCTTATCCACACACGTGTGTTAACATAACGTGCTAACACATATTCACACAGTAGTTTTGCATTGCGCATGAATAGTTTACCAGAAAAATTCAATTGGTTGTGTGAAAAAAAACGTACATTACTCGCTGAAAAGTGCCTATCGTATGCTTGTTATATGGCCTTCTAACTCTTCTAACTCGCCAGATAACTTCCACTTTCTTAGCTCGTTATGTAATATACTAGTTTCGAATGCTCGCTACAGCAGAAGAATGCTAGAAAGTAACACAAATAAGTTAAAAAAAATTCTACGATGTATTGGCTTCATAGGTCTCTCACCAACATTTATTTTTTCCGTATTAGTCGGTTCTTATTTTCTAACAAGCCGTTCCCGGACGCTCCGCTACCCGCACCCATGAACCTCAGCCTTCTTACCACGGGTTGGGAGTTTACTATAGCCTATAATCTCCCCCCAACTGCCAATAATTTACGTTGAAAATTTAATTAAAATTTGTTTGTAAATGTGGCTGATTTTAATATTTTACTTTTACTGACCTCCTGGGGAAGGGGTGCTCTATGCTTATAACCTTCCTCCAGCTGCCAATAATATACAATAAAAATTTCATAAATTTTTTTTTTCTAATTGATATTAACATTATACGTTTCCGCCACCAGTGCCCTATCATGATTTCCGCCGCGAAATAATTTTTACACGATATCGTGAATTTGGAATCACCAAACACGATACCTTTCCGCCACCTATTTCGATATCGAGAAAAGTTCCGCCTTCAGGCAGACATTTTTTCGATTGACAATTGACATTTCTTTATTGTGTTGACGAAATTTTTGTTCAACAAATATGAAGCTTTGATACGTACATACCGCAAGCGTTGTTTTTTTGTTGCTTGATGTTTAGTTTTCACAAAATTGTCAATTAGTTTCGGCTTGCAGCTAGCTTGCTGTATTGTCGCAGTCGTGTGTGGAACGCGTGCGCTTTGCGGCCAACTTCGTTGCAGTAAATTCTTATTTTTAGGTAATTATCACTTAAAAGTCTTTAGTTTAATAACTATTTTAATTTATTTCTTTTTAACTTGTTTTATTAATTAAATAACACCAATTAATATAACAAGAAAATTAAAACAAGGATTTTTATTTTTGAACCGCCCTCTGACTTTAATGGGTAATAATGTTTTTCATAAAACTTGTTTAACATTACTTAAAAAATGTTTTTAAAAATATTCATAAATGACGAAATTAGAGCCTTTTGTTTAAATAACACTTCGATTGCCGCACCCTGGATTTAATTTATTAATATGGTTACAAGGTGCGTGTCCATTTGAGAGCACTGAGCCATTAAAATCTCGAGAGTTACACTCAAAAGATTCCAAAGAATATTTTCAAAATTATACCCTCGAGAGATGGGATAACGGATAGTACTCTCATGGCCGTAACCACACATGGATTGGGATTTTGATCGGAAACGAGAGTGAGAGTTTAATAACCACTCATTTATCAGCATCATATCATCATCATATTTGGCTCTACAACCGCTGTCCGGTCCTGGCCTCCCGCAAAAAATCTCTCCACCGGTCCCGATTTCGAGCCGATGTCATCCAATTTGGCATCCCTAAACTCTGAACGTCCTGGTCTCCTTCCAGCGAAGGCTTGGCCGGTCTCGCTGTCGTGTTCCATTAATCCTACCGCAAAGGACTTTCCGAGCAGGATCCTTTTCGCTCATGCGAGCTAGGTGTCCTGCCCACCGGAGCCTACCGAGATTAATTTTCTTCAAGCTGTCATGACATAGCGGTAACGCTTGTAGACTTCATCATTATAAAGTCTCCGGAATCGTCCTTCCTCACATACGCGGCCAACAATTCTCCATAAGACTCGAACGCGGCTAAGAGGTAAGAATGCTTTTTGCTAAGCACCCAAGTCTCGGATCCATATGTAAGTACTGGTATGACCATCTTGACAGGCTATAGTAGGCTTTGTTGGCTTGAAGCAACCGTGCGCGTATTTCTGGCTCCATGCTGTTATCGGCTGCTACAGTTGACCCGAGATAGTTAAAGGATTACACTACTTCAAATTCGCGCTCTACTATTTGAATTGAGGGACCAATGTTGGATCTTCTACTCGCAGTCGCATGTGCTTTGGTTTGCTCTCATTTATGTGCAGCCCCAGATTTCGTGCCGCCTGCTCGGCTCATCCTCATCCAGATAGGATGAAAGCTTCCTGTACAGCTCTTCGGTTTCTACCAACGATATCGTCTGCGTAAGCCAGTATCTGAATGGTCTTATAGAGGATTGTTCCTCTCGCCGTTACGTCAGAGTCTCGGATCACTTTCTCCAAAGCCAGGTTGAAGAGGACGCAGGCCAGTCCATCCCCTTGTCGAAGCCCGTTATAGATGTTGAATGGGCTTGATAGTGATCCGGATATTTTTACTTGGCTTATAACATTGGTCATGGTGAACCTACATAGTCGTGTCAGTTTATTTGCCGAATTCTCTCATGGCTTTACAAAGTTCTACTCTGGCTATGCTATCATAGGCGGTTTTCATATAAAAGGATGGTGTAGTGAGTTCTGAAACTCCAGACATTTTTCCATCACCTGCCTAAGGGTTTAAATCTGATCAGTTGTTGATTTGCCTGGGATGAAGCCACACTGGTATGGACCAATTATCCCTTTAGCGTATGGGGCTATCCTGTCTTGAAGGATAGAGGAGAAAATCTTATACGCTGTACTCAACAACGTTATACCACGAATATTGCTGCGGGTTGTGATATCTTCTTTGTTATGTATGGGGCACAGGATGCCTCTTCGCCAGTCTTCTGGCATCGCTTCTTCCTCCCATACTTGCACACTTGCACTATTAGTTCATGAATTGCTTGGTGTATTGCGGGGCCTCCTGTTTTAATTAGCTCCGCTGGGATACCATCAGATCCCGGGGCCTTATTATTTTTGAGCCGATTTATTGCTCTGCTAACTTTGTCTATGCTTGGTAGCTGTAGCATAGTGTTGTCTTCGGTCATTGGTGGAGCCTCCAATTCCTCAGTTAGCTGACCATTAAGCAGCTCATGAAAGTGCTCTTCCCATCGCTTTACGATGCCTTTGAGATCGGCGATCAGATTACCTGTTAACATAGAGAATATCCCACTACAGGCACCCGTTATAATATAGAAATACTGAATAACAATATAAGATATTCACAGTATGTAATCATATAATCAAATAGAATAAGAATAATGTAAATGCGATCCAACTTCATATCTTGTTTACCAATTTCACAATATGATGAAATCATCTTGTTTACCAATTTAACATTCAAGGCCAATCTTATCTCGCAATGCGAATTTTGTCAACATGTTTCTACAGCAGAAGTGCAGAAATTTTACAAAATTCTACGAAAAAATTGTTGCATTATTTGCAATAATAGTGAAAAAAAAAAATTTACAGCAGAAGTGCAGAAATTTTACGAACATTTTCTACGAAAAATAATTACATCATTTACAAAAATAAGTGAACCATTTTTACAAACACTCTTTTACAAAAATAATTACATTATTCACAAAAATAAGTGAAAAATTTTACGAACATTTTCTACAAAATAAAGAACATTAACAAAATAAACTATTAGTCAAATCAACATAAAGAAGACGATTATCCGCAGCATCATTAGAAGACAAATCAAAGACGCTTATCCGCAGCATCATTAGAAGACAAATAAAAGACGATTATTCACAATATCATTAGAAGACAAATTAAAGACGATTCAACATAATAAATTAACACCAAAAAAAATAAGACAAAGAACAAGGTCAAAAATACTTTTTATTACTATATTTTTCTAAAATACATACAGAAAATTTTTTACAAAATCTTATATTAAATATTAAATAAATTATTTTTTTATTTCCCTATTTCTAAATTTAAAATTTTAAAAAAAAAATTTCCCTACTTGTCTTTTACAAATTGATACTTAAAAAAATAATAAGAATGGCAATGGAAAATCAAGTAAATAATTTAATGCAAGAAAATAATATTATCTTAGAAAATAAAATAATCCTAAATCCCATTAAATACCTAAACGCCCTTCCTTACTTTGATGGAAATTCGGACAACTTATTGACATTCACTAATTTAGTAGACAGAATAAATCCCCTATTAATAACTTACGATAACCTTTCTCAATATTTATTTCGAATTCGATTATGAAATCACGTATAAAAAAGGAACAAAAATGCAGACGCACTCTCCCGAATAGAAATAAATCTTACAGAAAGAGATGAAGAAAATGGATCAAACATATTTCCACTTAGTAAATCCCCTTTAAATATATTTAAAACACAAATAGCAATCTTTAAAATTACTTCTGGTTCATTAAGAATTAAACAAATAAAATTTTTTAATAAAAATAGAAAAGTTATTTATATCAAATCACTGGATGAAAAAACAGCATTAATACTCTTAAAATCGCATTTCAACCCAAAATCCTTAAACTGTCTTTATGCAGATAACGAAGAATTTATAAAAACATTAGAAGATGTTTATCAAAAAAATTTTGCAGACCAAAGACAATTAAAAATTATTAAAACTAACAAATTCCTAAAAGATATAACAGATGAAGAAGAATTATTTGAAATCATTAAAAATGAACATCTCAGAAATAACCACAGAGAGTTTTCATAGAAGTATACAAAGAACTATTCTTAAAATTTTATCATCCAAAGTTCAATATTAGAATAACCCAATTTATCAATAATTGCGAAATATGTAAATTGGAAAAATATGATCGAAATCCAATTAAAAATAAATATCAACTAACGGAAACCCCTTCAGCACCAAACGAAATTATTCATGCAGACGTTTTCTATTCACTTGAAAAACAACTCTTTGTCACGTTCATAGATAAATTCAGCAAATTCGCTCAAGCAATAAAAATTACAGCAAGAACATGGACATAATTTAAAAGAAGCATTCTAACGTTAATCGCTGCTATTGGACCAATTAATAAATTAATTGTAGATAACGAGCTAGGATTTAAAGCTCTCCCACTTAAAGAATTTTTACAAAACGAAAACAGAAATTCATTATACCTCAAATTATAACCACACATCTAATTCAGATGTAGAAAGACTACATAACACAATCAATGAACATTAGATTATTAAGGCGTGATCCAAACACAAATAATAATACTGTTGAACATTCAACTACTGATAAAAAACCAATCGATTTTAAAAATGGAAAAATACATAACAACGAATATGATTCTATTAAAGAAAAAATAATCAAGAAAAAACAAACTTCCATAAATAAATTAAATAAAGAAAGAGAAGATTTAGAAATACAACCAGGAACTACTTTCATTAAAGAAACACGCGGTGGAAAAAATCACACGAAATTCAGAAAACTTGATGCAGAAAAAATAGACGAAAATCATATAATCGATAAACGAAATAATTTAAAATATTATGAATCACACATCAAACGGAAAAAGAAATATCAAAACTACAATTCACCAACAATTAAAACAAAAGGAAAAACACATAAAAGAGAAAAATAAATTAACTCATAAACTAGTAAAATCAAAACAGAAGAGGAAAATTTAAAAAAATAACATAACATAATGTAAACTACGAGTAACTCCAATAAAACAAGAATTTAAAATTATATCTTTTACAGATGAATTTTCAAATCATCATTTTATCAACTATACTACGCTGTTATCCAAATACTAAAGCACAATTTCTTGAGATACACGATTTAAACAATAATAACGGATACATGACAATTAAAAAGGAAGATATAAACATTATTCAAAAATTTAACAAAATTCTACATATTATAAACACTACGGAAATAGAAATTACTATCGATCACATACATGAAAATATAAATCTAATACAAACTAAAATAGGCACATCTAGCCCAATGTTTAATACACTAATACATAACTTCAGACATTTAAAACAAAAAATATCTAACCTTAAACCACATTCTAAATCCAAACGAGCACTAATGAACATATTAGGTACAGGACTTAAATATATAGCAGGCACAATGGATTCCCAAGACGAAATCGAAATAAAATCTCAGCTAAAAGCTCTTAAATCAAAAAACAAAAAATTAATTTCGGAAAATAAACAAGTTTCATTAAATTTTAAGATATCTCAACAGATAGAAAATATAACCAATCATATTCAAAACCAACAAAAAAATATTACACAAAATTCTTAAACAACTTTAACAAACTAAATAAAAAGGACATTACTAAGATAGAAAAAGAAATAAATTACATACAACATATTTATCAAATTAATTATGACATCATGTGACAAGCGTAACTCATTAAATTAAATTCATTTCGTTTCATTAAATTTTAAGATATCTCAACAGATAGAAAATATAACCAATCATATTCAAAACCAACAAAAAAATATTACACAAAATTCTTAAACAACTTTAACAAACTAAATAAAAAGGACATTACTAAGATAGAAAAAGAAATAAATTACATACAACATATTTATCAAATTAATTATGACATCATGTGACAAGCGTAACTATATTAACAACCTGGCCTCAGAAGCAGAGGAAGCAGCGAGCCGGTGCGATAGCAGAACCGTTTACAGAATCACCAAAGAGCTGACAGGTGGTCACAGCTCTAGCCAACATCCGGTGAAAGGCCTAGATGGTACCGTACTCGTTTCAGATGAGGATCAGCTCAAGCGATGGAAGGAGCATTTCTCTACGGTCCTTAAGCGTGTATTTGCTAACGATATGCACCTAAATCAAACGGAAATGCCGGAAGTAACAATTTCCCGAATTCGCACCTCAACTCCCAGTAAAGACGAGATCGCTACCGCGATTAACGCACTAAAGAACAACAAGTCGGTAGGACTAGATGGTATACCCGCAGAGCTTCTGCTCTTGTAGAGAGAGCTTGGGAGGTAGAAAGTTTCCCCGAAGAGTGGAAGAAGGGAATGATTGTCAAGCTCCCTAAAAAAGGTAGTCTTATGCGAGTGGAGTGCGAAAACTGGAGAGGCATTTGCGTTCTCCCTGCAGTTGCAAAAGTAATAGCCAAAGTAGTACTTAAACGTATTAAGGAACATCTGGAATATACACTCGATACCGAACAAGCAGGTTTCCGCACTGGATCCTCCTGTGTAGACCACATAAACACCCTGCGGATCATTATTGAACAGTGCGTTGAATTCCGGTCACCACTGCACCTGCTGTTCATCGATTTTGAGAAGGCGTTTGACAGTGTCAACAGACAGTTTATCTGGCTCGCCTTGCGCAGGAGAGGTATACCCGATAAACTAATAGCTATTATTAAAGCAACCTATGATGGCTCTAAATGTCATGTGCTGCATAGAGGAAAGCTTTCAGAGGAATTCGAGATCCTAAGTGGGGTACGACAAGGTTGCATTCTATCGCCGATAATTTTTTTGTTGGTGATTAGCGATGTACTTCGCGCAGCTTTATCTACTGGAAACGGAGGAATTCGTTGGACTCTTACATCTCAACTCAAACATCTGGATTACGCTGACGACGTTTGTTTACTCTCACATAGAATTATGGAGCTGCACCAAATGACAACAAATGTGAAGAGGGAGGCAAATGTTGCGGGTTTGAAGATTAATACTGCCAAAACCAAAATCATCAACCTCGGCACTAACTCAGTTACTCATGTTAACATTGCTGGACAGCCGGTAGAGAGAGTAGAGAGTTTCCAATATCTTGGGAGTATTGTCTCGACCGAAGGTGGAACCGAACAGGACATTGCCAACCGAATCGGCAAAGCAAAATCGGTGTTTGGAATGATGTCCATGATATGGCGAAGCAATGCGATCAGCTTAAACACCAAGCTGCGACTGTTCCGCTCAAATGTTGAATCTGTGCTGTTGTATGGGTGCAGCACTTGGAAGGTGACCGCTACTATCACAAAAAGATTACAAACATTTGTAAATAGGTGCCTACGGAACGTCTTAAGGGTTTTCTGGCCTAACCGTATCTCTAACGAACATCTTTACCAGAGAACGGGTCAGGAACCAATAGGCACAACCATCCAACGACGGAAGTGGCAGTGGATTGGTCATACACTCCGAAAAGGCGACAGTTCCATAGCAAACTACGCAATGCAATGGAACCCGTTATCTCAGGATGGTAGAAGAACGGGTCGTTTGAGAAATACATGGCGCAGAACAGTTGAGGAAGAGGCATGGCAATTGGGGAAGAGTTGGAGAGAGCTGAAGCTCATTGCCAGGAACCGCACGCGATGGCGCGTAGGCGTAGTAGAGGCCCTAGGACCCATAAGGGGATACAGGACATAATGAAGAAGAAGAAGAAATTATGACATCAATCTTTTTCGACATCACATAGACGACATAGAACAAATTATTTTAAAAAGCAAACTTGGTATACTTACAAAAAATATTTTAACAGAACAAGAACTAAAACTAGCTAAAAATATCCAAGGACTTAAAGACACAAAAATAGCCGTAATATTTGAATACGAACTTATTATAATTATTCTTTTAATACCCAAATATTCCAACTCCTCATATTCCACTATTTTTATTGAACCCATGCCAAATAAAAACAACAAAGCTATATCACTAAATGAAAGCATTTTTATAATAGACCAAAATAATAACATATATGATCAAAACGTAAAAAACAATTTGGAAAGAAATCTAAATAAATTCAAAAATAATTGTATTTCAAACATAATTAAATTCCAAAAAGCCTTTTGTCAAATGAAAAACTTCACAGGAGATGAAATCAAAGAAATAACTCCAGGAATTGTATTAACAAAAAACATTTCTAAAATTAATATTCAACATAACTGTAATAAACTAAAAATAGAGCTATATGGAAGTAAGTTACTTAAGTTCGAAAATTGTAACATTGAAATAAAAAATAAGAAATATATTAATTCATATTTTAAAATTAAAGATAACATTATCCTTCCATATTTTATATCAGAAGTAATAGAAAATAAGAGTATCGAAATAATCAAATTAGAAGATTTTCATATCGAAAAAATAGAAAACATATTGAAGAAATTACTATAAAAACTAAAGAACCTATTTTCATACATCTTATATATCCATAATTTTCATATTAATAATCATATTATCAATTTATAAATTGTTAAAATATAAGAAAATATCAATAACAATATAAGATATTCACAGTATGTAATCATATAATCACATAGAATAAGAATAATGTAAATGCGATCCAACTTCATATCTTGTTTACCAATTTCACAATATGATGAAATCATCTTGTTTACCACTTTAACATTCAAGGCCAATCTTATCTTGCAATGCGAATTTTGTCAACATGTTTACCATCTTCAATTCAAGCCAATTTATGATCAAAACACCAGATGGTCAATTACGACGAATTTAGATATCCATTCAAAGCATGTTAGAACATGAAAACAACCTTATCTCAAATCAGATCTAAGACAATAACATGTTTACGTCCTCAAAGACGAAAACAAGTTCAAAGTCCAAAACTATTTCACAACCAAAAACACAAGTTGGATCACATAACAGAATAAGTATATAGAATTAAGTATAAAAGCAGAAGCATTCAGTATTCAACATTCATTCATTAAGTATCCAACATTCATTCAGTATTGTTTAATTGTTCAGAACGGATTGTATTATTAACACTTCTATTCTACAAATGTATACAGTGATACAGGATATAGAATAATTCAATAAAGATATTGTCTTAATAATTTTCTTGTGACTTGTAATTTTATTTTAATAAAGAAAGATCTTTTTTAAAATTTACTAAGTTACATTGAAAACATAATTATTACCCTCTTTGTCTTTGCAGTATGTGCACCGCGGTGTATATTGCGTCATACCTCCCTCTCTATACTTTTCTAGTTCACGGACGAGGTTCTTCTCCCAGGCTGCTTTCTTTTGCCGGTGAACTGTCTTTTTTGATATCTTTTGAGTTCTTTATATTCATCTTCGCGTGCCCGCGTTCTATGAGATTGTTGCATTGCTCGGTACGCAACATTCTAACGTTCAGCTTCCTTTCCAAAATAAGACCCAAATACTTGGCTCTATCAGACAAAGTTAAGATTATATCTTTTATCAAGTCAGCGTCTGTTCTCCATGTTAGGGCGGCTGAGGCGGGCGTCTGTCTTGTAGCAAGCGGCTCGCTATATAAATGTGTGTAAAGGTGGAATTAGACCTTAACTATAATTCGCGGTCCTCCAGCGCTATGGATGTTATGCGCTAGGCTAGTAACCTACCTGTAAAAAAATACTCAAGAAACGGAAACAGGCCTCGGATACATCACGGACACTCGACACAGGACTAAAATCGGAACGTGGAACGTCCGCACCTTGTCAGAACCGTCAAGACTGGCTCAAGTTCGTCGTGAGATGGATCGCTATCGATGGGTCAAGGCGACTTTCATGAACAGGGCATTTTCTGATGTTTAGTGGCAATAATGAATCTCAAACCAACTGAGTGGGAATACTTATAACAGCTAGAGCTAAAAAGTCCTTGATTATTTATTTTTTATTGGGTTCAAACCAATCTCTGGCTGCATAATTATCCAGTGCTATGCTCTCACCGAACCTGATGACGATGAAACAAAGGAGGTCTTCTATAGTCAACTATAGCCTGTGCTCACGCAGGCGACATCAAAATTGTGCTTGGCGATATTAACGCCAAAGTTGGCAACGACGACTCAAATCTACACGAGTGCATTGGCCGACACGCAACAACAATGGAGAGAGACTCCTGGATTTGTGCTCCAGTCAACAGCTTTTCATCGCTGGCACAAAGTTCACACATAGAGACATTTACAAATATAAATTGCAATCACCAGATAATGTGACACGTAACTAGATTCATTACATCTTATTCAGCAACAGATTCGCTAGCAGTTTACTAGATGCCAAAGCCCGTCGCGGTGCTGATATCTTTAGCGATCACAATCTTCTGGTTGGCATTATCATACTGCGGCCAGCTGCATGATAAGAACAACATAAAATTGCGTGGACATACGATCTCAGCAAACTTCAAAATTTCGCCAAGGTGAATGAATTTAATTTGCAACTTGAGTCAAACATCGTCGCTGAGCATTCAAACGTAGGTTATGGCATACCATCGAATCTGCAATTAAGGGTGCCGCAGAAGTTGCATTAGGCAATCTTAAAATCCGGCTCACAAATGGGCGCCCATTGGTGCTAAAAGAACAACTGAAGAGGAAACATAACCGCGCCAACGCACAGGTAAAAACAATGGAAAGAAACACAGGCATTTCATGAATGAGTTTGCAGCGGTAGCGGAAAGTGCTGCACGATGTAGTAATATGTGTGGGGTCTATGCAATCCGCAGACTTAATGGTGAAAGCGCAAAAAACTATACCTCGTATTAAGCAGGTTTTAGGAAGAACAGATCATGCGAAGACCACATTAATACACTGCAAAAATTCATCGATCAGTCAGTTGAATGGAATTCACCTTTGTACATCCTCTTTGTCGATTTTGATAAAATATCCAGAAAAGCTATTTGGACAGCATTCCTAAATCTCGGAATTCCGGATACAATCGTAAACCTTATCCGTGAATTATATAGAGATGCCGCTTGCAGCGTTCTTAAGGGCAAGAACAGCGCCAATTTCATCACCTCCAAAGGAGTTAGGCAAGGATGTGTCTTCTCACCTATACTTTTTTGGTGATCCTGGATCAAGTTATGGCGCAAACCAATGCACCAAACGGTATTCAATAGCGCTTGAAAGAAAGGCTTAACGATATTGACTACGCTGACGATATCAGCATGATGACTCACAGATTAGACGATATGACGCATAAACTTGAGACGTTGATTTATAACACTGAACAGGTTGGCTTAAGGCTTAACTACTCAAAGACAAAGTTGTTTTGAATCGAAACAACCGATAACCCCGAATTATCTATAACCACCAACGATGCAACGAGAGTAACTGAAGACGTTTAGCTTTTTAGGGAGCCTAATTACTAAGAACGGCGGATCCGAATTAGACTTGACAGCCCGCATAAACAAGGCGCGCTCTGCTTACTACTAACTGTACAAACTGTGGCGAGCGCATAACATCTCCAGGAGCACCAAGCTAAATGTCTTCAACTCCAGTGTTAAATCGGTCCTCTTATATGATTGCGAGACTTGGAAAGAAACAACCACAATTTCTCAAAAATTACAAGTATTTTTCAACAAGTGTCTGCGATCCGTCTTTGCTGTAAAGTGGACACAGACAGACAGACAGGTATTTTTTTCGCATTTTCTGACTTAGGAGATACAGAAAGTAAAAGAACTAATAAATAAATATTAAGAATGAAAAAAAAATACCTTTTATGGAGGATGGTTAAAAAGTGGAACTTTGTATTTCCTGGTGAATTGGACAAGCTCAGTTTTGTGAGAGTTTCCCGCTAAACCACAGCGATCTGCCCAGCAAGTTAGCTTGTTGAGAGCATTTTGCAGGAGTTCCTTTAAGGTATTCGGTTATTTTCCTGAGACGGCAATGGCAAAGTCATCCGCATAAACGATTACTCTGCAGCTCACACATCTTAGGTTTACCAGCAGTTCATTCACCGCTTAGTTCCATAGAAGGGGGGACAGGACTCCACATTGTAGGGACCCTCTGCAGACAGATCTTCTGGCAGACGACATGCCCAGCTTTGAATAAATAATCCTACTTGTGAGCAGAAGATTAATCAATTCGCCAAGCGAATCATCCACCCTTAAAGTCGACAGCGCATTCGTAATCGCAGATGTGTTGACGTTGTTAAAAGCGCCTTCAATGTCTAGGAATACCACCATTGTGTACTCCTTGTGGAGAAGGGTATGTTCAATACGTACCAGTGTGTGCAGAGCTGTTTATACAGACTTGCCTTTACAATACGCGTGCTGATCTGTAGACCAGTAGTCTTTTGTCAATGCGTGTGTGTATGTAGATATCGGTCAGTCTTTCCAGTGTTTTTAACAGGAATGATGAAAGACTAATTGGTCTGAGATCCGTTGGACTAACATGCGAGCATTTGCCGGCTTTGGGTATGAAAACCACGTTTACTTCTCTCCATAAAACTGGAATATGGACCAGATCGAGACAACTCTTACGAATTGTTTTCAGAAAAGAAAGGAAGGTCCTGCAGATTTCTATGGTTTGAAGCTTTGTAGCGCCCAAAACAGTTTGTCCCTATTTATCAGATCATTGGAGATAGTTGTCCTATCAAGGCTGACATTACTTAACACATGGGAGCTTCCCCTGAAGTAATTATCTAAAAGCAGATTGAGCTATTCTTCGCTTAAAGTAGTCAACGAGTCATCTGCCTTTTTCAGGAAACTTGGCATTATTGGATTGGTTGCGAAGATTTTTCTTTGCCTACACGCCTCAGAAGATTCTTCTATTTTATCACAGACGAGTCTTCAAGAGGAGCGCTTGGCTGTCCTTAATTCTCTTTTATAAAGTTTGAAAAATGCTTTGTAAGCAAGAGTAATAACCAAGAGTTCTAAGTCCGCAAACCAGGTTGTTAACAATCCATGGTTCTTGGATTAGGACGATGTCTTCTACGCCTTTAAGCGGACGGAGTATAAGGGAGGCCTTTTTAGAGTGTTGGAGGTTAATCTGCAGTTTACCTGCCTCCAGCTCACCCTTGTAGACTCTAAGGGTAATATGATCCCATCCAAATCTTACCACGCCTTTGGTCTCAGCCAGAGGAGCAAGAGTTTCCTGATTGATCACAACAATCGCGGATCTGTAGGAACCTCTTTGCTTTTTCAACTTGGCGACTTTCCAATCGTGGGTCGGAAGTGAGGGATTGCTAATTTGAAGGTACTTGAGTATTTCATCCCCAGAGGAGGGTACAGGTGCGAGCTCTCGGTCGGCTTGGGATATCCTCTCTCGCAACGACATCGAGCTAAGTGCCCGACTAAACCGTTCCTATCGATCTATCACTGCGACTACTATTTTATCCTTAAGAACATCACTGATAGACCTCTGAGATGTAACGATGGAGTGACTAAGTGTGCTGGTGTTGTGCACTCTAGGTCATTTTGAAATCGAATCGTTTTCCTCCACCGATCTCTGTCGCTTAGACGTAGAATCATCGCTGGTCCGTTGTTCGTGCTTGCCTTAAGAGCTTGGGCCCATTTTAGCTTGGCGGCCTGCTTCTGTGTTCTGTTGGTCTCTGGAATTGCTCCGATGGCCTTGAGTATCCGTACTGCAGTATGCCGTTCCTTGTACGACTATCTAGAAGGAGTGCGTTGTCTCGAACGTCCATCAGATGCGCCCACAATCTTACTAGCAGCAGAGCAGAGGTGGCACAATCCCACCGCTGCAAGTAGAAGGCCTAACTATCAAAGTCGATCTGCGCTTGTCGACAGTAGTTAAACCACTACCCATCGTTACAGGAGCATTCTCGGTAGACGATCTAGATCGAATGCGTTGTCGCAAAAATCCACCAGATGCGCCTACAAGATTACTGGCTGCGGAAGTGCCATTAGGTGCCACAATCCTACCGCTGCCGGTAGAAAGCCTAACCGTCAAGGCCGAGCTGCGATTGTCGGCAGTAGTCAAAACACCACTTAGCCCCTACAACTCTTAAAGTTCAATGCTCGGATAGGAGTACACGTACGTCACGTATATGGAATGCTCTGCCAAGATCTGTCTACACATCACTATGATGCACAGGCATTCAAGGCACAAGCTCATAGACATCTCCTCTTTTCCCCTCCTTTTCCTTATCCAGAATGCGCTTCGTTAAGAACAGCTTATGTGGCCATATGCTGCCCGAAATCATTTTCAAATGTTAATGCCATATATTGATCTTTCGAATGAATAAAACAATTTGATTAAAATTTAATTGTTAACGTTGTTTTTTTACAATTTCAAGTTTGATTGCGCTTAAAAAAGCACCAGTTGTGTGCCATTTATGTACTTAAGATTTATCATACTTAAAGCTTATTTAGCTGTATTTTGAATTGGTAGTAATTTTTTTCACTATAAAATTAGTCGTTTTTTCGTTAAAAAAAAATTCCCTCCACGTTTCCAAAAAAAAATGTAATTTTCAATGTTGTTGGTTTCCATGGGTAATTTTTCCATGTCTGTTTGCGCGAAAAAAAAGTCGCCCGTAAGAAATTTTACAATATGCGTGTAGCACAAAAAGACAGACCTACAATAAAGAATTCGATTTGAACTTCTTGAGCTGTAATTTGAGTTGGTAGTAATTATATTAATATAACTAACTGTTTTAAATGTGGTCAAAATTTCCCTCCACATCCCACAAACACAGATGCGTTTGGCATGGGTTTACAGCATTAGTATGCATTGAGTTGGGCTTTCTATAGAGAAGGTTTTGATTCTAATCCAGCGAAACAATCCCAAACGCGTCTGTATTTGTGGGATGTGAATACAGTGTACAAAAAATAAGCAGTTGCATTTTATGAAACGCACTAACTGGTGGTATTGCAAAGAGCGAGAAACGTGTTAGATGTAGTGGGAAACAAAAAAATTGTATATGGATTTGGCTCTTTTTTTATTACCAATACATAAACATTTGGATTTTTTTAAGCATTTATCTGTATCAGTGGAACAGTTAGGCTTTCTGTAGAGAAGGTTTAGTGCGCTGTGGCTGCTTTGTTTTCACCACCAAATGGGAAATTTCACCACAAAATCGAATCTCCTATTAGAGAATTTATAAAAAAAAATTAAATTTTTAAATTCTCTATATTAACTTCGCGTGCAGGAGGGTTTGATTGCGTTTAAAAAAGCACCAGTTGTGTGCTATTTATATACCTAAGATTTATCATACTTAAAACTTGAGTCTATGCTAAATGTTCTCGCACAATTATTCTCGCACAATTGTTCTCGAACAATTATTCTCGCACAATTATTCTCGCACAATTATTCTCGCACAATTGTTCTCGAACAATTATTCTCACACAATTATTCTCAACAATTTTTGTTAAATATTATGGCGTTTATTCACAAAATATCGGCGGCCGATAAATATTTAGACTAATTCTTTTCGATGCAACTGCCTTATTCACATTAAAATTTTCTAATCACGACCGCATAGAAATTAATTATTAATTACATTAATTGAGCGCATTGTATTTTACAGTGTGTCCATAATTTTCAAAAACGCATTTTAAAAGGAAAAACTTCTATCTAAATATAAATTAATTGAGCACACTGTATTTTACAGTGTGTCGATAAAATACAAAAACGCATTTTAAAAGGAAAAACTCCTAACTAAATATAAACTAATTGAGTGCACTGTATTTTACAGTATGTCGATAAACTACCAAAACGCCTTTTAAAAGGAAAAACTTAATTTATTAAGTAATTTTATCAAAATAAAATTTTGAGAAGAATTTCCTGAAGAATTGTTCGAGAATAATTGTGCGAGAACAATTGCCTGAGAACAATTGTGCGACAATAATTTTGCGAGAACAACTGTCCGAGAACAATTAGCCTGACACCTTAAAACTTATTTAGCTGTAATTTGAATTGCTAGTAATTTTTCTCACTATAAAATTAGTAGTTTTTTCGGTTAAAAATTTCCCTCCACGTTTCCACAAAAAAAAATTTAATTTTGAATGTTGGTTTCCATTGGTAATTTTTCAATGTCTGTTTCCGCGAAAAAAAATCGCCCGTAAGAAATTTCATAATATGCGTGTAGCACCAAAAGACAGAACTACAATAAAGAATTCGATTTGAACTTCTTGAGCTGTAATTTGAGTTGGTAGTAATTATATTATTATAACTTACCGTTTTAAAGGGGGGTCAAAATGTCGTTTAAAAAAAAGTTTCCCTCCACTTCTCGCAAGTTTCCACAAAAAATTTTAATTTGCAATAAAGTTTGTTCTATGGGTAATTTTTCTATTAAATTTTTCATGCTTAAGTTCTCGCGGAAAAAATTCGCCTTTAAAAAGACTCATTGTGAAAGAGTTCGCGTGTAGCACCAGAGTTGTCGAAGACAGAACTACAATAAAGAATTCATTTTGAATTCTCAGTAGAACATTTCGGCAAAACGAAAGTGAATTTTATGTCAAAAACTCTTCACTACATGTCAAAAATGCTTAAGTCAATCGCATTCCAAATTATATACTACCCTACGCAATTTTAAGCGGAGTGGATAGTCGCTCCATTCAATTTTTTTAATTTTCATATGGTTTGTTTTAAATTCTCCACTACGCTACGCTCCACATAAACATGTGAAAATCTTAAAAAGTTATAAATGGACTAAGAACTTTACACTTAACATTGAAAACGAATCGGTCATTTATGTAAGCATTTCGAGTTTCGAATGATGTCACTTTTGTCGCATTTACGACTAACGCGAAATTATGCTGCTACATATTTATTTGAATGAGGCGAGCAGCGCCCACCTTTAGGCGTTTTTTTAGTAACTTCGTATTTATAATTTTGTCAATACAAATTTCGTTGCTTATATAGAATGTTAAATATAATTAAGAAAAATATAAGTTTTATATAAAAAAAGAAATAACATTCAAAAACACCAAAAAAGTAAACAAGTAAAAACAACAACAAAATATACTTTCGAAATGGCACTATCGGGCATTAGTTTTAGTTCGAAAATTTTTCTGTCGTACATGCTTACATAATTGCGATATGTCGAAATTTGAGGATTTCTACTTGTCGTAAGTCGAAAGTCGAAATACGACAGATATATAATCTTCCCCCTGTAAAGTAAGAGAAAATTACCAAAAGTTATAAACGCCTTCATTGGGAGTGTAAGAATAATTGTGTGGTTCTCACAATGGAATACAAGATTGTATGGATTTTTATTTCGAAAAAAAAATTGTTTGCTCGTTATGTTGGAAATCTATGCAATCTTGGTCTTTTTCTATTGAGAGAGCACGCTTAATATTTGAATACAGTGTACACGGCACCTCAGCATGGATGGCGATATATGAACAATTCTGCCTAAACCTTGAATTGCTGTCTTAACATATTTAGAACTCATGTATAAGATCAGATCGTCTCTAACAGGAGTACTGTTTTATTCTGACTCAATGCACAAGCTCTAAATTAGCTCTGCTGCGCTGTTAAAACGGCATTGATGTGTAGAGGAGGTATTGTTTTGGAACATGGCTGTCTTCACAATACAAACAATAATAATTTGTGAACACAAAGAGAAGCTACTTTTATCGTAATGCATATTCATCCATACAGTAGTTAACCATGAGTTCGAATCACACACATTCATATACGCAGTGTACAAACTTTGAACGTATAAGCCAAGTCTACATTGCATTGAGATTGAATTGCGTACATACTACTAATACGAAATACGACGTTGGGAATAGGTTTCTGCATTTAATAAAACAAGATTTAAAATCGTTGTAAAAAATTTATAAACAGTTCCATTTTTAGACTAATATGTGTTTATTATATACTAAAAGTGGTAATAAATAGAAACAGATTTCACAAGGAAAAGAAGGTGTGTATTTCAATAATTTTTTGTCTTTGTTTTATTTTCGGTTGTTGGCGATTGACTCTTGAGTCTTGACCGTAAGACGAGTTTAGTGATACATATAATTGCTACAGAAAATTTAGTCATTTAATAATTAACTTTAAACGCTAATTACCTTGTGTCTTATTAGTATTAAATTTGTGGTAAAACTGCTTTTCCACGATAATTTCAATCTTGATTCTTGGGTGGAAAAAGGTAATGAAACTTACAGAATCGCGGACGGAATCAGTAGAACTCATAGACAAATACATGTCAAGAAACAATGGACGACATCGACGAACCAAAATGGATGACTTTCACAAAATGTTTAAAACAAAGTTATTTATTCCGTTTGAATTTCTGGAGTGGTAGTATAATTTATATCGTTTTTGTTTTGAGTTTAATTTTAAACCCCAGAAATTTTGGAAAAGTTTTTACATACAAAAGAAAACACTTAATTGAAAATACCATACACGCATATACAAATCTTATATATAAATACGTAGGGCTACACTTTTATATAATATATATGGCTCTTTATGCATTTGGATTATATATATGTATGATATACTAACTGTATGTATTGACGTTCAGCCACAACAACAAAATATAAACAAACCTGAAAACAGCTGATAAACTTGTTTTTGTGATTTTGTAGTGTTGGAACAAATCTAAACAATCTATACATGGTATACGAGTTCCATCTTTTTTCTACACATTGCTTTTACAATAGATCGACTCTCCCTATATAATTTGTCAACACCATTAAGTGTTCGATTCATACACATGTTTGTGGTGAATATATCCTGGAGATGGTCCGAAGTTCGATATTTAGTGATTTTTAAGAAAGATAAAGGCATATTTTTACAAGAAACAAAAAGTTTTTAAATTGTTTAAGCATGTCAACAAATTTTATTTCCTTCATCGATGAAGATTTTAAACAACTACAAAGCAACAGTATTGCAAAAATCGGTTTGGTGTTTTAATTAGAATTAAAATGGCAGCAACGGCAACCACACAAATTTCAATTCATTGAAGATTTTGTAACTTTTTGCCCTTTGTCGCTACCAAAAATGTGTTTGTATTGTGTGAACTCTTCAATTGGCGTATCTAATACAAAAAATAAATAAATATATAACATAATGAGATGTCAGTTTTGGGTTTTAAGTTGCTGTACATATAAGGCGTATTTTATTTGCTGAGGAATAAGGAATTAGAATTTGAAACCAGCAAAACAGCAGGTTTTCTTATTCCAAAAAAGAATAAGATAGTGCATTTCCTCGGCAAATAAAATACAACTATTATTAGTTTTGAGTGAAAGTCAAAGCATTGTTTTACGTCATTTAAGTTGATTGATACAGTGAACATGGACATGGAAAATAAACCTAGGATTCGAAATATTAAAGTTAATAATTTGGTAAAAGAAATTGAAATTTCTGAGACTGGAAAATTTATTATTATTTTAGAATTTGTAGTGCATTCTGTCGACAATACATTGAGAAGTACAATACACAGTTTTTAGACGTTCGGACGAAAAATTAGGTGTGACTACGATTTGCAGATCTCAGTTATAATAGTGTGGAAAAAATAACTTAATATTGTCACTCTTTGGTAACTGGTGCGCAAGTTTTTTTTTAGCATGAAGTGGTTGGCGTTCGTTTGTGCCTCAACTTGCATTCTTGAAGTAGTTAGTGTGTATTTTATTAAATTCTCTATTAGCTGTATTTTATTTGCCGAGGAATAAGGAATTACAACACAATTGCACTGTCGAATTCCTTTTTTGGAATTTGAAAACATGCTGTTTGGCTGGTTTTGACTTTCGAATTCTTTATTCGGATTCCAAATAAATTACAGCTATATTTGTCGCTAAATCTGAGTGTTTCTCCATGAAGTCAACCATAACTTCAAACTTATATTTGAACGTCTTTCTGCCCTACAGAAGTTTGCAAAATAATTTATGAAAAAAACTAATAAATAAGTAATAATTTTTAATAAATTATATGCTTACATTATTTTTACGTATTTTCTTACACTATCCCCAACAAACTGTCAAATGTCAATCGAAAAATATTTCGCCTACATTTTGTTGGCGGAACTTTTCTCGCTATTGAATAGATGGCGGAAAAGGTATCGTGTTTGGTAATACCAAATTCACGATATCGTGTAAAAATTCTTTCGCGGCGGAAATCATGAATAAATTGTAAATTTTTGACGTACACTGCTCGCTCGGGTTGAATAAAAGAATAGACCCTTTTTCGATAAGCTCAAACCATACCCACTGCGGGTAAGCTGTCAAAGTGACAGGGTTTTCATGATGAATGCTTTGCAAATAGAACGCCGAACCGAAACAAAATTTGACATTTGTATTTAGTCTGCTTTGGCGGAGGCCTTGTGATCAACAGTGAGATACGTTAAGTGAGACACGTTAAGTGAGACACGTTAAGTGAGACACGTTAAGTGAGACACGTTAAGTGAGACACGTTAAGTGAGACACGTTCAGTGAGACACGTTAAGTGAGACACGTTAAGTGAGACACGTTAAGTGAGACACGTTAAGTGAGACACGTTAAGTGAGACACGTTAAGTGAGACACGTTAAGTGAGACACGTTAAGTGAGACACGTTAAGTGAGACACGTTAAGTGAGACACGTTAAGTGAGACACGTTAAGTGAGACACGTTAAGTGAGACACGTTAAGTGAGACACGTTAAGTGAGCCACTTTTAAGTGAGCCACTTTTAAGTGAGCCACTTTTAATGTCAGTACTGGGAACTAAGCCATTTCCCAAGCGATTCGCATGAAATTCGACTTCTTCCTATGGAAATTCTGGAATGTGATCATTATGGTCTGGAATTTCTGGAACAAAGCAATTTCTTATGAATTCGGAATGTAAAACTAAGATGCGACTATTAGACTTCTTCCTATGGAAATTCTGGAATATGATCATTATGGTCTGGAATTTCTGGAACAAAGCAATTTCTTAAGCGATTCGCATGAAATTCGGAATGTAGTACTCAGATGCGATTATAAGACTTCTTCCTATGGAAATTCTGGAATATGATCATTATGGTCTGGAATTTCTGAAACAACTCAATTTCTCAGGCGATTCGCATTAAATTCGGAATGTAGGACTAATATGCGACTATAAGATTTCTTCCTATGGAAAATCTGTAATATGATCATTATACTCTGGAATTTCTGGAACAAATCAATTTCTCAAGCGATTCGCATGAAATTCGGAATGTACGACTAAGATGTGACTATAAGATTTCTTCCTATGGAAATTATGGAATATGATCATTGTGGTCTAGAATTTCTGGAACAAAGCAATTTTTCAAGCGATTCGCATGAAATTCGGAATGTAGGACTAAGATGCATCCATAAGATTTATTCCTTGGAAATTCTGGAATATCATCATTATGGTCTGGAATTTCGGGAACTAAGCAATTTCTCAAGTGACTCGTGACTTTTAATTAAATGGTAATATTGGCCACAACTTCAAAGAATTTCACTCTAACCGCGCGTAAAGATTACACGCACATATTTTTTTAACAGCTCTTACTTCTACTACTATCGACGCAACTGCATTACTGTGTTTGGGCAGTGATATGCAATATTTAATTTTTTTCTCATTTATTCTGTTGTATGTGATGGGATTGATAATCATGTATGTGGTTTCAATTACATACAATCAAGCTCATAACTTGAGCAGAACGAAACAAACATATGCAGTAGTAGGTTGCGGTCAAGAATTCAGCCGCTGCTCAGTTTATGCTGCATGTTGGTCAAAAATTCACTTTTCAGCCAATTCAGTAAAGAAAAATCGACTGCGTAGTTTTCGCAGCCACTTTAAACTTTATGCAAATAGCAAAATGTACATGTCAAATTGTCGCTCTACAAGTAGACTGTAAGTCGGTTTAAATGGTATGCAATTTCGTGCATACCGACTGCTTGCCATATTTTTGTGCAGGACAAGCTGCGCAGCTACTTAATTCTTACCGCAACCGTCGTGATAGTATAGTCTCTGTTCATTTTCTATCGGTGCTCTGCTCGTTTTCTCACCATTGCATAAAGTGATACAGTGCTCTCGTGTTGGTCTTCTTACAGAAAAAAATATTACTATAAGGTACAAAAAAGAGGCATATAACAATGACAACCTGCAAGCTTCCTTGCAACTATTTCCTTTTCTTTTGGCTCATCTTATCCTTTTTTTATGAGTTGAAACAAAGAGCTGAATTACTCTGTTTGGGCAGTGATATGCAATATGCAGCCACTTCACAGTTAGTGGTTATGAACATTAAAATTAGCTTATAAATAATTTATATATAATGTGATGTAATGAGCTACGGTGCAAGTCGTAGCACTGTCATATTTTTTTAAAATACTAACGAAAACAGTTTTAGACCTATCTTTGGACGTATCAATCAATTCAAACATTCCTTCTTTAGCCGCTCAAAAATTTCTTGGGATGAATTGTCCGACTCTCATTTCCGCATGTGTACGATATTCAGCCATTTAAGATACATGATACTTGGCAAAGTTTATATTGAAATTACCGGGCAATATAATTAGTATTTTAACCCAATTGTTTTTGGCCAATAATGCTGCACCCTCTGAAATATACTCGTATGCCGTCTAAACGTCACTATAGACCATGTGAGCCCGTAAACCAAAACCCTCTCTAGAGAAGTAGTAGTGTCTCTGTTGGTTGGTTCTCTGCTCAACTCACATTACATTACTAATTGAATTGAACTAAAAGGTTTAAACTCGGAAATTATTTGATAACAACATAAACTGGAAAACTAGATATACACTTTAAGTTAAATGTACATACATAAAAATTAAATAAAAAAATAAAAAATAAACAGTGTATTGTCAGTAAATGTTTGTTATCGTTGTCGCGCTCAAAACCCTCGCAGCCGTGTAGACGAGACAGCCTACCCTGCTCTTTTTTTAATGGAAGCCAACTCTTCCAATTATTATTATAAACATAGTTTTTCCCTGATTCATTTGGTTTAATTTCGTTATCCTTTTCGAATTGCTTTTTTCAATGTATCAGCAATTCTAAGAAAATAAGTTAAAAGCGGATACAAATGTGAGGAATGTGATCTATTGTAAATCACATCGCTTCGTTTTTTTAATTTTAATAAGGGGCTTAGCCGACCTTATTGCCTTGGTCGTTTTCCCTTGGTATATGTTTAAATAACCACGTTTTTGAAACGTAGTAAAAAGTATAAAATAAGATTTAAAATGAAAAACGTGGGGCGTGTGCAACTTCATGCATCAATTATCTATTGCATGCGCTCCATTATTGTTATACTTTTTAGTTCGTTTTAAAAACGTGGTATATTAAAAATTTATTTTTTTCAAATAATTACATATTTATGAATAAGCCTCGCCGTTTTCGTCACAAGTTACAAGAACAATAATCACTAGAATCATCGGAATCACTTGCACTAACATTAAGGACGATATTTATAGTCGTGTATATAGTCATGTTGTGGGCGCCGTGGCTCAGTGGTAATGCACATGGCTGCTGCGCAGGAGGTTCAGGTTCGAATCCCAGCAACACCAAAAGTATTTTTCACGATGTCCCACCTCTCGCGAATGGGTGACAAACGTTCCGAGAGTAATAACAATACCTTGTCACGGAAAGCTTCTCAATGCGCCGTTCGGATCCGGCCTTAAATTGTAGGTCCCTTCCATTTGTGTCGAAAAAAATTAACATGTGCAGCACAAATGGTCGCGAGAAGTTAGGCCTTGGACCGCAATGGACCTGTCGCGCCAAATATTATTATATAGTCATGTTAATCCATTGTTGAAAATATTGACAATCTATTTCTAATATACTTATTAACGAACACAAAGTATGCATACACATACATACATGAATTATAACTTGTTCTTTCTCTTTTCTTTAAAAATGTTCATACGAAGTCAGTGTTCTTCAATCATCATCCGACACAGTTCGTCTATTATAATAAAATTCTACTACTATTAACGGATCGAGTTTTATTTCCAACGAAACGGGTTCTTAAGAAAAAGTCATATTTTTCAAATCTGGTGCCGAAACCCGGGAACGGAAATTTAATGGCGATTGCGAGTCGCGCTTCCTACCGTGGCCAAGTGACCAAACTTGTTAAAAGCGCGATCGAGTATTTAAAGTCGGATGATGCAAAAATTAGTGAAAATCTCGATAATTTAGAGTTCATGGAAGAAGACCTTGAGGTCTTATCGGAACGTTGAACGGCCGCTCACGAGAAAGCTAACATCGAGGCGGCCGGCTTTATAAAGCTAGAGGACGTAATCAAGGAGGCAGAGACTATAGCGGAGTACGAAGATAAAGCAATTGGAACAATTACACGCTTAAATCATCGGTTGGTTAAAGTACGTCATCATCAAGGTAGATCAGCATCCCTAGAAACACAGCATGAAACAACACAACCAAATCCAACGGTACAATCGCGTGGTTCAGTTAATTTTCACAAATTACAGCCAAGGAAGTTCTCTGGCGACTTCAAAGAGTGGGTACCGTTTTGGGAACAGTATAGTGTTCTCATACATGAAAATTCCTCTTTGAACACGAACGACAAATTCAGCTATTTGGAAACGGTTTTAACTGGCAAACCTACTGAAACATTAGTTGGTCTCACTCCCTCAGAAGCAAACTACAACGCCGCTATTACATTGCTGAAAGAAGAATACGGCAATAGTGAAAAAATAGTTGATCACACAATGCAACGGCTACTTTCAATTCAGCCAGTAAGTTCCAAGGTTGACTTTGGTGGACTGAGACGGGTGTATAATGCTGTGCTCGCCTCTACTCGAACACTTTCAGCACTGGGAATACCAACCTCAAACTGCTTCGTGATGTTAAAGGGAGTTTTACCGAGGGTTTTACCGAACGAACTACGTGTTGACTTTCATCGCTACTACGGCGATTCAAAGGAAAGTGAAATTCGCACGGACCAGACAGATGAAGCAAAAAGTAATTCGTCTGAATATTCCTCAGTATCTACGCTCGGCGACAAACAAGTAGATTGTTTGCTTAAATTCTTGAAAAGAGAGGTGGAATCACTTGAAAAGGCGAACGAGGCGAAATCGCACACCAACACAACTATAGCAAAGGCGCTGAATCAACCAAGAACTGTCAAAACAGCATACGGATTATTTGCAGCAGAGGCAAAAGAAAGCTGTCTGTTTTGCGAAAAGGAAAATCATAGTACGATGGAGTGTTATAGTGGCAAAAGTTTGTTGGATAAGAAGCAAATATTGAGAAACGAAGGTATGTGCTATCGATGCTGCAAAAGGGCCACAATGCTAGGACCTGTAAGGTAAAAGGTTTTATCTCCGACACTCTTTCTAATTTTCATTAATGATCTCCTATCCACCACCTCTAATCCAATCCATTATTTCGCTGATGACAGTACTCTTAGCTTTTCATATGACTTCACGCTTTCTGCACGACCCTCTTCGTTACAAGTGGAACTTGAACAACAACGTTTGTTAAGCACGTTAAATTCTGACCTTGACATCATAACAAGGTGGGGACTACATAATAGAGTTGAATTTAACGCTTCTAAAACCCAATGCTGTCTTCTGTCGTCTAAGCGTAATTTAAACCCCCAACCTTTATCCATGAATGGTTCTTGCATCAAAGAAACTGAAAAGCTCTCAATTCTCGGTATGTGCGTCAACAATAAGCTTCGTTGGAACGACCACATATTTGCCATCGCCAAAAATGCTACGAGATGTTTAGGTTTCCTAAAACGGTGCAAGATGTACTTCACTCCCTCAGATCTGGCTACTATTTACAAGGCGTATATTCGCCCTAAACTCGAATACAATTGTATTGTCTGGGCAGGTGCCCCCAAGACCACATTGCATCTATTAGACAGAGTTCAGAACCGCGCGTTAAAACTTATTGGTGACGTTCATATCGCGAAATCAATCGAATCGCTTGAACATCGTAGGAATGTTTCCTGCCTGTCATTGTTTTATCGCTTTTGCCATAAGCGGTGTTCAAAAGAAATATCCAGATGCATCCCGCCTATTCTCCAACCCATCCGTAATACCCGTGCCTCAACTCGAGCTCACGGGTCTACCATTAAGCCTATCTTCGGACGTACTAACCAATTCAGAGATTCCTTCTTTAGCCGCACGATTGTTATATGGAATGATTTGCCTGATTCTGTGTTTCCGCATTTTTATGATCTGCAGTCGTTTAAGACTCGCATGCATGGACATCTCATCTTTTCCTCTCCCTAATTTTCTTACGCCCACGCTGTGCTAAGCATTATAAGGGTGGAAACCCCTTTAGCGTGTGTACATTATAAAAAAATTAGCGCGACAACTGAATTTGCCAGTAATTGGATTGCACAACCTGAGCGTAATTCCTTTTGGAAGTGATAGGCCTGGATCCAAAAAGATGTGCAACAAGGCTCGGTTGGTGTTGCGTAGTCAGTATGATGAACAAGCTGTAGTATTGGATGCGATCGAGGTCCCGGAAATATGTTTTGACGTGCTCGCAGTGCCTCATGACCGTACATCTACTTATTTCCACAATCTGGTATTAGCTGATGCAAGAATCTCTGAACAACGACTTGAAGAAGGAATCAACATTCTAATTGGCGCCGACTCTTACTAGCAGTTTGCTACGGCAGAGATTAAACGCCTCACTGCCAATTTGACTGCCATAAACACTATATTGGGCTGGACTATTCAGGGCCCATCCAACCTGCAATCGCCTAGTTCTAATATAAACTGTGCAACGTCCCTTCACGTATGTGCATGTGAAGATGTAGATAAGTTTTAGGCAGCTAGAAGTTTTTGGAATCTCCTGAAAGTGGTAAAGGGGTAGTAATGGCTTGTCCTTTAATATTCGTAGAACTGGAAATAGATACGAATTCTCATTACCGTGGAAAGCCATTACCAAACACCTCGATGACTACAGAACAGGTGCTTTAGTACGCATGCAGGCACTTGTCCGGAAATTGTGAAGAGCTGGTAGGATCAAAGAATATAATGCGGCTATGAACGAGATGATAACTACTGGCATAGCTGAAATTGCTCCTGAAACAGCTGCGAACGAAAGCCGTGTCTATTATTTACCACATCGCCCAGTGTATCGTGAGGATAAGGCAACATCGAAGCTGCGCTTTGTGTTTGACGCCTCGGCCCATGCACCAAATCGTTCGTCGTTAAATAATTGCTTGGAAGTCGGTGAAAACCTGTTGCCGGAATTGCTAATGATTTTGCTTAATTTTCGCATCGGACAAATAGGAATCGTTGCAGACATCGGAAAGGCATTTCTGCAAATTCTGCTTGATAAGTCCGATAGAGACAGTCATCGTTTCCTATGGTTTAACGACTCAATCGATGGTGACAGAAATGTACCTGCAGTGCAGATTTATCGTATAACCCGGGTTACGTTTGGAGTCACCTGTAATCCATTTCTTCTCGCGGCAACCTTGCGGAAGATAATTGACGAAGCCAGGTTGTAATATCCAGAAACTTGTGAGACGTTGCGAAGTTCCTTCTACGTGGATGGTTTCAGGCGACTCTTATCCTCAAGGGTGCTTCTATGACACTTCGGAAGTGGAATTGTAATAGCGAAATAATTCGAAGGCAGTTTTCAACAAGTGATCGGAGTCCGAGAACTCAAAAGGTTTTGGGTCTTCGATGGGTAGTACTAACGGATGAGCTGGAGGTGGATCTGGATCCAGTCGTAAAATTGCTGAAATCAGGGTCCCTACCAGCCACAAAAAGAAGTGTCTTGAAGGTTATGGCAAAAATATTTGATCCGTTTGGTGTGTTGAGTCCTTGGACCGTACGATTGAAGGTACTCTTTCAAAATATATGGCGACAAATCTGGATTGGGACGAGGAGCTGCCTACCGATTTGCAGAAGGTGTGGGCTGCGTGCCGAGACGAGATCCAGGAACTCGAAGAGATTGCGATACCTCGTCACTTCTTAACTAAAAGGGACTCGATAGAACTGCACGTCTTTGCGGATGCCAGTCAGTTTGCATTTGGAGCTGTAGCATACGCTAAGATAACAATGGATAACGACGGAAATGTGTCAGTGAAATTTACTTTAAATAAATCCTAGTGGTTCCTATTTATGGACGGACTCTCAGATCGCTTTGTTTTGGATCCAGGGATCGGGAAAACGTTGGAAACCATACGTCGAGAATCGAGTCATGGAGATAAGAAAATTGACTGATGTTTCATCATGAAGACACTGTCCAGGTTCAGTAAACCCGGCCGATCTTTTAACAAGGGGCATCACTGCGTCGTTGATGGTCAATTCGTCGGTGTGGTTTAATGGACATTCTTGGTTGCAAGAAAAGTTAAGCTTGACTTCTTCTAACGATATTAACGTTTCACTATGTGCGCTTATGCTGAAGAAAACCAAAAATATAGTTTGAAGGACGAAACATCACCAATACTTAATTGTGAAGACTTCAGTTCTTGGCAGCGTCTATTACGAGTAACAGCTTACGTGCTCCGAGCTGTTGATGGTTTTAAGGGCAAACCACCGGTTTCACAGCATCTATCGGCGGAAGAAATAAACCGTGACGAGAAGTACTGGCTTCACATAGTGCAACGCTTGTACTTCTATGAAGAAATTGTGGCTCTTCAAAGAAAAAGGGGTATTCATTCTAATTCGAAGTTAATAACGCTTTCTCCCTTTCTAGATGACTGTGATGAGTTCTTGCGAGTAGGAGGGCGACTTCAGTTTGAAGTTGATAACGTTGGCGAAGTTCATCCTATCATCCTTCCAAAGTCATCCCACATTACAAAGCTAATCGTAATCGACGCCCACAAAAGGGCATTTCATGCTTTTGCGCCACTTCCTAGAGATAGGATTCTGGCATTACGCTCATTCGAAGTAACTGGAATAGACTTTGCAGGTCCTTTGTATGTGACCCAATCCAGTCAACACAAGAAAATGTACATCCTATTGTTCACCTGCGCGGCTGTCCGTGCTGTTCATATCGGGGCTACCACGAATCTCTACTGGCCATAAGAAGATTTATAGCGAGGCGGGGTGTTCCACGTATAATCTACTCCGATAACGCGTCGACGTTTAAAAGGGCATCTTTAGAGTTCAGACAACTCAAAGATATGACGACAAGCGAGCGATTTCTTGGATTTTTGGGTGAATTTCGAATAACGTGGAAATTCATTGTCGAACGTGCGCCATGGTGGGGAGGCTTCTGGGAGCGACTTATAGGGGTAGTTAAAGCAGCCCTTAGAGCAGCCATCGGTAAATCAACGTTAAACGTTGATCAACTTCAAACATTGCTAATCGAGGTTGAGGGAGTCGTCAATTCCAGACCATTAACGTATTGTGGAAGTGACATACTGGACCTTGCCCCGCTTACTCCAGCGCACTTCATCAATTGTGTGAACCAAGCCTCCGATGAACGACCAAACGATTAAGATCCTTACACCACGTTAAAGGTCCATTGGGTAGCAGTATACGATTCGGAGATGTGGTGCTGTTAGAAGATTCGTCGTTACCACGAACGCTTTGGCATCTAGCTATAGTGGAAAAAAACCTTTCCTGGAAGAGATGGAAAGATCCGAGCTTGTGAGATTCGTCTGGGCACTGGCTCTGTTTATAGAAGACCAATACAACTCTTGTATCCTTTATAAATAACTGAATTTGTAAATTTGTCGCCGGGAGGATGTTGAAAATATTGATAATCTATTTCTAATATAATTATTAACGAACACAAAGTATGCATACACATACATACATGAATTATAACTTGTTCTTTCTCTTTTCTTTAAAAATGTAAAATTGTATTTCATACGAAGTCAGTTGTTCTTCAATCATCATCCGACACAGGTCGTCTATTATAATAAAATTGTACTACTATTAACGGATCGAGTTTTATTTCCAACGAAACGGGTTCTTAAGAAAAAGTCATATTTTTCAAATCCATTGTATTCGAAAATAGCTTAGCCACTGTTTTAGCCATCGTTTTTGAGGAATAAATCCAAGTTTTGTATTGAGAATTGGCTATTATATTTCAATTCATTAATTTTTTTTCTTCTAGTCAAAAAAGTTAGGCTTATTATGTAGTATTTAGTATAACTTTGTGTGTCCTAAAAACTCGGCTACGCTATGTTTAGTTGAAGTTGTGCCTTAGCAAAATATTGTATTTTTCTTTGTATTTAAATAGCACAATAATCTAATGTTCTAATAACGCTATAATATTACTATAATGTACTGTTGATGTTTATTTTTGTGTGCAGTTGTCTAATTCACTCTCTATGAATGTACAAAAATCGAACTCCCTCATTTCTATCTACATTTCTTTCGTTTTGCCTTCTGTCATTTTTTCTAACATTTTTTTTAATGTTAAAGCGAATTTAGACTATAGCCGTGCGAGAAAAAATGAGCAGGCCGATTACACTTAATTTAAGTTGTAAATAGCCAGAAGAGATTGACACTACGCGAATGTTATAGTTATTTTATAGTAAGATCTGAAATATTATTTATAGCATTATCTATATATATATAAATGGATCGTGGTTTGTTTGGATGCTTAAAACTTGAAAACGGCTGGACCAAATTGGATACTTCCTTTTGCGAGTTTGTTCGTAATTGCTTCGCGAAGTTGGTTCAGCCCCGCTAGGTGGCTGGAACGATTTGGCTCAAATTTACACCATATAATATTAAAATAAAAAGAAAGTCGTTGACAAAATTTGGACCCGATAGGTGGCGCTGGGGTGGAAAATGTAGTTTTCCCTGTATATAATCTTCATATTAAGAATATTCGAACAAGTGTACATTTTTTCCCTGTATAAGTGTCGATTCTATAGTTTTCTGGATTGGTGAGTTGGTTTGTTATTGGGGTGTAAGTGGGCGGTAGGTCAGTGGGCGGGAGGTCAGTGGGATGGGGCAGCCGGGAAACGCGGGTGTCAGTGGGCGGGTAGCAAAGCATAATTCTACCGAATTGTATTTGTATTTTTTTCAGACCACAAATATGAAAAATTTTTATTTTATTTCGTTTCATTCCGCGCTCACCTTTTCCATCAACTACGAACTTGATTTTCCCCGGTGGAAATTATCCCGTGTTTAGAGGCCCTTTGCTCCTACGCTTCATACGAAGCTCTAATTGGTTCAACGACTGGGTGAACATTTTTTTCCTGATCCAAGTGGTATCACAGTGGACCATTATGCCTGAAACACAAACACGCTTCAGCTTCGTCTTCGCTGCGTTACGATGCAGCCGCTTTACATTTGCTTTGAATGACTTTTCTCTATATGGCATTTTCAAGAGAGAGTTCTGCCACAGTTCTCTGCCTTGAACTATCAGGCAAAGCAAATGTTCAGCACTTTTGAACTAGAGCTTCCTTTTGTAGCTTCGTTACGTAGCATTACGTTTTTCTTTACGATTGCCAAACGAAACGTTGAAGCCGAAGCGATATTGCATTAAAATCGTGTGGCAAAACTCGTAAACGTCAGGCGAAGCCGAAGCTGAAGCGTGTTTGTGTTTCAGGCATTATTGTGTGTCGGTTTCACTGATAGCCACCTTAACCTAACCTATTTTTACAGCGTTCTTTGGTTTCCGTCGAGAACGCGTTCATATTAAGCAGTTTTCACGTAATGGAGTGTTAACGGTTGCGCGAGTGCACTGTAATCGTTTTTAAAAAGTTGACCCTTTTTTATTTAATCTGCACATATGGTCATCTCTGATGACAACACCTTCTGTATAAATTTGGAAAAGTTTAAATTTTAAGTTTTATTTATTTTGATTTAATTTTAATTTAATTTTATTGTTAATTTTATTTTTATGGGTTGATTTTTTAATTCTGCATATTAACTTGCCGTCCGGGTGCGTTTTATTGTAGCTGGCCAAATATTTTGATCAATTTTTAATCCACTTCCTAAAACCCGATTATAATGAAACTGCACAAATTTATATACAACACTATAAAAATTTGGCAGTGATCGGCCTTCAAGGAAGGGCTCACATATAAATTTCTTAAAAATTATCCATTCGTTTACTTTTAGGCGCATAAAATTAGAATCGATTATGAACATTCCATTTCATAATAAATGTATTGTTTAATTTAACAGTTTTTTTTTTGCATTTTTATTTGTTTTGAGTTTATTTTTTGCGTTTTAGTAGAAATGTCGTTTGAGTTGATTTTTTATTCTTTATTTAATAATAAATAACGGTTCGTGGGTGCTCCGCTTACCTGCACACATGAACCCCAGCTATCTTCTTACCACCTTTCTTCGCTTCGCGGTCCGCACGCAATTGTGTAATCATTTTTAAAATACTCAAGAAATTCTAGAAATAAATGTGATCCCTACGCAAATTTTCTCTGTTTCTGAAGTGTATTGCGATGTTCTGCTTAACTACGGTATTACGGGGCTTCGGCTTAGGAGATCCAAACGCCCCCACCGCCCTGCCTTCAAAATCGCCATATTGTTTGGTGGAAACGTTTTAGTTTTTTGTTTTTTCTAAGGTGTTTGAAACATGTTTTTGGGTTGATTTGTATCAAATAATATATAATAGATAATTAAAAATATATTGCTAACATTCAAACCCTTTCTTCGACTGTAGTAGAATCAAAAAATTGCTTTCAAATCAAATTCATTTAGGAGGCGTGTTTAAAAGTAGGAGATAGATTATTATATCATTACAACAGATTTTTTTGTATGAAAAGAAGCACAAAAAATACAAAAATATGTAAATATGTTTTTTATATGGGCAAACACAATTACATACATGAAATACCACGAAAATTAAAAAAAAATGTATCACTCTTCTGGTAAAATTGAGCAACGCCCATAAAAATGGTAGAACAAATGTATACCTTCATAAAAAACCCCAGCCTATAGAACAAATGCACACTTTTCAATGCTAAAAAAATGCTACGGGACGCCTTTTCATACACACCCCCTTAATGAGCTTTTATTGAAAACTCAGTTTTTTTACTCTTCTCGGGCGAAGGGGTTCCTATTGGTCTCATTTTTTAAAACTGATAGTTACCTGTATTACTTATCATTTGATACCAATAAACCCCTAAACCTGTTTCAAAAACCTTAAATGAAAATAATTTGGGAGCAAGAATAAAAGCAGCACATGCGGAATCAAACTCTTTATTTCGTCCTCTTTCAGAATGCAATGTGAAATGAAATTTTTGTGTAGTGAAATAAGGTTTGTATAAAGCTTTTCAGCTTTCTCATGAATTATTTCAGAACGTTTGTAGCGCTAAACGTAGCTAAGTCGCTACGAACTGAACTTACCCTGAGCGCTCTGATTCAATTGTAGAACACGATTGGGCACGGACTCTAATGCTTGGTTTCTAATAAATATTTCTATGATTATTAAAATAATATATCTACCAATATTTATTATTATTATTACCTTCTTCAGAACAAACAGCTTCGTCAGTAAGCTTTCGTTTAACATGTGGATGTATTTGCATCAAATGTAAAATTTGCAAAGTGCTTAGAGTGCTCGATAAATTTATTCTGTACGTATGGAGCACACACATTCGATTCTTTGAGCGCTCCATTGCCACTTCGATTTTAGTTTTCAACAGAAATATGTAATACAAAATCTGTATAGAATACTTTGAAACATGAGTCAAAATTAAACGAAATGTTTGCCTATGCTTCCCAAACTACAACAACTGTTTATATGTAATGATGTTTTGCCTGTATAAGCATAAGTCATTGTTTTTCGTAACCAAAACCAAATATCATATTTATATATGCAAAGAGCGACCGGAATGTTTGTACAAAAACTTAACTAAAAGAAGGTTAAACCCCATCATAACCACCACAAAAATTATATATAATAAAAATTAAATGTTTTAATCTAATAATGGCTCTTTATACATTCGGTGTTGGTTTCGGTTAAGCTTAAGAAGTTGTATTTTAATTTGCAAAAAGGAATGTCGGTCATGCTCTCAGATGCATTGTCACATTTCCCAAAAATTCAAGACAAAAATATTATGTGGAAATCAGAAGCACATCCGACAATATGACACTGAACAATTTTCACAATAAATTATTTACTTAAGTCGGGAATCACATCAGCTGTTTGGCAAACGTTGCCCCAATGGTTGATGTTGTTATGCAGCTTTAGATTAGATTGTTCGAATCCGATAAGATTTTGATCGCGCTCTTCTGTACTTTCAGGACGACGAATACAAGCAAAGGAATTTTCTGGTTTATGTGAATTTGTGTTCCATTTCCAAACCGTGCAACTTTGGCAGCATAATTGTGGTTTCAAGTTTCGGTTGTTTTTTGAAATTGTTTTTCTTGAAAGCTTCTACAATTTTTTTTTATTAGCTCGATTTCGTTTATGTCTGCATGTGCGGATGGAATTTTGTAATTGATTTTAAACTAACTTCCCATTGAGCTAGAAACTTTAAACATAGCTCAGAAATGGATGAACATTGACAAATCACAAAAAAAAGATAACAAATCGTCAAAAAAATAAAAAAAATAATTCAACGCGAGTTTGCAATTTTTTTCAGATCAAAGCAAACTACTACGCATAGTACTCGTTTTAAACGTTTTAAATTAAAAATGTATTTTTATTTGCTAACATGTTTATAATTAATGTTACTTTTTACTTAAACTTGCTCAAACTACTTTTCAATTTAAATCAAGAAAAATAGTTATTTAGATTTTTTTTATCAATTTTTTTTCTCAAATAGATTGTCGCATTAATTTTTTGGCGTTCCGAAGAAATTGGCTATCAAATACGATTTAAACTTGTTGTAGGGCATGTTTAATGAGATCGAAAGATTGTTCAAGTGTCGTCTATGGCAGAATCCGTTAACAGTTCATCGCTCTCTGCAGTGACGGAGGGGCACGACGGCAAAACTCCAAAAAAATCACGACGCAATAAGCAACCACAGTTGCATGCAAAACTTTTTCAGCAAAATACGTCATCGTCATCTTCGTCGGTGGATTTATTAAATTTTGCTGCTAAGGACACCAAGGATAGCAAAAGGCAAAAACAAACAAAAAACTATAGAAAAACGAACCAGAGTCAGTTGAATGAATCTAACGAATCATCTATAAAAATCGATCGTAAGAGGCATCTTGACCCCCCAGCGGAGAAACCGACAAGTATGTATACTAAATTACTGTAATTCTAATAGATCGAAAATCAGGATCTTCATGATGAGTGTTAAACTCATTCAACGCTTTTAATTGCGAGATTGGAAAAAGTATTGGTTTTCTTAATTATTATTTATAATAATCAGAGTGAAAGTCATGAACGACCTATAAATTCTTATTTCGTATCTTATATTCGGTTTAAGGTAAGACTACTTAAAAATTCATTGCATACCATATAATTATTTTCTTGTTTTAATACATAAGCCACTTCATTTTCTGGTTTTCGAGTAATTAGAACTACTGCAAGGCATTTGCCGTTATAATAATTTATTTCTATTAACAATTGTTCATAATAAATCACAATTTTAGCATCTAAAGAAATAATTGAGAAAACGGATTTAAGTACTCCGCTGAAAAAACGGAGATACCACAACATATTTTTAGATAAAAGTTCTACAAGTACACCACTCATAAAAACTCCAGAGGTTGCGGCAATTCTATCTATCCCAACAGTGGACTGTGTAGCTCAGCGCACGCGTTCCAAGACTGTCTCACCACAAGAAACTACGAGAAACACAAGACAGGTGGAAGTGAAAAGTAATCTCGATAAATTAAACTGCGTTGATACTGCTGCAACGACGCCAAATAGAAATAAAAACAATCTTCTAAACTATTATCGGAAAACTCGCAAAATAAGACATAGTCGGAGTTCAGCAACGAAGAGGTACGACTGCAACGACAGTTCCTCTGATAAAAGTGACAACCCAAACGCTATTGCTGCTGCGGTACAGACAAAAGCAACTACATCAAAGCAAGCAGCACAATCACAGGCGGCTGAATCAACCAATTCAGTTTCAATTCAAACCAAATCTGGTGCTAAGCAAACTAAGAGCAACTTCTTCTCATCCGGGAGAGGTGTTCTTTTCGTCAGTGAATGTGATAAAAAGAACAGATCAGCTATCTCAAATAAAAGCAAGTGCCAAAAGTCGCAAAAATCCTCTGTTTCATCAGCTGCGTCTACTACTACCAGAGTTGACAAAAATCGAAAATATCGAAGGGCTTCAAAAGCTACTAGTTCGGCCTTGAATTTTAGAAATTTTCAAGTTTTATCATTAGCTAGTGACGAAACTGACGGAGCAGAAGAAAGAACAGAAGGTAAAGTAAAATTTTACAGATTTCTTAGGTTTTTGCGAATTAAGTTTAGTTTCTTCAGTTCTTTTTTGAACACAATTATGTACCACTTCAAAGGTTTTGACACGAGACTATACGAAATCTTATCTCCCTCATTGATTGTTTCATAAACTTGTTAATTTTTTTTTTAATTTTTTTTTTAATTTTTTTTTTTTAATTTGCTTTGCACGTTGTTGCAGTTGTAGTCGTTAATGTTGTTGTTTTTCTATTTTTATTGAATGCCTTCTATTTCGTTGTAAATATTTGATAATTATTGTTATCAACATTGAGACTTTCTTATTTACAATTATGAAAACATAGTTGCTGGTTCAACCACTTGTGGCGCAACTCCTACAAAACACCAAAAACTGAGTGAGAACTTAACGAACGGAGACGAAAAGTGTTTTTTGATAGTTGACTCGCGTTCTGCATTAGTTGCCGCTAGCACCAAAACCAGTAGTACAGTGGAATCGACATCGTCATCATTTTCGTACACGACGACACAAAATCCGCCGTCTGTTTGTTTGCCACCACAGCCACTAAAAGCTACAACCTATATCAGCCATTTCCCAACGTCTATTCTTCAAACGGGCTATCCATCGTCGATAACGACGACGGGATATACTAAATCCCCGAACCTGGGGGCACGTTTAGCTTGTAGTGGTGGTGCAAGTAGGGAAGTCCCCTTACATTCACACCAAAATCATAATCATATTGATCAGCAACAACGACAACAACTGCAAGGGCAAAATCATTCACAATCTTTTACACAAAGTACTTCGATATTACAAACGCCATCGGCATCTTCTACAACCATCTTAAATCTAAATCAATTAACAGGAGCAACAGGAACATCTTCGGCAGGAACTCAGCACCAAAATCAAGTTGGCGGTGGTAATACTTTGGCTGCTGGTGTTAATACCTCAACTAATTTACCAACCGATCCAATAGAGCCAAGCGAAAATTTATTATCGTTCTCATCATCATCCTCGCAAAATTTGAGGCGCAGTTCACGTGGCAAAACGGGTTCTTGTGTAAGTAGCTCAACGACGCAACACGGCAATAGCAATAGTGGTGTAATTGCTGCGTCATCATTGTTAACGTCGTCATCGTCAACGGCTGGAGTTGGAGCACCTTCAACAGCAGCAACCGCTGGATCTACCACGAGATCAGCAATTCTACAGCCAGGTTATCTTTATAGCTACAGGACGACTGTTGGTACGTCTACCGCAGTTGCCGCTACATCTACTCATAATAAAGTAACTGGTAAATAATTAACATTACAAATTAAGTATAATTCATAATAGAACCAAAAAACTTTAAGCTTCTTCGGATGCGGCTAATTACAATTTAATGGCACAACAACCTGTTGGACCGTCACACACAGGTGGACAATCAAATACAGGTACACAAATTAAAATTTTTATTGTTCAATCTATGGCTGTGTGGTCCGGTTGTTGTGGCTTTCCACAAAAAAATATCAACCGGTCCCAATTTTTAGCCAATGTCATCCATTTTGACATTATGCTCTACCACATCCTTTTAGTATAAGTTTGGCTTGCCCATGCTGCCATATCGCATATCCTACCACAAAGGATTTTCCAAGCAGAATCCTCTTCGCTCATGCGAGCTAGGTAACCTGCCCACCAGAGTATACCCAGCTTAATTTTCTTCACAATGTAAACACCCCTGTAACGCTCGTAGATCTAATCATTATGCAAAGAGTCCCCTAACTCGTCAAGGATAATTTGGGAAATGATTCTTGGGTATATTCTAAAAAAATCGTTCTACAGTAAAAGTCTATCTCCAATGTTGACATCATTTATCGGGGGTTTAAGAAAACGCTTACTTTGGTATACCCTGGCTCATTTTAACAGAAATTGCTCTTTTTAAACTAATACGTTTAGGCCTTTTTTACTTTCTTTTACTAGTAGTAAAAGTAAGTATAGTAATCATGAAAATTTTCGAACTCGGGATTTTTGCAGATTTACCTATTACCGTATCTCCTGAGTCAGAAAAAGCAAAAAAAAATCTCTGTCTGTGTGTCTGTGGCGCTGTGTCCACTCTACAGCCCAGACGGCTGAATTGATTGAGACGAAAATTTATATTTAAGCTTTTTACATAAATTGGGAGGGCCCAGTTGATTTTGGCGGAAATCGGCCAAACGGAAGTGGTAGTCGTAGTAGTAAACTACTATGAGAAAATGCATCCAGTCTGCAGGTAAATCCGTTTTTTTTATAGACACTTCTAACACGGCGACCACATCCACACCAAGTACTTCGAAACTACATGAATCACATCACAATAAGAGTTTTTCCTGTGCTATGAGAGCCCTAAATTCAAATAAAATGAGTCTTTCGATGGCATCGTCCATCGCTTGCAATGAGCTTGAGCTCGTCAATATCGTCACCAATTAGTGGAGGAACAACAGGAACCAGTTTGCATTATCATTATAATTCGCATAATTTACATCAGCCCCAACAAACGGCGATTGCTACTTCTCTACCAAACAATGCGAATTTTTTTGTCTATTCGACTTCGCCATCTGATCCCCGACAATATGGTCACTATCATCATCAACATCATCCGCCGCCACCGCATTTTTAAGCTTTTTACATAAATTGGGAGGGCCCAGTTGATTTTGGCAGAAATTGGCCAAACGGAAGTGGTAGTCGTAGTAGTAAACTACTATGAGAAATTGCCAAAAAAAAAAAATGGAAAAAAAAATTTAATATACATTTACTGAAGATTCTAGACCCGTCCGTAAAAGAAAGTCGTGTTGTGCCCACACCTCCATTTTTTAGAAGAAATTCTATCCTTTGAAACTGCGTTGAAATAAAGTTGATATCTTGTATAAGTGTTCAAATATCCAATTTCTATGCCTGTTCCATTTTTCTTGCTCATGCTAATTATTAAAATTATTATAACCACTTTTTGGATTTCACTGCGAATATTTATTAATGCTAACACTCACTTTTAATGACGATTCGAGAATAAGCTATTTTATTTCACTTAAAGCTGTTATGTATTTTTAACCTCTTGACCGTAGTGGGCTGGAGCACCATCATATTCAAGTTGCACCAAGTTCACAAAACGATCACAAACAAATTTATTGAAAGTGGGAAAGGACAACGTATGTCGGGTCAGCTAGTATTATATAATATAGATAATTGCCGCAACCCTGAAAAACGCCAAAAAAATTATATAAAAGTATTTGCCCTCACAAAATCGTCTTCCCCCAAAAATCAACCTACCCACCACACATGCCCAGTTACGCCATTTTAGCGACCTCGAAAACTGGTTTCGATACTAATATCATACCCCTCCCACACTCCAAATGTTCACCAAAAATGTTTAACTCGCATCTTTGCAAGCTTCATTCTTTGTATTTTGAGTGCAAAACTAAGAATGAGCAGACGATGAAATCTAAAAAAACGTCCTATTAATAAATTTATGCCATAGTATATTGGCATTATTGTAGCAATATTTATTAAAGATGAAATGTTTTTGTTCTTATTTTAAATTTATTTTTATAGCGGAAAGTTCAAATGCTACGGCAGCATCCTCTACTGCGCCCACAAGAACACCAGCTTCACATGCTGATTCGGAAAGTGATGACAGTGAGGTTGGGCGCTTGCAAGCACTTTTGGAGGCCAGAGGCTTGCCACCACATTTATTCGGAGCACTGGGTCCGCGAATGACCCATATTCTTCACCGCACAATTGGCAACAGTAGTTCATCGAAGGCGCAACAGTTGTTGCAGGGCTTACAATCTCAGGATGAGAGTCAACAGTTGCAAGCTGCAATCGAAATGTGTCAAATGCTCGTCATGGGTAATGAAGATACACTTGCGGGATTTCCAATTAAGCAAGTTGTACCGGCTTTGATAACGTTGTTGCGCATGGAGCACAACTTTGATATAATGAACAATGCATGCCGAGCACTAGCTTACATGTTGGAAGCTCTTCCGCGTTCATCTGGAACAGTTGTTGAAGCGGTTCCAGTTTTCTTGGAAAAACTACAAGTTATCCAATGTATGGACGTGGCAGAACAAAGTTTAACAGCATTGGAAATTCTTTCGCGCCGTCACAACAAGGTCATTCTGCAGGCGAACGGCGTGTCAGCCTGTCTTACATACTTAGATTTTTTTTCAATAAACGCCCAACGTGCAGCTCTTTCAATAACGGCGAATTGTTGCTTGAACTTACATCCAGAAGAGTTTCATTTTGTTGCAGATAGTTTGTCATTGTTAGCAAGATTACTGTCGCAACAGGATAAAAAATGTATTGAAAGCGTTTGCACGGCATTTTGTCGGTTAGTAGAAAGTTTCCAGCACGATCCCAAGCGCCTTCAGGAAATTGCAAGAAAGGAATTGCTTAAGAATTGCCAGCAGCTATTGGTTGTTACCCCATCAATCCTTAACACGGGAACATTTACAAGTGTAGTGCGAATGCTAAGTCTTATGTGCAGCAACTGCCCAGATTTGGCCATTTCACTTCTTAGGAGTGATATAGCTGCAACATTGCTTTACCTGTTGACTGGTTCCGCTGAACCGAACTCAGCCAGCACAGTTGAACTAGTTGCGCGAGGTCCATCGGAACTTTTTGAGATAACTTGCTTAATCGGCGAACTTATGCCAAGATTACCTGCTGATGGAATTTTTTCTGTTGACGCATTGCTTGACCGTCCTACATTGAACACACAAGATATGGTGCAATGGCAATGGCGTGACGATCGTGGAACGTGGCATACATATTCACCTATTGATTCTCGAATGATTGAGGCTGCTCATTTAAATGCTGATGATGAATTTAGTTTAAGTACTCTTGGTCGGACATACACAGTAGATTTTCATTCCATGCAGCAAATAAATGAAGACACCGGAACAACAAGACCTGTTCAGCGTAAAATTAATCCCAACTACGTTCCATCGACGTCCGGTCCTTTGGCAGGTCAAGATTTATCAGCAACAGCTGCTCCGACAGTTGTCCCGCCGCCCGTATTAACTACTGTTGTACAATCATCTACCAACGCGGCCACTATTTTATGCTCAACTGCGACAACCTCATCAGCAATAACTCAAGCAAAACGAAAAGCTTCTGTTGATGCTCGAATAGCTTGTCTTAGAGAAGAGCGAGGATTGGCTTCTGAATTCATCAAGAATCTTTTCAATGTTCTATACGAGGTGTACAGCTCTTCAGCAGGACCAAATGTTCGATATAAGTGTCTGCGAGCTCTTCTACGTATGGTCTACTATGCAAGTTGCGATTTACTAAAAGATGTACTTAAAAATCAGCTTGTTTCGAGTCAAATTGCGGGAATGATGGCCAGCAACGATTTACGCATTGTTGTGGGTGCTCTTCAAATGGCCGAGATCCTAATGCAAAAACTGCCTGACGTTTTCGGAACCCATTTTAGACGAGAGGGTGTCATATATCAAATAAATCAATTGGCCGACCCATTAAACCCTATTTGTGCCAATCCATCACCCAAACCAGTAGGAACTAACGCTAGTGGGTCTCAAAGTGCCCCACCTTCAGCATCCAGTCTGCAAGTAAATCCGTTTTTTATAGACACTTCTAACACGGCGACCACATCCACACCAAGTACTTCGAAACTACATGTATCACATCACAATAAGAGTTTTTCCTGTGCTATGAGTGCCCTAAATTCAAATAAAATGAGTCTTTCGATGGCATCGTCCAGTGGAACATCGCCGCAAATACCCGCCACAAGTTCGTCGCCATCGCTTGCAATGAGCTTGAGCTCGTCAATATCGTCACCAATTAGTGGAGGAACAACAGGAACCAGTTTGCATTATCATTATAATTCGCATAATTTACATCAGCCCCAACAAACGGCGATTGCTACTTCTCTACCAAACAATGCGAATTTTTTTGTCTATTCGACTTCGCCATCTGATCCCCGACAATATGGTCACTATCATCATCAACATCATCCGCCGCCACCGCATTTTCAGCCACAACACCATGTGGAGATTTTACCTTCGCCAGGCCCTTCATATCCATTAACATTCAATGCAACTCCTGTAACCAATGAGAGTCATTCCAGCAACGCCACGTCGTCGTCATCATCAACCAGTTCGTCTGCCATAGCTATTCAAACAAAAATGAATGACATGCTTAAACGAAAAGTTCCACCGAAAAGAAAATCACAATCTAGTAGCAGGTCAAAATCCAGGCAAGAAGATTCTGCAGTACATGACTTAATAAACCGTACAACAAGTAAGTATTAAAGTTTCCATTCAAACATGTTACAATAACCATAAAATTTATAATAATTCTTAAATTGATGAAATGGTTTTATTCAATTTTGCTCTCAGTATTTAGACCAAAGCCTACGGCATTCAAGGCATATTCTAATCCTTTAAAACAATAATTCTATGAAATTTTGGAGTATTAAAATTGACAAATTTGTTAGTTCTTAGCTTCAAATGCTCTACCCCATTATGCGATGTGTTGAAGATCGTATTTGGTGACGCATTTGCATTTTGATATTACTGCTCTCGCTTTTGGCTTATCTTCGCATCGGGTAATCAGAGCGCTGCTGTATTACTTTTTTTATAGATTTTGTAGGCAGGCATACGCATGGTAACTTGTTACTTGAATCGGAGGTTTTTATTTTACAATGCTATGTCTATGGAGCGGTGTCCCGAAACTGGAACTGGAAACCTTATTTCTTCAGCCACAAAATGCCATGCAAAATATCTTTGATAAAAGATATAAATACTTTTTTATAAAAATCTCGTTTAATGTTTATTGTCTCTGAAATGGCATAATTTAAAGAATTAAAATAAAATTGAACAGACTTAATTAACGAAACGGAATACAATTTTGCAATTTTGTTTTGTTAATGTTAACAATAGTCATTGGTTTTTAACTTATTTTCATTGTAGTTTCGTACTCGTACAGCCCCCATACAAATATTTTACAGAAAACACTTTTTGTAAAAATTTTGGAGACCGCGGGTTTACAGGGTCATGGGGCCTTTAAATACTTTAACATTGCATGTACAGATCATATGCTAAAAGTTTCAATGATAATGTCAACACTGGCTGGGCCAGTAGTGTTTTCTAAATAGTTCTGTAGGCATTTTTAACACTAGCGTAAACCCTTAACGTAAGACTGCCCATCTCTCCTATTTGTATTCATCTTAACTCTCCCCGAATATTTGCAATTTATCACTTTGATAAGAAGTTGTTGCTTCATCGAACTTACCTCGTAGTTTCTTTGATCAACACGTTTTTTTTAAATATTATTTTGCCACAGTATGTTTTGTTTTAAATTTGAATTTTTATTCTGACGAAATGCTGATAATGCAGTTACAAAATAAGAAGGGTTATTTTTATCAGTAAAGTTTATTTCTATTTTTTAGATATTTCAAGTAGTACAGGGCGAAATACTCCAAACTCAATCGGTGCAGGTACTAAATCAAGATTTGGTAATGGTGGAAGCAATAGTGCTGGCACAAGCGGAGGACATACAAAAACATCATTTTTAGCATCACTTAATCCAGCACGTTGGGGCCGCCAAGGATCTCACCACAGTTCTTTCACCAAAGACTCGAGTACAAATAACAGCAGCAGTAATAGTGAAAATGTTACAAATATCAGCAAAAGTATATCAAATGCAAACTTGATTGCAGCTGGTAATCGTGAAAAAGCTCGCCACTGGATACGTGAACAAGCTGTTTCTTTTGCAAAACGTTACATAGAACAAGAAATTATAAAATCATCAGCAACTGGTGGCTCAGTCCTAACACGACTCTCCTGTATAATTGCTAAGCTCAGTGGCAATTTTGATGAATGTCTTTATGCATTGCGAGAGCTGAAGCACATCCTAATCAAAAGTGATATATCGCCATTCGAGGTGAACCATTCAGGACTAATTAAGTCATTAATAACCTATATGACTTTAGAGGAGGGTATTGTTGCCCGTGATTCGCGCCTACGCGCATTCCTTCATGTATTTGCTGGGTTGCCACTTCAGCCAGTTATTAACTCAGGGCAGTTACCGAATCCCGAACCGTCGGTATTTAATGCATTTGTAGTCAAACTGAGCGGTTGCGTCACTCAACTGGAACAGTTTCCTGTTAAAGTTCATGATTTTCCAACAGGATCAGGAGGACGCTCAAATACAAGTGCACTTAAATTTTTCAATACACACCAACTAAAGGTATGTATCGGTTTTATTTTCATAAATAAACAATAAAAAATCTTTTAATTTTTTAAAAATATTTATTCAGTGCAACTTGCAACGACATCCAGATTGCGCAAATCTTCGACAATGGAAAGGCGGTACTGTTAAAATTGATCCATTGGCTCTGGTGCAAGCAATTGAGCGTTATTTAGTTGTTCGCGGGTATGGTGGCATACGTGGCGATTCAGATGATGACTCCGAGGAAGATATGGACGACAATGTGGCTGCTGTTGTCATGTCACAGAGTGGATTCAAGCACAAACTACAGTTTTTAATTGGCGAACATGTTTTACCGTACAATATGACAGTATATCAAGCAGTGAAACAATATTCGCCATTAGTTAATGATCAATCTGAAACGGACACAGACACCGAAACACCCCTAGGTAAGTTCATAATTCTATAGTTTAGAATTTGTTGCACTTTGAGATATCACCGCTTACTTACAAGCACGCAAGCACAAAAAATACTAGCCTGACATTATTCAGAATTGTCCGTGTAACTCGCTTACTCACGCTTGCACGCAAATACAAGCCTGAATTTCATGCATTGGTTAAATTAAACCAAACAAACTAAAGGCCGTTTATTCATATAGTTGGAATACATATAATTCTAAACGACTTCTGAACATCTGAGAGTACTGAACCTGAAAAAATGTTGTTTTCGCGATTTATGCTCGTCATCAACAAAATTTTGATCGCGTAATTCTGTATTCCGGCAAATATATGTAAAAGTGCAGTGCTGTGTATCGCTCAGTCGTTCAGTCGCAGTCGTCATCATCAGTACATCAGTCGTTCAGTCGTAGTCGTCATCATCAGTACATCAGTCGTTCAGTCGCAGTCCCGCAGTCGTCATCATCAGTACATCAGTCGTTCAGTCGCAGTCCCGCAGTCGTCATCATCAGTACATCAGTCGGTCAGTCGCAGTCGTTGTCATCAAGCAGTCGCAATATCATCAGTCGGTCACAGTCTCATTAGTTTTAAATCATTGATATACTACTATTACTTATTTCTTTAATTTTAAATAAACTTTACATTTGGGGGCTCAACCTTTTTGGATAATATTATAAAAAAAAAATACCCGTACTTTACAGTAAACGTTACATTCGCTTCAGTATATGAGTGCATATAAAAAAGAAACCAAACAGTTTCGGAGTGTTAAAGCAGATAACAAAAAACCTGAACAATCAACAGGAAAGAACGTGGCAATCAAAAGTGGAAGTGAGAAAGCAGTATAACACACGCTCACAATACCAAACTCAACAAAAGAAGTCAACGATGAGTAAAAAAGAAGAAAAAACCGCAGACAAATGTGGAACGTAGTTAACAACGGGCTCCGCTAAAAATAAAGTCGATAAAAGTATTGAAGTGAAAATGCAGCAAACGGTAGAACAGAATAATAGGAGCTTGCAAAAAATTATTCAACTACTCACTCTAAGAGTCCCCGCACACTAGAGACTTTTTTATCGGCCGATAGTTTGGTCGTTTTCGGCTGCCAGTGCGCACACTGTGCCGATTAAAAAGTCGGGTTAGTGGTGAGTGCACAAACAAAGACAAAGTTGAATGGCAATCGTGTCTCACATTCAACTTATTTATCGGCCGATACCAAATCGTTGTGTCTGCGCACTTGCATACATGTTCATACTGATTCAAACTATCGGCCGACAGAAAGTCTCTAGTGTGCGGGGACTCTAAAAATACAAGCAGATGAACTAAGGCAAAACGATTCGAAAATTTCAGTCGAAAATATCAGTCGAAAATTTTGAAAAAATTGTTCCAGACTTCGATGGAGAGACATTTCCAGTAAAACATTGGTTTCAAAATTTTGAACAAAATGCCGATGCCTACGGTCTAAGTGAAAAGCAGAAATATGTACAAGCACGCGGTAAAATGACAAACACAGATAAATTGTTCCTGGATTCTGTGTCTGTGAGCGCGTACCGAGAGTTGCGTTTGTTGTTGGAGAATGAATTTGACAAGAACTATTCTAGTGCAGAAATTCATAAGCAGTTGAGTGAAAGGAAAAAACGCAAGGAAGAAAATTTCTCGAATATGTTCTGCATATGAAAACAATTGCCGCGCTTGGAATGGTTGACACTGACTCCGTTATACGATATATTGTAGATGGTTTAAACAAAAAAAGTAAGTTTAAATATAATATGTACAGCTGCAAAACACTTAAAGAACTCAAGGAGCAGTACGAAATTTTTGAGCGTATAACCCCGATAGTGACAAAACAGAGAAACAGCAGAACAGTAGTGTAAAAAAAATGTATATTCACGCGCTGATAAAAAGAAGCACTGTTTTAATTGTGGATCTTTAGATCATCTGCGCAGAGACTGCCGAGCGGAACAGAAGTGTTTCAAATGTAACCAAAGTGGACACATTTCCAAAGCTTGTCCTGGAGCGATGAAGAGTGAAAACGTTAATCATAATCGCTTTAAGAAAATTATGATAAAAAATGTTGGAAGTCGAATGCTTGGTCGACACAGGTTCGGATGTCACCGTCATAAAAGAACGTGTCTATAAACAACTAGATGACGTCAAGTTACAAAAGAGTTTTTCATCTCTACGTGGCCTGGGTAACAAAAAAACAAACATTTGGATATTTCAAAACTGAGGTTGCGGTTGATGGCATACTCACGCTACAAAAGTTTCTTGTGGTCCCAGACGATGTAATAAAATGCGATGGACTACTCGGATATGATTTTACAAAGAAGTTTTACTTTTCGTCATGCAGAAATGGTTATCAATTTTTAAATTCTCTATATTAACTTCACTTGCCCGTGTGTTTGTGGGTTTGTGTGTCATGGAATCTTGCGACCAATTTTTGACCCACTTCCCAAAGTCCTTTTTTATTGAAATTTTGCACACATGCATATCTCCGATGACAACACTTTCTATTAATTTGAGGACCCTCGGGCCACGGGGTCGGTGGGCTCCCCTACAAATATTTTACAAAATTTTACTCGATTTTCTTCAAATTTTATACACTTGTGTATCTCTGATATACAACACTTTTTGTAAAAATTTTGGAGACCTCGGGCCCGGGTTCGTGGGGCCCCATAACTTTTTTTTAAAAAATTATCCCGATTTTCTTCAAATTTAATACACATGTGTATCTCCGATAGACAAAACTTATTGTAAAAAATTTGGAGACCCCGGGCCCCAGGGTCATTGGGCCCCAACATTTTTTTTAAAAAAATTAACCCGATTTTTTTAAAATTCTATATACATGTGTATCTCCGATGGGCAACACTTTTTGCAAAAATTTTGGAGACAGGGTTTTTAGGGTCATGGGCCCCAACAAATTTTTTAAAAAACAGCCCATAAGAATTTTTTAAAAATTAGCTCGATTTTCTTCATATTTTAACACATACCCATCTCCTATTAGAGAATTTACATAAAAAATTGTATTTTTATGGGTTGTTTTTTCCTCTGATGTCAGAGGAAATTGATATGAATATAAATCAGATAAGTATTTATAATGTCGTTGAATCAAATGCTTATATTGATGTTCCTCCGCAGTATATGAAAGTCGTTAAAAAATGATCGATAGTTATCAGCCAGCCAACATAAGTACATAGTGCCCAGTAAAATTGAAGATTGTGCCAGATGGAGAAGTCGAACCATTCCGGTATGCACCAAGTCGACTCCCAGTTAACGAAGATGAAGCGCTTCAGAACCAAATTGACTATTGGTTCGAAAAAGGCATCATACGCAAGTCTACATCTAATGTTGCCAGCAGAGTTGTCGTGTCAAAAAAAAAGGACGGCTCCTACCGCGTATGCATCGATTTTCGAAAGCTGAACAGCATGGTTTTGAAAGATTGCTTTCCAGTACCACTGATTGACGACGTGATAGAAAAGTTGCAATACGCCAAATATTTTACAGTCATGGATCTGGAAAATGGTTTTTTTCATGTGCCTATTGAAGAGTCGAGCAGACGATATACAGCGTTCGTCACTAAAAGTGGTTTATTTGAATTTAACAGAGCACCGTTTGGGTTTTGCAATTCACCAGCTGTGTTCATACGTTTTATCAATCATGTGTTTCAAGAGTTGATCACCGAAAACGTGATGGAACTGTAAATGGATGACATTATTATTTACGCTGCGTCAGCTAATGAATGTCTCTATAAAATGCAAAAAGTATTTGGACTGAAAATAAAATGGCAAGTGTCATTTTTTACAACAGATAGTCAACGTTCTTGGTCATACAGTTGAGAACGGTCAATTAAGGCCAGGCAGAAAAAAAAACAGTCGCTGTTAGAAAGTTCCCAGTTGCCCAAGGACATAAAATCTGTACAATCATTTTTAGGCCTTACTGGTTTCTTTAGAAGATTTATCAAAGGTTATGCACAAATCGCTCGCCCGTTGACAAACTTATTGCGCAAAGATGCACTGTTCCAGATTGAATGAAGAACTTGACCCTGTTTTTTTCTGGAGCAAGAAGACATCGGTGCAAGAGTCGAGTCAAAGCTTCTTCAGAAGTATCAGCATACATAAATAAATCTCAGAAAAACGACGCGCACATCCGAGCGGTTGCGGAAATTCTTACAAGTCGACCATATGAAAATTTCAAGACTAAATGAGGTCTTATATACAAGACGATAAATGGGAATGATCTGTTGGTTGTACCTAAGTCGATGGAGCGCGAAATTATCACAGACGCGCACAGCGATGGCCACTTCGCAGCACAAAAGACGATTCATGCCATCCAGCAAAGCTACTGGATACCGCATCTTGAAGCCAAAGCTAATCAGATTATCAATAATTGCATCAAATGCATAATACACAATAAAAAGTTTGTGTAAAAAAGAGGGCCACTTCCACTGCATAGACAAAGGAGACAAGCCGTTACATACTCTACATATTGATCATCTTGTCCTATGGATGCTACGTCAAAACACTTCAAGTACATTTTTGCAATGGTGGACGGATTCGCCAAGTTTGTGTGGTTGTATCCCACTAAATCCACTGGAGCCGAAGAAGTGCTGAAGAAATTCAATGAATGGTCTATCATATTTGGTACGCCTACCCGAGTGGTCAGCAATAGAGGATCAGCATTTACGTCAATAGCATTCGAAGAGTACATAAAAGCAAATGGCATTGAACACGTGCTGAGTACAACAGGTGTTGCAAGAGGTAATGGACAAATAGAACGTGTGAATAGGTCAATATTGTCGATAATAGGAAAACTGGCGTCAGATGAACCGTCAAAATGGTATAAATTTGTGGCTTATGGTATTCAACTATGTCCAGGAAGAAATCTCATTACAATGCATCCGCTACTCTATACGGGTAAGAAGACATCCCCTAACGCAACTAATTTGTTTAATCGTCGCTTTTCTAAGCGTAAAACGTAAAAATACCCACGATAGAGGGATAACTTAATACTCCCGTCACTGATTGATTTTTTATAAATACTTAATTTTCATAAAAAATTAACCAAATATAAAACTATCTAATAACAAGCATCGATATGCAGACGTATGCACTTCAAATTGTCTTTTTACAAGACATATAATTCAATTATTGTTAAGATATGATAGAAATAAAATTGTATAAAAAAAATGTATTGTCTGGTCGGTCGGTCAGGTGGTCCTAAGACCTAAGAATCTATGTAAAGTTTATTTAAAATTAAAGAAATAAGTAATAGTAGTATATCAATGATTTAAAACTAATGAGACTGTGACCAACTGATGATATTGCAACTGCTTGATGACAACGACTGCGACTGACCGACTGATGTACTGATGATGACGACTGCGACTGAACGACTGAGCGATACACAGCCCTGGACTTTTACATTCGGCCCTCCTGAAATTCGTCATCAGACCCCGATGACAACAGTTCCTCGTTTTCTGTAACAAACTTCCATAGCTTCATATGGTCGCAACTGGTAGCTGTAGTGATAGGACCTTCGGTTTGCACTGCTGCTTTTTTAACATCGTAACGCCCACTTCGCTTGACCTTGGTGACTTTATATGAGCCAAGGTATTCGCTCGCCAACTTTCTGCACGTAACAAATTGAGTAAGTTTTATTGCGACTAGGTCTCCAACTTTGTAGCCGTATTCATTTTTGCGTTTTCTGTCATAATTCGTCTTGTATGTTGTTTGCGCACTTTGTATCTGCTTTTTGGCTTCTTCACGCATCTTCTGCCTTTCGTCGTCAAAATTTGTAAACATCTCTTGCTCAAGCAACTCGGTGATTTGCTCCTTTATGTCATTTTTCATTTCAACGCCGAACATTAATTTAAAGGGTGATGTCTTAGTCGAGCTGTGAATATGTGTGTTGATTGCTTTTTGCACCTTTATGGCACTGATATACTACTATTACTTATTTCTTTAATTTTAAATAAACTTTACATAGATTCTTAGGTCTTAGGACCACCTGACCGACCGACCAGACAATACATTTTTTTCATACAATTTTATTTCTATCATATCTTAACAATAATTGAATTATATGTCTTGTAAAAAGACAATTTTAAGTGCATACATCTGCATATCGATGCTTGTTTTTAAATAGTTTTATATTTGGTTAATTTTTTATGAAAATTAAGTATTTATAAAAAATCAATCAGTGACGGGAGTATTAAGTTATCCCTCTATCGTGGGTATTTTTACGTTTTACGCTTAGAAAAGCGACGATTAAACAAATTAGTTGCGTTAGGGGATGTCTTCTTACCCGTATAGAGTAGCGGATGCATTGTAATGAGATTTCTTCCTGGACATAGTTGAATACCATAAGACCAAATTGGTTTTAGGATTGATTTATAGAGCAATACTTTACTATCCTGGCTTAGCTGCGACGATAATAGCCAATGCATTTTTGAAGGTTTTGTTTGGGGATTTTTCGTTTCTATGTGCCTTTACCATGTTAATCTTCTATCAAAGTGGACTATCAAAGTGGAAGCCTAGGTGGTTTACGTCTGTTCGTTGAGGAATTGGGTGATCATTAATCATTGGTGATGAGCAGCTGCTCTTATTTAAGGTAAATAAGGTATATGGTAAATAAGGTATATTATGTGGGCTCAGTGGATACAAGGCTTTCTGAGCAGAAGGTTCGTGGTTCAAATCCCAGTAACACCAAATGTATTTTTCACGGCCTTGGACCGCAAAGGTCTGTTGCGCCAAATATTATTATTTTCGTTTCTCTGAGGCAGTTGCCGGATTCTTGCTTGAACATAAAAAAGCTGTGTCCTCTGCAAGTGATGCAATTGTTAGAGGAATGGACCCAGGACGCTACTTTGTAGAACGCCAGCATTAATGGGATTTGTTCCGAAGATAAAACTATTATATTTAATGATAAACTTACAATTTTCCAAGTAGCTTGTTAGAATGGTATGTAAGTTAGAGCGTAAGCACATACGAATTTTGTGTGCAAGCCCTACATGCCAGACTTCGTTGAATGCTTGAGCAACGTCTCGGAATACGGCAGAGTAATATTGTTTTTCTTCGTACGCATTCCTTATGTGAGAGACTAGTCTGTGAACTTGTTCAATTGTTCCATGTTTTTTCTAAATCCAAATTTATGTTCGGGTATAATATTTGTACTCTCTATAATTGTTTGGATTTTTGATATTAACAACTTTTCGAATAGCTTCGATAGAATTGATAGAATCGGCCTATATGAGGAGACTAGGGTTCGGTTCTAACCAGATTTGTGTAAGTAAGTAATTTTTGGATAATAGCCGCCAGTGCGTAAAATTCCACGTAGGTAATAGATATCTGACTGCAATTTGGGGCAACTCCTTAACCATTTTACATGAAATCCTCTCGGTTCCTGGTGATTTGTTGGGGTTTAAATTACAAGAGCACAAGTCTATCATCCTAAAACGAATCTGACTAGTAAGTTGATGATCCACCAAGGGATGGTTTGGCATTAACACATTTAGTAGATGTTTTGCGAATGCATTCGCTTTCTCAGCATCACTTAAGCCCAGTGATTGTTTGCCAAACGAATGGATGTTTTAGCGTTAGTTGGTCGTTTTGAACTTATAGAAGGTGAGAGGTTTATTTTACATAGTCTTGGAAGGTCTTTTCATTATTGGGTGATTGTGAGACTCTGCCAATCTCTTCTAGGTTTCCTTCTCGACCTCAAGAGAGTTTCAATTTCTCGATGCGTCATTCGTGTTTGACTACTTTTTATAACATTATTTGACATTGGAGTTGAGGATTTAGCAGCCTGAATCAATAGTTGCGTAAAAGTTTCGACTGCATACTTAATATCTCTGCTATTTCTTAACGGAATATTAATATTAATATACTTATGTACTTTCTAAAGGACAGCCAGTTGGTATGTCTACTAGTAATGCTTTTATAGGATTCGGTATAATTTGAATTAGTCGAGGATAGTGATTATGCAGGAGGAGTGATCCGAAGACATATAATGGATTTTTAAAATAGCAAGGTAATTACATGCCTTGTAGCCAGGTCGGAGGGAACTAAGTACTTCTTGCGCCGTTTAAGGAACATTTCGCAGCATTTTAAGCGTTGGCGAATATGTGTATTGCAAGTTTTTCAGATTCTTGAGTGCAAGTGTAATTCATGGGTAAAGGTTAGGGGTATAAAATAAGCTAAGACGACAAAAGACAGCATTGGGGTATAGACGAACGCTCTAAATTCTACTCTATTGAAATATGGAGTTGTCATATATATGCCGTCGCGATCGGACGTGCTGTGTGCTGCGCGTCGACACAAATAAAAAGCAACAACAAAACACAGCAATAATTGCAATAGCAAACAATAAAAATCTCGGTTCGCGTGTGCCAATATTGTTAGTGCAAAGTGCAGTGTGTGGTGTCCCATCCTCAACAGCTCAAATAAAGAATTTTTAATTCATTTTGTCGTGAAGGCATAACACTGGCAACAATTTGTGTTAATAACCCATTTTGAGACATACTCTTCTTAATTCGGTTTAAAGTAGCGGTAAGTTGTGTTTTGTGCGTTTGTTCTAGTTATGTTTGTTGTAGTTATGTGTGTTTTCAGAGTGGATCTCAGCAACATACGTGGGCTGAGAACAAATTCTTTTTCTGTGTTTAACCATGTACATGTCCACAGGCCAGCGATTCTGGCACTGAGTGAAACTCAGGTATTTGGTAATTCTGATGTATCGGAATTTAATCTGCCTGGGTATAGCTTGGTTGCATTATATTTTTTCTCGACGCGGACTCGCAATCTATATCCGAAGTGATGTTGCGTTTCAGCTTTTTCCTCAATTTAGCCAAAGTTCCAAACCGGAATTCAATTTCATTTGGCTCAAAGTTAAGGTACAAGAGCGCAACATCTACTACTGTTTCCTTTACAGAAGCCTCCACTTAGTCAGTGTTTCAACCCAGAGTGAGTTTGATGCACTGTCTGATTCAATCTGAAGAATTGACAAAAAACATGTAATCGGTATTGCGGGCGATTTCAATGTACACAATTCTGGGTGGCTTCGCCATTCTGGCCAGACAACACCCGAAGGAAGGTGTGTTAAGTTATTCGCTGACTTAAGTCACCTTACTCAGCTTGTAAATGAGCTTACACGAATACCTGACATTGGATATCATTCCGCTAACACCCTTGACTTGTTCCTTACCTCTCGTCCTGATAAATACTCCGTCAATGTATTATCGCCTTTAGGCTCGTCAGACCATTGTGTAGTATGAGCTAATTTCTCGTTAATAAACCATGTAGTTAGAGAAAAAACTCCCAAAAAAAGAGTATAGCAATACGAGAACGCCAATTGGGACGGCCTTAACAATTTCTTTGGGAGAACTAACTGGTCGCTATTTTTTCGTGATAGCAACGTGGATGCCGCCGCTGACGCAATCACAAACATCATTCTTATTGGTATGAGAAAGTTTATCCCTTTCTGGAATAAATCTATCAAATCAAAGGAATATGGATGGTATGACTTGAGCTGTAAAGAGGCTTCTAGGATTAGAGAGGTATGCTTTCGGTTTTACAAAGCAAAGCCTACCGAGGAAAACCAAAAAAAGTTTAAACGAGCAAGAAATGATTGCAATGCCCATCTTCGGCGAGTCAAATTCGCCTACGACGAAAAATACTACAATGTCCCAAAGGTAGTAAACATTTCTGGTCTTTCGTGAAAAGAATCAAAAATACAGCCTCTTCGCTCATTTATAATGGCATTCCAGTTGTCAGCTCTATAGACAAGGCCAATCTGTTTGCTGCGCATTTCGCAGCTAGCTCTACGCTTCCAGATTGTGCATTGCCGCCTCCTCCACCTCAGAGTATTGAACATTCTATGGTATAGATATTTATTCGTACTCGTGCAGTTGCTAGAGTTTTAAATGATCTCAACACACACAAATCCGCTGGGCCAGATGGTATTTCTCCATTAATTCTGAAGATTTGTTCTTCCAAGCAGGCAGGTGAACCGTCGTCTCCTTCTTCGTACCGACCCATAGTACTTACATCCATTCTTTCCAAGGTCATGGAAACGCTGATCAATTATCAGCTTAAGAAATATCTTAGTGACCGGCAGTATGGATTTCGTGGGCAACGTTCTACTGGTGATTTGATGGTATATCTCACCGAACAGTGGAACCGATCTTTGCACCGTTTTGGAGAATGCAAAGCTGTTGCACTAGATATTTCTAAGGCATTTGAAAGAGTTTGGCATCAAGCTCTTTTGTCTAAAATGCGTGCTTATGGAGCCGATGATAAACTGCTATATTGGATTAGAAGCTATCTTTTGGACCGCTCAATTCAAGTTGTTTTGGACGGTTTCAAGTCTGAAATACAACACATAAATGCTGGCGTTCCCCAGGGCTCTGTTCTGTCCCCGACACTCTTTCTCATTTTTATTTATGATCTCTTATCTGTCACTTCTAATCCAATTCCCTCTTTCGCTGACGACAGCACTCTCAGCTTCTCATATAAGTTTGAGGAAAGTCCCTCCAGCTCTGATGTGGAACGCCCTAAACTTGAGTACAATCGCCATAGACTACTTTGCATCAGCTAGATAGAATACAAAACCGCGCGATAAAACTTGTCGGTGACGAAAATGTAGCGAAATCAATAGATACGCAGGATCACCGCAGGAACGTTTCTTACTTGTCACTGTTTTATGGCTTCTTCCACCAGCGGTGCTCAAGAGAAATAGCCAGCTGCATGCCACCTCTCCTTGAATTCAACCGCAATACTCGTGGCGCTCTAAATGCTCATTACTTTACCCTCAAGCCCATCTTCGGACGTACAGTTAAATTCAGGGATTCGTTCTTCAGCCGTACAACACGTATGTGGAATGCTCTGCTAAGCTCTGTCCTCCCACATCACTATGATCCACAGGCATTCAAAACACAAGCTCATGGACATCTCCTCTTTTCTCCTCCTCTTCCTTAACGCCCACGCTGTGCCAAGCATATATCCGAGCATTATAAGGGTGCGAACCCCTTGAAGCGTGCGCGAATTATAAAAAAAACATGTTTAACATACGTTTTTGTTCAAGTAAAGAAGCGTATTCAGACTCAAAATCACCATGCATTATGCTTATTTCGACATTGGTGTTACTACGTATTACAATCCGCCTTATCGGCTATTTATTTTCGAGGGAAATATTTTCGACGATGTAAATGGATAATTTTATTTTTCGATTTTTATATTCTCATCAACATACAATTTTCGTTTTTTGCTGCATGAAGGAAAACTAAAAGACTAAAAGAAGAAGCATATGGCCATCCTTCTACAGATTCACCCATTGCACAAATCCATATAACTGATTCCTCCAATTGACTACATTTATATTATTTGTTAGGGAATCCCCATTTTTCTCCTCACGTATTTTTAAATTCTCTATATTCCCTTCGCGTAACCGTGTGTAGCTGGTGAAATCTTGCGATAAATTTATTTATTCCGATTTTATTCAAACTTTATAAAAATGTGTAATCCCGATGGCAACCCTTTCTTTTAAAATTTGTTCCCGATGAAACACTTTTTGTAAAAATTTAGAAGTGATCGGGCCTCAGAGCCGACGGGCTCCCATATAGATTTTTTAAAAATGAACCCCATTTTCTTCAAAAACTGTGCCTCCGATGACAACACTTTGTAAAAATTTGAAAGTGATCGGGCTCCAGTGCATAGGTGTTCCAATATATATATTTTTTAATTACGCGATTTGAATCACACTTTCCACAATATGTATCTCCAATTAGAGAATTTGCATGAAAAATTTGAAATTTAATAGGTTGTTGGTACCTTGAATCAAGTATTTAAAAGAAAACCTTCGTTTTTAACTATCATTTACTTTTTTCCACTCGGAAATTAATTTTATTTTTGGCCCAAAACATATTTAAGTTTGCTTTCAGTATGTTTCCAAAATTTTTGGAGATCTTCTTTTTCTCTACTTCTGGCAAACTCAGTGTTGGCAACATCTTGGTATGTTTTGAATTTGAGGCGTTAGACCTTGTATTTTTAAAAAAAACATCTTACATACTCGTATTGCTGCTTGCAATTTAAATTTTCCCTACCCAAAGGAAGGGAATGTTTTGAGAGAAAAATCATTAAAATTCTCATGGATTTTTACCTTTTTTTCGAAACTGGTTTACGATGCCGATTCCCGAACTTTATAATTAATTTTTTTTTATTTAAATTTTTGAAAATTATTTTTTTATAAAAATATTTAACTCTCAACATATTTCGGTAATAGGTAAATGTTTTTTTTGTTGATTTTCTTAATAAGTAAAGTTTAAAGATGTGAGAAAAATTCACGGATAATAACTAGTTGATTATTGCCACTAACTTGTTTTGTTTTGTAGTAATTTTAACATTATTTTTATATATTCCATTCTTCCATTCCATATTCTGTATTGTTTAGGAAACGCTAATGTTTGGGTGCAACAACATACAATATATTACCGCCCAATAGAGGAAGAACCTTCAGGTGGGGGTAGCATCACAACTACAAGTGCTAGCAAACCAACATCAGCTTCTTCATCATCGAAAAAAACCAGCAAAGGATCGTCAAAAATGCGCAAAAAACCTGAATTATGGAATGAGGGCATAGCTCCCTCTGTAACTTCTTCGTTAAAACCATTTTTAACGACAACACTACCCACCGACGTGGTAACTGTTCAAGATGCATCTCTGGATGCACTTTGCATGCTACGTATTATTAATGCCCTTAATCGACATTGGGAGCATTTGTACGGATGTGTTTCACGCCAGAATATCATCAGTCAATCTGAATTTGTGCATGCTAAAATCACTGCGAAAGCCAATCGCCAACTACAAGATCCTCTTGTAATTATGACAGGAAATTTACCGCAGTGGTTGCCACAAATAGCGATCGCTTGTCCATTCCTTTTTCCATTTGAAACTAGACATTTGCTTTTCTATGCAGTAAGCTTTGATAGAGATAGAGCATTGCAGCGCCTATTGGATACGACACCAGATTTGAATTCATCCGACACATCTGAGAGAGTTGCACCACGACTGGATAGACGAAAACGTGCAATTTCCCGCGAAGACATTCTAAAACAAGCGGAACACATTATCCAAGATTTTGGGCATTCAAAGGCTTTATTGGAAATACAATACGAGAATGAAGTATGTACCACATACCAATTGTAGTTTTTATGTAAATTTACTTCATTAAATGTGCGTTTTTCTATTGCTTAGGTTGGCACTGGACTAGGACCAACATTGGAATTTTATGCTCTTGTGTCAGCTGAGCTGCAACGCTGTGATTTAGGCTTATGGAATGGCAGTGATAGCTATAAACAAAATTCATTGTCAATCGTTGATGTAGTCAAATCAACATCAGCACAAATTGACGTAACGCATAGCCAAAACGAAGAAAGTAGCGACAATAAACGTGATAACAATGTAAATAATAGCGAAGCTGTCGATAGAGTCGCTGCCCATGTGGGCATTGTTGCAGAAAATAATACAATTAACCAATCGAATATTGAATTCGTGTCATCAAATGAAAATGCACTAAACATGATTATTGAACAGCAAGCAACAAGTGATCAAGATACGCATAACAACGACCAGCAACAACAGGTGGACATGTCTATCGAGATTTCCGACGTTGTTCCCACGATTCAAACCGATAATGTCAGTTATGTCAATGCAGTCCATGGTCTCTTTCCATTGCCCATGAGCAAATCGTCTAAATTACCAAATGTATCGAAGGCAAAAACAAAGTTCAAGTTTTTAGGCAAGTTTATGGCAAAAGCTGTAATGGATAGCAGAATGGTAATTGTTTTATTTAATATAAAATCAAAATAAAATTTCCTTAAATTGAAGGTACACCTAAACTAACCTTAATTGTTATAATTTGCAGATTGATTTACCATTTTCGACGCCATTTTATAGATGGTTGTTGTACGAGGAACACTCTGTTGGTTTAGCTGATTTAGCACGAGTAGCTCCTGAAATACATATAACCTTGGTACACTTGCTAGATGTTGTACGCCAACGAGATGCCATTCAAAGTGATCCAAATCTCGATGAAAATGAAAAGACTGAAAAGGTATGCCAACACGTCTTTCGGTTGGATTAACGGTATTATGTTTGTTTACCAAATAATGTGTGTTACAGATTGAATCGTTGGACTTAGACGGATGTCCAATAGCCGATTTGGGATTGGATTTTGTTTTACCTGGTCATGCAAACATTGAATTAAGACGGGGGGGACGCGACTTACCAGTTACAGTTCACAATTTGCATCAGTATATAGCACTTGTAACTCATTGGTTTCTTTTTGAAGGAGTACAAAAACAGTTTGAAGCTTTAAGAGAAGGTTTGTCAGTTATTATTAATTAAACATTGCAACAAGCATATTTAAATCTTGATTTATCTGTAATTCCGCTAGGTTTTGATAGCGTATTTCCCTCACATCGACTTAAAATGTTTTACCCGGAAGAAATGGAAAGTGTTTTCTGTGGATCGGGTGCTTCAAACTATCAGCGCTGGGATATCAAAATGCTGCAAGAATGCTGCCGTACTGATCATGGTTTTACACAAGACTCTCAGTCCATACAATACTTATACGATATTCTATCAAAGTATAATCGTGAGGAACAGCGTCTCTTTCTTCAATTTGTTACTGGAAGTCCACGTCTGCCCACCGGCGGTTTCAAATCTCTTACACCACCACTGACAATTGTGCGAAAAACACTAGATACCAATCAGAACCCTAACGATTATCTTCCGTCTGTGATGACTTGTGTTAATTACCTTAAATTACCTGACTACTCAAGTCGAGAGGTAATGCGAATTAAACTAAAAGTCGCCGCTAGTGAAGGCAGTATGTCCTTCCACCTATCTTAAAAAAGGTTGTGTGTCAACAGGGTTAAAAAGCAGTTATTGCTCGTCACCATTTCAAAAGCAACCGCAATCGCAACAGAAAACATAATGCAAATAAACTATTAATAAATTACATTTAAATATATAACAAATTATTGCAAATTAAGCTATTGATGTCGGAAAAATTAAAAAGAGCATAGCAATAATTGCAAGTTCTTAATACATAATAAATTTTTTGGTCTTAATAAATAATTAATCACACAATAACCACTTTTTTGCTATCAATTTATTTGTTGAAGTCATTTATATAATTAAATTTAATTACAAATCTTGGGCATCAATATCAGTTCAGAAAGTGTTGGTTTATTTTTTTAACACAATGTTTTTTATTTTGTGATCTTGATAATATATTTCTAGTTCAATTCTAGAAAATGAAGAATGAAAAAGGCACATACGTTTATATACTATAACAATTATTATGTTAAAGCCAACCTTTAATTAGTTTTTAAATTCTTTTTTTGGTTTGTTTAATTATAATTAATTTTATCATCTACTTGAAAGAAGTAAGTATACCAATATATAATAATATCAAAATAAAAAGTAAACATAGTCTTGGATTTAAATTCACTAAATGTGTTATTTATTTGAAGGAAGAATTGATTTGATGCTCGAACACGTAGAACCGGCCGGTTGTAGTTTCTTAATGTGCATTATTTCATTTCGTGCCTCCTGTTCGATCTTTCATCCGAAAGCATCTGTTATAAGCCTGTTGGACTTCAGGGTAATTATGGTTTCTAGAAAAAAATTTTCGACGCCAATTTTTTGGTAGTAATCGGGAAATTTCTACTTCGAACCATAAGTCGCTAAACTACATTGTGTTGTCAGTTTATTTGAAATGCTAAATTCTATTATGGAAATAAGGTTCTACTCTGCCTATCGTATTTAGGCGGCCTTAAAGTCTATTAGCCAGATGATGGTAGTTGAATTTCTACAATTTTTTTATTTATAAATGTACACACGCTAAAGGGATTTGCACCCTTATAGTGCTTAGGACAGCGTGGGCGGCGTTAAGAAATTAGGGAGAGCAAAAGATGAGATGTCTATGCACGCGTCTTAAATGACTGCAGATCATATAAATGCGGAAACAGAGTCGGGCAATTCATTCCACAAAGTGCGGCTAAAGAAGGAATCTCGGAATTGGTTAGTACGTCCGAAGATAGGCCTAATGGTAGATCCGTGGGCTCGAGTTGAGTCACGGGTATTACGGATGGGTTCGAGAATGGGCGGGATGCATCTGTAGGTCTACTGCGTATTCCGATATGAAAATAAAACGGATTTGAAAGTTGAATAACAAATCGCGTAGTCCGACTTTCAGAAATGAATTTCCGAAAATATTTTTGACAATAAATGTCTTTTTCGTACTGCGTATTCCGATATTCAAGCTAAAAAGTCTTTTAGGTGTGGGCCACATACAAAGATTCATTGAAAAAGAAATTACGCAGGAATAAGAAAAGTATTTCTGGTACGGGGGGTGGGCCAAGTAAATTTATTCCATTGACTCCAAAAGAGGAGAAGCTAGTCCAAATTTTAACTATGGAATTAAGTTTTTCCGGTGTCCTTAATGCTAAATCATTCGGACCGGTTCCTTCATCAAATATTACAATTTCGAATGAACCATCAAATTTGACATTGCTGACTGATCATGATGATTTATGTACCGAAATTGAATATTCAATTGAAAATGACGTTTTAATTAATTGGACAGTGATCGAGCGTTCTGGCGATGAGCGCTGATCGCGAAAAATATAAAACATCAATAAGCTTACTACGTGGCTGATTTTGAACATAAACGCGATCGCGTTGTATGCAATAATATAACGCACAACACGAATGGTCGCGAGGCCACAAATGTCTGTTGCGCGTTTGCGCCAAATATTATCTATACTTATATATATAAATAATTGTGTGTTTGTTAGTACTCGGTAATCACCACAAAAGCTATCAAATCTAAATTCACACCATATGTTCGTTTGGTGCCCCGATAAGTTTCCTTTTTTTGGATGGTGGTCGAAGTATGTTGTGTGTACTCAACTTGTCCTGTATGTATTATATATATCTTTACTTGTGGTGAGTTGATGTGACAATCCAAAGAAACCACACCAGAGTACTCATACCGTCTGTCCATTGTACTCGTTCCCAGTGAGCACTATTTAAATCGAAGAATTATTTTCCAAAAACGTTCATCCTTTGCCTGGAAAAATCCCAAAGGGAAATGTATAGATGTTTCTTCTTCCTCCAGGGAGGACTTAGATATTGGTTCCAATATAAGTCCCAACTTGAACATATGTCTTCCAGTCGGGTTATGCCCTGTAAGTAAACCGACCATGCTCCGAAAGTTTTTTCTAGATATTCCTAACATGAACTTGGCGATGGTTTTTTCGGCCTCTGCACAAAGTGTTTGGCAGCTCTACATTTATTTATAGAGTTCAAACAGTGCTCCTTTTCGGCTTCCATAAATCTTCTAGACCAGTAGGAACATCGGAACAACCACTTCTTACAAGTGTATCAGCAGATTCATTTCCTTTTATTCCTAAGTGGCCACAAACACAGATAAGAGTCTTCTCTTACGTTCTAAAACAATCTTCGTGTTGACATAAGGTGAATCCAATGCTAGTAGAGCAGCTTGGCTGTCACTACATATTGCAAAGTTTCGTCCTTGTATCCTTTTAGAAACAGCCCAGTTGGCAACTTGTAATATAGCAAATATCTCTGTTTAAAAAATAGTTTGCTATGTTCCAAGTGCGAATGTCTCGTTAGAATTCTTATCTAAGAACCATCCTGCTCCAGTTCCTTCATCAGTGAGGGAGCCGTCAGTGAAGAATATTCCTTCGAATATTCAGCGCCGAATGACATCTTTGAAACACAACACAAGCCTTGTGTGGGAAACAGTTTATTTTCAAAAAAAAACCCGAAATATAAATGGACTTGGAAGTCGCCAAATGGGGTCATAAAAAAACAACCCATAAAAATTAAAATTGTTCGTGTAAATTCTCTGATCGACTTTAAAAAAAAAAGTTTTGGAAGCCGCCCCTTCGTTTCCATCGGAAACACACATGCGTATAAAATTAGATACAAATCGGGTACTTATTTTTATAAATAAGTATGGGTGCCAACCGACCCCATGGCCCGTGTACTTCCAAATTTTTACAAAAATCAAAAGTCAATCGAAGATAAACATGCGTATAAAATTTGAAGAAAATCGGTTATTTTTTTACAAAATTTGAATGGGCTCCCCTGACTTCGGGGCCCGATGACATCCAAATTTTAACCTAAAGTGTTGTCCATTGGCCATACACATGAATATAAAATTTTAAAAAAAATCGGGTAATTTTTTTTCCAAAGTTTTACAAAATGTGTTGTCCATCGGAGATACACATGCGTATAAAATTTGAAGAAAATCAGGTAAATTTTGTAAAAAATTTGTATGGAAGAACCCCGATCCCGAGGCCCGAGGAGCCCAACAGTAAGTTTTGTCATGGGAAATACACATGTGTGCAAAGTTTGAATAAAATCGGGCTTTAGGAAGTGTGTTAAAAATTGATCACAAGATTCTACCCACCAGCCAGTCAGCCAACGCGAAGTTAATAAAGAGAATTTAAAAAGTTAAATAGATTTTATGATAATGAATAAAAAGTCGATTCTTCAAAATGTGTCGGTCTAAACAACCTTGTCTATGACAGTGACCATAGGGTTGTAAGGGGCACATTTAAAATCAATGACAAGAGCAAAGCGTATCATAAACAGTTACATAAAGTCATACCAAGAGTGTTGTATGAAGAACGTATTCGTTTATATCTGGTAAATCTTGAGCAAAACTGCAGAACTGCAGAACATCCTTGACAAATCCAATCTGCAGAAGTATATGACCAATTTGAATCAGGGATTCTTAATGCAGCAGAAAACAATATTCTGAAAAATCCAACACAAAAAAAAAGTAACCCATAAAAAATAAAAATTTTTCTTGTAAATTCTCTAATCGGGGATTCACACACACACTGCGTGCTCGTTTTGTGGCAAAATCATCCACCAAATGAAACGCAGCGGCAGCGAACAGCGCAGCACACAAAGCACAGAGCTCAGACTTTGCCGTGATCTGATGCGATATAGCGATATTTAAAAAATGTCCCCAGGGGGCTGATCACTCCAAATTTTTAAAAAAAAGTGTTTTCCATCGAAGACACACATGTGTACAAAATTAAAGAAAATTGGGTAAATTTTGTAAAATATTTGTATGGGAGCCCCCCGAACCCGAGGGGCCTCAAATTTTAATAGAAAGTATTGTCACCGGAAATATACATTCAATAAAATCGGGCTATGGTAAGTGGGTTAAAAATTGATCAGAAAATCTGATCATCCAGCTAGCCAGCCACGCGCAAGCGAAGTTAATATAGAGAATTTAAAAACAGACGAACTCACGGAAACAACGCAGAGTCTTATCAATGAAAGAGAAACCTTCGACAAAAAATAGAACCTACAACCACATAGAGGATCAAACTTTGCCAACTTAGAAAAAACCGCAAGCATGCGACTAAAAAAAGATTTCTAGGATTATAATAATAAATTGGAATAGGAGTGGATATTAAAGTTAACAAAAATCAGTAAAAGCATGCAAAACAGACAATAATTAATAATACAGCCACTGATTTTTTGAATCACTTTACATCTCAAAACTAAGCTTGATAATAATAATACAAATAATATCCGGCGCGACAGACCGTTGCGGTCCAAGGCCTACCTTCTCGCCACCATTCGTGTTGTGCATGTATATTTTGGCACACAAATGTAAGGTACATACAATTTAATGTCGTATCCGAACTGCGAGTTGAGAAGCTTCCATGACAAGTTATTACTGACTCTTGTCAGACATTCGCAAGAGGTGGGACACCGTGAAAAATACTGTTTTTACTGGGATACGAAGCACGAACCTTCTGCTCAAAAGCCATGCACTTATCCATTGAGCCACGGCGCCCCAAACGAAGCTTGATACAAATGCAAAATGAAGCAGTTGATTTAGATAACAACGCGAAACAAGTAGCAACATTTAAGCCATCCGAAATTGAAGAATCAATATAAGAACTGTCAAATGGAAACTGTTGCGGAAATGATAAAACTGAGCAGCATGAAATTTTTTTTAGAATGAATAATTTTAATAGAAAGTATTGTCCATGGAAAATACACATGTGTGCAAAGTTTGAATAAAATCGGGATTTAGGAAGTGGGTTAATAATTAATCACAAGATCTGATCACAGAAACTGGCAACAACACAAAGAACAATGGAAAGAACTATATTCTAAACATATCCAGAATCCAGGCAACAGCGAATCCGAAATGAATAAATTCGAAATATGACAATTTTCTCAAATGCAGTCACAAAGTTGGTACTATTAAACAAAAAATAAAAACGAAAAAACCGAAATTCTTCATCAACGCCTGAAATTGTATTTGCCCCAGAGGATTAACTACGAAAAACCACAAAGAATCGTATCTTTTGAAAAGAGATTTTCTCTTTTTTGTGAAACTTCATTTGAAACCAACTCTTCCTCTCAAGCTTGGTGCAATTTTTGACGACAAGAACCACAAACAAAAGAACTTGGCCAAGCTACGAGGAACCGCAGAGAATACTCAAGAGCTCCATTTGAGTCTAGCTTTTTCGATCATCGTTGCAATGTTTGGCGTTGAAGCTTATCGGCTCGATAGTTTTACGTGCCTTTTTTGGTTGTAAGGCCTGGTACTACAAACGAATCCGGTACAATTCACTGTCGAGTTGTTGGCCTTCAAGAAAGAAGTCAGCTAGTTCCTGCAAGACCGAATTTTTCAATGGAGGTTCCAAGAACTTTGAAGGCTAATGTATGTTATTTTTTTTTTTTGTAATATTTTCTTGGTCAAGGTTTTTTGTAGTTTTCCTTGACCATGATCCATTCGTTAAAGCATTTGGACTCGCGTCGTTTTAGTTTCGTGATCGTTTTTCCGTATTGCTTTCTTCAATGAATCAGGGAGAATTCTGAGAAAATAATTTGAAACCGGCTACAAACGTGAGGAATGTGATATATTGTAAATCACATTTCTCCGATTTATTCTTAATTTTAATAAGAATATTGCCGTGGCGCAAGTCATTCAGGGATTATTCCCTTGGCAATAAGTTTAAATATATAAAAAAAAAAATCCTTCTCTATAGAAAGCCCAACTCTACGCATACTAATGCTGTAAACCCATCCCAAACGCATCTGGGTTTGTGGGATGTGAATATAGTGTACAAAAAATAAGCAATCGCAAAGGGCGAGAAACGTAAGATGTGGTAGTGGGACACAGAAAATTTTTATATGAATTTTGCTCTTTAGTTGATTAGTAAACAAACACGTTTGGGATAAATCTAAGCATGTACCTGTGTACGATCGGAACAGTTGGGCAGTCAAAACCTTCTCTATAGAAAGCCCAACTCTACGCATACTAATGCTGTAAACCAATCCCAAACGCGGCTGTGTTTTTGGAATGTGAATACAGTGTACAAAAAATAGCCCTCCCGGCCAGCCGCATCATAAACGTAACGTTTACTTCATTTTTGTTACACTAAAAATGTCGTAAACGGTACGTTTTGACGCTACGATTACGGTACGTATACCGCACTTTTGTCACAAGAGAAGTGAAACAAATTTACGCAGTGTTTCGTATGTATTAGTGTGTATAAAGTTGGTCGTATTTGATGTCACGAAAACGTAAGGTTTAAGCGCTACGTTAACGTAAAAGTGCTGTTTAGAATTTAGCGTAAATAAATATTCATATATATTTTTAAATAAATAAAACTGGGCGTTCAATATTAACAGATGAACTATAATAGTTGTTTGTAGAACCATTTCCTTGAACCACTCTTGCACTCAAATAAATAAATTAGTTAAATTAAATATTAACTAAAATTGTTGACTGGTTAATAACTGTTAAACGTTTAGAACTTATGTGAAAAGGAGAGAATGACATATGTTAGTGTTTTGTAAAAAAAAAAACTGCGTAAACTCACCGTTCTCGGTGCGTTTTTGACGCATATCGTTTTTGTGCCGGGAGGAAAGCAGTCGCAAAGAGCGAGAAACGTAAGATGTGGTAGTGGGAAATAGTAAAATTTTATATGGATTTTGCTCTTCAGTTGATTACTAATACAAATACGTTTGGGATAAATCTAAGCATGTTTCTGTGTACGGGTCGGAACAGTTGGGCTTTCTATAGAGAAAGTTTTGCTATTAACACTCTTCTTCCAGGGAATTGAGTGTGGGTTAAAATTAAAATATGATTGACTACCCGCATAGAGTTAGTGGGTACCCTAACGCGTTGTTTCGACCTCAAATAACAATAATGCTACAATAAAATAATTTGTTTGTGTGAGTAAAATTATGGAGTTATCGCTGAAAAAACCCATGGCAAACAATAAATAAAAAATTTAGAACATATGTTATCGTATATGGGAAAAGATGTGTTTTTGTTGTATCTGTATCTAAGGTAATATATGTTCTAAATATTGTGTTTGGTAGTGCATTAGTTGTAGTTTTGTTCATAATTTCGGTGATCACAGCTACAAATTTTAACGCACCCTAATATATATGTTGTGGGTGCCGTGGCTCAGTGGATAAGTGCATGGACCTCTGAGCAGGGGGTTCGTGGTTCGAATCCCAGTAACAACAAAAGTATTTTTCACGGTGTTCCACCTCTCGCGAATGGGTGACAAACGTTCCGAGAGTAATAACTTGTAACTCAATTCGCCGTTGGGATCCAGCATTAAATTGTAGGTCCCCTCCATTTGTGTGCAAAAATATACATGCTCAACTCAAATGGTTGCGAGTAGCAAGGCCTTGGACCGCAATGGTCTATCGTGCCAAATATTATTAATAACTAGCTGACCCGAGAGACGTTGTCCTGTCCCACTTTCAATAAATTTGTTTGTAATCGTTTTGTGAACTTGTGAAAAGCTGTTTTGCGATATCGAGTCACAGTATTAGTCACATCATTGTGTTACATTTTTTAATTTTGGTCTTTTAGGGTCCTTTGGGGTTCTTTGTGGGGTCTTTAATGACTTTTTTGGATTTTGAGGGACTTTCGGAGGTCTTTTTGTGATTCTTTTCGGGGTCTTTTGTGGTCTTTTAGAGATCTTTTTGCCCACAAAATCAAAGAAGAAGCTGTCAAATGACATTTGGGCACGTAACCCAAACCATTGGAATCTATTGGAACAGAAATGAAATAACGACTTTTGCTGGACAGATCGCGAATCAACACAAATTTAATATTATTTTAAGTTAGAATTGAATGCGTTTTTCCAAAGTTTTCATTTCACCGAAAACATTCAATAGAGTTATTTCCTCAAAATATATCCAATTTATGGTTTTCCAAATTTTCCCGCCGGGAACATAACGAACAAAACAAACTTTCCTTTTTTTTTTTTTTTTTTTCACTTTAAAACATATTCTCATACCAACCAAATATACATAAAAAATTTCATAACAATCGGTCGAGCCCTTTCGGAGCAGTTGAGACCCAAACACCGTGACACGAGATTTTTATATATTAGATATATATGTTCTAAATTGTCTCTGCCTCCGTCTCGGTGTTTGTAGTTCTCGGTCCCATCAATTTCAAATTTCGCAATTTGTGGTGGAAGCAACGAGTAATGCAGAACCGCAAGTTTGCAGTATTAGTAGTAGTAGTATGATTTTTGACACATGTGCATAATTTGATATGTTCCTCTGTCAAGAGCAGTTATGCTGTTAAACAGCTACTTTGGAGTACATTGAAGCACACGATAAAAATATTTATAAAAAAACAACCCATAAAAATTAAAATTTTTCGTTTAAATTCTCTAATCGGGGATACACAATGTGCAGTTTTTATAAAATCGGGAAAATTTTATAAAATTTTTGTTAGGGAGCCCGTTCCCTGCGCTCGATTACTTCCAATGTTAAGAAAAAGTGTTGTCCATCGGAATTACGTATAAAATTTGAAGAAAACTGGGTCAATTTTGTAAAAAATTTGTGTGGGTTCCCTGTAAAGTTATAGTTACGTTGATTAAAACTGGCGGAATCGCCATGTAAATTTATAGTTAACGTAAACTGGCAGCATTGCCATGTAAAGTTATTGTCGAAATCGTCGTTAGTACTATTGTAAGGTTCATCCTATCGTTCCTATAACTTCACAGAATACTTAGTTTATTTGTTAATTGTTCGTGTAAATTCTCTGATCGCGGGGATACACAATGAGCAGTTTGAATAAAATCGGATAAATTTAAAAAAAAAAGTTTTGGAAGCCGCCCCTTCGTTTCCATCGAAAACACACATGCGTATAAAATTAGATACAGATCGGGTACTTATTTTTATAAATAAGTATGGGTGCCAACCGACCCCATGGCCCGTGTACTTCCAAATTTTTACAAAAATCAAAAGTCAATCGAAGATAAACATGCGTATAAAATTTGAAGAAAATCGGTTATTTTTTTACAAAATTTGAATGGGCTCCCCTGACTTCTGGGCCCGATGACATCCAAATTTTAACCCAAAGTGTTGTCCATTGGCCATACACATGCATATAAAATTTTAAAAAAAATCGGGTAAATTTTTTTCCAAAGTTTTACAAAATGTGTTGTCCATCGGAGATACACATGCGTATAAAATTTGAAGAAAATCAGGTAAATTTTGTAAAAAAATTGTATGGAAGAACCCCGATCCCGAGGCCCGAGGAGCCCAACAGTAAGTTTTGTCATGGGAAATACACATGTGTGCAAAGTTTGAATAAAATCGGGCTTTAGGAAGTGTGTTAAAAATTGATCACAAGATTCTACCCACCAGCCAGTCAGCCAACGCGAAGTTAATAAAGAGAATTTAAAAAGTTAAATAGATTTTATGATAATGAATAAAAAGTCGATTCTTCAAAATGTGTCGGTCTAAACAACCTTGTCTATGACAGTGACCATAGGGTTGTAAGGGGCACATTTAAAATCAATGACAAGAGCAAAGCGTATCATAAACAGTTACATAAAGTCATACCAAGAGTGTTGTATGAAGAACGTATTCGTTTATATCTGGTAAATCTTGAGCAAAACTGCAGAACTGCAGAACATCCTTGACAAATCCAATCTGCAGAAGTATATGACCAATTTGAATCAGGGATTCTTAATGCAGCAGAAAACAATATTCTGAAAAATCCAACACAAAAAAAAAGTAACCCATAAAAAATAAAAATTTTTCTTGTAAATTCTCTAATCGGGGATTCACACACACACTGCGTGCTCGTTTTGTGGCAAAATCATCCACCAAATGAAACGCAGCGGCAGCGAACAGCGCAGCACACAAAGCACAGAGCTCAGACTTTGCCGTGATCTGATGCGATATAGCGATATTTAAAAAATGTCCCCAGGGGGCTGATCACTCCAAATTTTTAAAAAAAAGTGTTTTCCATCGAAGACACACATGTGTACAAAATTAAAGAAAATTGGGTAAATTTTGTAAAATATTTGTATGGGAGCCCCCCGAACCCGAGGGGCCTCAAATTTTAATAGAAAGTATTGTCACCGGAAATATACATTCAATAAAATCGGGCTATGGTAAGTGGGTTAAAAATTGATCAGAAAATCTGATCATCCAGCTAGCCAGCCACGCGCAAGCGAAGTTAATATAGAGAATTTAAAAACAGACGAACTCACGGAAACAACGCAGAGTCTTATCAATGAAAGAGAAACCTTCGACAAAAAATAGAACCTACAACCACATAGAGGATCAAACTTTGCCAACTTAGAAAAAACCGCAAGCATGCGACTAAAAAAAGATTTCTAGGATTATAATAATAAATTGGAATAGGAGTGGATATTAAAGTTAACAAAAATCAGTAAAAGCATGCAAAACAGACAATAATTAATAATACAGCCACTGATTTTTTGAATCACTTTACATCTCAAAACTAAGCTTGATAATAATAATACAAATAATATCCGGCGCGACAGACCGTTGCGGTCCAAGGCCTACCTTCTCGCCACCATTCGTGTTGTGCATATATATTTTGGCACACAAATGTAAGGTACATACAATTTAATGTCGTATCCGAACTGCGAGTTGAGAAGCTTCCATGACAAGTTATTACTGACTCTTGTCAGACATTCGCAAGAGGTGGGACACCGTGAAAAATACTGTTTTTACTGGGATACGAAGCACGAACCTTCTGCTCAAAAGCCATGCACTTATCCATTGAGCCACGGCGCCCCAAACGAAGCTTGATACAAATGCAAAATGAAGCAGTTGATTTAGATAACAACGCGAAACAAGTAGCAACATTTAAGCCATCCGAAATTGAAGAATCAATATAAGAACTGTCAAATGGAAACTGTTGCGGAAATGATAAAACTGAGCAGCATGAAATTTTTTTTAGAATGAATAATTTTAATAGAAAGTATTGTCCTGGAAAATACACATGTGTGCAAAGTTTGAATAAAATCGGGATTTAGGAAGTGGGTTAATAATTAATCACAAGATCTGATCACAGAAACTGGCAACAACACAAAGAACAATGGAAAAAACTATATTCTAAACATATCCAGAATCCAGGCAACAGCGAATCCGAAATGAATAAATTCGAAATATGACAATTTTCTCAAATGCAGTCACAAAGTTGGTACTATTAAACAAAAAATAAAAACGAAAAAACCGAAATTCTTCATCAACGCCTGAAATTGTATTTGCCCCAGAGGATTAACTACGAAAAACCACAAAGAATCGTATCTTTTGAAAAGAGATTTTCTCTTTTTTGTGAAACTTCATTTGAAACCAACTCTTCCTCTCAAGCTTGGTGCAATTTTTGACGACAAGAACCACAAACAAAAGAACTTGGCCAAGCTACGAGGAACCGCAGAGAATACTCAAGAGCTCCATTTGAGTCTAGCTTTTTCGATCATCGTTGCAATGTTTGGCGTTGAAGCTTATCGGCTCGATAGTTTTACGTGCCTTTTTTGGTTGTAAGGCCTGGTACTACAAACGAATCCGGTACAATTCACTGTCGAGTTGTTGGCCTTCAAGAAAGAAGTCAGCTAGTTCCTGCAAGACCGAATTTTTCAATGGAGGTTCCAAGAACTTTGAAGGCTAATGTATGTTATTTTTTTTTTGTAATATTTTCTTGGTCAAGGTTTTTTGTAGTTTTCCTTGACCATGATCCATTCGTTAAAGCATTTGGACTCGCGTCGTTTTAGTTTCGTGATCGTTTTTCCGTATTGCTTTTTTCAATGAATCAGGGAGAATTCTGAGAAAATAATTTGAAACCGGCTACAAACGTGAGGAATGTGATATATTGTAAATCACATTTCTCCGATTTATTCTTAATTTTAATAAGAATATTGCCGTGGCGCAAGTCATTCAGGGATTATTCCCTTGGCAATAAGTTTAAATATATAAAAAAAAAAATCCTTCTCTATAGAAAGCCCAACTCTACGCATACTAATGCTGTAAACCCATCCCAAACGCATCTGGGTTTGTGGGATGTGAATATAGTGTACAAAAAATAAGCAATCGCAAAGGGCGAGAAACGTAAGATGTGGTAGTGGGACACAGAAAATTTTTATATGAATTTTGCTCTTTAGTTGATTAGTAAACAAACACGTTTGGGATAAATCTAAGCATGTACCTGTGTACGATCGGAACAGTTGGGCAGTCAAAACCTTCTCTATAGAAAGCCCAACTCTACGCATACTAATGCTGTAAACCAATCCCAAACGCGGCTGTGTTTTTGGAATGTGAATACAGTGTACAAAAAATAGCCCTCCCGGCCAGCCGCATCATAAACGTAACGTTTACTTCATTTTTGTTACACTAAAAATGTCGTAAACGGTACGTTTTGACGCTACGATTACGGTACGTATACCGCACTTTTGTCACAAGAGAAGTGAAACAAATTTACGCAGTGTTTCGTATGTATTAGTGTGTATAAAGTTGGTCGTATTTGATGTCACGAAAACGTAAGGTTTAAGCGCTACGTTAACGTAAAAGTGCTGTTTAGAATTTAGCGTAAATAAATATTCATATATATTTTTAAATAAATAAAACTGGGCGTTTAATATTAACAGATGAACTATAATAGTTGTTTGTAGAACCATTTCCTTGAACCACTCTTGCACTCAAATAAATAAATTAGTTAAATTAAATATTAACTAAAATTGTTGACTGGTTAATAACTGTTAAACGTTTAGAACTTATTTGAAAAGGAGAGAATGACATATGTTAGTGTTTTGTAAAAAAAAAAACTGCGTAAACTCACCGTTCTCGGTGCGTTTTTGACGCTATCGTTTTTGTGCCGGGAGGAAAGCAGTCTCAAAGAGCGAGAAACGTAAGATGTGGTAGTGGGAAATAGTAAAATTTTATATGGATTTTGCTCTTCAGTTGATTACTAATACAAATACGTTTGGGATAAATCTAAGCATGTTTCTGTGTACGGGTCGGAACAGTTGGGCTTTCTATAGAGAAAGTTTTGCTATTAACACTCTTCTTCCAGGGAATTGAGTGTGGGTTAAAATTAAAATATGATTGACTACCCGCATAGAGTTAGTGGGTACCCTAACGCGTTGTTTCGACCTCAAATAACAATAATGCTACAATAAAATAATTTGTTTGTGTGAGTAAAATTATGAGTTATCGCTGAAAAAACCCATGGCAAACAATAAATAAAAAATTTAGAACATATGTTATCGTATATGGGAAAAGATGTGTTTTTGTTGTATCTGTATCTAAGGTAATATATGTTCTAAATATTGTGTTTGGTAGTGCATTAGTTGTAGTTTTGTTCATAATTTCGGTGATCACAGCTACAAATTTTAACGCACCCTAATATATATGTTGTGGGTGCCGTGGCTCAGTGGATAAGTGCATGGACCTCTGAGCAGGGGGTTCGTGGTTCGAATCCCAGTAACAACAAAAGTATTTTTCACGGTGTTCCACCTCTCGCGAATGGGTGACAAACGTTCCGAGAGTAATAACTTGTAACTTCTCAATTCGCCGTTGGGATCCAGCATTAAATTGTAGGTCCCCTCCATTTGTGTGCAAAAATATACATGCTCAACTCAAATGGTTGCGAGTAGCAAGGCCTTGGACCGCAATGGTCTATCGTGCCAAATATTATTAATAACTAGCTGACCCGAGAGACGTTGTCCTGTCCCACTTTCAATAAATTTGTTTGTAATCGTTTTGTGAACTTGTGAAAAGCTGTTTTGCGATATCGAGTCACAGTATTAGTCACATCATTGTGTTACATTTTTTAATTTTGGGTCTTTTAGGGTCCTTTGGGGTTCTTTGTGGGGTCTTTAATGACTTTTTTGGATTTTGAGGGACTTTCGGAGGTCTTTTTGTGATTCTTTTCGGGGTCTTTTGTGGTCTTTTAGAGATCTTTTTGCCCACAAAATCAAAGAAGAAGCTGTCAAATGACATTTGGGCACGTAACCCAAACCATTGGAATCTATTGGAACAGAAATGAAATAACGACTTTTGCTGGACAGATCGCGAATCAACACAAATTTAATATTATTTTAAGTTAGAATTGAATGCGTTTTTCCAAAGTTTTAATTTCACCGAAAACATTCAATAGATTTATTTCCTCAAAATATATCCAATTTATGGTTTTCCAAATTTTCCCGCCGGGAACATAACGAACAAAACAAACAAACAAACATATTCTCATACCAACCAAATATACATAAAAAATTTCATAACAATCGGTCGAGCCGTTTCGGAGCAGTTGAGACCCAAACACCGTGACACGAGATTTTTATATATTAGATATATATGTTCTAAATTGTCTCTGCCTCCGTCTCGGTGTTTGCAGTTCTCGGTCCCATCGATTTCAAATTTCGCAATTTGTGGTGGAAGCAACGAGTAATGCAGAAACGCAAGTTTGCAGTATTAGTAGTAGTAGTATGATTTTTGACACATGTGCATAATTTGATATGTTCCTCTGTCAAGAGCAGTTATGCTGTTAAACAGCTACTTTGGAGTACATTGAAGCACACGATAAAAATATTTATAAAAAAAACAACCCATAAAAATTAAAATTGTTCGTTTAAATTCTCTAATCGGGGATACAATATGTGCAGTTTTTATAAAATCGGGAAAATTTTATAAAATTTTTGTTAGGGAGCCCGTTCCCTGCGCTCGGTTACTTCCAATTTTAAGAAAAAGTGTTGTCCATCGGAATTACGTATAAAATTTGAAGAAAACCGGGTCAATTTTGTAAAAAATTTGTGTGGGTGCCCTGTAAAGTTATAGTTACGTTGATTAAAACTGGCGGAATCGCCATGTAAAGTTATAGTTAACGTAAACTAGCAGCATTGACATGTAAAGTTATTGTCGAAATCGTCGTTAGTACTATTGTAAGGTTCATCCTATCGTTCCTATAACTTCGCAGAATACTTAGTTTATTTGTTAAGCCAGCTTCGAAACGTTAGCCATTATATAATATATATATATTGTGTTGGTTGTTCAATTGATAAGTGAAATGCATGCGGTATACAGGTATGTATGGATGGATGGATGATATGCTGATTTAGGCGTTAGACAAAAGTTCAATTAAGGAAGTTCGGCTTTAGTCGATATGTATAGATTATTAATTTGTATGCAAATGTTATGAATGGGTAAATGAAGAAATGATCACTGGTGTAATCACTTCACAGGCCCCCGACCCCGGGGCCCGATCGCTTCAAATTTTTTATCGAAAGTGTTGTCCATCGGAGATACACATGTGTATAAAATTTGAAGAAAATCAGGTTATTTTTATTTTAAATTTGTATGAGGTCCCACGACCCCAGCGTCTGTATAGGGCCCCGCGATCCCGCGGCCCGGGGTCTCCAAAATTTTTACAAGAAGTGTTGTCCATCGGAGATAAACATGTGTATAAAATTTGAAGAAAGTCGGGTTCGTTTTATTAAAAAAATTGTATGGGGCCTCACAAACCCAGGGCCTGGGGTCTCCAAAAATTTTACAAAAGTGTTGTCCATCGGAGTTAAACATGTATATAAAATTTGAAGAAAATCGGGTTAATTTTTTTTTTAAAAGTTATGGGGCCCCACGAACCCGGGCCCGGGGTCTCCAACATTTTTACAAAAAGTGTTGTATATCAGAGATAAACATGTGTATAAAATTTGAAGAAAATCGAGTAAAATTTTGTAAAATATTTGTATGGGAGCCCCCCGACCCCGAGTTTAATAGATAGTGTTGTCATCGGAGATATGCATGTGTGCAAAATTTCAATAAGATAGGACTTTGGGAAGTAGGTTAAAAATTGATCGCACGATTCCACAAAAAACCCACAAAAAAACAAACACACGGGCACGTGAAGTTAATATAGAGAAATTAAAAAAGTTCCAATAGAAAAATAAAAAAGGCTTTTATATTACAAACATATTTTTTAATTGATTTTTTCCCTTTTTTGCGATTTCACAAAATATATTATTCCATGCCTATGTTCATCTGTTTCATTATGTCTAAGCAAGCATGATTATGTACTTATACTTTTATTATTTTATTACATATACACCAACTGAATAATAATAATATTCGGCGCAACAGACCATTGCGTTCCAAGGCCTAGCTTCTCGCAACCATTCGTGTTTGAGCATGTATATTTTTGCACACAAATGGAAGGGACCTATAATTTAAGGCTGGATCCGAACAGCGAATTGAGAAACTTTCCGTGACAAGTTATTACTCTCGGAACGTTTGTCCCCCATTCGCGAGAGGTGGGACACCGTGAAAAATACTTTTTGGTGTTACTGGGATTCGAACCACGAACCCCCTGCTCAGTAGCCATGCTCATTTCCACTGAGCCACGGCGCCTTAAATATACTGCAAAAATCAACTAAAAAACCAGCGGTTTCTTTGATATTATTTAATAATAAGATTTAACTTTAGCTTTTAATTTGGACGCAAGGAAATCTATTGAAATACAATGCCAATGTTATTTACTTTATGTTTTTTGAAATACATACTTGGTCAAGATAGTTTTTGGGAAATAAAAATTCCTTCCTAATAATCTTTGATAATATGATATGATAATTATATTGAACAGAGGAAATATTAAACGTTTCAGCTTCGGGCACTGGAATAAATAACGGGAAAAAATTACATATGCAGAAGTGGATGATGAGAGGTTGTGGTACGTTCAGAGAAAAAATATACAGACTTATTAACATGTAAATGAAAAAGGAATTATTTTTTCGCGCTTTCGGTTTTTAATGACTTCATAAAAGTAGTATTAAGTACTAGTTTTTGTTAGCATTGTAGTACGGCCGATGAACAAGCAGTAAAATACTGATTGAAGTAAGTTCAGCAGCACTGGTCACGAGCATAAGAATTAGTTTGCAAGAAGTTGTTTACTTATGCAAAATTTACATTTGAGACGTGCGAGACAAAGTGAGCGGGCCGACTATAGTTCAATTGAAGTTTTGGTTAGCCAGAAGAGATTGACATTACACGAATTTTATAGTTATTTTATATCTGCAGGGGAACTATTATCTATAGCATTATGGTAACATGGTGTAACAGTCTTTTGCTCGGGTGACGCTCGCCGTCACCCAGGGTTCTTTCTCCTTCTCGCTCGTCGTTACAAATTAGAAGATTGTTGGTTTTCGATATAAAATTAGAATTTTTATTTCTTGATCTCTTAGTCTATACGTACTTACATATAAATACACTTAAATAAACTTACGATACGTTGGTTTGTACGCACTCGGTACGGGGAAACCAGGGGAACTTGATTGCAGCCGAGAGTATTCGACTGCGGAAAAGGGGGTTGATGGGCGGCTTCTGCTCTTTAAGTGGTTACTACTAGAGCACACGAGCAGCGTTCTACGGAACAGCGCGGTATAGTGAATTACTATACGAGTAAGCAAGCGAGGTCCGGGGGATAGCTACCACACTGGGAGCAAGCGGACTGCTTAGTGTCTTGTAAATTACAATATAGCGATACTACCTGGTTTTACAACCTCGATCGTTCGCTATACTGCAATAGACACAGTAAGTATGGGTGTACAACACAACAAAATTAGCCCGGTTTTACAACCTTGACAATTTTGTTATATTGACCTAGACAAAGAAAGTACGAGTATATAATGCAGCACAGTTGTCTGGTTTTGCAACCTCGGGTACGTGTTACATTAATATGACTCGGCTAGCCTTGTCACCAAAAAAGGGGCTGTTCGTGGAGAACAGTAGTCAGCGAATAGCTGTCGGTAAAGGGGGAATTTGCTGTGAACCACAACGCTTTCTTCCCTTTGAGTAGGTATAGCTGCCTTGCCGCAGTATAGTCTACTCTCGAATAGATTTTACTACCGTCCCGTAGTATGTTCTATTCTAATTCTTGTTGATTGATTGGAGCATATAAGTGTGTCTTAATAGTTGAATTCCTTGGGAATTTTGTTTTCACCCTTTTTGGAAAAATTATTTGATTATAAATAATATCATTGATAAATTTCTATCATTCATTGGGCGAAAAACCCTTTTCCCGCAAAAAATAATTTCGTTGGTTCAACCGCCGGATTGAACCTTATACGTACTGCATACCAGCCGAGTACACTCGTATTGCGCTAAATTGACATAATGCAAAATAGGTTAATTTTGCATTATATATCGAGTGACTGGGGTTTTTTTTTGTATAGCAATTACTTTGACATATGGTTTGTAGCGAAGTGGTATTTAACCAACTTCGTTACATTCCCCCCCTACTTCGGGGTGCGAAAAAGTATAAGACACACTTATAGGCTAGCAATGGGTTTTTTTTTTTTTTTTTTTTTTTTTGTGTGTGTGTTTTGTTGTTTTTTTTTCTGTGGTTGTATTTTTTTTTTTTTTTTTGAGCAAAAGTAACAATCGGTAATAAGTAGTTTAATAGTTTAATACGTATGATAATAGTAGTAAGTATTGTAATTTATAATAGTAATAAGTAGGTTTAATTAATAGTAATAAGTATAATAGTAGTAAGTAGAAAAATATATAGTAGTAATAAGTATGATAATAGTATAAGTAGAATTAATAAGTAGGGTAATAAGTAATAAGTATGATAATAACAAAAAGATTTTATAATAAAAATATATGAACAGAAGGAATGCTGTCTTCTAATTGCTGTCTTTTAATTGTTGTTAATGTTGCTGGGCTGGTGGGCGTCATCTTGGATGATCGTCATGGCGCTCCCTGCGCATCTTAGCAGGATAGTGTGGTCTGGGTGGTGACTTCCGTAGATTCTTCCTCTGGGTCCGGTGATTCGAAATCTCTTGGGGGTTGTTGGAATGAGAACGCCCTCGAAGGCCTCAGGGTCGAAGTGATTACTCTTCTCGACGGTTATGAACCTCGTCATTGGTAGTTTCTGTGTTGCTTTGGGGGGGTTTGTAGTGGTATTGGTGTTGGGGTTGGTTGTTTGGGTTGGGTTATCGTAAGCGGTTGGGTGGCGTTGGAGGGAGGTTTGTTTAGGGTTAGGTTATCTGTAGGCGGTTGGGTGTTGTTGGAGGGGGGTTTGTTTAGGGTTCGGCTTTGGGTTTTCTGGGTTAGGCTATTTTGTTGGATGGTCCGGTGGGCGATTCTGGGTCCTTTGGTGGTTTGAGCGGTGGTGGGTCGGGGTTTGCCCCACTGAAGCGGGGTGGCCGCATAATTCTTGATGCTGGGTGCCAATGCTGTCAGCCGCTGTAGCTCGTGTACTGTAAGTGGCCGGTTAGGGGGTGGTGGCCGTTTCTTCCACTTGATGTTTCGGAGCTGTTGTTTGGCGGTAGTTGTTGTTGTTGGTGGTGCCAATACAGGGCGCGGTCTGGTGCGGCGGTGGGCTCCCGGTTCCGGATTTTCGCCGAGAAATTTGGTGCGATGTTGTTCCGTTGCCATCGTGGCTGGTACTGGTGTTGCTGAGTGGCCAGTAGTGTTGATCATACCTGAGGTTTGATCTTCGTCTATGGTAGGGGTATCGGGTAGTTGCTTTAAATCCTTCACATGGGTGGTTATTGTTTTGTTTTTTTCTCCCTCTAGGATGCATATGACGGGGGATGGTTTTTTGGAGACTCGGTACGGTCCAATAAATCGAGGTGCTAATTTAGCGGCGAAATTTTGCGTGGCTGAGGAGAGTGGTCGGTGTCGGTAATAGACCATTTCCCCGATTTTTTGTGTATTAAACGCTTTGGCCAGGTTATGCTTGACCAGGGCCAGGATTTCGTTTAGCATGGTGATGCGTTCTGGTGTGTCCGGTTCTTTGTTGAGTGGTATATCTGGGGTGGTAGGGAGCCGTAGTTCGCGACCGAAATTGAGATAGGCTGCGGAATAACCGGTGGTTTCGTTGTGACTGGTGTTGATGGCTAACATAAACTCTGGTAGATATTCGTCCCATCGCCTGTGGTCGGTTCTGACGTACTGTGAGATCATTGTTTTTATCACACGATTCATCCGTTCGGTTGGGTTCGCTTGCGGGGTATACGGTGGGGTAAATCTTTGCTTAATTTGTAGTTGCAATAGTAGGGTCTGGAATTGTTTGCTCCGGTATTGCGTGCCATTATCGGTGATCAGGATTTTGGGGCAGCCATACCGGCTGAGTATACGTTCTTTGAATCCTTTGATGAGGGCAGGAGTAGTTGCGTCACGGAGAGCCAGGAATTCTGTCCATTTGGAAAACTTGTCGTAAAAGACCAGGATCATGGTGTTTCCTTTTGCCGATGGCGGGAGCGGGCCTATAAAATCGGAGCATACGATTTCCCATGGATGGCTTGCGGTGGTTACGTGCATCTCCCCTGCAGGTTTTCGGGTCGGGACTTTGTACTCGAGACACGTGGGGCACCGTCGAACGAATCGCGCGGTATCGCGATATAGCCCGGGCCAGTAATAGGTTTTTGCGATTCTGGTAATGGTTTTGGCGATTCCCATATGGCCTGCGGTCACATCCGTGTGATTTTCGTGCATAATCTGTCGGCGAAGTGGCTTGGGGACGCAAATTTTCCAGGCGGACGTGGTGGCTTCGGTATAACTGGTGGGGGTGAATATATGTCGGTAGAGGGTTTTTTCCACGACCTGATATTCCGGGTTTTCCTCGGGTTTCGTTGTGACGGATTTTATCTTGGCATCGTACCATGTATAGTATATATATAGACTTATATAGTTGGTAGTATAAGTCTAAGGGGTTTTCCGGTTGGGTGTCGAGATAGTACATCAGCCACGGTGTTGGATGATCCCTTTCGGTACCGGATTTCATAATCGTGTTGCTGGAGTTCGATGGCCCAGCGTGCTAGTCGTCCTGAGGGGTTATCGATACTATGCAACCATTTTAGAGACTGATGGTCGGTATGTACTATAAAGTGGTACCCTTCTAGATATGGACGCATCTTTCGGATTCCCCAGACCACCGCTAGACATTCTCGCTCTGTGACCGAGTAGTTCCGTTCTGCGTCGTTGAGCGTTCGGCTGGCATAGGCGACTACCTTTTCCTGATTATTGATTGTTTGCCAGAGTACTGCACCGAGACCATCGGCACTGGCGTCTGTCTGAAGGACGAACGGGCGGGTGAAATCGGGGCAAGCAAGTATTGGTGCTTCGGTTAATTTTGTTTTTAACATTTCAAAGGCTTTCTTCTGGTCTTCTCCCCATGACCATTTCTGAGTTTTCTTTAACAATCTGGTAAGCGGTGCGGTTATGGTCGAGAAGTTCTGTACAAAACGTCGATACCAGGATGCTATGCCGATGATTCGCCGGAGTTCTTTTATATTTCGTGGTGCCATGAGGGTTTTTACGGCTTCAATTTTGCTTGGGTCGGTATGTATGCCATGTCTGTTCACCATATGGCCGAGGTAACGCATCTCGGTTTTTCCAAATTCGCATTTGTCGGGATTTATTTTAAGTTTTGCCATTCTCAGTCGTCGGAATACTTCTTTTAACGCTGCCATGTGTTCTGAAAAGGTGCGCCCGATGATGATAATGTCGTCTAGATAGGCGAAAGCGTGAGGCTCTAGCTCGGGGCTGATTATCTTGTCGAGTAGTCGTTGGAAAGTGGCAGGAGCGGAGTGAAGTCCAAACGGCATGACTTTCCATTGAAAAAGTCCTCTCCCAGGGACTGTAAAAGCGGTACACGGGCGGCTGGTTGGTTTTAGTGGTATTTGCCAATAACCTTGCTTTAAATCGATTGTTGAAATATATCTAGCTCCCTTTAGTTTGTCCAGTACGTGGTTGATTTGTGGTAGAGGGTATGCGTCTTTGATAGAGAGTTCATTTAATTGACGGTAGTCTACGCATAGCCTCCTCGTGCCTTGTTTTTTCTTTACTAGGACTATCGGAGAGCTATAGGGGCTATTTGATGGTTCGATTTTGTTTTCTGCTAATAGCTGGTCTATTTCTTGATTGATGATTGCCTGCATGGCGGGATTCCTTGGCATGTATCGTTGCTTAAATGGGCGTTGATGCTTAAGCCGTATTTCATGTTCTGCGATGTCGGTTGGCCCTTTCAGCTTTTCAAACGTGGGTATTTCGGTTGCCAGAAGTTTCTTCAGTTGTTGTTCTTCGGAAAAGAGGCTTTGGATAACTGGTCGGCCAGGCTGGGTTCGAGCTGTTATTGTCTCTCTACCGCATTTTATGGTAAATCCGAACTTGGACAAAAAGTCGGTTCCTATCAGGATTTTGTCCATGAGTTCCGGTAGGTACACGAACTCGTGCGTAAAGGTGCGTCCCTCCCATGTTAATTTTGTCGTATACGCCTGGTGGGCGGTAATAGTGGACTTATCGGCTAAAGCGAAAGTCATGGCTATCGGTCGGGCTGGTACTCGGTTAGCTTTACAGATTCGCTGTATGGTTTTTCCGATGCATGACCTTCCGGCCCCGGTGTCGATGACGGCGTTGTATTGGTGATTATAAAAGGATATGGGTAATGTATATGAGGCCAAGGTGGGGGCGTCTAATGCCTCACATTGATTGACGTTTCCCGGTCTACATTGGCAGTGGCGGGTCTGTATCCCATGAGTGCCGCAGTATGAGCAGAAAAGTAGGCGTGGTTGTCGACACTGCTTCCGCCGGTGTCCAGCCTGACTACATGCCCAGCAGTGGGTTCTTCGCTCGTATGCGCTGGTTGGGTTTGTGTTACTGGTGTGCGACGGATGTAGGTGTGTAGAGTTCGTGGTCGAGGTCCGGTGGTTGGCATTGCTGGTGTGTGACGGGTATAAATGTGTTACATCGTTGGCCACTGGTTGATACGATGGTGTGACATTGCTGGTGTGCGACGGGTATAAATGTGTTACATCGTTGGCCACTGGTTGATACGATGGTGTGACATTGCTGGTGTGCGACGGGTATATTGTATTATTTGCCATTAGATCTAGTGGCAGAATTGGTCGAGCGGACTGGATGGGCAGATGCTGTGATGTGGCTACGGGTTGCGGTGCTGGTTGACTGTTTTGTACTTGTGGACGAAATGACAGTGCGGTAGAACGAAATGGTGGAACGGTGGGACGGAGTGGCAATGGCCGATTTTGCGGTTGAGTGAGTCGTGAGACAGGTTGTTCTGCCATTAAACATTCGAAATCTTCGATCAGGATGGTTAACTCGGACAACGTGCTGAACTCCCTTCGCTTGATGTAATGCCGGTAGTCGGGTCGCAGATTGTCATAAATTCTATCGAGTTTCTCTTCAGCGGTCATGGTGGTATGCCATCGCATCAGGGCTTGAATCGATGTGAGAAATTCTTTGCCCTTTTCTCGGTGGTTTTGTGTACGACTCCGAATGCGATCCAGTAGTTGGGTGTGGAAACGTGGTGGTAAAAAAAGCGGCGCAGTTCTTCGCTAAATGCTTTCCAATTAACTAATAGCTCTTTGCTATTCCGGTACCACACCAACGCGTTCCCTTTCAGCAACTCGGGAAGAGTCCGGACGATGCGATCGAGAGGTACTTGATAACACTCGGCCAATTCTTCAACACGTTCCAAGAACTCCAGTGGATTATTTGTACCGCCGTCGTACCTCACATTCCATTTTCGTACTTTGTCCATTATGTCTGCGTTGGATAATCGGTATGCGAAAGTTGGTGAAGAGCGCGCATCTACTGCTTGTGCGGTACTTGCATCTACTTCTGCGTACATCCTGGGCGAGGTTTCGTAAATCTGACCAGTCGGCTGTGCTACGCGCAATTCCTCTTTCATTTCGGTTTTCTTCTGTGAAGTACCTGTATCTACTTCTGGGTAAATGATGGCCGGTATTTCGCTTCCTTTTTTGGTCGGGGTTAATTTTTCGGTTGGTTTCGTTGTTTTGATCTCAGCGCTTAACCTTTTCCGTAGTTCATCAACAGTGCCTGTGGAGTCGATGCCACGACGCTCCAACTCGTTGACTAGTTCTTCTTTGCGGAGAGAGTACACCGCAAAGGCATTAATCTCAGGCTCTAGTGTAGCCATTTGAAAGGTAGATGTGTTTAATTTCTGAATTTGGACACTCCCCGGTTGGTGTTCAGTCTATTGTCAGTGGTGACGCCTTCACCAATAAATTGTTACACCAATCTACTTTCAGCTACCTGGTGGATGTCTCGGTTATCGGGTTGTCGGCTCGGGTATATATATATATATATTTCATATGCTTAAATAGTTTCCAGTTACACGGTAATACGATTTTTTTTTTTCTAATCGTATGGTATTTTAGGCTTGTCTAGCTGCTGGTTGGACGGTGATACAACTATTCTAGTTGTCTGGTATTATATGCTTATCTAATACATATGCTTATCTAATTTCTGGTCGGACGGTGATACGACTATTCTAGTCGTCCCTGCTCGGGCGCCAAATTTGTAACAGTCTTTTGCTCGGGTGACGCTCGCCGGTCACCCAGGGTTCTTTCTCCTTCTCGCTCGTCGTTACAAATTAGAAGATTGTTGGTTTTCGATATAAAATTACAATTTTTATTTCTTGATCTCTTAGTCTATACGTACTTACATATAAATATAATTAAATAAACTTACGATACGTTGGTTTGTACGTACTCGGTACGGGGAAACCAGGGGAACTTGATAGCAGCCGAGAGTATTCGACTGCGGAAAAGGGGGTTGATGGGCGGCTTCTGCTCTTTAAGTGGTTGCTACTAGAGCACACGAGCAGCGTTCTACGGAACAGCGCGGTATAGTGAACGAGTAAGCAAGCGAGGTCCGGGGGATAGCTACCACACTGGGAGCAAGCGGACTGCTTAGTGTCTTGTAAATTACAATATAGCGATACTACCTGGTTTTACAACCTCGATCGTTCGCTATACTGCAATAGACACAGTAAGTATGGGTGTACAACACAACAAAATTAGCCCGGTTTTACAACCTTGGGAATTTTGTTTTCACCCTTTTTGGAAAAATTATTTGATTATAAATAATATCATTGATAAATTTCTATCATTCATTGGGCGAAAAACCCTTTTCCCGCAAAAAATAATTTCGTTGGTTCAACCGCCGGATTGAACCTTATACGTACTGCATACCGGCCGAGTACACTCGTGTTGCGCTAAATTGACATAATGCAAAATAGGTTAATTTTGCATTATATATCGAGTGACTGGGGTTTTTTTTTGTATAGCAATTACTTTAGACATATGGTTTGTAGCGAAGTGGTATTTAACCAACTTCGTTACAATGGAAAAATATACTTACGGAAGTATATTTTTATGGTAACATTTGGTGATTTTTTCTGTTTTCTCTCTTCGCACAGCCTTTCTGCTTTTTGCCATTAATTTGCAGATCATTCGTCATTTAGTAGGTTCTCAGTGTTGTGTGGGAAACTGTGTTGCGCACACTACACGATCGTATCAGTCGAATTAATCAATAACGATGTTTGGAATGATGTGAATAGGGATTTTCTTATTTCGTTCATCATTACTAATAATAACATAACATGATTCCATTGATTCGTTATCGTTTTCGTATTGCTTTTATCAATGTATCAGCAATTCTTAGAAAATAAATTGAAACCGGCTACCATGAGGATATATTGTAAATCACATTTCTTCGATTTTTTAATTAGCCACCCTTGGCGCAAGTCATTCAGGGAGTTTTCCCTTGGTAATATGGCTAAATAAAAAAAAGTCTACCTGAAAATAATTTTGGAATATTTGCGGTTCGGTTCGTTCAATGCCCAAGGTCCAACATACAAGACTAAAAAAAAAAAAATTATTTGTAAAATTTTTAATATATCACGTTTTTAAAACGAAGTAAATAGTATAAAATAAGATTCAAAATGAAAAACGTGGGCCGTGTGCAACTATTCATGCACCAATTAACTTTGCATGCGCTTCAATTTTTTTTTTAAATTATTGTTTTAAATTAATCACTAGAATTATCGGAATCACTGACAATAACATTAAGGCCCATATTTATAGTCGTGAATATAGCCATGGATTAATCCACTGTTTATCGAAAATAGCCTTAGCCACTGTTTTAGCCATTGATATGGAGGTATAAATAAGGATATATTTTATAATCCGCAGATTTAAATGTATCCTCGACAGTAAATATGGCCCAAAAGGCCGTGATTACATCCAAATCCGCAACTGTGTCTCTTCACCTCTCCACCAATATTTTGTAAATTTATAAATGTCTTGTTTTTTTAATTTTAAACAAAAAATAGAAAGAAAATAACTTTTTATTGTTGGCTTGATTAATTTTGTACTGAGAATCGGCTATTATATTTCAATTCATTAAAATTAATTTGTTCTAGTCAAAAAAGTTGGGCTTATTGTGCAGTATTAAGTATAATTTTGTGTATCCTAAAAACTCGGTGACGCTATGCCCAGTTGAATTTTTGCATTTCCAAAATATTGTATTTTTCTTTGTGCTTAATAGCACAATAATCGAATGTTCTAATAAAGCTATAATATGCTATAATGTACTGTTGGTGTTTATTTTTGTGTGGAGTTTTCTACTTCTCTTTCTTTAGAATGTACATAAATCGAGCTCTCTCATAATTTTCTTATTTGTATCTTCATCTCTTTCGTTCTGTCTTCCTTCCTTGTCATTTTTTCTAACATTTTTCTGAATGTAAATCTAGTCACGAGTAGGTGAGTTTTGAGTTGGCTATCTGCTACATAGGTAAGGAACGAACCGATTCGCAAAAAGCGACAATTTTTGCAGTAGATTCTTTCATTAAAGTTACACTAACCTAAAGAAATAAAATTAGCTGTGTTGCTTTGGTAAAGCTAAGCTGGTTTTACTTTAATATCTCAAATCAACAGCTTTTGGTTTTACCGCCTTACGGTGAGCACAATAACTATAAAATGGCTTTAGTTTCCTTAATCCTGAAAATTTTTTGGATTTACTTCGGCTTTATGCTTATGCGATTGTTGTTGTAAGCCAAGCTGGTTTTGCCAAAGCAACTCAGTTATTATTTGCTGTATTGCTTTGGCTAATCCAGCTTGGCTTACAACACCAATCTCATAAGCATAAAGCCGAAAATAAATCCAAAAAGTTTTTAGGATTTATAACTAAAGCCAATTTTTAGTTATAGCGCTCACCGTAAGGCGGTGTTTTGTTTAACACATACACATTAAAATGCATCGAACATTTAAAGCCAAAAGCTGTTGCTTTGTAAAGCCAAGCCGGCTTTGCCAAAGCAATACAGCAATTGTATGCTTTTGAGAACTGTTTGTAGATCTGACGGTAAAAAATTTAAACTTATTGGGACTATAAATATCTGACATTTGTGTTTTGTTTGACAAGCGCAGTGCAAGTTCTACAAAAAGTGTCGGTAAATATTAAATATTTTTAAATTTAATTCAATTTGAATTGAAGAAAATAGTAAAGTGTTCGATTAATAACTATGTATATTTAATTTTAATTTTGGATTGTTTTTTTATGGATTGCTATAATGTCTCAAAGGGATGTAAAAAGTTGACCAAAATCATTAAGACACTGCGGGGTACCGCAATGTAATAATTACCAATCGATGGAAATATCAATGCATCGGATTCCAAAAATAGTATTAAATTCACCGTTGAAACTGGCCAAATGGGCAGCTATTTTGAAGATGGGAAAAAATTTTTGTTATAACCCATTGTACATATAATGTAAAATTGGCAACACTATACAAATGTCATTATTGCTAGTTTTTGATTCTTCTTATTTAGTCTCGTATTAACATTCGCAGAATAAAGATTATTATAATAAGCCTTGAAAATTACGCGTGCTTTTTAATTAGGGTTCACGGCAATACAATACACAACAGTGGCGACGAGAGAAAAAAAAAGATTAAATTACAAGATAAATTTACTTCTACAAAATGGATGCCTCACAATTTGCGAAATTGTTAGAAGCCTTCAATCACAACGTGACTTGATAAAGCAAGTAAGTGCTAGTAGCAGTCAACAACAACAACCACAACAACAGCAGCAGCCACCATTACAGGTTATGTGTGCTCCATTTGAGAACTTTGATGATAAAAAAGAAAACTTTAAGTTATACCATCAACGCTTCGGAAATTATTTGACCATGAAGGGTGTTATTACTAATAAATCACTTTGCCGTCAAATGCTTATAAACTCAATTGGACCTACACATTTTAAGTTGTTGGTTTCATTAATTGCCCCTAAGACAGTCAACGAAGTCGAGTACGACGACTTAATGAAAATGTTGGAAACTCATTTGTGCCCGAAAAAAAACATACTAGTAAGTCAACACCGATTTTTTTCCACATATCAAGGCGAAGAACATACAATAGCTGATTATGTGGCATTACTCCGGCGGGATACAAATGAGTGCGAGTTTGTGTCAAAGTGTGCCTGCAAGGCTGACATATCAAACATTTTACTTCGAGCCCAATTTATACGTGGCATTAACGACAACACAATCCGGGAGCAATTACTTCAATCGGAAGAAGACGATTTCAAAAAAATAGTACAAAAAGCTTTATCATTAGAAGCATCAAAAATCGATTGTCGTGAGCTGACTACAAAGCAACCCATCAATAACGCCGTAAACAAAATTCAAGCCAGAAATTCAAACCGTCGAAAAAGTCGTTCCAGGGCTCAGTCTTCAAGAGCACAAGGTCGTTCCAAATCTAGAGTAAACTACGCCCAGTTGGGAATCGACAACTTGTGCATACGCTGTGGTAGAGACAACCACAAAACACAGGACTGCCGTACTAACCCACGTAATCTCAAGTGTAAATCGTGTGGAAAAAGTGGTCACGTACAACAAGTGTGCATCAAAACATTAGTCAAAACTTCAAACCATAGTTCAACTCATAGAAATGATGATCATGACGAACCAGTTCACCAAATGTATGGTATTAACCAAATCGTCGATATATTTTACAATCAGCACAATAAAAATAACGATGCTGATAAGTACTATGCTACGGTGGAAATAAATGGACACCGTCAAAAATTTGAGGTCGACACTGGTGTTGGTTATACATTAATACCAAGGAATCAATACAATCAGCTGAAAATAAAAGCACCACTGCAACCTTCAACAATTGCTTTCCGATCATATACTAAAAATATTATATTTCCTGATGGTAAAATCGAAGTTCAAGTCAAATACAACAACTGCACAGCAAATGAGGAGTTGTATGTAGTTCCTCGCGAATACGATGCGCTCTTAGGCCGGGTATGGATTCGCCATTTAGGAATCAACCTTCATGAAGTGGACAGACATCATGTCAACAATATCAATGCATTAGAGGAAAATAATTTTGATTCAATTTCAGATATTGTTGACAAGTTTGAGGACGTTTTTACAGAAAAAGTAGGTTGTGTTCCAAATTTTGAGGTTACACTCCAGCTTCGTCAAGGTTCGAAACCAATATTCTTCAAAGAACGAGAAGTTCCACATGCACTTCGAGAACGGGTTGAAAAGGAACTCGATGATTTAGAAGCAGCTGGGATTATTACAAAATGTGAAAGGAGTGATTGGGGATCTCCCCTAGTGATCATTACAAAACCAGACGGTGGTATTCGACTATGCGTCGATTATAAGCCAGGCGTTAATCCTCAACTAGTTTCTGCAAATTACCCAATACGGCGTGTCGATGAAATATTAAATAATCTCAAAGGGTCAAAATATTTCTGTCGACTTGACCTCTATAAAGCCTACCTGCATCTTCGAGTAAATCTTGAATCCAGGGAAATCCAAACAATATCAACCCATAAGGGAACATACAACGTAAATCGTCTATCGTTTGGCATTAAAACTGCGCCAGCGGAATTTAATCGCATCATTGAGCAAATTCTATCCGGATTAAACAAAACTAACTATGTCATATTTCGATGACATTATAATACATGGCGCAACCGAGGCTGAATGTAAAAACAACTTGATAGAGTGTCTGAAACGTCTAAAACAACATGATCTACATCTAAATAAAACCAAATGCTCATTTTTGCAAACTCAGGTGGAATATCTGGGACACGTCGTACGCTATAATAAAATTTCAAAATCGCCTTCAAAAATTCAAGCAATCGGAAATATACCTCGACCGACTACAGCAGATGATGTCCGAAGATTTTTGGGCATGATAACGTATTACACCAGATTTATACCCGAAATGTCTTCGATAACATATCCATTACGTCAACTGCTCCAGAAAGATAACAAATTCAATTGGTCCGCAAAATGTGAAGCTGCGTTTATCAAACTTAAAAATATTGTTGCTAGTGATCAAGTCCTGATGCCTTTCGATCCGGAACTGCCAGTTATAGTCGCTTGTGATGCCAGTCCTACAGGTATAGCAGGCGTACTCTCACACCTAGTCAACGGCATAGAACGTCCAGTTGCTTACGCATCAAGGTCATTGACAACAGCTGAAACAAATTATAGCCAGTTAGATCGCGAAGCATTAGCAATCATCTTTACAATAAATCACTTTTTTATGTATCTCTACGGCAGGAAATTTCAACTAGTCACCGATAATCGTCCATTAACTCGCATTTTCCATCAACACAACAAGATGCCCGCCATGAAAGCAGCAAGGTTACTGCGCTACGCCGAATTTCTGTCAAGCTTCGATTACGAAATAGTCTACAAGAAGGGATCGGAACACACAAATGTTGATTGTTTATCTCGTGCAACACAATTGAATGAAAAACCATCTACAGACAAAATTATCAGTGAAGAGGTAAATGAATTATGCAGTCAATCAATTTTCGAAATCTCTAGTGAACACATAAATGCGGCAACGTTAGCAGCAGAGACAGCAAAAGATCCAGAACTTTCAACAATCGTGGCAAATCTACAAAATGGTGCGGATAACGAGGGAAGATACACGCTCAACAATGGTGTTATATTCAAGGGCCAAAGAGTTCTCATTCCAAGTAGCCTCCAGTCTCAAATACTTCAAGAATTACATCACACCCATCCAGGGATTACGAAAATGAAGCAACTGGCGAGAAGATACTGTGTTTGGAAAGGAATCGACCGGGACATCGAGAGAATGGTACGTTCATGTGAAGCCTGTGTTGAAGTCCAAAATAAACCTCCAAAAGCCCCACTGCACCAGTGGCAAGAACCAGATGAAAACTGGGAAAGAATTCACATCGATTACGCAGGGCCTTTCCAAGACCATAATTTTTTAATTGTCGTCGATGCCAAGTCAAAATGGTCAGAATTTAAAGTCATACGCGACTCACCTACGACACAAAGTACTATAAGCCGTCTAACCGAAATTTTTTCCACGCATGGATTCCCATCAGTTATTGTATCAGACAATGCTTCAATTTTCACCAGTGAGCAATTCACATCTTTTTGCAGTAAAAATGGTATTTTCCAAAAATTAATCGCCCCGGGACATCCTAGTACAAATGGATTAGCTGAACGCAACGTGCAAACATTAAAACGCAAATTAAAAGCTATGTCATCGGAACCAGGGTCGTTGCAAAGTAAAGTTAACGAAATTCTTCAAAGATATAGAGCAACACCCCTCAGCTGTGGGAAGAGTCCAGCTGAACTTTACTTCAATAGACGAATACGAATTAAACTAGATGCGTTAAAGCCAACAATGAAATGTAATACTACAAAACCAATACCGGGTGTTCGTCGGATAAGCGTGGGAGAAAGAGTTCAAGTCATACATCTTCGAAACAACAAAACTGTATGGAAAATAGGTACGGTACTACGGAAACTTGGACAACTCCATTATGTTGTAAAGTTAGATGATGGATATACACTTAAACGTCACATAGACCAACTTAAAGCTACGAAAGTTCAACAACGTAAAGTACGTTTTGCACCAGACATTGCTGATGGCAACATTGATTCAAGTTCCTCGTCAAGTAATTCAAATACACCTTTAAATCAACAAAATCAATTTTACCGCCAGTATATTCTTGAAACTTCAAACCAACAAACGCAACCTAGTCAGGATCAAGCTGCACCCTTAAACCCTCCAGGGATCCAGGAGCTGCACATATCTCAACCAACTCAACCAATTCAGGGTCAAGCTATTCGTAGGTCTACAAGACCACGCAACATGCCAACTCATCTTCGTGATTATGTTCCATGAATAATTCTTCAGTTCTCAATTAAGCGTGGGAGATTGTTATAACCCATTGTACATATAATGTAAAATTGGCAACACTATACAAATGTCATTATTGCTAGTTTTTGATTCTTCTTATTTAGTCTCGTATTAACATTCGCAGAATAAAGATTATTATAATAATATAAATAAAATACATAACAAATTTCCTAAAAATTTTTGGTATTTTTTAGCGAAGATTTTGAAAAAAAGCTTATTATATCCTAGTCAGCGGGGCTTTGCCAACTCGGATATTACCGGTATCAACAATTACGACCACTAAAAAAAACGATCCAACCCGTAAAATGCTCGTTCGACTGTATCAGCTCAAGCTACATCTAATGAGTATAAAATTTGTTCTATTTTTTGTGTTTTATAATTAAATTACATATATTTTTAGGCTAATCGACAACAATGGATCGTTTTCAGCAAACGTAATCGAAATCGGACCAAAGCAATATTCTTCGGTTGCTATTCAGTGTACCGAAATAACTGCAGAAAAATCTGTCCAAGCAAACATATGTACTTTTTTCGACATTACTTCGTTGTGGGATAACAATTGCAAATTATTTACCATGACTGGTATACCAAGTATGGACGTACTCTATCTCATGACCAATATGTGTGGCACAATTAGACCGCTCTAGGCTCTTCAGTTGATTACTAATACAAATACGTTTGGGATAAATCTAAGCATGTTTCTGTGTACGGGTCGGAACAGTTGGGCTTTCTATAGAGAAGGTTTTGCTATTAACACTCTTCTTCCAGGGAATTGAGTGTGGGTTAAAATTAAAATATGATTGACTACCCGCATAGAGTTAGTGAAAGTACCATCAGTTGGCCGATTTTGGTCGCAAATGTGGGTATCCTAACGCGTTGTTTCGACCTCAAATAACAATAATGCTACAATAAAATAATTTGTTTGTGTGAGTAAAATTATGGAGTTATCGCTGAAAAAACCCATGGCAAACAATAAATAAAAAATTTAGAACATATGTTATCGTATATGGGAAAAGATGTGTTTTTGTTGTATCTGTATCTAAGGTAATATATGTTCTAAATATTGTGTTTGGTAGTGCATTAGTTGTAGTTTTGTTCATAATTTCGGTGATCACAGCTACAAATTTTAACGCACCCTAATATATATGTTGTGGGTGCCGTGGCTCAGTGGATAAGTGCATGGACCTCTGAGCAGGGGGTTCGTGGTTCGAATCCCAGTAACAACAAAAGTATTTTTCACGGTGTTCCACCTCTCGCGAATGGGTGACAAACGTTCCGAGAGTAATAACTTGTAACTTCTCAATTCGCCGTTGGGATCCAGCATTAAATTGTAGGTCCCCTCCATTTGTGTGCAAAAATATACATGCTCAACTCAAATGGTTGCGAGTAGCAAGGCCTTGGACCGCAATGGTCTATCGTGCCAAAAATTATTAATAACTAGCTGACCCGAGAGACGTTGTCCTGTCCCACTTTCAATAAATTTGTTTGTAATCGTTTTGTGAACTTGAGAAAAGCTATTTGTTTTGCGATATCGAGTCACAGTATTAGTCACATCATTGTGTTACATTTTTTAATTTTGGGTCTTTTAGGGTCCTTTGGGGTTCTTTGTGGGGTCTTTAATGATTTTTTTGGGAGTTTGAGGGACTTTCGGAGGTCTTTTTGTGATTCTTTTCGGGGTCTTTTGTGGTCTTTTAGAGATCTTTTTGCCCACAAAATCAAAGAAGAAGCTGTCAAATGACATTTGGGCACGTAACCCAAACCATTGGAATCTATTGGAACAGAAATGAAATAACGACTTTTGCTGGACAGATCGCGAATCAACACAAATTTATTTTTATTTTAAGTTAGAATTGAATGCGTTTTTCCAAAGTTTTCATTTCACCGAAAACATTCAATAGAGTTATTTCCTCAAAATATATCCAAGTTATGGTTTTCCAAATTTTTTTTTATTAAAACATATTCTCATACCTACCAAATATACATAAAAAATTTCATAACAATCGGTCGAGCCGCTTCGGAGCAGTTTAGACCCAAACACCGTGTCACGAGATTTTTATATATTAGATATATATGTTCTAAATTTTCTCTGCCTCCGTCTCGGTGTTTGCAGTGCGACCCTTCCCATCAATTTCAAATTTCGCAATTTGTGGTGGAAGCAACGAGAAATGCAGAACCGCAAGTTTGCAGTATTAGTAGTAGTAGTATGATTTTTGACACATGTGCATAATTTGATATGTTCCTCTGTCAAGAGCAGTTATGCTGTTAAACAGCTACTTTGGAGTACATTTAAGTACACGATAAAAATATTTAAAAAAAACAACACATAAAAATTAAAATTTTTCGTTTAAATTCTCTAATCGGGGATACACAATGTGCAGTTTTTATAAAATCGGGAAATTTTTTTAAAATTTTTGTTAGGGAGCCCGTTCCCTGCGCTCGATTACTTCCAATTTTAAGAAAAAGTGTTGTCCATCGGAATTACGTATAAAATTTGAAGAAAATCGGGTCAATTTTGTAAAAAATTTGTGTGGGTGCCCTGTAAAGTTATAGTTACATTGATTAAAACTGGCGGGATCGCCATGTAAAGTTATAGTTAACGTAAACTGGCAGCATTGCCATGTAAAGTTATTATCGAAATCGTCGTTAGTACTATTGTAAGGTTCATCCTATCGTTCCTATAACTTCACAGAATACTTAGTTTATTTGTTAAGCCAGCTTCGAAACGTTAGCCATATATATATTGTGTTGGTTGTTCAATTGATAAGTGAAATGCATGCGGTATACAGGTATGTATGGATGGATGGATGATATGCTGATTTAGGCGTTAGACAAAAGTTCAATTAAGGAAGTTCGGCTTTAGTCGATATGTATAGATTATTAATTTGTATGCAAATGTTATGAATGGGTAAATGAAGAAATGATCACTGGGGTAATCACTTCACAGCACCCCGACCCCGGGGCCCGATCGCTTCAAATTTTTTATCGAAAGTGTTGTCCATCGGAGATACACATGTGTATAAAATTTGAAGAAAATCGGGTTATTTTTATTTTAAATTTGTATGAGGTCCCACGACCCCAGCGTCTGTATAGGGCCCCGCGATCCCGCAGCCCGGGGTCTCCAAAATTTTTACAAGAAGTGTTGTCCATCGGAGATAAACATGTGTATAAAATTTGAAGAAAGTCGGGTTCGTTTTATTAAAAAAATTGTATGGGGCCTCACAAACCCAGGGCCTGGGGTCTCCAAAAATTTTACAAAAGTGTTGTCCATCGGAGTTAAACATGTATATAAAATTTGAAGAAAATCGGGTTAATTTTTTTTTTAAAAGTTATGGGGCCCCACGAACCCGGGCCCGGGGTCTCCAACATTTTTACAAAAAGTGTTGTATATCAGAGATAAACATGTGTATAAAATTTGAAGAAAATCGAGTAAAATTTTGTAAAATATTTGTATGGGAGCCCCCCGACCCCGAGTTTAATAGATAGTGTTGTCATCGGAGATATGCATGTGTGCAAAATTTCAATAAGATAGGACTTTGGGAAGTAGGTTAAAAATTGATCGCACGATTCCACAAAAAACCCACAAAAAAACAAACACACGGGCACGTGAAGTTAATATAGAGAAATTAAAAAAGTTCCAATAGAAAAATAAAAAAGGCTTTTATATTACAAACATATTTTTTAATTGATTTTTTCCCTTTTTTGCGATTTCACAAAATATATTATTCCATGCCTATGTTCATCTGTTTCATAATGTCTAAGCAAGCATGATTATGTACTTATACTTTTATTATCTTATTACATATACACCAACTGAATAATAATAATATTCGGCGCAACAGATCATTGCGGTCCAAGGCCTAGCTTCTCGCAACCATTCGTGTTTGAGCATGTATATTTTTGCACACAAATGGAAGGGACCTATAATTTAAGGCTGGATCCGAACAGCGAATTGAGAAACTTTCCGTGACAAGTTATTACTCTCGGAACGTTTGTCACCCATTCGCGAGAGGTGGGACACCGTGAAAAATACTTTTTGGTGTTACTGGGATTCGAACCACGAACCCCCTGCTCAGTAGCCATGCTCATTTCCACTGAGCCACGGCGCCTTAAATATACTGCAAAAATCAACTAAAAAACCAGCGTTTTCTTTGATATTATTTAATAATAAGATTTAACTTTACCTTTTAATTTGGACGCAGGGAAATCTATTGAAATACAATGCCAATGTTATTTACTTTATGTTTTTTGAAATACATACTTGGTCAAGATAGTTTTTGGGAAATAAAAATTCCTTCTTAATAATCCTTGATAATATGATATGATAATTATATTGAACAGAGGAAATATTAAACGTTTCAGCTTCGGGAACTGGAATAAATAACGGGAAAAAATTACATATGCAGAAGTGGATGATGAGAGGTTGTGGTACGTTCAGAGAAAAAATATACAGACTTATTAACATGTAAATGAAAAAGGAATTATTTTTTCGCGCTTTCGGTTTTTAATGACTTCATAAAAGTAGTATAAAGTACTAGTTTTTGTTAGCATTGTAGTACGGCCGATGAACAAGCAGTAAAATACTGATTGAAGTAAGTTCAGCAGCACTGGTCACGAGCATAAGAATTAGTTTGCAAGAAGTTGTTTACTTATGCAAAATTTACATTTGAGACGTGCGAGACAAAGTGAGCGGGCCGACTATAGTTCAATTGAAGTTGTGGTTAGCCAGAAGAGATTGACATTACACGAATTTTATAGTTATTTAATATCTGCAGGGGAACTATTATCTATAGCATTATGGTAACATGGAAAAATATACTTACGGAAGTATATTTTTATGGTAACATTTGGTGATTTTTTCTGTTTTCTCTCTTCGCACAGCCTTTCTGCTTTTTGCCATTAATTTGCAGATCATTCGTCATTTAGTAGGTTCTCAGTGTTGTGTGGGAAACTGTGTTGCGCACACTACACGATCGTATCAGTCGAATTAATCAATAACGATGTTTGGAATGATGTGAATAGGGATTTTCTTATTTCGTTCATCATTACTAATAATAACATAACATGATTCCATTGATTCGTTATCGTTTTCGTATTGCTTTTATCAATGTATCAGCAATTCTTAGAAAATAAATTGAAACCGGCTACCATGAGGATATATTGTAAATCACATTTCTTCGATTTTTTAATTAGCCACCCTTGGCGCAAGTCATTCAGGGAGTTTTCCCTTGGTAATATGGCTAAATAAAAAAAGTCTACCCGAAAATAATTTTGGAATATTTGCGGTTCGGTTCGTTCAATGCCCAAGGTCCAACATACAAGACTAAAAAGAAGAAAATAATTATTTGTAAAATTTTTAATATATCACGTTTTTAAAACGAAGTAAATAGTATAAAATAAGATTCAAAATGAAAAACGTGGGCCGTGTGCAACTATTCATGCACCAATTAACTTTGCATGCGCTTCATCATCGGAATCACTGACAATAACATTAAGGCCCATATTTATAGTCGTGAATAGCCATGGATTATATTAATCCACTGTTTATCGAAAATAGCCTTAGCCACTGTTTTAGCCATTGATATGGAGGTATAAATAAGGATATATTTTATAATCCGCAGATTTAAATGTATCCTCGACAGTAAATATGGCCCAAAAGGCCGTGATTACATCCAAATCCGCAACTGAGTCTCTTCACCTCTCCACCAATATTTTGTAAATTTATAAATGTCTTGTTTTTTAATTTTAAACAAAAATAAAGAAAGAAAATAACCTTTTATTGTTGGCTTGATTAATTTTGTACTGAGAATCGGCTATTATATTTCAATTCATTAAAATTAATTTGTTCTAGTCAAAAAAGTTGGGCTTATTGTGCAGTATTAAGTATAATTTTGTGTATCCTAAAAACTCGGTGACGCTATGCCCAGTTGAATTTTTGCAATTCCAAAATATTGTATTTTTCTTTGTGCTTAATAGCACAATAATCGAATGTTCTAATAACGCTATAATATGCTATAATGTACTGTTGGTGTTTATTTTTGTGTGGAGTTTTCTACTTCTCTCTCTTTAGAATGTACATAAATCGAGCTCCCTCATAATTTTATTATTTGTATCTTCATCTCTTTCGTTCTGTCTTCCTTCCTTGTCATTTTTTCTAACATTTTTCTGAATGTAAATCATGCATTACAGTTTTGACAATTCAAGAATTTTCACCTAGTCACGAGTAGGTGAGTTTTGAGTTGGCTATCTGCTACATAGGTAAGGAACGAACCGATTCGCAAAAAGCGACAATTTTTGTAGTAGATTCTTTCATTAAAGTTACACTAACCTAAAGAAATAAAATTAGCTGTGTTGCTTTGGTAAAGCTAAGCTGGTTTTACTTTAATATCTCAAATCAACAGCTTTTGGTTTTACCGCCTTACGGTGAGCACAATAACTATAAAATGGCTTTAGTTTCCTTAATCCTGAAAATTTTTTGGATTTACTTCGGCTTTATGCTTATGCGATTGTTGTTGTAAGCCAAGCTGGTTTTGCCAAAGCAACTCAGTTATTATTTGCTGTATTGCTTTGGCTAATCCAGCTTGGCTTACAACACCAATCTCATAAGCATAAAGCCGAAAATAAATCCAAAAAGTTTTTAGGATTTATAACTAAAGCCATTTTTTAGTTATAGCGCTCACCGTAAGGCGGTGTTTTGTTTAACACATACACATTAAAATGCATCGAACATTTAAAGCCAAAAGCTGTTGCTTTGTAAAGCCAAGCCGGCTTTGCCAAAGCAATACAGCAATTGTATGCTTTTGAGAACTGTTTGTAGATCTGACGGTAAAAAATTGAAACTTATTGGGACTATAAATATCTGACATTTGTGTTTTGTTTGACAAGCGCAGTGCAAGTTCTACAAAAAGTGTCGGTAAATATTAAATATTTTTAAATTTAATTCAATTTGAATTGAAGAAAATAGTAAAGTGTTCGATTAATAACTATGTATATTTAATTTGAATTTTGGATTGTTTTTTTATGGATTGCTATAATGTCTCAAAGGGATGTAAAAAGTTGACCAAAATCATTAAGACACTGCGGGGTACCGCAGTGTAATAATTACCAATCGATGGAAATATCAATGCATCGGATTCCAAAAATAGTATTAAATTCACCGTTGAAACTGGCCAAATGGGCAGCTATTTTGAAGATGGGAAAAAAATTTCCTAAAAATTTTCGTATTTTTTAGCGAAGATTTTGAAAAAAAAGCTTATTATATCCTAGTCAGCGGGGCTTTGCCAACTCGGATATTACCGGTATCAACAATTACGACCACTAAAAAAAACGATCCAACCCGTAAAATGCTCGTTCGACTGTATCAGCTCAAGCTACATCTAATGAGTATAAAATTTGTTCTATTTTTTGTGTTTTATAATTAAATTACATATATTTTTAGGCTAATCGACAACAATGGATCGTTTTCAGCAAACGTAATCGAAATCGGACCAAAGCAATATTCTTCGGTTGCTATTCAGTGTACCGAAATAACTGCAGAAAAATCTGTCCAAGCAAACATATGTACTTTTTTCGACATTACTTCGTTGTGGGATAACAATTGCAAATTATTTACCATGACTGGTATACCAAGTATGGACGTACTCTATCTCATGACCAATATGTGTGGCACAATTAGACCGCTCTAGGCTCTTCAGTTGATTACTAATACAAATACGTTTGGGATAAATCTAAGCATGTTTCTGTGTACGGGTCGGAACAGTTGGGCTTTCTATAGAGAAGGTTTTGCTATTAACACTCTTCTCCCAGGGAATTGAGTGTGGGTTAAAATTAAAATATGATTGACTACCCGCATAGAGTGAAAGTACCATCAGTTGGCCGATTTTGGTCGCAAATGTGGGTATCCTAACGCGTTGTTTCGACCTCAAATAACAATAATGCTACAATAAAATAATTTGTTTGTGTGAGTAAAATTATGGAGTTATCGCTGAAAAAACCCATGGCAAACAATAAATAAAAAATTTAGAACATATGTTATCGTATATGGGAAAAGATGTGTTTTTGTTGTATCTGTATCTAAGGTAATATATGTTCTAAATATTGTGTTTGGTAGTGCATTAGTTGTAGTTTTGTTCATAATTTCGGTGATCACAGCTACAAATTTTAACGCACCCTAATATATATGTTGTGGGTGCCGTGGCTCAGTGGATAAGTGCATGGACCTCTGAGCAGGGGGTTCATGGTTCGAATCCCAGTAACAACAAAAGTATTTTTCACGGTGTTCCACCTCTCGCGAATGGGTGACAAACGTTCCGAGAGTAATAACTTGTAACTTCTCAATTCGCCGTTGGGATCCAGCATTAAATTGTAGGTCCCCTCCATTTGTGTGCAAAAATATACATGCTCAACTCAAATGGTTGCGAGTAGCAAGGCCTTGGACCGCAATGGTCTATCGTGCCAAATATTATTAATAACTAGCTGACCCGAGAGACGTTGTCCTGTCCTACTTTCAATAAATTTGTTTGTAATCGTTTTGTGAACTTGTGAAAAGCTATTTGTTTTGCGATATCGCGTCACAGTATTAGTCACATCATTGTGTTACATTTTTTAATTTTGGGTCTTTTAGGGTCCTTTGGGGTTCTTTGTGGGGTCTTTAATGATTTTTTTGGGATTTTGAGGGACTTTCGGAGGTCTTTTTGTGATTCTTTTCGGGGTCTTTTGTGGTCTGTTAGAGATCTTTTTGCCCACAAAATCAAAGAAGAAGCTGTCAAATGACATTTGGGCACGTAACCCAAACCATTGGAATCTATTGGAACAGAAATGAAATAACGACTTTTGCTGGACAGATCGCGAATCAACACAAATTTATTTTTATTTTAAGTTAGAATTGAATGCGTTTTTCCAAAGTTTTCATTTCACCGAAAACATTCAATAGAGTTATTTCCTCAAAATATATCCAAGTTATGGTTTTCCAAATTTTTTTTTATTAAAACATATTCTCATACCTACCAAATATACATAAAAAATTTCATAACAATCGGTCGAGCCGTTTCGGAGCAGTTTAGACCCAAACACCGTGTCACGAGATTTTTATATATTAGATATATATGTTCTAAATTTTCTCTGCCTCCGTCTCGGTGTTTGCAGTGCGACCCTTCCCATCAATTTCAAATTTCGCAATTTGTGGTGGAAGCAACGAGAAATGCAGAACCGCAAGTTTGCAGTATTAGTAGTAGTAGTATGATTTTTGACACATGTGCATAATTTGATATGTTCCTCTGTCAAGAGCAGTTATGCTGTTAAACAGCTACTTTGGAGTACATTGAAGTACACGATAAAAATATTTAAAAAAAACAACACATAAAAATTAAAATTTTTCGTTTAAATTCTCTAATCGGGGATACACAATGTGCAGTTTTTATAAAATCGGAAAAATTTTTTAAAATTTTTGTTAGGGAGCCCGTTCCCTGCGCTCGATTACTTCCAATTTTAAGAAAAAGTGTTGTCCATCGGAATTACGTATAAAATTTGAAGAAAATCGGGTCAATTTTGTAAAAAATTTGTGTGGGTGCCCTGTAAAGTTATAGTTACGTTGATTAAAACTGGCGGGATCGCCATGTAAAGTTATAGTTAACGTAAACTGGCAGCATTGCCATGTAAAGTTATTATCGAAATCGTCGTTAGTACTATTGTAAGGTTCATCCTATCGTTCCTATAACTTCACAGAATACTTAGTTTATTTGTTAAGCCAGCTTCGAAACGTTACCCATTATATATATATATATATATATATATATATATATATAATGGCTAACGTTTCGATATATATATATATATATATATATATATATATATTGTGTTGGTTGTTCAATTAATAAGTGAAATGCATGCGGTATACAGGTATGTATGGATGGATGGATGATATGCTGATTTAGGCGTTAGACAAAAGTTCAATTAAGGAAGTTCGGCTTTAGTCGATATGTATAGATTATTAATTTGTATGCAAATGTTATGAATGGGTAAATGAAGAAATGATCACTGGTGTAATCACTTCACAGCACCCCGACCCCGGGGCCCGATCGCTTCAAATTTTTTATCAAAAGTGTTGTCCATCGGAGATACACATGTGTATAAAATTTGAAGAAAATCGGGTTATTTTTATTTTAAATTTGTATGAGGTCCTACGACCCCAGCGTCTGTATAGGGCCCCGCGATCTCGCGGCCCGGGGTCTCCAAAATTTTTACAAGAAGTGTTGTCCATCGGAGATAAACATGTGTATAAAATTTGAAGAAAGTCGGGTTCATTTTATTAAAAAAATTGTATGGGGCCTCACAAACCCGGGGCCTGGGGTCTCCAAAATTTTTACAAAAGTGTTGTCCATCGGAGTTAAACATGTATATAAAATTTGAAGAAAATCGGGTTAATTTTTTTTAAAAAAGTTATGGGGCCCCACGAACCCGGGCCCGGGGTCTCCAACATTTTTACAAAAAGTGTTGTATATCAGAGATACACATGTGTATAAAATTTGAAGAAAATCGAGTAAAATTTTGTAAAATATTTGTATGGGAGCCCCCCGACCCCGAGGGTCGAGGGACCCCAAATTTTAATAGATAGTGTTGTCATCGGCGTTATGCATGTGTGCAATGTTCAATAAGATAGGACTTTGGGAAGTAGGTTAAAAATTGATCGCACGATTCCACAAAAAACCCACAAACAAACAAACACACGGGCACGTGAAGTTAATATAGAGAATTTAAAAAAGTTCCAATAGAAAAATAAAAAAGGCTTTTATATTACAAACATATTTTTTAATTGATTTTTTCCCTTTTTTGCGATTTCACAAAATATATTATTCCATGCCTATGTTCATCTGTTTCATTATGTCTAAGCAAGCATGATTATGTACTTATACTTTTATTATTTTATTACATATACACCAACTGAATAATAATAATATTCGGCGCAACAGACCATTGCGGTCCAAGGCCTAGCTTCTCGCAACCATTCGTGTTTGAGCATGTATATTTTTGCACACAAATGGAAGGGACCTATAATTTAAGGCTGGATCCGAACAGCGAATTGAGAAACTTTCCGTGACAAGTTATTACTCTCGGAACGTTTGTCACCCATTCGCGAGAGGTGGGACACCGTGAAAAATACTTTTTGGTGTTACTGGGATTCGAACCACGAACCCCCTGCTCAGTAGCCATGCTCATTTCCACTGAGCCACGGCGCCTTAAATATACTGCAAAAATCAACTAAAAAACCAGCGGTTTCTTTGATATTATTTAATAATAAGATTTAACTTTAGCTTTTAATTTGGACGCAAGGAAATCTATTGAAATACAATGCCAATGTTATTTACTTTATGTTTTTTGAAATACATACTTGGTCAAGATAGTTTTTGGGAAATAAAAATTCCTTCCTAATAATCTTTGATAATATGATATGATAATTATATTGAACAGAGGAAATATTAAACGTTTCAGCTTCGGGCACTGGAATAAATAACGGGAAAAAATTACATATGCAGAAGTGGATGATGAGAGGTTGTGGTACGTTCAGAGAAAAAATATACAGACTTATTAACATGTAAATGAAAAAGGAATTATTTTTTCGCGCTTTCGGTTTTTAATGACTTCATAAAAGTAGTATAAAGTACTAGTTTTTGTTAGCATTGTAGTACGGCCGATGAACAAGCAGTAAAATACTGATTGAAGTAAGTTCAGCAGCACTGGTCACGAGCATAAGAATTAGTTTGCAAGAAGTTGTTTACTTATGCAAAATTTACATTTGAGACGTGCGAGACAAAGTGAGCGGGCCGACTATAGTTCAATTGAAGTTGTGGTTAGCCAGAAGAGATTGACATTACACGAATTTTATAGTTATTTTATATCTGCAGGGGAACTATTATCTATAGCATTATGGTAACATGGAAAAATATACTTAGAACATATGTTATCGTATATGGGAAAAGATGTGTTTTTGTTGTATCTGTATCTAAGGTAATATATGTTCTAAATATTGTGTTTGGTAGTGCATTAGTTGTAGTTTTGTTCATAATTTCGGTGATCACAGCTACAAATTTTAACGCACCCTAATATATATGTTGTGGGTGCCGTGGCTCAGTGGATAAGTGCATGGACCTCTGAGCAGGGGGTTCGTGGTTCGAATCCCAGTAACAACAAAAGTATTTTTCACGGTGTTCCACCTCTCGCGAATGGGTGACAAACGTTCCGAGAGTAATAACTTGTAACTTCTCAATTCGCCGTTGGGATCCAGCATTAAATTGTAGGTCCCCTCCATTTGTGTGCAAAAATATACATGCTCAACTCAAATGGTTGCGAGTAGCAAGGCCTTGGACCGCAACGGTCTATAGTGCCAAATATTATTAATAACTAGCTGACCCGAGAGACGTTGTCCTGTCCCACTTTCAATAAATTTGTTTGTAATCGTTTTGTGAACTTGTGAAAAGCTATTTGTTTTGCGATATCGCGTCACAGTATTAGTCACATCATTGTGTTACATTTTTTAATTTTGGGTCTTTTAGGGTCCTTTGGGGTTCTTTGTGGGGTCTTTAATGATTTTTTTGGGATTTTGAGGGACTTTCGGAGGTCTTTTTGTGATTCTTTTCGGGGTCTTTTGTGGTCTTTTAGAGATCTTTTTGCCCACAAAATCAAAGAAGAAGCTGTCAAATGACATTTGGGCACGTAACCCAAACCATTGGAATCTATTGGAACAGAAATGAAATAACGACTTTTGCTGGACAGATCGCGAATCAACACAAATTTAATTTTATTTTAAGTTAGAATTGAATGCGTTTTTCCAAAGTTTTCATTTCACCGAAAACATTCAATAGAGTTATTTCCTCAAAATATATCCAAGTTATGGTTTTCCAAATTTTCCCGCCGGGAACATAACGAACAAAACAAACTTTCCTTTTTTTTTTTTCACTTTATTAAAACATATTCTCATACCTACCAAATATACATAAAAAATTTCATAACAATCAGTCGAGCCGCTTCGGAGCAGTTTAGACCCAAACACCGTGTCACGAGATTTTTATATATTAGATATATATGTTCTAAATTTTCTCTGCCTCCGTCTCGGTGTTTGCAGTGCGACCCTTCCCATCAATTTCAAATTTCGCAATTTGTGGTGGAAGCAACGAGTAATGCAGAACCGCAAGTTTGCAGTATTAGTAGTAGAAGTATGATTTTTGACACATGTGCATAATTTGATATGTTCCTCTGTCAAGAGCAGTTATGCTGTTAAACAGCTACTTTGGAGTACATTGAAGTACACGATAAAAATATTTAAAAAAAACAACACATAAAAATTAAAATTTTTCGTTTAAATTCTCTAATCGGGGATACACAATGTGCAGTTTTTATAAAATCGGAAAATTTTTTTAAAATTTTTGTTAGGGAGCCCGTTCCCTGCGCTCGATTACTTCCAATTTTAAGAAAAAGTGTTGTCCATCGGAATTACGTATAAAATTTGAAGAAAATCGGGTCAATTTTGTAAAAAATTTGTGTGGGTGCCCTGTAAAGTTATAGTTACATTGATTAAAACTGGCGGGATCGCCATGTAAAGTTATAGTTAACGTAAACTGGCAGCATTGCCATGTAAAGTTATTATCGAAATCGTCGTTAGTACTATTGTAAGGTTCATCCTATCGTTCCTATAACTTCACAGAATACTTAGTTTATTTGTTAAGCCAGCTTCGAAACGTTAGCCATTATATATATATATATATATATAATGGCTAACGTTTCGATATATATATATATATATATATATATATATATATATATATTGTGTTGGTTGTTCAATTGATAAGTGAAATGCATGCGGTATACAGGTATGTATGGATGGATGGATGATATGCTGATTTAGGCGTTAGACAAAAGTTCAATTAAGGAAGTTCGGCTTTAGTCGATATGTATAGATTATTAATTTGTATGCAAATGTTATGAATGGGTAAATGAAGAAATGATCACTGGTGTAATCACTTCACAGCACCCGGACCCCGGGGCCCGATCGCTTCAAATTTTTTATCGAAAGTGTTGTCCATCGGAGATACACATGTGTATAAAATTTGAAGAAAATCGGGTTATTTTTATTTTAAATTTGTATGAGGTCCTACGACCCCAGCGTCTGTATAGGGCCCCGCGATCTCGCGGCCCGGGGTCTCCAAAATTTTTACAAGAAGTGTTGTCCATCGGAGATAAACATGTGTATAAAATTTGAAGAAAGTCGGGTTCATTTTATTAAAAAAATTGTATGGGGCCTCACAAACCCGGGGCCTGGGGTCTCCAAAATTTTTACAAAAGTGTTGTCCATCGGAGTTAAACATGTATATAAAATTTGAAGAAAATCGGGTTAATTTTTTTTAAAAAAGTTATGGGGCCCCACGAACCCGGGCCCGGGGTCTCCAACATTTTTACAAAAAGTGTTGTATATCAGAGATACACATGTGTATAAAATTTGAAGAAAATCGAGTAAAATTTTGTAAAATATTTGTATGGGAGCCCCCCGACCCCGAGGCCCGAGGGACCCCAAATTTTAATAGATAGTGTTGTCATCGGCGTTATGCATGTGTGCAAAATTTCAATAAGATAGGACTTTGGGAAGTAGGTTAAAAATTGATCGCACGATTCCACAAAAAACCCACAAACAAACAAACACACGGGCACGTGAAGTTAATATAGAGAATTTAAAAAAGTTCCAATAGAAAAATAAAAAAGGCTTTTATATTACAAACATATTTTTTAATTGATTTTTTCCCTTTTTTGCGATTTCACAAAATATATTATTCCATGCCTATGTTCATCTGTTTCATTATGTCTAAGCAAGCATGATTATGTACTTATACTTTTATTATTTTATTACATATACACCAACTGAATAATAATAATATTCGGCGCAACAGACCATTGCGGTCCAAGGCCTAGCTTCTCGCAACCATTCGTGTTTGAGCATGTATATTTTTGCACACAAATGGAAGGGACCTATAATTTAAGGCTGGATCCGAACAGCGAATTGAGAAACTTTCCGTGACAAGTTATTACTCTCGGAACGTTTGTCACCCATTCGCGAGAGGTGGGACACCGTGAAAAATACTTTTTGGTGTTACTGGGATTCGAACCACGAACCCCCTGCTCAGTAGCCATGCTCATTTCCAATGAGCCACGGCGCCTTAAATATACTGCAAAAATCAACTAAAAAACCAGCGGTTTCTTTGATATTATTTAATAATAAGATTTAACTTTAGCTTTTAATTTGGACGCAAGGAAATTTATTGAAATACAATGCCAATGTTATTTACTTTATGTTTTTTGAAATACATACTTGGTCAAGATAGTTTTTGGGAAATAAAAATTCCTTCCTAATAATCTTTGATAATATGATATGATAATTATATTGAACAGAGGAAATATTAAACGTTTCAGCTTCGGGCACTGGAATAAATAACGGGAAAAAATTACATATGCAGAAGTGGATGATGAGAGGTTGTGGTACGTTCAGAGAAAAAATATACAGACTTATTAACATGTAAATGAAAAAGGAATTATTTTTTCGCGCTTTCGGTTTTTAATGACTTCATAAAAGTAGTATAAAGTACTAGTTTTTGTTAGCATTGTAGTACGGCCGATGAACAAGCAGTAAAATACTGATTGAAGTAAGTTCAGCAGCACTGGTCACGAGCATAAGAATTAGTTTGCAAGAAGTTGTTTACTTATGCAAAATTTACATTTGAGACGTGCGAGACAAAGTGAGCGGGCCGACTATAGTTCAATTGAAGTTGTGGTTAGCCAGAAGAGATTGACATTACACGAATTTTATAGTTATTTTATATCTGCAGGGGAACTATTATCTATAGCATTATGGTAACATGGAAAAATATACTTACGGAAGTATATTTTTATGGTAACATTTGGTGATTTTTTCTGTTTTCTCTCTTCGCACAGCCTTTCTGCTTTTTGCCATTAATTTGCAGATCATTCGTCATTTAGTAGGTTCTCAGTGTTGTGTGGGAAACTGTGTTGCGCACACTACACGATCGTATCAGTCGAATTAATCAATAACGATGTTTGGAATGATGTGAATAGGGATTTTCTTATATCGTTTATCATTACTAATAATAACATAACATGATTCCATTGATTCGTTATCGTTTTCGTATTGCTTTTATCAATGTATCAGCAATTCTTAGAAAATAAATTGAAACCGGCTACCATGAGGATATATTGTAAATCACATTTCTTCGATTTTTTAATTAGCCACCCTTGGCGCAAGTCATTGAGGGAGTTTTCCCTTGGTAATATGGCTAAATAAAAAAAAGTCTACCCGAAAATAATTTTGGAATATTTGCGGTTCGGTTCGTTCAATGCCCAAGGTCCAACATACAAGACTAAAAAGAAGAAAATAATTATTTGTAAAATTTTTAATATATCACGTTTTTAAAACGAAGTAAATAGTATAAAATAAGATTCAAAATGAAAAACGTGGGCCGTCTGCAACTATTCATGCACCAATTAACTTTGCATGCGCTTCATCATCGGAATCACTGACAATAACATTAAGGCCCATATTTATAGTCGTGAATAGCCATGGATTATATTAATCCACTGTTTATCGAAAATAGCCTTAGCCACTGTTTTAGCCATTGATATGGAGGTATAAATAAGGATATATTTTATAATCCGCAGATTTAAATGTATCCTCGACAGTAAATATGGCCCAAAAGGCCGTGATTACATCCAAATCCGCAACTGAGTCTCTTCACCTCTCCACCAATATTTTGTAAATTTATAAATGTCTTGTTTTTTAATTTTAAACAAAAATAAAGAAAGAAAATAACCTTTTATTGTTGGCTTGATTAATTTTGTACTGAGAATCGGCTATTATATTTCAATTCATTAAAATTAATTTGTTCTAGTCAAAAAAGTTGGGCTTATTGTGCAGTATTAAGTATAATTTTGTGTATCCTAAAAACTCGGTGACGCTATGCCCAGTTGAATTTTTGCATTTCCAAAATATTGTATTTTTCTTTGTGCTTAATAGCACAATAATCGAATGTTCTAATAAAGCTATAATATGCTATAATGTACTGTTGGTGTTTATTTTTGTGTGGAGTTTTCTACTTCTCTTTCTTTAGAATGTACATAAATCGAGCTCTCTCATAATTTTCTTATTTGTATCTTCATCTCTTTCGTTCTGTCTTCCTTCCTTGTCATTTTTTCTAACATTTTTCTGAATGTAAATCTAGTCACGAGTAGGTGAGTTTTGAGTTGGCTATCTGCTACATAGGTAAGGAACGAACCGATTCGCAAAAAGCGACAATTTTTGTAGTAGATTCTTTCATTAAAGTTACACTAACCTAAAGAAATAAAATTAGCTGTGTTGCTTTGGTAAAGCTAAGCTGGTTTTACTTTAATATCTCAAATCAACAGCTTTTGGTTTTACCGCCTTACGGTGAACACAATAACTATAAAATGGCTTTAGTTTCCTTAATCCTGAAATTTTTTTGGATTTACTTCGGCTTTATGCTTATGCGATTGTTGTTGTAAGCCAAGCTGGTTTTGCCAAAGCAACTCAGTTATTATTTGCTGTATTGCTTTGGCTAATCCAGCTTGGCTTACAACACCAATCTCATAAGCATAAAGCCGAAAATAAATCCAAAAAGTTTTTAGGATTTATAACTAAAGCCAATTTTTAGTTATAGCGCTCACCGTAAGGCGGTGTTTTGTTTAACACATACACATTAAAATGCATCGAACATTTAAAGCCAAAAGCTGTTGCTTTGTAAAGCCAAGCCGGCTTTGCCAAAGCAATACAGCAATTGTATGCTTTTGAGAACTGTTTGTAGATCTGACGGTAAAAAATTTAAACTTATTGGGACTATAAATATCTGACATTTGTGTTTTGTTTGACAAGCGCAGTGCAAGTTCTACAAAAAGTGTCGGTAAATATTAAATATTTTTAAATTTAATTCAATTTGAATTGAAGAAAATAGTAAAGTGTTCGATTAATAACTATGTATATTTAATTTTAATTTTGGATTGTTTTTTTATGGATTGCTATAATGTCTCAAAGGGATGTAAAAAGTTGACCAAAATCATTAAGACACTGCGGGGTACCGCAATGTAATAATTACCAATCGATGGAAATATCAATGCATCGGATTCCAAAAATAGTATTAAATTCACCGTTGAAACTGGCCAAATGGGCAGGTATTCTGAAGATGGGAAAAAAATTTCCTAAAAATTTTCGTATTTTTTAGCGAAGATTTTAAAAAAAAAGCTTATTATATCCTAGTCAGCGGGGCTTTGCCAACTCGGATATTACCGGTATCAACAATTACGACCACTAAAAAAAACGATCCAACCCGTAAAATGCTCGTTCGACTGTATCAGCTCAAGCTACATCTAATGAGTATAAAATTTGTTCTATTTTTTGTGTTTTATAATTAAATTACATATATTTTTAGGCTAATCGACAACAATGGATCGTTTTCAGCAAACGTAATCGAAATCGGACCAAAGCAATATTCTTCGGTTGCTATTCAGTGTACCGAAATAACTGCAGAAAAATCTGTCCAAGCAAACATATGTACTTTTTTCGACATTACTTCGTTGTGGGATAACAATTGCAAATTATTTACCATGACTGGTATACCAAGTATGGACGTACTCTATCTCATGACCAATATGTGTGGCACAATTAGACCGCTCTAGGCTCTTCAGTTGATTACTAATACAAATACGTTTGGGATAAATCTAAGCATGTTTCTGTGTACGGGTTGGAACAGTTGGGCTTTCTATAGAGAAGGTTTTGCTATTAACACTCTTCTTCCAGGGAATTGAGTGTGGGTTAAAATTAAAATATGATTGACTACCCGCATAGAGTTAGTGAAAGTACCATCAGTTGGCCGATTTTGGTCGCAAATGTGGTTTACCCTAACGCGTTGTTTCGACCTCAAATAACAATAATGCTACAATAAAATAATTTGTTTGTGTGAGTAAAATTATGGAGTTATCGCTGAAAAAACCCATGGCAAACAATAAATAAAAAATTTAGAACATATGTTATCGTATATGGGAAAAGATGTGTTTTTGTTGTATCTGTATCTAAGGTAATATATGTTCTAAATATTGTGTTTGGTAGTGCATTAGTTGTAGTTTGTTCATAACTTCGGTGATCACAGCTACAAATTTTAACGCACCCTAATATATATGTTGTGGGTGCCGTGGCTCAGTGGATAAGTGCATGGACCTCTGAGCAGGGGGTTCGTGGTTCGAATCCCAGTAACAACAAAAGTATTTTTCACGGTGTTCCACCTCTCGCGAATGGGTGACAAACGTTCCGAGAGTAATAACTTGTAACTTCTCAATTCGCCGTTGGGATCCAGCATTAAATTGTAGGTCCCCTCCATTTGTGTGCAAAAATATACATGCTCAACTCAAATGGTTGCGAGTAGCAAGGCCTTGGACCGCAATGGTCTATCGTGCCAAAAATTATTAATAACTAGCTGACCCGAGAGACGTTGTCCTGTCCCACTTTCAATAAATTTGTTTGTAATCGTTTTGTGAACTTGTGAAAAGCTATTTGTTTTGCGATATCGAGTCACAGTATTAGTCACATCATTGTGTTACATTTTTTAATTTTGGGTCTTTTAGGGTCCTTTGGGGTTCTTTGTGGGGTCTTTAATGATTTTTTTGGGATTTTGAGGGACTTTCGGAGGTCTTTTTGTGATTCTTTTCGGGGTCTTTTGTGGTCTTTTAGAGATCTTTTTGCCCACAAAATCAAAGAAGAAGCTGTCAAATGACATTTGGGCACGTAACCCAAACCATTGGAATCTATTGGAACAGAAATGAAATAACTACTTTTGCTGGACAGATCGCGAATCAACACAAATTTAATTTTATTTTAAGTTAGAATTGAATGCGTTTTTCCAAAGTTTTCATTTCACCGAAAACATTCAATAGAGTTATTTCCTCAAAATATATCCAAGTTATGGTTTTCCAAATTTTCCCGCCGGGAACATAACGAACAAAACAAACTTTCCTATTTTTTTTTTTTCACTTTATTAAAATATATTCTCATACCTACCAAATATAAAGGGTGTTTTTTTGGGAGGTTTGTTTTTCCGATTGATGTCGTTTTATTTTATGACAGTTGTTTTGACAGCTCAAAGTGGCATTTCTACTCAGTATTGTTTGGCAAATCATTATGAAAAAAAAAAAAAAAAAAAAAAAAAAAAAAAATTACATTTCTGAAAAATAGTCGTGGTAGCCATATGCCAGAAATTGTATTTAAATGTTTAATGCCAAAAAATTATCTACCAAATAAAAAAAAATTTTGGTCATTTCATAATTTTATATGTGTTTTATTCAAAAAAAAAATCGGCAACCTCTTAAAAAAACACGTTATATCTAACGGGTGTTTTTTTAAGAGGTTGCCGATTTTTTTTTTGAATAAAACACATATAAAATTATTAAATGACCAAAATTTTTTCTTTATTTGTTAGATAATTTTTTGGCATTTAACATTTAAACACAATTTCTGGCATATGGCTACCACGACTATTTTTCACAAATGTCTTTTTTTTTTTTTTTTTTTTTTTTTTTTTTCATAATGATTTGCCAAACAATACTGAGTAGAAATGCCACTTTGAGCTGTCAAAACAACTGTCATAAAATAAAACGACATCTATCGGAAAAACAAACCTCCCAAAAAAACACCCTATACATAAAAAATTTCATAACAATCGGTCGAGCCGTTTCGGAGCAGTTTAGACCCAAACACCGTGTCACGAGATTTTTATATATTAGATATATATGTTCTAAATTTTCTCTGCCTCCGTCTCGGTGTTTGCAGTGCGAACCTTCCCATCAATTTCAAATTTCGCAATTTGTGGTGGAAGCAACGAGTAATGCAGAACCGCAAGTTTGCAGTATTAGTAGTAGTAGTATGATTTTTGACACATGTGCATAATTTGATATGTTCCTCTGTCAAGGGCAGTTATGCTGTTAAACAGCTACTTTGGAGTACATTGAAGTACACGATAAAAATATTTTAAAAAAACAACACATAAAAATTAAAATTTTTCATTTAAATTCTCTAATCGGGGATGTAAAGTTATAGTTACGTTGACTAAAACTGGCGGGATCGCCATGTAAAGTTATAGTTAACGTAAACTGGCAGCATTGCCATGTAAAGTTATTGTCGAAATCGTCGTTAGTACTATTGTAAGGTTCATCCTATCGTTCCTATAACTTCACAGAATACTTAGTTTATTTGTTAAGCCAGCTTCGAAACGTTAGCCATTATATATATATATATATATATATATTGTGTTGGTTGTTCAATTGATAAGTGAAATGCATGCGGTATACAGGTATGTATGGATGGATGGATGATATGCTGATTTAGGCGTTAGACAAAAGTTCAATTAAGGAAGTTCGGCTTTAGTCGATATGTATAGATTATTAATTTGTATGCAAATGTTATGAATGGGTAAATGAAGAATTGATCACTGGTGTAATCACTTCACAGCACCCCGACCCCGGGGCCCGATCGCTTCAAATTTTTTATCGAAAGTGTTGTCCATCGGAGATACACATGTGTATAAAATTTGAAGAAAATCGGGTTATTTTTATTTTAAATTTGTATGAGGTCCCACGACCCCAGCGTCTGTATAGGGCCCCGCGATCCCGCGGCCCGGGGTCTCCAAAATTTTTACAAGAAGTGTTGTCCATCGGAGATAAACATGTGTATAAAATTTGAAGAAAGTCGGGTTCATTTTATTAAAAAAATTGTATGGGGCCTCACAAACCCGGGGCCTGGGGTCTCCAAAATTTTTACAAAAGTGTTGTCCATCGGAGTTAAACTTGTATATAAAATTTGAAGAAAATCGGGTTAATTTTTTTTAAAAAAGTTATGGGGCCCCACGAACCCGGGCCCGGGGTCTCCAACATTTTTACAAAAAGTGTTGTATATCAGAGATACACATGTGTATAAAATTTGAAGAAAATCGAGTAAAATTTTGTAAAATATTTGTATGGAAGCCACGGGCACGTGAAGTTAATATAGAGAATTTAAAAAAGTTCCAATAGAAAAATAGGCTCGAAGGACCACAATTTTAATGTTTGTGATTATGAAGTTTGGTTCACCTTTTGGAATTATATGAATCTACGAGTATGTTAGAATGATATTACAATACCGAGTGCTAGAAACTTTGTTTTTATTTTTGTTAGAGAAGTGAACAAACTTTGTATATACAATAATTTAATATAGATTTTAATTCAGTACTGTGCGCGTGACATTCGCGTTGATGGTTAACAGAAGAAGAGAAACTGCGCAAATTGGCAGGCTTAGTTCCACCACAGCGAACAGCGGAAAAAAGAAAAAGTCCAACGAAGTGAGATGTAAGTGACGAACATCGAACGAATGATGGTTGGGTTATGTTCAGTAACTCGACTATTACTAAACATAACGAACGAATGATGGTTGGGTTATGTTCAGTAACTCGACTATTACTAAACATAACTCCCCCCGCTGGAACGAGTTTCAGAACAATGGAAGTACGGCCAGTTTGGTAATTGGGCGCACAAAGTTTCCACGAGTCGTTCTTATGGTGGCAACTCTTGTTCTTTTGTCGGGTCCTGGATGCACCGTTTCAATTTTGCCTAACAGCCATTTTGTTGGGGGTAGATGTGGTTCCTTGACAATCACTAGGTCGCCAACCTGTATGTCGACTTGCTTCGATTTCCATTTTGGTCGTTCTTGAAGACTGGTGATATATTCCATCTGCCATCGCTTCCAAAAACCTTGGACCATGCTCTGAAGATGTTTCCAGTGGGCCAAACGATTGAACGGCACCTCCAACAGATTGGGCTCTGGAACTGCCGTATGAGGTTCTCCTATCAAAAAATGAGAAGGTGTTAGAGGATTTAAATCAGTATCTGAGATGGCACAAAGAGGCCGCGAATTTAAAACTGCTTCTATTTCCGTAAACACAGTATAGAGTTCTTCAAAGGTAAGAACTGAAGTACCGACCACACGACGTAAATGCAATTTTGCAGATTTTACCCCCGCTTCCCACAATCCACCGAAGTGTGGGGCAGATGGTGGGATGAAATGCCATGTAATTCCATCCATTGCCAGGGAGCTTTTGATGTCCTCGTTATATGTCTGCGATAATACAACCTTTTGCATGTCATTAAGGATTCGGCGTGCACCTTGGAAGTTAGTTCCATTATCCGTATATATGTTTGAACATTTCCCACGGCGGGACACGAAGCGTCGTAGTGCGGCCAGAAATGCATCGGTTGTTAGGTCGCTTACTAGCTCCAGGTGAACTGCCTTGGTACACATGCACACGAACAAGGCAAGATACGCCTTGGACGTCTTGGGATTCCGTCCCCGAGAAAGCCTGATAGTGTACGGGCTGGCGTAGTCACAACCTGCATTTATAAATGGTCGACTTTGTCGAACACGTTCAGGCGGCAAGTCACCCATGAGCTGATTGCGTGTGACCTTTCTTTGCAGGAAACATGCCCTGCATCGATGCACAACCGCGCGTACCAGGTTCCGACTTCCTAAGATCCAGTACCGCTGGCGGACTATAGCGAATGTTTCGGACACTCCTGGGTGTAGGTACTTGTTGTGTATGTGTTTTACTAGAAGGGAAGAAATATAATCTTTTGGAAGTATTATTGGGTGTTTTATAGTAAATGATACGTAGGCAAGTTTGATTCTACCCCCCACTCGAAGTAAACCGTCCTTGTCAATAAATGGCGAGTATCTCAACAATTTAGATTTAGGTTTAATATCACGATTGCGGTTAAGTTGGCGAATTTCATTTTCGAACGAATGTTGTTGCACTAATTTGAGGATATGGTGTTCTGCCAGCTGAAGTTCGGAGACGGTTAACCCTCCCGTACACCTTGGATATCCTTTCGGCGACAGTTGTTAGGAAAGCGAACACAATACGCAACGATACGCAGCAACCGAGTCCACGATGATATCTTCTCAATTAAGTGATCAAAGACATTTATCTCAGCTGACGTAAAATGGATCTGTGTCTGTGTATGTCTTTCTTCCACTGCTATTTCCGGGTTATCCAGTTGCTCTGCTGGTATCGTTGATGAAGGCCAATGATGATGTGGTAGCGATAGCCATGCAGGTCCAGTCCACCAGAGCGAATGTTTGATTAAAGCCGATGGTAATATTCCTCGTGACGCACAATCTGCCGGGTTGAACTCCGAAGCAATATGCAGCCATGAATATCGTGGAATCTTTTCTAAAATCGCGGCTGTTCGATTGGCAACAAATGTACTCCAGCGACGAGGCGACGACGACAGCCAATGAAGTACTATTTGAGAGTCACACCAGGCAAACACCGGAAGGTTTCTTGACACGGACGACCTGATTAGCGTGACTAGGCGAGACAGAAGTAATGCCCCGCAAAGCTCCAACCGAGGAATCGACATAGGTTTAATTGGTGCGACCTTTGTCTTCGCAGCAACTATTACGATCTTGAATTTATTAGGACCCAGTTTACAACGAGCATACACCACCGCTGAGTAGGCCAACAATGAAGCATCTGAGAACCCGTGTAATTCAATGTCTTCTGAAGATGAGAAAATGTTTCTTGGTACTTGTACCTTTTCAAAAAAGTGCAATTCATGTTGATAGCGCGACCATTTTTTAGCTAGTTGTAACGGAAGTGGATCATCCCAACTAAGTTTAAGATCTGATGACCACAACTCCTGAAACAACATTTTAAACAACACGACGGATGGGGCTAAAAGTCCAAAGGGATCAAATATGCGAGATATTTCCGACAGCAGCGATCGTCTTGTAGGTGTAGCGCACCCCCGAACACCGTTCATGCGAAACAAGTAATGGTCGGAAGTAGGATTCCAATGCATACCGAGGATTTTAACAATGGAGTTTGAGCCTTCCATGTCGAACCACGAAAATTCGCAGTCTTCTTTAGGCAACCGCGCGAGTAATGCCCAACAATTTGAATTCCACTTGCGCAACTCGAGTTTAGCATTTGATAATAAGGAAACAAGTTCCGCCTGGAGTTTAATTAACTCTTCGGCTGATTCTGCTCCGGTCATAATATCGTCTACATACACATTTTCCAATAATACGCGTGATGCATTTGGGTATTGCGTTTGATAGTCTATCGCTAACTGCATCAATACTCGAACTGATAAAAAGGGTGCCGATGCAGTGCCATAGGTTACCGTAAGTAAGCGAAAATGATCGATTTCATCCGACGGGCTTTCACGCCAAACTATGCGCTGAAAGTTTACATGCCGATTGTCCACCCAGATTTGACGAAACATTTTAACAACGTCGGCCGTAAACACGTATTTATGTTGCCGAAATCGTAGACAAACTCCGACCAAGTCCCGTTGAATCGGAGGACCTATCCTTAGCTGACTATTGAGCGAGTTACCTTCTGAATCACTAGCCGAACCATCAAACACTACCCGTAATTTGGTTGTCGAGCTGTCAAGTTTCAGAACTGCATGATGAGGTAAATAGAAATGTTCACCTGTTGTTGTTGTTGTTTCTAACTCGTCCGATGGTATACGAACCATATGACCCAGATCTCGATATTCTTGCATAAATTTCACATACGTTTCATAGAGCTCTGGATCACTTTTAAATCGACGTTCCATTGAATGCAGTCGCCTAATCGCGCCGTTGAGAGAAAGTCCGAAGACCGGTGACGGAGTTTTGAACGGTAACTGAACGACATAACGACCGTCTGACGAGCGGGAAAAGGTTTTTTGAAAGTGCTGCTCAGCTGCGTCGTCAGCAAACGAAGCCCGATTGAATGGAGTCACTTCTTCGAGCTCCCAAAACCGCTGTAGCAAAACATCTACATCTAGTACAGAATGAAATGATGACACTGTCTGATGATGCGATGGTTCAGCATCCAACACTTCACCTGTTACCACCCAACCAAAGGACGTATTCTGGGCGATTGGTAGCCCATCTGAACCTTGAACCTGGTTACCTCGTAAAATGCACCATAGCTTGTCCGCTCCAAGCAGCATGTCAATCGGTCCCGGTACATTAAAGTTCGGATCTGCCAATTCCAGGTTTTGTAGGTGGGACCACCCTGAGGTTTCAAACGATTGCGACGGAAGATTAGAAGTAAGCTTGGTCAATACAAATGCATTCACCATAAGATTTGTTTTGTTAAGTCGAGAGCCTAAATTAACGCAAACACGACCTCTAGTTTGGCCTGCTTTTGTGGATGAAACACCAAGAACTGAAACTCTTGCCTGCTTACGAGGTAGGCCTAGACGTTGAGCGAACGACTCAACAATAAACGAAAGTTGAGACCCCGAGTCCAACAACACGCGACAGCTTATCGAATTTCCTTGATTGTCCTGAACCTGCGCCAAAATAGTGGGTAAAATAGTGTGCCTTGGTAGGCCGACGATGAGCGATGAGTGATTGCTTACAGGCTGAGGATTAGCGGAAAGTTGTAAACAGCTGGGTGTGGGTTCAATGTGTTGAGCGGTCTCAGTATGATGTGAAGACGACGCGTTATTTGTATCTGCGTGTCCAACGAATGGTGACGCGAGTGGCATACACGACAGCGAAATGATGAGCGACATTTGCCTGCAGGATGACCTGGTCGAAGACAATTAAAACACAATTGTTTTGACTTTACGAACGCACGACGCATGTCCACATTAAGTAATAAAAACTGTTCGCACTGTGGTAAAATATGTTTGCCGTTACATTTTGGACAATGTGACTGCGTTACAGCATTCGAATGATATTCTGCGAAATGTGAACGAAATTGGGCTTTAGGTTTATCTCGAGAAGCACCAACGCGCGCGAGTGATTGGCAACATTCTAATGCATCGCATCTTGAATTCAAAAAATTTAACAATTCTTCGAATTGTACGTTCTTCCGTGAACCGACCGTTTCAGCCCAAGCTTGTTTTGTGTTCACATCGAGCTTATTAGCTAATAAATATATTAACCACGGATCACGCGAATTTGAACCGAGGGCGTTTAATCCACGAATAGCTTCATCCGCACCGTCCGTGAGCTTCCGCAGCATGTGAACATTACTCATCGATGCCGATGGAAGAGACAAAAAGGTTTGTATAAATGCTTGAACAATAAGATTGACGCGATCATATCGTTTCTCTAGGCGCTGCCACGCTTCAATATAATTACCTTCGGTGACCGATAAATGCTTTATAAGCGTTGCTGCATCATCTCGAAGGTATGATGTTAAATACTGAAACTTTTGGGTTGCGCTTAAATTTTGGTTATTACCAACCGCACCCATAAAGGTGTCCCGAAATGAGGGCCAATCCTTATAGTTTCCAGAGAAATGTGGCACTGTTAATTTTGGTAACTGAACGGGCGTTTTCTCGGAGGTTACGTCGATCTTTTCCAGCGTTGCGCGGATTGCCGTTCGCGAATCGATTTCCTCAATGAGGAATGAATGAAAAAATATCGATTTTCGTACTCACCGAACTCCACTTCAAGTTCTTCCATCTCTTTTGCTTCTGTGGCTTTTAAAGTCTCATCGTGCAATGCTGTGAATTGTGCCCATGTTTCATCCAATTTGGTTAGACGAACCTCGAGCATTTCCAATGTAGTGGTGTCAACAACGTCATCTCTCATCATCTCTACAAAATTCATTGTACGAGTGAGACGACCTTTCACATTACCTAACCTTAGTTTTAGCGAATTCATCTCAAAAATTTATCCGGTTTTGAAGGACCAATTTTAATGTTTCTGATTATGAAGTTTGGTTCACCTTTTGGAATTATATGAATCTACTAGTATGTTAGAATGATATTACAATACCGAGTGCTAGAAACTTTGTTTTTATTTTTGTTAGAGTAGTGAACAAACTTTGTATATACAATAATTTAATATAGATTTTAATTCAGTACTGTGCGCGTGACATTCGCGTTGATGGTTAACAGAAGAAGAGAAACTGCGCAAATTGGCAGGCTTAGTTGCACCACAGCGAACAGCGGAAAAAAGAAAAAGTCCAACGAAGTGAGATGTAAGTGACGAACATCGAACGAATGATGGTTGGGTTATGTTCAGTAACTCGACTATTACTAAACATAACGAACGAATGATGGTTGGGTTATGTTCAGTAACTCGACTATTACTAAACAGCTTTTATAAATTTATTACAAACATATTTTTTAATTGATTTTTTCCCTTTTTTGCGATTTCACAAAATATATTATTGTCACCCATTCGCGAGAGGTGGGACACCGTGAAAAATACTTTTTGGTGTTACTGGGATTCGAACCACGAACCCCCTGCTCAGTAGCCATGCTCATTTCCACTGAGCCACGGCGCCTTAAATATACTGCAAAAATCAACTAAAAAACCAGCGGTTTCTTTGATATTATTTAATAATAAGATTTAACTTTAGCTTTTAATTTGGACGCAAGGAAATCTATTGAAATACAATGCCAATGTTATTTACTTTATGTTTTTTGAAATACATACTTGGTCAAGATAGTTTTTGGGAAATAAAAATTCCTTCCTAATAATCTTTGATAATATGATATGATAATTATATTGAACAGAGGAAATATTAAACGTTTCAGCTTCGGGCACTGGAATAAATAACGGGAAAAAATTACATATGCAGAAGTGGATGATGAGAGGTTGTGGTACGTTCAGAGAAAAAATATACAGACTTATTAACATGTAAATGAAAAAGGAATTATTTTTTCGCGCTTTCGGTTTTTAATGACTTCATAAAAGTAGTATAAAGTACTAGTTTTTGTTAGCATTGTAGTACGGCCGATGAACAAGCAGTAAAATACTGATTGAAGTAAGTTCAGCAGCACTGGTCACGAGCATAAGAATTAGTTTGCAAGAAGTTGTTTACTTATGCAAAATTTACATTTGAGACGTGCGAGACAAAGTGAGCGGGCCGACTATAGTTCAATTGAAGTTGTGGTTAGCCAGAAGAGATTGACATTACACGAATTTTATAGTTATTTTATATCTGCAGGGGAACTATTATCTATAGCATTATGGTAACATGGAAAAATATACTTACGGAAGTATATTTTTAAGGTAACATTTGGTGATTTTTTCTGTTTTCTCTCTTCGCACAGCCTTTCTGCTTTTTGCCATTAATTTGCAGATCATTCGTCATTTAGTAGGTTCTCAGTGTTGTGTGGGAAACTGTGTTGCGCACACTACACGATCGTATCAGTCGAATTAATCAATAACGATGTTTGGAATGATGTGAATAGGGATTTTCTTATTTCGTTCATCATTTCTAATAATAACATAACATGATTCCATTGATTCGTTATCGTTTTCGTATTGCTTTTATCAATGTATCAGCAATTCTTAGAAAATAAATTGAAACCGGCTACCATGAGGATATATTGTAAATCACATTTCTTCGATTTTTTAATTAGCCACCCTTGGCGCAAGTCATTCAGGGAGTTTTCCCTTGGTAATATGGCTAAATAAAAAAAAGTCTACCCGAAAATAATTTTGGAATATTTGCGGTTCGGTTCGTTCAATGCCCAAGGTCCAACATACAAGACTAAAAAGAAGACAATAATTATTTGTAAAATTTTTAATATATCACGTTTTTAAAACGAAGTAAATAGTATAAAATAAGATTCAAAATGAAAAACGTGGGCCGTGTGCAACTATTCATGCACCAATTAACTTTGCATGCGCTTCATCATCGGAATCACTGACAATAACATTAAGGTCCATATTTATAGTCGTGAATATAGCCATGGATTAATCCACTGTTTATCGAAAATAGCCTTAGCCACTGTTTTAGCCATTGATATGGAGGTATAAATAAGGATATATTTTATAATCCGCAGATTTAAATGTATCCTCGACAGTAAATATGGCCCAAAAGGCCGTGATTACATCCAAATCCGCAACTGAGTCTCTTCACCTCTCCACCAATATTTTGTAAATTTATAAATGTCTTGTTTTTTAATTTTAAACAAAAATAAAGAAAGAAAATAACCTTTTATTGTTGGCTTGATTAATTTTGTACTGAGAATCGGTTATTATATTTCAATTCATTAAAATTAATTTGTTCTAGTCAAAAAAGTTGGTCTTATTGTGCAGTATTAAGTATAATTTTGTGTATCCTAAAAACTCGGTGACGCTATGCCCAGTTGAATTTTTGCATTTCCAAAATATTGTATTTTTCTTTGTGCTTAATAGCACAATAATCGAATGTTCTAATAACGCTATAATATGCTATAATGTACTGTTGGTGTTTATTTTTGTGTGGAGTTTTCTACTTCTCTCTCTTTAGAATGTACATAAATCGAGCTCCCTCATAATTTTCTTATTTGTATCTTCATCTCTTTCGTTCTGTCTTCCTTCCTTGTCATTTTTTCTAACATTTTTCTGAATGTAAATCATGCATTACAGTTTTGACAATTCAAGAATTTTCACCTAGTCACGAGTAGGTGAGTTTTGAGTTGGCTATCTGCTACATAGGTAAGGAACGAACCGATTCGCAAAAAGCGACAATTTTTGTAGTAGATTCTTTCATTAAAGTTACACTAACCTAAAGAAATAAAATTAGCTGTGTTGCTTTGGTAAAGCTAAGCTGGTTTTACTTTAATATCTCAAATCAACAGCTTTTGGTTTTACCGCCTTACGGTGAGCACAATAACTATAAAATGGCTTTAGTTTCCTTAATCCTGAAAATTTTTTGGATTTACTTCGGCTTTATGCTTATGCGATTGTTGTTGTAAGCCAAGCTGGTTTTGCCAAAGCAACTCAGTTATTATTTGCTGTATTGCTTTGGCTAATCCAGCTTGGCTTACAACACCAATCTCATAAGCATAAAGCCGAAAATAAATCCAAAAAGTTTTTAGGATTTATAACTAAAGCCATTTTTTAGTTATAGCGCTCACCGTAAGGCGGTGTTTTGTTTAACACATACACATTAAAATGCATCGAACATTTAAAGCCAAAAGCTGTTGCTTTGTAAAGCCAAGCCGGCTTTGCCAAAGCAATACAGCAATTGTATGCTTTTGAGAACTGTTTGTAGATCTGACGGTAAAAAATTGAAACTTATTGGGACTATAAATATCTGACATTTGTGTTTTGTTTGACAAGCGCAGTGCAAGTTCTACAAAAAGTGTCGGTAAATATTAAATATTTTTAAATTTAATTCAATTTGAATTGAAGAAAATAGTAAAGTGTTCGATTAATAACTATGTATATTTAATTTGAATTTTGGATTGTTTTTTTATGGATTGCTATAATGTCTCAAAGGGATGTAAAAAGTTGACCAAAATCATTAAGACACTGCGGGGTACCGCAGTGTAATAATTACCAATCGATGGAAATATCAATGCATCGGATTCCAAAAATAGTATTAAATTCACCGTTGAAACTGGCCAAATGGGCAGCTATTTTGAAGATGGGAAAAAAATTTCCTAAAAATTTTCGTATTTTTTAGCGAAGATTTTGAAAAAAAAGCTTATTATATCCTAGTCAGCGGGGCTTTGCCAACTCGGATATTACCGGTATCAACAATTACGACCACTAAAAAAAACGATCCAACCCGTAAAATGCTCGTTCGACTGTATCAGCTCAAGCTACATCTAATGAGTATAAAATTTGTTCTATTTTTTGTGTTTTATAATTAAATTACATATATTTTTAGGCTAATCGACAACAATGGATCGTTTTCAGCAAACGTAATCGAAATCGGACCAAAGCAATATTCTTCGGTTGCTATTCAGTGTACCGAAATAACTGCAGAAAAATCTGTCCAAGCAAACATATGTACTTTTTTCGACATTACTTCGTTGTGGGATAACAATTGCAAATTATTTACCATGACTGGTATACCAAGTATGGACGTACTCTATCTCATGACCAATATGTGTGGCACAATTAGACCGCTCTAGGCTCTTCAGTTGATTACTAATACAAATACGTTTGGGATAAATCTAAGCATGTTTCTGTGTACGGGTCGGAACAGTTGGGCTTTCTATAGAGAAGGTTTTGCTATTAACACTCTTCTTCCAGGGAATTGAGTGTGGGTTAAAATTAAAATATGATTGACTACCCGCATAGAGTTAGTGAAAGTACCATCAGTTGGCCGATTTTGGTCGCAAATGTGGGTACCCTAACGCGTTGTTTCGACCTCAAATAACAATAATGCTACAATAAAATAATTTGTTTGTGTGAGTAAAATTATGGAGTTATCGCTGAAAAAACCCATGGCAAACAATAAATAAAAAATTTAGAACATATGTTATCGTATATGGGAAAAGATGTGTTTTTGTTGTATCTGTATCTAAGGTAATATATGTTCTAAATATTGTGTTTGGTAGTGCATTAGTTGTAGTTTTGTTCATAATTTCGGTGATCACAGCTACAAATTTTAACGCACCCTAATATATATGTTGTGGGTGCCGTGGCTCAGTGGATAAGTGCATGGACCTCTGAGCAGGGGGTTCGTGGTTCGAATCCCAGTAACAACAAAAGTATTTTTCACGGTGTTCCACCTCTCGCGAATGGGTGACAAACGTTCCGAGAGTAATAACTTGTAACTTCTCAATTCGCCGTTGGGATCCAGCATTAAATTGTAGGTCCCCTCCATTTGTGTGCAAAAATATACATGCTCAACTCAAATGGTTGCGAGTAGCAAGGCCTTGGACCGCAATGGTCTATCGTGCCAAATATTATTAATAACTAGCTGACCCGAGAGACGTTGTCCTGTCCCACTTTCAATAAATTTGTTTGTAATCGTTTTGTGAACTTGTGAAAAGCTATTTGTTTTGCGATATCGAGTCACAGTATTAGTCACATCATTGTGTTACATTTTTTAATTTTGGGTCTTTTAGGGTCCTTTGGGGTTCTTTGTGGGGTCTTTAATGATTTTTTTGGGATTTTGAGGGACTTTCGGAGGTCTTTCTGTGATTCTTTTCGGGGTCTTTTGTGGTCTTTTAGAGATCTTTTTGCCCACAAAATCAAAGAAGAAGCTGTCAAATGACATTTGGGCACGTAACCCAAACCATTGGAATCTATTGGAACAGAAATGAAATAACGACTTTTGCTGGACAGATCGCGAATCAAGACAAATTTAATTTTATTTTAAGTTAGAATTGAATGCGTTTTTCCAAAGTTTTCATTTCACCGAAAACATTCAATAGAGTTATTTCCTCAAAATATATCCAAGTTATGGTTTTCCAAATTTTCCCGCCGGGAACATAACGAACAAAACAAACTTTCCTTTGTTTTTTTTTTTTCACTTTATTAAAACATATTCTCATACTTACCAAATATACATAAAAAATTTCATAACAATCGGTCGAGCCGTTTCGGAGCAGTTTAGACCCAAACACCGTGTCACGAGATTTTTATATATTAGATATATATGTTCTAAATTTTCTCTGCCTCCGTCTCGGTGTTTGCAGTGCGACCCTTCCCATCAATTTCAAATTTCGCAATTTGTGGTGGAAGCAACGAGAAATGCAGAACCGCAAGTTTGCAGTATTAGTAGTAGTAGTATGATTTTTGACACATGTGCATAATTTGATATGTTCCTCTGTCAAGAGCAGTTATGCTGTTAAACAGCTACTTTGGAGTACATTGAAGTACACGATAAAAATATTTTAAAAAAACAACACATAAAAATTAAAATTTTTCGTTTAAATTCTCTAATCGGGGATACACAATGTGCAGTTTTTATAAAATCGGAAAATTTTTTTAAAATTTTTGTTAGGGAGCCCGTTCCCTGCGCTCGATTACTTCCAATTTTAAGAAAAAGTGTTGTCCATCGGAATTACGTATAAAATTTGAAGAAAATCGGGTCAATTTTGTAAAAAATTTGTGTGGGTGCCCTGTAAAGTTATAGTTACGTTGATTAAAACTGGCGGGATTGCCATGTAAAGTTATAGTTAACGTAAACTGGCAGCATTGCCATGTAAAGTTATTGTCGAAATCGTCGTTAGTACTATTGTAAGGTTCATCCTATCGTTCCTATAACTTCATAGAATACTTAGTTTATTTGTTAAGCCAGCTTCGAAACGTTAGCCATTATATATATATATATATTGTTGTTGTTCAATTGATAAGTGAAATGCATGCGGTATACAGGTATGTATGGATGGATGGATGATATGCTGATTTAGGCGTTAGACAAAAGTTCAATTAAGGAAGTTCGGCTTTAGTCGATATGTATAGATTATTAATTTGTATGCAAATGTAATGAATGGGTTAATGAAGAAATGATCACTGGTGTAATCACTTCACAGCACCCCGACCCCGGGGCCCGATCGCTTCAAATTTTTTATCGAAAGTGTTGTCCATCGGAGATACACATGTGTATAAAATTTGAAGAAAATCGGGTTATTTTTATTTTTAATTTGTATGAGGTCCCACGACCCCAGCGTCTGTGTAGGGCCCCGCGATCCCGCGGCCCGGGGTCTCCAAAATTTTTACAAGAAGTGTTGTCCATCGGAGATAAACATGTGTATAAAATTTGAAGAAAGTCGGGTTCATTTTATTAAAAAAATTGTATGGGGCCTCACAAACCCGGGGCCTGGGGTCTCCAAAATTTTTACAAAAGTGTTTTCCATCGGAGTTAAACATGTATATAAAATTTGAAGAAAATCGGGTTAATTTTTTTTAAAAAAGTTATGGGGCCCCACGAACCCGGGCCCGGGGTCTCCAACATTTTTACAAAAAGTGTTGTATATCAGAGATACACATGTGTATAAAATTTGAAGAAAATCGAGTAAAATTTTGTAAAATATTTGTATGGGAGCCCCCCGACCCCGAGGCCCGAGGGACCCCAAATTTTAATAGATAGTGTTGTCATCGGCGATATGCATGTGTGCAAAATTTCAATAAAATAGGACTTTGGGAAGTAGGTTAAAAATTGATCGCACGATTCCACAAAAAACCCACAAACAAACAAACACACGGGCACGTGAAGTTAATATAGAGAATTTAAAAAAGTTCCAATAGAAAAATAAAAAAGGCTTTTATATTACAAACATATTTTTTAATTGATTTTTTCCCTTTTTTGCGATTTCACAAAATATATTATTCCATGCCTATGTTCATCTGTTTCATAATGTCTAAGCAAGCATGATTATGTACTTATACTTTTATTATTTTATTACATATACACCAACTGAATAATAATAATATTCGGCGCAACAGACCATTGCGGTCCAAGGCCTAGCTTCTCGAGACCATTCGTGTTTGAGCATGTATATTTTTGCACACAAATGGAAGGGACCTATAATTTAAGGCTTGACAAGTTATTACTCTCGGAATGTTTGTCACCCATTCGCGAGAGGTGGGACACCGTGAAAAATACTTTTTGGTGTTACTGGGATTCGAACCACGAACCCCCTGCTCAGTAGCCATGCTCATTTCCACTGAGCCACGGCGCCTTAAATATAATGCAAAAATCAACTAAAAAACCAGCGGTTTCTTTGATATTATTTAATAATAAGATTTAACTTTAGCTTTTAATTTGGACGCAAGGAAATCTATTGAAATACAATGCCAATGTTATTTACTTTATGTTTTTTGAAATACATACTTGGTCAAGATAGTTTTTGGGAAATAAAAATTCCTTCCTAATAATCTTTGATAATATGATATGATAATTATATTGAACAGAGGAAATATTAAACGTTTCAGCTTCGGGCACTGGAATAAATAACGGGAAAAAATTACATATGCAGAAGTGGATGATGAGAGTTTGTGGTACGTTCAGAGAAAAAATATACAGACTTATTAACATGTAAATGAAAAAGGAATTATTTTTTCGCGCTTTCGGTTTTTAATGACTTCATAAAAGTAGTATAAAGTACTAGTTTTTGTTAGCATTGTAGTACGGCCGATGAACAAGCAGTAAAATACTGATTGAAGTAAGTTCAGCAGCACTGGTCACGAGCATAAGAATTAGTTTGCAAGAAGTTGTTTACTTATGCAAAATTTACATTTGAGACGTGCGAGACAAAGTGAGCGGGCCGACTATAGTTCAATTGAAGTTGTGGTTAGCCAGAAGAGATTGACATTACACGAATTTTATAGTTATTTTATATCTGCAGGGGAACTATTATCTATAGCATTATGGTAACATGGAAAAATATACTTACGGAAGTATATTTTTATGGTAACATTTGGTGATTTTTTCTGTTTTCTCTCTTCGCACAGCCTTTCTGCTTTTTGCCATTAATTTGCAGATCATTCGTCATTTAGTAGGTTCTCAGTGTTGTGTGGGAAACTGTGTTGCGCGCACTACACGATCGTATCAGTCGAATTAATCAATAACGATGTTTGGAATGATGTGAATAGGGATTTTCTTATTTCGTTCATCATTACTAATAATAACATAACATGATTCCATTGATTCGTTATCGTTTTCGTATTGCTTTTATCAATGTATCAGCAATTCTTAGAAAATAAATTGAAACCGGCTACCATGAGGATATATTGTAAATCACATTTCTTCGATTTTTTAATTAGCCACCCTTGGCGCAAGTCATTCAGGGAGTTTTCCCTTGGTAATATGGCTAAATAAAAAAAAAGTCTACCCGAAAATAATTTTGGAATATTTGCGGTTCGGTTCGTTCAATGCCCAAGGTCCAACATACAAGCCTAAAAAGAAGAAAATAATTATTTGTAAAATTTTTAATATATCACGTTTTTAAACGAAGTAAATAGTATAAAATAAGATTCAAAATGAAAAACGTGGGCCGTGTGCAACTATTCATGCACCAATTAACTTTGCATGCGCTTCATCATCGGAATCACTGACAATAACATTAAGGCCCATATTTATAGTCGTGAATAGCCATGGATTATATATATTAATCCACTGTTTATCGAAAATAGCCTTAGCCACTGTTTTAGCCATTGATATGGAGGTATAAATAAGGATATATTTTATAATCCGCAGATTTAAATGTATCCTCGACAGTAAATATGGCCCAAAAGGCCGTGATTACATCCAAATCCGCAACTGAGTCTCTTCACCTCTCCACCAATATTTTGTAAATTTATAAATGTCTTGTTTTTTAATTTTAAACAAAAATAAAGAAAGAAAATAACCTTTTATTGTTGGCTTGATTAATTTTGTACTGAGAATCGGCTATTATATTTCAATTCATTAAAATTAATTTGTTCTAGTCAAAAAAGTTGGGCTTATTGTGCAGTATTAAGTATAATTTTGTGTATCCTAAAAACTCGGTGACGCTATGCCCAGTTGAATTTTTGCATTTCCAAAATATTGTATTTTTCTTTGTGCTTAATAGCACAATAATCGAATGTTCTAATAACGCTATAATATGCTATAATGTACTGTTGGTGTTTATTTTTGTGTGGAGTTTTCTACTTCTCTCTCTTTAGAATGTACATAAATCGAGCTCCCTCATAATTTTCTTATTTGTATCTTCATCTCTTTCGTTCTGTCTTCCTTCCTTGTCATTTTTTCTAACATTTTTCTGAATGTAAATCATGCATTACAGTTTTGACAATTCAAGAATTTTCACCTAGTCACGAGTAGGTGAGTTTTGAGTTGGCTATCTGCTACATAGGTAAGGAACGAACCGATTCGCAAAAAGCGACAATTTTTGTAGTAGATTCTTTCATTAAAGTTACACTAACCTAAAGAAATAAAATTAGCTGTGTTGCTTTGGTAAAGCTAAGCTGGTTTTACTTTAATATCTCAAATCAACAGCTTTTGGTTTTACCGCCTTACGGTGAGCACAATAACTATAAAATGGCTTTAGTTTCCTTAATCCTGAAAATTTTTTGGATTTACTTCGGCTTTATGCTTATGCGATTGTTGTTGTAAGCCAAGCTGGTTTTGCCAAAGCAACTCAGTTATTATTTGCTGTATTGCTTTGGCTAATCCAGCTTGGTTTACAACACCAATCTCATAAGCATAAAGCCGAAAATAAATCCAAAAAGTTTTTAGGATTTATAACTAAAGCCATTTTTTAGTTATAGCGCTCACCGTAAGGCGGTGTTTTGTTTAACACATACACATTAAAATGCATCGAACATTTAAAGCCAAAAGCTGTTGCTTTGTAAAGCCAACCCGGCTTTGCCAAAGCAATACAGCAATTGTATGCTTTTGAGAACTGTTTGTAGATCTGACGGTAAAAAATTGAAACTTATTGGGACTATAAATATCTGACATTTGTGTTTTGTTTGACAAGCGCAGTGCAAGTTCTACAAAAAGTGTCGGTAAATATTAAATATTTTTAAATTTAATTCAATTTGAATTGAAGAAAAAAGTAAAGTGTTCGATTAATAACTATGTATATTTAATTTGAATTTTGGATTGTTTTTTTATGGATTGCTATAATGTCTCAAAGGGATGTAAAAAGTTGACCAAAATCATTAAGACACTGCGGGGTACCGCAGTGTAATAATTACCAATCGATGGAAATATCAATGCATCGGATTCCAAAAATAGTATTAAATTCACCGTTGAAACTGGCCAAATGGGCAGCTATTTTGAAGATGGGAAAAAAATTTCCTAAAAATTTTCGTATTTTTTAGCGAAGATTTTGAAAAAAAAGCTTATTATATCCTAGTCAGCGGGGCTTTGCCAACTCGGATATTACCGGTATCAACAATTACGACCACTAAAAAAAACGATCCAACCCGTAAAATGCTCGTTCGACTGTATCAGCTCAAGATACATCTAATGAGTATAAAATTTGTTCTATTTTTTGTGTTTTATAATTAAATTACATATATTTTTAGGCTAATCGACAACAATGGATCGTTTTCAGCAAACGTAATCGAAATCGGACCAAAGCAATATTCTTCGGTTGCTATTCAGTGTACCGAAATAACTGCAGAAAAATCTGTCCAAGCAAACATATGTACTTTTTTCGACATTACTTCGTTGTGGGATAACAATTGCAAATTATTTACCATGACTGGTATACCAAGTATGGACGTACTCTATCTCATGACCAATATGTGTGGCACAATTAGACCGCTCTAGGCTCTTCAGTTGATTACTAATACAAATACGTTTGGGATAAATCTAAGCATGTTTCTGTGTACGGGTCGGAACAGTTGGGCTTTCTATAGAGAAGGTTTTGCTATTAACACTCTTCTTCCAGGGAATTGAGTGTGGGTTAAAATTAAAATATGATTGACTACCCGCATAGAGTTAGTGAAAGTACCATCAGTTGGCCGATTTTGGTCGCAAATGTGGGTATCCTAACGCGTTGTTTCGACCTCAAATAACAATAATGCTACAATAAAATAATTTGTTTGTGTGAGTAAAATTATGGAGTTATCGCTGAAAAAACCCATGGCAAACAATAAATAAAAAATTTAGAACATATGTTATCGTATATGGGAAAAGATGTGTTTTTGTTGTATCTGTATCTAAGGTAATATATGTTCTAAATATTGTGTTTGGTAGTGCATTAGTTGTAGTTTTGTTCATAATTTCGGTGATCACAGCTACAAATTTTAACGCACCCTAATATATATGTTGTGGGTGCCGTGGCTCAGTGGATAAGTGCATGGAACTCTGAGCAGGGGGTTCATGGTTCGAATCCCAGTAACAACAAAAGTATTTTTCACGGTGTTCCACCTCTCGCGAATGGGTGACAAACGGTCCGAGAGTAATAACTTGTAACTTCTCAATTCGTCGTTGGGATCCAGCATTAAATTGTAGGTCCCCTCCATTTGTGTGCAAAAATATACATGCTCAACTCAAATGGTTGCGAGTAGCAAGGCCTTGGACCGCAATGGTCTATCGTGCCAAATATTATTAATAACTAGCTGACCCGAGAGACGTTGTCCTGTCCCACTTTCAATAAATTTGTTTGTAATCGTTTTGTGAACTTGTGAAAAGCTATTTGTTTTGCGATATCGCGTCACAGTATTAGTCACATCATTGTGTTACATTTTTTAATTTTGGGTCTTTTAGGGTCCTTTGGGGTTCTTTGTGGGGTCTTTAATGATTTTTTTGGGATTTTGAGGGACTTTCGGAGGTCTTTTTGTGATTCTTTTCGGGGTCTTTTGTGGTCTGTTAGAGATCTTTTTGCCCACAAAATCAAAGAAGAAGCTGTCAAATGACATTTGGGCACGTAACCCAAACCATTGGAATCTATTGGAACAGAAATGAAATAACGACTTTTGCTGGACAGATCGCGAATCAACACAAATTTAATTTTATTTTAAGTTAGAATTGAATGCGTTTTTCCAAAGTTTTCATTTCACCGAAAACATTCAATAGAGTTATTTCCTCAAAATATATCCAAGTTATGGTTTTCCAAATTTTCCCGCCGGGAACATAACGAACAAAACAAACTTTCCTTTTTTTTTTTCACTTTATTAAAACATATTCTCATACCTACCAAATATACATAAAAAATTTCATAACAATCGGTCGAGCCGTTTCGGAGCAGTTTAGACCCAAACACCGTGTCACGAGATTTTTATATATTAGATATATATGTTCTAAATTTTCTCTGCCTCCGTCTCGGTGTTTGCAGTGCGACCCTTCCCATCAATTTCAAATTTCGCAATTTGTGGTGGAAGCAACGAGTAATGCAGAACCGCAAGTTTGCAGTATTAGTAGTAGTAGTATGATTTTTGACACATGTGCATAATTTGATATGTTCCTCTGTCAAGAGCAGTTATGCTGTTAAACAGCTACTTTGGAGTACATTGAAGTACACGATAAAAATATTTAAAAAAAACAACACATAAAAATTAAAATTTTTCGTTTAAATTCTCTAATCGGGGATACACAATGTGCAGTTTTTATAAAATCGGAAATTTTTTTTAAAATTTTTGTTAGGGAGCCCGTTCCATGCGCTCGATTACTTCCAATTTTAAGAAAAAGTGTTGTCCATCGGAATTACGTATAAAATTTGAAGAAAATCGGGTCAATTTTGTAAAAAATTTAAATTCACCGTTGAAACTGGCCAAATGGGCAGCTATTTTGAAGATGGGAAAAACATTTCCTAAAAATTTTCGTATTTTTTAGCGAAGATTTTGAAAAAAAAGCTTATTATATCCTAGTCAGCGGGGCTTTGCCAACTCGGATATTACCGGTATCAACAATTACGACCACTAAAAAAAACGATCGAACCCGTAAAATGCTCGTTCGACTGTATCAGCTCAAGCTACATCTAATGAGTATAAAATTTGTTCTATTTTTTGTGTTTTATAATTAAATTACATATATTTTTAGGCTAATCGACAACAATGGATCGTTTTCAGCAAACGTAATCGAAATCGGACCAAAGCAATATTCTTCGGTTGCTATTCAGTGTACCGAAATAACTGCAGAAAAATCTGTCCAAGCAAACATATGTACTTTTTTCGACATTACTTCGTTGTGGGATAACAATTGCAAATTATTTACCATGACTGGTATACCAAGTATGGACGTACTCTATCTCATGACCAATATGTGTGGCACAATTAGACCGCTCTAGGCTCTTCAGTTGATTACTAATACAAATACGTTTGGGATAAATCTAAGCATGTTTCTGTGTACGGGTCGGAACAGTTGGGCTTTCTATAGAGAAGGTTTTGCTATTAACACTCTTCTTCCAGGGAATTGAGTGTGGGTTAAAATTAAAATATGATTGACTACCCGCATAGAGTTAGTGAAAGTACCATCAGTTGGCCGATTTTGGTCGCAAATGTGGGTATCCTAACGCGTTGTTTCGACCTCAAATAACAATAATGCTACAATAAAATAATTTGTTTGTGTGAGTAAAATTATGGAGTTATCGCTGAAAAAACCCATGGCAAACAATAAATAAAAAATTTAGAACATATGTTATCGTATATGGGAAAAGATGTGTTTTTGTTGTATCTGTATCTAAGGTAATATATGTTCTAAATATTGTGTTTGGTAGTGCATTAGTTGTAGTTTTGTTCATAATTTCGGTGATCACAGCTACAAATTTTAACGCACCCTAATATATATGTTGTGGGTGCCGTGGCTCAGTGGATAAGTGCCTGGACCTCTGAGCAGGGGGTTCGTGGTTCGAATCCCAGTAACAACAAAAGTATTTTTCACGGTGTTCCACCTCTCGCGAATGGGTGACAAACGTTCCGAGAGTAATAACTTGTAACTTCTCAATTCGCCGTTGGGATCCAGCATTAAATTGTAGGTCCCCTCCATTTGTGTGCAAAAATATACATGCTCAACTCAAATGGTTGCGAGTAGCAAGGCCTTGGACCGCAACGGTCTATAGTGCCAAATATTATTAATAACTAGCTGACCCGAGAGACGTTGTCCTGTCCCACTTTCAATAAATTTGTTTGTAATCGTTTTGTGAACTTGTGAAAAGCTATTTGTTTTGCGATATCGCGTCACAGTATTAGTCACATCATTGTGTTACATTTTTTAATTTTGGGTCTTTTAGGGTCCTTTGGGGTTCTTTGTGGGGTCTTTAATGATTTTTTTGGGATTTTGAGGGACTTTCGGAGGTCTTTTTGTGATTCTTTTCGGGGTCTTTTGTGGTCTTTTAGAGATCTTTTTGCCCACAAAATCAAAGAAGAAGCTGTCAAATGACATTTGGGCACGTAACCCAAACCATTGGAATCTATTGGAACAGAAATGAAATAACGACTTTTGCTGGACAGATCGCGAATCAACACAAATTTAATTTTATTTTAAGTTAGAATTGAATGCGTTTTTCCAAAGTTTTCATTTCACCGAAAACATTCAATAGAGTTATTTCCTCAAAATATATCCAAGTTATGGTTTTCCAAATTTTCCCGCCGGGAACATAACGAACAAAACAAACTTTCCTTTTTTTTTTTTTCACTTTATTAAAACATATTCTCATACCTACCAAATATACATAAAAAATTTCATAACAATGGGTCGAGCCGCTTCGGAGCAGTTTAGACCCAAACACCGTGTCACGAGATTTTTATATATTAGATATATATGTTCTAAATTTTCTCTGCCTCCGTCTCGGTGTTTGCAGTTCTCGGTCCCATCAATTTCAAATTTCGCAATTTGTGGTGGAAGCAACGAGTAATGCAGAACCGCAAGTTTGCAGTATTAGTAGTAGTAGTATGATTTTTGACACATGTGCATAATTTGATATGTTCCTCTGTCAAGAGCAGTTATGCTGTTAAACAGCTACTTTGGAGTACATTGAAGTACACGATAAAAATATTTAAAAAAAACAACACATAAAAATTAAAATTTTTCGTTTAAATTCTCTAATCGGGGATACACAATGTGCAGTTTTTATAAAATCGGAAAATTTTTTTAAAATTTTTGTTAGGGAGCCCGTTCCCTGCGCTCGATTACTTCCAATTTTAAGAAAAAGTGTTGTCCATCGGAATTACGTATAAAATTTGAAGAAAATCGGGTCAATTTTGTAAAAAATTTGTGTGGGTGCCCTGTAAAGTTATAGTTACGTTGATTAAAACTGGCGGGATCGCCATGTAAAGTTATAGTTAACGTAAACTGGCAGCATTGCCATGTAAAGTTATTATCGAAATCGTCGTTAGTACTATTGTAAGGTTCATCCTATCGTTCCTATAACTTCACAGAATACTTAGTTTATTTGTTAAGCCAGCTTCGAAACGTTAGCCATTATATATATATATATATATATATAATGGCTAACGTTTCGATATATATATAACTATATATATATATATATATATTGTGTTGGTTGTTCAATTGATAAGTGAAATGCATGCGGTATACAGGTATGTATGGATGGATGGATGATATGCTGATTTAGGCGTTAGACAAAAGTTCAATTAAGGAAGTTCGGCTTTAGTCGATATGTATAGATTATTAATTTGTATGCAAATGTTATGAATGGGTAAATGAAGAAATGATCACTGGTGTAATCACTTCACAGCACCCCGACCCCGGGGCCCGATCGCTTCAAATTTTTTATCGAAAGTGTTGTCCATCGGAGATACACATGTGTATAAAATTTGAAGAAAATCGGGTTGTTTTTATTTTAAATTTGTATGAGGTCCTACGACCCCAGCGTCTGTATAGGGCTCCGCGATCTCGCGGCCCGGGGTCTCCAAAATTTTTACAAGAAGTGTTGTCCATCGGAGATAAACATGTGTATAAAATTTGAAGAAAGTCGGGTTCATTTTATTAAAAAAATTGTATGGGGCCTCACAAACCCGGGGCCTGGGGTCTCCAAAATTTTTACAAAAGTGTTGTCCATCGGAGTTAAACATGTATATAAAATTTGAAGAAAATCGGGTTAATTTTTTTTAAAAAAGTTATGGGGCCCCACGAACCCGGGCCCGGGGTCTCCAACATTTTTACAAAAAGTGTTGTATATCAGAGATACACATGTGTATAAAATTTGAAGATAATCGAGTAAAATTTTGTAAAATATTTGTATGGGAGCCCCCCGACCCCGAGGCCCGAGGGGCCCAAATTTTAATAGATAGTGTTGTCATCGGAGATATGCATGTGTGCACAATTTCAATAAGATAGGACTGTGGGAAGTAGGTTAAAAATTGATCGCACGATTCCACAAAAAACCCACAAACAAACAAACACACGGGCACGTGAAGTTAATATAGAGAATTTAAAAAAGTTCCAATAGAAAAATAAAAAAGGCTTTTATATTACAAACATATTTTTTAATTGATTTTTTCCCTTTTTTGCGATTTCACAAAATATATTATTCCATGCCTATGTTCATCTGTTTCATAATGTCTAAGCAAGCATGATTATGTACTTATACTTTTATTATCTTATTACATATACACCAACTGAATAATAATAATATTCGGCGCAACAGATCATTGCGGTCCAAGGCCTAGCTTCTCGCAACCATTCGTGTTTGAGCATGTATATTTTTGCACACAAATGGAAGGGACCTACAATTTAAGGCTGGATCCGAACAGCGAATTGAGAAACTTTCCGTGACAAGTTATTACTCTCGGAACGTTTGTCACCCATTCGCGAGAGGTGGGACACCGTGAAAAATACTTTTTGGTGTTACTGGGATTCGAACCACGAACCCCCTGCTCAGTAGCCATGCTCATTTCCACTGAGCCACGGCGCCTTAAATATACTGCAAAAATCAACTAAAAAACCAGCGTTTTCTTTGATATTATTTAATAATAAGATTTAACTTTACCTTTTAATTTGGACGCAGGGAAATCTATTGAAATACAATGCCAATGTTATTTACTTTATGTTTTTTGAAATACATACTTGGTCAAGATAGTTTTTGGGAAATAAAAATTCCTTCCTAATAATCTTTGATAATATGATATGATAATTATATTGAACAGAGGAAATATTAAACGTTTCAGCTTCGGGCACTGGAATAAATAACGGGAAAAAATTACATATGCAGAAGTGGATGATGAGAGGTTGTGGTACGTTCAGAGAAAAAATATACAGACTTATTAACATGTAAATGAAAAAGGAATTATTTTTTCGCGCTTTCGGTTTTTAATGACTTCATAAAAGTAGTATAAAGTACTAGTTTTTGTTAGCATTGTACTACGGCCGATGAACAAGCAGTAAAATACTGATTGAAGTAAGTTCAGCAGCACTGGTCACGAGCATAAGAATTAGTTTGCAAGAAGTTGTTTACTTATGCAAAATTTACATTTGAGACGTGCGAGACAAAGTGAGCGGTCCGACTATAGTTCAATTGAAGTTGTGGTTAGCCAGAAGAGATTGACATTACACGAATTTTATAGTTATTTTATATCTGCAGGGGAACTATTATCTATAGCATTATGGTAACATGGAAAAATATACTTACGGAAGTATATTTTTATGGTAACATTTGGTGATTTTTTCTGTTTTCTCTCTTCGCACAGCCTTTCTGCTTTTTGCCATTAATTTGCAGATCATTCGTCATTTAGTAGGTTCTCAGTGTTGTGTGGGAAACTGTGTTGCGCACACTACACGATCGTATCAGTCGAATTAATCAATAACGATGTTTGGAATGATGTGAATAGGGATTTTCTTATTTCGTTCATCATTACTAATAATAACATAACATGATTCCATTGATTCGTTATCGTTTTCGTATTGCTTTTATCAATGTATCAGCAATTCTTAGAAAATAAATTGAAACCGGCTACAAACATGAGGATATATTGTAAATCACATTTCTTCGATTTTTTAATTAGCCACCCTTGGCGCAAGTCATTCAGGGAGTTTTCCCTTGGTAATATGGCTAAATAAAAAAAAAGTCTACCCGAAAATAATTTTGGAATATTTGCGGTTCGGTTCGTTCAATGCCCAAGGCCCAACATACAAGACTAAAAAGAAGAAAATAATTATTTGTAAAATTTTTAATATATCACGTTTTTAAAACGAAGTAAATAGTATAAAATAAGATTCAAAATGAAAAACGTGGGCCGTGTGCAACTATTCATGCACCAATTAACTTTGCATGCGCTTCATCATCGGAATCACTGACAATAACATTAAGGCCCATATTTATAGTCGTGAATAGCCATGGATTAATCCACTGTTTATCGAAAATAGCCTTAGCCATTGTTTTAGCCATTGATATGGAGGTATAAATCGGGATATATTTTATAATCCGCAGATTTAAATGTATCCTCGACAGTAAATATGGCCCAAAAGGCCGTGATTACATCCAAATCCGCAACTGAGTCTCTTCACCTCTCCACCAATATTTTGTAAATTTATAAATGTCTTGTTTTTTTAATTTTAAACAAAAATAAAGAAAGAAAATAAATTTTTATTGTTGGCTTGATTAATTTTGTACTGAGAATCGGCTTTTATATTTCAATTCATTAAAATTAATTTGTTTTAGTCAAAAAAGTTAGGCTTATTGTGCAGTATTAGGTATAATTTTGTGTATCCTAAAAACTCGGTGACGCTATGCCCAGTTGAATTTTTGCCTTTCCAAAATATTGTATTTTTCTTTGTGCTTAATAGCACAATAATCGAATGTTCTAATAACGCTATAATATGCTATAATGTACTGTTGGTGTTTATTTTTGTGTGCAGTTTTCTACTTCTCTCTCTTTAGAATGTACATAAATCGAGCTCCCTCATAATTTTCTTATTTGTATCTTCATCTCTTTCGTTCTGTCTTCCTTCCTTGTCATTTTTTCTAACATTTTTCTGAATGTAAATCATGCATTACAGTTTTGACAATTCAAGAATTTTCACCTAGTCACGAGTAGGTGAGTTTTGAGTTGGCTATCTGCTACATAGGTAAGGAACGAACCGATTCGCAAAAAGCGACAATTTTTGTAGTAGATTCTTTCATTAAAGTTACACTAACCTAAAGAAATAAAATTAGCTGTGTTGCTTTGGTAAAGCTAAGCTGGTTTTACTTTAATATCTCAAATCAACAGCTTTTGGTTTTACCGCCTTACGGTGAGCACAATAACTATAAAATGGCTTTAGTTTCCTTAATCCTGAAATTTTTTTGGATTTACTTCGGCTTTATGCTTATGCGATTGTTGTTGTAAGCCAAGCTGGTTTTGCCAAAGCAACTCAGTTATTATTTGCTGTATTGCTTTGGCTAATCCAGCTTGGCTTACAACACCAATCTCATAAGCATAAAGCCGAAAATAAATCCAAAAAGTTTTTAGGATTTATAACTAAAGCAATTTTTTAGTTATAGCGCTCACCGTAAGGCGGTGTTTTGTTTAACACATACACATTAAAATGCATCGAACATTTAAAGCCAAAAGCTGTTGATTTGTAAAGCCAAGCCGGCTTTGCCAAAGCAATACAGCAATTGTATGCTATTGAGAACTGTTTGTAGATCTGACGGGAAAAAATTGAAACTTATTGGGACTTTAAATATCTGACATTTGTGTTTTGTTTGAACGGCGCAGTGCAAGTTCTACAAAAAGTGTCGGTAAATATTAATTATTTTTAAATTAAATTCAATTTGAATTAAAGAAAAGAGTAAAATGTTCGATTAATAACTATGTATATTTAATTTGAATTTTGGATTGTTTTTTTATGGATTGCTATAATGTCTCAAAGGGATGTAAAAAGTTGACCAAAATTATAAGACACTGCGGGGTACCGCAGTGTAATAATTACCAATCGATGGAAATATCAATGCATCGGATTCCAAAAATAGTATTAAATTCACCGTTGAAACTGGCCAAATAGTCAGCTATTTTGAAGATAGGAAAAAATTTCCTAAAAATGTTCGTATTTTTTAGCGAAGATTTTGAAATAAAGCTTATTATAACGGCTCTAACGAGTGGCTACAAAATCCTTGTCAGCGGGGCTTTGCCAACTCGGATATTACCGGTATCAACAATTACGACCACTAAAAAAACGATCCAACCCGTAAAATGCTCGTTCGACTGTATCAGCTCAAGCTACATCTAATGAGTATAAAATTTGTTCTATTTTTTGTGTTTTATAATTAAATTACATATATTTTTAGGCTAATCGACAACAATGGATCGTTTTTAGCAAACGTAATCGAAATCGGACCAAAGCAATATTCTTCGGTTGCTATTCAGTGTACCGAAATAACTGCAGAAAAATCTGTCCAAGCAAACATATGTACTTTTTTCGACATTACTTCGTTGTGGGATAACAATTGCAAATTATTTACCATGACTGGTATACCAAGTATGGACGTACTCGATCTCATGACCAATATGTGTGGCACAATTAGATCGAAAGATACGTGTGCCATGAATTTTAAAACAAGAATCTTGCTTACTATGCACAAATTAAAAAGTAATTGTTCATTTGCCGCACTTAGTATTTATTTTCAAATTTCAGACGCAACATCAAAGCGTTATTTTGCCGATACGATACAATTACTGGATCTCGAAATGAAGGGTTTAATACATTGGCAAACTCGTGAGCAAAATATGAAAAAATTTTTTATAGTTATCCGAATGTAAGGACAGTTTTAGATTGCACGAAGTTCAATCTGAAACCGGCTACAAACGTGAGGATTGTGATATATTGTAATTCACATTCCTTCGAATTTTTAATTTTAATAAAGGGCATAGCCCAACTTTTTGCCGTGACGAAAGTCATTCAGGGACTTATCCCTTGGAATTGAGTCCTTTAAAAAAAAAAAAAAAAAAAAAAAAACCAAATTGGTTAATTGGTGTATCTCCGTCTGGGGCCGTGAATTATATAAGCAAAGTAGCAACCGGAAAGTCTTCCGACAAAGCTATGTTCAACCTAACAGATTTGGTCACAAAATTAGAGCCAGTCGATGCAGTAATGGTCGATAAAGGTTTTATGATCGCTGATGAGCTTGCTAGTTGTGGAATAGATCAGAAAAGATCAGATTTTTTGTTCGAAAAATTTTCGAAATCCCAAGTTGAAAGATCAACAAAAATTGCATCTGCTGGAGTGCATGTAGAGCGAAGAATTGCTCGGCTAAAGCAGATGAAGGTGTTATCTGAAAAACTGTATTACAAAATAAATACAGCTATCTCAAATTTAACTTCTCCCATTTTAACGGATGATAAGTTTTAACCCTGCTATCAAAATAAAATAAAATTTGTATAAATAATTAGGAAAAAATGTATTACAAAATAAATAAAGTTTAATTCAAAATAAAAATTATATAAAAAATGGTTCTTATTTCAGAAGTAACAAAACATAACATAAATAAAAAATTCAAAAAAATAATAAAAATTTATCACAAAAATAAATCACAGAACAAATGAGAACATTTCATTTTCTAAAAACAAAAGACAATATGAATTTAAAATAGATTTCCGTTAACGTTTTAATATAGGTTTTTATAAAAAACATGTTTTTTCTTACTTTTATTATTTTAAAACTATTGTTAAATAAACTAAATATCACTACAAGATCACAATTGGTTAAATGAGTTAAAGCTGATTTTATTTCCACTAGATTCCATTCTTCGCCATTAAATGATATGCCATCTGGACTTACTGCCAGAAACGGTAGATCTGGTGAAATTTTTAAGCCACATTCAAACAATAAATAATATTTTCCATACATTGTTTGAGCTATTTTTTTTAGCATACAATCCGTACTGGGTTGCCTTATTTCCTTTAAATGGGCTACCATAAATCCAAGATAATTTTTTATTCCAATCCGGTTTCTTATTAGAAGCATATGTAAATAAATAATACGATATGCTGGCTGTTATACGAAACTTTCGTTCTACATGCCACTCAGAACTTGTTTGGTTAATTGTTACCTTGCATATTTGAGTGGCCTCTTCTATATTTTTTTTATCCTACAAAAATCGGTTTTTGTTTTTTGATTAAGGAGTTCCTCCATGAAAGGTATATAAGATTTTAATCCATGGTGGCTTATAATAAATTTGTAAAATTCATCATATGAATTTTTAACTCCTCTTTTCAAATCCGAGGAATTCGATATTGCCAATCGTGTTCGTGTGCCTTTTATGAGTTTGGCTAATTCTGAATATGGTCGACCTATAAATCAATAAAGAAAAATACAATATATATATATATATATATATAATTACGATCTATAAATTGCGACACAAATTAATTTTCTTGGTCCTCTGCTATAGTTTCGACAATCCTTTGTTTGCTCCGAAGGTGGCACATTTCGGTTGTAACAATTCCTCAGTATTGTTTTGGAATGGAAAGTCCTACTTTTCCCCACTTTTGCCTCACTTCGGTGCAGCTTATCCTACGCAGCCTAGAGTTTCTGAAAAATTTCAAATTAATTTGAATTAAACTTTTATGTTAACAAATTTTCTTTATGTATAGAAGGCATGCCGCGATATGCTTGCATTTAGCTCCTTCTCCAGCTTTGCAAGAGCACAAACACTTCCAAGAAGAGGATGGTTTATCAAGAAATTGTAATATAATTTCATGTGGTTTTGCGGATAATGTTGAAGTTTTGACGACCGCACCAATTACCTTTAAGGAACTCAAATTTGAATTTGGGTCAATCCATATAGCTTGGATCCAGGCAGCTTTTAAAATTTCTTCGCCTTCGCGAATTGGGCTTTTTGATTTTTTAAAATATTTCAATATTTTTGTTAGCGAAATATCAATATCTTCACATACTTCCAAACTTTCGGATACATTTATCATTGTCACAAAATTATCTAAAATTAAAAATGTATATTTTAATTATTCATAGTGTTGTATATGAATAACTTATTTGTTAATTGAACAAGCCTAAATTCCATTAAATTATAATATATTTTAATTTAAAAATAATAAATACTTACCAGTCCTTTTAGTTGCTTTTACTTTGTGCTCTCCATATACAAAACGCAATGTCAGATTTTCATGGCCCCAATCACATACCATTTTTTGTTGATAGATGTCACTACCCCGGACATTTATATTTCTTAATACATCCTGTACGTATGTGGCGGCACTCCAGTGTCAACGTCAATTCACACAATGCAACAAAACAAACACTATGTGAGAAAATCAAACGAACGAACCTCACCGAAAATTTAACAAACGGATCTCAACGAAAGTCGAACAAACGAACCTTGCCGGACGGAGGAAATTAATATCCACTTCCGATTTCAACGCAGACGAGACGAGTCGACATCCATTTTGGTCTTATCATTATTTTCATTTTGTTTTTGTAGTTTTATTGATTATAAATATAAAAGTAATTTGTCTTGTTAAGTGTTAAATTCCAAATAAATAGTCGTTGAAATAAATTGATCTTTATTTCGAAACATCGCCCGATCCAGACCGATAACAAGACGTCCATAATTGGTGACCCCGACGTGATTTCCTCTTTTCCTAGCAGAAAACGTGATAAGGAAAATTAACCTGCAAAAAAAGGCTATTATTTTTAGTGCGAACAGCAGCATCACCATCAACAGCAACAACAACAACAAAACATCGACAGGACTTCTTCAATTCAACATACGGCTTGGAAACTCGGTTGCATTAAAGCCATCATCAGTCGAAGCAGATAGAACATAAAGTAAGTGGATTTTAACTTTCTTTTCGTCTGGTAAGGGTTCAAACAGTTCAATTCGACAATTATCATGAAATAAAATTTGCTAAAGCATTACATGCACTGTTTTGTAACGCAGACACAAAGCATTTACGTTCGTTCTTTTGCATTAAAATATCAACAACATTTTACGATATTAAAAGATACATCCTAGAAAGATCTAAAATATCCGACAGCGAAAGCGACAACGAGTTAAAACCAAACACGGCTAACACAACCAACGTTTTTAAAAAATCCATTAAATATGCGCCATTCAACCGTGACGACCCAGAAATTTGGTTCACACAGCTGGAGGCACAATTTCAAATCGGTGGCATCACCGTCGATGCAACCAAATATGGTCATCTGATCGCGGCTCTTGATCCTCAAACCGTAAAATGCGTTTGAGATCAAATTCTTAAAACACCGGACAACAATAAATATGATGCGTTAAAAACAATGATCATTGAACGGTTGTGTGAGTCGGCGAAGATCAAACTTGATCGACTTCTATCGGGACTACAACTTGGTGACAAAAAAACATCACAACTCCTACGGGAAATGGAAACACTATCCATCGGTCAAGTCACGGAACCTGTGCTGCGAAATTTGTGGTTACAACGGCTGCCAACACACGCACAAGAGATTCTATCATGCATGGACGACGCAAACCTTGGTAAACTTGCAAACGCAGCCGACAAAATAATTGATGTACAAAAACCTGCTTGTGTTTACAATTTCAACGCATCAACAAACGCTGATAGCAATACACAACAAAACAATTTGGTTTCCCAAATCAATGCATTGTCACAAAGAGTCGAAGAATTATTCAGTCGGATTGACGAAAATAATTCAAAAACATCTCGTGGTCGTTCACAATCTCCACTAAATATCCGTTTTGCTGGTACCACAGCAAGCACGGTTCACGTGCAAAGAAATGCATAAAACCATGCAGTTTCAGCGATGACAAATTAATGTCTTCTAAATCGGAAAACTACTAGGCACCGTAATTCATGCGGCGGTGACCAAAATTCAATCTGCCGCCTTATCATAACCGATGCGCAAAGCAAGCTACAATTCTTAGTCGACACAGGCGCGGAGATTTCGGTGATCCCACCAACGAATAGCGAAATTGCCAACCCGTCGTCTTTCAAACTATTCGCAGCAAACTCCACAACAATCGACACATACGGGCACAAAAATTTAACCCTCAACATCGGACTCCGTGGCCATCTACTTGGAAATTCATTATAGCAAAGGTCGGTCGATGCATTTTAGGCGCCGACTTTCTATCATATTTCGGATTAGTAGTCGACATCAAACACAAGAAACTCAACGACACCATCACCAGACACAAATACCGAGTCATATACTCCGGGTATCGCAGAACTACTACACGAATACAGAGCAATTACGCATGAATCACCGTCCCTAAACATTGTGAAGCATAAAGTCACTCATAGTATTGAAACCACCAGCCAGCCGTGCCACGCAAAAGTCCGACGAGTAAACGCTGACAAAATGAAAATTGCAAAGTCCGAAATCGAAACCTGGTTAGCACAAGGGGTTTGTCGACCGTCCAAAAGTAATTGGGCGAGTCCTCTTCATATTGCGAAAAAGAAAGACAGTAAATGGCGATTATGTGGCGACTATCGTGCACGCAATAACGAAACCGGATCGTTATCCTATTCCATTTGTCACAGACTTCACACATCAACTGGAGTCATGCACTAAATTTACAAAAATCGATTTAGTTCCAGCTTATCACCAGGTCCCCGTTGAACAACAAGACATAGAAAAAACAGCAATAATAACACCTTTCGGTCTGTTCGAATTTCCCCGTATGACTTTCGGCTTACGAAACGCAGCTCAAACATTTCAGCGATTGGTCCATTCATTATTCCGAGATTTACCATTTGTTTTCCCTTACATCGACGATCTTCTAATCGCGTCAAAAAGCATAGAAGAGCACATTAAATACATTCGCATAGTCTTCCATCGATTAAGCCAAGCGGGCCTGGTGATGAATCTCAATAAATGTGAATTCGCAAAAGACGAAATATCGTTTCTCGGCTTTCAAATCTCTACAAACGGTATATCACCTGAAAAAAAGAGAATGGAAATCATCCAAAACTTTCCACGGCCAGGGACCATCGATGGGCTCCTTCGATTTTTGGGCATGATAAATTATTACAGAATTTTCTTCCCAACGCAGCACACGATCAAGCACCATTATACGAGTTCTTAAAAGGTCGTAAGAAGAAAGAAAAATCAGTGCTCCCATGGAATACAGATACAATCAAGGCATTTGAAATATGCAAATCAAAATTAGTGGATTGCACTCAACTATCCTATCCAACTCCAAATGCTAAATTCGCAATTCATGTCGACGCATCGAACACAGCCATAGGGGCAGTCTTACAGCAACTTACGAAAAAAGGCTGGCAACCATTGTTTTTTCATTCGCGAAAATTACACGATGCCGAAACCCGCTATAGCACTTACGATCGAGAATTATTAGTGGCCTATTCAGCCATTAAGCACTTCAAAAATTTTATCGAAGGTCGAGAATTTATTTTATTCTCCGAACACAAACCATTGACCTTTTCGTTACGCCAAAATTTGGACAAGGCTTCGCCGAGACAACGCCGACACCTAGACTTCATCGCACAATACACGTCAGATATCCGGCACATTTCATCAAAATGCAAACATCGTAGCAGACGCGCTTTCACGTATCGAACAAATCGACATCAGTAGCGCAATTGACTATGCTGCAATCGCCGATGCACAAACTCATGATGCGTAGTTAACGGCGCTAATTCAATCAAATTCAACATTGAATTTTCAAAAATTACCAGTCTTTGGAACCGACAAAAATATTTTTTGCGATGTTTCAACCGGTACTCAGCGTCCGTACATTCCAGAATCATTCCGCAGACAAATATACGAATCGCACCATAACGTTTCTCATCCCGGCATTAGAGCGACAGCAAAACAAATCAGTAAAAAGTTTATTTGGCCTGCAATGAACCAGGAAATACGTTTTGGGCTAAAAACTGCTTACAATGTCAAAGGTGTAAGGTAACAAAGCACGTTAAAAGCAAAATCGGTACGTACGAAGCGACCAGTAAACGATTTGATGAACTTCATATCGACTTCATAGGACCTTTACCACCATCTGAAGATAATACGTATTGTTTAACGATGATCGATCGCTACACTCGCTGGCCCGAAACAACACCAATACTGAACATCAAAGCCGAGACTATTGCTGACGCATTAATCAAAACATGGATAAGTCGTTGCGGTATACCATTAAGCATTGTGACCAATAGAGGCGCACAATTCGAAACAGCTCTATTTAACGAGCTATCCAAAACGCTCGGGTTTCAACATAAGCGCACCGCACGGCGTACAATCCAGCGTGCAATGGTTTAATCGAACGATGGCACCGTACACTCAAAGGTGGAATTATGTGTATAGCTAACAATGGACAAGATCATTGCCACTCATTTTACTCGGCCTGAGAACATCATTTCGTGACGATTTCCAAAGCACGTCGGCCGAACTCGTGTATGGTCAGAACTTACGACTACCCGCGGATTTCATAGCACCAAGCAAATTTGTCAGTCAGTCCGAATTCGTCACGCAATTACGTAAGCAATTCAACGACATTCAACCTACCACGGCATCTCGACATGCCAAAGAGCAAGTATTTGTGTTCAAAGAATTATCAACATGCGAATTCGTATTAGTTAGAACGGACGCTATTCGACATTCTCTACAACCGCCATACGAAGGACCATTCCAGGTTATAAAACGAAACGAAAAATTCTTCACTCTTTTGATCAAAGACGATGAATCTACGGTATCAATAAATCGACCTAAACACTGTTTCATCGAGGTACCACCAACCGACCAATGCACAGAGGCATCGGCAAAGTTAACACCCAAATCTAATCCAATGTCGGAACCAACACGGCCAAGCGCTATAAAATCACCCAAACGAGTAACATTCTCGCCAAATATCAACGAACAAGTAAAGTCAAGGACGGGACGTGGGATAAACAAACCTATACGTTTCCTATAACGAGTATCGCTCACTTCAATCACTGGACGTATGATGGTGTGGCGGCACTCCAGTGTCAACGTCAATTCACACAATGCAACTTATGTTCTATCTGCTCGGAATGTAGGACTAATATGTGACTATAAGACTTGTTCCTATGGAAATTCTGGGATCTGGCCAATAGGGTCTGGGATTTTTGGAACCAAGCCATTTCTCAAGGGATTCGTATGAAACTCGGAATGTAGGACTAATATGTGACTATAAGACTTGTTCCTATAGAAATTCTGGGATCTGGCCAATAGGGTCTGGGATTTTTGGAACCAAGCCATTTCTCAAGGGATTCGTATGAAACTCGGAATGTAGGACTAATATGTGACTATAAGACTTGTTCCTATGGAAATTCTGGGATCTGGCCAATAGGGTCTGGGATTTTTGGAACCAAGCCATTTTTCAAGGGATTCGTATGAAACTCGGAATGTAGGACTAATATGTGACTATAAGACTTGTTCCTATGGAAATTCTGGGATCTGGCCAATAGGGTCTGGAATTTTTGGAACCAAGCCATTTCTCAAGGGATTCGTATGAAACTCTGAATGTAGGACTAATATTTGACTATAAGACTTGTTCCTATGGAAATTCTGGGATCTAGCCAATATGGTCTGGGATTTTTGGAACCAAGCCATTTCTCAAGTGATTCGTATGAAACTTGGAATGTAGGACTAATATGTGACTATAAGACTTGTTCCTATGGAAATTCTGGGATCTGGCCAATAGGGTCTGGGATTTTTGGAACCAAGCAATTTCTCAAGGGATTCGTATGAAACTCGGAATGTAGGACTAATATGTGACTATAAGACTTGTTCCTATGGAAATTCTGGGATTAGGCCAATAGGGCCTGGGATTTTTGGAACCAAGCCATTTCTCAAGGGATTCGTATAAAACTCGGAATGTAGGACTATTTGTGACTATAAAACTTGTTCCTATGGAAATTCTGGGATCTGGCCAATAGGGTCTGGGATTTTTGGAACCAAGCCATTTCTCAAGGGATTCGTATGAAACTCGGAATGTAGGACTAATATGTGACTATAAGACTTGTTCCTATGGAAATTCTGGGATCTGGCCAATAGGGTCTGGGATTTTTGGAACCAAGCCATTTCTCAAGGGATTCGTATGAAACTCGGAATGTAGGACTAATATGTGACTATAAGACTTGTTCCTATGGAAATTCTGGGATCTGGCCAATAGGGTCTGGGATTTTTGGAACCAAGCCATTTCTCAAGGGATTCGTATGAAACTCGGAATGTAGGACTAATATGTGACTATAAGACTTGTTCCTATGGAAATTCTGGGATCTGGCCAATAGGGTCTGGGATTTTTGGAACCAAGCCATTTCTCAAGGGATTCGTATGAAACTCGGAATGTAGGACTAATATGTGACTATAAGACTTGTTCCTATGGAAATTCTGGGATCTGGCCAATAGGGTCTGGGATTTTTGGAACCAAGCCATTTCTCAAGGGATTCGTATGAAACTCGGAATGTAGGACTAATATGTGACTATAAGACTTGTTCCTATGGAAATTCTGGGATCTGGCCATTAGGGTCTGGGATTTTTGGAACCAAGCCATTTTTCAAGGGATTCGTATGAAACTCGGAATGTAGGACTAATATGTGACTATAAGACTTGTTCCTATGGAAATTCTGGGATCTGGCCAATAGGGTCTGGAATTTCGGGAACTAAGCAATTTCTCAAGCGACTCGTGCCTTTTAATTTAATCGTAATATTGGTCACAACGTCAAAGAATTTGTTGGTCAAAAATTCATTTTTCAGCCAATGCATTAAAGAAAAATCGACTACGCATTTTACGCAGCTACTTAAAATGGGATGCAAATAGCAAAATGTAAATGTCAAATTGTCGCCCTACAAGAAGACTGTAAGTCGGTTCAAAATATAGCCGCAATTTCGTGCATACCGACTGCCTGCCATTTTTTTGTGCAGCACAAGCTGCGAATTCTTTACCGCAGCCGTAGTGATAGTATAGTCTCTGTTCATTTTCTATCGGTCCTCTGCTCTGCTCGATACAGTGCTGCAAGCTTCCTTCCAACTATTTCCTTTTATTTTCGCTTATCTTATCCTTAGTCATGTTTACAGTAACTAGAGTAAATAACTCTTCGATCAATTACAGAAGAGAGAGAACCATGCAAACGAAATTTAATGATGAATAATTGGCCTGCATGTATCAAAGCGAAAATTACACGATGCCGAAACCCGCTATAGCACTTACGATCGAGAATTATTAGTGGCCTATTCAGCCATTAAGCACTTCAAAAATTTTATCGAAGGTCGAGAATTTATTTTATTCTCCGAACACAAACCATTGACCTTTTCGTTACGCCAAAATTTGGACAAGGCTTCGCCGAGACAACGCCGACACCTAGACTTCATCGCACAATACACGTCAGATATCCGGCACATTTCAGGAAAATGCAAACATCGTAGCAGACGCGCTTTCACGTATCGAACAAATCGACATCAGTAGCGCAATTGACTATGCTGCAATCGCCGATGCACAAACTCATGATGCGTAGTTAACGGCGCTAATTCAATCAAATTCAACATTGAATTTTCAAAAATTACCAGTCTTTGGAACCGACAAAAATATTTTTTGCGATGTTTCAACCGGTACTCAGCGTCCGTACATTCCAGAATCATTCCGCAGACAAATATACGAATCGCGCCATAACGTTTCTCATCCCGGCATTAGAGCGACAGCAAAACAAATCAGTAAAAAGTTTATTTGGCCTGCAATGAACCAGGAAATACGTTTTTGGGCTAAAAACTGCTTACAATGTCAAAGGTGTAAGGTAACAAAGCACGTTAAAAGCAAAATCGGTACGTACGAAGCGACCAGTAAACGATTTGATGAACTTCATATCGACTTCATAGGACCTTTACCACCATCTGAAGATAATACGTATTGTTTAACGATGATCGATCGCTACACTCGCTGGCCCGAAACAACACCAATACTGAACATCAAAGCCGAGACTATTGCTGACGCATTAATCAAAACATGGATAAGTCGTTGCGGTATACCATTAAGCATTGTGACCAATAGAGGCGCACAATTCGAAACAGCTCTATTTAACGAGCTATCCAAAACGCTCGGGTTTCAACATAAGCGCACCGCACGGCGTACAATCCAGCGTGCAATGGTTTAATCGAACGATGGCACCGTACACTCAAAGGTGGAATTATGTGTATAGCTAACAATGGACAAGATCATTGCCACTCATTTTACTCGGCCTGAGAACATCATTTCGTGACGATTTCCAAAGCACGTCGGCCGAACTCGTGTATGGTCAGAACTTACGACTACCCGCGGATTTCATAGCACCAAGCAAATTTGTCAGTCAGTCCGAATTCGTCACGCAATTACGTAAGCAATTCAACGACATTCAACCTACCACGGCATCTCGACATGCCAAAGAGCAAGTATTTGTGTTCAAAGAATTATCAACATGCGAATTCGTATTAGTTAGAACGGACGCTATTCGACATTCTCTACAACCGCCATACGAAGGACCATTCCAGGTTATAAAACGAAACGAAAAATTCTTCACTCTTTTGATCAAAGACGATGAATCTACGGTATCAATAAATCGACCTAAACACTGTTTCATCGAGGTACCACCAACCGACCAATGCACAGAGGCATCGGCAAAGTTAACACCCAAATCTAATCCAATGTCGGAACCAACACGGCCAAGCGCTATAAAATCACCCAAACGAGTAACATTCTCGCCAAATATCAACGAACAAGTAAAGTCAAGGACGGGACGTGGGATAAACAAACCTATACGTTTCCTATAACGAGTATCGCTCACTTCAATCACTGGACGTATGATGGTGTGGCGGCACTCCAGTGTCAACGTCAATTCACACAATGCAACTTATGTTCTATCTGCTCGGAATGTAGGACTAATATGTGACTATAAGACTTGTTCCTATGGAAATTCTGGGATCTGGCCAATAGGGTCTGGGATTTTTGGAACCAAGCCATTTCTCAAGGGATTCGTATGAAACTCGGAATGTAGGACTAATATGTGACTATAAGACTTGTTCCTATAGAAATTCTGGGATCTGGCCAATAGGGTCTGGGATTTTTGGAACCAAGCCATTTCTCAAGGGATTCGTATGAAACTCGGAATGTAGGACTAATATGTGACTATAAGACTTGTTCCTATGGAAATTCTGGGATCTGGCCAATAGGGTCTGGGATTTTTGGAACCAAGCCATTTTTCAAGGGATTCGTATGAAACTCGGAATGTAGGACTAATATGTGACTATAAGACTTGTTCCTATGGAAATTCTGGGATCTGGCCAATAGGGTCTGGAATTTTTGGAACCAAGCCATTTCTCAAGGGATTCGTATGAAACTCTGAATGTAGGACTAATATGTGACTATAAGACTTGTTCCTATGGAAATTCTGGGATCTAGCCAATATGGTCTGGGATTTTTGGAACCAAGCCATTTCTCAAGTGATTCGTATGAAACTTGGAATGTAGGACTAATATGTGACTATAAGACTTGTTCCTATGGAAATTCTGGGATCTGGCCAATAGGGTCTGGGATTTTTGGAACCAAGCAATTTCTCAAGGGATTCGTATGAAACTCGGAATGTAGGACTAATATGTGACTATAAGACTTGTTCCTATGGAAATTCTGGGATTAGGCCAATAGGGCCTGGGATTTTTGGAACCAAGCCATTTCTCAAGGGATTCGTATAAAACTCGGAATGTAGGACTATTTGTGACTATAAAACTTGTTCCTATGGAAATTCTGGGATCTGGCCAATAGGGTCTGGGATTTTTGGAACCAAGCCATTTCTCAAGGGATTCGTATGAAACTCGGAATGTAGGACTAATATGTGACTATAAGACTTGTTCCTATGGAAATTCTGGGATCTGGCCAATAGGGTCTGGGATTTTTGGAACCAAGCCATTTCTCAAGGGATTCGTATGAAACTCGGAATGTAGGACTAATATGTGACTATAAGACTTGTTCCTATGGAAATTCTGGGATCTGGCCAATAGGGTCTGGGATTTTTGGAACCAAGCCATTTCTCAAGGGATTCGTATGAAACTCGGAATGTAGGACTAATATGTGACTATAAGACTTGTTCCTATGGAAATTCTGGGATCTGGCCAATAGGGTCTGGGATTTTTGGAACCAAGCCATTTCTCAAGGGATTCGTATGAAACTCGGAATGTAGGACTAATATGTGACTATAAGACTTGTTCCTATGGAAATTCTGGGATCTGGCCAATAGGGTCTGGGATTTTTGGAACCAAGCCATTTCTCAAGGGATTCGTATGAAACTCGGAATGTAGGACTAATATGTGACTATAAGACTTGTTCCTATGGAAATTCTGGGATCTGGCCATTAGGGTCTGGGATTTTTGGAACCAAGCCATTTTTCAAGGGATTCGTATGAAACTCGGAATGTAGGACTAATATGTGACTATAAGACTTGTTCCTATGGAAATTCTGGGATCTGGCCAATAGGGTCTGGAATTTCGGGAACTAAGCAATTTCTCAAGCGACTCGTGCCTTTTAATTTAATCGTAATATTGGTCACAACGTCAAAGAATTTGTTGGTCAAAAATTAATTTTTCAGCCAATGCATTAAAGAAAAATCGACTACGCATTTTACGCAGCTACTTAAAATGGGATGCAAATAGCAAAATGTAAATGTCAAATTGTCGCCCTACAAGAAGACTGTAAGTCGGTTCAAAATATAGCCGCAATTTCGTGCATACCGACTGCCTGCCATTTTTTTGTGCAGCACAAGCTGCGAATTCTTTACCGCAGCCGTAGTGATAGTATAGTCTCTGTTCATTTTCTATCGGTCCTCTGCTCTGCTCGATACAGTGCTGCAAGCTTCCTTCCAACTATTTCCTTTTATTTTCGCTTATCTTATCCTTAGTCATGTTTACAGTAACTAGAGTAAATAACTCTTCGATCAATTACAGAAGAGAGAGAACCATGCAAACGAAATTTAATGATGAATAATTGGCCTGCATGTATCAAAGCGAAATTCTTCTCTTTTCAATTTCATTTCTCTTAAAATTTATTTTAAAATTACTCAATTTTTTTATAAATTGAATAACTCTTTGATCTATTACAGAAGGGAGAGAACCATGCAAAAGAAATTTAATCACGAATAATTGGCCTGCATGTTTCAAAGCGACATTCTTAGCATACCATTTGGATGCACTGGTTAGTGCTGCTCACTTCTCTTCTCTTCAAATTTAATTTAAAATAACTCAAATTTTTTTATGAGTTGAAACCAAAAGCTGATTACTCTGTTTATGCAGCCACTTCACAGTTAGTGGTTATGAACATTAAAATTCGTTGATAAATAATTTAAATATAATGTGATGTGATGATGATGTATGTGATGAGCTAAGGTGCAAGTCGTAGGACTTGTATTTAGTATTGGCCTTTTTTTTAATATATCTGTCCGTGTTTATGTCCCACAGACAACAAGATCTTTGTTTTCTTTTCTTTCGTCCCGGACAGACGTTGTCACGCTTAAAACCCACGGCCGTGTCTTCGACACAGCCTACCCTGCTCTTTTTTTGTAGGATGTATAAACAATATAAAGAAACGGATATAAACAAAAAATTAGAAATCATAAAATGTTACGAGGATGATAAATAAGTGTGCGGAGGCTAGCAGAGAAGTGTAAGAAAAAGTCAGATACAGCGTATCCTTAAATCTAAAGAAATTGTTAAAAGAAAAGGGCCATGAAACGCATAAAATAACAACTTTTAACTTGGATCGTACATGTGAATAGTGCCCGTTAACTCGTGGAAAAAATGTTCCTGTGACCGGACTATGCTTCAAACGAAAGCCCTAAAAATCGCTGAAGTCTTGAAGCTTGATAATTTTCAAGCATCTAACGGTTGGTTGGAAAAATTTGGGAAGCGTCACAAATATGATTTTCACATTCTAAGTGGAAAAGGCTCTTATGTATACATGGATGCGTTAATTCCTTCAGAGCATCAATCAGCAAAATTTGTGAAGGATACGACCCCAAAAAAGTGTACAATTTGGACAGAACAGAACCTTTCTTCAGAGCCACTCCATCTAAGTCCTTAACTCTTCGAAGTGAAAAGTACGTTGGTGTTAAGCAGCCTGAAGAGAGAATAACTGTTGCTCTTCTGTGTAGTACTCTTGGTAAAACAGAACAGCTCTTGTTTATTGGTATGGCGGTGACAAGCTTTTAAGACATTTATATTTTTTTTCAATCTTTTCATAAATTGTCCAGAATTTTATATAGTAGACTCCTTCACTTTTGAAAACGAAAACGAACCCGTCATATTTTACAATGGAAAAGCGCACATTTGCGCGCTTGAGAAAATTGAGAAATATAAAGGAATAAAAAATAAATGAAAAAATAAAACGAAATCTTTAAATGGAGAATTGACTTAAACAAAATTTTCGGCTAATCTACATTAAAGCTTATTTAGCTTCTTATTTCATCTTTGGGGACGACGGCTCCGTCCATGCATGTCCGCTTTTTTTGGCTCTCCAACATGCATAGGGCTAATTGAAATTTATCTTTATTAACATTCATTTGAAACCAAACAAAGATTTCAATCCGCTTCAAAAATGTATTTTTCAACAAAGAAAAAACCTAAACTTTGGTTGCCGACAAATACGGGAAGGTGTGTGTAACTGGACCGTCGTCAAATAAAGTGCTCTGGATCGTGGTAGGGGATGTTTAATAATAATATTCGGCGTGACAAACCATTGCGGTCCAAGGCCTAGCTTCTCGCGACCATGTTGTGCATGTTTATTTTTGGACACAAATTGAAGGGACTTACAATTTAAGGCCGGATCCGAACGGCGAATTGAGAGGCTTTCCGTTACAAGTTATTACTCTCGGAACGTTTGTCACCCATTCGCGAGAGGTGGGACACCGTGAAAAATACTTTTTGGTGTTACTGGGATTCGAACCACGAACCCCCTGCTCAGTAGCCATGCTCATTTCCACTGAGCAGCGGCGCCTTAAATATACTGCAAAAATCAACTAAAAAACCAGCGGTTTCTTTGATATTATTTAATAATAAGATTTAACTTTAGCTTTTAATTTGGACGCAAGGAAATCTATTGAAATAATCTTTGATAATATGATATGATAATTATATTGAACAGAGGAAATATTAAACGTCTCAGCTTCGGGCACTGGAATAAATAACGGAAAAAATTACATATGCAGAAGTGGATAATGAGAGGTTGTGGTACGTTCAGAGAAAAAATATACAGACTTATTAACATGTAAATGAAAAAGAAATTTTTTTTTCGCGCTTTCGGTTTTTAATGACTTCATAAAAGTAGTATAAAGTACTAGTTGTAATGACGGCCGATGAAAAAGCAGTAAAATACTGATTGAAGTAAGTTCAGCAGCACTGGTCACGAGCATGTGAATTAGTTTGCAAGAAGTTGTATACTTATGCAAAATTTACATTTGAGACGTGCGAGACAAAGTGAGCGGGCCGACTATAGTTCAATTAAAGTTGTGGTTAGCCAGAAGAGACTGACATTACACGAATGTTATAGTTATTTTATATCTGCAGGGGAACTATTATCTATAGCATTATGGTAACATTGAAAAATATACTTACGGAAGTATATTTTTAAGGTAACATTTGGTGATTTTTTCTGTTTTCTCTCTTCGCACAGCCTTTCTGCTTTTTGCCATTAATTTGCAGATCATTCGTCATTTAGTAGGTTCTCAGTGTTGTGTGGGAAACTGTGTTGCGCACACTACACGATCGTATCAGTCGAATTAATCAATAACGATGTTTGGAATGATGTGAATAGGGATTTTCTTATTTCGTTCATCATTACTAATAATAACATAACATGATTCCATTGATTCGTTATCGTTTTCGTATTGCTTTTATCAATGTATCAGCAATTCTTAGAAAATAAATTGAAACCGGCTACAAACGTGAGGATGTATTGTAAATCACATTTCTTCGATTTTTTAATTAGCCACCCTTGGCACAAGTCATTCAGGGAGTTTCCCCTTGGTAATATGGTTAAATAAAAAAAAAGTCTACCCGAAAATAATTTTGGAATATTTGCGGTTCGGTTCGTTCAATGCCCAAGGCCCAACATACAAGACTAAAAAGAAGAAAATAATTATTTGTAAAATTTTTAATATATCACGTTTTTAAAACGAAGTAAATAGTATAAAATAAGATTCAAAATGAAAAACGTGGGCCGTGTGCAACTATTCATGCACCAATTAACTTTGCATGCGCTTCATCATCGGAATCACTGACAATAACATTAAGGCCCATATTTATAGTCGTGAATAGCCATGGATTAATCCACTGTTTATCGAAAATAGCCTTAGCCACTGTTTTAGCCATTGATATGGAGGTATAAATAAGGATATATTTTATAATCCGCAGATTTAAATATATCCTCGACAGTAAATATGGCCCAAAAGGCCGTGATTACATCCAAATCCGCAACTGTGTCTCTTCACGTCTCCACTAATATTTTGTAAATTTATAAATGTCTTGTTTTTTTAATTTTAAACAAAAAAAATTTAGTTTATTTGTGTATACGCCAAAGAAAATAACTTTTTATTGTTGGCTTGATTAATTTTGTACTGAGAATCGGCTATTATATTTCAATTCATTAAAATTAATTTGTTCTAGTCAAAAAAGTTAGGCTTATTGTGCAGTATTAAGTATAATTTTGTGTATCCAAAAACTCGGCGACGCTATGCTCAGTTGAATTTTTGCCTTTCCAAAATATTGTATTTTTCTTTGTGCTTAATAGCACAATAATCGAATGTTCTAAAAACGCTATAATATGCTATAATGTACTGTTGGTGTTTATTTTTGTGTGCAGTTGTCTACTTCTCTCTCTTTAGAATGTACATAAATCGAGCTCCGTCATAATTTTCTTATTTGTATCTTCATCTCTTTCGTTCTGTCTTCCTTCCTTGTCATTTTTTCTAACATTTTTCTGAATGTAAATCATGCATTACAGTTTTGACAATTCAAGAATTTTCACCTAGTCACGAGTTGGTGAATTTTGAGTTGGCTATCTGCTACATAGGTAAAGAACGAACCGATTCGCAAAAAGCGACAATTTTTGTAGTAGATTCTTTCATTAAAGTTACACTAACCTAAAGAAATAAAATTAGCTGTGTTGCTTTGGTAAAGCTAAGCTGGTTTTACTTTAATATCTCACATCAACAGCTTTTGGTTTTACCGCCTTACGGGACACACAAGAGCCGGCTTGGCTTTACAAAGCAATACAGCAATTGTATGCTATTGAGAACTGTTTGTAGATCTGACGGGAAAAAATTGAAAGTTATTGGGACTATAAATATCTGACATTTGTGTTTTGTTTGAAAAGCGCAGTGCAAGTTCTACAAAAAGTGTCGGTAAATATTAATTATTTTTAAATTAAAATCAATTTGAATTGAAGAAATGAGTAAAGTGTTCGATTAATAACTACGTATATTTAATTTTAATTTTGGATTGTTTGTTTTTATGGATTGCTATAATGTCTCAAAGGGATGTAAAAAGTCGACCAAAATCATTAAGACACTGCGGGGTACCGCAATGTAATAATTACCAACCCGTAAAATGCTCGTTCGACATTATAAGCTCAATCTACATCTAATGAGTATAAAATTTGTTCTATTTTTTGTGTTTTATAATTAAATTACATATATTTTTAGGCTAATCGACAACAATGGATCGTTTTCAGCAAACGTAATCGAAATTGGACCAAAGCAATATTCTTCGGTTGCTATTCAGTGTACCGAAATAAGTGCAGAAAAATCTGTCCAAGCAAACATATGTACTTTTTTCGACATTACTTCGTTGTGGGATAACAATTGCAAATTATTTACCATGACTGGTATACCAAGTATGGACGTACTCGATCTCATGACCAATATGTGTGGTACAATTAGACCGAAAGATACGTGTGCCATGAATTTTAGAACAAGAATCTTGCTTACTATGCACAAATTAAAAAGTAATTATTCATTTGCCGCACTTAGTATTTATTTTCAAATTTCAGACGCAACATCAAAGCGTTATTTTGCCGATACGATACAATTACTGACTCTCGGAATGAAGGGTTTAATACATTGGCAAACTCGTGAGCAAAATATGAAAAATTTGCCTGTCCTGTTCTAACTGTTTAACGTGCAGAATTTGTACATATTCACACTACAAAGGCGGACACACATCAAAAGTGTTAATTGGTGTATCTCCGTCTGGGGCCGTGAATTATATAAGCAAAGTAGCAACCGAAAAGTCTTCCGACAAAGCTATGTTCAACCTAACAGATTTGGTCACAAAATTAGAGCCAGGCGATGCAGTAATGGTCGATAAAGGTTTTATGATCGCTGATGAGCTTGCTAGTTGTGGAATAGAGATGATAAGATCAGATTTTTTGTTCGAAAAATTTTCGAAATCCCAAGTTGAAAGATCAACGAAAATTGCATCTGCTGGAGTGCATGTAGAGCGAAGAATTGCTCGGCTAAAGCAGATGATGGTGTTATCTGATAAAATATGTTCCAGCATGAGCGCTATCTCAAATTTAACTTCTCCCATTTTAACGGACGATAAGTTTTAACCTTGCTAACAAAATAAAATAACATTTGTATAAATAATTAGGAAAAATGTATTACAAAATAAATAAAGTTTAATTCAAAATAAAAATAATATAAGAAATGGTTCTTATTTCAGAAGTAACAAAACATAACATAAATAAAAAATTCAAAAAAATAATAAAAATATATCACAAAAATAAATCACAGAACAAATGAGAACATTTCATTTTCTAAAAACAAAAGACAATATGAATTTAAAATAGATTTCCGTTAACGTTTTAATATAGGTTTTTATAAAAAACATGTTTTTTCTTACTTTTATTATTTTAAAACTATTGTTAAATAAACTAAATATCACTACAAGATCACAATTGGTTAAATGAGTTAAAGCTGATTTTATTTCCACTAGATTCCATTCTTCGTCATTAAATGATATGCCATCTGGACTTACTGCCAGAAACGGTAGATCTGGTGAAATTTTTAAGCCACATTCAAATAATAAATAATATTTTCCATACATTGTTTGAGCTATTTTTTTTAGCATACAATCCGTACTGGGTTGCCTTATTTCCTTTAAATGGGCTACCATAAATCCAAGATAATTTTTTATTCCAATCCGGTTTCTTATTAGAAGCATATGTAAATAAATAATACGATATGCTGGCTGTTATATGAATCTTTCGTTCTACATGCCACTCAGAACTTGTTTGGTTAATTGTTGCCTTGCAAATTTGAGTGGCCTCTTCTATATTTTTTTTATCCTTGATTTGTTTTTTGATTAAGGAGTTCCTCCATGAAAGGTATATAAGATTTTAATCCATGGTGGCTTATAATAAATTTGTAAAATTCATCATATGAATTTTTAACTCCTCTTTTCAAATCCGAGGAATTCGATATTGCCAATCGTGTTCGTGTGCCTTTTATGAGTTTGGCTAATTCTGAATATGGTCGACCTATAAATCAATAAAGAAAAATACAATATATATATATATATATATATATATATATAATTACGATCTATAAATTGCGACACAAATTCATTTTCTTGGTCCTCTGCTATAGTTTCGACAATCCTTTGTTTGCTCCGAAGGTGGCACATTTCGGTTGTAACAATTCCACAGTATTGTTTTGGAATGGAAAGTCCTACTTTTCCCCACTTTTGCCTCACTTCGGTGCAGCTTATCCTACGCAGCCTAGAGTTTCTGAAAAATTTAAAATTAATTTGAATTAAACTTTTTTGTTAACAAATTTTCTTTATTTTACCGATTTATGTATAGAAGGCATGCCGCGATATGCTTGCATTTAGCTCCTTCTCCAGCTTTGCAAGAGCACAAATACTTCCAAGAAGAGGATGGTTTATCAAGAAATTGTAATATAATTTCATGTGGTTTTGCGGATAACGTTGAAGTTTTGACGACCGCACCAATTACCTTTAAGGAACTCAAATTTGAATTTGGGTCAATCCATATAGCTTGGATCCAGTCAGCTTTTAAAATTTCTTCGCCTTCGCGAATTGGGCTTTTTGATTTTTCAAAATATTTCAATATTTTTGTTAGCGAAATATCAATATCTTCACATACTTCCAAACTTTCGGATACAATTATCATTGTCACAAAATTATCTAAAATTAAAAATGTATATTTTAATTATTCATAGTGTTGTATATGAATAACTTATTTGTTAATTGAACAAGCCTAAATTCCATTAAATTATAATATATTTTAATTTAAAAATAATAAATACTTACCAGTCCTTTTAGTTGCTTTTACTTTGTGCTCTCCATATACAAAACGCAATGTCAGATTTTCATGGCCCCAATCACATACCATTTTTTGTTGATAGATGTCACTATCCCGGACATTTATATTTCTTAATACATCCTGTACGTATGTAGCGGCACTCCAGTGTCAACGTCAATTCACACAATGCAACAAAACAAACACTATGTGAGAAAATCAAACGAACGAACCTCACCAAAAATTTAACAAACGGATCTCAACGAAAGTCGAACAAACGAACCTTGCCGGACGGAGGAAATTAATATCCACTTCCGATTTCAACGCAGACGAGACGAGTCGACATCCATTTTGGTCTTATCATTATTTTCATTTTGTTTTTGTAGTTTTATTGATTATAAATATAAAAGTAATTTGTCTTGTTAAGTGTTGCATTCCAAATTAATAGTCGGTAAAATAAATTGATCTTTATTTCGAAACATCGCCCGATCCAGACCGATAACAAGACGTCCATAATTGGTGACCCCGACGTGATTTCCACTTTTCCTAGCAGAAAACAAGATAAGGAAAATTAACCTGCAAAAAAAGGCTATCATTTTTAATGCGAACAGCAGCATCACCATCAACAGCAACAACAACAACAAAACATCGACAGGAATTCTTCAATTCAACATACGGCTTGGAAACTCGGTTGCATTAAAGCCATCATCAGTCGAAGCAGATAGAACATAAAGTAAGTGGATTTTAACTTTCTTTTCGTCTGGTAAGGGTTCAAACAGTTCAATTCGACAATTATCATGAAATAAAATTTGCTAAAGCATTACATGCACTGTTTTGTAACGCAGACACAAAGCATTTACGTTCGTTCTTTTGCATTAAAATACCAACAACATTTTACGATATTAAAAGATAGATCCTAGAAACATCAAATAGCATCAAATACACTTTGCGTTTCAACAAATTTTGGATGTGAACGTTGTTTTCTCGAAAACCAATAATTCTTGATTTTATTAATCTAAAATAGCCGACAGCGAAAGCGACAACGAGTCAAAACCAAACACGGCTAACACAACCAACGTTTTTAAAAAATCCATTAAATATGCGCCATTCAACCGTGACGACCCAGAAATTTGGTTCACACAGCTGGAGGCACAATTTCAAATCGGTGGCATCACCGTCGATGCAACCAAATATGGTCATCTGATCGCGGCTCTTGATCCTCAAACCGTAAAATGCGTTTGAGATCAAATTCTTAAAACACCGGACAACAATAAATATGATGCGTTAAAAACAATGATCATTGAACGGTTGTGTGAGTCGGCGAAGATCAAACTTGATCGACTTCTATCGGGACTACAACTTGGTGACAAAAAAACATCACAACTCCTACGGGAAATGGAAAAACTATCCATCGGTCAAGTCACGGAACCTGTGCTGCGAAATTTGTGGTTACAACGGCTGCCAAAACACGCACAAGAGATTCTATCATGCATGGACGACGCAAACCTAGGTAAACTTGCAAACGCAGCCGACAAAATAATTGATGTACAAAAACCTGCTTGTGTTTACAATTTCAACGCATCAACAAACGCTGATAGCAATACACAACAAAACAATTTGGTTTCCCAAATCAATGCGTTGTCACAAAGAGTCGAAGAATTATTCAGTCGGATTGACGAAAATAATTCAAAAACATCTCGTGGTCGTTCACAATCTCCACTAAATATCCGTTTTGCTGGTACCACAGCAAGCACGGTTCACGTACAAAGAAATGCATAAAACCATGCGGTTTCAGCGATGACATATTAATGTCTTCTAAATCGCAAAACTACTAGGCACCGTAATTCATGCGGCAGGCAACGATGACCAAAATTCAATCTGCCGCTTTATCATAACTGATGCGCAAAGCAAGCTACAATTCTTAGTCGACACAGGCGCGGAGATTTCGGTGACCCCACCAACGAATAGCGAAATTGCCAACCCGTCGTCTTTCAAACTATTCGCAACAAACTCCACAACAATCGACACATACGGGCACAAAAATTTAACCCTCAACATCGGACTCCGTAGGCCATTTACTTGGAAATTCATTATAGCAAAGGTCGATCGATGCATTTTAGGTGCCGACTTTCTATCATATTTCGGATTGGTACTCGACATCAAACACAAGAAACTCATTAACACCATCACCAGATACAAAGGGAAAACCAATCCGAATTCAGTCGTACGGCATAACAGCAATCAATACCGAGTCATATACTCCGGGTATCGCAGAACTACTACACGAATACAGAGCAATTACGCATGAATCACCGTCCCTAAACATTGTGAAGCATAAAGTCACTCATAGTACTGAAACCACCGGCCAGCCGTGCCACGCAAAAGTCCGACGATTAAACGCTGACAAAATGAAAATTGCAAAGTCCGAAATCGAAACCTGGTTAGCACAAGGGGTTTGTCGACGGTCCAAAAGTAATTAAGCGAGTCCTCTTCATATTGCGAAAAAGAAAGACGGTAAATGGCGATTATGTGGCGACTATCGTGCATTGAACGCAATAACGAAACCGGATCGTTATCCTATTCCATTTGTCACAGACAAAAATCGATTTAGTTCGAGCTTATCACCAGGTCCCCGTTGAACAACAAGACATAGAAAAAACAGCAATAATAACACCTTTCGGTCTGTTCGAATTTCCCCGTATGACTTTCGGCTTACGAAACGCAGCTCAAACATTTCAGCGATTGGTCCATTCATTGTTCCGAGATTAGCATTTGTTTTCCCTTATATCGACGATCTTCTAATCGCGTCAAAAAGCATAGAAGAGCACATTAAACACATTCGCATAGTCTTCCATCGATTAAGCGAAGCGGGCCTGGTGATGAATCTCAATAAATGTAAATTCGCAAAAGACGAAATATCGTTTCTCGGCTTTCAAATCTCTACAAACGGTATAACACCTGAAAAAAAGAGAATGGAAATCATCCAAAACTTTCCACGGCCAGGGACCATCGATGGGCTCCTTCGATTTTTGGGCATGATAAATTATTACAGAATTTTTCTTCCCAACGCAGCACACGATCAAGCACCATTATACGAGTTCTTAAAAGGTCGTAAGAAGAAAGACAAATCAGTGCTCCCATGGAATACAGATACAGGCATTTGAAATATGCAAATCAAAATTAGTGGATTGCACTCAACTATCCTATCCAACTCCAAACGCTAAATTCGCCATTCATGTCGACGCATCGAACTCAGCCATAGGCTGGCAACCATTGTTTTTTCATTCGCGAAAATTACACGATGCCGAAACCCGCTATAGCACTTACGATCGAGAATTATTAGTGGCCTATTCAGCCATTAAGCACTTCAAAAATGTTATCGAAGGTCGAGAATTTTTTTTATTCTCCGACCACAAACCATTGACCTTTTCGTTACGCCAAAATTTGGACAAGGCTTCGCCGAGACAACGCCGACACCTAGACTTCATCGCACAATACACGTCAGATATCCGGCACATTTCAGGAAAATGCAACATCGTAGCAGACGCGCTTTCACGTATCGAACAAATCGACATCAGTAGCGCAATTGACTATGCTGCAATCGCCGATGCACAAACTCATGATGCGGAGTTAACGGCGCTAATTCAATCAAATTCAACATTGAATTTTAAAAAATTTCCAGTCTTTGGAACCGACAAAAATATTTTGTGCGATGTTTCAACCTGTACTTAGCGTCCGTCCGTACATTCCAGAATCATTCCGCAGACAAATATACGAATCGCACCATAACGTTTCTCATCCCGGCATTAGAGCGACAGCAAAACAAATCAGTAAAAAGTTTATTTGGCCTGCAATGAACCAGGAAATACGTTTTTGGGCTAAAAACTGCTTACAATGTCAAAGGTGTAAGGTAACAAAGCACGTTAAAAGCAAAATCGGTACGTACGAAGCGACCAGTAAACGATTTGATGAACTTCATATCGACTTCATAGGACCTTTACCACCATCTGAAGATAATACGTATTGTTTAACGATGATCGATCGCTACACTCGCCGGCCCGAAACAACACCAATACCGAACATCAAAGCCGAGACTATTGCTGACGCATTAATCAAAACATGGATAAGTCGTTTCGGTATACCATTAAGCATTGTGACCGATAGAGGCGCACAATTCGAATCAGCTCTATTTAACGAGCTATCCAAAAAGCTCGGGTTTCAACATAAGCGCACCACAGCGCACAATCCAGCGTGCAATGGTTTAATCGAACGATGGCACCGTACACTCAAAGGTGCAATTATGTGTATAGCTAACAAACAATGGACAAGATCATTGCCACTCATTTTACTCGGCCTGAGAACATCATTTCGTGACGATTTTCAAAGCACGTCGGCCGAACTCGTGTATGGTCAGAACTTACGACTACCCGCGGATTTCATAGCACCAAGCAAATTTGTCAGTCAGTCCGAATTCGTCACGCAATTACGTAAGCAATTCAACGACATTCAACCTATCACGGCATCTCGACATGCCAAAGAGCAAGTATTTGTGTTCAAAGAATTATCAACATGCGAATTCGTATTAGTTAGAACGGACGCTATTCGACATTCTCTACAACCGCCATACGAAGGATCATTCCAGGTTATAAAACGAAACGAAAAATTCTTCACTCTTTCGATCAAAGACGTTGAATCTACGGTATCAATAAATCGACCTAAACCCTGTTTCATCGAGGTACCACCAACCGACCAATGCACAGGCGCATCGGCAAAGTTAACACCCAAATCTAATCCAATGTCGGAACCAATACGGCCAAGCGCTATAAAATCACCCAAACGAGTAACATTCTCGCCAAATATCAACGAACAAGTAAAGTCAAGGACGGGACGTGGGATAAACAAACCTATACATTTCCTATAACGTGTATCGCTCACTTCAATCACTGGAGGTATGATGGTGTGGCGGCACTCCAGTGACAACGTCAATTCACACAATGCAACTTATGTTCTATCTGCTCGGAATGTAGGACTAATATGTGACTATAAGACTTGTTCCTATGGAAATTCTGGGATCTGGCCAATAGGGTCTGGGATTTTTGGAACCAAGCCATTTCTTAAGGGATTCGTATGAAACTCGGAATGTAGGACTAATATGTGACTATAAGACTTGTTCCTATGGAAATTCTGGGATCTGGCCAATAGGGTCTGGGATTTTTGGAACCAAGCCATTTCTCAAGGAATTCGTATGAAACTCGGAATGTAAGACTAATATGTGACTATAAGACTTGTTCCTATGGAAATTCTGGGATCTGGCCAATAGGGTCTGGGATTTTTGGAACCAAGCAATTTCTCATGGGATTCGTATGAAACTCGGAATGTAGGACTAATATGTGACTATAAGACTTGTTCCTATGGAAATTCTGGGATCTGGCCAATAGGGTCTGGGATTTTTGGAACCAAGCCATTTCTCAAGGGATTCGTATGAAACTAGGAATGTAGGACTAATATGTGACTATAAGACTTGTTCCTATGGAAATTCTGGGATCTGGCCAATAGGGTCTGGGATTTTTGGAACCAAGCCATTTCTAAAGGGATTCGTATGAAACTCGGAATTTAAGACTAATTTGTGACTATAAGACTTGTTCCTATGGAAATTCTGGGATCTGGCCAATAGGGTCTGGGATTTTTGGAACCAAGCCATTTCTCATGGGATTCATATGAAACTCGGAATGTAGGACTAATATGTGACTATAAGACTTGTTCCTATGGAAATTCTGGGATCTGGCTAATAGGGTCTGGGATTTTTGGAACCAAGGCATTTCTCAAGCGATTCGTATGAAACTCTGAATGTAGGACTAATATGTGACTATAATACTTGTTCCTATGGAAATTCTGGGATCTGGCCAATATGGTCTGGGATTTTTGGAACCAAGCCATTTCTCAAGTGATTCGTATGAAACTTGGAATGTAGGACTAATATGTGACTATAAGACTTGTTCCTATGGAAATTCTGGGATCTGGCCAATAGGGTCTGGGATTTTTGGAACCAAGCCATTTCTCAAGGGATTCGTATGAAACTCGGAATGTAGGACTAATATGTGACTATAAGACTTGTTCCTATGGAAATTCTGGGATCAGGCCAATAGGGCCTGGGATTTTTGGAACCAAGCAATTTCTCAAGGGATTTGTATAAAACTCGGAATGTAGGACTATTTGTGACTATAAGACTTGTTCCTATGGAAATTCTGGGATCTGGTCAATATGGTCTGGGATTTTTGGAAACATGCTATTTCTCAAGGGATTCGTATGAAACTCGGAATGTAGGACTAATATGTGACTATAAGACTTGTTCCTATAGAAATTCTGGGATCTGGCCAATAGGGTCTGGGACTTTTGGAACCAAGCTATTTCTCAAGGGATTCGTATGAAACTCGGAATGTAGGACTAATATGTGACTATAAGACTTGTTCCTATTGAAATTCTGGGATCTGGCCAATAGGGTCTGGGATTTTTGGAACCAAGCCTTTTCTCAAGGGATTCGTATGAAACTTGTAATGTAGGACTAATATGTGACTATAAGACGTGTTCCTATGGAAATTCTGGGATCTGGCCAATAGGGTCTTGGATTTTTGGAACCAAGCCATTTCTCAAGGGATTTGTATGAAACTCGGAATGTAGGACTAATATGTGACTATAAGATTTGTTCCTATGGAAATTCTGGGATCTGGCCAATAGGGTCTGGAATTTCGGGAACTAAGCAATTTCTCAAGCGACTCGTGCCTTTTAATTTAATCGTAATATTGGTCACAACGTCAAAGAATTTTTTGGTTAAAAATTCACTTTTCAGCCAATGCATTAAAGAAAAATCGACTACGCATTTTACGCAGCTACTTAAAATGGGATGCAAATAGCAAAATGTAAAAAGTCAAATTGTCGCTCTACAAGCAGACTGTAAGTCGGTTCAAAATATAGCCGCAATTTCGTGCATACCGACTGCCTGCCATTTTTTTGTGCAGCACAAGCTGCGAATTCTTTACCGCAGCCGTAGTGATAGTATAGTCTCTGTTCATTTTCTATCGGTCCTCTGCTCTGCTCGATACAGTGCTGCAAGCTTCCTTGCAACTATTTCCTTTTCTTTTCGCTTATCTTATCCTTAGTCATGTTTACAGTAACTAGAGTAAATAACTCTTCGATCAATTATAGAAGAGTGAGAACCATGCAAAAGAAATTTAATGATGAATAATTGGCCTGCATGTATCAAAGCGAAATTCTTTTCTTTTCAATTTCATTTCTCTTAAAATTTATTTTAAAATTACTCAATTTTTTTTATAAATTGAATAACTCTTTGATCTATTACAGAAGGGAGAGAACCATGCAAAAGAAATTTAATCACGAATAATTGGCCTGCATGTTTCAAAGCGACATTCTTAGCATACCATTTCGATGCATTGGTTAGTGCTGCTCACTTCTCTTCTCTTCAAATTTAATTTAAAATAACTCAAATTTTTTTATGAGTTGAAACCAAAAGCTGATTACTCTGTTTATGCAGCCACTTCACAGTTAGTGGTTATGAACATTAAAATTCGCTGATAAATAATTTAAATATAATGTGATGTGATGATGATGTATGTGATGAACTACTGTGCAAGTCGTAGGACTTGTATTTAGTATTGACATTTTTTTAATATATCCGTCCGTGTTTATGTCCCACAGACAACAAGATCTTTGTTTTCTTTTCTTTCGTCCCAGACAGACGTTGTCACGCTTAAAACCCACGGCCGTGTCTTCGACACAGCCTACCCTGCTCTTTTTTTGTAGGATGTATAAACAATATAAAGAAACGGATATAAACAAAAAATTAGAAATCATAAAATGTTACGAGGATGATAAATAAGTGTGCGGAGGCTAGCAGAGAAGTGTAGTGTAAGAAAAAGTCAGATACAGCGTATCCTTAAATCTAAAGAAATTGTTAAAAGAAAAGGGCCATGAAACGCATAAAATAACAACTTGTAACTTGGATCGTACATGTGAATAGTGCCCGTTAACTCGTGGAAAAAATGTTCCTGTGACCGGACTATGCTTCAAACGAAAGCCCTAAAAATCGCTGAAGTCTTGAAGCTTGATAATTTTCAAGCATCTAACGGTTGGTTGGAAAAATTTGGGAAGCGTCACAAATATGATTTTCACATTCTTAGTGGAAAAGGCTCTTATGTATACATCGATGCGTTAATTCCTTCAGAGCATCAATCAGCAAAATTTGTGAAGGATACGACCCCAAAAAAGTGTACAATTTGGACAGAACAGAACCTTTCTTCAGAGCCACTCCATCTAAGTCCTTAACTCTTCGAAGTGAGAAGTAAGTTGGTGGTAAGCAGCCTGAAGAGAGAATAACTGTTGCTCTTCTGTGTAGTACTCTTGGTAAAACAGAACAGCTCTTGTTTATTGGTAAGGCGGTGACAAGCTTTTAAGACATTTTTATTTTTTTTTTTTCAATCTTTTCATAAATTGTCCAGAATTTTATATAGTAGACTCCTTCACTTTTGAAAACGAAAACGAACCCGTCATATTTTACAATGGAAAAGCGCACATTTGCGCGGTTGAGAAAATTGAGAAATAAAAAGGAATTAAAAATAAATGAAAAAATAAACCGAAATCTTTAAATGGAGAATTGACTTAAACAAAATTTTCGGCTAATCTACATTAAAGCTTATCTAGCTTCTTATTTCATCTTTGGGGACGACGGCTCCGTCCATGCATGTCCGCTTTTTTTGGCTCTCCAACATGCATAGGGGTAATTGAAATTCATCTTTATTAACATTCATTTGAAACCAAACAAAGATTTCAATCCGCTTCAAAAATGTATTTTTCAACAAAGAAAAAACCTAAACTTTGGTTGCCGACAAATACGGGAAGGTGTGTGTTACTGGACCGCCGTCAAATAAAGTGCTCTGGATCGTGGTAGGGGATGTTTAATAATAATATTCGGCGTGACAAACCATTGCGGTCCAAGGCCTAGCTTCTCGCGACCATGTTGTGCATGTTTATTTTTGGACACAAATTGAAGGGACTTACAATTTAAGGCCGGATCCGAACGGCGAATTGAGAGGCTTTCCGTTACAAGTTATTACTCTCGGAACGTTTGTCACCCATTCGCGAGAGGTGGGACACCGTGAAAAATACTTTTTGGTGTTACTGGGATTCGAACCACGAACCCCCTGCTCAGTAGCCATGCTCATTTCCACTGAGCAGCGGCGCCTTAAATATACTGCAAAAATCAACTAAAAAACCAGCGGTTTCTTTGATATTATTTAATAATAAGATTTAACTTTAGCTTTTAATTTGGACGCAAGGAAATCTATTGAAATAATCTTTGATAATATGATATGATAATTATATTGAACAGAGGAAATATTAAACGTCTCAGCTTCGGGCACTGGAATAAATAACGGAAAAAATTACATATGCAGAAGTGGATGATGAGAGGTTGTGGTACGTTCAGAGAAAAAATATACAGACTTATTAACATATAAATGAAAAAGAAATTTTTTTTTCGCGCTTTCGGTTTTTAATGACTTCATAAAAGTAGTATAAAGTACTAGTTGTAATGACGGCCGATGAACAAGCAGTAAAATACTGATTGAAGTAAGTTCAGCAGCACTGGTCACGAGCATGTGAATTAGTTTGCAAGAAGTTGTTTACTTATGCAAAATTTACATTTGAGACGTGCGAGACAAAGTGAGCGGGCCGACTATAGTTCAATTGAAGTTGTGGTTAGCCAGAAGAGACTGACATTACGCGAATGTTATAGTTATTTTGTATCTGCAGGGGAACTATTATCTATAGCATTATGGTAACATTGAAAAATATACTTACGGAAGTATATTTTTATGGTAACATTTGGTGATTTTTTCTGTTTTCTCTCTTCGCACAGCCTTTCTGCTTTTTGCCATTAATTTGCAGATCATTCGTCATTTAGTAGGTTCTCAGTGTTGTGTGGGAAACTGTGTTGCGCACACTACACGATCGTATCAGTCGAATTAATCAATAACGATGTTTGGAATGATGTGAATAGGGATTTTCTTATTTCGTTCATCATTACTAATAATAACATAACATGATTCCATTGATTCGTTATAGTTTTCGTATTGCTTTTATCAATGTATCAGCAATTCTTAGAAAATAAATTGAAATCGGCTACAAACGTGAGGATATATTGTAAATCACATTTCTTCGATTTTTTAATTAGCCACCCTTGGCGCAAGTCATTCAGGGTGTTTTCCCTTGGTAATATTGCTAAATAAAAAAAAAGTCTACCCGAAAATAATTTTGGAATATTTTCGGTTCGGTTCGTTTAATGCCCAAGGCCAAACATACAAGACTAAAAAGAAGAAAATAATTATTTGTAAAATTTTTAATATATCACGTTTTAAAAACGAAGTAAATAGTATAAAATAAGATTCAAAATGAAAAACGTGGAGCGTGTGCAACTATTCATGCACCAATTAACTTTGCATGCGCTTCAATTTTTTTTTTTAAATTATTGTTTTAAATTAATCACTAGAATTATCGGAATCACTGACAATAACATTAAGGCCCATATTTATAGTCGTGAATATAGCCATGGATTAATCCACTGTTTATCGAAAATAGCCTTAGCCACTGTTTTAGCCATTGATATGGAGGTATAAATAAGGATATATTTTATAATCCGCAGATTTAAATGTATCCTCGACAGTAAATATGGCCCAAAAGGCCGTGATTACATCCAAATCCGCAACTGTGTCTCTTCACCTCTCCACCAATATTTTGTAAATTTATAAATGTCTTGTTTTTTTAATTTTAAACAAAAAATAGAAAGAAAATAACTTTTTATTGTTGGCTTGATTAATTTTGTACTAAGAATCGGCTATTATATTTCAATTCATTAAAATTAATTTGTTCTAGTCAAAAAAGTTAGGCTTATTGTGAAGTATTAAGTATAATTTTGTGTATCCTAAAAACTCGGTGACGCTATGCCCAGTTAAATTTTTGCCTTTCCAAAATATTGTATTTTTCTTTCTGCTTAATAGCACAATAATCGAATGTTCTAATAAGGCTATAATATGCTATAATGTACTGTTGGTGTTTATTTTTGTGTGCAGTTTTCTACTTCTCTCTCTTTAGAATGTACATAAATCGAGCTCCCTCATAATTTTCTTATTTGTATCTTCATCTCTTTCGTTCTGTCTTCCTTCCTTGTCATTTTTTCTAACATTTTTCTGAATGTAAATCATGCATTACAGTTTTGACAATTCAAGAATTTTCACCTAGTCACGAGTAGGTGAGTTTTGAGTTGGCTATCTGCTACATAGGTAAAGAACGAACCGATTCGCAAAAAGCGACAATTTTTGTAGTAGATTCTTTCATTAAAGTTACACTAACCTAAAGAAAAAAAACACATCCCACAACAATAAAATTAGCTGTGTTGCTTTGGTAAAGCTAAGCTGGTTTTACTTTAATATCTCAAATAAACAGCTTTTGGTTTTACCGCCTTACGGTGAGCACAATAACTATAAAATGGCTTTAGTTTCCTTAATCCTGAAATTTTTTTGGATTCACTTCGGCTTTATGCTTATGCGATTGTTGTTGTAAGCCAAGCTGGTTTTGCCAAAGCAACTCAGTTATTATTTGCTGTATTGCTTTGGCTAATCCAGCTTGGCTTACAACACCAATCTCATAAGCATAAAGCCGAAAATAAATCCAAAAAGTTTTTAGGATTTATAACTAAAGCAATTTTTTAGTTATAGCGCTCACCGTAAGGCGGTGTTTTGTTTAACACATACACATTAAAATGCATCGAACATTTAAAGCCAAAAGCTGTTGCTTTGTAAAGCCAAGCCGGCTTTGCCAAAGCAATACAGCAATTGTATGCTATTGAGAACTGTTTGTAGATCTGACGGGAAAAAATTGAAACTTATTGGGACTTTAAATATCTGACCATCTTCCATCTTTGGGGACGACGGAGCCGCCGTGCATGTCCGCTTTTTTGGCTCTCCAACATGCATAGGGGTAATTGAAATTCATCTTTATTAACATTCATTTGAAACCAAACAAAGATTTCAATCCGCTTCAAAAATGTATTTTTCAACAAAGAAAAAACCTAAACTTTGGTTGCCGACAAATACGGGAAGGTGTGTGTTACTGGACCGCCGTCAAATAAAGTGCTCTGGATCGTGGTAGGGGATGTTTAATAATAATATTCGGCGTGACAAACCATTGCGGTCCAAGGCCTAGCTTCTCGCGACCATGTTGTGCATGTTTATTTTTGGACACAAATTGAAGGGACTTACAATTTAAGGCCGGATCCGAACGGCGAATTGAGAGGCTTTCCGTTACAAGTTATTACTCTCGGAACGTTTGTCACCCATTCGCGAGAGGTGGGACACCGTGAAAAATACTTTTTGGTGTTACTGGGATTCGAACCACGAACCCCCTGCTCAGTAGCCATGCTCATTTCCACTGAGCAGCGGCGCCTTAAATATACTGCAAAAATCAACTAAAAAACCAGCGGTTTCTTTGATATTATTTAATAATAAGATTTAACTTTAGCTTTTAATTTGGACGCAAGGAAATCTATTGAAATAATCTTTGATAATATGATATGATAATTATATTGAACAGAGGAAATATTAAACGTCTCAGCTTCGGGCACTGGAATAAATAACGGAAAAAATTACATATGCAGAAGTGGATGATGAGAGGTTGTGGTACGTTCAGAGAAAAAATATACAGACTTATTAACATATAAATGAAAAAGAAATTTTTTTTTCGCGCTTTCGGTTTTTAATGACTTCATAAAAGTAGTATAAAGTACTAGTTGTAATGACGGCCGATGAACAAGCAGTAAAATACTGATTGAAGTAAGTTCAGCAGCACTGGTCACGAGCATGTGAATTAGTTTGCAAGAAGTTGTTTACTTATGCAAAATTTACATTTGAGACGTGCGAGACAAAGTGAGCGGGCCGACTATAGTTCAATTGAAGTTGTGGTTAGCCAGAAGAGACTGACATTACGCGAATGTTATAGTTATTTTGTATCTGCAGGGGAACTATTATCTATAGCATTATGGTAACATTGAAAAATATACTTACGGAAGTATATTTTTATGGTAACATTTGGTGATTTTTTCTGTTTTCTCTCTTCGCACAGCCTTTCTGCTTTTTGCCATTAATTTGCAGATCATTCGTCATTTAGTAGGTTCTCAGTGTTGTGTGGGAAACTGTGTTGCGCACACTACACGATCGTATCAGTCGAATTAATCAATAACGATGTTTGGAATGATGTGAATAGGGATTTTCTTATTTCGTTCATCATTACTAATAATAACATAACATGATTCCATTGATTCGTTATAGTTTTCGTATTGCTTTTATCAATGTATCAGCAATTCTTAGAAAATAAATTGAAATCGGCTACAAACGTGAGGATATATTGTAAATCACATTTCTTCGATTTTTTAATTAGCCACCCTTGGCGCAAGTCATTCAGGGTGTTTTCCCTTGGTAATATTGCTAAATAAAAAAAAAGTCTACCCGAAAATAATTTTGGAATATTTTCGGTTCGGTTCGTTTAATGCCCAAGGCCAAACATACAAGACTAAAAAGAAGAAAATAATTATTTGTAAAATTTTTAATATATCACGTTTTAAAAACGAAGTAAATAGTATAAAATAAGATTCAAAATGAAAAACGTGGAGCGTGTGCAACTATTCATGCACCAATTAACTTTGCATGCGCTTCAATTTTTTTTTTTAAATTATTGTTTTAAATTAATCACTAGAATTATCGGAATCACTGACAATAACATTAAGGCCCATATTTATAGTCGTGAATATAGCCATGGATTAATCCACTGTTTATCGAAAATAGCCTTAGCCACTGTTTTAGCCATTGATATGGAGGTATAAATAAGGATATATTTTATAATCCGCAGATTTAAATGTATCCTCGACAGTAAATATGGCCCAAAAGGCCGTGATTACATCCAAATCCGCAACTGTGTCTCTTCACCTCTCCACCAATATTTTGTAAATTTATAAATGTCTTGTTTTTTTAATTTTAAACAAAAAATAGAAAGAAAATAACTTTTTATTGTTGGCTTGATTAATTTTGTACTAAGAATCGGCTATTATATTTCAATTCATTAAAATTAATTTGTTCTAGTCAAAAAAGTTAGGCTTATTGTGAAGTATTAAGTATAATTTTGTGTATCCTAAAAACTCGGTGACGCTATGCCCAGTTAAATTTTTGCCTTTCCAAAATATTGTATTTTTCTTTCTGCTTAATAGCACAATAATCGAATGTTCTAATAAGGCTATAATATGCTATAATGTACTGTTGGTGTTTATTTTTGTGTGCAGTTTTCTACTACTCTCTCTTTAGAATGTACATAAATCGAGCTCCCTCATAATTTTCTTATTTGTATCTTCATCTCTTTCGTTCTGTCTTCCTTCCTTGTCATTTTTTCTAACATTTTTCTGAATGTAAATCATGCATTACAGTTTTGACAATTCAAGAATTTTCACCTAGTCACGAGTAGGTGAGTTTTGAGTTGGCTATCTGCTACATAGGTAAAGAACGAACCGATTCGCAAAAAGCGACAATTTTTGTAGTAGATTCTTTCATTAAAGTTACACTAACCTAAAGAAAAAAAACACATCCCACAACAATAAAATTAGCTGTGTTGCTTTGGTAAAGCTAAGCTGGTTTTACTTTAATATCTCAAATAAACAGCTTTTGGTTTTACCGCCTTACGGTGAGCACAATAACTATAAAATGGCTTTAGTTTCCTTAATCCTGAAATTTTTTTGGATTCACTTCGGCTTTATGCTTATGCGATTGTTGTTGTAAGCCAAGCTGGTTTTACCAAAGCAACTCAGTTATTATTTGCTGTATTGCTTTGGCTAATCCAGCTTGGCTTACAACACCAATCTCATAAGCATAAAGCCGAAAATAAATCCAAAAAGTTTTTAGGATTTATAACTAAAGCAATTTTTTAGTTATAGCGCTCACCGTAAGGCGGTGTTTTGTTTAACACATACACATTAAAATGCATCGAACATTTAAAGCCAAAAGCTGTTGCTTTGTAAAGCCAAGCCGGCTTTGCCAAAGCAATACAGCAATTGTATGCTATTGAGAACTGTTTGTAGATCTGACGGGAAAAAATTGAAACTTATTGGGACTTTAAATATCTGACCATCTTCCATCTTTGGGGACGACGGAGCCGCCGTGCATGTCCGCTTTTTTGGCTCTCCAACATGCATAGGGGTAATTGAAATTCATCTTTATTAACATTCATTTGAAACCAAACAAAGATTTCAATCCGCTTCAAAAATGTATTTTTCAACAAAGAAAAAACCTAAACTTTGGTTGCCGACAAATACGGGAAGGTGTGTGTTACTGGACCGCCGTCAAATAAAGTGCTCTGGATCGTGGTAGGGGATGTTTAATAATAATATTCGGCGTGACAAACCATTGCGGTCCAAGGCCTAGCTTCTCGCGACCATGTTGTGCATGTTTATTTTTGGACACAAATTGAAGGGACTTACAATTTAAGGCCGGATCCGAACGGCGAATTGAGAGGCTTTCCGTTACAAGTTATTACTCTCGGAACGTTTGTCACCCATTCGCGAGAGGTGGGACACCGTGAAAAATACTTTTTGGTGTTACTGGGATTCGAACCACGAACCCCCTGCTCAGTAGCCATGCTCATTTCCACTGAGCAGCGGCGCCTTAAATATACTGCAAAAATCAACTAAAAAACCAGCGGTTTCTTTGATATTATTTAATAATAAGATTTAACTTTAGCTTTTAATTTGGACGCAAGGAAATCTATTGAAATAATCTTTGATAATATGATATGATAATTATATTGAACAGAGGAAATATTAAACGTCTCAGCTTCGGGCACTGGAATAAATAACGGAAAAAATTACATATGCAGAAGTGGATGATGAGAGGTTGTGGTACGTTCAGAGAAAAAATATACAGACTTATTAACATATAAATGAAAAAGAAATTTTTTTTTCGCGCTTTCGGTTTTTAATGACTTCATAAAAGTAGTATAAAGTACTAGTTGTAATGACGGCCGATGAACAAGCAGTAAAATACTGATTGAAGTAAGTTCAGCAGCACTGGTCACGAGCATGTGAATTAGTTTGCAAGAAGTTGTTTACTTATGCAAAATTTACATTTGAGACGTGCGAGACAAAGTGAGCGGGCCGACTATAGTTCAATTGAAGTTGTGGTTAGCCAGAAGAGACTGACATTACGCGAATGTTATAGTTATTTTGTATCTGCAGGGGAACTATTATCTATAGCATTATGGTAACATTGAAAAATATACTTACGGAAGTATATTTTTATGGTAACATTTGGTGATTTTTTCTGTTTTCTCTCTTCGCACAGCCTTTCTGCTTTTTGCCATTAATTTGCAGATCATTCGTCATTTAGTAGGTTCTCAGTGTTGTGTGGGAAACTGTGTTGCGCACACTACACGATCGTATCAGTCGAATTAATCAATAACGATGTTTGGAATGATGTGAATAGGGATTTTCTTATTTCGTTCATCATTACTAATAATAACATAACATGATTCCATTGATTCGTTATAGTTTTCGTATTGCTTTTATCAATGTATCAGCAATTCTTAGAAAATAAATTGAAATCGGCTACAAACGTGAGGATATATTGTAAATCACATTTCTTCGATTTTTTAATTAGCCACCCTTGGCGCAAGTCATTCAGGGTGTTTTCCCTTGGTAATATTGCTAAATAAAAAAAAAGTCTACCCGAAAATAATTTTGGAATATTTTCGGTTCGGTTCGTTTAATGCCCAAGGCCAAACATACAAGACTAAAAAGAAGAAAATAATTATTTGTAAAATTTTTAATATATCACGTTTTAAAAACGAAGTAAATAGTATAAAATAAGATTCAAAATGAAAAACGTGGGGCGTGTGCAACTATTCATGCACCAATTAACTTTGCATGCGCTTCAATTTTTTTTTTAAATTATTGTTTTAAATTAATCACTAGAATTATCGGAATCATTGACAATAACATTAAGGATGGATTAATCCACTGTTTATCGAAAATAGCCTTAGCCACTGTTTTAGCCATTGATATGGAGGTATAAATAAGGATATATTTTATAATCCGCAGATTTAAATGTATCCTCGACAGTAAATATGGCCCAAAAGGCCGTGATTACATCCAAATCCGCAACTGTGTCTCTTCACCTCTCCACCAATATTTTGTAAATTTATAAATGTCTTGTTTTTTTAATTTTAAACAAAAAATAGAAAGAAAATAACTTTTTATTGTTGGCTTGATTAATTTTGTACTAAGAATCGGCTATTATATTTCAATTCATTAAAATTAATTTGTTCTAGTCAAAAAAGTTAGGCTTATTGTGAAGTATTAAGTATAATTTTGTGTATCCTAAAAACTCGGTGACGCTATGCCCAGTTAAATTTTTGCCTTTCCAAAATATTGTATTTTTCTTTCTGCTTAATAGCACAATAATCGAATGTTCTAATAAGGCTATAATATGCTATAATGTACTGTTGGTGTTTATTTTTGTGTGCAGTTTTCTACTACTCTCTCTTTAGAATGTACATAAATCGAGCTCCCTCATAATTTTCTTATTTGTATCTTCATCTCTTTCGTTCTGTCTTCCTTCCTTGTCATTTTTTCTAACATTTTTCTGAATGTAAATCATGCATTACAGTTTTAACAATTCAAGAATTTTCACCTAGTCACGAGTAGGTGAGTTTTGAGTTGGCTATCTGCTACATAGGTAAAGAACGAACCGATTCGCAAAAAGCGACAATTTTTGTAGTAGATTCTTTCATTAAAGTTACACTAACCTAAAGAAAAAAAACATCCCACAACAATAAAATTAGCTGTGTTGCTTTGGTAAAGCTAAGCTGGTTTTACTTTAATATCTCAAATAAACAGCTTTTGGTTTTACCGCCTTACGGTGAGCACAATAACTATAAAATGGCTTTAGTTTCCTTAATCCTGAAATTTTTTTGGATTCACTTCGGCTTTATGCTTATGCGATTGTTGTTGTAAGCCAAGCTGGTTTTGCCAAAGCAACTCAGTTATTATTTGCTGTATTGCTTTGGCTAATCCAGCTTGGCTTACAACACCAATCTCATAAGCATAAAGCCGAAAATAAATCCAAAAAGTTTTTAGGATTTATAACTAAAGCAATTTTTTAGTTATAGCGCTCACCGTAAGGCGGTGTTTTGTTTAACACATACACATTAAAATGCATCGAACATTTAAAGCCAAAAGCTGTTGCTTTGTAAAGCCAAGCCGGCTTTGCCAAAGCAATACAGCAATTGTATGCTATTGAGAACTGTTTGTAGATCTGACGGGATAAAATTGAAACTTATTGGGACTTTAAATATCTGACATTTGTGTTTTGTTTGAAAGGCGCAGTGCCGCAGTGCAAGTTCTACAAAAAGTGTCGGTAAATATTCATTATTTTTAAATTAAATTCAATTTGAATTGAAGAAAAGAGTAAAATGTTCGATTAATAACTATGTATATTTAATTTTAATTTTGGATTGTTTTTTTATGGATTGCTATAATGTCTCAAAGGGATGTAAAAAGTCGACCAAAATCATTAAGACACTGCGGGGTACCGCAGTGTAATAATTACCAATCGATGGAAATATCAATGCATCAAATTCCAAAAATAGTATTAAATTCACCGTTGAAACTGGCCAAATGGTCAGCTATTTTGAAGATAGGAAAAAATTTCCTAAAAATGTTCGTATTTTTTAGCGAAGATTTTGAAAAAAAGCTTATTATAACGGCTCTAACGAGTGGCTACAAAATCCTAGTCAGCGGGGCTTTGCCAACTCGGATATTACCGGTATCAACAATTACGACCACTAAAAAAACGATCCAACCCGTAAAATGCTCGTTCGACTGTATCAGCTCAAGCTACATCTAATTAGTATATAATTTGTTCTATTTTTTGTGTTTTATAATTAAATTACATATATTTTTAGGCTAATCGACAACAATGGATCGTTTTCAGCAAACGTAATCGAAATCGGACCAAAGCAATATTCTTCGGTTGCTATTCAGTGTACCGAAATAACTGCAGAAAAATCTGTCCAAGCAAACATATGTACTTTTTTCGACATTACTTCGTTGTGGGATAACAATTGCAAATTATTTACCATGACTGGTATACCAAGTATGGACGTACTCTATCTCATGACCAATATGTGTGGCACAATTAGACCGCTCTAGGCTCTTCAGTTGATTACTAATACAAATACGTTTGGGATAAATCTAAGCATGTTTCTGTGTACGGGTCGGAACAGTTGGGCTTTCTATAGAGAAGGTTTTGCTATTAACACTCTTCTTCCAGGGAATTGAGTGTGGGTTAAAATTAAAATATGATTGACTACCCGCATAGAGTTAGTGAAAGTACCATCAGTTGGCCGATTTTGGTCGCAAATGTGGGTACCCTAACGCGTTGTTTCGACCTCAAATAACAATAATGCTACAATAAAATAATTTGTTTGTGTGAGTAAAATTATGGAGTTATCGCTGAAAAAACCCATGGCAAACAATAAATAAAAAATTTAGAACATATGTTATCGTATATGGGAAAAGATGTGTTTTTGTTGTATCTGTATCTAAGGTAATATATGTTCTAAATATTGTGTTTGGTAGTGCATTAGTTGTAGTTTTGTTCATAATTTCGGTGATCACAGCTACAAATTTTAACGCACCCTAATATATATGTTGTGGGTGCCGTGGCTCAGTGGATAAGTGCATGGACCTCTGAGCAGGGGGTTCGTGGTTCGAATCCCAGTAACAACAAAAGTATTTTTCACGGTGTTCCACCTCTCGCGAATGGGTGACAAACGTTCCGAGAGTAATAACTTGTAACTTCTCAATTCGCCGTTGGGATCCAGCATTAAATTGTAGGTCCCCTCCATTTGTGTGCAAAAATATACATGCTCAACTCAAATGGTTGCGAGTAGCAAGGCCTTGGACCGCAATGGTCTATCGTGCCAAATATTATTAATAACTAGCTGACCCGAGAGACGTTGTCCTGTCCCACTTTCAATAAATTTGTTTGTAATCGTTTTGTGAACTTGTGAAAAGCTATTTGTTTTGCGATATCGAGTCACAGTATTAGTCACATCATTGTGTTACATTTTTTAATTTTGGGTCTTTTAGGGTCCTTTGGGGTTCTTTGTGGGGTCTTTAATGATTTTTTTGGGATTTTGAGGGACTTTCGGAGGTCTTTCTGTGATTCTTTTCGGGGTCTTTTGTGGTCTTTTAGAGATCTTTTTGCCCACAAAATCAAAGAAGAAGCTGTCAAATGACATTTGGGCACGTAACCCAAACCATTGGAATCTATTGGAACAGAAATGAAATAACGACTTTTGCTGGACAGATCGCGAATCAAGACAAATTTAATTTTATTTTAAGTTAGAATTGAATGCGTTTTTCCAAAGTTTTCATTTCACCGAAAACATTCAATAGAGTTATTTCCTCAAAATATATCCAAGTTATGGTTTTCCAAATTTTCCCGCCGGGAACATAACGAACAAAACAAACTTTCCTTTGTTTTTTTTTTTTCACTTTATTAAAACATATTCTCATACTTACCAAATATACATAAAAAATTTCATAACAATCGGTCGAGCCGTTTCGGAGCAGTTTAGACCCAAACACCGTGTCACGAGATTTTTATATATTAGATATATATGTTCTAAATTTTCTCTGCCTCCGTCTCGGTGTTTGCAGTGCGACCCTTCCCATCAATTTCAAATTTCGCAATTTGTGGTGGAAGCAACGAGAAATGCAGAACCGCAAGTTTGCAGTATTAGTAGTAGTAGTATGATTTTTGACACATGTGCATAATTTGATATGTTCCTCTGTCAAGAGCAGTTATGCTGTTAAACAGCTACTTTGGAGTACATTGAAGTACACGATAAAAATATTTTAAAAAAACAACACATAAAAATTAAAATTTTTCGTTTAAATTCCCTAATCGGGGATACACAATGTGCAGTTTTTATAAAATCGGAAATTTTTTTTAAAATTTTTGTTAGGGAGCCCGTTCCCTGCGCTCGATTACTTCCAATTTTAAGAAAAAGTGTTGTCCATCGGAATTACGTATAAAATTTGAAGAAAATCGGGTCAATTTTGTAAAAAATTTAAATTCACCGTTGAAACTGGCCAAATGGGCAGCTATTTTGAAGATGGGAAAAAAATTTCCTAAAAATTTTCGTATTTTTTAGCGAAGATTTTGAAAAAAAGCTTATTATATCCTAGTCAGCGGGGCTTTGCCAACTCGGATATTACCGGTATCAACAATTACGACCACTAAAAAAAACGATCCAACCCGTAAAATGCTCGTTCGACTGTATCAGCTCAAGCTACATCTAATGAGTATAAAATTTGTTCTATTTTTTGTGTTTTATAATTAAATTACATATATTTTTAGGCTAATCGACAACAATGGATCGTTTTCAGCAAACGTAATCGAAATCGGACCAAAGCAATATTCTTCGGTTGCTATTCAGTGTACCGAAATAACTGCAGAAAAATCTGTCCAAGCAAACATATGTACTTTTTTCGACATTACTTCGTTGTGGGATAACAATTGCAAATTATTTACCATGACTGGTATACCAAGTATGGACGTACTCTATCTCATGACCAATATGTGTGGCACAATTAGACCGCTCTAGGCTCTTCAGTTGATTACTAATACAAATACGTTTGGGATAAATCTAAGCATGTTTCTGTGTACGGGTCGGAACAGTTGGGCTTTCTATAGAGAAGGTTTTGCTATTAACACTCTTCTTCCAGGGAATTGAGTGTGGGTTAAAATTAAAATATGATTGACTACCCGCATAGAGTTAGTGAAAGTACCATCAGTTGGCCGATTTTGGTCGCAAATGTGGGTACCCTAACGCGTTGTTTCGACCTCAAATAACAATAATGCTACAATAAAATAATTTGTTTGTGTGAGTAAAATTATGGAGTTATCGCTGAAAAAACCCATGGCAAACAATAAATAAAAAATTTAGAACATATGTTATCGTATATGGGAAAAGATGTGTTTTTGTTGTATCTGTATCTAAGGTAATATATGTTCTAAATATTGTGTTTGGTAGTGCATTAGTTGTAGTTTTGTTCATAATTTCGGTGATCACAGCTACAAATTTTAACGCACCCTAATATATATGTTGTGGGTGCCGTGGCTCAGTGGATAAGTGCATGGACCTCTGAGCAGGGGGTTCGTGGTTCGAATCCCAGTAACAACAAAAGTATTTTTCACGGTGTTCCACCTCTCGCGAATGGGTGACAAACGTTCCGAGAGTAATAACTTGTAACTTCTCAATTCGCCGTTGGGATCCAGCATTAAATTGTAGGTCCCCTCCATTTGTGTGCAAAAATATACATGCTCAACTCAAATGGTTGCGAGTAGCAAGGCCTTGGACCGCAATGGTCTATCGTGCCAAATATTATTAATAACTAGCTGACCCGAGAGACGTTGTCCTGTCCCACTTTCAATAAATTTGTTTGTAATCGTATTGTGAACTTGTGAAAAGCTATTTGTTTTGCGATATCGAGTCACAGTATTAGTCACATCATTGTGTTACATTTTTTAATTTTGGGTCTTTTAGGGTCCTTTGGGGTTCTTTGTGGGGTCTTTAATGATTTTTTTGGGATTTTGAGGGACTTTCGGAGGTCTTTTTGTGATTCTTTTCGGGGTCTTTTGTGGTCTTTTAGAGATCTTTTTGCCCACAAAATCAAAGAAGAAGCTGTCAAATGACATTTGGGCACGTAACCCAAACCATTGGAATCTATTGGAACAGAAATGAAATAACGACTTTTGCTGGACAGATCGCGAATCAACACATTTAATTTTATTTTAAGTTAGAATTGAATGCGTTTTTCCAAAGTTTTCATTTCACTGAAAACATTCAATAGAGTTATTTCCTCAAAATATATCCAAGTTATGGTTTTCCAAATTTTCCCGCCGGGAACATAACGAACAAAACAAACTTTCCTTTGTTTTTTTTTTTTTCACTTTATTAAAACATATTCTCATACTTACCAAATATACATAAAAAATTTCATAACAATCGGTCGAGCCGTTTCGGAGCAGTTTAGACCCAAACACCGTGTCACGAGATTTTTATATATTAGATATATATGTTCTAAATTTTCTCTGCCTCCGTCTCGGTGTTTGCAGTGCGACCCTTCCCATCAATTTCAAATTTCGCAATTTGTGGTGGAAGCAACGAGAAATGCAGAACCGCAAGTTTGCAGTATTAGTAGTAGTAGTATGATTTTTGACACATGTGCATAATTTGATATGTTCCTCTGTCAAGAGCAGTTATGCTGTTAAACAGCTACTTTGGAGTACATTGAAGTACACGATAAAAATATTTAAAAAAAAAAACAACACATAAAAATTAAAATTTTTCGTTTAAATTCTCTAATCGAGGATACACAATGTGCAGTTTTTATAAAATCGGAAAATTTTTTTAAAATTTTTGTTAGGGAGCCCGTTCCCTGCGCTCGATTACTTCCAATTTTAAGAAAAAGTGTTGTCCATCGGAATTACGTATAAAATTTGAAGAAAATCGGGTCAATTTTGTAAAAAATTTAAATTCACCGTTGAAACTGGCCAAATGGGCAGGTATTTTGTAGATGGGAAAAAAATTTCCTAAAAATTTTCGTATTTTTTAGCGAAGATTTTGAAAAAAAGCTTATTATATCCTAGTCAGCGGGGCTTTGCCAACTCGGATATTACCGGTATCAACAATTACGACCACTAAAAAAACGATCCAACCCGTAAAATGCTCGTTCGACTGTATCAGCTCAAGCTACATCTAATGAGAATAAAATTTGTTCTATTTTTTGTGTTTTATAATTAAATTACATATATTTTTAGGCTAATCGACAACAATGGATCGTTTTCAGCAAACGTAATCGAAATCGGACCAAAGCAATATTCTTCGGTTGCTATTCAGTGTACCGAAATAACTGCAGAAAAATCTGTCCAAGCAAACATATGTACTTTTTTCGACATTACTTCGTTGTGGGATAACAATTGCAAATTATTTACCATGACTGGTATACCAAGTATGGACGTACTCTATCTCATGACCAATATGTGTGGCACAATTAGACCGCTCTAGGCTCTTCAGTTGATTACTAATACAAATACGTTTGGGATAAATCTAAGCATGTTTCTGTGTACGGGTCGGAACAGTTGGGCTTTCTATAGAGAAGGTTTTGCTATTAACACTCTTCTTCCAGGGAATTGAGTGTGGGTTAAAATTAAAATATGATTGACTACCCGCATAGAGTTAGTGAAAGTACCATCAGTTGGCCGATTTTGGTCGCAAATGTGGGTACCCTAACGCGTTGTTTCGACCTCAAATAACAATAATACTACAATAAAATAATTTGTTTGTGTGAGTAAAATTATGGAGTTATCGCTGAAAAAACCCATGACAAACAATAAATAAAAAATTTAGAACATATGTTATCGTATATGGGAAAAGATGTGTTTTTGTTGTATCTGTATCTAAGGTAATATATGTTCTAAATATTGTGTTTGGTAGTGCATTAGTTGTAGTTTTGTTCATAATTTCGGTGATCACAGCTACAAATTTTAACGCACCCTAATATATATGTTGTGGGTGCCGTGGCTCAGTGGATAAGTGAATGGACCTCTGAGCAGGGGGTTCGTGGTTCGAATCCCAGTAACAACAAAAGTATTTTTCACGGTGTTCCACCTCTCGCGAATGGGTGACAAACGTTCCGAGAGTAATAACTTGTAACTTCTCAATTCGCCGTTGGGATCCAGCATTAAATTGTAGGTCCCCTCCATTTGTGTGCAAAAATATACATGCTCAACTCAAATGGTTGCGAGTAGCAAGACCTTGGACCGCAATGGTCTATCGTGCCAAAAATTATTAATAACTAGCTGACCCGAGAGACGTTGTCCTGTCCCACTTTCAATAAATTTGTTTGTAATCGTTTTGTGAACTTGAGAAAAGCTATTTGTTTTGCGATATCGAGTCACAGTATTAGTCACATCATTGTGTTACATTTTTTAATTTTGGGTCTTTTAGGGTCCTTTGGGGTTCTTTGTGGGGTCTTTAATGATTTTTTTGGGATTTTGAGGGACTTTCGGAGGTCTTTTTGTGATTCTTTTCGGGGTCTTTTGTGGTCTTTTAGAGATCTTTTTGCCCACAAAATCAAAGAAGAAGCTGTCAAATGACATTTGGGCACTTAACCCAAACCATTGGAATCTATTGGAACAGAAATGAAATAACTACTTTTGCTGGACAGATCGCGAATCAACACAAATTTAATTTTATTTTAAGTTAGAATTGAATGCGTTTTTCCAAAGTTTTCATTTCACCGAAAACATTCAATAGAGTTATTTCCTCAAAATATATCCCAGTTATGGTTTTCCAAATTTTCCCGCCGGGAACATAACGAACAAAACAAACTTTCCTTTTTTTTTTTTTTTCACTTTATTAAAACATATTCTCATACCTACCAAATATACATAAAAAATTTCATAACAATCGGTCGAGCCGTTTCGGAGCAGTTTAGACCCAAACACCGTGTCACGAGATTTTTATATATTAGATATATATGTTCTAAATTTTCTCTGCCTCCGTCTCGGTGCTTGCAGTGCGACCCTTCCCATCAATTTCAAATTTCGCAATTTGTGGTGGAAGCAACGAGTAATGCAGAACCGCAAGTTTGCAGTATTAGTAGTAGTAGTATGATTTTTGACACATGTGCATAATTTGATATGTTCCTCTGTCAAGAGCAGTTATGCTGTTAAACAAACAGCTACTTTGGATTACATTGAAGTACACGATAAAAATATTTAAAAAAAAACAACACATAAAAATTAAAATTTTTCGTTTAAATTCTCTAATCGGGGATACACAATGTGCAGTTTTTATAAAATCGGAAATTTTTTTTAAAATTTTTGTTAGGGAGCCCGTTCCCTGCGCTCGATTACTTCCAATTTTAAGAAAAAGTGTTGTCCATCGGAATTACGTATAAAATTTGAAGAAAATCGGGTCAATTTTGTAAAAAATTTAAATTCACCGTTGAAACTGGCCAAATGGGCAGCTATTTTGAAGATGGGAAAAAAATTTCCTAAAAATGTTCGTATTTTTTAGCGAAGATTTTGAAATAAAGCTTATTATATCCTAGTCAGCGGGGCTTTGCCAACTCGGATATTACCGGTATCAACAATTACGACCACTAAAAAAAACGATCCAACCCGTAAAATGCTCGTTCGACTGTATCAGCTCAAGCTACATCTAATGAGTATAAAATTTGTTCTATTTTTTGTGTTTTATAATTAAATTACATATATTTTTAGGCTAATCGACAACAATGGATCGTTTTCAGCAAACGTAATCGAAATCGGATCAAAGCAATATTCTTCGGTTGCTATTCAGTGTACCGAAATAACTGCAGAAAAATCTGTCCAAGCAAACATATGTACTTTTTTCGACATTACTTCGTTGTGGGATAACAATTGCAAATTATTTACCATGACTGGTATACCAAGTATGGACGTACTCTATCTCATGACCAATATGTGTGGCACAATTAGACCGCTCTAGGCTCTTCAGTTGATTACTAATACAAATACGTTTGGGATAAATCTAAGCATGTTTCTGTGTACGGGTCGGAACAGTTGGGCTTTCTATAGAGAAGGTTTTGCTATTAACACTCTTCTTCCAGGGAATTGAGTGTGGGTTAAAATTAAAATATGATTGACTACCCGCATAGAGTTAGTGAAAGTACCATCAGTTGGCCGATTTTGGTCGCAAATGTGGGTACCCTAACGCGTTGTTTCGACCTCAAATAACAATAATACTACAATAAAATAATTTGTTTGTGTGAGTAAAATTATGGAGTTATCGCTGAAAAAACCCATGACAAACAATAAATAAAAAATTTAGAACATATGTTATCGTATATGGGAAAAGATGTGTTTTTGTTGTATCTGTATCTAAGGTAATATATGTTCTAAATATTGTGTTTGGTAGTGCATTAGTTGTAGTTTTGTTCATAATTTCGGTGATCACAGCTACAAATTTTAACGCACCCTAATATATATGTTGTGGGTGCCGTGGCTCAGTGGATAAGTGAATGGACCTCTGAGCAGGGGGTTCGTGGTTCGAATCCCAGTAACAACAAAAGTATTTTTCACGGTGTTCCACCTCTCGCGAATGGGTGACAAACGTTCCGAGAGTAATAACTTGTAACTTCTCAATTCGCCGTTGGGATCCAGCATTAAATTGTAGGTCCCCTCCATTTGTGTGCAAAAATATACATGCTCAACTCAAATGGTTGCGAGTAGCAAGACCTTGGACCGCAATGGTCTATCGTGCCAAAAATTATTAATAACTAGCTGACCCGAGAGACGTTGTCCTGTCCCACTTTCAATAAATTTGTTTGTAATCGTTTTGTGAACTTGAGAAAAGCTATTTGTTTTGCGATATCGAGTCACAGTATTAGTCACATCATTGTGTTACATTTTTTAATTTTGGGTCTTTTAGGGTCCTTTGGGGTTCTTTGTGGGGTCTTTAATGATTTTTTTGGGATTTTGAGGGACTTTCGGAGGTCTTTTTGTGATTCTTTTCGGGGTCTTTTGTGGTCTTTTAGAGATCTTTTTGCCCACAAAATCAAAGAAGAAGCTGTCAAATGACATTTGGGCACTTAACCCAAACCATTGGAATCTATTGGAACAGAAATGAAATAACTACTTTTGCTGGACAGATCGCGAATCAACACAAATTTAATTTTATTTTAAGTTAGAATTGAATGCGTTTTTCCAAAGTTTTCATTTCACCGAAAACATTCAATAGAGTTATTTCCTCAAAATATATCCCAGTTATGGTTTTCCAAATTTTCCCGCCGGGAACATAACGAACAAAACAAACTTTCCTTTTTTTTTTTTTTTTCACTTTATTAAAACATATTCTCATACCTACCAAATATACATAAAAAATTTCATAACAATCGGTCGAGCCGTTTCGGAGCAGTTTAGACCCAAACACCGTGTCACGAGATTTTTATATATTAGATATATATGTTCTAAATTTTCTCTGCCTCCGTCTCGGTGCTTGCAGTGCGACCCTTCCCATCAATTTCAAATTTCGCAATTTGTGGTGGAAGCAACGAGTAATGCAGAACCGCAAGTTTGCAGTATTAGTAGTAGTAGTATGATTTTTGACACATGTGCATAATTTGATATGTTCCTCTGTCAAGAGCAGTTATGCTGTTAAACAAACAGCTACTTTGGATTACATTGAAGTACACGATAAAAATATTTAAAAAAAAACAACACATAAAAATTAAAATTTTTCGTTTAAATTCTCTAATCGGGGATACACAATGTGCAGTTTTTATAAAATCGGAAATTTTTTTTAAAATTTTTGTTAGGGAGCCCGTTCCCTGCGCTCGATTACTTCCAATTTTAAGAAAAAGTGTTGTCCATCGGAATTACGTATAAAATTTGAAGAAAATCGGGTCAATTTTGTAAAAAATTTAAATTCACCGTTGAAACTGGCCAAATGGGCAGGTATTTTGTAGATGGGAAAAAAATTTCCTAAAAATTTTCGTATTTTTTAGCGAAGATTTTGAAAAAAAGCTTATTATATCCTAGTCAGCGGGGCTTTGCCAACTCGGATATTACCGGTATCAACAATTACGACCACTAAAAAAACGATCCAACCCGTAAAATGCTCGTTCGACTGTATCAGCTCAAGCTACATCTAATGAGAATAAAATTTGTTCTATTTTTTGTGTTTTATAATTAAATTACATATATTTTTAGGCTAATCGACAACAATGGATCGTTTTCAGCAAACGTAATCGAAATCGGACCAAAGCAATATTCTTCGGTTGCTATTCAGTGTACCGAAATAACTGCAGAAAAATCTGTCCAAGCAAACATATGTACTTTTTTCGACATTACTTCGTTGTGGGATAACAATTGCAAATTATTTACCATGACTGGTATACCAAGTATGGACGTACTCTATCTCATGACCAATATGTGTGGCACAATTAGACCGCTCTAGGCTCTTCAGTTGATTACTAATACAAATACGTTTGGGATAAATCTAAGCATGTTTCTGTGTACGGGTCGGAACAGTTGGGCTTTCTATAGAGAAGGTTTTGCTATTAACACTCTTCTTCCAGGGAATTGAGTGTGGGTTAAAATTAAAATATGATTGACTACCCGCATAGAGTTAGTGAAAGTACCATCAGTTGGCCGATTTTGGTCGCAAATGTGGGTATCCTAACGCGTTGTTTCGACCTCAAATAACAATAATGCTACAATAAAATAATTTGTTTGTGTGAGTAAAATTATGGAGTTATCGCTGAAAAAACCCATGGCAAACAATAAATAAAAAATTTAGAACATATGTTATCGTATATGGGAAAAGATGTGTTTTTGTTGTATCTGTATCTAAGGTAATATATGTTCTAAATATTGTGTTTGGTAGTGCATTAGTTGTAGTTTTGTTCATAATTTCGGTGATCACAGCTACAAATTTTAACGCACCCTAATATATATGTTGTGGGTGCCGTGGCTCAGTGGATAAGTGCATGGACCTCTGAGCAGGGGGTTCGTGGTTCGAATCCCAGTAACAACAAAAGTATTTTTCACGGTGTTCCACCTCTCGCGAATGGGTGACAAACGTTCCGAGAGTAATAACTTGTAACTTCTCAATTCGCCGTTGGGATCCAGCATTAAATTGTAGGTCCCCTCCATTTGTGTGCAAAAATATACATGCTCAACTCAAATGGTTGCGAGTAGCAAGGCCTTGGACCGCAATGGTCTATCGTGCCAAAAATTATTAATAACTAGCTGACCCGAGAGACGTTGTCCTGTCCCACTTTCAATAAATTTGTTTGTAATCGTTTTGTGAACTTGAGAAAAGCTATTTGTTTTGCGATATCGAGTCACAGTATTAGTCACATCATTGTGTTACATTTTTTAATTTTGGGTCTTTTAGGGTTCTTTGGGGTTCTTTGTGGGGTCTTTAATGATTTTTTTGGGATTTTGAGGGACTTTCGGAGGTCTTTTTGTGATTCTTTTCGGGGTCTTTTGTGGTCTTTTAGAGATCTTTTTGCCCACAAAATCAAAGAAGAAGCTGTCAAATGACATTTGGGCACGTAACCCAAACCATTGGAATCTATTGGAACAGAAATGAAATAACGACTTTTGCTGGACAGATCGCGAATCAACACAAATTTATTTTTATTTTAAGTTAGAATTGAATGCGTTTTTCCAAAGTTTTCATTTCACCGAAAACATTCAATAGAGTTATTTCCTCAAAATATATCCAAGTTATGGTTTTCCAAATTTTTTTTTATTAAAACATATTCTCATACCTACCAAATATACATAAAAAATTTCATAACAATCGGTCGAGCCGCTTCGGAGCAGTTTAGACCCAAACACCGTGTCACGAGATTTTTATATATTAGATATATATGTTCTAAATTTTCTCTGCCTCCGTCTCGGTGTTTGCAGTGCGACCCTTCCCATCAATTTCAAATTTCGCAATTTGTGGTGGAAGCAACGAGAAATGCAGAACCGCAAGTTTGCAGTATTAGTAGTAGTAGTATGATTTTTGACACATGTGCATAATTTGATATGTTCCTCTGTCAAGAGCAGTTATGCTGTTAAACAGCTACTTTGGAGTACATTTAAGTACACGATAAAAATATTTAAAAAAAACAACACATAAAAATTAAAATTTTTCGTTTAAATTCTCTAATCGGGGATACACAATGTGCAGTTTTTATAAAATCGGGAAATTTTTTTAAAATTTTTGTTAGGGAGCCCGTTCCCTGCGCTCGATTACTTCCAATTTTAAGAAAAAGTGTTGTCCATCGGAATTACGTATAAAATTTGAAGAAAATCGGGTCAATTTTGTAAAAAATTTGTGTGGGTGCCCTGTAAAGTTATAGTTACATTGATTAAAACTGGCGGGATCGCCATGTAAAGTTATAGTTAACGTAAACTGGCAGCATTGCCATGTAAAGTTATTATCGAAATCGTCGTTAGTACTATTGTAAGGTTCATCCTATCGTTCCTATAACTTCACAGAATACTTAGTTTATTTGTTAAGCCAGCTTCGAAACGTTAGCCATATATATATTGTGTTGGTTGTTCAATTGATAAGTACTTACGGAAGTATATTTTTAAGGTAACATTTGGTGATTTTTTCTGTTTTCTCTCTTCGCACAGCCTTTCTGCTTTTTGCCATTAATTTGCAGATCATTCGTCATTTAGTAGGTTCTCAGTGTTGTGTGGGAAACTGTGTTGCGCACACTACACGATCGTATCAGTCGAATTAATCAATAACGATGTTTGGAATGATGTGAATAGGGATTTTCTTATTTCGTTCATCATTACTAATAATAACATAACATGATTCCATTGATTCGTTATCGTTTTCGTATTGCTTTTATCAATGTATCAGCAATTCTTAGAAAATAAATTGAAACCGGCTACAAACGTGAGGATGTATTGTAAATCACATTTCTTCGATTTTTTAATTAGCCACCCTTGGCACAAGTCATTCAGGGAGTTTCCCCTTGGTAATATGGTTAAATAAAAAAAAAGTCTACCCGAAAATAATTTTGGAATATTTGCGGTTCGGTTCGTTCAATGCCCAAGGCCCAACATACAAGACTAAAAAGAAGAAAATAATTATTTGTAAAATTTTTAATATATCACGTTTTTAAAACGAAGTAAATAGTATAAAATAAGATTCAAAATGAAAAACGTGGGCCGTGTGCAACTATTCATGCACCAATTAACTTTGCATGCGCTTCATCATCGGAATCACTGACAATAACATTAAGGCCCATATTTATAGTCGTGAATAGCCATGGATTAATCCACTGTTTATCGAAAATAGCCTTAGCCACTGTTTTAGCCATTGATATGGAGGTATAAATAAGGATATATTTTATAATCCGCAGATTTAAATATATCCTCGACAGTAAATATGGCCCAAAAGGCCGTGATTACATCCAAATCCGCAACTGTGTCTCTTCACGTCTCCACTAATATTTTGTAAATTTATAAATGTCTTGTTTTTTTAATTTTAAACAAAAAAAATTTAGTTTATTTGTGTATACGCCAAAGAAAATAACTTTTTATTGTTGGCTTGATTAATTTTGTACTGAGAATCGGCTATTATATTTCAATTCATTAAAATTAATTTGTTCTAGTCAAAAAAGTTAGGCTTATTGTGCAGTATTAAGTATAATTTTGTGTATCCAAAAACTCGGCGACGCTATGCTCAGTTGAATTTTTGCCTTTCCAAAATATTGTATTTTTCTTTGTGCTTAATAGCACAATAATCGAATGTTCTAAAAACGCTATAATATGCTATAATGTACTGTTGGTGTTTATTTTTGTGTGCAGTTGTCTACTTCTCTCTCTTTAGAATGTACATAAATCGAGCTCCGTCATAATTTTCTTATTTGTATCTTCATCTCTTTCGTTCTGTCTTCCTTCCTTGTCATTTTTTCTAACATTTTTCTGAATGTAAATCATGCATTACAGTTTTGACAATTCAAGAATTTTCACCTAGTCACGAGTTGGTGAATTTTGAGTTGGCTATCTGCTACATAGGTAAAGAACGAACCGATTCGCAAAAAGCGACAATTTTTGTAGTAGATTCTTTCATTAAAGTTACACTAACCTAAAGAAATAAAATTAGCTGTGTTGCTTTGGTAAAGCTAAGCTGGTTTTACTTTAATATCTCACATCAACAGCTTTTGGTTTTACCGCCTTACGGGACACACAAGAGCCGGCTTGGCTTTACAAAGCAATACAGCAATTGTATGCTATTGAGAACTGTTTGTAGATCTGACGGGAAAAAATTGAAAGTTATTGGGACTATAAATATCTGACATTTGTGTTTTGTTTGAAAAGCGCAGTGCAAGTTCTACAAAAAGTGTCGGTAAATATTAATTATTTTTAAATTAAAATCAATTTGAATTGAAGAAATGAGTAAAGTGTTCGATTAATAACTACGTATATTTAATTTTAATTTTGGATTGTTTGTTTTTATGGATTGCTATAATGTCTCAAAGGGATGTAAAAAGTCGACCAAAATCATTAAGACACTGCGGGGTACCGCAATGTAATAATTACCAACCCGTAAAATGCTCGTTCGACATTATAAGCTCAATCTACATCTAATGAGTATAAAATTTGTTCTATTTTTTGTGTTTTATAATTAAATTACATATATTTTTAGGCTAATCGACAACAATGGATCGTTTTCAGCAAACGTAATCGAAATTGGACCAAAGCAATATTCTTCGGTTGCTATTCAGTGTACCGAAATAAGTGCAGAAAAATCTGTCCAAGCAAACATATGTACTTTTTTCGACATTACTTCGTTGTGGGATAACAATTGCAAATTATTTACCATGACTGGTATACCAAGTATGGACGTACTCGATCTCATGACCAATATGTGTGGTACAATTAGACCGAAAGATACGTGTGCCATGAATTTTAGAACAAGAATCTTGCTTACTATGCACAAATTAAAAAGTAATTGTTCATTTGCCGCACTTAGTATTTATTTTCAAATTTCAGACGCAACATCAAAGCGTTATTTTGCCGATACGATACAATTACTGGATATCGGAATGAAGGGTTTAATACATTGGCAAACTCGTGAGCAAAATATGAAAAATTTGTCAAAACGTTTTTATAGTTATCCGAATGTAAGGACAGTTTTAGATTGCACGGAGTTCAAAACTGTGACTTCTAACTGTTTAACGTGCATATTCACACTACAAAGGCGGACACACATCAAAAGTGTTAATTGGTGTATCTCCGTCTGGGGCCGTGAATTATATAAGCAAAGTAGCAACCGGAAAGTCTTCCGACAAAGCTATGTTCAACCAAACAGATTTGGTCACAAAATTAGAGCCAGGCGATGCAGTAATGGTCGATAAAGGTTTTATGATCGCTGATGAGCTTGCTAGTTGTGGAATAGAGATGATAAGATCAGATTTTTTGTTCGAAAAATTTTCGAAATCCCAAGTTGAAAGATCAACAAAAATTGCATCTGCTGGAGTGCATGTAGAGCGAAGAATTGCTCGGCTAAAGCAGATGATGGTGTTATCTGATAAAATATGTTCCAGCATGAGCGCTATCTCAAATTTAACTTCTCCCATTTTAACGGATGATAAGTTTTAACCTTGCTATCAAAATAAAATAAAATTTGTATAAATAATTAGGAAAAAATGTATTACAAAATAAATAAAGTTTAATTCAAAATAAAAATTATATAAAAAATGGTTCTTATATCAGAAGTAACAAAACATAACATAAATAAAAAATTCAAAAAAATAATAAAAATATATCACAAAAATAAATCACAGAACAAATGAGAACATATCATTTTCTAAAAACAAAAGACAATATTAATTTGAATTTTGGTGGGGGCAATTGCCCCCATTTATTCGGCTTATTACAAGCTAAAACCTAATGCTAACATGATTGAGAGCTTAAAACTAAGACTTAAAACTAAGACTAAAAACTTAGACTTATAGCTAACATATAAAGCTTGGGGGTATGGCTGAGGAGATCAAGTTTAAGGTAGGGAGTGCTGCGGTTAAAATCGAAAACGGTAAGGTTTAAGTTAACCTTACGCAGCATACGGGAGATTGGTTCGTTGGAGCCGTACATAGTGCGGTGTGTCGGTAGATAGAAGAGAGGCGGGCAGCGTAGATTACGGGGGTTAGTACTAAAGAAAATTGAATTGTGTAGAGACGCGCAATCGACGGAGCCTGAGAGGAGACGATGTATGAAAAGAATGTCAGCTATGTCTCTGCGTTCTTCTAGGGTTTTCAAGCTTATGAGGTTGAGGCGGTCTTGGTAGGGAGGCAGTATAAGATGATTGTCCCAAGGTAGCCCTCGAAGAGCAAAACGGAGAAATCGACGTTGGATACTCTCGATTCTAGACACATGAACTTGATGATATGGGGACCACACTTGACTAGCGTACTCGAGGAGGGGACGGACAAATGTTAAGTAGAGGGATCTGGTCACGTAAGGGTTGAAAAATTCTTTGGACCACCGTTTGACGAAGCCAAGTGATGAGTTGGCTTTGAGAATTATTTCACCAATATGAGAACGGAAGTTTAGTTCCGAGTCGCACAATATGCCGAGGTCTCGAAAAGATTGCACGCGGGATATGGGTTGACCGTGGAGAAGGTAATGTCTGGGAGGGGGCTTGTTGCACTTACGTGATAGGGTAATAGATTGGCATTTGGAGATATTGAGATCCAAGCAATTTTTTAGGCACCATGTGGAAAAATTGTCTAGGTCTTGTTGAAGGAGATAGGAGTCTTGTGGGGAAGAAATGGGTTTGAAGAACTTGGTATCGTCAGCGTAAATTGAGATGGCGGAATGTTTGATGACGCTGTCGAGATCATTTATAGTCAAAATGAAAAGAAGGAGGCCTAGATGGCTGCCTTGTGGGACCCCTGAGGTTGCCAAAAATGTGGACGATAAGACGGACCTGAAGCGAACACTATAAAGACGGTTTTCCAGATATGAAGATATCCATTTTAACAATATGGGTTCAAAGCCAAGGGAAGATAATTTAAAGAGGATTAGTTGATGAGATATCTTATCAAAAGCCTTACTGAAGTCAGTTGCAACAACGTCGACTTCGTTGCCACTCTCTAAGGCTGAAAGGGCGGAGGAGATTAATTCAACAAGATTAGTGGTGGTTGATCTACCTTTCAGAAAGCCATGTTGGCTGGGAGAGATAAGAGACATGCAGTGGAAACTTAAGGCTTCGTATAAAATACTTTCGAAGAGTTTGGGTATATGGGAAAGTTTAGCAATGGGGCGATAATTAGTTACATCATTCCTTGATCCTTTTTTGTGTATCGGGGTTATGAAAGAGGTCTTCCAGATCTGAGGAAATTCTCCTTGTGAAAGGGATAGGCAAAAGAGGTGAGAAAGTGGAAGGGAGATGCTGAAAGAACATTTTTTAAGAAATATAGCGGGGATGCCATCTGGGCCGGGTGAGTATTCATCAATAAGTTTTTGTAACTTATTTTCGATAACAGTAGGGTCAACCGTTTTGGAGAGAAAGGGGCTATTGGAGAAGTTAAGTAGGTAATTGAAATAGGAGGGGTCCGGTACGAAGGAGTTGTCGACGAAAGATTTTTTGAAAAAGGTAGCAAAAAAAATTGGTAATGGTATGCGGATCGGTTGATGATGTATTATTGTAAGAGAGTGATGGAGGGTAGCCGTCAGACTTTCTTTTATAGTTGACGAATTGAAAAAACGACTTAGGGTCATTTATTAGATTGGCTTGTGCATTATTGAAGTAGCGCTGATAAAGAGAATTATAAAGCTGGGTAAATTGCAGGAAAATACCGAGATAGTTGGAATAGTCAGAAAAAGAATAAGTTCGAAGGTAAGTCACCCATAACTTGTTTCTCTTGTTTCGTAAGGAGCGAAGCCTTCGATTATACCAAGGAGGAGATGTAGATGAGGTTTTATGGCGTGTGAAAGGGACATAAAGAGAAGTAGAATTAAATATTTGTTTGTAGAAAGTGGAGATGGCATCATTTAAAGATAGATTGTCAAACCTAAAGGAAGACCTGTTAAGATAGTCATTAATTTTGCGAAAATTAGCTTTATGAAAGTCGTAAGAAGTAAGAACTATGGGATGAGGTGACTGTAGTGGAGAGTTGTGGAAAAAAGAAAGGAGAAGAGGGGGGTGAAAATTATCAATAGTCGATAGGGATAGTTGACATAGCGAGACAGAGGAGTTAATGGGGTCAGTTGTGAAAATAAGGTCTAATTGCCTACCCATGTAGTTGGGGACGCCACTAACTTGGCATAGACTTGACTCTGTAAGCCGATCTACGAAGAGACATTCCTTTGTTGAGTTGGGATTTGAAGCGATGAAAAAGGATTCATCATCCGATGGAGTCCAATGCAGTTGAGGCAAATTAAAGTCGCCGAAGATAAGGATGTCGTCAAGGGAGTCAGATGAGTCGATTATTTGGTCAATGGCGTCGATAGCAAATTGGTAGGATTCGATAGGTTGGGCCGGTTGAATGTAACAACACATAATGTACAGGGACCTACAGGGGAGTGTTATTTTTATTGAAACGAAATCAAGTTTAGAGGACGAAGAAATAGCAATGAGAGACGAGTCGAGGTCGTTGTGGATGGCTAGCAAGACTCCACGACAGGGAGAGTCTAACGTAGGGCGGGTAAGATCGTCATCTCGAAAAACATTAAAAGTAGGAGGGAATAACTCTTGGTTTCTTATGTCCGGGATTAGATTGGTTTCAGTCAGGGCATATATATCAAATGGGAGGGCATGAGATTGGTGCAGAGCATCACGGGTTTTCGAGCGTAGGCCTCTTACGTTCTGGTAGTAAAAGATAAGTGGAATGTTATGATGAGGTGTAGGGTAGGGTGGTTTAATTGTTGTCAACGGCGGTAAATTAGGGACGAAAAAATTTACTATGGTCAACGCGGCTCCGTTGGAGGTGTGAGATTATTTTAGAATGTACATAGTTACCGAAAGCGCCAAGGTCGTCTGCCACTTTTTTAGGTGACATATTGAAAATCTCGTGGTACCTGATACTGGTTAGATTTGTAGGGAGACCTTCCTGCTGAATGGAAACCATGACACTTTTTTTGGTTTTACCTTCATAGCAGAACAGAGTCAGATTTGTCATGCAGATAAGCAAGAAATAGTCGTATATTCTCTTATAAATTTTTTTCTCTAAGCCTAGAGAGTGCATACCGACATTCAGGAGTGTCTATGGTTTGCTGGGTTAGTTTAACAGTGGGTGGCAGAAGGGGATCAAGAAAGGGGGTATTAGCTGCAGTGTGTGAGGAGGAAGGGGTATTTGAAGTAGGTTTATATGAGGGGTTGGAAATGTCATTAGGTGTGGGGTTAAGAATACGGGATCTAATGAAATTGGGGTACTTGGCTCCAGTTTTAAGGTCAAAGTTAGGGAAAGAATTGCTGGTGGAACATGTCGGGGGTAGTTGAGAGGAGACAGTGTTGGAGGTTGGGGTTAATTCAAATGAGACACGTTTGGGTGCAGATACATGATGGTGAAGCTGTTTGGTTTGAAGGGGAGCGGATCTGATGAAGCTGGTTTGGGTTTACGGAGGATGTTCGTCGGAGGTTGGTTTTGAGGTACAAAAAGGGGATGTTGATTGGGTGGAAGAGGAGAAGATTTGATGGATTTTGGAGATGGTTTCGATTTACGAAGGAGGTTAGCTTGAGAATTGACGAAGGCGAAACTAGGAAAAATATTGGTTTTATAAGTCCAATTTGGGTCAGATTTAGGGATGGAGTTAGAAATCGGCCGATCTATAATTTTTTTCCATTTCGTCATTATCATGCCATCAATTTTAACAAATTGATTAGCGGAGAATAGCCAGGCGTATTTCGAAGGCAGGAAGATCTTAAAGCTTTTCGATTTCGCATGAACTAATGGCTGGCATTGGATATCATTAATGAAATAGTACTGCTTGAAGACATTGCGAACCCAGGAAGCATTAGCGTGGAAGGGGGCGCCCTTTAGGAGGAAAACAGCGGTTTGGTGACCATTAGGAGCCATGTTGGTGTTTTTAGATGAATTATTTAGGTCTTCTAGCCTCTTGATACGATTGGCCCAATCCGCATGAGTCCAACGTTCACCTAATTTTTTGAGAGTACGGTACGTGGTGGTTTGTGGTTGGACAAGAGAGGGAGTAGGGGAGGTAATAGACAGAGATGGGATAGTATGAGTCACGGATGGGTAAGGTGATATGTTTATAAGTACATCATGAAGTTCATCCTGAGTAGACAAGTTATTAATAGGGTTATGATGACTTAGATTAGGAACAATGTCGATCTTACTAGATATTATCTTAATTTCTTCTGCTATTTCACCAAGGCTGAAGTGCGTTTCGGAGAGTTCGCGTTGGTATCGTTAGATTTGACGACTAGTTCGTTTATGGTTTCGGATAGATGAGACAATCGAAGACATAAAGCATCGATCCGTGATGATTTGGTAGATTGGGACGAGGTACTCATCTGGAGGTAATCACATTGTGTGTTTAGTTTGTTGGTAGCTTCAATTACCAATTCCAACTTGTTGATGACGTCTTGTGAGGCAGTGTGGGCTGTGTCATTTTTTCTAGAGATGATGAGGTTGGTGATGGATTCCATTGATAAGGTTTTAACTGCTTCATTGCTACATTGAATGGCTCTTAGAACGTCTGCTAGAGAAACTTCTTTGCATTCGTCGCAGTAGAACCAGAAATTTTCACTAAGGTCTTTTAGATATAGTATAGATCTTTTTCTCAGACCTACACATTGTGCATGGAACGACTTGCCGCAGATTCCCCTACAAAGCACCCACTCTTCTTGATCGTCATTGATGGTACATGCCTCGTTACCGCATACCATATTTGAGTTTATTAAATGATTATGATTATGTTAATTAAAGATCAACGTAATTGACACTCTAGGAGGAAAGAGCAAAGGCGAGCTCTATACGCGTACTACTTAAAAAAATAGGTCAGTTACACAGAGGAAACAAAAACGTTTTTTTTTATTTTTTTTTTATATACGTTTAGCTTTTGAACACTAATCCGAAATAAGTAGGACAGTTGTTACACAGTCGAAAATACGAATGTTCACACCCAAAAAATTCTGTTGGGGTAAGCGTAAACATTTAGTGAGGTCGACGAACAGCGGATTATTGTTAATAGAGCAATTATTCAACACGGTATGCGCGAATTATTTTGCTACGTTTACGGGGAGGGGAAAGTAGTTGATTTTACGAAGCGGCAGAAAAAACGCGTCCGCACTGGTTGGTGGTCAATTACTAACTGAATTTAAAATACATTTACGTTAACGTTTTAATATAGGTTTTTATAAAAAACATGTTTTTTTTTATTTTATTTTTTATTTTAAAACTATTGTTAAATAAACTATATATCACTACAAGATCACAATTGGTTAAATTAGTTAAAGCTAAACCATCTGGATTTGTCCATAATAAGGATGTCGTTGTCGCAATTTATAGTTACCGGCTTGACCAAGCTCTAAGTAAGGCAATGATTTAATGGCGTCTTCTGCTGTTGTGTTCCTTCCAGTTAAGGGTGATTTTATTTCCACTAGATTCCATTCTTCGCCATTAAATGATATGCCATCTGGACTTACTGCCAGAAACGGTAGATCTGGTGAAATTTTTAAGCCACATTCAAACAATAAATAATATTTTCCATACATTGTTTTAGCATTTTTTTTAGCATACAATCCGTACTGGGTTGCCTTTTTTCCTTTAAATGGGCTACCATAAATCCAAGATAATTTTTTATTCAAATTCGGTTTCTTATTAGAAGCATATGTAAATAAATAATACGATATGCTGGCTGTTATACGAAACTTTCGTTCTACATGCAACTCAGAACTTGTTTGGTTAATTGTTGCCTTGCAAATTTGAGTGGCCTCTTCTATATTTTTTTTTATCCTACAAAAATCGGTGGTTGTTTTTTGATTAAGGAGTTCCTCCATGAAAGGTATATAAGATTTTAATCCATGGTGGCTTATAATAAATTTGTAAAATTCATCATATGAATTTTTAACTCCTCTTTTCAAATCCGAGGAATTCGATATTGCCAATCGTGTTCGTGTGCCTTTTATGAGTTTGGCTAATTCTGAATATGGTCGACCTATAAATCAATAAAGAAAAATACAATATATATATATATATATATATATATATATATATATATATATATATATATATATATATATATATATTTATATATATAATTACGATCTATAAATTGCGACACAAATTCATTTTCTTGGTCCTCTGCTATAGTTTCGACAATCCTTTGTTTGCTCCGAAGGTGGCACATTTCGGTTGTAACAATTCCACAGTATTATTTTGGAATGGAAAGTCCTACTTTTCCCCACTTTTGCCTCACTTCGGTGCAGCTTATCCTACGCAGCCTAGAGTTTCTGAAAAATTTAACATTAATTTGAATTAAACTTTTATGTTAACAAATTTTCTTTATCTTACCGATTTATGTATAGAAGGCATGCCGCGATATGCTTGCATTTAGCTCCTTCCTTCTATATATAGGAGGAGCTAAATATATATAATTACGATCTATAAATTGCGACACAAACTCTTTTTCTTGGTCCTCTGCTATAGTTTCGACAATCCTTTGTTTGCTCCGAAGGTGGCATATTTCGGTTGTAACAATTCCACAGTATTGTTTTGGAATGGAAAGTCCTACTTTTCCCAACTTTTGCCTCACTTGGGTGCAGCTTATCCTACGCAGCCTAGAGTTTCTGAAAAATTTAAAATTAATTTGAATTAAACTTTTATGTTAACAAATTTTCTTTATCTTACCGATTTATGTATAGAAGGCATGCCGCGATATGCTTGCATTTAGCTCCTTCCTTCTATATATAGGAGGAGCTAAATATATATAATTACGATCTATTAATTGCGACACAAACTCATTTTCTTGGTCCTCTGCTATAGTTTCGACAATCCTTTGTTTGCTCCGAAGGTGGCATATTTCGGTTGTAACAATTCCACAGTATTGTTTTGGAATGGAAAGTCCTACTTTTCCCCACTTTTGCCTCACTTCGGTGCAGCTTATCCTACGCAGCCTAGAGTTTCTGAAAAATTTAAAATTAATTTGAATTAAACTTTTATGTTAACAAATTTTCTTTATCTTACCGATTTATGTATAGAAGGCATGCCGCGATATGCTTGCATTTAGCTCCTTCCTTCTATATATAGGAGGAGCTAAATATATATAATTACGATCTATAAATTGCGACACAAACTCATTTTCTTGGTCCTCTGCTATAGTTTCGACAATCCTTTGTTTGCTCCGAAGGTGGCATATTTCGGTTGTAACAATTCCACAGTATTGTTTTGGAATTGAAAGTCCTACTTTTCCCCACTTTTGCCTCACTTCGGTGCAGCTTATCCTACGCAACCTAGAGTTTCTGAAAAATTTAAAATTAATTTGAATTAAACTTTTATGTTAACAAATTTTCTTTATCTTACCGATTTATGTATAGAAGGCATGCCGCGATATGCTTGCATTTAGCTCCTTCCTTCTATATATAGGAGGAGCTAAATATATATAATTACGATCTATAAATTGCGACACAAACTCATTTTCTTGGTCCTCTGCTATAGTTTCGACAATCCTTTGTTTGCTCCGAAGGTGGCATATTTCGGTTGTAACAATTCCACAGTATTGTTTTGGAATGGAAAGTCCTACTTTTCCCCACTTTTGCCTCACTTCGGTGCAGCTTATCCTACGCAGCCTAGAGTTTCTGAAAAATTTAAAATTAATTTGAATTAAACTTTTATGTTAACAAATTTTCTTTATCTTACCGATTTATGTAGAGAAGGCATGCCGCGATATGCTTGCATTTAGCTCCTTCCTTCTATATATAGGAGGAGCTAAATATATATAATTACGATCTATAAATTGCGACACAAACTCATTTTCTTGGTCCTCTGCTATAGTTTCGACAATCCTTTGTTTGCTCCGAAGGTGGCATATTTCGGTTGTAACAATTCCACAGTATTGTTTTGGAATGGAAAGTCCTACTTTTCCCCACTTTTGCCTCACTTCGGTGCAGCTTATCCTACGCAGCCTAGAGTTTCTGAAAAATTTAAAATTAATTTGAATTAAACTTTTATGTTAACAAATTTTCTTTATCTTACCGATTTATGTATAGAAGGCATGCCGCGATATGCTTGCATTTAGCTCCTTCCTTCTATATATAGGAGGAGCTAAATATATATAATTACGATCTATAAATTGCGACACAAACTCATTTTCTTGGTCCTCTGCTATAGTTTCGACAATCCTTTGTTTGCTCCGAAGGTGGCATATTTCGGTTGTAACAATTCCACAGTATTGTTTTGGAATGGAAAGTCCTACTTTACCCCACTTTTGCCTCACTTCGGTGCAGCTTATCCTACGCAGCCTAGAGTTTCTGAAAAATTTTAAATTAATTTGAATTAAACTTTTATGTTAACAAATTTTCTTTATCTTACCGATTTATGTATAGAAGGCATGCCGCGATATGCTTGCATTTAGCTCCTTCCTTCTATATATAGGAGGAGCTAAATATATATAATTACGATCTATAAATTGCGACACAAATTCATTTTCTTGGTCCTCTGCTATAGTTTCGACAATCCTTTGTTTGCTCCGAAGGTGGCACATATCGGTTGTAACAATTCCACAGTATTGTTTTGGAATAGAAAGTCCTACTTTTCCCCACTTTTGCCTCACTTCGGTGCAGCTTATCCTATGCAGCCTAGAGTTTCTGAAAAATTTAAAATTAATTTGAATTAAACTTTTATGTTAACAAATTTTCTTTATCTTACCGATTTATGTATAGAAGGCATGCCGCGATATGCTTGCATTTAGCTCCTTCTCCAGCTTTGCAAGAGCACAAACACTTCCAAGAAGAGGATGGTTTATCAAGAAATTGTAATATAATTTCGTGTGGTTTTGCGGATAAAGTTGAAGTTTTGACGACCGCACCAATTACCTTTAAGGAACTCAAATTTGCTCCGAAGGTGGCACATATCGGTTGTAACAATTCCACAGTATTGTTTTGGAATAGAAAGTCCTACTTTTCCCCACTTTTGCCTCACTTCGGTGCAGCTTATCCTACGCAGCCTAGAGTTTCTGAAAAATTTAAAATTAATTTGAATTAAACTTTTATGTTAACAAATTTTCTTTATCTTACCGATTTATGTATAGAAGGCATGCCGCGATATGCTTGCATTTAGCTCCTTCCTTCTATATATAGGAGGAGCTAAATATATATAATTACGATCTATAAATTGCGACACAAATTCATTTTCTTGGTCCTCTGCTATAGTTTCGACAATCCTTTGTTTGCTCCGAAGGTGGCACATATCGGTTGTAACAATCCCACAGTATTGTTTTGGAATAGAAAGTCCTACTTTTCCCCACTTTTGCCTCACTTCGGTGCAGCTTATCCTATGCAGCCTAGAGTTTCTGAAAAATTTAAAATTAATTTGAATTAAACTTTTATGTTAACAAATTTTCTTTATCTTACCGATTTATGTATAGAAGGCATGCCGCGATATGCTTGCATTTAGCTCCTTCTCCAGCTTTGCAAGAGCACAAACACTTCCAAGAAGAGGATGGTTTATCAAGAAATTGTAATATAATTTCGTGTGGTTTTGCGGATAAAGTTGAAGTTTTGACGACCGCACCAATTACCTTTAAGGAACTCAAATTTGCTCCGAAGGTGGCACATATCGGTTGTAACAATTCCACAGTATTGTTTTGGAATAGAAAGTCCTACTTTTCCCCACTTTTGCCTCACTTCGGTGCAGCTTATCCTACGCAGCCTAGAGTTTCTGAAAAATTTAAAATTAATTTGAATTAAACTTTTATGTTAACAAATTTTCTTTATCTTACCGATTTATGTATAGAAGGCATGCCGCGATATGCTTGCATTTAGCTCCTTCCTTCTATATATAGGAGGAGCTAAATATATATAATTACGATCTATAAATTGCGACAAAAATTCATTTTCTTGGTCCTCTGCTATAGTTTCGACAATCCTTTGTTTGCTCCGAAGGTGGCACATATCGGTTGTAACAATCCCACAGTATTGTTTTGGAATAGAAAGTCCTACTTTTCCCCACTTTTGCCTCACTTCGGTGCAGCTTATCCTATGCAGCCTAGAGTTTCTGAAAAATTTAAAATTAATTTGAATTAAACTTTTATGTTAACAAATTTTCTTTATCTTACCGATTTATGTTCAGAAGGCATGGTGCGATATGCTTGCATTTAGCTCCTTCCTTCTATATATAGGAGGAGCTAAATATATATAATTACGATCTATAAATTGCGACACAAACTCATTTTCTTGGTCCTCTGCTATAGTTTCGACAATCCTTTGTTTGCTCCGAAGGTGGCATATTTCGGTTCCACAGTATTGTTTTGGAATGGAAAGTCCTACTTTTCCCCACTTTTGCCTCACTTCGGTGCAGCTTATCCTACGCAGCCTAGAGTTTCTGAAAAATTTAACATTAATTTGAATTAAACTTTTATGTTAACAAATTTTCTTTATCTTACCGATTTATGTATAGAAGGCATGCCGCTATATGCTTGCATTTAGCTCCTTCTCCAGCTTTGCAAGAGCACAAACACTTCCAAGAAGAGGATGGTTTATCAAGAAATTGTAATATAATTTCGTGTGGTTTTGCGGATAAAGTTGAAGTTTTGACGACCGCACCAATTACCTTTAAGGAACTCAAATTTGAATTTGGGTCAATCCATATAGCTTGGATCCAGCCAGCTTTTAAAATTTCTTCGCCTTCGCGAATTGAGCTTTTTGATTTTTTTAAAATATTTCAATATTTTTGTTAGCGAAATATCAATATCTTCACATACTTCCAAACTTTCGGATACATTTATCATTGTCACAAAATTATCTAAAATTAAAAATGTATATTTTAATTATTCATAGTGTTGTATATGAATAACTTATTTGTTAATTGAACAAGCCTAAATTCCATTAAATTATAATATATTTTAATTTAAAAATAATAAATACTTACCAGTCCTTTTAGTTGCTTTTACTTTGTGCTCTCCATATACAAAACGCAATGTCAGATTTTCATGGCCCCAATCACATACCATTTTTTGTTGATAGATGTCACTACCCCGGACATTTATAGTTCTCAATACATCCTGTACGTATGTGGCGGCACTCCAGTGTCAACGTCAATTCACACAATGCAACAAAACAAACACTATGTAAGAAAATCTAACGAACGAACCTCACCGAAAATTTAGCAAACGGATCTCAACGAAAGTCGAACAAACGAACCTTGCCGGACGGAGGAAATTAATATCCACTTCCGATATCAACGCAGACGAGACGAGTCGACATCCATTTTGGTCTTATCATTATTTTCATTTTGTTTTTGTAGTTTTATTGATTGTAAATATATAAGTAATTTGTCTTGTTAAGTGTTACATTCCAAATAAATAGTCGTTAAAATAAATTGATCTTTATTTCGAAACATCGCCCGATCCAGACCGATAACAAGACGTCCATAATTGGTGACCCCGACGTGATTTCCTCTTTTCCTAGCAGAAATCGTGATAAGGAAAATTTACCTGAAAATAAAAACAACCCATAAAAATTCAAATTTTTCATCTAAATTCTCTAATCGCAGAAATGGATATGGGAGCCCCTCGATCATGGGCCATATTTTTTTTATTGTAGGAGAAAATCATCGAAACAGACATTTGACATCAGATGTTAAAATTAAAAATGCTCAGATCATTTTATTATGAGCTCTTAGAGCACGCTCATACTCTGAGCAAATAAGAAACACGAACATTTATCTTGAGAACTCTTTGACTGCTCTGAACTAATTTATGAAAACGCGAAATGACAGAATATTGCGAAAACTTCTTGTTCTATCTGTTAGTTGATATCGACAACAAAAAACGACATCAATAAAAATAAAATTCAGTAAATAAGTAAGTTAGTTGAATTAAGCATAAAACATTTATGTCTCGTTTCATTTGCTGGGTTCATTTGTGCGTGAGCTAAGATTTCTCTCTCTCTCTACCACCAAAACCATGCAGCGCAGCCGACTGCGCAGCACACACCACACACAGTCCGTAAAGGGCGACGAATATCTGATGCCAGTATAGATATTTAAAAAATGTATAAGGGCCTTGCAGCCGAACAGCATCACCATCAACAGCAACAACAAAACATCGACAGGAATTCTTCAATTCAACATACGGCTTGGAAACTCGGTTGCATTAAAGCCATCATCAGTCGAAGCAGATAGAACATAAGGTAAGTGGATTTTAACTTTCTTTTCGTCTGGTAAGGTTTCAAACAGTTCAATTCGACAATTATCATGAAATAAAATTTGCTAAAGCATTACATGCACTGTTTTGTAACGCAAACACAAAGCATTTACGTTCGTTCTTTTGCATTAAAATACCAACAACATTTTACGATATTAAAAGATACATCCTAGAAACATCAAATAGCACCAAATACACTTTGCGTTTCAACAAATTTTGGATGTGAACGTTGTTTTCTCGAAAACCAATAATTCTTGATTTTATTAATCTAAAATGGCCGACAGCGAAAGCGACAAAGGGTCAAAACCAAACACGGCTAACACAACCAACGTTTTTAAAATATCCATTAAATATGCGCCATTCAACCGTACCGTTCAACGACCCAGAAATTTGGTTCACACAGCTGGAGGCACAATTTCAAATCGGTGGCATCACCGTCGATGCAACCAAATATGGTCATCTGATCGCGGCTCTTGATCCTCAAACCGTAAAATGCGTTTGAGATCATATTCTTAAACCACCGGATAACAATAAATATGATGCGTTAAAAACAATGATCATTGAACGGTTGGGTGAGTCGGCGAAGTTCAAACTTGATCGACTACTATCGGGACTACAGCTTGGTGACAAAAAACCATCACAACTCCTACAGGAAATGGAAACACTATCCATCGGTCAAGTCACGGAACCTGTGCTGCGAAATTTGTGGTTACAACGGCTGCCAACAAACGCACAAGAGATTCTATCATGCATGGACGACGCAAACCTAGGTAAACTTGCAAACGCAGCCGACAAAATAATTGATGTACAAAAACCAGCTTGTGCTTACAATTTCAACGCATCAACAAACGCTGATAGCAATACACAACAAAACAACAATGGTTTCGCAAATTAATGCATTGTCACAAAGAGTCGAACAATTATTCAGTCGGATTGACGAAAATAATTCAAAAAAATCTCGTGGTCGTTCACAATCTCCACTTTCAAAAGGGACCAGCCGACACCGCAGTCAATCTCGCTCAAAGGAACATGTAGCTAAATATCCGTTTTGCTGGTACCACAGCAAGCACGGTTCACGTGCAAAGAAATGCATAAAACCATGCAGTTTCAGCGATGACAAATTAATGTCTTCTAAATCGGAAAACTACTAGGCACCGTAATTCATGCGGCAGGACACGGTGACCAAAATTCAATCTGCCGCTTTATCATAACCGATGCGCAAAGCAAGCTACAATTCTTAGTCGACACAGGCGCGGGGATTTCGGTGATCCCACCAACGAATAGCGAAATTACCAACCCGTCGTCTTTCAAACTATTCGCAGCAAACTCTACAACAATCGACACATACGGGCACAAAAATTTAACCCTCAACATCGGACTCCGTAGGCCATTTACTTGGAAATTCATTATAGCAAAGGTCGATCGATGCATTTTAGGCGCCGACTTTCTATCATATTTCGGATAAGTAGTCGACATCAAACACAAACCAATCCGAATTCAGTCGTACGGCATAACAGCAATCAATACCGAGTCATATACTCCGGGTATCGCAGAACTACTACACGAATACAGAGCAATTACGCATGAATCACCGTCCCTAAACATTGTGAAGCATAAAGTCACTCATAGTATTGAAACCACTGGCCAGCCGTGCCACGCAAAAGTCCGACGATTAAACGCTGACAAAATGAAAATTGCAAAGTCCGAAATCGAAACCTGGTTAGCACAAGGGGTTTGTCGACCGTCCAAAAGTAATTGGGCGAGTCCTCTTCATATTGCGAAAAAGAAAGACGGTAAATGGCGATTATGTGGCGACTATCGTGCATTGAACGCAATAACGAAACCGGATCGTTATCCTATTCCATTTGTCACAGACAAAAATCGATTTAGTTCGAGCTTATCACCAGGTCCCCGTTGAACAACAAGACATAGAAAGAACAGCAATAATAACACCTTTCGGTCTGTTCGAATTTCCCCGTATGACTTTCGGCTTACGAAACGCAGCTCAAACATTTCAGCGATTGGTCCATGCATTGTTCCGAGATTTAGCATTTGTTTTCCCTTACATCGACGATCTTCTAATCGCGTCAAAAAGCATAGAAGAGCACATTAAACACATTCGCATAGTCTTCCATCGATTAAGCCAAGCGGGCCTGGTGATGAATCTCAATAAATGTGAATTCGCAAAAGACGAAATATCGTTTCTCGGCTTTCAAATCTCTACAAACGGTATATCACCTGAAAAATAGAGAATGGAAATCATCCAAAACTTTCCACGGCCAAGGACCATCGATGGGCTCCTTCGATTTTTGGGCATGATAAATTATTACAGAATTTTTCTTCCCAACGCAGCACACGATCAAGCACCATTATACGAGTTCTTAAAAGGTCGTAAGAAGAAAGACAAATCAGTCAAGGCATTTGAAATATGCAAATCAAAATTAGTGGATTGCACTCAACTATCCTATCCAACTCCAAACGTTAAATTCGCAATTCATGTCGACGCATCAAACACAGCCAAAGGGGCAGTCTTACAGCAACTTACGAAAAAAGGCTGGCAGCCATTGTTTTTTCATTCGCGAAAATTACACGATGCCGAAACCCGCTATAGCACTTACGATCGAGAATTATTAGTGGCCTATTCAGCCATTAAGCACTTCAAAAATGTTATCGAAGGTCGAGAATTTATTTTATTCTCCGACCACAAACCATTGACTTTTTCGTTACGCTAAAATTTGGACAATGCTTCGCCGAGACAACGCCGACACCTAGACTTCATCGCACAATACACGTCAGATATCCGGCACATTTCAGGAAAATGCAACATCGTAGCAGACGCGCTTTCACATATCGAACAAATCGACATCAGTAGCGCAATTGACTATGCTGCAATCGCCGATGCACAAACTCATGATGCGGAGTTAACGGCGCTAATTCAATCAAATTCAACATTGAATTTTCAAAAATTTCCAGTCTTTGGAACCGACAAAAATATTTTGTGCGATGTTTCAACCTGTACTCAGCGTCCGTACATTCCAGAATCATTCCGCAGACAAATATACGAATCGCACCATAACGTTTCTCATCCCGGCATTAGAGCGACAGCAAAACAAATCAGTAAAAAGTTTATTTGGCCTGCAATGAACCAGGAAATACGTTTTTGGGCTAAAAACTGCTTACAATGTCAAAGGTGTAAGGTAACAAAGCACGTTAAAAGCAAAATCGGTACGTACGAAGCGACCAGTAAACGATTTGATGAAATTCATATCGACTTCATAGGACCTTTACCACCATATGAAGATAATACGTATTGTTTAACAATGATCGATCGCTACACTCGCTGGCCCGAAACAAAACCAATACCGAACATCAAAGCCGAGACTATTGCTGACGCATTAATCAAAACATGGATAAGTCGTTTCGGTATACCATTAAGCATTGTGACCAATAGAGGCGCACAATTCGAATCAGCTCTATTTAACGAGCTATCCAAAACGCTCGGGTTTCAACATAAGCGCACCACAGCGTACAATCCAGCGTGCAATGGTTTAATCGAACGATGGCACCGTACACTCAAAGGTGCAATTATGTGTATAGCTAACAAACAATGGACAAGATCATTGCCAATCATTTTACTCGGCCTGAGAACATCATTTCGTGACGATTTCCAAAGCACGTCGGCCGAACTCGAGTATGGTCAAAACTTACGACTACCCGCGGATTTCATAGCACCAAGCAAATTTGTCAGTCAGTCCGAATTCGTCACGCAATTACGTAAGCAATTCAACGACATTCAACCTACCACGGCATCTCGACATGCCAAAGAGCAAGTATTTGTGTTCAAAGAATTATCAACATGCGAATTCGTATTAGTTATAACGGACGCTATTCGACATTCTCTACAACCGTCATACGAAGGACCATTCCAGGTTATAAAACGAAACGAACAATTCTTCACTCTTTTGATCAAAGACGTTGAATCTACGGTATCAATCAATCGACTTAAACCCTGTTTCATCGAGGTACCTCCAACCGACCAATGCACAGGCGCATCGGCAAAGTTAACACCCAAATCTAATCCAATATCGGAACCAACACGGCCAAGCGCTATAAAATCACCCAAACGAGTAACATTCTCGCCAAATATCAACGAACAAGTAAAGTCAAGGACGGGACGTGGGATAAACAAACCTATACGTTTCCTATAACGAGTATCGCTCACTTCAATCACTGGAGGTAGGATGGTGTGGCGGCACTCCAGTGTCAACGTCAATTTACACAATGCAACAAAACAAACAAATGGCGAAGCAATGTGATCAGCTTAAACACCAAGCTGCGACTGTTCCGCTCAAATGTTGAATCTGTGCTGTTGTATGGGTGCAGCACTTGGAAGGTGACCGCTACTATCACAAAAAGATTACAAACATTTGTAAATAGGTGCCTACGGAACATCATAAGGGTTTTCTGGCCTAACCGTATCTCTAACGAACATCTTTACCAGAGAACGGGTCAGGAACCAATAGGCACAACCATCCAACGACGGAAGTGGCAGTGGATTGGTCATACACTCCGAAAAGGCGACAGTTCCATAGCAAACTACGCAATGCAATGGAACCCGTTATCTCAGGATGGTAGAAGAACGGGTCGTCCGAGAAATACATGGCGCAGAACAGTTGAGGAGGAGGCACGGCAATTGGGGAAGAGTTGGAGAGAGCTGAAGCTCATTGCCAGGAACCGCACGCGATGGCGCGTAGGCGTAGTAGAGGCCCTAGGACCCATAAGGGGATACAGGACATAAAGAAGAAAAGAACAAAACAAACACTATGTGAGAAAATCAAACGAATGAACCTCACCGAAAATTGAACAAACGGACCTCAACGAAAGTCGAACAAACGAACCTTGCCGGAAGGAGGAAATTAATATCCACTTCCGATATCAACGGAGACGAGACGAGTCGACATCCATTTTGGTCTTATCATTATTTTCATTTTGTTTTTGTAGTTTTATTGATTATAAATATAAAAGTAATTTTTCTTGTTAAGTGTTACATTCCAAATAAATAGTCGTTAAAATAATTTAAATTGATCATTATTTCGAAACATCGCCTGATCCAGACCGATAACAAGACGTCCATACGTATACAACTCACATTTCAATTCTCATTTGCACCCGAATCCGCCTACAGGTTTCCTGATTGAGGTAAGTATATAGTATAGAATATGTACTAATTGTGCTGGCACTCATGCACGAACCATTGTGATTTTAAAACTGTAAAAAAATTTCAGTATACAAATTCAGTTATTCACAAATTTATAACAGAGAGATAAACCATAATGGGAGCAACTCTTTTAGTGATTCTCAAAATCTATATACAGCAAAACTTCAAAATTGGGACACTCCGTAAGTGGGACACCTCTTAATAGGGTTAGCCCTCGTGCCACCCTCGGAATTTATATACACAATACTCTCCACAACTGGGACAGGCCTAATTGGGACACCTCTCAAATGAGTTGCAGGTTTTCCTAGAAGCCCTGAAATCGGTACGCACCTCCTAAATGGGACAGTAGACGCAAAAATCAGCAAATTATGACTTCTCTAATTGGGACAGTTCTGAATTACATACATATGTACCAGCATATTTCGGATGTATTGTTCGCAGCTGCATCAAATGAATTTAAAAGGAAAGAATCCGCATTTCTTACAAATCCCATGATTGAATTTGTGCTGCAAAAATTTCAACTAAGTAAGAATTATTTTATTAGTCAGTTGGATATTTTGTTTGATTTGTTGGTGGGTGCCTCTAATTAAGTTGGTTACTTTTTTACAATTTCAATACTTTGACTTTCCTCAGGTATACATACATAACTTTCACTAATCACTATGTAAGCAACCACTTTTGACGTGACAACGTCTCACTACTCGGAATGTAGGACTATTATGTGAATATAAGACTTGTTCCTATGGAAATTCTGGGATCTGGCCAATATGGTCTGGGACATTTGGAACCAAGCCATTTCTCAAGGGATTCGTATGAAACTCGGAATGTAGGACTAATATGCGACTATAAGACTTGTTCCTATGGAAATTCTGGGATCTGGCCAATAGGGTCTGGGACTTTTGGAACCAAGCCATTTCTCAAGGGATTCGTATGAAACTCGGAATGTAGGACTAATATGTAACTATAAGACTTGTTCCTATGGAAATTCTGGGATCTGGCCAATAGGGTCTGGGATTTTTGGAACCAAGGCATTTCTTAAGGGATTCGTATGAAACTCGGAATGTAGGACTAATATGTGACTATGAGACTTGTTCCTATGGAGTTCCTATGGAAATTCTGGGATCTGGCCAATAGGGTCTGGGATTTTTGGAACCAAGCCATTTCTCAAGGGATTCGTATGAAACTTGGAATGTAGGACTAATATGTGACTATAAGACTTGTTCCTATGGAAATTCTGGGATCGGCCAAAAGGGTCTGGGATTTTTTGGAACCAAGCCATTTCTAAAGGGATTCGTATGAAACTCGCAATGTAGGACCAATATGTGACAATAAGACTTGTTCGTATGGAAATTCTGGGATCAGGCCAATAGGGTCTGGGATTTTTAAAACCAAGCCATTTCTCAAGGGATTCGTATGAAACTCGGAATGTAGGACTAATATGTGACTATAAGACTTGTTCCTATGGAAATTCTGGGATTTGGCAATAGGGTCTGGGATTTTTGGAACCAAGCCATTTCTCAAGGGATTCGTATGAAACTCGGAATGTATGACTAATATGTTACTATAAGACTTGTTCCTATGGAAATTCTGGGATCTGGCCAATAGGGTCTGGGATTTTTGGAACCAAGCCATTTATCAAGGGATTCGTATGAAACTCGGAATGTAGGACTAATATGTGACTATAAGACTTGTTCCTATGGAAATTCTGGGATTTGGCAATAGGGTCTGGGATTTTTGGAACCAAGCAATTTCTCAAGGGATTCGTATGAAACTCGGAATGTAGGACTAATATGTGACTATAAGACTTGTTCCTATGGAAATTCTGGGATTTGGCAATAGGGTCTGGGATTTTTGGAACCAAGCCATTTCTCAAGGGATTCGTATGAAATTCGGAATGTATGACTAATATGTGACTATAAGACTTGTTCCTATGGAAATTCTGGGATCTGGCCAATAGGGTCTGGGATTTTTAGAACCAAGCCATTTTTCAAGGGATTCGTATTAAACTCGGAATGTAGGACTAATATGTGACTATAAGACTTGTTCCTATGGAAATTCTGGGATCTGGCCAATAGGGTCTGGGATTTTTGGAACCAAGCCATTTCTCAAGGGATTCGTATGAAACTCGGAATATAGGACTAATATGTGACTATAAGACTTGTTCCTATGGAAATTCTGGGATCTGGCCAATAGGGTCTGGGATTTTTGGAACCAAGGCATTTCTCAAGGGATTCGTATGAAACTCGGAATGTAGGACTAATATGTGACTATAAGACTTGTTCCTATGGAAATTCTGGGATCTGGCCAATAGGGTCTGGGATTTTTGGAACCAAGCCATTTCTCAAGGGATTCGTATGAAATTCGGAATGTAGGACTAATATGTGACTATAAGACTTGTTCCTATTGAAATTCTGGGATCTGAACAATAGGGTCTGGGATTTTTGGAACCAAGCCATTTCTCAAGGGATTCGTATGAAACTCGGAATGTAGGACTATTATGTGAATATAAGACTTGTTCCTATGGAAATTCTGGGATCTGGCCAATAGGGTCTGGGACTTTTGGAACCAAGCCATTTCTCAAGGGATTCGTATGAAACTCGGAATGTAGGACTAATATGTAACTATAAGACTTGTTCCTATGGAAATTCTGGGATCTGTCCAATAGGGTCTGGGATTTTTGGAACCAAGCCATTTCTCAAGGGATTCGTATGAAACTTGGAATGTAGGACTAATATGTGACTATAAGACTTGTTCCTATGGAAATTCTGGGATCGGCCAAAAGGGTCTGGAATTTTTTGGAACCAAGCCATTTCTAAAGGGATTCGTATGAAACTCGCAATGTAGGACCAATATGTGACTATAAGACTTGTTCCTATGGAAATTCTGGGATCAGGCCAATAGGGTCTGGGATTTTTGGAACCAAGCCATTTCTCAAGGGATTCGTATGAAACTCGGAATGTAGGACTAATATGTGACTATAAGACTTGTTCCTATGGAAATTCTGGGATTTGGCAATAGGGTCTGGGATTTTTGGAACCAAGCCATTTCTCAAGGAATTCGTATGAAACTCGGAATGTATGACTAATATGTGACTATAAGACTTGTTCCTATGGAAATTCTGGGATCTGGCCAATAGGGTCTGGGATTTTTAGAACCAAGCCATTTCTCAAGGGATTCGTATGAAACTCGGAATGTAGGACTTACATGTGACTATAAGACTTGTTCCTATGGAAATTCTGGGATTTGGCAATAGGGTCTGGCATTTTTGGAACCAAGCCATTTCTCAAGGGATTCGTATGAAACTCGGAATGTAGGACTAATATGTGAATATAAGACTTGTTCCTATGGAAATTCTGGGATTTGGCAATAGGGTCTGGGATTTTTGGAACCAAGCCATTTCTCAAGGGATTCGTATGAAATTCGGAATGTAGGACTAATATGTGACTATAAGACTTGTTCCTATGGAAATTCTGGGATCTGGCCAAGAGGGTCTGGGATTTTTGGAACCAAGCCATTTCTCAAGGGATTCGTATGAAACTCGGAATGTAGGACTATTGAGTATAAGACTTGTTCCTATGGAAATTCTGGGATTTGGCAATATGGTCTGGGATTTTTGGAACCAAGGCATTTCTCAAGGGATTCGTATGAAACTCGGAATGTAGGACTAATATGTGACTATAAGACTTGTTCCTATGGAAATTCTGGGATCTGGCCAATAGGGTCTGGGATTTTTGGAACCAAGGTATTTCTCAAGGGATTCGTATGAAACTCGGAATGTAGGACTAATATGTGAATATAAGACTTGTTCCTATGGAAATTCTGGGATCTGGCCAATAGGGTCTGGGACTTTTGGAACCAAGCCATTTCTCAAGGGATTCGTATGAAACTCGGAATGTAGGACTAATATGTGACTATAAGACTTGTTCCTATGGAGTTCCTATGGAAATTCTTGGATCTGGCCAATAGGGTCTGGGATTTTTGGAACCAAGCCATTTCTCAAGGGATTCGTATGAAACTCGGAATTTAGGACTAATATGTGACTATAAGACTTGTTCCTATGGAAATTCTGGGATTTGGCAATATGGTCTGGGATTTTTGGAACCAAGCCATTTCTCAAGGGATTCGTATGAAACTCGGAATGTAGCACTAATATGTGAATATAAGACTTGTTCCTATGGAAATTCTGGGATCTGGCCAATAGGGTCTGGGATTTTTGGAACCAAGCCATTTCTCAAGGGATTCGTATGAAATTCGGAATGTAGGACTAATATGTGACTATAAGACTTGTTCCTATGGAAATTCTGGGATCTGGCCAATAGGGTCTGGGATTTTTGGAACCAGGCCATTTCTCAGGGGATTCGTGTGAAACTCGGAATGTAGGACTAATATGTGACTATAAGACTTGTCCCTATGGAAATTCTGGGATCTGGCCAATAGGGTCTGGGATTTTTGGAACCAAGCCATTTCTCAAGGGATTCGTATGAAACTCGGAATGTAGGACCAATATGTGACTATAAGACTTGTTCCTATGGAAATTCTAGGATCAGGCCAATAGGGTCTGGGATTTTTGGAACCAAGCCCTTTCTCAAGGGATTCGTATGAAACTCGGAATGTAGGACTAATATGTGACTATAAGACTTGTTCCTATGGAAATTCTGGGATCTGGCCAATAGGGTCTGGGATTTTTGGAACCAAGCCATTTCTCAAGGGATTCGTATGAAAATCAGAATGTAGGACTAATATGTGACTATAAGACTTGTTCCTATGGAAATTCTGGGATCTGGCCAATAGGGTCTGGGATTTTTGGAACCAAGCCATTTCTCAAGGGATTCGTGTGAAACTCGGAATGTAGGACCAATATGTGCGTATAAGACTTGTTCCTATGGAAATTCTGGGATCTGGCCAATAGGGTCTGGGATTTTTGGAACCAAGGCATTTCTCAAGGAATTCGTATGAAACTCGGAATGTAGGACTAATATGTGACTATAAGACTTGTTCCTATGGAAATTCTGGGATCTGGCCAATAGGGTCTGGGATTTTTGGAACCAAGGCATTTCACAAGGGATTCGTATGAAACTCGGAATGTAGGACTAATATGTGACTATAAGACTTGTTCCTATGGAAATTCTGGGATCTGGCCAAAAGGGTCTGGGATTTTTGGAACCAAGCCATTTCTCAAGGGATTCGTATGAAACTCGGAATGTAGGACTAATATGTGACTATAAGACTTGTTACTATGGAAATTCTGGGATCTGGCCAATAGGGTCTGGGATTTTTGGAACCAAGCCATTTCTCAAAGGATTCGTATGAAATTCGGAATGTAGGACTAATAAGTGACTATAAGACTTGTTCCTATGGAAATTCTGGGATCTGGCCAATAGGGTCTGGGATTTTTGGAACCAAGCCATTTCTCAAGGGATTCGTATGAAACTCGGAATGTAGGACTAATATGTGAATATAAGACTTGTTCCTATGGAAATTCTGGGATCTGGCCAATAGGGTCTTGGACTTTTGGAACCAAACCATTTCTCAAGGGATTCGTATGAAACTCGGAATGTAGGACTAATATGTGACTATAAGACTTGTTCCTATGGAGTTCCTATGGAAATTCTTGGATCTGGCCAATAGGGTCTGGGATTTTTGGAACCAAGCCATTTCTCAAGGGATTCGTATGAAACTCGGAATGTAGGACTAATATGTGACTATAAGACTTGTTCCTATGGAAATTCTGGGATCGGCCAAAAGGGTCTGGAATTTTTTGGAACCAAGCCATTTCTAAAGGGATTCGTATGAAACTCGCAATGTAGGACCAATATGTGACTATAAGACTTGTTCCTATGGAAATTCTGGGATCAGGCCAATAGGGTCTGGGATTTTTGGAACCAAGCCATTTCTCAAGGGATTCGTATGAAACTCGGAATGTAGGACTAATATGTGACTATAAGACTTGTTCCTATGGAAATTCTGGGATTTGGCAATAGGGTCTGGGATTTTTGGAACCAAGCCATTTCTCAAGGGATTCGTATGAAACTCGGAATGTAGGACTAATATGTGACTATAAGACTTGTTCCTATGGAAATTCTGGGATCTGGCCAATAGGGTCTGGGATTTTTGGAACCAAGGTATTTCTCAAGGGATTCGTATGAAACTCGGAATGTAGGACTAATATGTGAATATAAGACTTGTTCCTATGGAAATTCTGGGATCTGGCCAAAAGGGTCTGGGACTTTTGGAACCAAGCCATTTCTCAAGGGATTCGTATGAAACTCGGAATGTAGGACTAATATGTGACTATAAGACTTGTTCCTATGGAGTTCCTATGGAAATTCTTGGATCTGGCCAATAGGGTCTGGGATTTTTGGAACCAAGCCATTTCTCAAGGGATTCGTATGAAACTCGGAATTTAGGACTAATATGTGACTATAAGACTTGTTCCTATGGAAATTCTGGGATTTGGCAATATGGTCTGGGATTTTTGGAACCAAGCCATTTCTCAAGGGATTCGTATGAAACTCGGAATGTAGCACTAATATGTGAATATAAGACTTGTTCCTATGGAAATTCTGGGATCTGGCCAATAGGGTCTGGGATTTTTAGAACCAAGCCATTTCTCAAGGGATTCGTATGAAACTCGGAATGTAGGACTTACATGTGACTATAAGACTTGTTCCTATGGAAATTCTGGGATTTGGCAATAGGGTCTGGCATTTTTGGAACCAAGCCATTTCTCAAGGGATTCGTATGAAACTCGGAATGTAGGACTAATATGTGAATATAAGACTTGTTCCTATGGAAATTCTGGGATTTGGCAATAGGGTCTGGGATTTTTGGAACCAAGCCATTTCTCAAGGGATTCGTATGAAATTCGGAATGTAGGACTAATATGTGACTATAAGACTTGTTCCTATGGAAATTCTGGGATCTGGCCAAGAGGGTCTGGGATTTTTGGAACCAAGCCATTTCTCAAGGGATTCGTATGAAACTCGGAATGTAGGACTATTGAGTATAAGACTTGTTCCTATGGAAATTCTGGGATTTGGCAATATGGTCTGGGATTTTTGGAACCAAGGCATTTCTCAAGGGATTCGTATGAAACTCGGAATGTAGGACTAATATGTGACTATAAGACTTGTTCCTATGGAAATTCTGGGATCTGGCCAATAGGGTCTGGGATTTTTGGAACCAAGGTATTTCTCAAGGGATTCGTATGAAACTCGGAATGTAGGACTAATATGTGAATATAAGACTTGTTCCTATGGAAATTCTGGGATCTGGCCAAAAGGGTCTGGGACTTTTGGAACCAAGCCATTTCTCAAGGGATTCGTATGAAACTCGGAATGTAGGACTAATATGTGACTATAAGACTTGTTCCTATGGAGTTCCTATGGAAATTCTTGGATCTGGCCAATAGGGTCTGGGATTTTTGGAACCAAGCCATTTCTCAAGGGATTCGTATGAAACTCGGAATTTAGGACTAATATGTGACTATAAGACTTGTTCCTATGGAAATTCTGGGATTTGGCAATATGGTCTGGGATTTTTGGAACCAAGCCATTTCTCAAGGGATTCGTATGAAACTCGGAATGTAGCACTAATATGTGAATATAAGACTTGTTCCTATGGAAATTCTGGGATCTGGGCAATAGGGTCTGGGACTTTTGGAACCAAGCCATTTCTCAAGGGATTCGTATGAAACTCGGAATGTAGGACTAATATGTGACTATAAGACTTGTTCCTATGGAAATTCTGGGATCTGGCCAATAGGGTCTGGGATTTTTGGAACCAAGTCATTTCTCAAGGGATTCGTATGAAACTTAGAATGTAGGACTAATATGTGACTATAAGACTTGTTCCTATGGAAATTCTGGGATCTGGCCAATAGGGTCTGGGATTTTTGGAACCAAGCCATTTCTCAAGGGATTCGTATGAAACTCGGAATGTAGGACCAATATGTGACTATAAGACTTGTTCCTATGGAAATTCTAGGATCAGGCCAATAGGGCCTGGGATTTTTGGAACCAAGCCCTTTCTCAAGGGATTCGTATGAAACTCGGAATGTAGGACTAATATGTGACTATAAGACTTGTTCCTATAGAAATTCTGGGATCTGGCCAATATGGTCTGGGATTTTTGGAACCAAGCCATTTCTCAAGGGATTCGTATGAAACTCGGAATGTAGGACTAATATGTGACTATAAGACTTGTTCCTATGGAAATTCTGGGATCTGGCCAATAGGGTCTGGGATTTTTGGAACCAAGCCATTTCTCAAGGGATTCGTGTAAAACTCGGAATGTAGGACTAATATGTGACTATAAGACTTGTTCCTATGGAAATTCTGGGATCTGGCCAATAGGGTCTGGGATTTTTGGAACCAAGCCATTTCTCAAGGGATTCGTATGAAACTCGGAATGTAGGACCAATATGTGAGTATAAGACTTGTTCCTATGGAAATTCTGGGATCTGGCCAATAGGGTCTGGGATTTTTGGAACCAAGGCATTTCTCAAGGGATTCGTATGAAACTCGGAATGTAGGACTAATATGTGACTATAAGACTTGTTCCTATGGAAATTCTGGGATCTGGCCAATAGGGTCTGGGATTTTTGGAACCAAGGCATTTCTCAAGGGATTCGTATGACTAATATGTGACTATAAGACTTGTTCCTATGGAAATTCTGGGATCTGGCCAATAGGGTCTGGGATTTTTGGAACCCAGCCATTTCTCAAGGGATTCGTATGAAATTCTGAATGTAGGACTAATATGTGACTATAAGACTTGTTCCTATGGAAATTCTGGGATCTGGCCAATAGGGTCTGGGATTTTTGGAACCAAGCCATTTCTCAAGGGATTCGTATGAAACTCGGAATGTAGGACTAATATGTGAATATAAGACTTGTTCCTATGGAAATTCTGGGATCTGGCCAATAGGGTCTGGGACTTTTGGAACCAAGCCATTTCTCAAGGGATTCGTATGAAACTCGGAATGTAGGACTAATATGTGACTATAAGACTTGTTCCTATGGCGTTCCTATGGAAATACTTGGATCTGGCCAATAGGGTCTGGGATTTTTGGAACCAAGCCATTTCTCAAGGGATTCGTATGAAACTCGGAATGTAGGACTAATATGTGACTATAAGACTTGTTCCTATGAAAATTCTGGGATCTGGCCAATAGGGTCTGGGATTTTTGGAACCAAGCCATTTCTCAAGGGATTCGTATGAAATTCGGAATGTAGGACTAATATGTGACTATAAGACTTGTTCCTATGGAAATTCTGGGATCTGGCCAATAGGGTCTGGGATTTTTGGAACCAGGCCATTTCTCAGGGGATTCGTGTGAAACTCGGAATGTAGGACTAATATGTGACTATAAGACTTGTCCCTATGGAAATTCTGGGATCTGGCCAATAGGGTCTGGGATTTTTGGAACCAAGCCATTTCTCAAGGGATTCGTATGAAACTCGGAATGTAGGACCAATATGTGACTATAAGACTTGTTCCTATGGAAATTCTAGGATCAGGCCAATAGGGTCTGGGATTTTTGGAACCAAGCCCTTTCTCAAGGGATTCGTATGAAACTCGGAATGTAGGACTAATATGTGACTATAAGACTTGTTCCTATGGAAATTCTGGGATCTGGCCAATAGGGTCTGGGATTTTTGGAACCAAGCCATTTCTCAAGGGATTCGTATGAAAATCAGAATGTAGGACTAATATGTGACTATAAGACTTGTTCCTATGGAAATTCTGGGATCTGGCCAATAGGGTCTGGGATTTTTGGAACCAAGCCATTTCTCAAGGGATTCGTATGAAACTCGGAATGTAGGACTAATATGTGACTATAAGACTTGTTACTATGGAAATTCTGGGATCTGGCCAATAGGGTCTGGGATTTTTGGAACCAAGCCATTTCTCAAAGGATTCGTATGAAATTCGGAATGTAGGACTAATAAGTGACTATAAGACTTGTTCCTATGGAAATTCTGGGATCTGGCCAATAGGGTCTGGGATTTTTGAAACCAAGCCATTTCTCAAGGGATTCGTATGAAACTCGGAATGAAGGACTAATATGTGAATATAAGACATGTTCCTATGGAAATTCTGGGATCTGGCCAATAGGGTCTTGGACTTTTGGAACCAAGCCATTTCTCAAGGGATTCGTATGAAACTCGGAATGTAGGACTAATATGTGACTATAAGACTTGTTCCTATGGAGTTCCTATGGAAATTCTTGGATCTGGCCAATAGGGTCTGGGATTTTTGGAACCAAGCCATTTCTCAAGGGATTCGTATGAAACTCGGAATGTAGGACTAATATGTGACTATAAGACTTGTTCCTATGGAAATTCTGGGATTTGGCAATAGGGTCTGGGATTTTTGGAACCAAGCCATTTCTCAAGTGATTCGTATGAAACTCGGAATGTAGGACTTATATGTGACTATAAGACTTGTTCCTATGGAAATTCTGGGATTTGGCAATAGGGTCTGGGATTTTTGGAACCAAGCCATTTCTCAAGGGATTCGTATGAATCTCGGAATGTAGGACTAATATGTGACTATAAGACTTGTTCCTATGGAAATTCTGGGATTTGGCAATAGGGTCTGGGATTTTTGGAACCAAGCCATTTCCCAAGGGATTCGTATGAAACTCGGAATGTAGGACTAATATGTGACTATAAGACTTGTTCCTATGGAAATTCTGGGATCTGGCCAATAGGGTCTGGGATTTTTGGAAACAAGCCATTTCTCAAGGGATTCGTGTGAAACTCGGCATGTAGGACTAATATGTGACTAAAAGACTTGTTCCTATGGAAATTCTGGGATCTGGCCAATAGGGTCTGGGATTTTTGGAACCAAGCCATTTCTCAAGGGATTCGTATGAAACTCGGAATGTAGAACTAATATGTGACTATAAGACTTGTTCCTATGGAAATTCTGGGATCTGGACAATAGGATCTGGGATTTTTGGAACCAAGCCATTTCTCAAGGGATTCGTATGGAACTCGGAATGTAGCACTAATATGTGAATATAAGACTTGGCCTAAGGAAATTCTGGGATCTGGGCAATAGGATCTGGGATTTTTGGAACCAAGCCATTTCTCAAGGGATTCGTATGGAACTCGGAATGTAGCACTAATATGTGAATATAAGACTTGGCCTATGGAAATTCTGGGATCTGGGCAATAGGGTCTGGGACTTTTGGAACCAAGCCATTTCTCAAGGGATTCGTATGAAACTCGGAATGTAGGACTAATATGTGACTATAAGACTTGTTCCTATGGAAATTCTGGGATCTGGCCAATAGGGTCTGGGATTTTTGGAACCAAGGCATTTCTCAAGGGATTCGTATGAAACTCGGATGTAGGACTAATATGTGACTATAAGACTTGTTCCTATGGAAATTCTGGGATCTGGCCAATAGGGTCTGGGATTTTTGGAACCAAGCCATTTCTCAAGGGATTCGTATGAAACTCGGAATGTAGGACCAATATGTGACTATAAGACTTGTTCCTATGGAAATTCTAGGATCAGGCCAATAGGGCCTGGGATTTTGGGAACCAAGCCCTTTCTCAAGGGATTCGTATGAAACTCGGAATGTAGGACTAATATGTGACTATAAGACTTGTTCCTATGGAAATTCTGGGATCTGGCCAATAGGGTCTGGGATTTTTGGAACCAAGCCATTTCTCAAGGGATTCGTATGAAAATTGGAATTTAGGACTAATATGTGACTATAAGACTTGTTCCTATGGAAATTCTGGGATCTGACCAATAGGGTCTGGGATTTTTGGAACCAAGCCATTTCTCAAGGGATTCGTGTGAAACTCGGAATGTAGGACTAATATGTGACTATAAGACTTGTTCCTATGGAAATTCTGGGATCTGGCCAATAGGGTCTGGGATTTTTGGAACCAAGCCATTTCTCAAGGGATTCGTATGAAACTCGGAATTTAGGACCAATATGTGAGTATAAGACTTGTTCCTATGGAAATTCTGGGATCTGGCCAATAGGGTCTGGGATTTTTGGAACCAAGGCATTTCTCAAGGGATTCGTATGAAACTCGGAATGTAGGACTAAGACTTGTTCCTATGGAAATTCTGGGATCTGGCCAATAGGGTCTGGGATTTTTGGAACCAAGCCATTTCTCAAGGGATTCGTATGAAACTCGGAATGTAGGACTAATATGTGACTATAAGACTTGTTCCTATGGAAATTCTGGGATCTGGCCAATAGAGTCTGGGATTTTTGGAACCAAGCCATTTCTCAAGGGATTCGTATGAAACTCGGAATGTAGGACCAATATGTGAGTATAAGACTTGTTCCTATGGAAATTCTGGGATCTGGCCAATAGGGTCTGGGATTTTTGGAACCAAGGCATTTCTCAAGGGATTCGTATGAAACTCGGAATGTAGGAGTAATATGTGACTATAAGACTTGTTCCTATGGAAATTCTGGGATCTGGCCAATAGGGTCTGTGATTTTTGGAACCAAGGCATTTCTCAAGGGATTCGTATGAAACTCGGAATGTAGGACTAATATGTGACTATAAGACTTGTTCCTAAGGAAATTCTGGGATCTGGCCAATAGGGTCTGGGATGTTTGGAACCAAGCCATTTCTCAAGGGATTCGTATGAAACTCGGAATGTAGGACTAATATGTGACTATAAGACTTGTTCCTATGGAAATTCTGGGATCTGGCCAATAGGGTCTGGGATTTTTGGAACCAAGCCATTTCTCAAGGGATTCGTATGAAATTCGGAATGTAGGACTAATATGTGACTATAAGACTTGTTCCTATGGAAATTCTGGGATCTGGCCAATAGGGTCTGGGATTTTTGGAACCAAGCCATTTCTCAAGTGATTCGTATGAAACTCGGAATGTAGGACTAATATGTGAATATAAGACTTGTTCCTATGGAAATACTGGGATCTGGCCAATAGGGTCTGGGACTTTTGGAACCAAGCCATTTCTCAAGGGATTCGTATGAAACTCGGAATGTAGGACTAATATGTGACTATAAGACTTGTTCCTATGGAGTTCCTATGGAAATTCTTGGACCTGGCCAATAGGGTCTGGGATTTTTGGAACCAAGCCATTTCTCAAGGGATTCGTATGAAACTCGGAATGTAGGATTAATATGTGACTATAATTTTAATTTAATCGTAATATTGGCCACAACGTCAAAGAATTTGTTGGTCAAAAATTCACTTTTCAGCCAATGCATTAAAGAAAAATCGACTGCGCATTTTACGCAGCTACTTAAAATGGGATGCAAACAGCAAAATGTAAATGTCAAATTGTCGCCCTAAAAGCAGACTGTAAGTCGGTTCAAAATATAGCCGCAATTTCGTGCTGCGACTGCCTGCCATTTTTTTGTACAGCAAAGCTGCGAATTCTTTACCGCAGCCGTAGTGATAGTCTCTGTTCATTTTCTATCGTTCCTCTGCTCTGCTCGATACAGTGCTGCAAGCTTCCTTGCAACTTTTTCTTTTTCTTTTCGCTTATCTTATCCTTAGTCATGTTTACAGTAACTAGAGTAAATAACTCTTCGATCAATTACAGAAGAGAGAGAACCATGCAAAAGAAATTTAATGATGAATAATTGGCCTGCATGTATCAAAGCGAAATTCTTCTCTTTTCAATTTTATTTCCCTTAAAATTTATTTTATATTACTCAATTTTTTTATAAATTGAATAACTCTTTGATCTATTACAGAAGGGAGAGAACCATGCAAAAGAAATTTAATCACGAATAATTGGCCTGCATGTTTCAAAGCGACATTCTTAGCATACCATTTCGATGCAGTGGTTAGTGCTGCTCACTTCTCTTCTCTTCAAATTTAATTTAAAATAACTCAAATTTTTTTATGAGTTGAAACCAAAAGCTGATTACTCTGTTTATGCAGCCACTTCACAGTTAGTGGTTATGAACATTAAAATTCGCTGATAAATAATTTAAATATAATGTGATGTGATGATGATGTATGTGATGAACTACTGTGCAAGTCGTAGGACTTGTATTTAGTATTGACATTTTTTTAATATATCCGTCCGTGTTTATGTCCCACAGACAACAAGATCTTTGTTTTCTTTTCTTTCGTCCCAGACAGACGTTGTCACGCTTAAAACCCACGGCCGTGTCTTCGACACAGCCTACCCTGCTCTTTTTTTGTAGGATGTATAAACAATATAAAGAAACGGATATAAACAAAAAATTAGAAATCATAAAATGTTACGAGGATGATAAATAAGTGTGCGGAGGCTAGCAGAGAAGTGTAGTGTAAGAAAAAGTCAGATACAGCGTATCCTTAAATCTAAAGAAATTGTTAAAAGAAAACGGCCATGAAACGCATAAAATAACAACTTGTAACTTGGATCGTACATGTGAATAGTGCCCGTTAACTCGTGGAAAAAATTTTCCTGTGACCGGACTATGCTTCAAACGAAAGCCCTAAATCCTGAATCCCTAATCGCTGAAGTCTTGAAGCTTGATAATTTTCAAGCATCTAACGGTTAGTTGGACAAATTTGGGAAGCGTCACAAATATGATTTTCACATTCTTAGTGGAAAAGGCTCTTATGTATACATGGATGCGTTAATTCCTTCAGAGCATCAATCAGCAAAATTTGTGAAGGATACGACCCCAAAAAAGTGTACAATTTGGACAGAACAGAATTATTCTTCAGAGCCACTCCATCTAAGTCCTTAACTCTTCGAAGTGAGAAGTAAGTTGGTGGTAAGCAGCCTGAAGAGAGAATAACTGTTGCTCTTCTGTGTAGTACTCTTGGTAAAACAGAACAGCTCTTGTTTATTGGTATGGCGGTGGCAAGCTTTTAAGAAATTTTTTTTTTTCAATCTTTTCATAAATTGTCCAGAATTTTATATAGTATACTCCTTCACTTTTGAAAACGAAAACGAACCCGTCATATTTTACAATGGAAAAGCGCACATTTGCCCGGTTGAGAAAATTGAGAAATAAAAAGAAATAAAAAATAAATGAAAAAATAAAACGAAATCTTTAAATGGAGAATTGACTAAAACAAAATTTTCGGCTAATCCACATTAAAGCTTATCTAGCTTCTTATTCCATCTTTGGGGACGATGGCTCCGTCCATGCATGTCCGCATATTGAATTCATTTGAAACCAAACAAAGATTTCAATCCGCTTCAAAAATGTATTTTTCAACAAAGAAAAAACCTAAACTTTGGTTGCCGACAAATACGGGAAGGTGTGTGTTACTGGACCGCCGTCAAAAAAAGTGCTCTGGATCGTGGTAGGGGATGTTTAATATTAATATTCGGCGCGACAGACCTTTGCGGTCCAAGGCCTAGCTTCTCGCGACCATGTTGTGCATGTTTATTTTTGGACACAAATTAAAGGACCTTCAATTTAAGGCCGGATCCGAATGGCGAATTGAGAGGCTTTCCGTGACAAGTTATTACTCTCGGATCGTTTGTCACATTGTCACCCATTCGCGAGAGGTGGGACATAGTAAAAAATACTTTTGGTGTTACTGGGATTCGAACCACGAACCCCTGCTTAGTAGCCATGCGCTTTTACACTTAGCCACGGCGCCCACGAAGGGGATGTTTGGGTGTGCCAAAATTTCTTAAAACAGAAAATCAAGATATTAATGGTCTGATACATCCGCTACATAAAATGCAGTGTAAAATAAAGTGACCACATTTTCATTGAGACGAAGCGGGACAAATGGGATGAAATGAGAATTACAATTTAGTTATATATATTTTATTGTATACATTCATATACTTGTACAAAAATGTATTTATTATTAATTATTGGTAACTATAAAAATATTTGTAAAAAATAATAATTTGAACATCATGATTTTTAATCAAATTAAATTTTTTATTAAAAAAAAAATTATGATTTTCTTTCACGGTCATATTTTTGATCCGAGTGAATACTTTGCAATAGTTTCGGATCATTTATTAAAATGTCGTGAAATATTTCACATGAATTGGTCAAATTATATTTTACACTTAATATAGATTTTAAAGTTTTAATGATCAACTGCGTTTTTTCAGTTGTCCATATTTTATTGATACTAGAAACAACACGTTCAGTTGCTGCATTTGTTCCTGGAAGGGATAGCGCGAATTCTACAATTTTCAAAATATTTTGATAAGAAATATTAGCTGTATTTTATTTGAATTCGAATTGGGAATTGCAACAACAATTACACTGACGAATTCCTTCTTTGGAATTTAAAAACTTGCTGCTTTTATTTGGATTCCGAATCCGAATTCGAATGTCAAAACCAGCCAAACAGCAGGTTTTCAAATTCCAAAGAAGGAATTCGACAGTGCAATTGTTGCTGTAATGTCGCCCAATGAAAATTTTTAATATCTTGGAACTGAACTGTCCATTTTTCAAGATATTCCAAGTAGTTATTATAAAAATTTTTGACATGTTTCAGAAAATCAGGTCGTTTAATGGCACCTTGTATTTCCAAGCTAGTGATGTCTTTTCAAATAATTAAAGGAATGTAATCGTTATAAATTCTTTCTCGTAATTTTGTTATTAAATTATTGATTTCATTTGACACTTTCGTAATTGAAATTTTGTCCCCTTCAATAATTTTCACAGCTTTGTGAAATAATGTAGCTTGGTTGTGGATGAACTGAAGCCAAATTTTTGATGTGTCATTTTCAGAAAAGAGCTGCAATATTCTTGGACATTATCTTGTGATAAAAAGTATGATTTTAATGGTTCGTATATTTTTAAAATAATTTCTACTGCTGGTAAAAGAGCTAGCCATCGTGTTTTGCTGTAACCAAGAATTCTTTTATATTCGATTACTGCGCTTTCACAAAAATCCTTCAAACTTTCAACACGCACAGTATATATACAAAAATACGAATAAATTTTTGCAATAATATTTTCAACATCAACAATCAACTGGAAGTATGTCAGATGCTGTTTGAATAGTATTATGTAGAATGTGCGCTGCACAACCTACTCAAATAATTTTTTGGTTCAAATGTTCGTTAAGTTTCGTAAAAACGTTATTGATGCCTGTCACATGAGCTATGAAGTCAGTCAATAAACACTACTCAAACGATCAACACTTGCGTATCACTGTCTCGTTACATGGTGTCAGATGTGGGGTGAAGTGAAAAAAATGCAGTAAAATAGTGCTGTAAAGAATAAAGAAAGTGTTTAAATAAGTTAAATTGGCTCAAAAATAAAAGCATACAAATAAAGTAATGCAAAATAAAAATAAATTTCTAAGAAAAAAGTTCACTTGAAAGATCTTGTTACGATACGCAAGCGCGAGTGCAACGGTAAAAGAAAATAAAAAAAGTCTAGACACAAATAAAAAGAAAACGAGTTCAAGTGTGTAAGTGTCTAAGATACAGACAAGAAAATCAACGCAATAACAATGAGCGGAATTAAGCCACCAAAACAGCTGCATGTAAATGGTGATGTCGACATGGCGGTTGAATGGACGGAATGGCTAGAAATGTATGAGAATTATTCAATTGCTGCCAAAATAAGTGCAGAATCAGCGGAAGTACAAGCAGAAAATTTTTTATTTGGATTCCGAATAATTGGACGCGACGCTTTAAAAGTGCTAAATAATTTGGGACTTACTGATGCAGAAAAAAAAAGAGGTTAACACAATGAAAACCAAATTGAAAGAACATTTCGCACCACCTAAAAACAAAACGTATGAAAGATGCCAGTACCATCGTATTAAGAAGCGCCAAACGAAAGTTTTGAGGATTTTTTACAAAAATTTTAACGCAAATCAAAAAATGTAGTTATCCAGCCAATGTTCAAGAAGAATTTATGATGGACCAAATCGTGGTCGGAATTTATTATGAACAGACGCGGCAAAAATTATGGACTGAAGAAGATCTCAATTTTGTTAAAGCAAAGAAGATTTGCAGAGCTGCTGAAAGAGCTGAAAAACAAATGCATGAGCTGCAAGGCGAACCTAGTGTGAACGCGGTTACTAAAGAATTTGATTGCAAAAGATGTGGCAAAAAGCATGGCCCAAAAAATTGTCCAGCTTACAAAAAGGTATGTAAGGGCCGACAGGGTCATTTTAAAATAATGTGTAAATCAAAGAAAGCTCAAGAACAAAATAATTCCAAGCAAGATCAATCAGAAAAAAATAAAAAATACAAGTCCAGAAACAAAATATATAAAAATGTAAACACGTTAGGTGAAGATTCGGAATCAGAATTAGATGACACGTCATATCCTGAGTACAAAGCATTAAGTGGAGATGATAAATGGGTAGAAAAACTGGAAATTGGTTCGAGCACGTTGAAAGTTAAATTAGACACTGGAGCAGAGTGTAATGTATTGCCAAGACAACAAGCGGAGGAATTGAATTTAAAAATTGAAAAATCAGCTACCAAGAGGTTATTAACATACAATAACGAAAGCGTCTCAGTAGTAGGTGAAGCAAAGGCGTTCTGTAAAGCGAAAAATAAAATAGAGAAAGTTAATTTCAAAATTATTGACAGTAAGCTTTCGCCTATACTGGGCAGACAAATGTGCGAAAAATTTGGATTCATCATACGAGTACATGAAGTATCAGCAAAGAAGGCGGAACCTGATAAAATCAATATAGGTTTCTGCAAAAACTTTGAATATGAAATAGACTTCATAGAACATCCAAAATTTAAAATTATACCTCCAAGAAGAATACCACATGCTTTGCGAGATAAAGTCAAAGTTGAGTTAGACAAAATGGTAAACATGGGAATTATTGAACTAGTAACAAAACCAACACCAGCAGTAAACCCAATAGTTGTAGTAAATAAAGGCAACAAAATTCGAATATGTCTGGACCCAACAGACTTAAATAAAAACATAAAGCGAAGACATTATCCACTGAAAACAGTAGAAGAAATTGCAGCACGAGTAAAAGGAGCCAAATATTTCACAAAATTAAATTGTCAAAAGGGACTTTGGCAGATTCGTGTGTCAAAGCGAACGTCTGAGTACTTAACATTCGCAACGCCATGGGGTCGTTACTGTTTTAAGCGACTTCCATTTGGAATATCTTCGGCACCCAAAATATTTTCTGAAATAATGAATAGTACGCTGCAAGGAATAGAGAACTGTGAGACAGCAATGGATGACATCTTTATGTTTGCTGAAAATAAAGAAAAATTACAAAAAATAACTAAAAAAGTAACTGAAAGGCTAACGCAAGCAGGATTTACTCTAAACAAAGATAAATGTGAGTATACTAGGAAAAGGGTTAAATTTCTTGGGCATATATTCACACAAAATGGTTGTGAGGCTGATAGTGACAAAATCGAAGCAATTAAGCGATTGAAAACGCCAACAAATGTCAAAGAGCTACAACGTTTGCTTGGTATGGTAACGTATCTCAATAAGTTTATCCCAAATTTGTCTGACTTAACGGAACCATTAAGAAAATTACTTCATGAAGACACAGCATGGTATTGGGAACATGAACAACAAATAGCGATCGAAAATATCAAAAAAACATTAACAACGACACCTGTATTAAAGTACTACGATGTCAACAAAAATGTCAAATTGTCAGTAGATGCTAGTTCAAAGGCAATGGGAGCGTGTTTGCTACAAGATAATCAACCAGTAGCATACGCCACAAGAGCATTTACAGAGAGTCAGCAAAATAGCCCACAAATTGAAAAAGAAGCAATGGCCATAAGATTTGCATGCCAGAGGTTTCATGAATATATTTATGGCAAAAACCTAGAAATTGAGACAGATCATAAGCCCTTGGAGACCATTTTTAAGAAAGCCATCCATAAAGCACCGATAAGACTACAACAAATATTATTAGAAGTAATACCATACTCACCAAAAATATACTATAAAAAAGAGACTCAAATACCAATAGCAGATATATTGAGCCGAGATTGTGAACAAAATGAACAACATGAGCCAGAAAAAGAGCAATATTCCGTGCAACTGATACTTTCGTTTACTGATGAAGCAAAGAAACGATTCGTTAAATCAACGCAGGATGATCTTGAACTGCAGCTATTAAAAGAAATAGTAAGGAAAGGTTGGCTGGAGGACGATAAAAAATTACCAGAAGCAGTTAAAAAGTATGCAAACTTCAAGGAAGAAATAACATTTGATGAAGGTCTACTTTTTAAGGGTACTAAAGTAATAGTTCCGAAAGCCAAAATACCTAAAATTATCAAGGACGTACACGCAGGACATGCAGGAATTAACAGCTCTTTAGCTAGAGCGCGACAATCATTATATTGGTACGGTCAGAGCAGCGACATAAAAAACTATGTTGAAAAGTGCGCAGTCTGCCAGCGAACACAAAAAAACAACATTCGCGAACCACTATTGCAAAAAACTGTTTCAGAATATCCATTTCAACTAGTGTCGACGGATATATTTAAATTTAAAGGACACGAATATTTACTGAAAGCAGATTATTATTCAGGATTTATGGACTTCAGAAAACTTAAATCATCAAATTTATTAGAAGTGATACTATTCTTGCGTATGTGGTTTGCAACGCATGGTATTCCAGAAACTTTGGAGTCTGATGGTGGACCGCAATTTACACCAAGAAAATTTGCAGAATTTGCGACTGAATGGAAGTTCAATCATCGAATTTCTAGTCCACATTATCCAAAATCCAATTCCAACGGATTTGCTGAAAGAAACGTGCAAACGGCAAAGAATTTATTAAAAAAATGTTACTTGGATAACACAGTTTATCTAGCGCTACTGATGTTACGTAATACACCGAGAAATGACATATTAAAATCGGCGTGCCAAAGATTATTCAGCAGACAGACACGAACAACAATTCCACTAGCCATAAATAAACTTAAGACACAAGTTGTCGAGAACGTTTCTGAAGAACTTAAGAAACTTCGCATCGAACAAAAAAGGTACTATGACATTACCATCAGAGCCACTAAAAAAGCAGGATAAAGTACGTATGCAGAGAGGCCATCGTGAGTGGCAAGGAGCGACCGTGGTCGAGCAGTCAAATTATCCAAGGTCTGTCATTGTTGAAACAGATGAAGGTAACAGATATGAAGTCAGTCAATAAACACTACTCCAACGATCAACACTTGCGTATCACTGTCTCGTTACAATGCCTCTTCTAGCTTTTCCACCAATAATGTGTTATCCGCACAATAGGCAATAATTTTATTGTTTAAATTATTCTTTTTTAAAATAGTACTTTTTGAATCAAAAATTATTTGTGAAGTTTCACCCGGCAATGAAACAAAATCTAATATTCTAATTTTATTTCCTATTTCTAGATCAAAAAATATAACAATTGTGGGAAATAATTTTAAATCTTTGTGGTTGGAAGCATCAGAATATATGGATATAAATGCGCATTTTTCTAATTCTTTCTGCAATTGTGATTATGGTTTTCGGGTTCGCTGAGTTGAATGGTGATGGTAAGACAGCTCTAGGTGGAAAACGAATATGGTTAAAAAACATTACAAATAATTGCTTCGGTTTTTGTCCTTGCACATGCAAATTTTTTGTCGTATAATGTTTAGATCATTTCCGACGTACAATCCATTGATCTGAAACTTTGATTGTAGTTTATGTAGCAGAAGCTTAATTTTTAAGGATTTTGGGCAAACAAATTATTTTTTCAATCCATGCTTTTTGTATGCACAGAAAAATTCTTTGTTTTCTGTTTTAGAGTTTGAAAACATGTAACATATAACTTAAAGTTGTATTTTATTAAAAATAAATCGTTTTTGTTTTCGGTGTATAGAAGACTTGCTGAAAAAGGTAAAGCATGGAAGCCTGCAGACGGTATTGACTGTTTTTTTTATTTATTAACAAAGTACCAGCTATTACGATAAAACTTATTACCAACAATAAACAAGGCAACTGAAAGACTGCCTCGATGACCTTTTTAGTGATATACTATACTGCATACAGGGAAATTCCAGAAATTCTTAATTACTGTCAAAAGACAATATAAGCGAAGGAATTTACTGACACTCAAACACAAAAAAAATAGAGGTGTGGGCACAACACGACTTTCTTTTACGGACGGGTCCAGAATCTTCAGTAAATGTATATTAATTTTTTTTTCCATTTATTTTTTTTTATTGCACGCGAGTTTGCATATTTTTTCAGATCAAAGCAGACTAAACATTTTAAGCTTAAAATGTTTTTTTATTAGTTAACATCCTCATTGAAATTTCCCACAATAATTATATAATATAATACGAGTATCTACTAATATTCCAACACTATTTCTTCGTTCGTTTTTCGTTAATTCGTTACTTATAACACGTTGTCAGTTGCTATTAAGCCAATCGACAGTCAAATTGTTTAATAACCTGGTTAAAAGAATAGGTTAAATTATCCTTGGTAATCTAACAAAAAACCAATTCGATCTTCATTAGCAAATTAACTAATTAACCTATTCCGCCCACTAATTACACTAACTCAAATTAAGAAAAAAATATCACACAACAATTATAAAATAAGAAAACCTGCTGTTTTGCTTGTTTCCAAATTCTAATTCCTTATTCCCCGGCAAATAAAATACGCCTAAAATAAAAATAAATCCAATATACAAAACAAATACGAGACTAAAAAATAATAACAAAACATTTTTACGGTTTGTTGAACTTAATAAAATTTTGTGGACAAGCTCTTGAAATACAGAACTGTCCTTAGAAATGCAGGACGGATAGTCACTGTAGTAAGATAAGAAAACATAAATACCCTGAGAGTATGTCGTTTGGTGACAAATCTATATATATGTATGTATGTACTACACACACTCGTATATAAGAATAAGCATTGTTTTTAATTGTATTTGAATTAAAAAATACCAAAAAATAATTGCATGCAATTAGGCTTACTTACTTGAAAAGTGGAACAGTAGATAGAGCTACCACCTTTGTTAATAACAGTGCTATAAGGAAACAATAGGGCGCCGTGGCTCAGTGGAAACGCGCATGGCTACTGAGCAGGAGCTTCGAGTTCGAATCCCAGTAACACCAAAAGTATTTTTCACACTGTCCCTTCTCTCGGGAATGTCTGACAAACGTTCCGAGAGTAATAACTTGTCACTGAAAGCTTTTAAATTCGCCGTTTAGATCCGGCCTTAAATTGTAGGTTCCTTCCATTTGTGTCCAAAAATATACTGTTTTGCTTGTTTCCAAATTCTAATTCCTTATTCCCCGGCAAATAAAATACGCCTAAAATAAAAATAAATCCAATATACAAAACAAATACGAGACTAAAAAATAATAACAAAACATTTTTACGGTTTGTTGAACTTAATAAAATTTTGTGGACAAGCTCTTGAAATACAGAACTGTCCTTAGAAATGCAGGACGGATAGTCACTGTAGTAAGATAAGAAAACATAAATACCCTGAGAGTATGTCGTTTGGTGACAAATCTATATATATGTATGTATGTACTACACACACTCGTATATAAGAATAAGCATTGTTTTTAATTGTATTTGAATTAAAAAATACCAAAAAATAATTGCATGCAATTAGGCTTACTTACTTGAAAAGTGGAACAGTAGATAGAGCTACCACCTTTGTTAATAACAGTGCTATAAGGAAACAATAGGGCGCCGTGGCTCAGTGGAAACGCGCATGGCTACTGAGCAGGAGCTTCGAGTTCGAATCCCAGTAACACCAAAAGTATTTTTCACACTGTCCCTTCTCTCGGGAATGTCTGACAAACGTTCCGAGAGTAATAACTTGTCACTGAAAGCTTTTAAATTCGCCGTTTAGATCCGGCCTTAAATTGTAGGTTCCTTCCATTTGTGTCCAAAAATATACATGCACATCACAAGTGGTCGCGAGAAGCTCGGCATTGAACCGAAACGGTCTGTCGCGCCGAATATTATTATTAAGTGAGCAAAAAGTAATCACCAGTGTAAATTTGTGAAATTTTGCTATTTGTTATTTAAAGTTGTATTTTGTGAATCAACGAACTTGCATTGTGTTTTTATTTGCACAAAGTAGGTAGTTAATGATTGAAGGAATGCTATACTATACTTCACAAGATCATTTCTGTAGTCAGTCTTTATTTACTTCCATAGCAATATGAAAGGAATTATTTTCGTTTGCTCTATATATTTATATACCGGGTGACTGACACGAAGTGTTACCAACTTCAGACTGTCATTGCTGTCAAACCAGTGATGACAGAACGCTCAAATTTACACTAATGACAGTTCATTCCATTGTTTACAAGCGTACAAAAGCATTTTAGTGGGAAATATTCAGAAAAAAGTTATCCGCAATGAAATTCAAGCGTAATAGTGTGATTGCTCTATGTTTGGCTGGAAAACTACAGCCGCAGATTGTTAACCAGTTAAAACATCTGCATGTGAATAAAATGTTTGTGTATCGCACCATAAATCGTTATAACGTAGCGGCAGAAAAATGGTTCGTAAGGTGAACATTTCATACATATTGAAAGATCATCTTGGCCTTGAAATTCCAAAAAACGCATGGTCTCACCGAAGCTCAAAAAGAGTGGAAAGAGCAAAGGAGTTGTTACGCTTGCACGAAAGTGGAGATTTGCCGAATTTGGTTTTCTCCGATGAGTCACCGTTCGTTATTGAGCAATATGTGAACAAGCAAAACGACCGGATTTACTTGCCCGGCCGTTGTACTAAAAATTTGGACCAACGGATTGCCACTCGCAACCAAGCGCCGCCGATGGTGATGGTTTGGGCCGCCGTAACGGCCGAAAGCCGTTCAGCGCCGAGTCATAAAGCGCGCGTCAATCAAGATTAGCTGAGAAACAACGTTCCGCGGTTCATTTCCACTGCCCAATGGCCACCAAATTCACCGGATGCAAATCCGCTAGATTTCTCGGTTTGGGGTATTTTGAAGACCAAGGTTGGGACAAAAAAATACCAAAGTGTCGATCATCTCAATCAAGCGCTTAGCCGGGAATGGGCCAAAATACCGCAGAGCCACTTTCGTGCTGCGTGCAATAGCTTTGTCGGCCGTTTGAAGGCCATAATCGCGGCTAAGGGGGGTCAAATCGAAAACTGTTAATGCAATTCGAAAATTTAAATATTTTTGAACATTTATTTCTTTGATTCAATAAAATTAAAAAAAAATAAAAATTCTGTGGCGTTTTGTTCACCCTGTATATGTATAGTTTTGGCGGGTGGAGTAAGGTTATAGGACAGATAATATAATATACAGATGTCGCATGCCCATGGCATGCCCATGCCCATTTGAGGCAAATTAATTTTCATCGAGCAGGTACATTTGCCTACATGACCAGCTTTGAATTATTTGTCCTTGATACTTTCGATAAGATCTATGTTTCATTCCAATAAAAATGGTGTAGATGTTATATGGAACCCAAATTTTAGACGTCGAAGTCAAATATATTTCACACCTTCACCTTCCTCGTTCGTTGGTACATGTAATATTTTAATATCAGCCGCATTTAAATTTAAATTTAGTTCTCAATATTTAAATAAGATAATTTATATGTTAGTATATTTTTGCCGCAAAGTAGAAGTTGCTCATAAGAAAGGTCTAAGGCAGCTGCCAGGAGCAGAAGTTATAGCGAGCAGTTGCTCCTGAATAAAAAATAAAAAAAATGCAACAGAATGGCTCACTGTATATAATGAGATAATACTGATTCTAGTTTGATTTTGATCATATTGTTACGAAAAGTAGTTAGTAGCGCATACGAGTATAATAGAATTCAAATCATAAAATAAATCCCAATGTAAATACTGCATACTAAAAATAAGCACTTTTATGTAGCATACTGTAAGGCTGTAAGGCCGCCTGCAAGTTTGAATCATCGTGTACTGGTCAAACAAGTAGTCAAACCGGTTTGTTCGGATTGCCCGGTTTTTGTAAAAGAACATGTTTGAACATGTAGTCTATTTTTAGAAGATGACTTATTACATATCGTTAGTTGTAAATTACTGGTTACTTGGAATTTACCCAGAGCAGTTGAAAAGCTCTTGCTTGCAGAAATATTGTAAAGTACAGGAATTATAAGTGTTTTTGTGTGCATTTAAAAGTTGTCCAGTATAAAATTGTGAACTTGTGTTAATTTTACTGTCTATTTATTAAAGTTGCTATCCTTTACGAACTCGAAAGCCTGAATTTCGTAACAATATATATAATTCCTACTTATCTGAAGCAATAAGATGCATAAGAAAAGACACGCAAAGTAGATTGGAAACTTCCGACCAGGAGTATTAATACAACCAAATTTCTTTAATTATAACACTGTAACTTTTTTCGTCAATATCAATATTAAAATGTCGACGGCACACCACCAAATATATTTTTTCTGAGTATTCTGGCAATACTAATACTGTTTTATACGGTCGGCTCCCTCAATACTATTAGTAATAGTATCATCGCTATATCGGTATTGTGAAAATACCTATACTGTTTTATATGTCCGGCACACTCAATACCTCACCAACTGTACACCGGTTAAATAGTACCAAATACTTCAAAGCATGGTCGAACTCCTTCCACACAAATTTAATAAAATTTTTCCTTTTTCCATTTATTGGTACATCCTGTACCAACCTGTACCATTTTCAACAAGGATATTAATATATCCTACTATATATATTGGTCACCAGTGTCATTTCCATAATCACATACATTATGTCACTCAATAATTCACTCAATTGTAGCCATGTAGCCGTTTTCTAGAACTCAGGCAAAGGTTAGTAAGCAAACTCACCACACCGAGCAACTAATCACATTGCGCCAGGAAAAAACCAGCAAAACTTGAATTTAGGGAACGAAACCATTTCACCAGCGATTTCTATAAAATTCGGTATGTAGGCAAAACCTTCTCTATAGAAAGCCCAACTCTACGCATACTAATGCTGTAAACCAAGACCAAACGCATGAGTGCTTGTGGGATGTGAATACAGTGTACAAAAAATAAGTAATCGCAAAGAGCGAGAAACGTAAGATGTGGTAGTGGGAAAGAGAAAAATTTTATATGAATTTTGCTCTTAAGTTGATTACTAATACAAATACGTTTGGTCTCAATCTAAGCATGTATCTGTGTACGATCGGAACAGTTGGGCTTTCTATAGAGAAGGTTTTGTATGTAGGACAAAGATGCGACTAAAGACTTGTTCCTATGGAACTAATTGGAACAGAAGATTGATCAAGTTCATAAAATAGTTCATAATTCATAAAATAATTGAGTCATATAATATGATTGAGTATTTTTCATACATAATTACATGATATACCATGATTTTGAAAAGGAAAAACTCCTATCTAGATTTAAATTAATTGAACGCACTGTATTTTACAGAGTCCATATTTTCCAAAAATGCTTTTTAAAAGAAAAAAGCCTATCAAAATATAATTTAATTGAGCGCACTGTGTCAATCATTTTCAAAAACTCCTTTTAAAAGGACAAACTGCTTTCTAAATACAAATCAATGGAAAAATATAAATTAGTTGAGCGCACAGTATTTTATAGTGTGCCCATAATTTTCAAGCATGCCTTTATAAGGAAAAATTCATTTCTAAACATAAAATAATTGAGCGAGGGAAATCACCTATATCTATATATATAAATCATCAGTTATTTTTCTTATGAAAAAACTCAATCATTTGTAATGAGTATAAGTTCATCCACCTTCCATGATAATTGGGACATGCCCATAAAAATAGTATGGCTGTGTGGGAAAAACTTTCAGCTTTTATTTGACATCAACATTAGGCCAGCCCACTATTGAACTTGTACGGCAAAATCAGTTTTTTACTCTAAATATTCTGAAGTAGGTTTGATTGCCTCCATTTTTTTAAAAAATAGACGGTATTTTTATTGTCCTTCATATGATATGATTGAACCCCCAAACCTTCTTCAAACAACTGAAAGAAATGAATTTTTCAAAAAAAGAGAACTGCTCAATAAGGCCTTTCAGAAGAGGGGTGTCTCAAAGCCCTAACCCCTAATCGCTATAGGATTTCAATTTCAAATAAAACCATTTAAAGTTCAATGCAAACTTTTTCAAGAGCAAACGAAACCTTTTCAAAAACAAATAAAACTTTTTTCAAACCAAACGAAACTTTTTCAAATCCATATGAAGCTTTTTCAAAATTAAAAGAAACTTTTTCAAAATCAAAAGAAACTAAAATTTTTTTTTTCAATGGAGGGGCTGCCTGTTAACTGCTTGTGATAATTTCATAGCACATTTTGTTGGAATTGTTGCAGTCGTATTTTATGAAAATCAATAACTGTAACTGGTGCTAGTGAGAATCCAAATGTCTAACATTTTCGCTCATAATTATAAATTAATTATAATCTAGTGGCTTTTTGACATATTTATCGGTTTCTAAGTTCAACTATCATTTTTATGCGACCATCATAGGCATAATTATTTTTAAAACACCGAAAGACTTAAAAGTCGTCGTTGAACTTTCGTAAATTTTTTCTTGCCGTACATTTTCTATATATATATATGAATTTTTATACTTGCCGTTAACATTGATATTTTCACTTGTATAGATTCAAAAAGCTCGGAGAATTATTTGGATGTGGTAAATGTGATAAACGAGGCGTTACAAACAGTAACTTAAAACGACTGCAACCATTTTGTTGCATGTTGCAACAATTACAACACAAATATGCTATGAAATTACCACAAGCAGTTAAGAGGCAGCCCCTCCATTGAAAAAAAAATTTTAGTTTCTTTTAATTTTGAAAAAGCTTCATATGGATTTGAAAAAGTTTCGTTTGGTTTGGAAAAAGTTTTATTTGTTTTTGAAAAGGTTTCGTTTGCTTTTGAAAAAGTTTGCATTGAACTTTAAATGGTTTTATTTGAAATTGAAATCCTATATACCGTAGTTTAGCAAATTCAGGGATACGGTCATTAGGGAATGGAATTTCTGGAACGAAGCCACTTCTCAACCAATTTGTATGAAAATTGGTATGTGGGACAAAGAGGCGACTATAAGAATTTTTACAATGGAAATTCTGGGATAGGGTCATTAGGTTCATTAGGGACTGGAATTTCTTGTACGAAGTCATTTTCAAGCGCGATTTCTATGAAATTTGGTATGTAGGACCAAGATGCGACTAAAAGACTTGTTCCTATGTAAATTTTAGGATACGGTAATTAGGGACTGGCATTTTTTGAACGAAGCCATTTCTCTTTTGGAAATCTTTTGAGGGTATTTTAGGGGTCTTTTGAGGCTCTTTTGAGGGTTTTTATGCGTCTTTTGATGGTCTTTTGCTGGTACTTTGGGGAGTTTTTTTAATAGTCTTTTAAGTGTCTTTTTGGGGTCTTTCGGTGGTCTTTTGGTTGTCATTTGAGGTCTTTTTGTGATTCTTTTTGGGGGTGTTTTGATGGTCTTTTTGGGTCTTTTATGGGTGTCTTAAGAGTATTTTTGTCCCACAACATCCAAGAAGTTTCACTTACACTGCGCGTAAATGTTACACGCAACGTTTTTTTATTTATAAACTTACGATGTGACGTAACACCGACCGCGTTGATCGGATGTCACTCCTTAAATATTACTCTTTCGGTCATGTATCTATCGCCTGAGAACTTCATCTTTAGTCCGAACATCAGCGACTCGAACTTTGTCGTCTTTGCCTTCGATCACGGCTTCAACTAATCCTAAAAGCCATTTCTAAGAGGGAAGGTTGTTTTCATGGATTACGACGACCTCGCCTCGCCGACGACGCCAGGAGCCATTTGTTGTTTTGAAATAGATTGAGTATGTAGTCTATGGACCACGCTGACCAATATTTTTGTTTGTTTGAGTTGAAGACGATGTTTCCAACCACTGCACTACCGAAATCCGATATATCTGCTTATTAACTGATTCTTGTCTTTAACTTATAGTAATATTTATAAATAACAAATAATACAATATTATCCTCGATTAGTAATCGGGAAACAATTAAAATAGGGAAGTATACTAATTACTTATTTAAAAAACAAAAAATTAATAAATGTGTTGGATCAGCAATCGAGAACTCGCCGTCTTCTGTTGTTAAATTCGGTCGTTGAATTTGATTGTCGTCAGCGAAAGTGAAATTGATGTGTTTCGCTATTGCTACGTTTCAATGAACTTGGACTGAGTTTTTAGTTGGGACGGGTTTAAATTTTTGTTCGCCAATTGTAAAATGGCGCGACAACATAATACGAAATACAGCTACTATCACAAAATAATAAAAATCGCCATTTGAAATTTAAACTCTACTCACATAGGTATTTTGGTTGAGTTTAAACTGAGTTTAAGGTACACTCAACTCAGATTTATCGCAACTCACAATTTGTTGGGAATGTCACAAAACATAATTCCTCGCTCCCTTAGAGTAGAGTGACAGCCACAAGAAGACTGATTAGGCAGTGGTCTTTTGGGTTTATTTTGGGGAGTCATTTGGGGGACTTTTTGTGGTCTTTTGGGGATATTTTGGAGTTCATTTGCGGATCTGTGGTGGTCTTTTGGGGTTTTTTGAAGGTCTCTTTGGGGTCTTTTGGGATCTTTTGGTGGCCCTTTGAGGGTCTTGTGGGGGTTTTTTGGGTTTATTTTGGGGGTCTTTTTGGGGTGTTTTGGGTTTATTTTGGGGAGTTATTTGAGGTCATACAATAATCCTATGGAAATCAGCACTTTCAGTTTTTTCCGAATTTTACAATTTTCCTGGTAACTTTTCTTATATAAACCTTATTTGGACTATGGCGAGCATAACAAAATAAAAATTAGCCGAATATTAGAAATTAGATTAAGAAATGAATACTCTGAAGAAATGAATTAAGTTCAATAAATGTAAAAAAATCGAAATGAATTGTATTTTAATTGCATTGAAATGAATTTAATTTACGTGACATTTGCTTTATTGAGGTGAATCGAAATGATTCGCGTAGTATTGTTGCACTACTTTTTGTTAAACTATTTGCTGGATGGGTTGCACTCAGGTCGATTCCCTTTATTGAAGCACCTTGTTGTTTAAACATCATTTTTAAAGACGTAAAGCAGAGTGATTTTTATTCATTATGCCAGTTTACACTTGTGTATGTTATTTATGTTAACAATGTTACTATACAGCACAATTTTTATTCAGCGCTTTCAACGTGACACTTGTGATATCGACATTTTTCGTTTTGTTGTCAGGTGCGAGAACGAACAAAGCGGATGGTTTGAGGACACATGCTACGCGCAACTGTTCGTGAGAGTAACATTCATTTTCTAAATTCATGCCACAAACACTCAATGATTGGCCTTGTGATTTGTTGATCGTCATGGCTAATGTAAGACGAACTACTGAAGATGGAATTTTAAATTCCGAAATCGATATAATTTTAATTAAAACTAAATAATTAATTGTTTAATTGTTTTAATAACTTCCTCACCTTTGAACGTTCCTTTGAGTTTCATCGCGTGAATCACATTGCCCATTAATTTTCTCACGACCAAATGGGTTCCGCTACTTAGTTTTGGTTGGTTCAGATTTCGAAACATGATGACTACCGAGCCAAGGTTCGGTTGTAAATTGTGCGGTGACAAGCCAGGCAGATACAATGAGTCTACAAATTCAGTTGGATAGTTGGTTGCTTCGTTTTCTTTTGTTACACAGTCGATAGATTTGAAGGAATGCAGTGGACCAACGATTTGATTTGATGAATTGTGAAGTTTAAGTGATCCACATATTTGTTCTTTACCGCAAGAATTACTCATTCCATCAACCTACTATGATTTTTGTGGTTAGCAATGATGTTCGGAAACACTTTGTTGATGAGCTGGTTCTTCGTTGAGACGAAATTGCAAAAGTTCGGCGGAAACGAAATCAATCCATTCGATTCGTCGACAGGAACAAGGCCATTACCGATAGTCAGCAATTGCTTGCAGAAATCTTCGGCAGATGGATGGCTTAGCAATGCAACTGGCATGTTTGTCTTCAGCTGAAGTTTCTACAAAAAACATTATAGATTTGATGATTTGAGGCAAGCGTTTATTTCATCGGCAGTGGTCGATCCTGGAATGACTGGTAGTGTTTGACGGAAATCGCGACAGTGGAATCTTTGCGCCGCCAAAACATCCTGAGTGATTGCGCAGATCTTTCATAGTTCGATTGAGTGCTTCCAATGCGCGTCTATGCGCCATTGTGCAATCATACCAGATGATGATTTTACTTGCTACCAAAACTTTGGCCATTGCTGAGTGTTTCGTAATGTTGCCTATCGGTTTTTTATGCAACCTAGCCGCTATCCCAGAAGGCCACTGCTACAGCAATTCCGGACCTCGCACGAACAGTGGCCAAAGCCAACGACATAAGGAATGTCTTCTCTTCCAGTTCCAAAAGCCGCATCGAGCAAAAGTAAGCCACCATTTCCATCATCAGTTGTCTTCATGAACGTATCGTAAACTTCCTTATGCTGGGAGTTCAACAGTGGTACATTCATTCGGTATCGTTTTCAAGCAAATTGACTGTTGACATGCAGCACGAAATGCTGGGCACACTACACCATTGACAGTTCAAAGTGATTCAAATGATATCAGCCAACGAAAATTCACCAGCAACAACTGCAAGTAGAAGCATTCGTCAATCTTCGGATGAACATCAGGAGCATTAGTAGAACGCACATCCGTATGATCAGGAACCGCATCGCCTTGTTTCCGACGTTGAAATTTCTTCGATGAAATATTCCAAGGTTAATAACGTTGCATCACAGATTAGAGCCACGTTCTTACAAACAGATAACTTTGGAAAAAAGAAACTAGTCAATGTTGCCGCTGGTGGTGTTTCAGCACGTTGAACAACATTCGATGCATTGAAATAAACTCGTTGACCAGTCTCCAGATGCACCGCTAAATGTACAGCAGTGGAATGACGTTCATGAATTGGGAATGAGAATATAATGAGAAAACTTCTCGAGGCCGAGACGAACAAAAAAAAATTCATCGAAATCAGTCAACCCGTGAATTTTTCCGATGTTTTAATAGTTAATCACTGCTATTCGGGTCTAAGACAAATCGAACAAATGAAAGATTATAAAAATCGGTCTAGCCATTCTTATGTTACACTTTGTTTTATATATAAGGGAAAAATCCAACAAATGAAAGAGTTGAAAGAAAAAGGTTTATATATATGTTCTATAGGTTGTGAGAAGTGTGTCTGTGCAGTTTGTTTTTTGTCCGCCAAATATTTTTTTCATATTCCATAGTTTTCGGAGTCGGAGTCGGAAATGGATCGAAAATGGAATCTGGAGTTGGAGCTGGCGTCTTTGGATCAAACACCAAAGTCTCGATACCTATGGAAAAAAGTCCCACGGTTTTCCAGCGGAACTCTATACCATTGAGATCTGCGCTAGGCTAAACCCTAGTAAAGGTATTAGGGGCGCTAAGAAATATAATACCCACCACGTCAACCTTCTTAACACCACTACCACACTAACCCCGTACAAACATCCACCCAACCGTCCTCATCACATAGTTTCAGCTTTATCGGATGAACGGTCTTCGAGCTATGCGTGAACAGACATACAGACAAAATTTCATTTTTAAAACGTTTTTATTTGCTTGATTTCGTGTATGTCAATCATTTTCAAAAACTCCTTTTAAAAGGACAAACTGCTTTCTAAATACAAATCAATGGAAAAATATAAATTAATTGAGCGCACAGTATTTTATAGTGTGCCCATAATTTTCAAGCATGCCTTTAAAAGGAAAAATTCATTTCTAAACATAAAATAATTGAGCGAGGGAAATCACCTATATCTATATATATAAATCATCAGTTATTTTTTTTATGAAAAAACTCAATCATTTGTAATGAGTATAAGTTCATCCACCTTCCATGATAATTGGGACATGCCCATAAAAATAGTATGGCTGTGTGGGAAAAACTTTCAGCTTTTATTTGACATCAACATTAGGCCAGCCCACTATTGAACTTGTACGGCAAAATCAGTTTTTTACTCTAAATATTCTGAAGTAGGTTTGATTGCCTCCATTTTTTTAAAAAATAGACGGTATTTTTATTGTCCTTCATATGATATGATTGAACCCCCAAACCTTCTTCAAACAACTGAAAGAAATGAATTTTTCAAAAAAAGAGATCTGCTCAATAAGGCCTTTCAGAAGAGGGGTGTCTCAAAGCCCTAACCCCTAATCGCTATAGGATTTCAATTTCAAATAAAACCATTTAAAGTTCAATGCAAACTTTTTCAAGAGCAAACGAAACCTTTTTAAAAACAAATAAAACTTTTTTCAAACCAAACGAAACTTTTTCAAATCCATATGAAGCTTTTTCAAAATTAAAAGAAACTTTTTCAAAATCAAAAGAAACTAAAATTTTTTTTTTTCAATGGAGGGGCTGCCTGTTAACTGCTTGTGATAATTTCATAGCACTTTTGTTGGAATTGTTGCAGTCGTATTTTATGAAAATCAATAACTGTAACTGGTGCTAGTGAGAATCCAAATGTCTAACATTTTCGCTCATAATTATAAATTAATTATAATCTAGTGGCTTTTTGACATATTTATCGGTTTTTAAGTTCAACTATCATTTTTATGCGACCATCATAGGCATAATTATTTTTAAAACACCGAAAGACTTAAAAGTCGTCGTTGAACTTTCGTAAATTTTTTCTTGCCGTACATTTTCTATATATATGAATTTTTATACTTGCCGTTAACGATATTTTCACTTGTATAGATTCAAAAAGCTCGGAGAATTATTTGGATGTGGTAAATGTGATAAACGAGGCGTTACAAACAGTAACTTAAAACGACTGCAACCATTTTGTTGCATGTTGCAACTGTAAAGTTGGTCCCTTTTCGAAGCCAACCTTGTGGTTTAGAGTTTATATCAACCTTGATTCTTGACTGTGTTCGGCGTGTTGCCGTATAACCACTAACCCAAAAGCCGGAGCTCCTTAGGGCGTCAGTATCAGGACGATATGTTTACGAGGAAAAAAAAGACGACGAGGTTTTTACTTTCAACGTTCACTTTTTGGAAATGAATGCATTTATTTGATAATTTTTCCTTCTTTTATACCAATTTACTGATCGATTTTTGATCATTCATCGACTCTGGAATGCCTACTCATCGATATTCATATTTTCCCTAATATTGCCTTATCAGCATAGTGCATGTATGTATGTACGTAATTTATGACCGACCGCGTCAAGTGTTTTTGGGTTCGCTCGCCTATTCTGCTGTGTTGACATATTTGTTTCCACAAGCGAACGACCTTATTATTTCATTACCATTTCCATGCGCCGCTTACTCAGCACATTGCATGGAAAGGGTAATTAACGTTCTAAACGGTCGGCGCTCATTTGCTCATGATGCTTAGACTGCATATTTATTTTCATAGGCGAGCGACCGCTGGTCATAAATTATGCTATCGGAGATGTTTTATATTTTTTGTTCCCATGCACCGAGTGTGCTATTAAACAATACGTGTGGGTTTTGTTTGCTTTTGTTTTTCATGCACCATGTGTGCTGTTAACCAATACGTTGTATTGGTTTGTGTGTGCGTTTATTTTCGTGCACCGAGCGTGCTATTAATTAATGACTGCATATCTAAGATTTTTGTATTTTATTTTGAGAGGCACTAGAGTCGATGTAGGGTCAAAATTTTGTATGCTTAATTCAATTAAAATGTTGTATGCTTTTAGGCATAGTATTTATGTGGTCGCTGGTGCGATCCCTCACACAACAATTACAACACAAATATGCTATGAAATTACCACAAGCAGTTAACAGGCAGCCCCTCCATTGAAAAAAAAAATTTAGTTTCTTTTAATTTTGAAAAAGCTTCATATGGATTTGAAAAAGTTTCGTTTGGTTTGGAAAAAGTTTTATTTGTTTTTGAAAAGGTTTCGTTTGCTTTTGAAAAAGTTTGCATTGAACTTTAAATGGTTTTATTTGAAATTGAAATCCTATATACCGTAGTTTAGCAAATTCAGGGATACGGTCATTAGGGAATGGAATTTCTGGAACGAAGCCACTTCTCAACCAATTTGTATGAAAATTGGTATGTGGGACAAAGAGGCGACTATAAGAATTTTTACAATGGAAATTCTGGGATAGGGTCATTAGGTTCATTAGGGACTGGAATTTCTTGTACGAAGTCATTTTCAAGCGCGATTTCTATGAAATTTGGTATGTAGGACCAAGATGCGACTAAAAGACTTGTTCCTATGTAAATTTTAGGATACGGTAATTAGGGACTGGCATTTTTTGAACGAAGCCATTTCTCTTTTGGAAATCTTTTGAGGGTATTTTAGGGGTCTTTTGAGGCTCTTTTGAGGGTTTTTATGCGTCTTTTGATGGTCTTTTGCTGGTACTTTGGGGAGTTTTTTGAAGAGTCTTTTGAGGGTCTTTTTGGGGTCTTTTGAGTGTCTTTGGGTGGTCTTTTGGTTGTCATTTGAGGTCTTTCTGGGTCTTTTTATGATTCTTTTTGGGGGTGTTTTGATGGTCTTTTTGGGTCTTTTATGGGTGTCTTAAGAGTATTTTTGTCCCACAACATCCAAGAAGTTTCACTTACACTGCGCGTAAATGTTACACGCAACGTTTTTTTTATTTATAAACTTACGATGTGACGTAACACCGACCGCGTTGATCGGCTGTCACTCCTTAAATATTACTCTTTCGGTCATGTATCTATCGCCTGAGAACTTCATCTTTAGTCCGAACATCAGCGACTCGAACTTTGTCGTCTTTGCCTTCGATCACGGCTTCAACTAATCCTAAAAGCCATTTCTAAGAGGGAAGGTTGTTTTCATGGATTACGACGACCTCGCCTCGCCGACGACCTGCTCAATAAGGCCTTTCAGAAGAGGGGTGTCTCAAAGCCCTAACCCCTAATCGCTATAGGATTTCAATTTCAAATAAAACCATTTAAAGTTCAATGCAAACTTTTTCAAAAGCAAACGAAACCTTTTCAAAAACAAATAAAAAAATTTTCAAACCAAACGAAACTTTTTCAAATCCATATGAAGCTTTTTCAAAATTAAAAGAAACTTTTTCAAAATCAAAAGAAACTAAATTTTTTTTTTCAATGGAGGGGCTGCCTGTTAACTGCTTGTGATAATTTCATAGCACATTTTGTTGGAATTGTTGCAGTCGTATTTTATGAAAATCAATAACTGTAACTGGTGCTAGTGAGAATCCAAATGTCTAACATTTTCGCTCATAATTATAAATTAATTATAATCTAGTGGCTTTTTGACATATTTATCGGTTTCTAAGTTCAACTATCATTTTTATGCGACCATCATAGGCATAATTATTTTTAAAACACCGAAAGACTTAAAAGTCGTCGTTGAACTTTCGTAAATTTTTTCTTGCCGTACATTTTCTATATATATATATGAATTTTTATACTTGCCGTTAACATTGATATTTTCACTTGTATAGATTCAAAAAGCTCGGTGAATTATTTGGATGTGGTAAATGTGATAAACGAGGCGTTACAAACAGTAACTTAAAACGACTGCAACCATTTTGTTGCATGTTGCAACAATTACAACACAAATATGCTATGAAATTACCACAAGCAGTTAACAGGCAGCCCCTCCATTGAAAAAAAAATTTTAGTTTCTTTTAATTTTGAAAAAGCTTCATATGGATTTGAAAAAGTTTCGTTTGGTTTGGAAAAAGTTTTATTTGTTTTTGAAAAGGTTTCGTTTGCTTTTGAAAAAGTTTGCATTGAACTTTAAATGGTTTTATTTGAAATTGAAATCCTATATACCGTAGTTTAGCAAATTCAGGGATACGGTCATTAGGGAATGGAATTTCTGGAACGAAGCCACTTCTCAACCAATTTGTATGAAAATTGGTATGTGGGACAAAGAGGCGACTATAAGAATTTTTACAATGGAAATTCTGGGATAGGGTCATTAGGTTCATTAGGGACTGGAATTTCTTGTACGAAGTCATTTTCAAGCGCGATTTCTATGAAATTTGGTATGTAGGACCAAGATGCGACTAAAAGACTTGTTCCTATGTAAATTTTAGGATACGGTAATTAGGGACTGGCATTTTTTGAACGAAGCCATTTCTCTTTTGGAAATCTTTTGAGGGTATTTTAGGGGTCTTTTGAGGCTCTTTTGAGGGTTTTTATGCGTCTTTTGATGGTCTTTTGCTGGTACTTTGGGGAGTTTTTTTAAGAGTCTTTTAAGTGTCTTTTTGGGGTCTTTCGGTGGTCTTTTGGTTGTCATTTGAGGTCTTTTTGTGATTCTTTTTGGGGGTGTTTTGATGGTCTTTTTGGGTCTTTTATGGGTGTCTTAAGAGTATTTTTGTCCCACAACATCCAAGAAGTTTCACTTACACTGCGCGTAAATGTTACACGCAACATTTTTTTTATTTATAAACTTACGATGTGACGTAACACCGACCGCGTTGATCGGCTGTCACTCCTTAAATATTACTCTTTCGGTCATGTATCTATCGCCTGAGAACTTCATCTTTAGTCCGAACATCAGCGACTCGAACTTTGTCGTCTTTGCCTTCGATCACGGCTTCAACTAATCCTAAAAGCCATTTCTAAGAGGGAAGGTTGTTTTCATGGATTACGACGACCTCGCCTCGCCGACGACGCCAGGAGCCATTTGTTGTTTTGAAATAGATTGAGTATGTAGTCTATGGACCACGCTGACCAATATTTTTGTTTGTTTGAGTTGAAGACGATGTTTCCAACCACTGCACTACCGAAATCCGATATATCTGCTTATTAACTGATTCTTGTCTTTAACTTATAGTAATATTTATAAATAACAAATAATACAATATTATCCTCGATTAGTAATCGGGAAACAATTAAAATAGGGAAGTATACTAATTACTTATTTAAAAAACAAAAAATTAATAAATGTGTTGGATCAGCAATCGAGAACTCGCCGTCTTCTGTTGTTAAATTCGGTCGTTGAATTTGATTGTCGTCAGCGAAAGTGAAATTGATGTGTTTCGCTATTGCTACGTTTCAATGAACTTGGACTGAGTTTTTAGTTGGGACGGGTTTAAATTTTTGTTCGCCAATTGCAAAATGGCGCGACAACATAATACGAAATACAGCTACTATCACAAAATAATAAAAATCGCCATTTGAAATTTAAACTCTACTCACATAGGTATTTTGGTTGAGTTTAAACTGAGTTTAAGGTACACTCAACTCAGATTTATCGCAACTCACAATTTGTTGGGAATGTCACAAAACATAATTCCTCGCTCCCTTAGAGTAGAGTGACAGCCACAAGAAGACTGATTAGGCAGTGGTCTTTTGGGTTTATTTTATTAAAGCAGAGTGATTTTTATTCATTATGCCAGTTTACACTTGTGTATGTTATTTATGTTAACAATGTTACTATACAGCACAATTTTTATTCAGCGCTTTCAACGTGACACTTGTGATATCGACATTTTTCGTTTTGTTGTCAGGTGCGAGAACGAACAAAGAGGATGGTTTGAGGACACATGCTACGTGCAACTGTTCGTGAGAGTAACATTCATTTTCTAAATTCATGCCACAAACACTCAATGATTGGCCTTGTGATTTGTTGATCGTCATGGCTAATGTAAGACGAACTACTGAAGATGGAATTTTAAATTCCGAAATCGATATAATTTTAATTAAAACTAAATAATTAATTGTTTAATTTTTTTAATAACTTCCTCACCTTTGAACGTTCCTTTGAGTTTCATCGCGTGAATCACATTGCCCATTAATTTTCTCACGACCAAATGGGTTCCGCTACTTAGTTTTGGTTGGTTCAGATTTCGAAACATGATGACTACCGAGCCAAGGTTCGGTTGTAAATTGTGCGGTGACAAGCCATGCAGATACAATGAGTCTACAAATTCAGTTGGATAGTTGGTTGCTTCGTTTTCTTTTGTTACACAGTCGATAGATTTGAAGGAATGCAGTGGACCAACGATTTGATTTTGAATTGTGAAGTTTAAGTGATCCACATATTTGTTCTTTGCCGCAAGAATTACTCATTCCATCAACCTACTATGATTTTTGTGGTTAGCAATGATGTTCGGAAACACTTTGTCGTTGAGACGAAATTGCAAAAGTTCGGCGGAAACGAAATCAATCCATTCGATTCGTCGACAGGAACAAGGCCATTACCGATAGTCAGCAATTGCTTGCAGAAATCTTCGGCAGATGGATGGCTTAGCAATGCAACTGGCATGTTTGTCTTCAGCTGAAGTTTCTACAAAAAACATTATAGATTTGATGATTTGAGGCAAGCGTTTATTTCATCGGCAGTGGTCGATCCTGGAATGACTGGTAGTGTTTGACGGAAATCGCGACAGTGGAATCTTTGCGCCGTCAAAACATCCTGAGTGATTACGCAGATCTTTCATAGTTCGATTGAGTGCTTCCAATGCGCGTCTATGCGCCATTGTGCAATCATACCAGATGATGATTTTACTTGCTACCAAAACTTTGGCCATTGCTGAGTGTTTCGTAATGTTGCCTATCGGTTTTTTATGCAACCTAGCCGCTATCCCAGAAGGCCACTGCTACAGCAATTCCGGACCTCGCACGAACAGTGGCCAAAGCCAACGACATAAGGAATGTCTTCTCTTCCAGTTCCAAAAGCCGCATCGAGCAAAAGTAAGCCACCATTTCCATCATCAGTTGTCTTCATGAACGTATCGTAAACTTCCTTATGCTGGGGGTTCAACAGTGGTACATTCATTCGGTATCGTTTTCAAGCAAATTGACTGTTGACATGCAGCACGAAATGCTGGGCACACTACACCATTGACAGTTCAAAGTGATTCAAATGATATCAGCCAACGAAAATTCACCAGCAACAACTGCAAGTAGAAGCATTCGTCAATCTTCGGATGAACATCAGGAGCATTAGTAGAACGCACATCCGTATGATCAGGAACCGCATCGCCTTGTTTCCGACGTTGAAATTTCTTCGATGAAATATTCCAAGGTTAATAACGTTGCATCTCAGATTAGAGCCACGTTCTTACAAACAGATAACTATGGCAAAAAGAAACTAGTCAATGTTGTCGCTGGTGGTGTTTCAGCACGTTGAACAACATTCGATGCATTGAAATAAACTCGTTGACCAGTCTCCAGATGCACCGCTAAATGTACAACAGTGGTATGACGTTCATGAATTGGGAATGAGAATATAATGAGAAAACTTCTCGAGGCCGAGACGAACAAAAAAAAAATTCATCGAAATCAGTCAATCCGTGAATTTTTCCGATGTTTTAATAGTTAATGCCTGCTATTCGGGTCTAAGACAAATCGAACAAATGAAAGATTATTAAAATCGGTCTAGCCATTCTTATGTTACACTTTGTTTTATATATAAGGGAAAAATCCAACAAATGAAAGAATTGAAAGAAAAAGGTTTATATATATGTTCTATAGGTTGTGAGAAGTGTGTCTGTGCAGTTTGTTTTTTGTCCGCCAAATATTTTTTTCATATTCCATAGTTTTCGGAGTCGGAGTCGGAAATGGATCGAAAATGGAATCTGGAGTTGGAGCTGGCGTCTTTGGATCAAACACCAAAGTCTCGATACCTATGGAAAAAAGTCCCACGGTTTTCCAGCGGAACTCTATACCATTGAGATCTGCGCTAGGCTAAACCCTAGTAAAGGTATTAGGGGCGCTAAGAAATATAATACCCACCACGTCAACCTTCTTAACACCACTACCACACTAACCCCGTACAAACATCCACCCAACCGTCCTCATCACATAGTTTCAGCTTTATCGGATGAACGGTCTTCGAGCTATGCGTGAACAGACATACAGACAAAATTTCATTTTTAAAACGTTTTTAAATTCTCTATATTAACTTCACTTGCCCGTGGGTCGTCGGTCGTCTGTCGTGGATTCTTGCGATAAATTTTTAACCCACTTCCCATGGCCCGATTTTATTGAAATTTTGCACACATGTGTATTTCCGAAGACAACACTTTCTATTAAATTTTGAGGCCCCTCGGGCTGCGGGGTCGGGGGGCTCCCAAACAAAAATTTTAAAAAATTTACCCGATTTTCATCAAATTTTAAACACATGTGTATACCCAATAAACAATACTTTTTCGAAAATTTGGTAGTGATCGGGTCCCGGGTTCGGCCGCAAGGCCCTTATACATTTTTTTAATATCTATACTGGCATCAGATATTCGTCGCCCTTTATGGACTGTGTGCGGTGTGTGCTGCGCAGTCGGCTGCGCTGCATGGTTTTGGTGGTGGTGGAGAGAGAGAGAGCAATCTTAGCGCACGCACAAATGAACCCAGCAAATGAAACGAGACATACATGTTTTATGCTTACTTCAACTTACATTTTTATTATATACTGAATTGTATTTTTATTGATGTCGTTTTTTTGTTGTCGATATCAACTTACAGATAGAACAACAAGTTTTCACAATATGCTGTCATTTGGCGTTTTCATAAATTAGTTCAGAGCAGTCAAAGAGTTCTCAAGATAAATGTTCGTGTTTCTTATTTGCTCAGAGTATGAGCGTGCTCTAAGTGCTCAGAATAAAATGATCTGAGCTTTTTCAATTTTAACATCTGATGTCAAATGTTTGTTTCAATGATTTTCTCCTACAATAAAAAAAAAATGACCCAGGATCGAGGGGCTCCCATATCAATTTCTGCGATTAGAGAATTTAGATGAAAAATTTTAATTTTTATGGGTTGTTTTTTTATTTGCTTGATTTCGTGTATGTCTGTCTGTTCGGGTGGAATTTTGTAATTTATCTTAAACCAACTTCCTATTGAGCTAGAGACTTGAAACTTTTAACACAATACTAAACGTTTTATATTAAAAATTTAATTTTATTAGTTAACATGATATATATTTATTAAGATAATAAATAATTATTATGCTATGCATTTTGATAGTAAGTTATTTAGATTAAGTAATGTAGAAATTAGTTCTACGACTGCACATGTTTGTTTCGTTCTGCTCATTATATGTAACTTGAATGTTATGTTATTGACAGTAATATAGATATTATTAAAGAAGTCAAGCCAAGCCAAGAAAAGGAAATAGTAGCAAGGTCGCTTGCAACTTGTAAATTTATATGTCCCTTTCTTGTAACATACTAGTAGTATTGTTTTTTTAAATTCTCTATATTAACTTCACTTGCCCGTGGCACGGATGTCGGTCGGTCGGCAGTCGGTCGGCTGTCGTGGAATCTTGCGATCAATTTTTAACCCACTTCCCAAAGCCCGATTTTATTGAACATGTGAACAGGGTCATGGGACCCGAATTTTTTCAAATTTTATACATGCTTTTATCTCCGAAGGACAACAATTTTTGTAAATATTTTGGAGACCCCGGGGTCGGCCAGAACTTTTTGGACATTTTTTGAGCGAATGGGACCGGAGACCCGAGGGATGCTCATATAAATTTTTTAAAAATTAGCCCGATTTTCTTCAAATTTCAAACATATGTTTATCCCGATGGACAAAAGTTTTTGTAAATTTTTTGGAGCGAATAGGCCCTGAGGCCCGGGGGTGGGGCCATACATTTTTTTTAACAATAAGCCCGATTTATTTTACATTTTTTTACACATGTGTATCTCCAATGAGAACAGATTTTGAAAAAATTTAATTTAATATTAATTTTGGCCAAACTACGGTACAAGTATTTCTCGATTTGGCGTTTTTTCTACCCCTCTCCTGAATGCCCTAATTGAGCAGATTGCGAAAATCGCCATCTTGTTTGGGGGTGACGCCCACTTTAGGTGAGAGGGGCATCCAAAGTTTTGAGTTTTTTTTTTTTAAAAAAATGCATTTTTCTAAGTTCTTAGAAAGAGGTATGGGGGTTAATTGGTATCATACGAAAGGTAATAAAAATACATTCCATTTAAAATGGGAAAAAAATGGGGCCAATGGAACCCCCGTCGACGGAGTAAGAGCAAAAAACAGACTTTTCCATAAAAGTGTAAAAAGGGACGTGATTAAAAGTGGGTGGGCCAAAATATTGGTATTAAATAAAAGGTGATAATTAGGTCTACACAGCCATGCTATTCTTAAGGGCGTGGCTCAATTTTAACGGAAGGTAGATAAATTTATACTCATTACATATGATTGAGTTTTTTTCATAAAAAAAGATGTGATGATGTGATTCCATTGCTCAGTTGGCTTATGTTCAGAAATGAGTTTTCCTTTTATAAAGCGTGTTCGAAAATTTTGGACACACTGTAAAATGCTCTGCGCTCAATTCATTTATGTTCAGATAGGAGTTTTTTATTTAAAAAAACGTGTTCGAAGATTATGGACACATTATAAAATTATTTGCGCTCATTTAATTTATATTTATATTGGAGTTCTTCCTTTTAAAAAACGTGTTCGAAAACTATCGACACACTGAAAATACTCAGCGCTCACTTAATTTATGTTCAGATAGGAGTTTTTTCTTTTAAAAAACGTGTTCGAAGATTATGAACACATTATAAAATAATTTGCGCTCAATTAATTTATATTTATTTTGAAGTTCTTCTTTTTAAAAAACGTGTTTGAAGATTATGGACACATTATAAAATTATTTGCGCTCAATTAATTTATATTTATATTGAAGTTCTTCCTTTTAAAAAACGTGTTCGAAAACTATGGACACACTTTAAAATATTCTGCGCTCAATTTATTTATGTTCAGATAGGAGTTTTTCCTTTTAAAAAACGTGTTCAAAGATTATGGACACATTATAAAATTATTTGCGCTCAATTAATTTATATTTATATTGAAGTTCTTCCTTTTAAAAAACGTGTTCGAAAATTACGGACACACTGTAAAATTCTCTGCACTCAATTCATTTATGTTCAGATAGGAGTTTTTCCTTTTAAAAAACGTGTTTAAAGATTATGGACACATTATAAAATTATTTGCGCTCAATTAATTTATATTTATTTTGAAGTTCTTCTTTTTAAAAAACGTGTTTGAAGATTATGGACACATTATAAAATTATTTGCGCTCAATTAATTTATATTTATATTGGAGTTCTTCCTTTTAAAAAACGTGTTCGAAAACTATGGACACACTGTAAAATATTCTGCGCTCAATTTATTTATGTTCAGATAGGAGTTTTTCCTTTTAAAAAACGTGTTGAAAGATTATGGACACATTATAAAATTATTTGCGCTCAATTAATTTATATTTATATTGAAGTATTTCCTTTTAAAAAACGTGTTCGAAAATTACGGACACCCTGTAAAATTCTCTGCGCTCAATTCATTTATGTTCAGATAGGAATTTTTCCTTTTAAAAAACGTGTTCGGAGATTATGGACACATTATAAAATTATTTGCGCTCAATTAATTTATATTTATATTGAAGTTCTTCCTTTTAAAAAACGTGTTCGAAAATTATGAACACACTGTAAAAGGTTTCTGCACTCAATTCATTTATGTCCAGATAGGAGTTTTTCCTTTTAAAAAACGTGTTCGAAGATTATGGACACATTATAAAATTATTTGCGTTATTGAAGTTCTTCCGTTTAAAAAGCGTGTTCGAAAATTATGAACACATTATAAAATTATTTGCGCTCAATTAATTTATATTTATATTGAAGTTCTTCTCTTTAAAAAACGTGTTCGAAAATTACGGACACACTGTAAAATTCTCTGCGCTCAATTCATTTATGTTCAGATAGGAGTTTTTCCTTTTAAAAAACGTGTTCGGAGATTATGGACACATTATAAAATTATTTGCGCTCAATTAATTTATATTTATATTGAAGTTCTTCTCTTTAAAAAACGTGTTCGAAAATTACGGACACACTGTAAAATTCTCTGCGCTCAATTCATTTATGTTCAGATAGGAGTTTTTCCTTTTAAAAAACGTGTTCGGAGATTATGGACACATTATAAAATTATTTGCGCTCAATTAATTTATATTTATATTGAAGTTCTTCCGTTCAAAAATTATGGACACACTGTAAAAGGTTTCTGCACTCAATTCATTTATCTCCAGGTAGGAGTTTTAAAAAACGTGTTCGAAGATTATGGACACATTTAAAATTATTTGCGCTATTGAAGTTCTTCCGTTTAAAAAGCGTGTTCGAAAATTATGAACACATTATAAAATTATTTGCGCTCAATTAATTTATATTTATATTGAAGTTCTTGCTTTTAAAAAGTGTGATTCCATTGCTCAGTTGGTTTATATTCAGAAATGAGTTCTTCGTTTTAAAAACCCAACGGCACATTAACGCTATGCGTCAAAAACGCACCGAGAACTGTGAGTTTACGTAATTTTTTTACAAGACACTAACATTAGGTCATTCTCATTCATTGAGTGTTTGAAAAATGTCGAAACAGAAACTTTATAGAACCATACGTAAAGAAATAGTAAATATTTGTGCTAGAGTGCTAGAGTGGTTCAAGGAAATGGTTCTTCAAACAACTATTATAGTTCATCTGTTAATATTGAACACACAGCAATTGTTGTAGAAGAAAATAAACTGAAAAAAACGCTATATTCTAAAAGGTTCAGGACTTACAATTATTACGTAAACCTAGCGATTAAATTACTTAAAAACGTTACATTTATAAGGAGCCGTAAACCTTACGTTTTCGTGACATCAAATACGACCAACTTAATACATACTAATACATACGAAACACTGCGTTAATTTGTTTCACTTGGCTTGTGACAAAAGTGCGGTATACGTACCGTAATCGTAGCGTCAAAACGTACCGTTTACGACATTTTTAGTGTAACAAAAATTTCATAAAAGTTACGTTTACGATGCGGTTGGCCGGGAGGGAAGTGTGTTTAAAAATTATGGACACACTGTAAAATACTGTGAGTTCAATTAATTTATATTTAGATTGGAGACTGATTAGTTTAGTTTATGTGCAATTTCATATAATTGAGTGGTTTCCATATGATTGAGTTTTTCCCATACAAAACCGGGTGATATATAGCAAACTACAGAACACGTGTTTCTCCATTTGGCCTTCTTGACACCCCTCTCCAGAAAGCCCTAATTGAGCAGATTGCGAAAACGCCCATCTTGTTTGGTGGTGACGCCCACTTTAGGTGAAAGGGGCATCCAAAGTTTTGATTTTTTTTAGAAAAAATGGGGCCAATAGAACCCCCGTCGACGGATTAAGAGCAAAAAAAAGACTTTTTCATAACAGTGTAAAAAGGGGCGTGCCTAAAAATGGGTGGACCGAAATATTGGTATCAAACAAAAGGTGATAATTAGGTCACACAGCCATGCTTGGGCGTTGCTCAATTTTAACGAAAGGTAGATCAATTTATACTCATTACATATGATTGAGTTTTTTTCATAAAAAAGAGATGATTATGTGATTCCATTGCTCAGTTGGTTTATGTTCAAACATTAGTTTTACTTTTAAAAAACGTGTTCGAAAATTACGGACACACTGTAAAATTCTCTGCGCTCAATTCATTTATGTTCAGATAGGAGTTTTTCCTTTTAAAAAACGTGTTCGAAGATTATGTACAAATTATAAACTTATTTGCGCTCAATTAATTTATATTTATATTGAAGTTCTTCCTTTTAAAAAACTTGTTCGAAGATTATGGACACATTATAAAATTATTTGCGCTCAATTAATTAATATTTATATTGAAGTTCTTCTTTTTAAAAAACGTGTTCGAAGATTATAGACACACTGTAAAATGCTCTGCGCTCAATTTATTTATGTTCAGATAGGAGTTTTTCCTTTTAAAAAACGTGTTCGAAGATTATGGACACATTATAAAATTATTTGCGCTCAATTAATTTATATTTATATTGAAGTTCTTCTTTTTAAAAAACGTGTTCGAAGATTATGGACACATTATAAAATTATTTGCGTTCAATTAATTTATATTTATATTGAAGTTCTTCCTTTTAAAAAGCGTGTTCGAAAATTGTGAACAAATTATAAAATTATTTTCGCTCAATTAATTTAATTTTAGATTGAAGATCTTCCTTTTAAAAAGTGTGATTTCATTGCTCAGTTGGTTTATATTCAGAAATGAGTTCTTCGTTTTAAAAACCCTCAAAAACGCACCGAGAACGGTGAGTTTACGCAGTTTTTTTACAAGACACTAACATAATTCATTCTCATTCAGTGAGTGTTTGAATAATGTCGAAACAGAAACTTTATAGAACCATACGAAAAGAAATAGTTAATATTTTTAAAAGTGCTAGAGTGGTTCAAGGAAATGGTTCTTCAAACAACTATTTTAGTTCATCTGTTAATATTGAACACCCAGCAATTCTTGTAGAAGAAATTAAACTGAAAAAACGCTATATTCTAAAAGGAGCACTTACAATTTTTACGTAAACGTAGCGATTAAATTACTTAAAAACGTTACATTTATAAGGAGCCGTAAACCTTACGTTTTCGTGACATCAAATACGTCCAACTCTATACACAGTAATACATACGAAACACTGCGTTAATTTGTTTCACTTGGCTTGTGACAAAAGTGCGGTACGTACCGTAATCGTAGCGTCAAAACGTACCGTTTACGACACATTATAAAATTATTTGCGCTCAATTAATTAATATTTATATTGAAGTTCTTCTTTTTAAAAAACGTGTTCGAAGATTATAGACACACTGTAAAATGCTCTGCGCTCAATTTATTTATGTTCAGATAGGAGTTTTTCCTTTTAAAAAACGTGTTCGAAGATTATGGACACATTATAAAATTATTTGCGCTCAATTAATTTATATTTATATTGAAGTTCTTCTTTTTAAAAAACGTGTTCGAAGATTATGGACACATTATAAAATTATTTGCGTTCAATTAATTTATATTTATATTGAAGTTCTTCCTTTTAAAAAGCGTGTTCGAAAATTGTGAACAAATTATAAAATTATTTTCGCTCAATTAATTTAATTTTAGATTGAAGATCTTCCTTTTAAAAAGTGTGATTTCATTGCTCAGTTGGTTTATATTCAGAAATGAGTTCTTCGTTTTAAAAACCCTCAAAAACGCACCGAGAACGGTGAGTTTACGCAGTTTTTTTACAAGACACTAACATAATTCATTCTCATTCAGTGAGTGTTTGAATAATGTCGAAACAGAAACTTTATAGAACCATACGAAAAGAAATAGTTAATATTTTTAAAAGTGCTAGAGTGGTTCAAGGAAATGGTTCTTCAAACAACTATTTTAGTTCATCTGTTAATATTGAACACCCAGCAATTCTTGTAGAAGAAATTAAACTGAAAAAACGCTATATTCTAAAAGGAGCACTTACAATTTTTACGTAAACGTAGCGATTAAATTACTTAAAAACGTTACATTTATAAGGAGCCGTAAACCTTACGTTTTCGTGACATCAAATACGTCCAACTCTATACACAGTAATACATACGAAACACTGCGTTAATTTGTTTCACTTGGCTTGTGACAAAAGTGCGGTACGTACCGTAATCGTAGCGTCAAAACGTACCGTTTACGACATTTTTAGTGTAACAAAAATGTCATAAAAGTTACGTTTCCGATGCGGTTGGCCGGGAGGGAAGTGTGTTTAAAAATTATGGTCACACTGTAAAATACTGTGCGTTCAATTAATTTATATTTAGATTGGAGATTGATTAGTTTAGTCTATGTGCAATTTCATATAATTGAGTGATTTCCATATGATTGAGTTTTTCACATACAAAACCGGGTGATATATAGCAAACTACAGAACACGTGTTCTCCATTTGGCCTTCTTGACACCCCTCTCCAGAAAGCCCTAATTGAGCAGATTGCGAAAACCCCCAACTTGTTTGGTGGTGACGCCCACTTTAGGTGAGAGGGGCATCCAAAGTTTTGATATTTTTTTTTAGAAAAATGCATTTTTCTAAGTCCTTAGAAGGAGGTATGGGGGTAATTAAAATACCTTCCAATTAAAAAAAAAATGGGGCCAATAGAACCCCCGTCGACGGAGTAAGAGAAAAAACCAGACTTTTTCATAACAGTGTAAAAAGGGGCGTGCTTAAAAGTGGGTAGACCGTAATATTGGTATCAAATAAAAGGTGATAATTAGGTCTACACAGCCATGCTATTCTTAAGGGCGTGGCTCAAATTTAACGGAAGGCAGATCAATTTATACTTTGACATATGATTGAGTTTTTTTCATACAAAAAGATGTGATGATGTGATTACATTGCTCAGTTGGTTTATGTTCAGAAATGAATTTTCCTTTTTAAAAGCATGTTCGAAAATTATGGACACACTGTAAAATGCTCTGCGCTCAATTTATTTATGTTCAGATAGGAGTTTTTCCTTTTAAAAACGTGTTCGCAGATTATGGACACATTATAAAATTATTTGCGCTCAATTAATTTATATTTATATTGAAATTCTTCCTTTTAAAAAACTTGTTCGAAAATTATGGACACACTGTAAAATTCTCTGCGCTCAATTCATTTATGTTCAGATAGGAGTTTTTCCTTTTAAAAACGTGTTCGCAGATTATGGACACATTATAAAATTATTTGCGATTAATTAATTTATGTGGGCGCCGTGGCTCAGTGGTAATGCACATGACTGTAGCGCAGGAGGTTCCGGTTCGAATCCCAGCAACACCAAAAGAATTTTTCACGAACGGGTGACAAACGTTCCGAGAGTAATTAATACCTTGTCACGGAAAGCTTCTCAATTCGCCGTTCGGCTCCGGCCTTAAATTGTAGGTCCCTTCCATTTGTGTCCAAAAAATTAACATGGTCAGCACAAATGGTCGCGAGAAGTTAGGCCTTGGACCGCAATGGTCTGTCGCGCCAAATATTATTATTAATTAATTTATATTTATATTGAAGTTCTTGCTTTTAAAAAGCGTGTTCGAAAATTATGAACACATTATAAAATTATTTTCGCTCAATTATTTTAATGTTAGAATGAAGTTCTTCCTTTTAAAAAATGTGATTCCATTTCTCAGTTGGTTTATATTCAGAAATGAGTTCTTCCTTTTAAAAACCCTCCCGGCACATAAACGCTATGCGTCAAAAACGCACCGAGAACGGTGAGTTTACGCAGTTTTTTTTACAAGAGACTAACATAAGTCATTCTCATTCAGTGAGTGTTTGAAAAATGTCGAAACAGAAACTTTATAGAACCATACGTAAAGAAATACTTAATATTTGTAAGAGTGGGAGTGGTTCATGGAAATGGTTCTTCAAACAACCATTATAGCTCATCTGTTAATATTGAACACCCATAAATTGTTGTAGAAGAAAATAAACTGAAAAAAAACGCTATATTCTAAAAGGAACAGCACTTACAATTTTTACATAAACGTAGCGATTAAATTACTTAAAAACGTTACATTTATAAGGAGCCGTAAACCCGTTTACGACATTTTTAGTGTAACAAAAATGTCATAAAAGTTACGTTTACGATGCGGCTGGCCGGGAGGGAAGTGTGTTTAAAAATTATGGACACACTGTAAAATACTGTGCGTTCAATTAATTTATATTATAATTGGAGATTGATTAGTTTAGTTTATGTGCAATTTCCTATAATTGAGTGGTTTCCATATGATTGAAGTTTTCCCATAAAAAACCGGGTGATATATTAGCAAACTACAGAACACGTGTTTCTCCATTTGGCCTTCTTGGCACCCCTCTCCTGAAAGCCATAATTGAGCAGATTGCGAAAACCGCCATCTTGTTTGGGGGTGACGCCCACTTTAGGTAAGAGGGGCATCCAAAGTTTTGATTTTTTTTAGAAAAATTCATTTTTCTAAATTCTTAGAAGGAGGTATGGGGGTAATAAAAATACCTTCCATTTAAAAAATAAATAATAAAAATGGGGCCAATAGAACCCCCGTCGACGGAGTAAGAGCAAAAAACAGACTATTTCATAACAGTGAAAAAAGGGGCGTGCTTAAAAGTGGGTGGACCGTAATATTGGTATCAAATAAAAGGTGATAATTAGGTCTACACAGCATTATGGACACATTATAAAATTATTTGCGCTCAATTAATTTATATTTATATTGAAATTCTTCCTTTTAAAAAACATGTTCGAAAATTATGGACACACTATAAAATTCATAGAACAATACGAAAAGAAATAGTTAATATTTTTAAGAGTGCTAGAGTGGTTCAAGGAGATGGTTCTTCAAACAACTATTTTAGTTCATCTGTTAATATTGAACACCCAGCAATTCTTGTAGAAGAAATTAAACTGAAAAAAACGCTATATTCTAAAAGGAGCACTTACAATTTTTACGTAAACGTAGCGATTAAATTACTTAAAAACGTTACATTTATAAGGAGCCGTAAACCTTACGTTTTCGTGACATCAAATACGTCCAACTTTATACACAGTAATACATACGAAACACTGCGTTAATTTGTTTCACTTGCCTTGTGACAAAAGTGCGGTATACGTATCGTAATCGTAGCGTCAAAACGTACCGTTTACGACATTTTTAGTGTAACAAAAATGTCATAAAAGTTACGTTTACGATGCGGTTGGCCGGGAGGGAAGTGTGTTTAAAAATTATGGACACACTGTAAAATACTGTGCGTTCAATTAATTTATATTTATATTGGAGACTGATTAGTTTAGTTTATGTGCAATTTCATATAATTGAGTGGTTTTCATATGATTGAGTTTTTCCCATACAAAACCGGGTGATATATAGCAAACTACAGAACACGTGTTTCTCCATTTGGCCTTCTTGACACCCCTCTCCAGAAAGCCCTAATTGAGCAGATTGCGAAAACACCCATCTTGTTTGGTGGTAACGCCCACTTTAGGTGAGAGGGGCATCCAAAGTTTTGATTTTTTTTTTTTTAGAAAAATGCATTTTTCTAAGTCCTTAGAAGGAGTTATGGGTAATAAAAATACCTTCCATTTAAAAAAATGGGGCCAATAGAACCCCCGTCGACGGATTAAGAGCAAAAAACAGACTTTTTCATAACAGTGTAAAAAGGGGCGTGCCTAAAAATGGGTGGACCGAAATATTGGTATCAAATAAAAGGTGATAATTAGGTCTACACAGCCATGCTTGGGCGTTGCTCAATTTTAACGGAAGGTAGATCAATTTATACTCATTACATATGATTGAGTTTTTTTCATAAAAAAGAGATGATGATGTGATTCCATTGCTTAGTTGGTTTATGTTCAGAAATTAGTTTTACTTTTAAAATGCGTGTTCGAAAATTATGGACACACTGTAAAATGCTCTGCGCTCAATTAATTTATGTTCAGATAGGAGTTTTTCAGCAATTGTTGTAGAAGAAAATAAACTGAAAAAAACGCTATATTCTAAAGGGAACAGGACTTACAATTTTTACGTAAACGTAGCGATTAAATCACTTAAAAACGTTTCATTTATAAGGAGCCGTAAACCTTACGTTTTCGTGAAATCAAGTACGACCAACTTTATACACACTAATATATACGAAACACTGCGTTAATTTGTTTCACTTGGCTTGTGACAAAAGTGCGGTATACGTACCGTAATCGTAGCGTCAAAACGTACCGTTTACGACATTTTTAGTGTAACAAAAATGTCATAAAAGTTACGTTTCCGATGCGGTTGGCCGGGAGGGAAGTGTGTTTAAAAATTATGGACACACTGGAAAATTCTCTGCGCTCAATTCATTTATGTTCAGATAGGAGTTTTTCCTTTTAAAAAACGTGTTCGAAGATTATGGACAAATTATAAAATTATTTGCGCTCAATTAATTTATATTTATATTGAAGTTCTTCCTTTTAAAAAACGTGTTCGAAGATTATGGACACATTATAAAATTATTTGCGCTCAATTAATTAATATTTATATTGAAGTTCTTCTTTTTAAAAAACGTGTTCGAAGATTATGGCCACATTATAAAATTATTTGCGCTCATTTAATTTATATTTATATTGGAGTTCTTCCTTTTAAAAAACGTGTTCGAAAACTATCGACACACTGAAAATACTCAGCGCTCACTTAATTTATGTTCAGATAGGAGTTTTTTCTTTTAAAAAACGTGTTCGAAGATTATGAACACATTATAAAATTATTTGCGCTCAATTAATTCTTATGACGAAGTGGGTAGCGAATGGTGGTGCAAGAACCCACCCATTTTGGCTAGCTAGACCCGAGCAAGGAGGCAAGACGTGCACCCCGCACAACCCCATTCGCTGCAAAATTGCGAAAGCATATATATACCCACACCACTTCATTACATAAAATGGCGCCCAACGTGGGGCCCGAAGGATATCTGACGATAGTCGAAACTCCTTTGGATTCCACACTTCGTGTTTATTACATTCTTTTTTGAAATTTTTTTCCCCTGACGGCAATGGTAGCTCGCCATCCCGATCGGGTACCAAACGGTAGAGGTGGCACGATTGGTGGTTGGCCAGATGAGGATAGGTCTAATTTCGCCTTTTTTTTCTACTGGTAACCTAATTCTCTTCTTAATGGTTAATTCCACTTCGATTCCCGTAATAGGTTTAATACGAGCAGTGTCATCAAGACACTGCCTAATCTTTTTTCTCTTGCCTGCGTGTGGAGGTGACCCTGAGTCAAATGGAATTGCAAGCACTTTGGCGTGTGACTGCCGGAGGCTCGACCAATCTCCTGGGTTGCTTGATTTAGTCCGGAAATGCGGATGAGCTGGAGATTGTTGTATAGACACCCGACCGATGAGTCGTATGTAATGTTTCCTCACGCTGGCATAGTTAATAAGTTTTCGTCCTTTCGGTCGTGAATCTATGTAGGCTTGTTCAGGAGTGTAGGACGTGTTTAAAAAAAGATCAATTTTATACGTTTATCAACGTTAAATATATGTAAAATGGCTTTAGCCTATTTTTATGTACTTTTATGTGTAGGACGTGTTTAAGCGTTGCCTGCATACTTAAACGGGCATCGGCCTGTCGAATCGATAACGCGAACAGGATGTACTATCTCCTTTAAATCTACCTCTGAATAAAGGACACCCGGAACTGAAAATATCCTGGCGTAAGGCTGCCTGAGATTTGACCAATGTCACTGATCAGATAGTAATCCTTAGAAATTACCGCTAGTATATCGCATCTTGTTTTATTTCTTTTGTACCTTTAGGGTTCAGAACTGCCTAGGGGTGACCTGGAATTGCGGGACTGGTGCCGTCGACGTCATACTGACCAGGTAAAGCCTCCGCAGCTCGTTGTTAACTAAGTTTAATTTAATACCTCTTTTATAAAAATTTTGTTCCTTTGTTAATGAGATGACCGAAGTCTCTCTCGTCATATTGATTAGGCGTACACCAGTATATCGTGGATTTGTAATTTTGAACAATTTCGTGAGACGAGTTAGCAGACATGGTTTGTTAACGAATGTGCTCCATAGTATTTAATTTTCTGAGAATTTTTTTTTTTGGCGGATATTTCATGACCCAATGTTAAATAATCCGTGAAGACGGAAACGTTATCACCCCCGCAGGCTATGTGGATGTTTTTGTGGATGTTTTTTTTTATTTCTAAGAGATTTTATTTTATTAATCCAGCGCTAGAACGTCTACGACGTACGTTCGGTGTATTTTCAACTTCTTAAAGGTTGGATTATTAGGATCACGAATATTATTTTTGTTTTAGTAATTTTTGTACTTAATAACTCGAGTCGGGTTTCTGCGATCGGTCCCTGATGGCGGTCCGACGCAGTTTTGATGGTCCACGGGCCTAACGTTCCCCCGAGATTGGTAGATCCCGAGCTCCATGAGTGTCCACTCTGTAAAATTATCATCGATGGAAGCGCGGAAAGTGTGCTAACCACATGTCACCACGTCGTCCACAAGTATTGTCTAGTCGAAAATTTGAAAGGTGCAGAGATCTGTCCCCTTTGCAATGAGCCCTGCTCCTTAGGTTCGCTTCAACCTTACGTTGTGCGAATAAACCCTGGAGCTGTAGGCGACAATGTTGTGGACGATGATCCACACGGTCACAATACACGTAACAGATCGAAACGGAAACCTCCGCTTCAGCCTCCAGTAAACACCGACAAGGATCAACGTAACGAGTCCCAGGCATTAGTTGGAGAGATATGGCCGACAGGTTTGGTTGCCACTGAGGCTCGCACGCGCCTTCTTTGCCTGGCACCTCGGGTTGCCGAAGTAGGAGGGATTCGAACCTAGTTTCAACGATACAACGAGTTGTGAATGAATCTGTGAGTCAGATCCAAGAATCAGTGCTGCAACACCTCTCGCAAGACCTTTCTCTACTTATCGAATCTAAAGTTGAACGATGTTTTTGCCGATTAAATTTGCAAGAAGCCAAACGTAGAGCTCGGGAGGTACCACCTAATACCCCAGACGTCGAGAACTTCTCATGGACGCATGAAATGCCCTTTGAACGCAGATAACCTAACGCGTATCCGCGAAATCCAACAAGTTCTGCTCATATTGATGTCAACATGGCCGTTAAAGTAGCGAATATCATCTCAAGTTGGCACCTCCAATTCGAGGGATCATCCGAAGGCTTAACGGTCGATAACTTTATTTACCAGGTTCAGGCGTTGACTCAGCAGAGCCTGGGTAAAGCCAAGGAGTGGTTTTAGAGGTTTCACGTGTCGCATCCGTTCTTTCTATGGGACGAATTGATTGACAACTTACGGCAGCAATATAAAGATAGTCGGTCCGATTATGACCTTCGCGAAGCCATTAGGGGACGGAAACAGCGCGAAAGGGAGACGTTCGACGAGTATTACATCTCCATTGTTAGGCTTAGGGTACCATTAGCGGAATTAGACTTTGTAGAGATCCTCGTAAGGAATCTCCGTGCAGAGGTAAGACATGAAATACTCCACATAGATATTACGTCAGTGGCCATGCTGCGCAAGGTAGTCCAGAGACGCGAGCGGTTTTTAAACGATGTATATCGTTCTGTTCCAATCGCCTGACTAGCTTACCCGCGTCGTCAAGTTACCGAGTTGCTGTCACCAGGGGAGATCAAGCCCGAGGGGGTAAAAGCTCCATCAGTCCCATAGCCACTTAAGCCCGCTATCCGAGAAACCCGCATCGCACCCAAACTTATTTGCTGGAACTGTAATACCGAATGGCATCGATTCGACATGTGTCTCAAGCCACGCTGAATCTTTTGTTGTGTTGATTGTGATGCAGTAGATGTCTATAAGCCACACTTCCAACGATGTAATAGGCCGGGAAACTGGATGAGGGATGTGAACCGGAACGCCAGCTCACACCCACGTTAAAACTAAACTTGCCTCATGCAGACGACTCGGGTGGAATTAAAAGAGGATCTTCAAAGGCGATTCTGATTAATGACCATCCAGCTTTTGGTCCTAAGTTGTCTCACGAAAATATTGACGTTAAATTGTCCCCTTTAAAACCCATCCACATCCGTGTTCCCGAGTACAATCGTGCTTATGCGAAAATTTTCGATTCGGTCGCTAGTTTATCAAAGACCACGCCCAGCAGATCATCCATTATGATGAAATACTTCTGAAAAAGAGTTAAGGAAAGCCGACGGCTTGTGTTGAGTACTATCTTGGTTAAGACTAACAATGCCCGTCCTTACGCCTCCGTTACCTTGCTAGGCAACGAAACTCTGGGATTGTTGGACAGCGGGGCGTCAATAAGCTGCATTTTTGGCTCGTTAGCAGCATCCATTTTGAGTGGCGACCTTAAGTTGAAACGTTTTGTCTCACCAATTAGAACAGCGGATGGAAATTCACAAAAGGTCTGCGGGGTTTTTATGGCGGATCTCATATTTCGGGGTACGACAAGGCGACTCCCGTTGTATGTGGTTCTCTCGTTAGCCCAAAGTCTATACCTGGGTATCGACTTCTGGAAACTGTTTGGATTGGCTCCGGAAATTGTAGCTGTAACACCGGCGATAAATGACTTAGAGGATGTCCACGACTTGACTAGTTTACAGTTAGTTCGGATAGAAGCAGTAAAGCTACTATTTCCATCTTACGACTCAGAGGGACTGGGAAAACTTCGCTCGTAGAGCACATAATAGACACCGGTGACAACAAGGCCATAAAACAACGTCACTACCAGGTGTCGCCTGCGATTGAAAAATTAATCTTTGAAGAATTAGATAGGATGTTAAAACTAGGTGTGATTGAAGAGTTCGCCGGTGGTATTAGTGCGGAAACCCGGTAAGGTGCGAGATTATGTCCTAAAGTGTCCTGTATGTAAGAATATGTCACTACGACCGCCCATGGTGAAGACCATTTCAATGTCTTTATATGGACTTGATCGGACCATTCCCACGATCCAATTCTGGTCACATCGGGTTGTTGATCATCCTAGATCATTTTACGAAATTCTACTTCTTGCTACCACTTAAGAAACTAGTTGCGAGACCGATGACTGACTATTTAAGAAATAATATTTTTCCGACGTTCGGGGTCCCTGAAACCATTGTCTCAGATAATGGAGTACAATTTAAAAGCTGAGATTTCAACCAGCTTTTGGCAAATTACGGAGTAGATCATACTTACACGGAAATCTATTCACCTCAGGCGAATGCGTCAGAGCGAGTAAACAGGTCCCTGATCGCTGCAATCCGCGCAATCTTAAAGGATGACCAATCCAACTGGGATGTTAATCTTGGACACATCAGCTGTTCGCTACGTAGCTCCAGGCACACTTCCACGGGATTTTCACCATATTTCTTAGCATTTGGCCAAAATATGATCACTCCCGGGAAGAATTATAAGCTCATGCGGAAATTAAACATGCTGGAACCACCAGATACTTTCATTTTACATGAGGATGGGTTAGCCCAGGTTCGAAAACGAGCAAATGACAACATGAAACGGGCGTAGGAGGTAAATGAGCGAAAGTACAATACTCGGTCCAGACAGGTAGAATTTCAAGAAGGGTAAGAGGTATACCGTCGAAACTTTGGCCAAAGCAAGTGGATGAAGGGTTTTAACGCTAAACTGGCGCCTATCGGGAAAAAGCTGGGAAGCTGTTACTACTTGTTGGAGGACCCGCAAGGGAGGAGTATAGGAACTCTCCATGCTAAAGACATTCGACAATGAGGTCTTACAACGGTGATGGTAACCTTGTTTCAGCCTCTCGGAATTCGAGATGAAACCCCGGAGATCCTGTTTTGTGGTAGCGACTGCACATGCTGCAAATGCTAGCCTGGTGGTGCGCAACACCGGAGGGTAGCTGAGAAAATCACATTGCGTACATTTTTTGGCAGTCGGAATATAGCTTGCGTCGCATTCGGGCAGTCGGTTTTACTTACTTCCGAAAGGCAGTCATCTTTTTAATTCCCGTGTGCGACGGCTCATACAGTGAAAAACTGGCATCATCATTTTTTTCCCTGAAAAAATAAAAAGTTATTAAATTTACCAAAAATAAATTCATATTTACTAGAATGGTCAGAAAAGCGTAAACAACGAATTAACTCATCATTTTATTGTGTCGAAAACGAAAAATTAAAATTTTGACGCAATAGAAAATGTGCGATTACTTTTGTTCCAGAATATTCAGTCAGTCGATTTTATATATTTGCGAAATGCAGTCATTTTTAATTTCCGCGTGCGACGGTTCATACAGTGAAAAACTGGCAGCATCATTTTTTTCCTAAAAATATAAAAAGTTATTAAATTTACCAAAAATAAAATTCATACTTACTAGGAGGGGCCGAAAAGCGCAAACAATGAATTTACTGATCATTATATTGTGCCGAAAACGGAAAATTACAATTTTGACGCCATAGAAAATGTGGGATTACTTTTGTTCCAGAACATTCAGTCAGTCGATTTTATATATTTGCGAAATGCAGTCATCTTTAATTTCCGCGTTCGACGGTTCATATAGTGAAAAACTGGCAGCATCATTTTTTTCCTAAAAATATAAAAAGTTATTAAATTTACCAAAAATAAAATTCATACTTACTAGGAGGGGCCGAAAAGCGCAAACAATGAATTTACTGATCATTATATTGTGCCGAAAACGGAAAATTAAAATTTTGACGCCATAGAAAATGTGCGATTACTTTTGTTCCAGAATATTCAGTCAGTCGATTTTATATATTTGCAAAATGCAGTCATTTTTAATTTCCGCGTGCGACGGTTCATACAGTGAAAAACTGGCAGCATCATTTTTTTCCTAAAAATTTAAAAAGTTATTAAATTTACCAAAAATAAAATTCATACTTACTAGGAGGGGCCGAAAAGCGCAAACAATGAATTTACTGATCATTATATTGTGCCGAAAACGGAAAATTAAAATTTTGACGCCATAGAAAATGTGGGATTACTTTTGTTCCAGAACATTCAGTCAGTCGATTTTATATATGTGCGAAATGCAGTCATCTTTAATTTCCGCGTGCGACATTTCATATAGTGAAAAACTGGCAGCATCATGTTTTTCCTAAAAATATAAAAAGTTATTAAATTTACCAAAAATAAAATTCATACTTACTAGGAGGGGCCGAAAAGCGCAAACAATGAATTTACTGATCATTATATTGTGCCGAAAACGGAAAATTAAAATTTTGACGCCATAGAAAATGTGCGATTACTTTTGTTCCAGAACATTCAGTCAGTCGGTTTTATATATTTGCGCAATGCAGTCATTTTTAATTTCCGTGTGCGACGGTTCATACAGTGAAAAACTGACATCATCAATTTTTTTTCCCTGAAAATATAAAAAGTTATTAAATTTACCAAAAATAAAATTTAAACTTACTAGAATGGTCAGAAAAGCGCAAACAACGAATTAACATCATTATATTGTGTCGAAAACGAAAAATTAAATTTTCGACGCCATAGAAAATGTGCGTTACTGTTGTTCCGAACACTCGGGCAGTCGGTTTTATATATTTGCGCTATGCAGTCATTTTTAATTTCCGTGTGCGACGGTTCATACAGTGAAAAACTGGCGTCATCATTTTTTTCCCCTAAAAATATAAAAAGTTATTAAATTTACCAAAAATTAAAATTCATACTTACTAGAATGGTCAGAAAAGCGCAAACAACGAATTAACTCATCGTTATATTGTGCCGAAAATGGAAAATTAAAATTTCGACGCCATAGAAAATGTGCGATTACTTTTGTTCCAGAACATTCAGTCAGTCGATTTTATATATTTGCGAAATGCAGTCATCTTTAATTTCCGCGTGTGACGGTTCATACGGAAAACAACAAAAAAAAAACCCACAAAGGAGGAATAAAAAATTCTTTTTCTGACCTAGAATTCATATATATATATAAAATAAAAATAAATGTTAGAAGGTTAAAATTACATAGTTACCTATTTGGCAAAAATTGTTTGAAAAGAAATGTAATATTTGTCATTGCGTCTTTCTTTAATTAAGTTCGAATCCTGACTGGAGTTGTATTATATTAAAAATTTTGAATTCTTTTTTTTAATTAATTTTTTTGTTGTTTGAAACGGCGAGCGATTGGAACTTGGATGGGGTAGCTATAGCCGCTCGACCAGACTATATATATAACTTGATACTTAATCATAAACTTGCACCTTTCAGCGACAGCCGATCGTCGAACTCGTCAGCGCTGCCGAAGTAGACGTACCGGATGATCTTTTTTTTTTAAATTCAAGGTAAATCGCTAGCTTCTTCTATATTGATTATTCATATGATACCTTTACATATAAAACTTTGTTTGGCTTAGTTATATATATTTCTTTTTTTTTAATATTTAAGTCATGATCAGAAAATATAATGCAACAGGAAGTTAATTTGGAATTTTAACTTTTGTAAACTATATAAACAATTTTTTTTTTGATAATCTGTATATATATAACCTTCCAGGGCGTAATCTACGTGGGCGGGGTTAATAATTTATGAATAAAAGCAATAATTATTTTCTTTTGTAAACTATACCCAAATATGCATTATCATTATAGCCGTTGGCGGCATTTCTCTGTTGGTCGATTTTTTTCTCCTTGGTTTGCTCGTTGCCCCCCCCCCCTCCTCTTACCAGGTATGGTAAGTAGCGGTTTTAGGCCAAACCATGATCGACCCGCATGGCCTGCTGTGGACTAATATTTAAATACTTCTTTTCCTCTCTCCCCCTTAACGTGCACGTAAATCTTTTTTTATAACGAAGTGGGTAGCGAATGGTGGTGCAAGAATAGGTTTAATACGAGCATCATCAAGACACTGTCTAATCTTTTTTCTCTTGCCTGCGTGTGGAGGTGACCCTGAGTCAAATGGAATTGCAAGCACTTTGGCGTGTGACTGCCGGAGGCTCGACCAATCTCCTGGGTTGCTTGATTTAGTCCGGAAATGCGGATGAGCTGGAGATTGTTGTATAGACACCCGACCGATGAGTCGTATGTAATGTTTCCTCACGCTGGCATAGTTAATAAGTTTTCGTCCTTTCGGTCGTGAATCTATGTAGGCTTGTTCAGGAGTGTAGGACGTGTTTAAAAAAAGATCAATTTTATACGTTTATCAACGTTAAATATATGTAAAATGGCTTTAGCCTATTTTTATGTACTTTTATGTGTAGGACGTGTTTAAGCGTTGCCTGCATACTTAAACGGCCATCTGCCTGTCGAATCGATAACGCGAACAGGATGTACTATCTCCTTTAAATCTACCTCTGAATAAAGGACACCCGGAACTGAAAATATCCTGGCGTAAGGCTGCCTGTGATTTGACCAATGTCACTGATCAGATAGTAATCCTTAGAACTTACCGCTAGTATATCGCATCTTGTTTTATTTCTTTTGTACCTTTAGGGTTCAGAACTGCCTAGGGGTGACCTCGAATTGCGGGTCTGGTGCCGTCGACGTCATACTGACCAGGTAAAGCCTCCGCAGCTCGTTGTTAACTAAGTTTAATTTAATACCTCTTTTATAAAAATTTTGTTCCTTTGTTAATGAGATGACCGAAGTCTCTCTCGTCATATTGATTAGGCGTACACCAGTATATCGTGGATTTGTAATTTTGAACAATTTCGTGAGACGAGTTAGCAGACATGGTTTGTTAACGAATGTGCTCCATAGTATTTAATTTTCTGAGAATTTTTTTTTGGGCGGATATTTCATGACCCAATGTTAAATAATCCGTAAAGACGGAAACGCTATCACCCCCGCAGGCTATGTGGATGTTTTTGTGGATGTTTTTTTTATTTCTAAGAGATTTTATTTTATTAATCCAGCGCTAGAACGTCTACGACGTACGTTCGGTGTATTTTCAACTTCTTAAAGGTTGGATTATTAGGATCACGAATATTATTTTTGTTTTAGTAATTTTTGTACTTAATAACTCGAGTCGGGTTTCTGCGATCGGTCCCTGATGGCGGTCCGACGCAGTTTTGATGGTCCACGGGCCTAACGTTCCCCCGAGGTTGGTAGATCCCGAGCTCCATGAGTGTCCACTCTGTAAAATTATCATCGATGGAAGCGCGGAAAGTGTGCTAACCACATGTCACCACGTCGTCCACAAGTATTGTCTAGTCGAAAATTTGAAAGGTGCAGAGATCTGTCCCCTTTGCAATGAGCCCTGCTCCTTAGGTTCGCTTCAACCTTACGTTGTGCGAATAAACCCTGTTGCTGTAGGCGACAATGTTGTGGACGATGATCCACACGGTCACAATACACGTAACAGATCGAAACGGAAACCTCCGCTTCAGCCTCCAGTAAACACCGACAAGGATAAACGTAACGAGTCCCAGGCATTAGTTGGAGAGATATGGCCGACAGGTTTGGTTGCCACTGAGGCTCGCACGCGCCTTCTTTGCCTGGCACCTCGGGTTGCCGAAGTAGGAGGGATTCGAACCTAGTTTCAACGATACAACGAGTTGTGAATGAATCTGTGAGTCAGATCCAAGAATCAGTGCTGCAACACCTCTCGCAAGACCTTTCTCTACTTATCGAATCTAATGTTGAACGATGTTTTTGCCGATTAAATTTGCAAGAAGCCAAACGTAGAGCTCGGGAGGTACCACCTAATACCCCAGACGTCGAGAACTTCTCATGGACGCATGAAATGCCCTTTGAACGCAGAGAACCTAACGCGTATCCGCGAAATCCAACAAGTTCTGCTCATATTGATGTCAACATGGCCGTTAAAGTAGCGAATATCATCTCAAGTTGGCACCTCCAATTCGAGGGATCATCCGAAGGCTTAACGATCGATAAATTTATTTACCAGGTTCAGGCGTTGACTCAGCAAAGCCTGGGTAAAGCCAAGGAGTGGTTTTAGAGGTTTCACATGTCGCATCCGTTCTTTCTATGGGACGAATTGATTGACAACTTACGGCAGCAATATAAAGATAGTCGGTCCGATTATGACCTTCGCGAAGCCATTAGGGGACGGAAACAGCGCGAAAGGGAGACGTTCGACGAGTATTACATCTCCATTGTTAGGCTTAGGGTACCATTAGCGGAATTAGACTTTGTAGAGATCCTCGTAAGGAATCTCCGTGCAGAGGTAAGACATGAAATACTCCACATAGATATTACGTCAGTGGCCATGCTGCGCAAGGTAGTCCAGAGACGCGAGCGGTTTTTAAACGATGTATATCGTTCTGTTCCAATCGCCTGACTAGCTTACCCGCGTCGTCAAGTTACCGAGTTGCTGTCACCAGGGGAGATCAAGCCCGAGGGGGTAAAAGCTCCATCAGTCCCATAGCCACTTAAGCCCGCTATCCGAGAAACCAGCATCGCACCCAAACTTATTTGCTGGAACTGTAATACCGAAGGCCATCGATTCGACATGTGTCTCAAGCCACGCTGAATCTTTTGTTGTGTTGATTGTGATGCAGTAGATGTCTATAAGCCACACTTCCAACGATGTAATAGGCCGGGAAACTGGATGAGGGATGTGAACCGGAACGCCAGCTCACACCCACGTTAAAACTAAACTTTCCTCATGCAGACGACTCGGGTGGAATTAAAAGAGGATCTTCAAAGGCGATCTGATTAATGACCATCCAGCTTTTGGTCCTAAGTTGTCTCACGAAAATATTGACGTTAAATTGTCCCCTTTAAAACCCATCCACATCCGTGTTCCCGAGTACAATCGTGCTTATGCGAAAATTTTCGATTCGGTCGCTAGTTTATCAAAGACCACGCCCAGCAGATCATCCATTAGGATGAAATACTTCTGAAAAAGAGTTAAGGAAAGCCGAAGGCTTGTGTTGAGTACTATCTTGGTTAAGGATAACAATGCCCGTCCTTACGCCTCCGTTACCTTGCTAGGCAACGAAACTCTGGGTTTGTTGGACAGCGGGGCGTCAATAAGCTGCATTTTTGGCTCGTTAGCAGCATCCATTTTGAGTGGCGACCTTAAGTTGAAACGTTTTGTCTCACCAATTAGAACAGCAGATGGAAATTCACAAAAGGTCTGCGGGGTTTTTATGGCGGATCTCATATTTCGGGGTACGACAAGGCGACTCCCGTTGTATGTGGTTCTCTCGTTAGCCCAAAGTCTATACCTGGGTATCGACTTCTGGAAACTGTTTGGATTGGCTCCGGAAATTGTAGCTGTAACACCGGCGATAAATGACTTAGAGGATGTCCACGACTTGACTAGTTTACAGTTAGTTCGGATAGAAGCAGTAAAGCTACTATTTCCATCTTACGACTCAGAGGGACTAGGGAAAACTTCGCTCGTAGAGCACATAATAGACACCGGTGACAACAAGGCCATAAAACAACGTCACTACCAGGTGTCGCCTGCGATTGAAAAATTAATCTTTGAAGAATTAGATAGGATGTTAAAACTAGGTGTGATTGAAGAGTTCGCCGGTGGTATTAGTGCGGAAACCCGGTAAGGTGCGAGATTATGTCCTAAAGTGTCCTGTATGTAAGAAATGTGTCACTAAGACCGCCCATGGGTCGGCAGAATGTCTCGTGAAGATCATTTCAATGTCTTTATATGGACTTGATCGGACCATTCCCACGATCCAATTCTGGTCACATCGGGTTGTTGATCATCCTAGATCATTTTACGAAATTCTACTTCTTATTACAACTTAAGAAACTAGTTGCGAGACCGATCACTGACTATTTAAGAAAAAATATTTTTCCGACGTTCGGGGTCCCTGAAACCATTGTCTCAGATAATGGAGTACAATTTAAAAGCAGAGATCTCAACCAGCTTTTGGCAAATTACGGAGTAGATCATACTTACACGGAAATCTATTCACCTCAGGCGAATGCGTCAGAGCGAGTAAACAGGTCCCTGATCGCTGCAATCCGCGCCTTCTTAAAGGATGACCAATCCAACTGGGATGTTAATCTTGGACACATCAGCTGTTCGCTACGTAGCTCCAGGCACACTTCCACGGGATTTTCACCACATTTCTTAGCATTTGGCCAAAATATGATCACTCACGGGAAGAATTATAAGCTCATGCGGAAATTAAACATGCTGGAACGACCCGATACTTTCATTTTACATGAGGATGTGTTAGCCCAGGTCGAAAACGAACAAAGGACAACATGAAACGGGCGTACGAGGTGATTGATCGAAAGTACAATACTCGGTCCAGACAGGTAGAATTTCAAGAAGGGCAAGAGGTATACCGTCGAAACTTTGTCCAAAGCAAGTGGATGAAGGGTTTTAACGCTAAACTGGCGCCTATCGGGTAAAAGCTGGGAAGCTGTTACTACTTGTTGGAGGACCCGCAAGGGAGGAGTATAGGCACTCTCCACGCTAATGACATTCGACAATGAGGTCTTACAACGGTGATGGTCGTCTTGTTTCAGCCTTTCGGTATTTCGAGATGAAACCCCGGAGATCATGTTTTGTGGTGGCGACTGCACATTACAAAAAAAAAGCAGCATAAACACCCATTGTTCGTCACCATAACGCCCATGTTCGCATTGCTAATTTTAAAGAGCAAAAATTCCAGTAATTGAACCAACGGGTTATTTCCCATCGACCTGCCTTGTTTTTTTTGCATCAAACCTGATGTCGAGAATTAATCGACGATTAATGTGCGCGCTAAAGATTCCCCCCCCCCCCCCCCAACCCTCTTTTGCTACGCCACCTTTTATGTGATGCATGGTGACAACATGCTAACACCATCGTACAAGAAAAAAAAATAGAGAGAGAGAAGTGAGTTGGTTACACTGACACAAATGCTAGCCTGGTGGTGCGCAACACCGGAGGGTAGCTGAGAAAAACTACATTGCGTACATTTTTGGGCAATTTGAATATAACTTGCGTCGCATTCGGCAGTCGGTTTTATATATTTGCGCAATGCAGTCATTTTAAATTTCCGTGTGCGACGGTTCATACAGTGAAAAACTGGCATCATAATTTTTTTTCCTGAAAATATAAAAAGTTATTAAATTTACCAAAATAAAATTTATACTTACTAGAATGGTCAGAAAAGCGCAAACAACGTATTAACTTATCGTTATATTGTGTCGAAAACGGGACGCCATAGAAAATATGCGTTACTGTTGTTCTAGAACACTCGGGCAGGCGATTTTATATATTTGCGCAATGCAGTAATGCAGGTTCATACAGTGAAAAAAACTGGCATCATAATTTTTTTCCCTGAAAATATAAAAAGTTATTAAATTTACCAAAAATAAAATTCATATTTACTAGAATGGTCAGAAAAGCGTAAACAACGAATTAACTCATCATTTTATTGTGTCGAAAACGAAAAATTAAAATTTTGACGCCATAGAAAATGTGCGATTACTTTTGTTCCAGAACATTCAGTCAGTAAACTATATAAAAAAATTTTTTTTTTGATAACCTGTATATATATAACTTTCCGGGGTGTAATCTACGTCGGCGGGGTTAATAATCTATGAATAAAACCAATACTTATTTTCTTTTGTAAACTATATACCCACCCATTTCGGCGAGCTAGACCCGAGCAAGGTGGCAAGACGTGCACCCCGCACCATCCCATTCGATGCAGAATTGCGAAAGCATATATATACCTACACCACTTAATTACACAATTCAGAATTGGATGAACATTGACAAATCACAAAAAAAAAACACCCGAATTTGCTCTTTTTTTCAATTAAGAGCAGACTACTACGCACAATACTAAACGTTTTAAATTAAAAATGTATTTTTATAAGTTAACATTTTATATATTAAAATAATAAAATAATTTCCGCGTTTAAATCTCTTTTCAATTATTCAAGAAGCAAACATACATTCTCTTTATGCTATGCAACTTGATTGTAAGTTATTTAGATTAATTAATGTAAAAATTATTCCTATTACTGCACATGTTTGTTTCGTTCTGCTCATGCTATGTAACTTGATTGTTATGTTATTAACAGTAATGTAGAATTTATTAAAGAAATGACAAGCCAAGCCAAGAGAAGGAAATAGTAGCAAGGTCGCTTGCAACTTGTAAATTTTTATGCCTCTTTCCTGTAGTATTATGTATTAAAAATTTATTACAAGTTTTGGTTGTGTGCCACAACAAACAAACACTCAAACTTATTTTTGGACGAATATTAATAAAATAAACCATTTGTCAGACACTTCAAATCAATGTAGTAGAATTGTTATAGTACAATTTTGAATGTGCACTCGATACGTGACCTTTCTTATGTGATCATCCCAATGTAGATACTAGAACACTCGTTAACGTATGGATTTCGTTCACTCGTTAACTAATGTCGGAATTCGACCCCTGGTTATTGGTGAATGTCGATTCATTATCAATGCGCAATGAAGGTGTAAAAATGATTAAAGAAATGTTTCTTCTATACTAAATACTAAAAAGTAAAAAGAAGACAGTCCCACGACTGGCACCTTAGCTCATCTAATACATCATCATCATATCACATACATCATCATCACATCACATACAATAAAATAGTGTTAGCCCGGTGGTCGAAATTCGACCATAATCGTTATTGAAAATTTGAGGAAAACACTAAATGCATTTGTTCTTTGTACATATATCTGAGAACATAAATTTTTATATGTACTTACAATACAAAACAGCTCATTACCATTATAATTTCAATTTTTTTATTTTAATCAAGCCTTAACTTAAATGATAACTTAATAACTTAAAAAAAGTAAATACTTATTAAATAATTATAATAAATACAAAATGACAATTTCCAAAAGTTGAATTTTGAACTTCTAGCAACTGCTCTAAACGCTAACATGAACGATAAAAAAAATAATGTTCAGTTTCCATTTTTTTAAAAATAATACTAAATTATCTACTATATGTAGATATAATAAATACAAAATGACAATATCCAAAAGTTGAATTTTGAACTTCTAGCAACTGGTCTAAGCGCTAACATGAACGATAAAAAATAATGTTCAGTTTCCATTTTTTTAAGAATAATACTAAATTATCTACTATATGTAGATATAATAAATACAAAATGACAATTTCCAAAAATTTTGAACTTCTAGCAACTGCTCTAAACCCTTACATGAACGATAAAAAATAATGTTCTGTTTCCATTTTTTTTAGAACAATACTAAATTATCTACTATATGTAGATAATTTATAAGCGGATTTAAATGTTCATAAACCTTAATTGTAAGGTTGGTGCATTTTGCATATCACTGCCAAAACACGTTATGGCAGCTATGGTTTTGAAGTCATAAAAAATTTGAGAAGTTTTAAATTAAATTTGAATAGAAATAAAGCGAGCATCGAAATGGTTATCGTACGAGGATCGAAGTCATTAAATTCCTTTTGCTTGTTTCTCTTTTTCTCTGTAATTCATCAAATAGTTATGAACTCTAGGTAATGTGCCTCTTTTTTGTAACTTATAGTAATATTTTTCTATATCACGGCAGCACTGAAAACGATCAGAGACTATACTATCACTACTACTGCAACTGCAGTATGTTATTGAGATTTAGTAATAAAGACTAAAGTAAAAAATCATCGCAAGGATGATTTTATGAACACTTTCGCATCTTAGACCTACGTACCGAAGTTCATACGAATCGCTTGAGAAATTGCTTAGGTCCCTAAATTCCAGACCCTATTTGACATATCCTAGAATTTCCATAGGAACAAGTCTTAAAGTCGCATCGTAGACCTACATACGGAATTTCATACAAATCGCTTCAGAAATTGCTTAGTTCCCTAAATTCCAGACCCCATTGTCCATATCCCAAAAACTCCATAGGAACAACTCTTATAGTCGCATCGTAGACCTACATACTGAATTTCATACGAATCGCTTGAGAAATTGCTTAGTTTTCAAAATTCCAGGCCCTTTGGCCATATTCCACAATTTCTGTAGGAACAAGTCTTATATTCGCAACTTTGTCCTACATACAGAATTTCATACAAATCACTTGAGAAATGGCTTTGTTCCCAAAATTCTAGACCCTATTGGCCACATCCCAGAGTTTCCAAAGGAGGAAGCATCTTAGTCCTACATCTTGTTCTTTTAAATTATGTGATTTCTGAAGCCTCAAATATTCCAGATATACATTTCAGCAATTTTTATTTATTTAACAGCAGTTCTAGTTGCTTCAGGTGGTGTCGCAAGACCACCTCAAGATACCTTAAGCCCATCATCAAGACCTCCTAAGTACAACCTTAAGACTCCCTTAAGACCCACTCATAACGCCCCCAAGACCCTAGTCAAAACCCATTTAAGACCACCTTGAGACTCCCTAAGACTTCCCTGAAGACCACCTTGAGAATCCCTCAAGACCCTCTGAAGACCACACTCAAAATCCTCTTAAAACCCCCAACACCACTCACAAAACCCCCCTAAAGACCCCATTCAAACCTCTCAAGACCCCGCTCAAGACCCCACTCAAGACCACCCAAGAAAAACCGAAGACCACTCCCAAAACCACCCTTAAATTTTTATCAAGATTTCCCTTCAAGACTCTTTCAAGAGCCCACTCAAGACCCTCTCCAAACCCCTTCAAAACCACCACAAAGCCAACTCAAGACTTCCCCTAATACTACCGATACCCTACCCCTAATACTACCGGTACGGTACAGCACCTCAAGATCACCCTTAAGACCCCGTGAACACCACATTACGAACCCCATAAATAATTTCTTAAGACCTCCTCAATCCCCCCGAAAGATCCCCTTAAGACCCCCTCAAAACACTCAAGACCCCACTTTAGACCACCTAACCCCCTCAAGTCTTCACTCGCGACCCTCTAAAAATCCCCTCAAGACTCCACTCACGGCCCTCTCAAAAGATCCTCTCAAAGTCGCACTGATATTAAGGGAACATTCGAAACTGCCAGTTTTTGCCAAACCATACAACAAACAATAGTGCAGTGTAAGACTCGTGTGCGAGATGACTATTCGAGTCAAACAAGCATCGCTCCAACTAAACCTCGAAAGAGCCGTAAAGCTCAGCCTAGATCTTAGCGCTGATGAAGATACCAAGCTGGAAATTGTTCAAGCGCAAATCGCTCTTGCTGAAAACGCTTTCAAGAGTTTTCTAACACACAGGATCAAGTCGAAGCCGTCTGTGGCGCCGAAATATTGGGAGAAGAATTCAGCAGTAGAGCACAATATGAGGAGTTCTACGTCACTGCCATATCAAATCTACAAACATTAATGAGAAAATTCGCAAACTCAAAACGAAAAGATGATAAACCGAAAGATACCAAATCACCACAAACAATCGATATTCAATTGCCAAGCATAAACATTTCTGTGTTCGATGGCGCCTACGCAAATTGGACCGATTTCGAAAATTTATTTGTCGATTTAATACACAAGAATCAAAAGTTATCGAATTCTCAAAGGTTACATTATCTAAAAGCGAATTTAATCGATGACGCTGCCAATCTATTAAGATCGATTCAAACGATCGATTAAAACGTATGGAGCATCTTTTCTCGAAGAATCCCCAACTACGCGATCAATATATCGCCTTCGTGAGGGATTATTTCCAGCAGAACCAAATGGAAGCTGTATCTATCGATGATAAAAGTCCAGTAAATCAAACGTGTTATCTTTCACACCACGGAGTGATACAAGGATCACCGTCAAGGTCAAAGTTTTGCGTGGTATTCGACGCCTCGTACAGGACAAGTTCCGGAGATTCCCTCAATCAAAACCTTCACATCGGTCGCAACACCTACTCGATGAAATACCACCAGAGCATGGAACACATCAATCCTTATTCGAACTGAGCCGAGATGAATCAGTCAAAACACTCGGCTTACATTGATCCCCGTCGGCTGACTACTTCGCATTCCGAATTAGAGTGGACTCAGAATCACAGATGTCAACGAAGAGGACTATTCTTACGGATGCATTGAGGATCTTCGATCCTATCGGTTGGCTAGCTCCAACTATCATCATCGCTAAGATCATGTTCCAAGAGCTACGGCTTCTCGGACTATCATGGGACGAGGTTCTTCCCAAATCAAACGCTCACAAATGGATGCAGTATCGAAATAATTGAAAGGCATTGAAATCAATCAAAATAGATCGTTTGATTAATGCCTCAATATGTCACGACCACATTCAGTGGGTGGAAGGTCGTGACAAGATTTATGGCCTAGTCCATCAATGCTCGACACTCGGCAAATTACTTCGTGTCACGAGCTTCTGCAAACTTTACATCGACCATCGCTTCAATCGAGATCAACATAACACCAGCTTTATAACCGTCCCTAAATTATGTCGTGCATTCGCGTTCTGGACACGATTGTTCCAGAAAAAACACTTTCGAGATGAAATCATCCGATGTCAAAATAATGAAAATCTGCTAGACAGAAGCATACTTCGATCGCTCAATTCTTTCATCGATCAGGAAAAAGTGCTGCACGTTGGAGGGCGATTAAAACACTCAAACCTAACACATGCGCAGAAATACCCAATCATCCAAAAACCAAAAAGCGATAACTTCAGTCACATACCTTCGGACTCGATATTAAATCAACAATGCCAAACAACTGGAACGCGCGCATGTTCGTCAGTGAATAAAATGTTTTCGGTATCAATGGACAATCTTCCTGCTCCACGCGTCACATCATCCAGGCCGTTTCTATACAGCGGAGTGGACTATGCAGGTCTGATTCATGGTGGTATACAGTTAATGATGACATACCTTCTGACTCGATATTGGATCATCAACGCCAAACAACTGGTTCGCGCGCATGTTCGTCAGTGAATAAAATGTTTTCGGTTTCACTCACTAGTCAGCAAATCATGGTCAATCTTCCTACTCCACGTGTCACATCATCCAGGCCGTTTCTACACAGCGGAGTGGATTATCCGGGTCTGATTTCGGTAAAAATACACAAAGGTCGCTGTGCTAGGTCAACCAAGAGCTACATATGTTTATTCGGTGTTGTATAGTGATCGTGGTACCAACTTCGTCGGATCACAGCAACAACTCGTACGACAGCATCAAAGGAGCATCAGGAATGTTCATCCTCACATCGTATCAGCATTGGCGCTGAATGGCACAACATGGAAATTCAATCCTCCTGCATCATTACACTTCGGAGGACTCTGGGAGGCAGAGGTGAAATCGGTGAAGCATCACCTTCGACGAATCATCGGTCCGACTCTGCTCACATTCGAAGAACTCACCACATTGCTATGCCAGATTGAAGCCTGTCTAAATTCGAGACCATTGTGTCCCATTTCGGACAATCCAGATGATTTTACAGCACTTACCACAGGTCAGTTCTTGATCGGGGAAGACCCAATCACGATTCCTGAACCATCATTCATAGACATCAACTCGGGTCGCTTAAATCGATATCAGCACCTGCAGCAGATGTACCAGCATTTTTGGAAAATCAGGTCAACTTGTCACGGCTGCAACAACGACCCAAATGTCTTCGAACGCGTACAAATATTACAGTGGGTCAACTTGTCATCATCAAAGTTGAGAATCGTCCACCAGCTAAATGGGCCATGGACCGAATCATCGCCACGCATCCAGGTTCTGGTGGTCTAGTTTGAACCGTCACCGTGAAACATCAAGACGGAAAATTGATGAGGCCAATAGCCAAATTGTGGCTGCTACCGATCTCCGACAGTCTTGTAGGTTCTGAAGGAATTCGACTAAATCCTTCAGGTTGGCCGGCAATGTTGGATTCCACATCGAAAGTGAACGCTTTGTGAAACGAAGTGATCACCACTCGTGACATCTAGCGGTGAGCGCAACAACAATCGTCGCACATAACTCGAACAGAGCGTATCATCATCTGAATACCTGCCGTGAGTCAATCGACAGAAAGCAACTAATTGTTTATTCAATTTACAATCAATCAGTTTATTGTAATCTTTCTGGAATTAATTAAATAAAATTGTCGTAATCGAACACGAGAACGAGCGAACACGGAACACCGCAGTATAATTGTTTTTGGTTTTGGTTCGTGTATTTATCGCCGATTTCCTGTATAGAACCGATTTTTAAAGCATAAACACCCTTAAAGCGTATCGTGCGCGACACGTAATAATGGCGATTTATGACTTTATGACATATTTTAGGAGCTCCCTTGCGAGTGCTAAAAAAAACAGCTTCCAAATAAGTAATAATTAATACCTCTATGAAAATAATTTTCTTTATTCAGATTAAAATTCGAAAATACATAAATGTATAAACAGGTTTCTTCAGTTATTACTTAAATATTGCGAAAAAGAAATACCGTTTAAGTCTTCAATTTGATCTGAAAGGTCCGAGTAAATATGCATGACTTGAAACTTATTAGTTGGCGATTGAATTTGAACATTACTCATAGAAGCGGAGCTATCATGGGGTTCTTTAGTCGGTGAACTGTTGCCAATACCTAACTTTTGGCAAGATTCAACAACGATATCATCAATTGCTTTAGAGAGCATTTCTTCCTTTGTATCAAAATTCTTTTCTTCATAGGCACTATTATTTTTGTATTCACTTCTTGTTAATGCAAAACTGCTTTGTTCCTGTAATAACGACGTATTTTCGAAAAAACTTATTAAGTTTTCGGAGAAGAGAGCTGTCAACTCTTGTGATGATTCACTGATTATTGGTAAGCATTTGTGAGTTCGTTGGGACACCTTGTACCGAAAGCATTTTTGGCAAGTTTCACATTTGTATGGCATTACACCAGTATGTATTCTTGTATGCACTAAAAAGGACACCCTTTGGCGAAAACTTTTCCCTAAAAATAAATTAACATAAACGACTTATTATTTGGTTGCAAAATAAAAAAAAAAAAAATTTAAAGGATTTGTACATGAGTTCCTCGCTGACTTTTTTAGTTCAGTAGAGAGCTTTGCCGATAACAAAAGATATTAACCAGTGGATCAATGTGGGTTTATTTCGCTTATGTTTTAATAACGGATTGGATTATCGGAATGTACCTTAAGGACATCTCAGCAATGCGATTTTGCACAAAAAATTTGAGTGGAGAGAAGAGACTTTCGCATACGCAGATAGTGTAAAGGTACATCAAAAACAAAAATGAACGATTTTGAGTTGGAATAAATAAATTACGCAGTTATGTTTTTAAACACATTTATTTTTATATGTAAACCTTTGTTTTTATAAACAGTCAAACACCGACTTGACCAAGATTTAAGTGCCCGTTGAATCATTGCCAGAGGAATGTTTCTAATCTCTCGCTTTATCAATCTTTTTAGTTGCGCAATATTATCAACTTTAGATCTTGACAATTGTGACTTCAAGTATCCCCACAGGAAATAATCACATGGTGCTAAGTCGGATGATGAGGGTATATATAATACACACTTCCATATTTATGTTATGTCATTTTGTTTCGAAAACCATATTTTTAAACGGTACTAAAACAACAGATTTATTAGAATTTTGAAACGTAACTAAAAGCCCTTATTTTTCGAAAACGAACTAATAACAAAAAAGCTTGTTTGCTAATCAAATACAAAATTATAAAATCAAAAATGAGCTGTTTAAGTGAAAACGACATTTTAAAAAATGAAGGTGTGGGCACAACACGACTTTCTTTTATGGACGGGACCGGAATCTTCAGTAAATGTATATTGAATTTTTTTTTTCAAATTTTTATTTTTTTTTTTACTTTTTTGTTTGTTTTTTGTTTAAATTTCTTTTGCACCTAACAGATTTCTCCTAAGTGCTATAGTTTTTCAATTATTTGCAAAAACTCGAAAACTGTTTAAGTAAACTGTCACTTCCGGCTATCAGATTTCCGTCAAAATTATCTGGCCCCTCACAATTTATGTAGAAAGCTTAAATATAAAATTTCATCCCGATAAGTTCAGCCGTCTGGATTGTAGAGTGGACACAGACAGACAGACAGAGATTTTTTTATTTTCGCTTTTTTCTGATTCAGGAGATACGGTAATGGGTAAATCTCTAAAAATCCCGAGATCGAAAATGATTAATCTAGAATTCTATATCCAATCGTTCCTAAAATAAATGTTGAAAAAGGCTAACTGGGGAGTATAATGCATAAATCATTTCTGGAAATAAAATGACCCCACAGCTGAAAGCAATGTGTGGAAACATGACGCGTAAGCTTTGGAAACACAATAGCTAGCAGAAAACATTATCCGGGGGGCACTGGCAGCGTTTCGACCTTTTAAGCCAACCACCAATAGCGGTGGTTATAATCATTACTACAACTTAAATCAGCACTCCATATTCTTACTTTAGTTGGGCTAAAACATACCAAAAGAGTGACTAGACGCAATTGCGATTTTGTTATCAGTTATCGATTTGGACCTTAAATATGCAAATATATAATGTCGCTAATTATCGACGAATGCAGACTACGAGTATTTTCAGACTCATAGATGTCGTTAATATTTGATTTGCAATAATTTTTATTATGTAAGTATTTATATGTTGTAATTGTTTGTTTATTTTGTTTGTTGAAGAAGTTTCACTACTACAATCTGCACTACTATTAACGTTCTCTAATTTTTTGCTTGGTTTTTGTTTCTTTTTTGCTTTATGCATGATTTACATTTAGAAAAATTTTAGAAAAAATGTCAAGGAAGGAAGACAGAACGAAAGAGATATAGATACAAAAAAAACAACCCATAAAAATTAAAATTTTTCATCTAAATTCTCTAATCGCAGAAATTGATATGGGAGCCCCTCGATCCTGGGCCATTTTTTTTATTGTAGGAGAAAATCATCGAAACAGACTTTTGACATCAGATGTTAAAATTGAAAATGCTCAGATCATTTTATTCTGAGCAAATAAGAAACACGAACATTTATCTTGAGAACTCTTTGACTGCTCTGAACTAATTTATGAACACGCGAAATGACAGCATATTGCGAAAACTTGTTGTTCTATCTGTAAGTAGATATCGACAACAAAAAACGACATCAATAAAAATAAAATTCAGTAAACAAAAATGTAAGTTGAATTAAGCATAAAACATTTATATCTCGTTTAATTTGCTCATTTGTGAGTGAGAGAGATTATAAATTTATAAAATATTGGTGAAGATGTGAAGACACATTTATAAACGTAGATTATAAAATGTATGCTTGGATTTATACCTCGATATCGATGGCTAAAACAGTGGTTAAGGCTATTTTCGAATACATTGGATTAATCCATGGCTACATTCACAACTATAAATATGGCCCTTAATGTTATTGTCAGTGATTCCGATGATTCTAGTGATTAATTAAAACAATAATTTAAAATTTAAAATCTGGAGCGCATGCAATAGTTAATTGGTGCATGAATAGTTGCACACGCCCCAGGTTTTTTTTTTTGAATCTTATTTTATACTATTTACTTCGTTTTAAAAACGTGATATATAAAAAAATTTACAAATAATTATTTTGTTCTTTTTAATCTTGTGTGTGTTGGGCTTTGAACGAACCGCAAATATTCAAAAGTTATTTGCGGGTAGCATTTTTTTATATTTAAACATATATTACCAAGGGAAAACTCCATGAATGACATGCGCCACGGAAATAAGGGTGGCTAAGCCCCTTATTAAAATTAAAAAATCGAAGAAATGTTATTTACAACATATCCTCACGTTTGTAGCCGGTTTCAATTTATTTTCTAAGAATTGCTGATACAATGATAAACGCAATACGAAAACGATAATGAATCAATGGAATCAATGGAATAAGGGAAAAACTATAATTATAATAATAATTGAAAGAAATGCTTGCGATTGGTTTGCCTTTCATTAAAAAAACAAACCACATGCGTTTAAGAACATGTTATTATTAGTAATGATGAACGAAATAAGAAAATCCCTATTCGCATCATTTCAAACATCGTTATTGATTAATTCGACTGATATGATCGTGTAGTGTGCGCAACACAGTTTCCCACACATCACTCATCACTGAGAACCTGCTAAATGACGAATGATCTGCAAATTTATAGCAAAAAGCAGAAAGGCTGTGTGAAGAAAGAAAACAGAAAAATCACCAAATGTTACCATAATGCTATAGATCTTTGACTATAGAATATATGGACCTCCAATCAAATGACAGCTACTTATATTTTTCAAATAAAAAGCGTATCCAAAATCTGCAGCGACTACACGTTTCCGTGGCAAAAATGTAAACTAAAATACAAATTTAACGTACTTCTTAGTTCGTTTATTTCACACGGAAACCGCGTAAGCGCTGCAGATGTTGGATACATGCATGAAACATCTACAGCGACTACACGTTTCCGTGGCAAAAATGTAAAATAAAATACAAATTTAACAATTTAACGTACTTCTTAGTTCGTTTATTTCACACGGAAACGCGTAAGTGCTGCAGATGTTGGATACATGCATGAAGTTACCATTGACGGTCCATATATTCTATAGTCAAAGCTATAGATAATATTTCCCCTGCAGATAAAAAATAACTATAACATTCGCATAGTGCCAATCTCTTCTGGCTAACCACAAACTTCAATTTAACTATAGTCGGCCCGCTCACTTTGTCTCGCACGCCTCAAATGTAAATTTTGCATTAGTTTCTTTGTGTACAATTTTAGCTACCGTCACACGTAATTGTGTATATGTGAATTCAAATGTGTGTGTGTGGTATTGTGTGATTATGCACTAGTTTGATTGCCGATTTGCTGGTGCATTGCTTTGCGTGCGGCTATGGCGAATGCGACTCGTGTGAAAGTAGGTTTCTCAACTTCTCTAAAATCATCTTGAACCAAATTCTACACGTTCTAGAAAGCTGAAATTTTGTGCACTGCTCAGTCTCATGAAATATTTCTGAGCACCAAGTTTTGGCGAATTTCAAGAGCTTTTTTAGTGTGTAAAATATCACTCACACTTCTTTAATTCTCTATATTAATTTCGCGTCGTCATGTGTCTGTCTGCCTGTAGGTCGCTGGCTGGCTGGTGAAGTCTTGTGATTTCATTTTATAATTTTTAACCCACTTTCTAATGTCTTTTTTTTTTGTAAAACTTTGCCCCAGAGTTTTTTTCCCCTTCAAAACGACTCTACCGTAGAGCAAAAACAGATCTGTATATTTTGGGAGATTTACCCTTTTTTATACTAGCACAACAACAACACATGCAACAAAAAAATGTAAACAAAAATTTTCGCCTTTCGTGTTCGATTTACTTTTTGAAAAGTTCTGCGGTCGAGCGCGCTCTGGGGTATATTTTTTAGGAAACAAAATTAACATAAGGATTATTCTGCACTCATGTGTATCTCCAATGACAACGCTTTCTGTTGTGTTCCATCGCAATCACAATACACTTGTCTCGTTTCTTAAATGTTCTATTTATTGAAAAATGGTCAATGCGTCTGCGTCTGCTTTAGCTGTTTTGCTTTGGCAAAGCCGTCTTGGCTTTACAAAGAAACAGCAGCAGCAACAAATTTTCGATGCATTTTAATTGTTATGTGTTAAACAAAACACCGCCTTACGGTGAGTACCATAACTATAAAATGGCTTTAGTTTTTAAATCCTAAAGATTTTTGGATTTATTTTCGGCTTTATGCTTATACTATTGTTGTTATAAGCCAAGCCGGCTTTGCCAAAGCAACACAGCATTTGTTTGGGTTGCGCACTTAGATTGCCAGACCACCAAGCAGCCATTCCCCAATCCACAAACATGCAGCCTATTATGCACATGTCACATGTATATAAATATATGTGTTGCACGTCACAACACTTTCTATTAAAATTTCGGGCCCCAGAGTATATACTCCCGTATATATTTTTTTTTAAATTTACCAGATTTTATTCAAATTTTGTACACATGTGTATCTGCCATGACAACACTTTCTGTATAAATTTGGAAGTAAACATAAATTAAATTTCTATAAATACATAAGTACCGTAATTTCCTTGTTTATTTTCGTTGTGACATAGATATCTGTGCGGAAAGCTCAATTGTTTTATGCAAACTTTACAAAACCATATTTTAATCTTATTTCTGTCAATTCTCCATTATATAGGAAAATTTTTATTTCATTATTGAATTATTATTTGCATTATCCAAAATGTTCTTCGAAAAAAATGTGGACTTAGGTCTAAGCTTTTTTCAAAATGAAGACTTATTTGTAAAACCTACTTGTAGACAGCGGCGAAAGTACGCAACTTATGTGAGATACATCGTTAGAGCGTGTGATAACGACGTATTTTTGAAAAAACTTATTAAGTTTTCGGAGAAGTGAGCTGTCAACTCTTGTGATGGTTCACTGATTATTGGTAAGCATTTGTGAGTTCGTTGGGACACCTTGTACCGAAAGCTTTTTTGGCAAGTTTTACATTTGTATGGCATTACACCAATATTTATTCTTGTATGCACTAAAAAGAACTCCCTATTTCAATATGTGCGTTAAAGACAAGCTTCTTTGGAATGACCACATAGTTACCGTCGCCAAAAATGCTGCAAAATGTATAGGTTTGCTAGCCCGGTGCAAGAAATATTTCACTTCCTCTGATCTGTCTACTATCTACAAGGCTTTTATTCGCCCTAAACATAATTGTCATATCTGGTCTGGTGCGCCTAAAACTACATTGCATCAGCTAGATAGAATACAAAACCATGCGATAAAACGGAATCATTGCGAAATCAATAGATTCGCTTTAACACCGCAGGAACGTTTCCTGCTTGTCACTGTTTTATCGCTTCTTCCACCAGCGGTACTCAAGAGATATAGCCAGCTGCATGCCACCTATCCTTAAATTCAACCGCAATACTCGTGGCGCTCTAAATGCTCATCTGTTTAACCTCAAGCCCATCTTTAGACATACCACTTTACGCGTGCGCGAATTATAAAAAAAAATACAACGTTAGGTAGTAACTTAGTAAGTGCAAAAACTTATACTTCACTCTCATGACCTCTTACGTTGCGATTTTTTGTTCTTGGCTCGACAACTTCTGGACATGACTTTCATTCCCATGATCGTGTAGCCACGCTCTTAAACATGAGACATGAAAATTTTTTCTGATCTGGCAGTTCTGATCAGATAAAAAAATTATCGGATTTATCGGATATCTCGCAACTCGGATTTTTCTGTTCTCTCCGATTTTTCTGACACCAAAAAAACCCCAGCCAATATCAATTTTCAAACACCTCTAAATTGTTGTTGTCTTGTGCTTAATAGAGTACGTCCATAATGGAGGTATATCTATTTGATATTTTGTATATCTATACATATTTGAAATGTAGCTGCTCAAATTTTAGAGGCTCATCTGAGCTCATTTTTTACATGACCTGACAATAGTTTGTCTACTAATAAACAGTCGTTGGTGATGTTTTAGTTTAAGCTGATACACTACAATATGCACTTTCAAAGTAGGTAAACCGTTAATTTCAATTGGCAAAAGTAATAATATAATTTTTACGGATTTAAAAATAAATTAGCTGCATTTTATTTGCCGAGCGAGTTCGGAATTCGAATGTCAAAACCAGCCAAAACCAGCCAAACAGCAGATTTTCACAATTCCAAAGAAGGAAAGACAGTGCAATTGTTGTTGTTCCTCGGCAAATAAAATACGGCTATTATAATCAAAAATATCTTACCGCAGACTTCACAACTAAACGGTTTTTCTCCGCTGTGAATGCGCTCATGATTATGTAAGGTTGACAACTCTTTAAAGGCCCTACCGCATGTCTGACAAACATGAGGTTTTTCGTTGCTATGATACAAAAGGTGTTTGTGATAAGATTGTTGAAATGTAAAGGTTCGCGCACAAATTTCGCATGTGTATGGCATTTCACCTAAATAAATCATATTAAAAGGTTTAGAAATAAAAGCAAGGAAAATGCACATCTAACCTGTGTGCAATCGTTTATGTTTTTTAAGAAAATATTTTGTGGTAAATGATTTCGAGCAAAAATCACATTTCCAAATTTTAGCTGTTTCATTGGCTTTATTATCGGTTTGTACAGCAATCAAATTGCCCATTTCAGCTCGTTTAGTATTTTCTAAAATATTTTCGTTTGAAATTCCATTTTGCTTATGTGGGACTTTCGAAATTGACAACTTTTCTTGTAAATCACTCATAATTTTGTTGTTTTTCTCAGTCAATTGCGCTATTTCAATTATTTGTGGCAATGTATTTGACTCTTCCTCTATTGAAATGTTGTCGGTTTGTGATATGTCATTCCTTAGTAATGTCATATTGCCATTGTTACTGCTAATTTTACTAGTCATATTTACCTTTGTTACTTTATTAACTAGAGATAACCCAAAAAAATGTACAACTTTTAAATGCAAACGTAATAATCCGTTCATTTTAAAAGTTTTAGAACAAATATGACACTTAAATATATTTCCTTGTATTGTACTATTGCTTGGTGAAATTCTTGCTGATGTATTCATACACTGATTATTACGTTCGGATTTTAGTAATTTTGTGCCATTTGTTGCTGAGTTCTTTTTAACATTGATCACTTCCTTTCTCTGATTAGGAACTTGGAGTACCTGGGATAATGCAATGCAATTTTTTGATTCTGCTGTCATTTCAAAAGCGTTGGAAACCCCACTTAAAACTGGTACATGAGATATCGATGTTTGGACATCCGTTGTCATATTTTTGTTATCATGTGTCATACTGTTAGAGTGACTGAACAAGTGTATGGTTAACTTATCTAGTCCCAATAGCAGATCCTGACATATGGGACATTGCAATGGACCGTTAGCTGCTTTTATAAGACTGACCCTTAATAAATCGATGTTCATAAAACTTGATTTAAAACACACTGGACAGAGAACAGACACTGAACACATTTTCACCCTTCTTGCTTAATGTACGATTTTTTTTTTTTAACAACAAACACATACACAAAAACAAAACTGGCTATGGTTTTGTTCATTTAATATTTAAACAATTTTGGGCCAATAATATTTCTTGATAAAATCAGATCTATAATTATTTTAAGGATTAGCTTTCGTTTTAAATAGAAAATATATACCACAAATAGTAATATTTCTAAATATCTACGCAGTGCGTCTGTTCTAATATAGATATCACAGTTTTTGTTTGTCTAAAGAAGTGGTCTAGATAATATTTTGCTATTAAGACATATGAGACTATGCATTTTCTCTTAGATGCCAGAAATAGATTCGAGCCGTCATGCTTTCGAAACCAATTGAAGAGAAAAAAGTCTTCAAGGAACAACTGTGCTGGCATTTTCTCAATTTTAAAAACATGCTTGTTTTTGAATTGGATCAATTTTAAAAAAAAAAATAAAACATTTAATAAGAAAATATTTTAAATGGAATTCGAAATTTTGCCAACCCTTTTACTATGCTTTTCAAATATTAAAATTCCATAATAATAATTTCACTATGAACAAGTTAAAGAGTCACAATAGAATATGTATCTAATATATAGAGTTAATGTAGAATGTATATAAAATTAATTTTGGTTGTATGTATTTATATGAGTTGTATAGGGGCAGATTGGGCGGCTGCATTATGCTGGATTTAGACTAAGGATCATGTGCAGTACGATTAAAGTTCCAAACAAATTGTGGTTAAAGAAAAGAGCAAGATTAGTGTTAATGATGTAGTTATTTTATAGCTTCTGAAAATGTTTATAGAATTATCATAACAAAAAAGAGCAGGGTAGGCAGTGTCGAAGACACGGCCGTGGGTTTTGAGCGTGACAACGTCTGTCCGGGACGAAAGAAATGAAAACAAACATCTTGTTGTCTGTGGGACATGAACACGGACGGATATATTAAAAAAAATATCTTTACTAAATACAAGTCCTACTACTTGCACCGTAGCTCATCACATACATCATCATCACATCACATTATATATAATTTATTTTTCACACGCCCATAGACGAAACTGACTGTTTCGTACGCTATAAACTAGCCTCGAAAGTAGCTCATAACAACACTAGTTATGATATAAACGTCTTTTGTTATTTACTACAATCTCAGCGAACACATTGCGCATGAGCAAGAATTTTCTTTTGTTTGTCGTTTGTGATTTCTGCTTCTCTCTCGATATAGCAAAAAAAACCGGTTTGGACGCGTGAAAAATAGCGTACACGACTCGCAGAAAAATGCTGATCGTGCTCGTTAGATTGCCGAACTGGGCTACCGCCTCGTTCAAGCTTCGACCTCGCACAATAAACTCCACTTTCCTTGCTCGTTCTGTAATATACTATATAAGCGAATTTTAATGTTCATAACCACTAACTGTGAAGTTGCTGCATATCGCATATTACTGCCCAAACACAGTAATGCAGCTTTTGGTTTCAACTCATAAAAAATTTGAGTAGTTTGAAATTAAATTAGAAGAGAAAAGTAGTGAGTAGTGCTGCCCATGCTTCGAAATAGTATGGTAAGAATGTCGCTTTCAAACATGCAGGCCAATTATTTCTCATTAAATTTCTTTTGCATTGTAACTTATAGTAGTATTGTTTTCTGTTACACGACCAAACACGAGAGCACTCACTCACAATGTTGATAGAAAGAGCAGAGCAGAGCACTGATAGGAAAATGAACAGAGACTATACTATCATTACGGCTGCGGTAAAGAATTAAGGAGTTACGCAGCTTGTGCTGCACAAAAAAATGGCAGGCAGTCGGTATGCACGAAATTGCGGCTATATTTTGAAATGACTTACAGTCTGCTTGTAGGGCGACAATTTGACATTTACATTTTGCTATTTGCATCCAATTTTAAGTAGCTGCGTAAACTGCGCAGTCGATTTTTCTTTAATGCATTGGCTGAAAAGTGAATTTTTGACCAAAATGCAGCATAAACTGCGCAGCGGCTGAATTCTTGACCGCAGCCTACTACTGCATATGTTTGTTTCATTCTGCTTTGCTTGATTGTATGTTATTGAAACCACATACATGATCATTAATCACAGAACAGAATAAATAATTTATAAGCTGATTTAAATGTTCATAACAATTTATTGTGAGGTGGGTACATATTAAATATATCATATCACTGCACAAACATAGTAATGCAGTTGCGTCGATAGTAGTAGGAGAAGTAAGAGCTGTTAAAAAAATATTTGCGTGTAATCTTTACGCGCGGTTGCAGTGAAATTCTTTGACGTTGTGGCCAATATTACGATTAAATTAAAAGGCACGAGTAGCTTGAGAAATTGCTTAGTTCCCGAAATTCCAGACCATAATGATCATAATCCAGAATTCCCATAGGAAGAAGTCTCATAGTCGCATCTTAGTCCTACATTACGAATTTCATGCGAATCGCTTGGGAAATTGCTTTGTTCCAGATATTCCAGACAATAATGATTATATTCCAGAATTTCCATAGGAAGAAATCTTATAGTCACATCTTAGACCTACATTCCGAATTTCATGCGAATCGCTTGAAAAATTGCTTTGCTCCAGATATTCCAGACAATAATGATTATATTCCAGAATTTCCATAGGAAGAAATCTTATAGTCACATCTTAGTCCTACATTCCGAATTTCATGCGAATCGCTTGGGAAATTGCTTTGTTCCAGATATTCCAGACAATATTGATTATATTCCAGAATTTCCATAGGAAGAAATCTTATAGTCACATCCTAGTCCTACATTCCGAATTTCATGCGAATCGCTTGAGAAATTGCTTTGTTCCAGAAATTCCAGACAATAATGATTATATTCCAGAATTTCAATAGGAAGAAATCTTATAGTCACATCTTAGTCCTTCATTCCGCATTTTATGCGAATCGCTTGAGAAATTGCTTTGTTCCAGAAATTCCAGACAATATTGATTATATTCCAGAATTTCCATAGGAAGAAATCTTATAGTCACATCTTAGTCCTACATTCCGAATTTCATGCGAATCGCTTGAGAAATTGCTTTGTTCCAGAAATTCCAGACAATATTGATTATATTCCAGAACTTCCTTAGGAAGAAATCTTATAGTCACATATTAGTCCTACATTCCGAGTTTCATACGAATCGCTTGAGAAATGGCTTGGTTCCAAAAATCCCAGACCCTATTGGCCAGATCCCAGAATTTCCATAGGAACAAGTCTTATAGTCACATATTAGTCCTACATTCCGAGTTTCATACGAATCCCTTGAGAAATGGCTTGGTTCCAAAAATCCCAGACCCTATTGGCTAGATCCCAAAATTTTCATAGGAACAAGTCTTATAGTCACATCTTAGTCCTACATTCCGAATTTCATGCGAATCGCTTCAGAAATTGATTTGTTCCAGAAATTCCAGACAATAATGATCCAGAATTTCCATAGGAAGAAATGTTATAGTCACATCTTAGTCCTACATTCCGAATTTCATGCGAATCTCTTGGGAAATGGCTTAGTTCCCAAAGTACTGACATTTAAATTTTGTTATATTTAATAGTGATCACAACAGTCGGACATTTAACAGTGTCTCACTTAACAGTGTGAGCATTAACAGTGTCTCACAACAGTGGACATTTAACATTTGACTTTTTGAACATGCACCCCTTGTAGATGTCACGTCAAAAAATGGAGGTGTGGTAACAATACGACTTTATTTTACGATCGGGGCCAGAATCTTCAGTAAATGCATTTTAAATTTTTTATATTTTATTTTTAAATTTCTATGCAAAAAAAAGTAAAATGATTGTGTATAAATATGTAAAATTATTACGCTTAAACCACTGGACGTATCGAAGCCTTATTCACACCATATGTTCCTTTGGTGCGCCGATAATTTTATGTTCGTTTCGTACCCCAGTATGTTCAGACTATCGATTAACAATATTAATCGTTAAACGATCGTGGACCAAAACACAATTCAGGAACGAAACACTTCTATTTTTCATTGATGATACTTTCTTCATCTATCCATAAAATTGCGAATTCATGTTGCCTGTTGGGATTTTAGTTGATTGTAAATTAAAAGAATCTTACTTTAAGGAAAAAGTATGTCTTTATTGTCGGAAGAAAAAAGAGAAAAAAAAATAAAAATGTCACAGTCATATTGCCTGTTTTCAAACATGAAGAAATTAAACGAAGTGACGGCGTTCATCCAATCTAACCAAACGATGTTGAACGTCCGGCTTACACCTCAATCTCAATACTACTCCTCGTACAATGTTGCACCGGTGATTCAATTGATCATGCTTTGCTCCTGAGAGCGGTTTTGTAAGAAGATCAGCAATCATTTCGTTTGTTGAGCAATCTTTACATTTGATGATATCGTTCTTAATTAAGTTAAGACCTTTATGAATTTGTATTTGATGTCAACATGCTTGGTTTTAAATGAAAATTTATCGTTCTTTAATATAGTATCGATTAACCGGGATGAATGGGACCGGGCTCATAACGGAAAATCAAATATCCCGGATGAACGAATAAATTTACCACGAAGAAAAATAACCAAATTCAACAAAAAATAGTTTATTATGGCATATATAATACAAATGCAGAAAAACTTAAGAAAATAAATAAAAAAATGAAAAATAAATAAGAAAATTCATTAGGAACGATTCAAAATATACTCATATAAAGATATTGTTACGAAATTTAAGCTTTCGAGTTCGTAAAGGATTTTTCAATTAAAACACAACACAAGTTTATTAATTTACAAATAACAATAGTAAATAAACAGACAGTAAAAATAGCACAAGTTCACAATTTATATTGGAGATAATTTTAAATTAACACTTATTACAACATTACTTGTATTTCACTATAATTCTCTTAGGTACTGATTGAAACCTAAACAACTAATGAATGCTCTGCTGCGAACGCCACTTTTTATACTCATTGAAGAGTGTTCAGAATGTTCTCGTCGGAATCCATCCAATTTCTGACTGCATCTTCAATAAAATCTCCCGAAACCTCCCTAATTTCCGCTACTTCGTCAGGGTCATCTTCAGCTGATCAAATAGAGTGTAGACTTTGTTAAAAGACTCCTGAATTAAGGCATGTGTATTATACCTGATAGTGAGCGACGTATCTCAGTAGAAAAGTGCATGGCTTATGAGCAGGAGGTTCGTGGTTCGAATCCTAGTAACACCAAAAGTATTTTTCACGGTGTGCCACCTCTCGCGAATATCTGACAAACGTTCGAGAGTAATAACTTTTCACAGAAAGCTTCTCAATTCGCCGTTCGGATACGGCATTAAATTGTAGGTCCCTTCATTTGTGTGCTATTTTTTGCACACCACAAATAGTCGCGAGAAGCTAGGCCTAGGTCTGTCGCGCCAAATATTATTGTTATTAATTTACCTGTTACGTCAGTTGTTGGCAAAGTAAATTATACCAAACATTTTTCAAAACTTCAGCCGTCCAAATTGCAAGATGTTGCAGTAGTCCACATTGCAGTTTTGATGTTAAGTGAGTTGCAAAACTATTGTTGGCTTTCTGAGCTTACTAATTTTCGCCCAATTTCTTTGTGGTAATGACTCTTCAAGTTCCGTATGACACCCTGATCCATTGGCTGGATCAAAGATGTGCCGTTTGGCGGTAGATATCTCACAATAACATTGGAGCAAACTAGCACAGTGCATCGTTCTTGGACTCTTTGTAGTGAATTTATTTTTTTTTTTTTTTTGAGTTTTCTTCTCTACACGCCAAAATATTTCGTCGTAAACACTTCCATAACAGGCTTGTCTCAACCGCATTATAGTATATTTGTTATTTGTTAAGATTTCCTTTTTTATTAATTCCGCTATTTCTTAAACAAAAAGAGTAGCAGATTCATAATCAGCCGATTGTTTTTTGTTTTTGAACTTTTAAGACTGTGAATTCCGTGAATTCTCAGCCAGCCAGGTTAATACACACATCGAGAATCAGTCAATCAATCAATCTAAGTGCGGAGAATGTTTTGTTTTGTTTTTCTTTTTATCTTCAGTTTTGCTGGCATCACGGATAATAAAATCTTTTCCGGAAAGATTTTTCCGAATTTCAACCGAAAAGCAAGTTCGTTTTAAACTTCTCGGTTGATTGGGCATACCGGTTAATTGGACCCCGGTTCATCGGTACTCCACTGTATTTCCAAACAACTCGTATTGTCTTCATAGATAAGTGTTGATGTATTTACACTCTGATGCATGTCCTTAAGCAACTCTCTCAACCATTTTGCTTATTTTCCTGTTTCACAATGAAATATATTCGGCCTCGAAGGATGACAGGGCCACACAGTCTTACTTACGACAAGTCCAGCTTATAAAACCGCCATCTTCAGCAAAATTTGTGTCGGCATATCTAATCAGAGTCTCTTCTCTCTTTTGGAAGTTGCGTAGGTTAAGCTTCATTGTGAATGTTCCCTTCAGATATTTAATAGCTTGTCCGATATACCTGTTTTTCCATAATTTAATTTCATCGGTGGCTTGACCGGGTTTGCGTTGTGCAGCCCATGCAATTGTTTCAATATAATTCGACTGACTTAGTTCATAGTCTGTCTGTCTTTCGAAATAGTCATTCCCAAATAATGTTTGATTGGTCCAATATTTTGAATTTCAAATTCTGACGATAAAATCGCTCCAACAACTTTCAGATGTTTATAATTTTCGCAAGCCAGTACCACATCATCAATATATATATATAAGCACGTAGGACAAGCTACCGTCTATATTTTTCGTATACAAACAGGGTTAAACTCCACTTTGAATAAATCCCGCTTTAATCAGCACGCCGTGAATCGCATCGTTTCATACTTCAGCTGTCTTCTTCAAGCCGTAAATGCTCTTCTTCAGTAAACAAACTTTTGTTGAATCGCCCTTTGCAAAGCGAGCTCTTTCATGTAAATGGTTTAAGTTAGCTTCCCATTCAAAAATGCGGTTTTTGGGTCTAAATCGTGTACTATCATTCTTTGTTTTGCTGCAACAGACAACAGCAAACGAAACGTAATCTTCACCAAATTTCTGCGAGAAACCTTGTGCCACCAGACGCGCTTTTGAATCGATGAATACTATTGCATTAGATTGCACCTTGTATACCCGTTTGCTGCCAACTGTTTTTCTATCTTCTGGTAAATTGAACAATTGCCAAGTGTCATTCTTTTCTAGTGAATTCATCTCCTCCTGCATCACTTTGATCCAAGGTTTCTTTTCGTTGCAAGAAATTGCTTCATTGTAACTATTTGGTTCAACTATTTCTTTTGCTATTTGTATCTGCTCGATCAGGCGTGTTGGTGGAACCTTTTCATACGAATCAATTGCAATCTTAATGTCTGTTTCTGGGTGCGAGTCTATACTGAACCTCACATTACGGCTTATGATAACCTTTTTCGTAATAGGATTGTAGCATCGAGAAGATCACTTCGATCCCTATATCGTTCAACTTTTGTCTTCCTTCTGTGGGTACATGAGCGAAGCATTTAGAACCAAAAATATGGTTCATTTTGCTCTGGACTAAAAGCCACCGTCAGCTGCATTTCAATGCCTTCTGATTTTAGAAAATCTGTAACACTCTTACTTGCCTCAATCAAAACGAATTTTCTTTGGTTTTCGACCGAATTTGTTTTTTACAAATTCAACATACTGCTTAAGTGCTTAAGTACTGTTTCTACTTCGGATTTGCTTCGCAACAACTGAATTTCAGTGTAACGAAGTTAATTAAAACACGAGTGTTACTAATAAACCTCATTACAAAACACATGTATAGAATATCTATATATATAAAAATTAATTGCTGTTCGTTAGACTGGCTAAAACTCGAGAACGGCTGAACCGATTTGACTAATTTTGGTCTTAAATTATTTGTGGAAGTCCAGGAAAGGTTTAAAAGGTGAATTTAGCCCCGCTAGGTAGCGCTGGTATCGTTTTTTTCTGAAAATTCTTATTTATGGAACGATTTGGCTCAAATTTACACCAAATAATATTTAAATAAAAAGAAAGTCGTTGACAAAATTTGGACCCGATAGGTGGCGCTGCTGTTGTTTTTTTTCCCGAAAATTCTTTATTATGGAACTATTTGGCTCAAATACACACCATATAATATTTAAATAAAAAGAAAGTCAGTAGGCGGTGGGTCAGTTTGTATGAGCTCAATGGGTGGGTGGTCGGTGGGCGGGAGGTCAGTGGGATGGGACAGCCGGGAAACGCGGGTGTAACTGGGCGTGGCGTCAGTGGGTGGGTAGCAAAGCGCCCGGGAACAGCTAGTCATAAAATAAAATTAACGAATACCAGATATTTGCAATATTAACACCTTTCTAGCGTGGCAGGCACAATACACACAATATTCGGTGTTCTTTCGAACAATCACGCCTTCCCGTAGGTTACCTAGTTGTTACTGCTATTTTAAGTAGACTAAGCTTATCACCGATTATTTTCCTATGTTAAGTATAATAACTGTAGCACCGATTGTCACTAGTATTTAAGTGAAATGAGAAAATTTTTTGGAAAAATAAAACAAACACATAACGTATATAATAAAAACAGAAATTTAGTTTGTAACAAAGAAGAGGAGAAACGAACCCTGGGTGACCGGCGAGCGACACCCGAGCGTAGAAACGTTACAAATTTGTCGCCCGAGCAGGGACGACTTTTAAAGTCGATTTTACCGATTACAGAAGGAATAAAAACATATACATATAAAATAAAAATATAACAATATACGGCCAGAATCACCTACCGGCAAAATTCTGGCAAAAGCAACTAGCAAAGGCAAAAACCTAAGCCGATTACGAGTGGTGAATGCGTCACCACTTAAATTGGGCACCAACCGGGGAGTATCTTTCGTCATTTCTATAATATTAAATACTAAATACTAAAAACACAAATTTTTATTAAAATAAAAATATAACAATACACGGCCAGAATCACCTACCGGCAAAATTCTGGCAAAAGCAACTAGCAAAGGCAAAAACCTAAGCCGATTACGAGTGGTGAATGCGTCACCACTTAAATTGGGCACCAACCGGGGAGTATCTTTCGTCATTTCTATAATATTAAATACTAAATACTAAAAACACAAATTTTTATTAAAATAAAAATATAACAATACACGGCCAGAATCACCTACCGGCAAAATTCTGGCAAAAGCAACTAGCAAAGGCAAAAACCTAAGCCGATTACGAGTGGTGAATGCGTCACCACTTAAATTGGGCACCAACCGGGGAGTATCTTTCGTCATTTCTATAATATTAAATACTAAATACTAAAAACACAAATTTTTATTAAAATAAAAATATAACAATACACGGCCAGAATCACCTACCGGCAAAATTCTGGCAAAAGCAACTAGCAAAGGCAAAAACCTAAGCCGATTACGAGTGGTGAATGCGTCACCACTTAAATTGGGCACCAACCGGGGAGTGTCTTTCGTCATTTCTATAATATTAAATACTAATTAATAAAACACCGTCGCTATGTCAACCGAGGAGAACAGTTTGAGTGTTTCACAAGTATACACTCTAAGAAAAGAAGAGCTAGCGCACGAATTAGATCCCCGTGGCATTAACCACACCGGAAGCGTTGACGAACTACGCAAACCACATTAGCAATGTACCGGACATCGAATCAAAGACCACCACCAATAATGTACCGAGCATTCCATTAATCACCTACTCCCGCGTAGAAAAAACTCCTCCGCAAGTACAAACATATTGGCCATCCGACGACGATATGATGGATAAAGTAAGACAATGGAACGTAAGGTACGATGGTGGAAATAATAATCCACTCGAGTTTTTGGAACGAGTAGAGGAACTATCTGAGTGCGCATAGTTCGAACTTTGCCAGAACTTCTCAATGGCAATGAATTGGTGTGGTATCGGAAAAACCGAGAATTCTTGAGTACTTGGGACGAATTTAGCAAGGAATTACGTAAATTTTTCTTACCCACGCGCTTCGCAAGCCAACTGTAAGATCGTATTCGGAGCAGAACTCAAAGTAGTCGCGAGAATTGCATCTATGTCTCGTTCACTCTTCCCCCTCTAAATGCGATAGTCCACAATCGCCTAAAAGTATGGTAAATCTAGAATTTTGTTCGATTGATGATAGGTTCTTCGGTGATGTGTTTGGTGATTCGGTGATTTTGCGGAATTTTCGGGTTGTTGGATGATGATTTTAGTATTTCTGTTTTTGGTGAGAATTTTGCGGACTACAATGATGATTAGGATAACTGCGATAAGATAACTTGTGCCAAAGTTGAGGAATGCGTGTGAATTTCTTTCTGATTGAAGTAGCTGGATCTTTTTTGTGTTATTGATGTGGTAATCGTTCATAATCTCCAGGGATAACAGTTTGTGGTATGCTCCTTCTATTGGGGTTTATTGTAGGATTGCTGGCAGGATCTTATGCGTAGGCGCTTCTTGTGCTGCAAATATTCTGTTGTTGATTGTGAGGTTTGCCTTTTGAAATTTGATGAGGAAGGTACCGCTGAGATTTCGGGGTGTTGCTTAGGGGCCTGCTTCGATGGTTCCGTTAAAGTCGTTTAAAAATATTAAACCTGGTGATACTTCATCAATAGTGGGAAGGTACTGGCTATTAATTAAATAACATGTGGCTTTTCTACTTTTTAAAAGATTTGGAATACATGTGGAGCTTACAATATTTATAATATTATCTCTACTACAAATTGAGATTTGATTAAGTGTTTACATTCTTTTATTAATCCAAAATTTCTTCTTTATTTGTTACAATATCTTTATAAACTATGTCTATTGTTATTCCCATTTTTTTTACTGGTTCAGTAAAAGTTTTTCGTAGATTTGTAAATGTGTTATAGGGATATTAATAATATATAAAATTGAAATGGAATTACTGATTATTTTAATTTCTGCAAAGTTAAGTGCTTTTTGGATAATATTAATGAGTTTATAATGCCTAGTTTGGCCCAATGATAGCTGTATTAATGTTTGCTAATTCTTCTTTAATGATCTTCATTCTATATTTAGTCGCATAACTTTCTTCTGTTTTGTTAAGTGTACGTGACAAAAAGGTTATTGGTTGGTTATTTTGCGATAGTACTGCGCCTATGGCGTAGTTAGAGGCATCTGTCTTTAATTCAAATTTTTTTTTCGAAATTTGGGTGAGTTAAAATAATTTCTTCGGAAACTAGAACGTTTTTTAGTTTTTGAAAAATGTCTAATGCAACTTTGTCGAGGTGAATGATTTAATTTTCGAGAGGACACGCGTTCATCTTCCCCTCTTAAAAGGGATGTCAGGGGTTTTGCTAATTTCGCATAATCTCAGACAAACCGTCGATAATACCCTGACATTCCTAGGATTGATCAAAGGTCTTTTAAATTTCGAGGTTTGAGTAGGTCACTATGGCCTGAACCTTTTTGGGATTTGTCTTTATACCATTGATTCCAACAATGAATCCTAAAAATTCTGCTTCTGATTTCAAAAATTCGGATTTATCTAGTTGTATTTTTATGTTGACTTTTTTGAGTGTTTTAAATACAATTTCCAAATTCTTAAAATGTTGTTCTTCATTTTCTTCGAATATGATGATATCATCTATGTAAATATAACATATTTTTCCTATGTGTTCCCTTAAAACGTCATCTAGTGTCCTTTGGAAAATGGATCGCGCATTCTTGAGCCCGAATGGGAGGCGTGTAAATTCGAATTTTCCGTTATTGATCGAGAAGGCAGTCTTTTCGATATCGCTCTCTTTTAGTGGAATTTGGTGGAATCCACTTTTGCGATCAATGACTGTGAAGTATCGGTTTTTTCCGAGATTTGAAAGAACTTCGTTAATTTTCGGTATAGGATACTTATCGGAAATAGTGACAGAATTTAGTTTCCTAAAATCAATCACTATTCGATATTTCTTCTTGCCAGGAGCGTCTAATTTTTTTGAAACGATCCATACGGGTGAATTGTAAGGGGATTTTGAATGCCTTATTATTCCTTCGTTTATGTTGGCAACCCTGCACACACACGATACTTTATGTTTGAAGATCCATCTCGCTAAACAAAGCAAGGGTGTGGTCGCAGTAGAGAAAGACGAGCAATGTTGTGTGAACGTAGTACTCCATTGAATTCTAAATATAATTATTATTAATAAAGAGTATTATCATATGTGCTGTGTTTTAACATTCAGTTTCCACCTCGGAAATACAACATATTGTGGCGATGAGGAAAAAAAGTAAATTCAGTGAAAAAAACAAGGAATTTTCGTGTCATCAAAGCATTGCACCATTTCAAGAAAGATTTTTTTTATTTCTTTTGTATCAAGAAATTTTTCATTCAAAATGGGTGAAGAATGGCAACAGGCCATACTAGCAATGACGAAAATGATCCAAAATCAAGATCTATTAATCCAAAAACTCATGGATAACGGAGACAACCATATAACCTCAAAGTCTACGGCATACAACGCTATATCAAATCAAATGACCGAATTTTGTTTCGATCAAGACGCAGGTGTGTATTTTGAAGCATATTTCAGCAGATACAGCGAGCTTTTTAAAGAAGACGGTTAAACATTGGATGATGCTACAAAAGTGAGACTTCTTCTGCAGAAATTACACATTGCTAACTTCGAAAAGTATGGAAATTACATTTTGCCGAAGACACCATATGTATTTCCTTCGAAGAATCAGTAAAAAAAATTTTTGGACCGCAAAAGTCTCTTTTTCGAACCAGATTCGAATGCTTCCTGATAGAAAAATCTACTACAGAGGATTTTTTATCCTATGTTGCCAAGATAAATAAGCAGTGCGAACAATCACAATTATCCAAATTAACTCTGGAACAATTCAAGTGTTTATTTTTCATTTGTGGTTTGCGTTCATCCCGTGATTCTGAGATCCGTACCAGATTGCTAGCAAAAGTCGAGTCAAATGACAACGTCACATTGTCAGACCTTGCAGATGATTGCCAGACGGTTATCAACTTAAAAAAAGATACCAATATGATCGAGAAATCTAACTCATCCTCAGTAAATGCAATCACACATTCACAATCTAAGCCGTCACCTGATCCGCCAAATCATCAGAAGTTTAACAAAACTCTTCATCACAACCATAAAAAATGGTCTACACAGAAAGCGACACAGCATTCATCAAATAATGTACCAAGAAATCCATGCTGGCAGTGCGGTGGAATGCATTACTCAGCTGACTGTCCATTCAAAAACCATAAATGTCAACAATGCGGAAAAACCGGTCACAAAGAAGGTTACAGAAATTGTTCTTCTTCCAAACATACATCAAAAGAACAGATAAGTACCAAAAATCCTCCTAATAGTAACAAACGATACTCTAAAGGCATTTTTTCCGTAAATAGCGTTGATGTGGTTACCAAACGCAAATTTGCATCCGTCTGCATTAATGGAATTCCTGTAAAGCTACAAATAGATACCGCCTCTGACATAACGATCGTGTCACAGAATACATGGAAGGCAATTGGGAAACCGATCTTATCACAGACTGTACACACAGCTCACACAGCGTCAGGTCAACCAATGAAACTTCTAGCACAGTTCTACTGTGCGATGTCATTCCAAAACAAAATCAAAGCAGGAAATTGTTACGTTTCAACTTGTCCTAGCCTAAACATCTTGGGTATAGACTGGATGGAAAAATTCATAAGTTGAATACTATGCCAATCAATAGTATATGTATGCAAGTTCAGTCCACTTCCAGCATTGACGAGCTTAAGCCACGTTTTCCGGGTGTATTCAGCGATACGTTAGGATGTTGCAAGAAAACACAAATCACTCTTCACAGGAAACCCAAAACAATTCCAGTGTTCAAGGCAAAGCGACCAGTTGCTTTTTCCGCAATGGCAAAAATCGACGACGAATTGCATCGACTTCAAGAGTTGGGAATCATAATCCCAGTCGATTTTTCCGAATGGGCAGCACCCATTGTTGTCGTGAAGAAAAGTAACGGAGGAGTACGAATATGTGCAGATTATTCGACTGGGTTAAACGAAGCCGCACAATTTTCCGCTACCGTTACCTGAAGACATTTTTGCTAAGATTTCCAATGGTGTCGTATTCAGTCAATTGGATTTATCCGATGCTTTTCTACAGGTCGAGGTAGCTCCAGAATCTCGTGAACTCCTCACCATCAATACACATCGAGGATTATTGCGATATAATCGATTATCACACGGTATTAAAACAGCTCCTGGTGGGTTCCAGCAAATCATGAGTACGATGGTCGATGACATCAATGGAACAGCAGCGTATCTGGACGATATTATTGTTTCGGGAAAAACTGTTGACGAGCATAAGAAAAACTTGTATAAGGTTTTGGCACGAGTACAAGAGTTCGGATTTCACCTAGGAATCGAGAAAAGCAGTTTTTTCATGTCATCAATAAAATATCTAGGACACATAATAGATGGTAATGGATTGCGACCAGATCCAACAAAAACTCATGCAATTTCCAATATGCCACCACCAAAAGATATACCAACTCTGCAATCTTACTTAGGTGACATCAATTAATATGGGAAATTCATAAAACATATGCATGAATTAAGGAAGCCATTGGACGCATTACTTATCCAAGGCACTCCATTCAATTGGAGTCCAGAATGTCAAAATTCGTTCAACTCATTCAAAGACATTCTTAAATCATTAGCATTAAATCCTCACACATTACAACCCCAAATTGGACATAATAGTTGCGGCAGATGCATGTAATACAGGTATCGGTGCATGTATTTTTCACAAATTTCCAGATGGTTCCGTTAAAGCTATCAGCCACGCATCACGCACACTCACGAAAGCTGAGAAGAACTATAGTCAAATAGAGAAGGGAGCCTTGGGTCTAATTTTCGCCGTGACAAAGTTTCATCGGATGATATTTGGTCGTCATTTTACATTACAGACCGACCATAAGCCATTACTTGCAATTTTTGGTTCCAAAAAAGGAGTTCCGGTATACACAGCCAACCTATTGCAGCGATGGGCATTAACCCTGTTACTATACGATTTCAAAATCGAATATAAAGGGTGTTTATTTAGGAGGTTTGTTTTTCCGATAGATGTCGTTTTATTTTATGACAGTTGTTTTGACAGCTCAAAGTGGCATTTCTACTCAGTATTGTTTGGCAAATCATTATGAATAGGTTAACTCCAGAACAACGTTTTCAAATCGTGGAAATTTATTTTCAAAATCAGTGTTCAATTAAAAATGTTTATAGAGCACTTCGTGAATTTTATGGTGCACATAATCGTCCGTCAGAGACCACCATAAAGAACGTAATTACCAAATTTCGGTCTACATTCACTCTTTTGGATGCCAAGCCACCGACAAGAATGAGAAGAGTTCGTACAGAAGAAAATATTGCTGTCGTTGAGGCCAGTGTCGAAGAAAACGACAATTTATCGATTCGTCGTCGTGCTCAGCAAATTGGACTTTGTCCATCGACTTTATGGAAAATTTTACGTAAAGATTTGGGTTTGGTGCCATACAAAATTCAATTGGTGCAAGAATTAAAGCCACACGACCATCGTTTGCGCCGTGAATTCAGTGATTGGTCGTTAAATCAATTGAACGAAGATCCATTTTTTTACCGTAAAATTCTCTTCAGTGATGAGGCGCATTTTTTGTTAAATGGGCAACCTCTTAAAAAAACACCCGTTAGATATAACGTGTTTTTTTAAGAGGTTGCCGATTTTTTTTTTGAATAAAACACATATAAAATTATGAAATGACCAAAATTTTTTTTTATTTGGTAGATAATTTTTTGGCATTTAACATTTAAACACAATTTCTGGCATATGGCTACCACGACTATTTTTCACAAATGTTTTTTTTTTTTTTTTTTTTTTTTTTTTTTTTTTTTTTCATAATGATTTGCCAAACAATACTGAGTAGAAATGCCACTTTGAGCTGTCAAAACAACTGTCATAAAATAAAACGACATCTATCGGAAAAACAAACCTCCTAAAAAAACACCCTTTATAAGGTTCTTTTAAATAACCATCGGGTGCATCGAGCACATATAAACCAACTCAAACCACGATTAGCAGAACCAGAGGAATTGTCACAAAACATTCCGCTCGATAACATTCCGCTCGATATTTCTAGTTTTAACCCGAGATCAAGCCAGAATGTTGAAAGTCCATTCGCACATTCAACACCTGACAATACAACATTCGAAACAATTGAAGAGCCAGAGGAATCATCAACAACTACAACACAATCAGCTTTTAAGTCAACCTATCATGAAGTCAATCCAAACCAATCAGCTGATAGTAACAACAGAGCATCAAGAAATAGAAGAGTTCCTTATCGTTTTAAGGACTATCAACTTTATTAAAGGGAGGTGTTGGCAACCCTGCACATACACGATACTTTATGTTTAAACATCCATCTCGCTAAACAAAGCAAGGGTGTGGTCGCAGTAGAGAAAGACGAGCAATGTTGTGTGCACGTAGTACTCCATTGAATTCTAAATATAATTATTATTAATAAAGAGTATTATCAACATGAAGTGTTTTAACATTCAGTTTCCACCTCGGAAATACAACAGTTTAATAATTCTTTAACTTATTTCTCCACTTCGTCCTTTAGAGCAATAGGATATGGATAAGGCTTGGAGTAAACGGGGGAGTCAGTTGTAGTGCGAATTTCGCCTTTAACTCTAGTAGTGAATGTTAATTTTTTATCAGGATCCGAAAATAGGTTTGGACAATTTTAATGATGTTATTGAGTTTTTTGTTTTGTTCTTCGGATAGGTGGGAAATACGAAGATTGATATTATTTACGCTTTCTGATATGTGTTGTTTAAATGGAATTCGAATATTTGGGTATATTGTCATATAACTAGCATCTGTGTGGATAACAGCTTTATGTGTTTATAGGCTACCATTACCAATGATAGCGTCGAAAGAACTGAGAGTTGGAAGAATAAAAAATTTGTGTTTTTTTTATATTTTTTCTAAATGGTGAAAATAGCATGGTGCGTTATTCGCATATTACCGCAAGCAGAGTTTGCTGTAAAACATTTTTCGTCTGGCAAAGGATTTTTTATATGTTTAGGGTGTACATAGTTTTTATAAGATCCTGTGTCGATTAAGAATTGTATTGTTTCTCCGTCCCTTTTTTGAAACTCGAAATAGGGAAGCGAAGATCGGTTTAATCTAAAAAATGTGTGTCCTCTAGTTGTTCAGTATGATCTGTATTTTCTGTATTTTCGTTTTCGTCAACGTTTTCGGCCAGGTTTTCTTCTAAGCCTTCTTCACTTTCGTTATTTAGTTCAAAATGGTTTATTCTTTGAAATTTATTTGGGACATGGCGTTGCTGCGACCAGTTTGGGTTAAACCGCTTGACTCGATGTGATTGTCCTATGCAGGTCGGTTTTGATAATTGATTTGCCTTGAGTGAATACTTCTATCTACATCCATTAGCTCAAGTCCTCTAGATGGCCTAGAAGGAAATTGATTGTATCCTTGTTGTCTAAAAGGATTTTGGTAATGCTGTTGTTGTTGTTGTTGTAGCAACTATTAATTCGTGTTAGTCCAAACGTTGGGTTGTTGTGTTTGTGTAGCTGTCGGAACAGTCCAGGCCCAGAAATGCGGCTGCTTCGACAGGCTGTGTCCATAGTGATAGCAGTGTGAGTAACGTCGGATGGGACGGGCAGCTGAATAGATGAGCTGTGTTATGTGGTGATGCACCACAGTCCGGGCATTGATCGATGATGCTGTCACGTAAGCGGTGTATGTAGCTATTCAGAAAAGAGCTCCATCCTGATCTCAGTTGTGCCAGGGTTGATCTGGTTTGTCTGGGAAGGTTTTCCTCGCTTTAATGTATAGGGGGAGGACGACCTCCCAACACGATATTAATTTGGCGATCATCTAGTGCGGCTCTGACTGATGCTTGCATTTAGGGCTGCGTTATAGTCTGCTAGATCTAGAGGTGTATGTGCGATGAATTGGTTTGTCTCTTCACGGAACATAGGAATATCTGATCGGATATGCCTGGGTGGTGTGTTGAGGGTGAGCAGGTCACGGTTCGGATGATCGGGTTTGTGATCGTTGTGCTCTTTCACTTTAAGCATTTGGGTTTCTTGATGGAGATGGTCTTCATGTGACATGCGGTGGCAGCCATTGATGATACGAAGAGCAGCATTCTAGCAGGATTGAAGCTTCTGCCATTGTGTGTGGCAGAGGCGAGGTGTCCAAATGGGTGCCGCATAGTTTAGTACCGATCTGCCAATCGCTTGATATGTGGTACGAAGGGTTTTTTTGACTCCGATAGGTGGTGCAGGGAGTTTTGCCATGTAGTGGTTGAAGAGTGTCGGTGAGAGGACCGCCCCTTGGGGTACACCTTGCTTGACTTTCCTGTATAGCGATTTTTTGTTCCGAAATTCGACGTAGGATTTCCTACCATTAAGGTAGTTGGTAAGCCAACGTTTCGTGGTGTTGGAAAGCTGTGACTCTAGGATGTCTTGTAGTAAAATGCCTACGTCAACGGTGTCGAATGCCCTAGATATGTCCAGTGCAACAAGGATAGTGCGGTCACAGGGACGCTGTTAGTTAAGTCCTTGCGAGATGAGTGTTGTGATCTCCGAAAGGGCTGTGGTTGTGCTGCACTGCTTGCGAAAGCCGTGTTGGTGTTCAGCTAACTGGAGTTTGGAATGAAGCTGTGGAAGTAGTATAGCTTCTAGTATTTTCGTTGTTGGAGACAGGAGAGAAATTGGACGATATGAGGATCCTTGGTCTGCCTGTTTACCGGGCTTGAGTAGGGGAATAATTCTGCCCGTTTTCCAAGGGTCAGGGATGTCCAATATTTTAAGTGAAAGGTTGAAAATTTGAGTGATGTAAGTGATACCTGTTGAGTAGAAGTTTGAGCATAATCGTTGCGATTCCATCCGGTCCAATGGCTTTGGAAGGTTTTACACTGCGTATGGCTAATTCAACTTCGGAGGGAAGTAGAATATGTGAGGTGTTGTCGTGGTGAAGGCTGTGCCACTTCCTGAGAGTAGTACGCTGGCGGCAGAACTTTGATGAACACTTCCTGGGGCAGTCTTGTTGTGTGCTGTTGAATGTGATGGCTGTTAGGTCTCTACGACTGGTGGTGTTGGAGAGCTTTGATAGTGGACCAGAGTTTCTTTGAGCCTCCGTCACAAGATTGAATTTACTCCAGCCATTTAGTTCGCCTATGTTGGTTGACTAGGCGATCAATCTCGTGATTTAGTAGATCGATCGATCGCAAACCTAGTGAAACTAGGCCAGTCCGCCTTAGCATAATTGACAAACGTAGGTCTTTCCGCTGACACAAAGTTATCGGCTTTATCCACAGTGATGATGATCAGGATATGGTCGGATTTTAATGCTATGTCTGTTCTTCATGATGTACAAGCTAATAAAGTGTAGCTTACTATGCTGATGTCTGGGGAGATGGAACAGGTGGCACAGATGCTGGTGAGTGAGTGTTCATTGATGGTACCAAAGTTTGAATCATCGATTTGCTCGGCAATATGCGTGCCTCGACGATCGTTCTCTAGATTAGAGTGCCAGCAATCATGGTGGGCGTTGAAATTCCCGACAATCAGGCGGTTACCGTCTGTTAGTAGATGTTCTAGAGAAGGAAGGTAGCCGGATGTGCAGCATGTTGTTGGTGGAATGCACACATTTGTTATTTCGATTAGGGTGTCGTTGGACTTGACTGCAATAGTTTGTGTTTCGAGTTTATATGCTGAAGGAAGGAAGGGAAAGAGTAGATACGCCCTAAGGATAACGTTCGCGACAGATGACCGCACCATCTGTTTGGGGTCAAGGGAGACGTAATACTAAGATAAATAATAATAATAAAATAGAAATTAATAATAATTAAAATTAATAATAATAATAATATATAAACTCCGCCTTCACTGTTTCTGTCCTTGCGTATGATGTTATAGTTGGTGCTTCTGGATAGCAAGCAGGAGGGAGTGAGCTTTGTTTCTTGTATGGCAGCAATTAAGATCCCATGGTGCTCCATATAGTTGGTGATTTCTGTTACTTTCCCTAGTAAGCCGTTGCAATTCAGATGCATCACAGCGAAAGATATGTGGTGTTCCTGTGTGGTATGTTGGTAGTTTGCAGGTGGGGGTGAGACCGTGGATGTTGGTGTAGTGTTGATGAGCAAGTTGACGTTGTCTATCGGATATTGACTGGTTATGGGGGATGTTGTGGGTGGAGTGTGAAGTTGTGGGGTTGTCTGTACTGTTTGGTTATCCCCTTCTCCTTTAAGTCCTCTTACGAATGTGTCGAGGGCTTTATCTCGATATGAATGTGTCATATTATAGAGAGATTCCTGGCTCATTTCCATGCTAGACAGTTTGTTTAGTATAAGAGAAAGATGTTGGTACACCATTTGGTAAAACTCTGGTGTGGAGTGGTTTCCTTGTACCAAAGTCGTCATTTGGTATTCCAACGTTCCTAAGTCTCTCTTGTCTGCATAATGCAATGCCAGACAATCTTGTTTCTAATAACACTTAAAATACCGTAGTACTTCGGTGTACCTTTGAAGTGTTCGTAGATAGTTAGAATCCTATCCACGCTTTTCTTCTATGAGCTGAATTCTCCATGGTTACCTGAGAATTCCCGTAAGCTCTAAACGATGTCTGGAACGCGGTCTAAATCAGTTAAGTTTCTGTTCTGCCCTATGTTTATTGTTTGGTCAGTTTCGTTAGCTATCGGTGGACTTATAATTCCTTGAATGATTTGCCTTTCCTCAGATCTAATCAATTCAGTTACGATATGGGTAATGTGTGCGGTAAGATTATTCATGTTAAATGTATTTGGAACGGATGGGGCAAAAGGTGAAGTGGAAGGAGGATCAGCAGTAGGTACGGTAGCAGGAGTTTCTGCTATACTAAGTCGCGGCCGAATTAGAATATTTTGAGCCATGTTCTTTTGTATACTGAAAAGATCGAAAGCTCAGTGGATTGAAACAATTTTCTTTTAAGCTTTATTAGAGTTTGTGATTTTCCTTTAAAATTTTTGTGTAAATAATAATATAATAAAATATATTTATATAAATAGGGATTTTTTCTTTCGAGAATCTTGTGTAGAATGTTTGAAATATTTATGTTTACATTCAGAAAATAATATATTTTATTAAAATTTTTGTTTAAATAATTTTATCACTTAAAAATAACTTACATCAGGAAAAAATGAAGGACGGGCATCTTCTGCTTAATGTTGATGATCATCAATTAAACTTCTTCACATAGAAAATTTGTTTCAATTTATTTTATATTAACTTTCTTTTTGTTAATTGAATTTCTTATGTCTGTAATTTTCAGTTACAGGTCAGATGTGCACACTCAGTTTTATTATGCTTAGGTTAACTTATTATTGCACATTTAATTCAATAATTGAATTCACTTATTTTTTTAACACTTTAAATTCGAACACTTATTTTTTTTTATATTCTTGCCCAGCCCCACGTTGGGCGCCAGTTTAAGATTTCTTTTAGGCGCAGTTAAAAAAATATATTTGCAGGCAGTTTGCCTGCACCTTTATTGATGATTACTTAGGACTAAAAAATTATATTCAACTACACATGCTTATATTAGAAATAAAAGTTTTGTAAGCAAAATTACTAACAAAGGAAAATTACGTTCACACAGAATTGATGAAGTGCAGGTGTAGGTGTTGTTCCAGGAATTGTGTTGTTGGCTAGTCGACGTTCGTGGGAGCAATTCCGAGAATTGCATTTATGTCTGGTTAACTTATACCTTGACTAATGTTGTGGCTATAGTCAGTTCTTGTACCGATATATCTTGTATATTAAGTCCTATTAGTTAGCCACCTTACCGCTGTTGGGGGATAGCTAACCAAATGAAATTAAAATAAACCTTTGGATGATCAAAAACGAGTGAGATATTATTCCCTAAGACGGTAGTATTTATAGGAGTAATATTGCTTAATTAGCATTACAAAAATACAAACATAAAATATATGGAACGGCAAGTTATTGCCTAATTCGCATTAATACAAAAACTACAAAGTAATAAATTATTGCCTAATTCGCACTAATACAAAAAATACAAAACAATACATTATTGCAACGATTGCAGTCAGTTTGCACAAGCAGTGACTGACACAAAAATATGCTTAGTTGCGAAATAGGTTTCGAATTTCGGATAGGCGAAACACCCTTTCCCTTCCCTTTGCTGCGCAACCTGTTTGTTTATGTTTTTGAGTTCAAGGTGAACTGCAATTAATCTGGGATCATATTTAACATAGCAGGAATTCGGAACTTTGGTTTTATTCATGTTGGGCTCATTCGCATTTCTGACTATGGAAATTAACCTAATATGCATAAACAAATTTTTTGTTCTTGAACATACTCCCCCACGTTGAATGCAGTTATTCAACAAATTTCGTCCCTAGACAAGCTGATTTTTCGACGTATTCTTGAAATAGGTGCTGATGGCGATGGTTTGATGGGCTTGTTTGTTGTCCTTGCTTTCCATATCTAGAAGATGATTACTGATACCGTTAAAATAAGTACTAGGTATGCCAAGGATACTGATGAAAGTCGTGATTGCTTATTTTCTGTGGCATTTCTGTTGGGAGGTTTTTGATTTGTTGTCTTAATCCTTCGATCTCTTTTGATGTTTATCTACGAATCTTCCTAAATTGGGTTTAGTTTGGTTGGTATTGCAATTGACCAGTTTGGTATAGCATAAATTTGCGACACTTGTATAGGTTTTATGTGTTTGGAATGTTAATAGATCTTGTTTAATGACGCAGTTGGACTGAATTTTTAGAAAACGAACCATCCAGCGTTATTGATGAAAACTCATTACCGCATACAGTGTTTATGGTTGTCTTTGTTTTGAGGTCCATTCATTGGGGTGCGACAATCGGATCCATACTTGATCGTTGGTGAGCTCCGTTATGTTGCATTGTTTTGATGACGGCAAATTGTTCAGTAAGCCAATCTCGCATGTAGATACATTAGCCTTCTTGCGGTAGAGCGGCTTTGATTGCTCGCATAGATAAGTAGATGGTCCCGTTTTTAAGCACATTGTGAATTCCTGCTCTGTTATTGGATAATATTGATCGCGGTGTGGACTAATGACTAGGTATGATGAATCTGGGTTGATTGCTATGAGGGAGCCGTTTTTAAGTATAGGTATGGCCAATACTCTGAATAGCACGAACTCTTCCGTATTGACAAGAGGAAATTTTATTTGGAAGATCACGTGGTTGTTAACAACTATACTCTTTACGGACATCAGTTGATATAATTGCAGCAGTTTTGTCGACTCTACCAGAAGGCGAACTGAGGAAGGGACATACGATTTTATCATTACGATTTCCTGGCTTAGTTGCTGTGGTGATAGAAGAAGAGGGCTTATCTTGCCGTGGTTTGTGTCGATTAACACTATTGTTAGCAACGCTTTTGTTTGTTGTGTATTGGACATAATTAGCGTTAATTCAATAGATAAGGCCAGAAAAGCACTAGTTAGTTCTTCGTGAGTGGTATGCTTACTTGTTTGATTAAGTTCTAAATTTTTCTAGAACACTTAACTGGTTGCCCCTTAGGATGTTTAACCTGGAGTCTATTATTGATGTTTGATTCTTGAAAAGTCGCATAACATGGTCTTCATTTCCCTTTATGGCATCAATTGTTTTGAAACTGTGCATATTCCGAATCAAGGACTCCAAATAAGAAATTGGCTATGGTTCCAACTATATTGAAAGCTCCGCGTTTCGATCTTGCCTTCTGAAGGTACCGTGAGAAGAATTCAATACCTGTGTTAAGCTCTTCCTGTACATGACTAAATTGATTGATTATTGACGTGCGTGAATTTTTCTGCGGTATCACCTGGCAGAGTTGTCGTAAAGATAGAATTCCATTTGCGAGTTCATTGAATTCAATCCAGAATGGTGTTAGTTCATAGTAGATAACCAGGTTCCTTTAGTTGGCTGCCAAATTTGCTGTTCCTAGAGCTTTAAAATGAAGGCCTAGCTTAGATGAAATTGGCTGACTCCCACTGGGTGACTACTTGTGAGCAGTGGTAAGATCAAGCATAGTATCAAGATATATAACATTGCCGAGCTATATGATTTTCGACATTCTCTTCGTGGTGGTTGGTCATTGTTTGTTGACTCCCCTGTGACTTGAGATAATGATTCTGCTGCCCTTCTTTTTATTTGACCTTCAGATTGATGAGGTTGTTCCTGTTTTGGGTTTTCATCATTAATTGGAAGAGGAGCGAGTTATGAATCGCTCGCCAAAGAATGCTGGTTGCTGTTTTGGCTCTCATCGATGGAGTGCTATTTTCTTTAATTATCACTATGACTCCGGGTTGTAAATTATGTTTTTGCTGTTTCCATTTAACCCTTTGCTGTAACTGATTTAAATATTCCCCCGACCATCTGCACCAAAATTCATTTTTTAGATGCCCCACTACTTCCATCGTGTTGGCAAGCTGACCCTTGTATTTTCAGCATTTGCATCAATCGGTGCTGTCAGTGGCTCACCGATTAAAAAGTGACGGGGAGTTAGTGCGGTGAGATCATTTGTATCTGACGAAAGTAGTGTTAATGGCCGTGAATTAAGTAAAGCCTCAATTTCAATCATTAGGGTCTCAAATTCTTCATATGTCAAGGGTGCTGATGACACGCTTCGATAAAACAAATGTTTTGCTGATTTAACGGCGGCTTCCCATAAGCCGACAAAATGGGGCGATCGAGTTGGTATTCAATGGAAATTGATGCCTTTTGCACTACATGAGGTGGTAACTGATTCTTGACCTTGCGTGGAATATACGCTCTGACTAAGTTCCTGAAGCTGAGTTTTAGCACTAACAAAATTGGTCGCATTGTCACAGTATAAGTTTCGAACATGGCCACGTCTTCCTATGAAACGTTTCAGTGCTCCTATTAAAGCTTCCATTGTTAAAGCCTAACGATCTGCAGGTGAACAGCTTTAGTAGCAAAGCAGCAAAAAATTGCGATGTATCGCTTTTGTGGTCGACTTCCTCTACCACGGTAGTGAATATATATCGGCCCGCAAAAGACCACTCCCGAATTGATGAATATACGGGCTTGTTGTACTCGACCGGCTGGTAGACTGCCCATCATCTGAGAGAGCAATTTTGGTTTTGCTCTTGCTCACCGAATGCAGTTTTGCACTATCGATCTGGCAATATTTTTACCTTTAATTGGCCAGAATTGTTGCCTGGCCCAACGTGCTTATTATCGCAATGAATTTCTGTCATTATCATTTTGTGTTGTAGCAAGATAGGATATTTTGCGTCGTAAGAAAGCACTGATGCTTCTAGTCTTTCTCCAACCCTCATGATATCATTTGTATCCACAAATGACGCAAGACTGCTTATGGTGCTGGTTTTCTTGCACTCGCTGTATTCTTTAAGATGGGTGATATCCGAACGGAACTCGGACGAAATGGTATGAAGAGCGTCCGTTAATTCTTGGCTGGATAGTTCATTGTTTCTGCGTGTCTTCCCTTCGCACTCTTTAAGTCTGCTGATGAATCCTCGTATGTAGGTAGTGATCCGCTGGACCCTTTCAAATGAGATTCCATCGAGAAAAATCTGTTAGAAATAAAGGTTGGAAAGGATTTTTCAGAGGAATTGATACATTCCAAGACTTTTTCTGAGTCACTCCAAAAATACGTCGGAGCATCTTCGTATCCAATATCCTTGTTTATTCGAATGGCAAGATCCGTTGCTAGCCGTGGAATTGTTGGCTTCTTAACCTTGTCCTTCTCTAGTGGTGCTACGCAAGATTTAGCGCACAACAATCGTACTATGATGGTCCGGGACTAACCGTTGATCGTATGTAGATGGAGGCCCCGTACGTCTTTTCAGCGAAAACGTGAACTTGTGTTTCCCTTGTAGTCTGGTGCGAAAATATGTGTCGCGGAATCCGGATGAGACTTATTGCTTTCAGGTCGTCACGGAATCTTGACCATTGTGAACACAAGTCCTGAGGTAAAGCTGCATCCCAATCTAAATTTAATTTCCACAGCTGTTGCAGGAATATTTAGCGGTAATTACCATTGGAGCCATGATTCCAAGTGGATCAAATATTCGTGATATTTCTGATGAGACCTTTCTCTTTGTAACCTATAGGTCTTGATTCACATGAGTTTTGATGCAGAAATTGTCCACATTAGGTAGCCAAGTTAGACCCAAGGTTTTTATATTATCTTCTGAATCATCTTTGAAATCCAACTGCACTTCTTTATCCTCTGAACCAAAATTTTGTAGTATCCGCGGATGATTTGCGCACCACTTGCGAATGTTGAACTCTGCCCCTGAAGTACGTCAATCAATTGTATTTGCATTTCCAGAGTAGTAGGAAGGCTGTTTGCACCTGTCATAACATCGTCTACGTAGAAATCGTGTTGAAGTACCTTACTCCCTAGGGGGTGGGTTTTACTTTTTCTTGAGAGAGCTGTTGTAGACATTTTATTGATAAATATGGGGCAGATAATGTGCCGTGTGGTATTCAGCTGATAACATTTTACGGGGTCTGATGTTTCCTTCCTCCACAGAATCAATTGGTATTTTCGATCTTCTTCATGAATCGATACTTGTCTATACATTTTTTGTATATCTGCTGTAAAACAAACCGTGGTAACCGGAATCTTAGCAGAATGGTGAATATGTCATCTTGAATTTTGGGGCCTACATGCAAGATATCGTTGAGGGATATATTGGAGGATATTTTGCATGACATATCGAATACCACTCTCAACTTGGTGGTGCTGCTATCAGTTTTTTGAACGCAATGATGAGGAAGAAAGTAGTGTGGTGAATTCCTTGGTGGGAGATTTACTTCCGTCATGTGATTTAGGGTGAGATACTGGTTCATAAATTGATGGTATTGTTGCTTAAGCTCTTGCTCGTTTGCTAGTCATCTCTCTTATGCATATGAATGTCGGAGGGCGATGGGTTTTGACCCCCCAAACATAGAAGGATCGTCTGAAAGTGGTAGTCTCACGGTAAATCGACCTTTGATGTCCCGATAAGTTGTCTGAACAAAGTGACTTTCACACCAATTTTCTGTTGTTGTTAGAGCTCCGTGTGATTCTTCCAGTTCTTCAGTTATCCAGAATTTTTCAATAAGTTTGTTTAGAGTTTCGTCTTCAATGCACATGCCGCAAGTAATTGATGAAGTTGGATATTGTCCAATCTTCCCTGTTGCCATCCACCCGAATACCGTATTTTGAAACGTAGGCATCTTGCTATTGGATTTCATTTGTCCAACAGAAGGAAGCTCATGATATAGCTCTGCGCCTATTTACAGGTCGATATGCTCCACACAATGGAAATTCGGATGGCTAATTTAATGCTGGAATATTCCATTGTAAGATGTCTATTGATTGTGTTGGTTGCGGTGAAAGTAACTTTGGCAAGATCAACGCTTCAATTCTAGCCGAGAACCCAGTAAGTCTGGATTGAAAATGCATATTCACTCTCTTATGCGCCTTTTGAGTAACATGACCGATCCCCTGGATGCTCAAGGTTTCATGTCTTGCTGGAATCTAGCAGCCTTCTGCATTCGATGAATTCCCCATTCTTGCATTCTAGCTTGACTCAAGCCGTCCCCAGTAAAAAATATCCTAGACATTGTTGACAACGGTGTGGAGTAATAGGGGTTGATCGTGTCCTTGATCCTTATTTTCTATTGTAGTTGGGCCTGTTGTTCTAGTCGGCTGGATTCCTTTGAGTTGTGTAGTTGGCGGATTTATCTGTTCCCTTGAATTACCGGCATCCAAATGCACTAAAGTATTGTGTTTTTTAGAACATTTAGTACACGATCGTCTTGGGCGTCTAAGAAGTCCATCACATGCCTTGTCGTTTGAAGTACTATAGCCTATAACCTTCTCCCACCAGCCAATAACTTACGTTGAAAATTTCATAAAAATTGGTATATAAATGTGAGTGATGCATACAAAAATTATGGTTTTTTCAGTTTGTCCGAATTTCAGACTTCCCAGAATAATAATGAACAAAACAAAAAAATTACAATCAATACTTGCAATCGTGGGTTATGGTTGCGAGTCCATACAAAAATTCCACGGAAAAAAACACTTTCAGTTTTACCCGAATTTTCCAATTTTCCGTGTAATTTTTCCAACTTTTCTTTCCGTAAAAACCTTATTCGGACTATTACGAATATTTCCAAATGAGCCAAATTGATTCAGCCGTTCTCAAGTGATGCGCTTTTTTTATAAATAGAGACTCATTGCCAAGGGAGGACTCCCTGAATGACTTGCGTCACGGCAATAAGTTGGGCTAAGCCCTTTATTAAAATTCAAAATAAAATAAAAATCGAAGGAATGTGATTTACAATGTATCACATTCCTCACGTTTGTAGCCGGTTTCAATTTATTTTCTCTCTCTGATACATTGTCTAAGTCGCATTAATACAAAAAATACAAAATAATACATTATTGCAACGATTGCAGTCAGTTTGCACACACAGTGACTGACACAATAATATGCTTAGTTGCGAAATAGGCTTCGAATTTCAGAAAGACGAAACACATTCCTATTGCTGAGCCACCTGTTTGATTACTTTTTTGAGTGCAAGGTAAACTGCAATTAATCTGTGATCATACTTCGCATAGCAGAAATTCGGAACATTGGATTTATGCATGTTGGGCTCATTCGCATATCCATGTCCACGAATCGCATGTCCAACATACCGAATTCCATACGATTCGCTTAAGAAATTGCTTGGTCCACAAAATTCAAGACCCTATTGGCCTACCCAGAATTTTCGTAGGAACAAGTCTTATAGTCGCATCTTAGTCCTACCGAATTTCATACCAATCGCTTGAGAAATGGTTTGGTCCACAAAATTCCAGACCCAATTGGCCCTATCCCAGTATTTTCATAGGAACAAGTTTTATAGTCTTATTCTAGTCATACATACCGAATTTCATACGAATCGCTTGAGAAATTGCTTGATCCACAAAATTTCAGGCCCTATTGGCCAGATCGCAGAATTTTCATAGGAACAAAAGTTTTATAGTCTTATGTTAGTCCTACATACCGAATTTCATACGATTCGCTTGATAAATTGCTTGGTCCACAAAATTTCAGACCTTATTGGCCATATCCCATAATTTCCATAGGAGCAAGTCTTATAGTCGCATCTTAGTCCTACATACCGAATTTCATACGAGTCGCTTGAGAAATGGCTTGATCCACAAAATTCGCATTAATACAAAAACTACAAAATAATAATTTGCCTAAGTCGCATTAATACAAACAAAACAAAATAATACATTATTGCAACGATTGTAGTCAGTTTGCACACGCAGTGACTGACACAAAAATATGCTTAGTTGCGAAATAGGTTTCGAATTTCGGATAGGCGAAACACATTCCTATTGCTGAGCCACATGTTTGTCTATGTTTTTGAGTTCAAGGTGAACTGCAATTAATCTGTGCTCATATTTCGCATAGCAGGAATTCGGAACTTTGGTTTTATGCATAACGCTTATTCGCATATCTGACTATGGAAATTAACTCAATATGCATAAACAAATTTATTGTCCTGCATAGAGGATTTTAAGTGTCTTACGAGTGGACAACCCCCATATCGACCCGTCCAAACATCAGTCCGACCGCCACCATTGTGCCCTACGGCACCACCAGCCCGACCTGCCACACTGCCGTTTCATCGTACCGCGCCAGCCAACCAACCAGCAATAACTCGGTATCGATTACCCATCCAGTCCGCTCGACCAGTTATGCCGCCTCATGTACCTAACATCAGCGATGTAACTTATCCACATCATGTACCAGATACCAACAATAAGATAGTCATAGTAAAGCGAGCTTCTCAGTTGTAATTCAGTCTAAACACTGAATTATCTTAAAAGCCCAATAATAGCCTTTTATTTCACAAAATTCGTAACAATTTCCACTTATGTAACCTGTATATTTTAGGATTTAAATGGTATAATTGTTTAGTATTAACATGGTATAATGGTAACGCAGCAAATATGCAACTGCATTATCGATAATGAATTGTCAAAATGATGATTGTCAGTTGTTGCGAGAGATACGAGACCGTGCTTACGTAGTTTGGCGAAGTGAATAAAATCAAATTAATGATTCGAAATCATCGGCTTTAGTTTTACTCGTTTCACTTAAAAAAAACTTTTTAAAAAAAAAAAAAAATTGCATCTTAGTCCTACATAACGAATTTCATACGAATCGCTTTGTAAATAGCTTGGTCTACAAAATTCCAGACCCTATTGGCGCTATCCCAGAATTGCCATAGAAACAAGTCTTATAGTCGCATCTTAGTACGTACTACATACCGATTTTCATACGCACCGCTTGAGAAATTGGCCCACAAAATTCCAGACCCTATTCGCCAGATCCCAGAATTTCCAAAGAAACAAGTCTTATAGTCGCATCTTAGTCCTACATACCGAATTTCATACGATTCGCTTGAGAAATTGCTTGATTCACAAAATACCAGACCCTATTGGGCCTCCCCCAAAATTTCCATAGGAACGAGTCTTAGTACTATAAACAGCATTTTCTACGAATCGCTTGAGAAATTGCTTGGTCAACAAAATTCCAGACCCTATTGGCCCTATTTTAGAATTTCCATAGGAACAAGTCTTATAGTCGCATCTAAGTCCTACAAACCGAATTTCATACAAATCGCTTGAGAAATTGCTTGGTCCTAAAAATTTCAGACCATATTGGCCCTATCCCAGAATTTCCATAGGAACAAATCTTATAGTCGCATCTTAGTCCGAATTTCATATGAATCGCTTGAGAAATGGCTTGGTCAACAAAATCCAAAAACTCTCCTGGCAGTCTGAGGGCTTGACCATAAACCATTTCGGCCGGAGAGCATTTTAGCTCGTCCTTAATTGCGGCTCGTATTCCTAGTAAGACGATCGAGAGCTCTGTACTCCACTTAATTGTGTTTCCTCGAGCTTTGAGCGAAGCTTTTAGCTGTCAGTGAAAGCGTTCCTACGTTCGGAAGACCGGACCGAATTTAGAGAATTGAGTGTTGATCGTCAGATTCTGGCGATTGACAATTGGATGGTCACCGTCAACGACGGCATGTTTAGCAGAGTAAGGAGGAGGAATGCTAAACGCGCTAAGTGGTGGACGAGTGAACTGAGTGTTAAGCGTACATGGCTAAAGCGTCTAAGGAAATCTTTCCAAAGGGCCAGAGTGAATGGAAATGAGAATGTGTTCCATTTTAACCGCGCCTATCAGCGTGGCATGTGCGAGTACCGAGGGATGATCCTGAAGGCCAAGGAGGATGATTGGAGGAGTTTTGTGCGACTCAACAGTCACGATCCTTGGGGTCAGGTCTACCGGATATGTAGGGGAAAGCGTACGAATGACAATGTGTGTGGCATACGTGTTGGTAACAACACGATGCATACTTGGATGAGTAGTGTAGAAACACTTCTTGGAGAGTTTTTTCCTGAGGCCGACCCGCCGCGGTACGGTCCGATGAATCGGCATGGATATGAAGATGTTCCATCCTTAGATTCTGCTGAGTTGTTAGAGTGTATTGCATTGGTGAGGTCTCGGAAATCTCCTGGGATGGACGGAATGACTGGCGAGATGTGTAAAAGCATCTGGCGGGCTATTCCGGACTATATCTCAGCGATCTTCGAGAAGTGTATGCGTGAATGCTATTTTCCTACTGTATGGAAATCCGCGAAAGTGTTCGTGCTGCTTAAATCACCAGATAAGGTCAGAAGTGATCCCCGTTCCTACCGTTCCTTCTTCCGGTACTTGGAAAAGTGCTGGAGAGGATTATGGTACGGAGACTGGGAGAGCTGATGGCTAATCTGATGTCTGACAGACAGTATGGCTTTCGAGCGGGAAGAAGTACTGAAGATGCATGGCTGTATGTGAAAAATCGTGTGAATGAAAGTGCTAGCAAATATATCCTTGGTATCTTCGTCGATTTCAAGGGCGCATTTGACTACTTAAGCTGGGACAGCGTGATTGCGCGACTACTTGAAGTCGGCTGTCATGAAGTACCTCTCTGGCTGAGTTACTTCAGAGACAGACAGGCTTGCCGTGTGGGTCTTAATGATAGTGTGAGTATGAGTGTCGCCCGTGGCTGCCCACAGGGGTCCATATGTGGTCCATTTATTTGGAACCTCATGATGGATACTCTCTTGGATCAGCTGTCGAGTGTATGTGATTGTTGTGAGTATGCGGATGATTTACTCATCATGATTGAAGGAGATCGCGGCTTGTGTTAGAGCAGAGGAGCGTCGAGTTCATGTCACTTGTTCATAGCTGGGGAATTGGCACTGGGGTAAGTGTTTCGTTGGAAAAGACAAAGATGATGCTGCTAAAAGGCAGATTGTCGGCCAATAGGCCCCCGTCTGTCAGATTTAACGGCACCTTCCTTAAGTATGCCAAGCAAGTGAAATATCTTGGAATCAGCATGAGTGAGCGCATGAATTTTTAGGTGCATCTGTTAGGACTCAGGATGCGTTTTCTACGTGTGATTGGGCCAATGCGTCGGGTTCGTAGATGTGAAGCGTGCGGTACGTATCATATATGGCGGTATTTTTGTTGCCTGTGCAGCATATGGGGCTGCCGTGTGGTACGAGGCTGTAATGCTTGTGAAGGGCAGGGCAAGGATTAATTTTTGCCAGCGGATCGTGCTGGTTGCCTGCTTGTCGGTTTGTCACACAGTCTCCACGGAGGCAATGCAGGTGTTAATGGGTGTTCCCCCTCTTGACTTGGACGTGATCGGTAGAAGCTTAGTCTTCAAGGTCAGAAGGGCTAAGCCCTTCTTGCAGTGTGACTGACTGGTGGAAGATGACGTGGCTAACAGGAGCATTAGCCAGTGCAAGTTGCTTCTGGAAGAAACCATGTTGTCTAGATGGCAAGATGGAATGAATGTGAGAATGGAAGGGTGACTTTTGAGTTCATCAAGGATGTACAATATGCCAGGTTAAACACAGAGTTCAACTTTAGCCTTAAGCTGGGCTTTTTGCTCACTGGTCATGGTAGCCTTAATGCATTTTTGTATCAAAGGCGCCTCAGTGAAGTTGAGAGCTGTGTTTGCGGTTTCCCTAGTGAAGACTGGCAGCACGTTCTTTGTGAGTGTCCGTTGTACTTGGACTTCAGAGATTTGAATGCGATGGGGATTCAAAGGCTAAACGGTGTGTTTGAATTCGGATTAGCTTTAAGCTGCAGGGAACAAGTTGAATGTCTGAATGTGTATGGAAGATTGGTGTTTGTGCGGCGGAGAGCTAGGCAGCTCGGTGTTGCGGGTGTCGGCATCGACAGACTGACTAATTACGAACGAAAGGACAGATGGACAACTTGGACGGAATTGGACAACCTATGGACGAAAACTGACTGACTATGGGCCACCAGTCCCGAGTTGTGAGGAACTCAACGGGAGTAGTGGCTGCGTGGTGGCTGGCTGCTGGTTGCTAGTCCACCTTCTGGCCGTTGGCTTCCACGTGGTTGCTACGAAATCCCACCGGAGATTTTCTGGTACCACGGGTGTCGGGGAGCCCACGGATGAATGTCTGTCCCCGGCAGATGGAGCGGCCCTTCGGGGAGTTTTCGTGGTGGCTGTGGTTATGCCCAAGCGGGAAGACAATAGTCGGCGTGGAGTTGCGTTATACTGATACATCTGCAATAGAATATATTGTGGATGGTCGTTGATTGGCGTTACAAAACCGAATCCGTGTCTGAAGAGGGACGTGGGCTAATGCTTTTCTTGCAGGTAACCACGTTAATCTCATAGGCAGTTTCTGTGAAAACGTTCGACCATGCCGTTTGCCTGCGGGTGATAGGCAGTGGTACGAATTCTATGAGTGCCTAATAAACACGTGGCAATTGTGGCAGCTGTGCTGTCTTTGATAGGGTAAGCCTCTGGCCAGCGAGTGAAACGATTGACGATCGTGAGTACATAAACGTATCCTTCGGACGGTGGTAATGGTCCTACTATATCAATGTGTAAGTGCTCGAACCTTTGAGACAGGAGCTTAAATAGTCCGGGTTCGGACTTCGTATGTTTATAAATTTTTCTTTTTTGGCAGCCAATCCAGGATTTTACCCATTGCGCAATGTCTACGTTCATATTTGGCCAGAAATATCTACTCGTGACTAATTTTCGTGATGCTCGAATACTTGGGTGTGATAGACTATGTAGCTTATCGAAAACTACCCATCTATAGGATACTGGAACAAAAGGTCGATTCGCACTTGTTGATGTTTCGCAATAAATTTTAAATTCAGGGAGTATGTTAAGTTCCAGCTTAAATTTGGAGTTATCTGAGCGAGAAGAATTATTTAATAATTGAAGTAATTCCTCGTCAGATTTTTGCGTATGAGCTAGGTTTTTGATGTCTAGATTGACGGAGTCTACTGTTGAGACGTGATCACTAGTTCTGAATGTCTGTCGAAAACTGAGCGATATAGTGGAAATGTCGAGTCTAACGTGGATTCTTTTCGCTGAGAGAGGTTATTGCTTTTATTAACGGTTTGTGATCCGTATATATAGTAAACAGTCTACCTTCCAGAAAAGGTAGTGTTTGATGGCTAAATAAATAGCGAGAAGTTCCCTGCCAAATGCAGAATATTTGACTTCTGTTAGTGAAAGTTTCCTTGAGAAAAAACCTAATGGTTGCCAATATCCATCTTTTCATTGTTGGAGGACTGCTCCTACAGCACTGTTCGATGCATCAGTGTGGATGCTATAGCGTGTATCGCTATTAGGATGTGTTAATAACGTTGCATTAGCGAGTTCTTTTTATATTTTGGCGAATGATTCGTCACATTCGTCGGGCCAAGAAAAACATTTCCCTTTTTTTATGTGTTTTGTTTAACGTTGCCAAATGTGTGTAAATCGGAGACAGCGATTCGGCGAGTCTTCGTATGAATCGATGGTAGTAATTGACCATTCCGACGAATCGCTGAATTTGTTGAATTGAGGCTGGTTTGGGAAAAATTTCGATCGCTTCCAATTGTCGTGGCGATGGTGTTATGCCCTTAAAGTAATTTGGTGGCTGAGAAATTCGAGAGCTGCGACACCGAAAACGCATTTCAAAATATGGATGATAACTCCAAATTCCGCGGGACATTCAAACAGTTGTTTCAGCTGATCTTTGTGCTCTTTCTCATTTTTACTTGCTACCAGAATATCGTCGATGTAGACGAATACGAAATCTAAACCTTTAACCACTTCATGCATAAAGCGCTGAAAGGCTTGCGCTGCGTTCCGAAGACCGAAAGGCATCCTTGTAAATTCGAATAACCCGAACGTGGTAGTTATAGCCGTTTTATATACGTCTTCCGACGCGATGGGTATGAGATGATACGCTCTCACTAAGCCGATTTTTGAAAAAACGTTGCATCTGTTTAGGTGCATATAAAAGTTTTTAATATGGGGGATTGGATAACGATCCGGCGTAGTTACCGCGCTAAGCATTCGATAGTCTCCACATGGGCGCCAGTCTGGACTGTCCTTTTTTCTCACCATATGTAATGGTGATGACGCCTCGGAAGATGACAGTCGGCATATGCCCAGTTGAACCATGTGTTCGAACTCTGTTAGCGCAGTTTTATGTTTAACTGGGTCAAGTCTGCGTGGTCTTGAACTAGGAAGTCGACCTTCGGTATAAATATAATGAACCACGTTATGTTTTGCTGGGTTAGCATAATCCGGTGTTTCGATTTAGGAAGGAAACTTCTTTAAAATAGAATCGTATCCATTTTTAGCAGATGGATGTACCGATGTAGGCGTTTCGACCTTTGCCGTTATTGCGTTTACTGCTAGGTTCGTAGTTGAATCTAAGAGGCGTCTTCTTCGGAGATCGACCAGGAGTCCATATTTTGTTAAAAAATCAGCACCGATGATCGGTCTGTCGACTGACGCTAATGTAAAAACATGTGGGAATTTCCGGCGTAAAGCTATGTTTACGTTTAGCAATTTGGTTCCATATGTCTTTATCACTGAACCATTTGCTGCGGCAAGAACTAGTTCTTGGTTAATTTAGCACGTGTTATATGGAAAATATTTTATGGGAAGTAACGAAATGTCCGCACCAGTGTCTACCAGAAACTGTAAATGGTTGTTTAAGTCGGTAAAAAAAATAGGCGGCTATTAAGTTGTATCCGATTACTAGCCGCGGTTGCTATCGGATTTATTCTTTTTTTGGAAAATGGTTTGTTGTTTTCATGGAAAGTGCACGGTTTGTAGCATTTTTTTGCAGCACTGCCAAATCTATGGTGAAAATAACACAAACCATAAGTGTTTAAACGATTTCTGCTGTTACTTCTTGGCCTTCGATACGAGTTTCTTTGTCGGAAATCAGAACAGAGTGAGCGACTACGACTCGTGTTGAATCGTGCCAACATTGATTCGACGCTGATTAGTCGTTCGCCGAGTTTTTTTTATCGTAGCTACTGCTTCTAACAATTCTGGGTTTACGCCGGAGGTTGTTGATTTCGAAGGAGAAATTGTTGCCACACTATGTAACGTGACCTCAAACATTTTGTCAGCTACTTGTAGTTCTTGTACTTGCCAAATCTATGGTGAAAATAACACAAACCATAAGTGTTTAAACGATTTCTACTGTTACTTCTTGGCCTTCAATACGAGTTTCTTTGTCGGAAATCAGAACAGAGTGAGCGACTACGACTCGTGTTGAATCGTGCCAACATTGATTCGACGCTGATTAGTCGTTCGCCGAGTTTTTTTTATCGTAGCTACTGCTTCTAACAATTCTGGGTTTACGCCGGAGGTTGTTGATTTCGAAGGAGAAATTGTTGCCACACTATGTAACGTGACCTCAAAAATTTTGTCAGCTACTTGTAGTAGTTCTTCTATGGGTATATCTCCCATTGCAGTAAGAGCGACATAGATTACTTGTGGAAGTTTGCGAAACCACAATGTTCGAACTAGTTTATTGTCAAATGATTCCCCTGCGAGGGTCTTCATTGAGAAATAAACTTCGCTGGGTTTCCGATCACCCATTTCCGCCTTTTCTAATAGTTTTTCGAGGCATCGCTCAGTGGAGAGAGCATGTCTAGCTGTTAGAGCAGATTTCAACTTTATATATTTTTCGGTTTTTGGCGGATTTATGATTAAATCAATTACCGATTTACAGATGTCTGTTGGCAATGCCGAAACTATGTGTGAATATTTTGTTGAATCCGCTGTAATGGTAAATATGCTAAACTGAGCCTCCGCCTGCGCGAACCAAACTGTCGGATTATATGGCCAAAAGGGAAGTAGTTTTATTCGAGAAGATTCAACTGAGGGAGGGTCGACTGAAGTTTTCAGTAAACATTTTTCTTTACTACTTTTTTCTTCATCCATATTGAGTTATGTACGTGACAACGAAATCGAGAAAATGCAAACGTAAAACTCAATTGCAAAATGTAAAAACAAAAATCGAACGCGATGTAAAAGAAACGGACGATTCTCAAGCGTTATTTTGCTGGATAAACTCGTGGTTTTTAATTTTTTATGCAACAACAACATGCGGCAACAACGCGAAGAGAAGGCAGCAGTCAACAACACGAACAGAAGGAATGTACATATTGTGTTATATATTTGATATATGTCTAATTTGTATTTAATTATATATATGATATGAAATGTGTGTAAATATTATATAGATGTTGTATTCATTTAATTTATGAAAGTAGTAATACATGTAGTAATAGTTATAATATATTATGTAAATGTAATAATTAATTAATTATTATGTAAATGTATTAATTTGTAAAATTAGTAATGTATGTAATAAGAGTTGTAATATATTTTGTAAATGTAATAACTAATTAATTTATGAAAATAGTAATGTATGTAATATATAATCTTTATTTATTTAATTTAGTTTTCTTTAAATTTTTCTTTAAATTTTAAAATGTGATTTGTTGTACCGTCTGAATGTACTCCCTGTTGTTAATTTGCCGCACTATTTTAGCTCTGCTGTTGTGCTCTCTTGATGTGCATGTGTTGTTGTTTGTTGTATAGCTTTGTATATAGAATTTCGTCTATATGTACTCCCTGTTATTAATTTGTCGCGCTATTTTAGCTCTGCTGTTTTGGTCTCTTGATGTGCATGTGTTGTTGGTTGTTGTATGGCTCTTGGATATATAGAATATCTTTTTGGATTATAGTTGTTGAAATGTTTGGAAATTTTTGGAAATTTTTGGAATCTTCTTTGGTTATGAAAAAGCGGCAAATATGTGTTTGAAGGAATTTTAAGGAATTTTTTGAGGAATATGGGCGGAGTTTCCCGGAAATTCCTCCTTAAGGAGAGAGGGGGTGTTAAAGTTTTGAGCACTTTTTTGAAAAATGCATTTTTCTTTGTGGTTTGATGGATGTTAGGGGGTTAATTGGTATCAAATGAAAGGTAATAAAAATACCTTCCGTCCTATAAAATATTTTGTCCAATCCAAACCAAGTAAAACCTATATTGAACTTTGCTATATAACACATGTTTGTGTATGGGAAAAACTCAATCATATGATATTTAACTCAAATATAGGAAAAACCACATGAACCAGGTACAACTTGATCAAACTTCCGTTTTAGCTGGCGTACGCCCATAAAACCTGGATTGGACCAAAGGAAGGAAGGTATTTTTATTGCCTTTTATACGATACCAATTAACCCCCTAACATCCATCAAACCATTTAGAAAAATGAATTTTTTCAAAAAAGTGCTCAAAAAATTAAAACCCTCCCTCCTTGAGGGGGAATTTCCGAGAAGCAAGATTACTGTTTTTAAAGTCTGTTCAATAAGGGCTTTCAGATGGGGGGAGTCCGAAAGCCGTAACTTTATATTCGGTAAAACGCACTTTAGCCGAAAAAGCAAACAAAATGGCGTGTTTCATGTGTGGCGTCTGAATTGAGATTTCTGCCAACCACGTAATGCCATGTATTTTTTTTTTGCCTGTTCGATGATTTCTCTGATTCCACAATTGTCCAATTTTTGATAATCTCTCAGTATCACGGTTATTTCTTTCGAATGAAAATAGTTTAATCCGGTATAAAGGTGGACATAAACGTTATTCCGTTAATAATAGATTTTCGGATGAAAAAAAAATTTTGGCCAGGTTTCGAAACACCAAACAGTTATCTTTGCCACTTTTTTTGTTAATTATATTAAATTGGCTATTCGAATTTTCACTTTTTCGTTTTAATTATATTAGAATTGTCTGTATCGATAGACATTTTTCAAAATCTTTTATATATAAAATTTTTTTCTTACGTTATCCTGTTTTCCGACTGCGTTGCGTAGGTTTCACAATGACGTTGACGATGAATGATAGGAGGAATATTTCTCGCTCACTATATTTTTATTCGGTCGTGCAGGGAAAACAAATTATTAAACTATCACGTCGGGGTCACCACTATGTTGGTTGGTGGAGCACCGATCAGTACAGGTACAGGAAAAGCGAAAAAGAGCTCAAGGTGCACTGCAGCTATCCGATACCCTGTCCAAATATAATGTTGACATAACAGCAATTCAGGAGATGCGGTGGATGCGTTACCGCGATGTCGACATCTTGAAGAAAATTAAGCTCGGTAGGCTCCAGTGGTCAGGACACTTAGAGGATCCTTCTCGGAAAGTCCTTTGTGGTAGGATTTATGGAACACTACAGCGAGGCCGGCCAAGCCTACGCTAGAAGGATGGCGTAGACCAGGACGCCCAGAGTTTAGGGATGCAAAACTGGATGACATCGGCTCAAAACCGGGACCGGTGAAGATTTTTTGCGGGAGGGCAGGACCGGACACCGGAAATCAATCAATTCTTGCATGCGAGCAGCTGGCACCCAATATTGCTGCACATTTTGGAAAAAAATCAATCGACGGTATTTTATTTGTAAAAGATTAATCGCCGACCTATCCATGAAGGGAGTCTTCATATAAGAAATTTCTAGAGTTTCTGGAAAAAAACTTTTAAGCACTTGTGGCACTCGGCAGTAGATGTGAATCAATCGCAGAAGTAAGGATTCAAAACATAACGTCACACACCGTAAAAATGACTAAACATCCAAAGCAATAGTATTTTGTACCGATATCTTATGATCGAGGCATTTTGTGAGGAATTGGAGTAATAGTAGCTGATTTAGATTCAATGGAAAACCTCTCACGCTATCACATATTTATGAAGACAATATTCGTCCAGCTAAGAAATCAAGAGTGTAGTAGTGGTCAGTTGGGGGTGGTTAGTATGATTCGACACCAGGTAAACGAAATCTCCTTTCTGAAATCTAACATAGTTCGCACGCATATGATTTCGCGTTTTCATCCGTTTACTACCACATTCAAAATGTTATTCCTAACTGCTGCATGAATATTGATCATCCTAAGTGTTCGAAAGACTTTCATTGATATTTCCTTAATTAATGGCGCTTCAACCTTGAATTGATTCATTTTCCCGCTAGTTTTTTGTTGCAGTCGTCTTCTAGCAGCACACTTCTCACACGCTCGGCACAAGTTTTTCACATCTCTGCGGCAATTCACCAAAAAGAATTTATTTCTTATTGTATCTAGTGTCTTAATGCCCAAATGTTCTTCTGATGTTCCGCTGTGCTCTAGCTCTACCTTTAATGTGATGCTCTGACCATCGGCAGATTCACATTGCCTTACCAGTAGTCCATCTTCAATTTTCAATGACTTCAATTGAGCCCAGTAACTTTTTACTGTAGGACTTGCTATTGCAATCTCGTACTACTGCGGTCTTCCTTCTTGTTCCATTTACTGAAATATTAGAGCAATTGTTGTTCTTTGTCCAATGATCTTTCATCTCTACCGTAATTCATGAAAAACTGAGCATTTTTGGGTTTTCGTACCCCTACTATGTTTGTACTCGGAGAGACAACACTTCCTGAATGACCCATCATTGTGATTCCTAGCATTTCTGCGGTACTTTCAAATTACGGCATCTTAACACTTGTTTCTCAAATCAAGTGACATCTGGTGCATTAATTATTCAAACGTGCTACTTTAACTGCTTCAGCTACTACTGTAGGTTGTAGTGACGCACTCTCTTTACTTACTCTCCATACCCCATTTCAGGACTAACGATTGATGTGGAATCCAGAATCCTGTATAAAGAATAAAATTGCGACTTCCCATCCAGGAGAAATTTAAAAAAAGACATTTTTCTTAATAGCTTCACGAAAAAGCATACCATTCAAGCAGCTGCGAAAACTCGCATTCGCTGCGAAATCGCCTCGCACCAATCAAACCTATTATTTATTTAATGTCAATTATTTTGCAACGAAAACATTTCTCAATTTTATTTAAAAGTGTTGCTCCCAGTATGGTTTGTTCAAATTTGTGATCCTCTGATTTGGTATGCTGATGATATTTAATCACAGTTTTAGAACTGCTTTGTGAGTGAGCGACATAGCTATTAATATTGAGTTATTGGGAAGGTATAATGGCTTATGTCATTAATTGTGATGATACTTCATAACAGTCTTAAAACTACTTTGTGAAGACGTAAAAAAGCGATGAATATTTGTTCGTTGTTTGGAAGTAGTGGCATATCAGATATCAATAACTTGTATAGAGTCGGACTTAATACTTCCACTTAGAGAACACCAAAGATTAAATTTTGTCAGTTAAATTTGTTCCCCTCTTAGTGTCATCAAATGTTTTTTGTTGAGAAAATAGTTGCAGATTAGAAGTCGACTGTGGCTGCAACCCGTTATACAAATAAACGGGGGCCCCTAGTATGTATTATTCAATTTAATGTCAGTATTCTTACGATTTTTTTTAACCCACTTCCTAACGACCGATTTTATTGAAATTTTGCACACATGCATATCTCCGATGACGACACTTTTTATTAATTAATTAACTTTCTAACAAATTAATTAATTTGACTCCCATACAAATATTTTACAAAATTTACCCGATTTTCTTCAAATTTTATATACATGTGTATCTTCTATGGACAACACTTTTTGTAAAAATTTTGGAGACCCTGGGCCCCGGTGTCATGAGGCCCAATACAAATTTTTTTTAAAAAATTAACCCGATTTTCTTTAAAATTTATACACATGTGCATCTCCCATGGACAACACTTTTTATAAAAATTTTGGAGACCCCTGGCCCGGGGTCGTGAGGCTCCATACAATTTTTTTTATAAAAATTACCCGATTTTCTTCAAGTTTTATATACATGTGTATCTCCGATGGACAACACTTTTTGTAAAAATTTTGGAGACCCTGGGCCCCGGTGTCATGAGGCCCCATACAAATTTTTTAAAAAAAATTAACCCGATTTTCTTTAAATTTTATACACATGTGTATCTCCCATGGACAACACTTTTTATAAAAATTTTGGAGACCCCGGGCCCGGGGTGGTGAGGCTCCATACATTATTTTTTATAAAAATTACCCGATTTTCTTCAAGTTTTATATACATGTGTATCTCCGATGGACAACACTTCTTGTAAAAATTTTGGAGACCACGGGCCCCGGGCCTCGTGAAGCCCCATACAATTTTTTTAAAAAACTTAACCCGATTTTCTTAAAATTTTATATACATATGTATCTCCGATGGACAACACTTTTTGTAAATATTTTGGAGACCATGGGCCCGGGGTCGTGAGGCTCCATACAATTTTTTTTATAAAAATTACCCGATTTTCTTCAAGTTTTATATACATGTGTATCTCCGATGGACAACACTTCTTGTAAAAATTTTGGAGACCACGAGCCCCGGGCCTCGTGAAGCCCCATACAATTTTTTTAAAAAACTTAACCCGATTTTCTAAAAATTTTATATACATATGTATCTCCGATGGACAACACTTTTTATAAATATTTTGGAGACCATGGGCCCCGAGGTCGTGCAAACATTTTGGAGTCGCCGGGCGCGAGGCCTCATACAAATTTAAAAAAAAACTTAATCCCATGGGCACCACTTTTTGTAAAAATTTTATGGGGGTCGTGAGCCGCCCCATACAAAATTTTTTAAAAAATAACCCAATTTTTTTCAAAATTTATACACATGTGTATCTCCAATGGACAACACTTTTTGTAAAAAATTTTAAGACCCCAGACTCCGGGGTCATGAGGCCCCATACACATTTTTTTAAAAAATTAACCCTATTTTCTTCGAATTTTATACGCATGTGTGTCCTGAGGCCCGAAGGGTGCTCATATATTTTTTTTTTTAATATTAGCCCGATTTTTTTCAAATTTTAAACATATGTGTATCTCCGATGGACAAAACTGTTTGTAAAATTTATGGAGTGAACGGGCACTGAGGCCCTAGTGGTGCCCATAAATTTTTTTTAAAATAAGCCCGATTTTCCTCAAATTTTAAGCACATGTGTATCTCCGATGGACAAAACTTTTTGTAAACTTTTTGGAGTGAGCGGGCCCTGAGGCCCGACGGGTGCCCATGTAACTTTTTTAAAAATTAGCTCGATTTTCTTCAAATTTTAAACACAGGTGTATCTCCGATGGACAAAACTTTTTGTAAAATTTTTGGAGTGATCAGGACCTGAGACCCGAGTGGTGCCCATGTAAATTTTTAAAAATTAGCCCGATATTTCTAAAATTTTAAACACATATGTATCTCCTATAAGAGAATTTACATGATAATTTTTTTTATGGGTTTTTTTTTTTTTAATGTGTAATTTTATACGGTGAGGTTGATGGGTGGTAGATTTTACTTGTATGAATCCACATTGCTCTTCAGGAATAATATTATTTTTATTCCACAGGCGGCTTTGTGTAGCAGTATTTGTTCAATTATTTTACTTAAAGAGCAAAATAGAGATATTGGAAGGTAGCTTTTTGCATCCGACGTTATTTTATGAGATTTCACAATAGGAATTATATTAGAATCTTTTCATGCCAAGAGAAAATAACATAAAATTAAGAAAGCGGAATAATTCGCAAACACGGTAATTTTTTGATGAAAATGTTATTTATTCCATTAAATCCTGGAGCTTTTGAATTGTTTAATGATTTTATAATACTTTTTACGATTCTAGGCCAATTCCACAAGCACAATTCCACTAGACACAATTCCACTGGCACAATCCACTTGGCACAATTTAACTTCTTGATAATCAAACGAATTTAGGGTGGTAATTCGCGCGCGAATTTTATAACTTGCCGACGTTCGAGCGTTTTTAAAAAAGACACGTTGTGATCAATTTCAGCGGTCAGATCAGACTGCCTGTTATTTTAATTAATTTTATTCAAGAACTCAAGATGTATGTATTACAATTTTGCTTACTTAGCTTAAATTACATTTGTTGGCTAACACATTTTTGTTTATACAAGTGTGTGAAGTTTTATTAGGTAAAAAGTATGCTAAAATGCTGATTAATTGCTTTGGGAACATTATGTCTTGCGAAATGCACCGAAAATATAAAATTAGGTTACTGTCTGGCTTGATTAATTTGATTTAAAAATGACTCGAATTTATCGGGTTCATTAGCTTTTATTTCAATATAGTTACTTGTGTATGTAACTTCTCCCCCCTTTAGATCAGAATTCTCCTGAATTCTTTTATCAAGTTTATTTCAATATATTTTAATTTTGTTCTCCAAATGGTAATTATGAATATTATTGTAAGTATGAGAAAAATATTACACCCGTATATGACTTTATTATGGGTTTTTAAATTAGAAATATTTTTGAAATTAATTTTATTTTCTTCGTCTATTTGCTCGAAAGTAAGTTTTTCTGTAAAATTCTTTATATCACCATATCGCAAGCTCATATTTCCTTCAACTTTTTCCACTACATTAGAATAGTAGTAATCATTAATTTCTATTAAACAATTGTTAAATTGAATTAAATTATTTCCATTTAAAATAGTATAGTTTTTATTGCATGTATTGTTTACAAATAAATTTACTGCTTTTTTAACCATGATTGTTTTTTCATCTAACGCTATAATTTCTAATTCTCTGTTTGTTATTAATTTACAATTTTTTGTTAATATACAATGAGTGCTGGGTTTTAACAGTTTGAAATGTTTATTCTCCTCAAATTGCATAATTTTATCTTTGTACGTAAAAACTTCCTCTATTTTGGCTTCTATTTCTTTTTGATTTTTATTTGGTAATGGTACAATTTTTCTTATTGAACTGAACAATTTTGGTATTTTAATGCTTAGTATTAAATAAGTATTATTGAAAGTTGCTATTCCTAATTGCAAATATTTTAATTTATTAAAATCAATGTTATATTTGTTAATTTCATGACTTGTTAAAATATTTGGGTGAACTAGGTCGTATTTGGCTGAGACTACATTATCTTGGATTTGTTTTATTTTACTTTTTATCAATTGAATTTTAGTCATTTGTTGTAGATACATATGTTGTTGGTATTCTTCGTCTACAATTTTATTTATGTTATTAAGACCTTTTTCAATTTCTTTCCTATCGTTTTTTACTATATTTTTTATTTGTTCTATCGCTAAATTAAAATGGTCGTTTATATGTATTTGCTCGTTTAATGTCTCATCTGTCTGTAATAAATGTTTTTGTATGGTCTGTCTATCGTCGTCGTCCATTGTGCCAAATGTCCATTTAGCTACGGTACCTATCGCATTTAAAAGTCCCCTTTTTTGTCTTTTTTCTGTTGGTACTAACGTCAGTAATTTATTTCTTGCTTCAAGTAGTTCGGCTTGTAATATGTCCTTGTTACTTGTTTTCGCTAGTATAATATTGTCAGTCATTTTATTAATAATATTTTCTATTTGTTTAACATTAATTATATGTAATACTATGTCACTGTCCTTAACTATTTCCTGATCTCTTATTTGTAAGTCAATAAATCCTATTTGGTCCACTAGTTCCGTTAGAATCATTGTGCCTTTACTCGGTCGTATCCATATTGATATTACCAGTATCATGATTAGTATCTGAAAATTTTAATAGTTTTTTAATGTTGTGAGGGTGAATATTTTTTAATTTTCCTTTCCTTTACCTTGGTTGCTCTTTATGCCTAACCGCTTTATAATTTTTTACAAACCCTTCTGATCTCTTTTCCTCATAATCCTCTCAATTTCTATTTAATTTATTTAAGATTTTATGTTTTGTTGCTTCTAAATTGTTTTTCACTATTTCAAGATCTACTGTATTATCATGCACTTCGTTTGGTGTATACTGTGTCGCTGAATGGAACCTATCATTATAGTTTCGAATGGCTTTCTGTATTAATTGTTTGACTGACAACCCTTTTTCTAATTTATACAAAATCCTAAATTTTTCAGCTATCGTACTATGAAATCTTTCAATATCAGCATTGCCCGTATGGCTATTAGGTTTTGTTAGGTGAAGTTCTATATTTTCATTGTCCAAAAATTCCTTTATTCTTGTAGTTTTAAATTCATTGTCAGCAATTATTTTCCTTGGTTTCCCTAATTTAGTAAAATGGTCTTCTAGTTGTTCCACAATGGTAATATGATTTCTATCAGTCAGCGGATAAGCTGCTCCGAACTTCGAAAATTTATCTATAATTGGTAAAAAGTGGTTTCTTTTCTCTTTTCATAGCATACGTATCTTTGTGTATAATTTCATTTTTTCTTGTCGGTGTTTCAATTTTGGTTTGATAGGTTTTCTATCGTACTTCACTTCCTGACAAATTTCACACTGATTGATCACGATCTGAATCAATTCCATTAATTTTGGGCAATATATTTTATTTCTTATTTGATTGTATGTTTCCAGGATACCTGAATGCATACTTTCTCTTACGTGGTACAGGGAAATTTGCTTAATGGCTTCGACTTCTGTGTCGATGTCTTGTGCTCTCCTTGTACACTTAATAAATTCTATCTGATTATCATTGGAATACATTTCAATAAGTTTTTCCTGCACTTTATTGTAACTGTGATCTGAAATTTCCGCATAATCCCAATCTTCCCTTTTGTAATAAAGCTTCTGAATATGTTTCCCATTTCTTCAAAATCACTTTCTGCAACAAATATTATTCTTTTCCCATGTAATATTTTAAAGTCTTCCGTTTTATTATTTGTTAAGATAATTTGCGTTTTATATTTATTCACTATTTCTTCTTTGATTGGAAAATGGTCACCTAAGTCTTCCTCCGCTGAGTGTACTGTTACCATTGTCTCATCGTCCTCTATATTATTGACTACAAATTTAAAAGTATTGATATTGTTGTTCTCTACTCTTTCCGAAGCAGTACCCTCACCGTTTTCTATCCTGCTTAAGAAATCCGCCACTTTATTTTCCTTGCCTTTTAATTTTGGGTAACCATTCCAAGGCTGTTTCGTAAAAAAAATACAATTATTCACTTCTTCTCTTCTGCTATTGTTTGCTTGAGTTTCTTCTTGGTTTTGCCTGTCCGAGATTAAGCGATTTTGGCCAATCTGAGGATCAGGGTGTCCTACCAATTGAAGTTTACTCATATTTGATTGGATATTATCAATTTCCATAGGTTCAACCTGACCTTGCCTAAATGGGTTTTGGCGATATTGGTCTGAACCTTTTCTAAGGTTTCCTGTCTGTGGTCTTTGGAAATTAGCCGAATTTGCTAATTGATTGAAATTATGAAACCTTCCGTTATTAAAATTATTATTTTGTCTGTACTGCCCGGAATTATTATATTTTAATTCATTTAGGTAGTTGGGATTTCGATTCCATTGCCTTTCTTTAGGTGAATTATTAAATCTATTACCTATATTTTGATTCCTATTTCTACCATCCGCAGATGCATTATTAAATCGGTGACCTTTGTCTTGATACCTACTGTTCCATGCATTTGTTGGTCTATCTTCTTTTATTTTAAATTTCCTATATTCTGGACGTATGCAACCATCTTCAAATCGTCTACTTGTCATTATTTTTAAAATATTGTTTATATTTCCCTCGTTATAAATTTTGTCTAGCAGAACTCCCTGGGTCATTTCTTTTATAGTGTTTATAGTGTTTTTATAAGTGTTTATATAGAGGTCGCCTGTGTAATACACTGTCAGTTCTTCCGACTTATATTTAATGTCCTGTATCTCTACCATAAGTTCACTTACATTATTTACTTTGAGATTTGCAACTTTCCTGTAAAGCTGGTGTGGTTCCACGTCAGGTCGATATCGTAACTTCAGCGTCTCCTTGATTAATTGCCAGTTATCTGGTTCTGGGATGTTGATAATTACATTCTTCGCAGGTTCTGTATCGTCCTGTAGAAAATTGTTCGTACCGCTTCCTTCTTTAATTCGGTGTCATTGATTGTAGATAACAGGTATTCTATGCTTTTAAAAAATGAATTTATTGTGATGTCACCCGTACCGGTGAACGTAGGCAGGCTGTTTATTGTTTTCATTACGCTGTCCCTGTTGTTTACTTCTGCCATATTCCTTAGTTCTAGGTATGCTTGCCTCATCGCTTCCAATTGTTGCTCTTTTCTTGCAAGTTCTGCGACAAGTTCCACAGGTGCTACTTGAGGCTGTCCTTCCGCCATTCTTCTTTGATCAAACGCACGTTGTCTTCTTTGATTAATTATGTACAATTATTGAATTATTTCTTTGTAGTGTCTACTTTAAATATAAGTGTTCACTTCACTTTGGTGGTGTTAGCGTAAAAAGTTTTTATTTTTTTTTCTATTTAGCTTTCACTGCACACGAGTGGTTTTCACTTTGTTTCTTTGTAGTGTCACTTTGAATTTAAAAATTCTCACTTCACTTTGATGGTGTTGGCTTAAAAATTTTTTATATTTTAGCTTTCACTGCACCAAAACTTATTCTTATAATTGTATAAAATTTTTCTCTGAACGCGGTTCGTATAACTGAATCCTTTATATTATTTAAAGGACCCTACCGACTGCGCCAATTTTATAATTTGCCGACGTTCGAGCGTTTTTAAAAAAGACACGTTGTGATCAATTTCAGCGGTCAGATCAGACTGCCTGTTATTTTAATTAATTTTATTCAAGAACTCAAAATATATGTATTACAATTTTGCTTACTTAGCTTAAATTACATTTGTTGGCTAACACATTTTTGTTTATACAAGTGTGTGAAGTTTTATTAGGTAAAAAGTATGCTAAAATGCTGATTAATTACTTTGGGAATATTATGTCTTGCGAAATACACCGGAAATATAAAATTAGGTTACTGTCTGGCTTTATTAATTTGATTTAAAAATGACTCGAATTTATCGGGTTCATTAGCTTTTATATCAATATAGTTACTTGTATATGTAACTCGCGCGATTAAATTGTGCAAGTTGAATTCGTATAATGTATTTAATAGAAGAAAATTTTAATGCCCTACATTGTGAAGCTGCCATTACCCATTTTTACCCTCTGTTTATGATATTTCGCTTTTGTAAACATTTGACTTTCGCTTTCAATTTTACTTTTAAACGAGTGTTTTGGCAATATTGTGGGCGCCGTGGATCAGTGATTAGTGCATGTACTTCTGAGCATGAGTTTCGTGGTTCGAATCCCAGAAAACACCAAAAGTATTTTCACGTTCCCAGGTTCCGACCTTACAAGTGTCTGACAAACATCCTTGAGTAATAACAGAAGTATTTTATTTGCCGAGGAATAAGGAATTCGAATGTCAAAACCAGCAAAACAGCAGGTTTACTTATTCCAAAGAAGGAATAAGATAGTGCAATGTTGTTGTAATTCCTTATTACAGCTAATTTGTCACGCAAAGCTTCTCAATTTGCCGGATACGGATACGGCATTCAAGTATAGGTCCATTCCATTTGTCTTCATGCACAACACAAATGGTCGCGAGAAGCTATGCTTCGGAACGCAACGATCGTTCGCGCCAAAATACTATTGTTATTATTTGGCAATATTGGAACCGATGTTCGATAATAGCCGTAATGCTTTTAAAATTTTTATGGTACAGTGTATAAGTTAACTTAAATCGCTGACCAACGAGTTTCCTAACATTACCATCTATGACTGTAGATAAAAATGTATAAATAGATAACAATTATTGGAGCACATTTTTTGTATTTAATAGAGGAAAATTTTAAGGCCCTACATTGTGAAGATGACAGGCACCCATTGTTACCCTCTGTTAATGGCTGCGCTTACCAACGTTTTGTTATTTATCAAGCATACGTACATAACAATGACATCAAATTGAACAGGTAATACATACAATGTTAAAGCTTACATTTTGTTGCCATGTGATGACACAATATTATTTCACAACAAAATTCTTACTGAAAAAAATATTAAGTTCAAGAACTTAAGAGAAACACATTCATCTAAGAATTCTGTTGTGTTCAGAAGTACTTTAGAATTGAAAAAAGTTTAGTTTAAAAATAACGTTTTTGCAAAAAATATAAATTTTAAATTTGTCAAATCGATTAAAAATGCAGCAACAAATATTTGATCAAGCATTAGCTTCTATTGGATGGAACATACAAGGGGATAATCCAATAGCAAATGATGAAAACATGAAACTACTTAACTCAATGGCAGATTTGCTGCAAGAGAAGAAAAATATTGGATCTTCTCTACAAAGCCATGAAAAACGCGCTGAGAACATCCTTACACATATAAGCAACGCTGAGCTTAATATTTCTCATAATTTGGTAAACGTATTTCCCTATATTGTAATAAATAAATAAATAAATAGAGCGTATTTATAAATACCAGAAACTTCTTCAAGCGTACCAATCGGAGGTTAGGACTGAAACCCACCTGTATAAACTAGCTAAGTGTGAAAGCTCCAAACTGAATAAAGATTTGAAACAACTGAAGCAGGATTTGGTGTGCGCTAAGAAATATGAAGACAGCACAGAAAGTATAAAAAATTAAAATAATAAATATATATTTTTAATATTGTTAATAAATGAATTTTAAAATGTTTAGAGGAACTTCAAAGACGAACAAAAACAATTGACGATATAACAAATCGCATAAACTGGGCCAAGGCATCACTGGTAGAATGGCGGCTTGCTATGGAAGACGGAAATCAGGCGAACTTATTGATAGAGAAATATTGCAAGGAAGATGCAGATAAGGCGATTAAAATGGATAATAAGCGCCGTATGTTACAAAACAATATTAGCAAAAACCGAAAAATCCTAATCGATACATACGAGGATCAGAAATCTCTTGAACAAAATCTTAACCGAACGGCAAATTTATACCGTACCGCACATGCAGAACGTCGAGAATTGGTAGAGACTTGGAAGAATGCCATTAATCAAATGAATCATAGGGAATCTGATATTCACACTCAAGAACATGAATTGGAAAGAATTGTTGCCTTATGTCAAGAGACGGGATCTGTGTTGAAGTACAACGTTAATGAACTTAACGAAATGATTGCCAACAATCGAACTCTGGAGGAATCTATTGAATTATTGAATGCTGAAATATCTGCTATCAAGGAAAGGATTCAAGTCATAGCCGAAACAATAGCGTTGCGCAAAAATGATGTATGTTTAATTATCAGCCTTTATATTGTATATTAATTTAGAAATGGGTACAATTTTCCAATGTGGAACAACATAATACATACATAAATACTGTCATTACAAATAAGTCCTGTATCCGTAGGTTTTGAACTGGGTTTAACTCATAAATCGATGACTTTTTTAGCCATGTCTGCCATGTCTGAAAAAGTTTAAAAAACGTATACCGATTGAAAAACATATAACCTGTTTAAAATTCAAGCAGAAGGTAGGAAAAACGTTTCTACTACAACGCTTCATACATATACAAAGTGCGGCAATCGAAGTGCTACACATATGTTAGTGCTTGATATAGCCACCATTTCTTCGAATGAGACGAGTCGAGTCTCTTAACAAAGGCATTGCATGCTGCCCGAGCGTTACCTGTTGGTATTTTGGTCCATTCTTAACGAAGAGCTGTCTTCAATGCGTCCACACTTTTGTCGAAACCTTGGCCTCTAAAATGGACCATATAAAGAAGTCTATTGGATTCTCGGCGCTGAGTCTTGTTCGAACGTCCAGAGGTTCTTACCAAATTTTTCTTATGTCCAATGTAGCAACACTTCATTAAATACCTTTTCCTGGTAGACTTTTTGATTCACTTTGACGCCCTAATCTATAAAGACTAGCGGAGAATGACCATTTGGAGTTACAGCTGTCCAAACCATCATAGAAGCCGGCGTTTATTTGCGAAAAGTAACTCGCTTGTCGAAATTTTTATCACGATAATTTTGTTTATTTACGTACTGTTTATCCGCAGGAAAAGCATACGGGCGGTCGAAACTACCATGTTTTCATTTTCAGTACAGAAATTTGAGTTTCATGTTATATTATAAATTGCAATGCATACATGATAAATTAACAAATTCAAATCAGTATTAAGCTACAAGTTTGTATTTTCAGAAGTTTTTGATTTGCGTCCCCGGAGACATGAATTAATATGATAAAAACAATGAATAAAACAAATAAATAAACGATCGAAAGAAATTGGTGAAAAATTGTTAAATTGAATTCCAACATAATTTAACTTCATGTTAAAGTTTTAAATCTTTACTTTCACAAGGTTGGCATTCTGCGAAAAGAACTGCAAGGCTTGCATGTTAGGATTCAACAAGAGCGGCAGAGTAATCGCCAAGGAGTGCATAGAAACTCTGACAAGGAAATCGAACTATCCGAATTAGAATCACTTTGTGTAAAGCTAGAAGATAAATGTACTTTTCTCGAAAATAAAAACACAACAGCTCAAGAAAGGCTTCAAGTCTTGGAGGATATGATGGACTCCGAGCAAAAGGCACAATATAATTTAAGCCAAGAGATTAATAGAGTTAATGGAATTATTTACCGTTCTCAGCAGCAGTTAGTCAATATCAGAAATGATGAAAAACTTGTAAACGTAAGTACTTTTATTTTATTAAATGGTTTTACTGTATTACTATTGTATTTTACTGTATTTTTATATTAGGTCGAAAACGAAAGATTTAAAGTAACAACATCCGCCATGCAAAGGAGCCTACAGAATATGCAAAAGCAAATAGGTCGTCAAACAGATGTACACTACGAACTTGTAAGTAGGAAGTTTTATCAAGCTTTTAAAAATAAATCTAATAGATTTTTCCATGTGAAGGCCTTCAAAGCAGTGGAGATCGAAAAAAGAATTGCAAAAATTCAGGGTACCGTAGTTGATCCGACTGTTGAAAAAAATCATCAAGAGTACTTGTCCCAATTGGAAAAAAGATTTATTGAATCATCCAAAACGTTGCAATCCTTGCAGACACAAACGTCAAAACTAGATGAAAATATGAGAAAAATAACAATTTGTTTTAATAATGACATGAAAGACATTAAAAAGATGGTAAGTAAGCGTTTAAAAATATTAAAAAATAGGATTAAAAAGAAAGCCTCATTAAATATTATTAAACTCTAATCATAAAAGAACTATAGAATTAAAGAAGCACAAGGGTGTTGTGAAGGGGGTTTAAAAAAATTAAAATTGAATAACCAAGCAAATCAAGAAAAAATCGTGGAAATAAGCTTATTAAAAATGCGTGTTAACGATTTGGATAATCAAATAACTCAGTGCGACAACAAGGCTTATAATTTAGAGAAACATCGAATAAAATTAAAACGAACAATTAAAGAGCGTATGGTTGAGATAAATAACCAGTTCGAATTGCTAACCATCAAAAGAAAGCACATGTTAGAAGAGAGATATACACTGAAGGCTGATATGGGCGAGCGGTCTATTCGAGTTGACGCAGCCAAAGCACGCTACGAATTAACAACATTATTACTAGGAACCAATGATGATGGAACTCTGGTAACATCAACTCAGATAAAAATTGAGGCAGCTCAGGAAAAACTAATTCTTCTTGACGATGGTAATACTATTAATGAAAATGTCTTGAAGGCGGAAAATGAAATCAAAGCGATGGAGAAAACACTTAGTATGCTCAATAACTCCAATAATTCATACCGGAAAACATTTCTGCAAATAGATGATAAAGGTATGTATGCAATACGTAAACATATTCCATTAAACTGGTCGTTTTGGCTTTTGTCAAATCTTTTTATTTTGTTATTTTGTACCATTAAATAATTGGAATAATGCAACGTGAGTGAACATAATTCTTTATTGAGAGTAACTTGAATATGTTTACACAATTGGAGATTTACATAGAAACTTAGCTACATGCTATTACAACTACGTTTAAATTTTTTATCAGGAAATAAAATATTTAATTAAATAATGATGTTTTTTCTCTACATCAAATGATTAAATTTAATTCTATAAATTGAGAACAATAAAAAACAAATAACCAAACACAAAACACAAAAACAAGAGAACAAATACTTAAACTACAGGTTTTTATATATATAATATATATACGAGTATATATTATTTATATATAATAATAATGATAACAATAATAATAATAATAGCAATAATAAATATAATGATAAAAATATACATAATATTTTAAAATTTTACAAACTTTTAAGTGTTTGGAAAAATCTTTTAGAAAGTTTATTTAAGTACAATGATATTCTTCCAATATTCGAATCTAAATGAATATCTTCGGTTGAAGCAAAATAAGGACTATTTTGACACATTCTAAGATTTTATTTTGTTGTACTTGTAATGTTTTAATGTGAGTTTTGGTAGAGTTTTTAATTATTGGCGAACCATAACTTATCACTGGCCTCAAAATTACTTTAAATAAAATTAGTTTGTTATTAATGCTAAGCTTAGAATGCCAGGTTATAATACTGTACACAATTTTAATGCTTTTGTTAGTTTATTTAATTGTGTATTGTATATGTTGTTCAACAGTCAATTTCTTATCTAATATAATGCCTAAATATCTTACGTGATTTTCCCTTAGGAATTTCACATGTTCGTCTTCGAGCAAGAAAATGGCCTTCGTTTTTGAAATATTAAATTTAACTTGCCATTTAGTAAAGTAATCCGAGTATGTTAACATTGCTTCTCGTAATGACGTTACTATTGGTGCCCGAAATCTTGTGACAGTTTTGCAATACGGGCATATCAGACATAAAAATATTGTACAGAACTGGGCTCAGTACTGCCCCTTGAGGAACGCCAAAGGGAATTACGCGAGAACTTGTTTTTTGCTTCGGCAGTTACAACAAATGACCGATCGCGTAGAAATGAATTGCAAATTCTACTAAGATATCTTGGAAAATTGTAATCGATCATCTTCGAAATTAAATCTGAGTGCCAGACGGAGTCAAAAGCTTTCTCAATATCACATAGAATCATACCAGTTGATTGGCTTTGATCCAATTTCGATTTAACGTGTGTCGTTATTTGATGTAACTAATGAATGGTAGACTTGCCTTTGACAAATCCGTATTGTTCCAAAGATATAATACTGTTGTCACTGATGTGCTGTTGTAGTCGTTTGAATTTAGTCCTTTCAAGAATTTTACTCAATGAGCTTAACTTTTCGCAACTGACGATTTCTTCCCTGGCTTTAAAATAGCCATAATATTTGCATCTTTTCAAACTTTAGGATAATAGCAGTGTATAATGCAAGTGAATATGAACAAATGTAGAAATAATATCCCTGACCTAGGCAACTTTTTAATCAAGATGTTGTTGATTTGATCGACACCATGTGCTTTTGGATTTGGACGTTTTTTTTTATGATACATACTGTTCTTCTACAGTTGGAAGCTCAAGAAAAGTTGATGACGGAGTATGATCACTCGTAAAGGCGCGTACTTTGATTTTAATTTCGTCGTAAAATATGGATTGGTGTTTCCCAAAGTGTTGTTATGAGAATTAGCAAATCTATCTGCTAATAGCTCAGCTTTTTCCAAATGTGTAGTTGCTATCACATAATCCTTTTTAAAACTGGCAAGTATTGACCACGTCTCTTCAGAACTTTTATTTTGATTTTATATTGATTGTTGATAGGCATACTTCATAATTTTTGGTTCCAATTTCCGATTTCCGATGGGGAAACGCTTTGACCATTTAATGGCTTATCCTTTAGTTTTGTGTTTATGAAGTGCTGGTAAATAACCCATCTGGCTTCCTTGAAACATGGACGAATATGAACATCGTTCCATTTAATTCGATCATCAAGATACATTTCAAAAACAACAACATGGTGTTCAGATCCTAAACGTTGTACATCGAAGTCACTGGTGGAATGATAGCTATTTGTTAGGCAAATATCAATAATGGATGGGTTCTATCTCACATTAGTAGGAAAGTAAGTAAACTCACTAGAACGAAAAATTATGAAGTTCCCTTCTGCAGCGTTATCAAATAATATTTTGCCAGCAACATTAGATCTTCTGCAGTTCCAAAATCTATGCTTGGCGTTGAATTTGGTCTTGAATTTGGGAATTTTGGTCTTGATCACAGGGAGAATTTCATGTTGAAAAGATCTACTAATGACTGTTGCTACCCCTCCTCCTCTTAACTCATCGTCGGAATCATTTGGGTTCTAATGATAATACTTTTGTAGTCTTGAGAAACTTTTCACTAATATAATTCGGATCTGCTGGTATTCTAATCGCTTTGGACAAGCGTTATAGTTGTTGTATGCTGACCGTTATAATTCGCACATCAAACTTTTCTATCAGAATTTTAGATTTGGGATCATCTTGAACTATATTTTCAGGGCAGAACCGCGATTTATGGGATTTTCCACATTTAACACATTTGGATGGAAGAAAGCAATGTCGAGCAGCATGCCCAAACGCCAAGCAGTTTGCACTCTGAGTTGGACCAAAATGTTTATTTGAATATAGTTGGAAGTTGTCCGAAAAATACCCAACTTGGCGGATTTCGCGAAGTTTCTCTAATGTCATATTATCGTTAATTTTGTAATACAACAAAAAAATTCGGTGTTGTGAGTAACGGGGACTTTTAATATTCATTAATTTAATATATAAACGAGTTGCTCCAAGTTCACGTAGCTCAGCAGAAACTGTTTCTAATGATACTGATTCATCTAGCCCGTAAATAACAAACTTCTTTGTTTGATCTTCCTTTAACGAATGAGTGAAGAAATAAACTTTGCACAATTTGCAATAATTTTGAACTTCAGTATAATTATTTAAATTTGGAGCAAATACGTGTTTCCAACTGAGTAAGCTTAATGCGTACATTCTAGTGGTTGGATGTTGCTTGTTTTGCTATTTCAATAATTACATTTTTGGTTGGAACTCTTCGGGTCCTACTATATTGGTCTCCAGTATTTCAAATTGATTCGTTCGATTTATATTCACTGTTTGCATAGATCCTCCTGTGTGACGACGATTGTACCTGGTCTTGGTCTTTTTAAATTTGAGGTCTGAGATTCTTTAGAATCTGACCGTAATTTGTTTCGAGTTGTCTCATCTCACTCATCTCATCTTTTAGCGTTGTTTGAACTCCATTAATTTCTCCCTTGAGCGGTTCTTGAATTTCACTCATTTCACCTCTTAGTTTTTCCAGCTTCTGATTTTGTTTATCAAATTTTGTATTAAGCTTCTTCTTCTTGGCTTTGTTTCTGCGATTGTTGAATTTGCTGTTCAAACTTAAGGGTCAGTTTGGAATTTAACTGCTGATTTTGCTGCTCCAATTCTTTCTTTAGTTTTTCGCTATTCTGGTCCCACTTGTCACTAATTTGAAACTTCAAATCTTTCTAGGTTCATCTGTTTCTTCTCCTGACTCTGTTGCTGCGATTGTTGCTGCGTTTGTTGCCTCTGCTGGTCAAACTTGCTATTAATCTGTTGCATAAGAACTGGCAACATTGCCTCCATGTTTACCACACCACAATTTTCTTCCAGAATAGACGATTTTCGCTCCACTAACTCCGTCTCAATTGAAAACACTTCACCAGCTTGCTGCTTTTCCCCTTTAACGACTTATTGCAATCGGAGAAATAACTCTTGCTTATTTACGGCAGTGCTTATACCTCGCCTTCCAAGCTCTTCTTTAAGCTCCTGGGAACTGTAGGATTTAATGTTCACTGCACTTTTCATTTTATTATTTACTGTTTGTCGGTTTGTAAAATTTCACTTAATTTATTTATTGTCTCAAAATTAGCAAAACCACCAATTAATTGATTGTTCAACGATTTGCAAAATTTTATTGTCTCAATTTACACGATTTGCAAAATCCCACTTCTGACACCAATTGTTACGAAATTTGGGCTTTCGAGTTCGTAAAGGATAAAACACAACACAAGTTTATTAATTTACAAATCACAACTTTAATATTCAAACAGTAAGAATAAAGCAAGTTCACAATTTATACTGGTGATAACTTTAAATGTACACAAGAAAGAACACTTATAATACTTGTACTTTACAATAATTCTCCGGGAAACCGCACAAAGTACATAATGATTCAAACTTACAGGCGGTTACATTTCAAAACTCAAATAATCTTATAAGTCGTATGCTATTTTTAAATTCTCTATATTAACTTCACTTGCCCGTGGCTGGCTGGCCAAATCTTGTAATCAATTTGTAATCAAATTTTTCTATTAAAATTTGAGGCCCCTCGGGCCGCGGGGTCGGGGGGCTCCCATACAATTTTTTTTTAATTATCAATTTTTAACGCACTTCCTAAAGCCCGATTTTCCTGAAATTTTGTACACATGTGTATTTCCGGTGACAATACTTTCGTTTACAATTTGGAACTGATCGGGCCCCGGGTTCGTGGGGCTCCTATACAAATTTAAAATAAAATTTACCCGATTTTTTTCAAATTTTACCCACACGTGTATACCCAACAAACAATACTTTTTCTTAAATTTGGTAGTGATCGGGCCCCGGGTTCGGCCGCAAGGCCCTTATACATTTTTTTAATTTCTTATAGTGGCATCAGATACTGTCGTTCTTTAATGACTGTGTGTGGTGTGTGCTGCGCAGTCGGCAGGGTTTTGGTGGTGGAGAGAGAGAGTAAAATCTTAGCTCACGCACAAATGAACCCAGCAAATGAAACGAGACATAAATGTTTTATGCTTAATTCAACTTACTTACTAATTTACTGCATTGTATTTTTATTGATGTTGTTTTTTGTTCTCGATATCAACTTACAGATAGAACAACAAGTTTTCACAATATTCGGTCATTTCGCGTTTTCATAAATTAGTTCAGAGCAGTCAAAGAGTTCTCAAGATAAATGCTCGTGTTTCTTATTTGCTCAGAGTATGAGCGTGCTCTAAGTGCTCATAATAAAATGAGCTGAGCATTTTCAAATTTGACATCTGATGTGAAATGTCTCTTTTGATGATTTTCACCTACAATAAAAAAAAAATTACCCAGGATCGAGGGGCTCCCATATGAATTTCTGCGATTAGAGAATTTAGATGAAAAATTTTAATTTTTATGGGTTGTTTTTTTAGTTCTAATTTTAGTACTTATTTTTGGACGAGCCTGTACATTGCGATTTTTCGAGGATTCGAACCTACTGCGCTACTTACTTCTAACAATATATATATATATATAGGGTGTATTATATATATATATATTAAAAAAATAAATAGGCAAAAACACACGCTGAAAAAATTCTTCTGCCTTGATTTCTGAAAAATAGACTTTCATCTTCAACGGAAATAATATCTTTGGCTCGCAGATTTACATACGCGGGTTTTGAAGCAGTAGTTGGTCCAAGAAAGAAAAGAAGTCTTCTCGAATCGATGAATTGCAGCTAAATTCCATTGAGCTGGATTTGTTTTGAAGGTTCTATAATTGGAATATTCCATTGCAGTTGATGTTTTCTTGCATATTTTTTATTTGTACCATCTTGATCATTCATTCAACAAAAGAGCAGTTACGTAAAAAAGTATTTTTATTCAAGTTTTTCAATTTTTTAAATAATTTATTTTATTTGAGTAGTTTTTAGAAGCAGAATTTTTGTTGACTTTCTGACTCAGTAGCTGTGCTTGCCTTTTTCGTTTGTTAGGCCTGGTACTGCACAAAAAAAGATTAATAAATTTATATAAAAATGTTTATGATTCTGCTAAAGTTGATGACTGATTTTCAGCCTCCCAATTTATTTTGGTGAAGCAGACATGTAAAATTAGTTGATATGTTTTTGCTTAAACAACAAATCGCTTATATAAATCAACTAAAAAATTGTACAACACTGCTAAATGACAAATGGAATTTTTACATATTTATTTAGTCAATTTTACCAATTTTAATTATTAAAATTGATTTATAATTTTGTCTAAACCAACAATTAAATTACGTCAAACAACTAATTAAAATTTGTGAAGATAGCAAATCAAATTACATGGTTCTTAATATAAAATATATAAATTAGCAAAATATTTTAGGTAAATTTTCGCGAAAAAGTGTGAGCTGTCGGAAATGGGGGGGGGGGGGGCAAAAAAACAATTATTTGGTTTTGAATTAAAATGTTATTTATTTTCGATGGTAATACAATTCAATACAATTAATAATTATAATTCATACAAAATGCACATATATTCTCCTTATTTAAAATGTAACTTTAAATATAATTAACTATTATTACTATAGTTATTAAAATCGTGTTTTAATTTTGACTACTTTAAGCCCATTTGGTAAAAAAATTAAATTTGTGGAATAATGATTCAAACACGTTATATCAAAAATAATGTGAAAATTATTATTATCATTATAATCATTTAAAACTAGACAGTTAAAATGTTTATTTTTTGAACGCTTCTGCAGTCGAACCAAGTATTCGGATCTCCATTTTTTCTAGAAGTCTTGCTGGATTTTCTGCATAAGCCGCCATCTGTCCAGATGGGTTGATTTAATTTCGGTTAGATCCCTTTTGGGTACGGTGTTAAGTGGTGCGCCAGTTAGAAAATGTCCTGGTGTTAAAATCCTCCGGATCTTCAGTTACCGGACAAAGTGGCCGCGAATTGAGGCATGCTTCGACTTGTGCTAATACCGTTGCATATTCTTCAAATGTGCTAGAGTTTCATGGATTTCACACCGGCTTCCCATAATCCGCCGAAGTGAGACGCAGCGGGAGGGTTGAAATACCATGTTGTGCCGTTGGCTTGTATACGTTACGCGATATCTTCAGTCCAGTGCTTAGATGTGTGCAATTTCTCTGCTTCCAAGATGTTTGCAGCCCCTTTAAAATTAGTTCCACAATCAATGTATATGTTGGTACAGATTCCACGGCGTGTGGTGAAGCGTTTAAATGCTGTTAGAAATGCATATGTTTGGTAATCGCTTACTAACTCGAGGTGTACGGCTTTCGTACAGAAGCAAAAGAATTGTGATTTTGTTGCACCGACCTTTCCAGGCCTTTAACTAAACAGGGCCTGCATAATCCACTCCTGAAGTCTGAAACGGTCTTGCCTGGTTAACTCGTAACGCTGGCAGGTTTCCCATTTGCTGCTGCATTTCTGTTGCCTTGTATTTGTAACATTTTAGACAGTTGTAAATACATTTTTGACCGCAGATCTGAGTTGCAAATATACCGATCGGAGTGTTGCTATCATTAATTGTTGTCCACCAGCATCACAGCATCCCTTTCTCATCAATAAATGGCGAAAGTCGTGCCAATTTGCTTCCTTTGGAGAAAGTGCTACCTTTTGTCATCATTATTATTTCGTCGGCGAAAAACTGTTGCTGTGCGATGGTAATCAAGCTTATTCGAGCCGAGCAAATTTCGTCTACTGAAAGTGGTCCCGATACACGAGTTGACATCTTTTGTGCCGTACGTCGCAAGTGCGTAAAGAAACGAAGCCAGTTAGCCGTAGCTCTAAGTAGACGAGGTAAAGATGAGAATCGAGTGAAGAGGTCATTTGTTTCAAAAGCGGTGAAGTGAACGCATAGATGAAAAACGTTTTTTATGGGGTACCCAGATGTGATGAACTCATTTTTTGGTTTCTCAATCTCAGATGCCTTTGTTTCAAGATTTGTTTGTATAACTTCGAATGGTGGCTTCGATTGTTCATCAAACGAGAGGAGAATTTCAGGTCCATACCACAATTGATGGTTAATAAGGAGTTCTCTTGGACACAGTCCTTTAGAAGCCACATCGGCCGGATTGTCCTTAGACCGGACGTAGTTCCAACATGCAGGATCTATAAGTTCCTGGATTTCTGCCACTCTGTTGCCAACGAACGTAGTTCGAATATATGGTGCTGTCTTAATCCACGCAAGTGTAATTTGTGAGTCACACCAAGCAAATTATTTTGGAGATTGGAGGTCCATTGTTTTAATGGTTTGTATCAAGAGATGTGCTAGCAACAGTGCTCCACAAAGTTCCAACCGTGCCAGCGATTTAACTTTGAGTGGTGCAACTCTCGTTTTTGACACGATTAGATTGATGACATTTGTATCTCTGGTGGCGACTCGTAAGTATAATTCGGCCGCATAAGCCTTTTCTGATGCTTCGCATAAGCCGTGGATTTCGATCTCTGAATCATTAGTCAAGTGTACCCAGCGTGGAATCTCGATGTCGTTTAGTGCGGTGAGCTCCGTTTTCAGGTTATGCCATGCAGTAAAGATTGTTGGTGGGAGTTCAGAATCCCATGTTGGCTTTTCCTTCCAGATATCTTGCATTAAAATCTTACCCACAATGACACACGGAGAAATTCAACCCACTGTATCGTACAGCCGCGCAATGTCTGAAAGGATTGTTCTCTTTGTCGTCTTCCTTGAGTCCTGCAGTGAGACCTTGAAGGTGAAGGTATCCTTTGCTGGATGCCATTGGATCCCTAGCGTTTTAATCTCATTGCCTGCGTCGAATGAGAGTGGTACCCTTACTTCTCTATCAATCTCTGGAATGGATGCCAACAACTCTTCACAATTACTTGCCCACTTGCGTAGTGGAAAGCCTCCTTGATTTAACATTGTTGTCAGTTGCCGCTGCATCTCCATAGCTTCTGCTTCGGAGTCTGCTCCATTGATCACATCATCTACGTAGAAATTATTTCTAGCGATTTTTTCCACAATCGGGAAGTCTGCACAAAACCAATTGATATGCAGCATCCTCCGGCGAAACCCAAATTTGCCGATACATTTTATTAATGTCAGCTACAAATGCGATTTTGTGTTTCCTGAATCGAGCGATGTGGTCGAAGATGTCATCCTGCAACCTTGGGCCAATGAAGAGATGGTCATTAATTTTCTCTCGAGTTGCATATATCTGACAAGCGCTGATCTTTGAGATAAACCCATTAAAGGGTGTGTACCTTCCTTAAATGGAAGTTGAACCCTATATTTTCCGTCCAGTTGACGCTGATGGGTTCTGCAAAAGTGCGTCTCACCTTTCTCTTCTTCTTCTGTGGAACTTCCTTAAGTTCCCAAAATTTTATCAACAAGCTATCCAAGGGTTGACCTTCGGTGGTTATGTGAAGAGAAGTTACGTTTGATTAATATCTAGGGGAGATGCCCCCAGAAAGAACCCATCCCAGCTCCGTCCTTTGAGCCATAGGGGTTCCTGGTTCTCCTTTCCTTATACCTTCAAAGAGAATGGAGGGATAAATGTTGGATCAGAAAATTCAATGTTGTGGAGGTGGCTCCAATTAGCACATGAAATGAAGTGTGTAGGTAATGCAGCTGTGAGTTTGGGTAAGACCAATACATTGAGCTGTAAGCTAAAGGTTTTGTTCACATATGAGAACATCGTGAGAGAAACCTTGCGTTAAGATCCTTGGTGTTGGAGAAACCAACACAAACACTTCGAATCTTCTTTCCTTTTTGACGTGACAACGTCTCACTACAAGGTATAAGGGGGTGCATGTTCAAAAAGTAAAATGTTAAGTGATACACTGTTAAGTGATACAGTGCTCACACTGTTGTGAGACACTGTTAAGTGATTTTAAGTGATACAGTGCTCACACTGTTGTGAGACACTGTTAAGCGATACAGTGCTCACACTGTTGTGATCAACAGCGTCACACTTTTAAGTGAGCCACTTTAAAATGTCAGTACTTTGGGAACCATTTCCCAAGCGATTCGCATAAAATTCGGAATGTAGGATTAAGATGTGACTATAAGATTTCTTCCTATGGAAATTCTGGAATATGATCATCATTGTCTGGAATTTCTGGAATAAAGCAATTTTTCAAGCGATTCGCATGAAATTCGGAAAGTAGGACTAAGATGTGACTATAAGATTTCTTGCTATGGAAATTCTGGAATATGATCATTTTGGTCTGGAATTTCTGGAACAAAGAAATTTCTCAAGCGAACCGCATGAAATTCGGAATGTAGAGGTAAGATGCGACTATAAGACTTCTTGCTATGGAAATTCTTAATATGATCATTTTGGTCTAGAATTTCTGGAACAAAGCAGTTTCTCAAGCGATTCGCATGAAATTCGGAATTAGTACTAAGATGCGATTATAAGACTTCTTCCTATGGAAATTCTGGAATATGATCATTATGGTCTGGAATTTCGGGAACTAAGCAATTTCTCAAGCGACTCGTGCCTTTTAAATTAATCGTAATATTGGCCACAACGTCAAATAATTTCACTCCAACTGCGCGTAAAGATTACACACACATATTTTTTTAACAGCTCCTACTTCTCCTACTACTATCGACGCAACTGCATTACTATGTTTGTGCAGTGATATGCAATATTTAATATGTACCCACCTCACAATGAATTGTTATGAACATTTAAATTAGCTTATAAATTATTTATTCTGTTGTATGTGATGTGATTGATGATCATGTATGTGGTTTCAATAACATACAATCAAGCTCATAGCTTGAGCAGAACGAAACAAACATATGCAGTAGTAGGCTGCGGTCAAGAATTCAGCCGCTGCGCAGTTTATGCTGCATGTTGGTCAAAAATTCACTTTTCAGCCAATGCAGTAAAGAAAAATCGACTGCGCAGTTTACGCAGCCACTTTAAATTGGATGCAAATAGCAAAATGTAAAAAAATACAAATGTTACAAAAAAGAGGCAAGGCCATTCACAAGTTCAAAGCGACGTTGCTGTTGCTACCATTTCATTTTCTTTTGGCTTGTATTTTCTTTAATCACTCCAATATTACGAAGAGTTAATTCCATCAAATTACATAATAAAAAGAGAACCAGATAAAACGAAGTTATTGGCGAATATGTGTAGTACTAGTAATTGTATTGAAACTCGAAAGTCCCCTTCGGTGCTCTGCTTACTCGTTCTCTTAACCTTGCAGTTGTAACTTGCAATTGCAACCCATACGGTTGCACGAATAAGGTTTGGGTTGGTTCTCTGCTAGCTTCCTTTCGGATTTTCTTTAATAATTTTATAAATTACAAAATCTCTCAGGGAAAGGAAAAAGAGCGAGAAACGTAATTTTTTGTAGTGAGAAACTTGTTGTTTTTTAAGCATGTATTGTTAAAAAGCAAAACAGTTGGGCATTCTGTCTGTAGAGAAGGTTATGAGGTATCCTGCTGATTCTATTAACATTGCATAAATTGATACAGTGCTGTCGTGATAGAGAAAAAAAAACAATACTAGTATGTTATAAAAAAAGAGGAATTGTTGTTCATACGTATTTATTTAGAATATTCATTTTAATCGTACATTTTTTTTCTTTATATAACAGATGGTTCGCCATTCACTTCTTACTAAATTAACTATGCTTATCATTGTAACGACTGTATAATAATACAAAATCAAACAATAATCTTAAATATACGGTTCATTTCTCATTGTTTATAGAATAATTACTCTGAAATATCCTTTCAGTACCATACGGTACTTTTCCACATATACACTTTTATATAAAATGATAATATGATGACAACACTTTCTATAAAAATATGGAAGTGATATGGCCTCAGTTTAAAGAATTTACATGGAAGATTCTAACCATTATAAGTTAGTTTTTTATATTTTACAATACTAACGAAAACAGCTTTAGACCTATCCTCGGACGTACCGATCAATTCAAACATTCCTTCTTTAGCCGCTCAAAAATTTTGTGGAATGACTGTATTTAAGCATGTGTATGACATTAAGTTAAAATACATGTGATTATGGCTTGGCAAAATTTATATTGAAATTACCGTGAAATATAATTAGTATTTTACCCCAATTGTTTTTGGCCAATAAAACTGCACCCTCTGAAATATACTCGTATGCCGTCTAAACGTCACTATAGACCATGTAAGCCCGTAAGCCAAAACCCTCTCTAGAGAAGTATTAAATTATGGAATACGCTCCTAATATGGAATAGTGCAATATTCTGAAAACCACGTTATGTATGTTTCTGTCAATTTCACGTAAAGCTTTCTTTTCATGCGCATATTCGTTGCTAGTATTCTTGTGGACGGCGATCGCAGTAGACGTGCGCAGTTCTTAAAAGTAGTGTTTTGGTGAAGTGCGTCACATATTATTGTGAGTTTATTTTTCTTATAAATTGTTATCGGTTTAACTTTTAACAAATTTTTCTTCTCGTGTCATAAGTAAAAACCAAAGCCTTTGGGATAACTAAAAGTATCTAGGCTCAGTTAAATAATAACTGAATTTTTATATAGTTCTGTGAATCTCCTTGTTCCTTATCTGGAATACCAGTGTGTTCCTAACATGGAATAGTATTCCATATTGGGAACCAGCTAAATATTTTTTGAAATTATTACTTAGGTTAACTTGTAATTTTTCAGATGACACCAAAAGAAAAAAAAACGTAAGGTGTGGGATAAGGCAGATATAGTGAAAGCCATCGCAGCCGTAAAGTCAAAGCTTCAAGAAAGCTGCACAAACGTTTCATGTTCCTCGTAAAACACTTTTCAGACTTTTCAATTCCTCTTCTGATGAAGCTCTCGATGCACCGCTTGGTAGAAAACCCGTTCTTAGTCCAGCCTTAGAGAACCAACTTGTGCAGTTGGAATGGCGAAGAGGTACTACGGTTTGACACGAAAAGATGTTAAAAGATTGGCTTTTCAGTTGGCTTGTCGTAATAATTTGGAGCCCACTTTTAAAAATGAAATGGCTGGCCGCAAATGGCTAAATGGATTCTTAAACCGCCACAAATAAATTATTTCTCTGCGTAAACCAACAGGGACATCATTTTCAAGAATGAATGGATTTAACAAGGAAATGTTCTTTTGCTTACTGGAGAAAGAATATCAAGAAAAAACTTTTTTGCCGAGAAGAATATATAATGTAGACGAATCCGGACTGTCCGTTGTCCAGTCAAAACTTTCACAAATTCTCTCTGTAAGAGGAAAGAAACATATTGGTGCAATAACATCCGCTGAAAGGGGGCGTCTAATAACAATGTTTTATGTATGAACGCAGCTGGAGACTTTGTTCCTCCAATTATAGTCTTCTCCAGAAAAAAAATGGATATTTTACTAATGTTACCCCTCAGGCTGGATACAGACTGATATTTTCTTTGACTGGTTCCAGCATTTTTTTAAATTTGCAAAACCAACAACAGAAAACCCTGTCCTATTGATTTTAGACGGACATTACAGTCATACGCGCAACATCGATCTCATAGATTCTGCGCGTGTAAACAATGTAACAATCTTGTGTTTACCACCCCATTCAACGCATAAAATGCAGCCATTGGATTAAACAGTTATGGGGGCATTAAAAACTTATTATAGTGAAGAAATCCGGCAGTGGCTCTTACATTACGGAAGACCTGTGAGCAACTATGATATAATGGAGCTATTTGGGAAAGCCTACTTACGAGTTCAATCCGCTTCACTAGCTGTAAATGGTTTCAAAGCTACTGGAATCTATCCTCTCAACCCGAATATTTTTACAGAAGCTGGTTTTATAGATGAAGAGCAAACTATTGGTGTGGAGCAGGAAAATGTTCCACTGGTTGAAGATTCACACGCTTCCAGGCCAAGCCCACAAAGCGCCCAAAGCCTCCAAAGCCCGCAAAGCCAACAAAGACCACAAAGCCAGCAAGACCCTCCAAGCCTATTTGTAAGCCCCGAACTTATTTTACCTTATTCTTCTCTCAAGAAAAGAAGGAAACGCGTTTTCACATGCAAGATAACAGCATCGCCATACAAAGCTGAGCTAGAGCTATCTAAAGCAAAACAGCAGAAAAAGGATCAGGCAAAGAAAGCAAATATATTTGACCAAGCATCAACGAGCGGTCTTCAAAAGAAGAATACAATGAAAAAGTCTAAGAAGAAACAGCAGTCAGAACCATCAACGAGCGGCCTTCAAAAAAAGACGACCCAAAAGTCTAAGAAGAAACATATTTTATAACAACATAAACTGGAAAACTAGATATACACTTTAATTTAAGTTAAATGTACTTACATAAAAATTAAATAAAAAAAATGTTTGTAACCGTTGTCACGCTCAAAAACCTTGTGGTCGTGTAGACGACACAGCCTACCCTGCTCTTTTTTAGTTTAAGTAGTTGAACGGCAGACTCAGTGATGAATCTGACCCTGACCCTGCTCTCTGACCCACGATCTAATAGCGCTCGCAGCGCCAACAGTTGGCCCATGGCTGTCTAAACCTTGAAGAGGGCTGTAGACAGAAGAACAGGTGCACGGTTGGTTTCGGCTATGAACGCGTTGTACGCTGAAGCAGTTCCGTAGGAGGATATTGTGCTATCTGAGGGTACTGATTGTTGAATTTATGTGGAGGAGGACGCTGGTAGAAAAGGTAGAGTACCAGCTCCGATTGGAGCAGGTTCATTAGGATGCAATGCGTTGACTGGCTCATTCATGTGCAGTAACGAATGATGCTTTTGGTGGCAGACAGAACACGTAAAGGTGCTTGTGCAGTTTTGCGTGAAATGTGCGCTTGACAAACAGTTGAAGCACAATTTCTTTTTCTTTGCAACCTCTTGTCGCTTCCTCGCGTTTAATGCTTTAAATTTAAAGCAATTCCTAATGGAATGTGAGCCCTGACAGAGCGAACACCCTTGAATTGTGCAGTTGTGAACACGAATTGTATTTATGGCGTGCCTTTTAGCTTTAGGTTGATTGGAACTTGGTGAGGATTGACCAATGACATCCAAGGTTCTTGATCTCATTAAGATGAAATCTTCCAGGATGTTAAAGGTCGGATAGTCCACGTACGTTGAAATGTGGGACTCCCAGAGTCCCCGAGTGGTAGACGGAAGTTTTTGTACCGTATGAAATACGAGAACATCTTCCCATGATTCCACAGGCACTCCAAGACCCTTAAGCGATGGTGGTGTCTAACAGTAATTTGAGATCATCGGAGGATTCCTGCGTGAGCTTCGGTTGGTCGAAAAGATGTTTAAATTGACTGTCTTTTAAAAGTCTAACATTTTGAAACCGCTTAACCAATAATGCCCACGCTGATTCAAAATTTGTTTCGGTGTTGCGAAGCATAGGCGCTGCTTCACCCGTTAAATTGTTTTTTAAATATTGGAGCTTATGAGCGTCAGAGATTGAGGAATTTTTGTTGACCATTCCTTCGAACAGTCCCTTAAATTCTGGCCACATCTGTAGGGAGCCGTCAAAAGTTGGTAGCTTCATTGCCGGAAGATTTAATTCAACCGACGGTGACTTGGACGCAGCGACTGAATTATTAAGGCAGCCTTGACTATCGGTAGCTGCTTACTGTTCCTTTAATTCGCTAGAATAATTAAATAACAGTTCCTTCAATTTGTGAAACATGAGAGCTTCCATATGTTAAGTCTTTGCATCTTCACTAGGGAACCCAACAATTTTCTAATGAAGAAGCCTACCTTCTTTATAGGATGTCTCCAAATTTAACAGTCGTGCTTCGATCATGTGCACAGATTTTTTACATGCTGCAAGACCTACGTATGCCTTGTATCCAGCCTCGAGTTCTTGCGAAATCGTCTGAATCGCCTCAGCAAAATTTAAAATTTTACCTTTGCTCATTGTGGACAGAGAATCCAGTCAACCCACCAAACACACCACACAAGTAATTATTAAGATCACTAAGATCACCAGTTTATTTGAATAAATAATTGTTTAACAAAATGCCACACACCTGATTTAAGCGTTGCTCCCTCGGTGCAGCTTCTTCCAAGAACTTAGCTGATCGTACCGCTGATTTGTTGTACGTCTTGTTTAATGTACACTTGCTTGTATTTATCAATAAATTGTCAATGTTCGCACTGATTCTAAATGGATCTTAATCCGGCTTGAAGGACCAAAATGTATCGCGATTGACACTAGCAAAAACGATGGAGACGTCCTCTCCACAAAAATAAAAAAAGCGAACTGAAATTTTCCGATTAAATTAAAAAACTTAGGTTTCTTTTTGATGTTTTAATAAAAACGTTTAATTTAAACTTTTAAATGAATAAATCAGAATATCAACAAAGCAAGTACAATTTGAGTTTTAAATTATCAGAATTTAAACAAAAGAACAAGATGAGCACGAATTAAATTAAACTTTATTACAAAAAATTCAAAGGAGATTATTTCCGTTGCCGCTGCTGGTTGCCAGTAGACTCGTCAGTAGACTTCTGGTTTGATCGCCAGTGATGGAGGACAGTGATGCTCATCGCCAGTTGCAGTCACCACCAGTCCCACACATTCCTAAGGTGTAACTTTGTCAGTACTCAGTACTTTGTACCATGTCAGCAATTTCCACAGTTCGTTGAGTAGATACATGCCACCGAATATGCCGATGACTGCTAATGCTACGTATACTCGATACATGCTGATTGTGCTTATGGTGCACATTTGTTGTGGTCGTTCGTTCTTAAACATTTAGATCGAGTGAGCGATGACTCGCATGCTCACAATGATATTTGACGACGTTCAGTGTGTTGCTACAATGTGACGAGTCATTTGTGCGATGAAATATGACGATGCTCACGATTGTGTTGCAACAAAGTAATGATTATTGTGATGGTGATAGGGAACTGGTGGTGATTCATTGGCCTTGAATTGATCAAGTCGATGATGATGATTTGAATGTAGCACCATTTAGCATGTTGCATTGCAACACAAATAAACAAGTTTGATTATTGAAATTTAAAATATTTAGAATTTCATATAATTAATTTTCAATGTTTTGGACTAAGTCGTTAACAGAACATTTTTTTTTATTATAAATTACATTTTTACTACTAAATACATTTGAAAATCAAAATTAGTTTGTGCAATAGAACCTTGAAATTCAATATTTGAAGAAAAGTCAATAAATTCGCCGTTCCCAATTTTAAATTTGTCTTTTATAATTGGGAACTATATATAATTGTATTCTTATTTAAAAAATACGAAAAATCCAATTGTGATTTTTCTGCTATACTGAATGGAATATTTTTCCGCGAGGTAGTGACAGGGGCATAAATTTTACCTTTTTATGTCTTCCCTCGAATCTCATGGTCCAAATTTTTTTTAGAGGCAAACTTTGTAATTACACAGGGATAATGAACTATCATGTGATGTTTTGGCACCAAATGAACGTTAAAAATGTCTAAATATGTTTGGAAATGCAGCTCAATTAAATCTTTTATTTTCAAGAGATCATGCTGCTTAAAGCTTGTGATTTGTTTGGCGGCTTCGTTATAGTTAAATTCCTTAATTTTCTCTTTTGTTTTGACCCAGTGTTCACAAATAATATTTACCAGTTGCTGTCCGGCAGTTTTTGATAAAAAAAAATTTGATTTATAGTCCTCTAGAACTGTTTTTCCTGCAACCGTGTTAAGCAGCTCGCGTAAATCCTGCAACAAATTGTATTTATGTAACGGATTTTGAATATTTTATTTCGTAAAACTTACCAATTGAGTATTATTAAATGACTGGGCATTTTACTTGACTGATTTGTCTGACGAATCGCAATTTTTTGTTGAATCTATCCAACGTGATGCCGAAGAATTCATAGAAAGCGTATCGGCAATTGGAGGATCGAAGCCCTATTTGTAATAGAAAATAAATGTGCTTAATTTATAATATTAATACTTGCAAATATATTTCTAATGTTTTTTCGTCGCCACTCAAAAAGTTTGGTTCTAAATTTGATTATTAGACCAAATTGTGAATCCGGTATGAGTCGATTTATGTCATCAATTGTCAATTTCTTGAAAACCTCTATATGAATTCCTAATTCTGTACCACAATAAATATATTTTAGTTTATTCACTTTAAATACTTTAAATTTATTAAAAACTTACCCACAAAACTAGTTTGTAACGTTGTCTGCTCGGGTGACGCTCGCCGGTCACCCAGGGTTCGTCTCTCTCCTCGTTGTTACAAATTAAAAGATGTGTGGGTTTTATTCTTTTGTGTTTTTATTTATTATTTCCGTGTTTTCTTCCTTATGACTATGTTCCTTACAATTTTATTATACTTATATAGAGTAACTACTATACCTAGCTGCCTGCCTAACGTAATCTAATATGGGCACTCGGAGGGCGTTCGAGAAGAACTCCCGGCTCTAAGTCGCAGTTAGCAGAAGCAAAAGCAATCAACGACTGCTAACTGCGTACTTGAAAGTACTACTGAGCACACGGAGGGCGTCCGAGAAGAACTGCTCGGCTCTAAGCCGTAGTTAGCAGAAGCAAAAGCAATCAACAACTGCTAACTACATACTTGAAAGTACTACTGAGCACACGGGGGGCGTTCGGGAAGAACTGCTCGGCTCAACGGCTCGGCTAACTACGTACTTAAAAGTACAACGTGGAACTTACGGTGGGCGTTCGAGGAGAACAACACAGTTCCCAGATATAGCATAAGCAAAGTGCAAAAGCAATCAACACTTTGTTAAGCTATACTGCTTCAAAAGATCAGGGGAGTGCTTTTCTCATGGGAGAATTACTGATGTCGTGGTTTAGACGACGTACTCTTCTCCACACCTTCCCTGTTAATTGTTGATTTCCGCGTCCCATGTCATTACTTAAATATTTCGATTTTTTGGGAATTCTATTTCCCCAAAAATTGTATAATAAAATGTTCGTTTACGAGTTATATTCGTATACGTACAATTCATACCTTTTGTGTGTTTTTATTATTGTTATTAATTCTATTATTATTACTGCTATTATGACATGGGGCGCGACCGGAGTATTTCGGTGTTTACAAAAAAGAATAATGTTCTCGGTTGACATCAGACGACCGTGGGATTTGATCCCCATATTGCTTGATTTTCAAGCAGAGGTGCTACTGTGGTACTATTCGTACCTGTGTAGTCAGTTTGGTTTTTTTCGTACTTGCTTTATGTGCTTACTGCCGTTTAATATGTTTTGTTTTGTCTACTTATTTTCCATACTTGATAATACATATATATATACTTGTGTCGTTTTGGTTTACAATTTCTTTTTGTACGTACTTATTGATAATATTTGCTATGTACATATATTTGTGTTACAATTTCTGTTTGTATGTACTTATTTATAATATTTGCTATTTACATATGTTAACCGTATGGTTTGTAACGTTGTTAATTTGATGTCAAATTAACTTCGTTACAAGTTATTAACGAAGACAATTCCCAGCCTACTAACAAGACCTCGGATTCCGTTAAATCTCTTATAACTGAGTTTGTTAAACACTCATATTCAGCATCGGCATCCATTTTATCAAGTTCATTTCATTTATTCCACTTGGACCACTAAACAATTCACGTATTTAATTATTTCCTACTTTTAATTGTCTCACAGTCCACGTATTTAATATGAAGTTTTGACGTGACAAAGTTTCACTACAAGGTATAATGGGGTGCATGTTCAAAAAGTAAAATGTTAAGTGAGGCACTGTTAAGTGAGACACTGTTAAGCGTCACACTGTTAAGCGTCACACTGTTAAGTGAGCCACTTTTAAATGTCAGTACTTTGGGAACTAAGCAATTTCTCAAGCGATTCGCATGAAATTTGGAATGTAGGACTAAGGTGCTACTATAAGACTTCTTCCTATGGAAATTCTGGAATATAATCATTATTGTCTGGAATTTCTGGAACAAAGCAATTTCTCAAGCGATTCGCATGAAATTTGGAATGTAGGCCTAAGATGCGACTATAAGATTTATTCCTATGGAAATTCTGGAATATAATCATTATTGTCTGGAATTTCTGGAACAAAGCAATTTCTCAAGTGATTCGCATGAAATTCGGAATGTAGGACTTAGATATGACTATAAGATTTCTTCCTATGGAAATTCTGGAATATAATCATTATTGTCTGGAATTTCTGGAACAAAGCAATTTCTCAAGCGATTCGCATGAAATTCGGAATGTAGGACTAAGATGCGACTATAAGATTTCTTCCTATGGAAATTCTGGAATATAATCATTATTGTCTGGAATTTCTGGAACAAAGCAATTTCTCAAGCGATTCGCATGAAATTCGGAATGTAGGACTAAGATGCGACTATAAGATTTCTTCCTATGGAAATTCTGGAATATAATCATTATTGTCTGGAATTTCTGGAACAAATCAATTTCTCAAGTGATTCGCATGAAATTCGGAATGTAGGACTAAGATATGACTATAAGATTTCTTCCTATGGAAATTCTGGAATATAATCATTATTGTCTGGAATTTCTGGAACAAAGCAATTTCTCAAGCGATTCGCATGAAATTCGGAATGTAGGACTAAGATGCGACTATAAGATTTCTTCCTATGGAAATTCTGGAATATAATCATTATTGTCTGGAATTTCTGGAACAAAGCAATTTCTCAAGCGATTCGCATGAAATTCGGAATGTAGGACTAAGATGCGACTATAAGATTTCTTCCTATGGAAATTCTGGAATATAATCATTATTGTCTGAAATTTCTGGAACAAAGCAATTTCTCAAGCGATTCGCATGAAATTTGGAATGTAGGACTAAGATGCTACTATAAGAATTCTTCCTATGGAAATTCTGGAATATAATCATTATTGTCTGGAATTTCTGGAACAAAGCAATTTCTCAAGCGATTCGCATGAAATTCGGAATGTAGGACTAAGATGCGACTATAAGATTTCTTCCTATGGAAATTCTGGAATATAATCATTATTGTCTGGAATTTCTGGAACAAAGCAATTCGCATGAAACTCGGAATGTAGGACTAAGATGTGACTATAAGATTTCTTCCTATGAAAATTCTGGAATATAATCATTATTGTCTGGAATTTCTGGAACAAAGCAATTTCTCAAGCGATTCGCATGAAATTCGGAATGTAGGACTAAGATGCGACTATATTTCTTCCTACGTATATTCTGGAATATGATCATTATTGTCTGGACTAAGATGTGACTATAATATTTCTTCCTATGGTTATTCTGGAATATGATCATTATTGTCTGGAATATCTGGAGCAAAGCAATATTTCAAGCGAATCGCATGAAATTCGGAATGTAGGACTAAGATGCGACTATAAGATTTCTTTCTACGGAAATTCTGGAATATGATCATTGTCTGGAATTTCTGGAGCAACGCAATTTTTCAAGCGATTCGCATGAAATTCGGAATGTAGGCCTAAGATGTGACTATAAGATTTCTTCCTATGAAAATTCTGGAATATAATCATTATTATCTGGAATTTTTGGAACAAAGCAATTTCTCAAGCGATTCGCATGAAATTCGGAATGTAGGACTAAGATGTGACTATAAGATTTCTTCCTATGGAAATTCTGGAATATAATCATTATTGTCTGGAATATCTGGAGCAAAGCAATTTTTCAAACGATTCGCATGAAATTCGGAATGTAGGACTAAGATGCTACTATAAGACTTCTTCCTATGGAAATATAATCATTATTGTCTGGAATTTCTGGAACAAAGCAAAAAGAAAAAAGCGACTATAAGATTTCTTCATATGGAAATTCTGGAATATAATCATTATTGTCTGGAATTTCTGGAACAAAGCAATTTCTCAAGCGATTCGCATGAAATTCGGAATGTAGGACTAAGATGCGACTTAAAGATTTCTTCCTATGGAAATGCTGGAATATAATCATTATTGTCTGGAATTTCTGGAATATAATCAGTATTGTCTGGAACTCCTGGAACAAAGCAATTTCTCAAGCGATTCGCATGAAATTCGGAATGTAGGATTAAGATGCGACTATAAGATTTCTTTCTATGGAAATTCTGGAATATAATCATTATTGTCTGGAAGTTCTGGAACAAAGCAATTTCTCAAGCGATTTGCATGAAATTCGGAATGTAGGACTAAGATGTGACTATAAGATTTATTCCTATGGAAATTCTGGAATATAATCATTATTGTCTGGAATTTCTGGAACAAAGCAATTTCTCAAGCGATTCGCATGAAATTCGGAATGTAGGACTAAGATGCGACTATAAGATTTCTTCCTATGGAAATTCTGGAATATAATCATTATTGTCTGGAATTTCAGGAACAAAGCAATTTCGCAAGCGATTCGCATGAAATTCGGAATGTAGGACTAAGATGCTACTATAAGACTTCTTCCTATGGAAATTCTGGAATATAATCATTATTGTCTGGAATTTCTGGAACAAAGCAATTTCTCAAGCGATTCGCATGAAATTCGGAATGTAGGACTAAGATGCGACTATAAGATTTCTTCCTATGGAAATTCTGGAATATAATCATAATTGTCTGGAATTTCTGGAACAAAGCAATTTCTCAAGCGATTCGCATGAAATTCGGAATGTAGGACTAAGATGCGACTATAAGATTTCTTCCTATGGAAATTCTGGAATATAATCATTATTTCTGGAACAAAGCAATTCGCATGAAATTCGGAATGTAGGACTAAGATGTGACTATAAGATTTCTTCCTATGAAAATTCTGGAATATAATCATTATTGTCTGGAATTTCTGGAACAAAGCAATTTCTCAAGCGATTCGCATGAAATTCGGAATGTAGGACTAAGATGCGACTATAATATTTCTTCCTACGTATATTCTGGAATATGATCATTATTGTCTGGACTAAGATGCGACTATAATATTTCTTCCTATGGATATTCTGGAATATGATTATTATTGTCTGGAATATCTGGAGCAAAGCAATATTTCAAGCGAATCGCATGAAATTCGGAATGTAGGACTAAGATGCGACTATAAGGTTTCTTTCTACGGAAATTCTGGAATATGATCATTGTCTGGAATTTCTGGAGCAAAGCAATTTTTCAAGCGATTCGCATGAAATTCGGAATGTAGGCCTAAGATGTGACTATAAGATTTCTTCCTATGGAAATTCTGGAATATAATCATTATTATCTGGAATTTCTGGAACAAAGCAATTTCTCAAGCGATTCGCATGAAATTCGGAATGTAGGACTAAGATGTGACTATAAGATTTCTTCCTATGGAAATTCTGGAATATAATCATTATTGTCTGGAATATCTGGAGCAAAGCAATTTTTCAAGCGATTCGCATGAAATTCGGAATGTAGGACTAAGATGCTACTATAAGACTTCTTCCTATGGAAATATAATCATTATTGTCTGGAATTTCTGGAACAAAGCAAAAAGAAAAAAGCGACTATAAGATTTCTTCATATGGAAATTCTGGAATATAATCATTATTGTCTGGAATTTCTGGAACAAAGCAATTTCTCCAGCGATTCGCATGAAATTCGGAATGTAGGACTAAGATGTGACTATAAGATTTCTTCCTATGGAAATTCTGGAATATAATCATTATTGTCTGGAATTTCTGGAACAAAGCAATTTCTCAAGCGATTCGCATGAAATTCGGAATGTAGGACTAAGATGCGACTATAAGATTTCTTCCTATGGAAATTCTGGAATATAATCATTATTGTCTGGAATTTCTGGAACAAAGCAATTTCTCAAGCGATTTGCATGAAATTCGGAATGTAGGACTAAGATGTGACTATAAGATTTCTTCCTATGAAAATTCTGGAATATAATCATTATTGTCTGGAATTTCTGGAACAAAGCAATTTCTCAAGCGATTCGCATGAAATTCGGAATGTAGGACTAAGATGCGACTATAATATTTCTTTCTAAGGATATTCTGGAATATGATCATTATTGTCTGGACTAAGATGCGACTATAATATTTCTAACTACGAATATTCTGGAATATGATCATTATTGTCTGGAATATCTGGAACAAAGCAATTTCTCAAGCGATTCGCATGAAATTCGGAATGTAGGACTAAGATGCTACTATAAGACTTCTTCCTATGGAAATATAATCATTATTGTCTGGAATTTCTGGAACAAAGCAAAAAGAAAAAAGCGACTATAAGATTTCTTCATATGGAAATTCTGGAATATAATCATTATTGTCTGGAATTTCTGGAACAAAGCAATTTCTCAAGCGATTCGCATGAAATTCGGAATGTAGGACTAAGATGTGACTATAAGATTTCTTCCTATGGAAATTCTGGAATATAATCATTATTGTCTGGAATTTCTGGAATATAATCAGTATTGTCTGGAACTCCTGGAACAAAGCAATTTCTCAAGCGATTCGCATGAAATTCGGAATGTAGGATTAAGATGCGACTATAAGATTTCTTTCTATGGAAATTCTGGAATATAATCATTATTGTCTGGAATTTCTGGAACAAAGCAATTTCTCAAGCGATTTGCATGAAATTCGGAATGTAGGACTAAGATGTGACTATAAGATTTATTCCTATGGAAATTCTGGAATATAATCATTATTGTCTGGAATTTCTGGAACAAAGCAATTTCTCAAGCGATTCGCATGAAATTCGGAATGTAGGACTAAGATGCGACTATAAGATTTCTTCCTATGGAAATTCTCGAATATAATCATTATTGTCTGGAATTTCAGGAACAAAGCAATTTCGCAAGCGATTCGCATGAAATTCGGAATGTAGGACTAAGATGCTACTATAAGACTTCTTCCTATAGAAATTCTGGAATATAATCATTATTGTCTGGAATTTCTGGAACAAAGCAATTTCTCAAGCGATTCGCATGAAATTCGGAATGTAGGACTAAGATGCGACTATAAGATTTCTTCCTATGGAAATTCTGGAATATAATCATTATTGTCTGGAATTTCTGGAACAAAGCAATTTCTCAAGCGATTCGCATGAAATTCGGAATGTAGGACTAAGATGTGACTATAAGATTTCTTCCTATGAAAATTCTGGAATATAATCATTATTGTCTGGAATTTCTGGAACAAAGCAATTTCTCAAGCGATTCGCATGAAATTCGGAATGTAGGCCTAAGATGCGACTATAAGATTTCTTCCTATGGAAATTCTGGAATATGATTATTATTGTCTGGAATATTTGGAGCAAAACAATTTCTCAAGCGATTCGCATGAAATTCGGAATGTAGGCTAAGATGTGATTATAAGATTTCTTCCTATGGAAATTCTGGAATATAATCATTATTGTCTGGAATTTCTGGAACAAAGCAATTTCTCAAGCGATTCGCATGAAATTCGGAATGTAGGCCTAAGATGCGACTATAAGATTTCTTCCTATGGAAATTCTGGAATATAATCATTATTGTCTGGAATTTCTGGAACAAAGCAATTTCTCAAGTGATTCGCATGAAATTCGGATGTAGGACTAAGATATGACTATAAGATTTCTTCCTATGGAAATTCTGGAATATAATCATTATTGTCTGGAATTTCTGGAACAAACCAATTTCTCAAGCGATTCGCATGAAATTCGGAATGTAGGACTAAGATGCGACTATAAGATTTCTTCCTATGGAAATTCTGGAATATAATCATTATTGTCTGGAATTTCTGGAACAAAGCAATTTCTCAAGCGATTCGCATGAAATTTGGAATGTAGGACTAAGATGCTACTATAAGACTTCTTCCTATGGAAATTCTGGAATATAATCATAATTGTCTGGAATTTCTGGAACAAAGCAATTTCTCAAGGGATTCGCATGAAATTCGGAATGTAGGACTAAGATGCGACTATAAGATTTCTTCCTATGGAAATTCTGGAATATAATCATTATTTCTGGAACAAAGCAATTCGCATGAAATTCGGAATGTAGGACTAAGATGTGACTATAAGATTTCTTCCTATGAAAATTCTGGAATATAATCATTATTGTCTGGAATTTCTGGAACAAAGCAATTTCTCAAGCGATTCGCATGAAATTCGGAATGTAGGACTAAGATGCGACTATAATATTTCTTCCTACGTATATTCTGGAATATGATCATTATTGTCTGGACTAAGATGCGACTATAATATTTCTTCCTATGGATATTTTGGAATATGATTATTATTGTCTGGAATATCTGGAGCAAAGCAATATTTCAAGCGAATCGCATGAAATTCGGAATGTAGGACTAAGATGCGACTATAAGGTTTCTTTCTACGGAAATTCTGGAATATGATCATTGTCTGGAATTTCTGGAGCAAAGCAATTTTTCAAGCGATTCGCATGAAATTCGGAATGTAGGCCTAAGATGTGACTATAAGATTTCTTCCTATGGAAATTCTGGAATATAATCATTATTGTCTGGAATTTCTTGAACAAAGCAATTTCTCAAGCGATTCGCATGAAATTCGGAATGTAGGACTAAGATGTGACTATAAGATTTCTTCCTATGGAAATTCTGGAATATAATCATTATTGTCTGGAATATCTGGAGCAAAGCAATTTTTCAAGCGATTCGCATGAAATTCGGAATGTAGGACTAAGATGCTACTATAAGACTTCTTCCTATGGAAATATAATCATTATTGTCTGAAATTTCTGGAACAAAGCAAAAAGAAAAAAGCGACTATAAGATTTCTTCATATGGAAATTCTGGAATATAATCATTATTGTCTGGAATTTCTGGAACAAAGCAATTTCTCCAGCGATTCGCATGAAATTCGGAATGTAGGACTAAGATGTGACTATAAGATTTCTTCCTATGGAAATTCTGGAATATAATCAATATTGTCTGGAATTTCTGGAACAAAGCAATTTCTCAAGCGATTCGCATGAAATTCGGAATGTAGGACTAAGATGCGACTATAATATTTCTTTCTAAGGATATTCTGGAATATGATCATTATTGTCTGGACTAAGATGCGACTATAATATTTCTAACTACGAATATTCTGGAATATGATCATTATTGTCTGGAATATCTGGAGCAAAGCAATATTTCAAGCGATTCACATGAAATTCGGAATGTAGGACTAAGATGCGACTATAAGATTTCTTCCTACGGAAATTCTGGAATATGATCATTATTGTCTGGAATTTCTGGAGCAAAGCAATTTTTCAAGCGATTCGCATGAAATTCGGAATGTAGGACTAAGATGCTACTATAAGACTTCTTCCTATGGAAATTCTGGAATATAATCTATATTGTCTGGAATTTCTGGAACAAAGCAATTTCTCAAGCGATTCGCATGAAATTCGGAATGTAGGACTAAGATGTGACTATAAGATTTCTTCCTATGGAAATTCTGGAATATAATCATTATTGTCTGGAATTTCTGGAACAAAGCAATTTCTCAAGTGATTCGCATGAAATTCGGAATGTAGGACTAAGATGTGACTATAAGATTTCTTCCTATGGAAATTCTGGAATATAATCATTATTGTCTGGAATATCTGGAGCAAAGCAATTTTTCAAGCGATTCGCATGAAATTCGGAATGTAGGACTAAGATGCTACTATAAGACTTCATCCTATGGAAATTCTGGAATATAATCTATATTGTCTGGAATTTCTGGAACAAAGCAATTTTTCAAGCGATTCGCATGAAATTCGGAATGTAGGCCTAAGATGTGATTATACGATTTCTTCCTACGGATATTCTGGAATATAATCATTATTGTCTGGACTAAGATGCGACTATAATATTTCTTCCTACGTATATTCTGGAATATGATCATTATTGTCTGGAATATCTGGAGCAAAACAATTTCTCAAGCGATTCGCATGAAATTCGGAATGTAGGCTAAGATGTGATTATAAGATTTCTTCCTATGGCAATTCTGGAATATAATCATTATTGTCTGGAATATCTGGAGCAAAGCAATTTCTCAAGTGATTCGCATGAAATTCGGATGTAGGACTAAGATATGACTATAAGATTTCTTCCTATGGAAATTCTGGAATATAATCATTATTGTCTGGAATTTCTGGAACAAACCAATTTCTCAAGCGATTCGCATGAAATTCGGAATGTAGGCCTAAGATGCGACTATAAGATTTCTTCCTATGGAAATTCTGGAATATAATCATTATTGTCTGGAATTTCTGGAACAAAGCAATTTCTCAAGTGATTCGCATGAAATTCGGATGTAGGACTAAGATATGACTATAAGATTTCTTCCTATGGAAATTCTGGAATATAATCATTATTGTCTGGAATTTCTGGAACAAACCAATTTCTCAAGCGATTCGCATGAAATTCGGAATGTAGGCCTAAGATGCGACTATAAGATTTCTTCCTATGGAAATTCTGGAATATAATCATTATTGTCTGGAATTTCTGGAACAAAGCAATTTCTCAAGCGATTCGCATGAAATTTGGAATGTAGGACTAAGATGCTACTATAAGACTTCTTCCTATGGAAATTCTGGAATATAATTATAATTGTCTGGAATTTCTGGAACAAAGCAATTTCTCAAGCGATTCGCATGAAATTCGGAATGTAGGACTAAGATGCGACTATAAGATTTCTTCCTATGGAAATTCTGGAATATAATCATTATTTCTGGAACAAAGCAATTCGCATGAAATTCGGAATGTAGGACTAAGATGTGACTATAAGATTTCTTCCTATGAAAATTCTGGAATATAATCATTATTGTCTGGAATTTCTGGAACAAAGCAATTTCTCAAGCGATTCGCATGAAATTCGGAATGTAGGACTAAGATGCGACTATAATATTTCTTCCTACGTATATTCTGGAATATGATCATTATTGTCTGGACTAAGATGCGACTATAATATTTCTTCCTATGGATATTCTGGAATATGATTATTATTGTCTGGAATATCTGGAGCAAAGCAATATTTCAAGCGAATCGCATGAAATTCGGAATGTAGGACTAAGATGCGACTATAAGGTTTCTTTCTACGGAAATTCTGGAATATGATCATTGTCTGGAATTTCTGGAGCAAAGCAATTTTTCAAGCGATTCGCATGAAATTCGGAATGTAGGCCTAAGATGTGACTATAAGATTTCTTCCTATGGAAATTCTGGAATATAATCATTATTATCTGGAATTTCTGGAACAAAGCAATTTCTCAAGCGATTCGCATGAAATTCGGAATGTAGGACTAAGATGTGACTATAAGATTTCTTCCTATGGAAATTCTGGAATATAATCATTATTGTCTGGAATATCTGGAGCAAAGCAATTTTTCAAGCGATTCGCATGAAATTCGGAATGTAGGACTAAGATGCTACTATAAGACTTCTTCCTATGGAAATATAATCATTATTGTCTGGAATTTCTGGAACAAAGCAAAAAGAAAAAAGCGACTATAAGATTTCTTCATATGGAAATTCTGGAATATAATCATTATTGTCTGGAATTTCTGGAACAAAGCAATTTCTCCAGCGATTCGCATGAAATTCGGAATGTAGGACTAAGATGTGACTATAAGATTTCTTCCTATGGAAATTCTGGAATATAATCATTATTGTCTGGAATAGCTGGAACAAAGCAATTTCTCAAGCGATTCGCATGAAATTCGGAATGTAGGACTAAGATGCTACTATAAGACTTCTTCCTATGGAAATATAATCATTATTGTCTGGAATTTCTGGAACAAAGCAAAAAGAAAAAAGCGACTATAAGATTTCTTCATATGGAAATTCTGGAATATAATCATTATTGTCTGGAATTTCTGGAACAAAGCAATTTCTCAAGCGATTCGCATGAAATTCGGAATGTAGGACTAAGATGTGACTATAAGATTTCTTCCTATGGAAATTCTGGAATATAATCATTATTGTCTGGAATTTCTGGAACAAAGCAATTTCTAAGCGATTCGCATGAAATTCGGAATGTAGGACTAAGATGCGACTATAAGATTTCTTCCTATGGAAATTCTGGAATATAATCATTATTGTCTGGAATTTCTGGAACAAAGCAATTTCTCAAGCGATTTGCATGAAATTCGGAATGTAGGACTAAGATGTGACTATAAGATTTCTTCCTATGAAAATTCTGGAATATAATCATTATTGTCTGGAATTTCTGGAACAAAGCAATTTCTCAAGCGATTCGCATGAAATTCGGAATGTAGGACTAAGATGCGACTATAATATTTCTTTCTAAGGATATTCTGGAATATGATCATTATTGTCTGGACTAAGATGCGACTATAATATTTCTAACTACGAATATTCTGGAATATGATCATTATTGTCTGGAATATCTGGAGCAAAGCAATATTTCAAGCGATTCACATGAAATTCGGAATGTAGGACTAAGATGCGACTATAAGATTTCTTCCTACGGAAATTCTGGAATATGATCATTATTGTCTGGAATTTCTGGAGCAAAGCAATTTTTCAAGCGATTCGCATGAAATTCGGAATGTAGGACTAAGATGCTACTATAAGACTTCTTCCTATGGAAATTCTGGAATATAATCTATATTGTCTGGAATTTCTGGAACAAAGCAATTTCTCAAGCGATTCGCATGAAATTCGGAATGTAGGACTAAGATGCGACTATAAGATTTCTTCCTATGGAAATTCTGGAATATAATCATTATTGTCTGGAATTTCTGGAACAAAGCAATTTCTCAAGCGATTCGAATGAAATTCGGAATGTAGGCCTAAGATGTGATTATAATATTTCTTCCTATGGAAATTCTGGAATATAATCATTATTGTCTGGAATATCTGGAGCAAAGCAATTTTTCAAGCGATTCGCATGAAATTCGGAATGTAGGACTAAGATGCTACTATAAGACTTCATCCTATGGAAATTCTGGAATATAATCTATATTGTCTGGAATTTCTGGAACAAAGCAATTTTTCAAGCGATTCGCATGAAATTCGGAATGTAGGCCTAAGATGTGATTATACGATTTCTTCCTACGGATATTCTGGAATATAATCATTATTGTCTGGACTAAGATGCGACTATAATATTTCTTCCTACGTATATTCTGGAATATGATCATTATTGTCTGGAATATCTGGAGCAAAACAATTTCTCAAGCGATTCGCATGAAATTCGGAATGTAGGCTAAGATGTGATTATAAGATTTCTTCCTATGGAAATTCTGGAATATAATCATTATTGTCTGGAATATCTGGAGCAAAGCAATTTTTCAAGCGATTCGCATGAAATTCGGATTGTAGGACTAAAATGCTACTATAAGACTTCTTCCTATGGAAATTCTGGAATATAATCTATATTGTCTGGAATTTCTGGAACAAAGCAATTTCTCAAGCGATTCGCATGAAATTCGGAATGTAGGACTAAGATGCGACTATTAGATTTCTTCCTATGGAAATTCTGGAATATAATCATTATTGTCTGAAATTTCTGGAACATAGTAATTTCTCAAGCAATTCGCATGAATTCGGAATGTAGGACTAAGATGTGACTATAAGAGATCTTCCTATGAAAATTCTGGAATATAATCATTATTGTCTGGAATTTCTGGAACAAAGCAATTTCTGAAGCGATTCGCCTGAAATTCGGAATGTAGGACTAACATGTGATTATAATATTTCTTCCTACGGATATTCTAGAATATGATCATTATCGTCTGGACTAAGATGCGACTATAAGATTTCTTTCTACGGAAATTATGGAATATGATAATTGTCTGGAATTTCTGGAGCAAAGCAATTTTTCAAGCGATTCGCATGAAATTCGGAATGTAGACCTAAGATGTGACTATAAGATTTCTTCCTATGGGAATTCTGGAATATAATCATTATTGTCTGGAATTTCTGGAACAAAGCAATTCGCATGAAATTCGAAATGTAGGACTAAGATGTGACTATAAGATTTCTTCCTATGAAAATTCTGGAATATAATCATTATTGTCTGGAATTTCTGGAACAAAGCAATTTCTCAAGCGATTCGCATGAAATTCGGAATGTAGGACTAAGATGCGACTATAATATTTCTTCCTACGTATATTCTGGAATATGATCATTATTGTCTGGAATTTCTGGAACAAAGCAATTCGCATGAAATTCGGAATGTAGGACTAAGATGTGACTATAAGATTTCTTCCTATGAAAATTCTGGAATATAATCATTATTGTCTGGAATTTCTGGAACAAAGCAATTTCTCAAGCGATTCGCATGAAATTCGGAATGTAGGCCTAAGATGTGACTATAAGATTTCTTCCTATGGAAATTCTGGAATACAATCATTATTATCTGGAATTTCTGGAACAAAGCAATTTCTCAAGCGATTCGCATGAAATTCGGAATGTAGGACTAAGATGTGACTATAAGATTTCTTCCTATGAAAATTCTGGAATATAATCATTATTGTCTGGAATTTCTGGAACAAAGCAATTTCTCAAGCGATTCGCATGAAATTCGGAATGTAGGACTAAGATGCGACTATAATATTTCTTCCTACGTATATTCTGGAATATGATCATTATTGTCTGGACTAAGATGCGACTATAATATTTCTTCCTATGGATATTCTGGAATATGATCATTATTGTCTGGAATATCTGGAGCAAAGCAATATTTCAAGCGAATCGCATGAAATTCGGAATGTAGGACTAAGATGCGACTATAAGATTTCTTTCTACGGAAATTCTGGAATATGATCATTGTCTGGAATTTCTGGAGCAAAGCAATTTTTCAAGCGATTCGCATGAAATTCGGAATGTAGGCCTAAGATGTGACTATAAGATTTCTTCCTATGGAAATTCTGGAATATAATCATTATTATCTGGAATTTCTGGAACAAAGCAATTTCTCAAGCGATTCACATGAAATTCGGAATGTAGGACTAAGATGCGACTATAATATTTCTTTCTAAGGATATTCTGGAATATGATCATTATTGTCTGGACTAAGATGCGACTATAATATTTCTTCCTACGAATATTCTGGAATATGATCATTATTGTCTGGAATATCTGGAGCAAAGCAATATTTCAAGCGATTCGCATGAAATTCGGAATGTAGGACTAATATGCGACTATAAGATTTCTTCCTACGCAAATTCTGGAATATGATCATTATTGTCTGGAATTTCTGGAGCAAAGCAATTTTTCAAGCGATTCGCATGAAATTCGGAATGTAGGACTAAGATGCTACTATAAGACTTCTTTCTATGGAAATTCTGGAATATAATCTATATTGTCTGGAATTTCTGGAACAAAGCAATTTCTCAAGCGATTCGCATGAAATTCGGAATGTAGGACTAAGATGCTACTATAAGACTTCATCCTATGGAAATTCTGGAATATAATCTATGTAAAGTAAAGTTCTAAAACCCATCATCGAGTAGTATTTCGTCAGCCGTCGTGGAGTAAAGTTGTCGTATTTCAGTCGTCGTTCAGCAGTCGTTACTTTCAGTCGTGTCAGTCGTCGTTCAGCAGTCGTTACTTTCAGTCGTGTCAGTCGTCGTTCAGCAGTCGTTACTTTCAGTCGTGTCAGTCGTCGTTCAGCAGTCATTACTTACGTCGTCATTCAGTCGAATAATTTAATTCAATACATTTCCTTTTACATTTATATTTAATAAACTCTCTTAAACTTTGAACTTTTATTCTTACATGGGGGCTCGTCCGGGATAGATACAGAGTGCTTAGTACATCATAAAAGATAGATACAGAGTGCTTAGTACATCATTAAAAAACAGTTGAAACAAAAAGTTGTGAAAAGAAATGTATCATACAATTAAGAAGAACAAAAAACCCGTACAGAAAAAAATCGAACTTGTAGACGCGAAAACGGTCGTTACCGCGGGGAACGAGGAGCTAAGCAGCGACGACGAAAAAGAAGCAATAATGAAAAACACATACAGCGAAGAAGTAAACGGCGCGAGTGGCAGTGTATTAGAGGCGTCCATGTTTGGTTCTCGCAAGAGGGGTGAAGCAAGCGCAGGAGGCTGGGAACAGCAAAATGAAAACAAAAACACCGAATGCTACCGAGAGGAGACGCAGACATTTGTGCGCAGCAGCGAATTAGGGGAACTGATCAAAGCATTAACTGGAAAGTTCGAACAATGCAATATAAACAACAGGGAGAAGAATTTTGTTTCTATTGAGAGCTTTGCAAAGGTTGTGCCTGACTACGATGGTGTTTCAATTCCAGTTCGTCAGTGGATAGAGAATTTTGAAGAAAACGCAACAGCATATGAATTGAACGATAAGCAAAAGTATGCAAATGCCCGAAATAAGATGACAGGAACGGCAAAACTATTCTTGGAAGCAACTACTGTCGCCAACTATCAGTCTCTGTGCGCTGCACTCAAAGAAGAATTCGATCAGCAACTGAGCAGTGCAGAAGTACACAAACGTTTACGATGCCGCAAAAAACGAGTGGATGAGAATTTTCACGAGTATGTTTTGCAAATGCGCAAAATAGCAGCACAAGGAGAGATAGAGGAAGAGTCTATCATAACTTATATCGTCGACGGTTTGGAAGTGAGCGATGATTTGAAATTCCCTCTGTACAGCGCTGCAACTTTCAAAGAGCTTAGAAAACGTTATGAATTGGTGGAAACACTAGGAAAAAATAGTTCGGGCAATAAAAAACGACAACCAGCACAAACACATCAACATACTCGCGGACAAGGAGAAGCAGAGAAAAGCATCGCACGTAAACAGCAACATTGTTACAATTGTGGATCGACACAACATAAGAGGGCGGAGTGTAAATCAGAAACTAAATGTTTTAACTGCAACGGCGTAGGGCACATGGCAAAGCAGTGCAAAAATACAAAGCAGAACGTCAATGTTATTAAAAATGAATGCCGTATTAAAGAAATGACCATTGATGACACAAAAATAAAATGCTTGGTGGATACGGGAGCTGATGTTTCGTTGATGTGCAAAAGTATGTACGATGAAAAATTTAAAGGTCGTATACTGCAGAAATGTTTTGCAATGTTGTTTGGTTTGGGCAATGTCGGTACAGCAGTTTTGGGTGAATTTGCCGCACCTGTAAAAGTCGATGGTCTGACAACAGATCACACATTTTTAGTTGTTCCAGATGCAAAACTTAATGTGGACGTGATTGTCGGATATGATTTCTTGCAAAAGTTTACAATCACCCTGAACTCTAGCGGTTATAAGTTCACACCTAATGAAGATGAAAATGTTATTGCAGATGTTGAAGAAGCCAACTACAATGTTTTTAATGTTTTAAACTCTAATGCCGAAGTGGACGTCGATTCAAAATATGCTGACACAGTGAGACAGTTAATTAACAATTATAAGCCGATACGAGATCCTACGTGCTGCCCAATAAAACTATGTATTGTACCTAACTGCACCAATATTGCATTTCGTGAAAGTCCCAGCCGTTTGTCGACTCCAGAACGAGAAGTTGTGAGAAATCAAGTAGAGGAGTGGCTTCAGCAGGGTGTCGTTCGAGAATCGTGTTCTGATGTTGCGAGCAAAGTTGTGTTGGCTAAGAAGAAAGATGGCAGCTACAGAGTGTGCATAGATTATCGAAAACTGAACTCTCTTGTTTTGAAGGACAGATTTCCAGTACCAGTTGTGGAGGAAGTTCTCGAGAAAATGCAGAGCGCCAGATATTTTACGGTCATGGACCTAAAAAACGGATTTTTTCATGTGGAAATAGATGAGCAAAGCCGCAAGTACACAGCATTTGTGACCAAAGAAGGATTATACGAATTTAATAAGGTGCCATTTGGCTTTTGCAATTCTCCAGCAGTTTTTGTTCGCTTTATAAACCATATCTTTCAGCAGTTGATTAACGAAGGTATAATGGAAATCTACATAGATGACATCGTAGTTTTTGGAGCTACAGTCGAACAATGTATGGGGAATATGCAGATGGTGCTAAAGCTCGCACAGCAGTATGGGTTGGAAATCAAGTGGTCCAAATGTCAATTTTTAAAAGAAAGAATCTCTTTTCTCGGGCATGAAATCGAAAATGGACACGTCTGGCCTGGTCAAGAAAAAGTAAAAGCTGTCAAAAACTTTCCATTGCCAAAAAATATAAAAGGAGTGCAAGCTTTTCTTGAATTGACGGGATATTTCAGAAAGTTTATCCAAGATTATGCCCTGTTAGCCAGACCGTTGACGCAGTTGCTCAAAAAAGATGCGGAGTTCAAAATACAAGGTATCCAGATACATGCAATTGAAAAGTTAAAGTCAGCTCTTATTGAGGAACCAGTTCTGCGTATTTATGAGCAAAACGCAAAGACACAGTTACATGTTGATGCGTCGAAGGACGGGTTCGGTGCCACACTTTTACAGCAGCATGACAACAAGTGGCACCCTGTATTTTATTGGAGCAAGAAAACATCGCCTCAAGAAGAAAAGTTACACAGCTACTTTTTAGAAGTTAAAGCAGCATACTTGGCCACAAAAAAGTTACGTCATTATCTGATGGGTATAGAGTTTGATCTTGTGACCGACTGTGCAGCGTTTAAGATGACAACAAAGAAAAAAGATGTACCCCGAGAAGTTGTGCAGTGGCTGATGTATTTACAAGATTTTTCATACAATATAGAGCATCGAGCAGGCGTTAGAATGAAGCATGTTGACAGTTTAAGTCGTTTCCCAGTCATGATAATAACATCAGAAATCCAGGCTCAAATACTGAAAGCGCAGCAAAAGGATGAACACTTAGCAGCAGTGGCAGAAATTTTAAAACAGAAGCCATATGCTGACTTTAAAATTAAAAATCAGCTGATGTATAAACAGGTTGGTGGTATGGATTTGCTGGCAGTACCAAAAAGCATGGAGAAGGAAATTGTTAGAAACGCCCACAATTTCGGACACACAGGTAGTCAAAAGACAATGCATTCGATTCGGCAAGATTTTTATATACCACAGCTAGAGAGGAAAGTAAACCAACACATAGCAAATTGTATAGAGTGCATACTTCATAATAAGAAGCTGGGCAAGCAGGAAGATTTCCTGCATTGTATTGATAAGGGAGATACGCCGCTTACCACACTACACGTTGATCACTTGGGCATGCTTGACTCTACATCAAAAAACTACAAGTACATATTTGCTATGGTGGACGGATTTTCCAAGTACGTCTGGTTATTCCCAACCAAGTCGACAGATGCTCACGAAGTCATCAAGAATGTTAGCTCCTGGGTAACCATATTCGGCAGTCCACAGCGTATAATCAGCGACAGAGGCTCAGCATTCACTTCAAAAGAGTTTAAGGAATTTTGCGCTTGTGAAAATATTGAACACGTCGAGACAACAACCGGAACTCCAAGGGGAAATGGCCAAATAGAAAGAGTGAACAGAGTCATACTTTCTGTTTTGGCGAAGATGTCTGCAGCAGAGCCGTCAAATTGGTACAAGTACACATCGCAGGTACAGCGAATTATCAACTCGCATGTGCATTCATCCACGAAGTTTACTCCATTTGAAATCATGTTTGGGGTAAAAATGAGAAATAATAAGGATGTCGAGCTGGTAAATATGCTACAAGAGGAAATGTTAATGGATCTGCAAGAGGAGCGCAATCAAATCAGAGCAGACGCTAGAAGTCAAATTCAAAAGGCGCAAGAAACTTATAAACGAAACCATGATAAAAAGCGTAAGGGGCACCATGGATACATATTGGCTGACTTAGTAGCCATCAAGGTCACTCAATTTGTAACGGGAAAGAAACTAGCCAAGAAATACATTGGTCCATACGAAGTCATAAAAGTAAAGCGACATGGCAGGTACGAAGTACGGAAAGCTGCAGAATTCCAGGGTCCAAACCGAACATCAACCAGTGCAGACCATATGAAGTTATGGCGGTACATAGAAAGCAGCGAAGATGACAATGGTGAAGACTCATCTGAGGCAGATGAGGAGCAGGATGACCGAGTGTAAAGTAAAGTTCTAAAACCCATCATCGAGTAGTATTTCGTCAGCCGTCGTGGAGTAAAGTTGTCGTATTTCAGTCGTCGTTCAGCAGTCGTTACTTTCAGTCGTGTCAGTCGTCGTTCAGCAGTCGTTACTTTCAGTCGTGTCAGTCGTCGTTCAGCAGTCGTTACTTTCAGTCGTGTCAGTCGTCGTTCAGCAGTCATTACTTACGTCGTCATTCAGTCGAATAATTTAATTCAATACATTTCCTTTTACATTTATATTTAATAAACTCTCTTAAACTTTGAACTTTTATTCTTACATCTATATTGTCTGGAATTTCTGGAACAAAGCAATTTTTCAAGCGATTCGCATGAAATTCGGAATGTAGGCCTAAGATGTGATTATAAGATTTCTTCCTACGGATATTCTGGAATATAATCATTATTGTCTGGACTAAGATGCGACTATAATATTTCTTCCTACGGATATTCTGGAATATGATCATTATTGTCTGGAATATCTGGAGCAAAACAATTTCTCAAGCGATTCGCATGAAATTCGGAATGTAGGCTAAGATGTGATTATAAGATTTCTTCCTATGGAAATTCTGGAATATAATCATTATTGTCTGGAATATCTGGAGCAAAGCAATTTTCCAAGCGATTCGCATGAAATTTGGATTGTAGGACTAAGATGCTACTATAAGACTTCTTCCTATGGAAATTCTGGAATATAATCTATATTGTCTGGAATTTCTGGAACAAAGCAATTTCTCAAGCGATTCGCATGAAATTCGGAATGTAGGACTAAGATGTGACTATAAGAGATCTTCCTATGACAATTCTGGAATATAATCATTATTGTCTGGAATTTCTGGAACAAAGCAATTTCTCAAGCGATTCGCCTGAAATTCGGAATGTAGGACTAAGATGTGATTATAATATTTCTTCCTACGGATATTCTAGAATATGATCATTATTGTCTGGACTAAGATGCGACTATAAGATTTCTTTCTACGGAAATTCTGGAATATGATCATTGTCTGGAATTTCTGGAGCAAAGCAATTTTTCAAGCGATTCGCATGAAATTCGGAATGTAGGCCTAAGATGTGACTATAAGATTTCTTCCTATGGAAATTCTGGAATATAATCATTATTGTCTGGAATTTCTGGAACAAAGCAATTCGCATGAAATTCGGAATGTAGGACTAAGATGTGACTTTAAGATTTCTTCCTATGAAAATTCTGGAATATAATCATTATTGTCTGGAATTTCTGGAACAAAGCAATTTCTCAAGCGATTCGCATGAAATTCGGAATGTAGGCCTAAGATGTGACTATAAGATTTCTTCCTATGGAAATTCTGGAATATAATCATTATTATCTGGAATTTCTGGAAGAAAGCAATTTCTCAAGCGATTCGCATGAAATTCGGAATGTAGGACTAAGATGTGACTATAAGATTTCTTCCTATGAAAATTCTGGAATATAATCATTATTGTCTGGAATTTCTGGAACAAAGCAATTTCTCAAGCGATTCGCATGAAATTCGGAATGTAGGACTAAGATGCGACTATAATATTTCTTCCTACGTATATTCTGGAATATGATCATTATTGTCTGGACTAAGATGCGACTATAATATTTCTTCCTATGGATATTCTGGAATATGATCATTATTGTCTGGAACATCTGGAGCAAAGCAATATTTCAAGCGAATCGCATGAAATTCGGAATGTAGGACTAAGATGCGACTATAAGATTTCTTTCTACGGAAATTCTGGAATATGATCATTGCCTGGAATTTCTGGAGCAAAGCAATTTTTCAAGCGATTCGCATGAATTTCGGAATGTAGGCCTAAGATGTGACTATAAGATTTCTTCCTTTGGAAATTCTGGAATATAATCATTATTGTCTGGAATATCTGGAGCAAAGCAATTTTTCAAGCGATTCGCATGAAATTCGGAATGTAGGACTAAGATGCTACTATAAGACTTCTTCCTATGGAAATATAATCATTATTGTCTGGAATTTCTGGAACACAGTCAAAAAGAAAAAAGCGACTATAAGATTTCTTCATATGGAAATTCTGGAATATAATCATTATTGTCTGGAATTTCTGGAACAAAGCAATTTCTCAAGCGATTCGCATGAAATTCGGAATGTAGGACTAAGATGCGACTAAAAGATTTCTTCCTATGGAAATGCTGGAATATAATCATTATTGTCTGGAATTTCTGGAACAAAGCAATTTCTCAAGCGATTCGTAGAAATTCGGAATGTAGGACTAAGATGTGACTATAAGATTTCTTCCTATGGAAATTCTGGAATATAATCATTATTGTCTGGAATTTCTGGAACAAAGCAATTTCTCAAGCGATTCGCATGAAATTCGGAATGTAGGACTAAGATGCGACTATAAGATTTCTTCCTATGGAAATTCTGGAATATAATCATTATTGTCTGGAATTTCTGGAACAAAGCAATTTCTCAAGCGATTTGCATGAAATTCGGAATGTAGGACTAAGATGTGACTATAAGATTTATTCCTATGGAAATTCTGGAATAAATACATTATTGTCTGGAATTTCTGGAACAAAGCAATTTCTCAAGCGATTCGCATGAAATTCGGAATGTAGGACTAAGATGCGACTATAAGATTTCTTCCTATGGAAATTCTGGAATATAATCATTATTGTCTGGAATTTCAGGAACAAAGCAATTTCGCAAGCGATTCGCATGAAATTCGGAATGTAGGACTAAGATGCTACTATAAGACTTCTTCCTATGGAAATTCTGGAATATAATCATTATTGTCTGGAATTTCTGAAACAAAGCAATTTCTCAAGCGATTCGCATGAAATTCGGAATGTAGGATTAAGATGCGACTATAAGATTTCTTCCTATGGAAATTCTGGAATATAATCATTATTGTCTGGAATTTCTGGAACAAAGCAATTTCTCAAGCGATTCGCATGAAATTCGGAATGTAGGACTAAGATGTGACTATAAGATTTCTTCCTATGAAAATTCTGGAATATAATCATTATTGTCTGGAATTTCTGGAACAAAGCAATTTCTCAAGCGATTCGCATGAAATTCGGAATGTAGAACTAAGATGCTACTATAAGACTTCATCCTATGGAAATTCTGGAATATAATCTATATTGTCTGGAATTTCTGGAACAAAGCAATTTTTCAAGCGATTCGCATGAAATTCGGAATGTAGGCTTAAGATGTGATTATACGATTTCTTCCTACGGATATTCTGGAATATAATCATTATTGTCTGGACTAAGATGCGACTATAATATTTCTTCCTACGTATATTCTGGAATATGATCATTATTGTCTGGAATATCTGGAGCAAAACAATTTCTCAAGCGATTCGCATGAAATTCGGAATGTAGGCTAAGATGTGATTATAAGATTTCTTCCTATGGAAATTCTGGAATATAATCATTATTGTCTGGAATATCTGAAGCAAAGCAATTTTTCAAGCGATTCGCATGAACTTCGGATTGTAGGACTAAGATGCTACTATAAGACTTCTTCCTATGGAAATTCTGGAATATAATCTATATTGTCTGGAATTTCTGGAACAAAGCAATTTCTCAAGCGATTCGCATGAAATTCGGAATGTAGGACTAAGATGCGACTATAATATTTCTTCCTACGTATATTCTGGAATATGATCATTATTGTCTGGACTAAGATGCGACTATAATATTTCTTCCTATGGATATTCTGGAATATGATCATTATTGTCTGGAATATCTGGAGCAAAGCAATATTTCAAGCGAATCGCATGAAATTCGGAATGTAGGACTAAGATGCGACTATAATATTTCTTTCTACGGAAATTCTGGAATATGACCATTGTCTGGAATTTCTGGAGCAAAGCAATTTTTCAAGCGATTCGCATGAAATTCGGAATGTAGGCCTAAGATGTGACTATAAGATTTCTTCCTATGGAAATTCTGGAATATAATCATTATTATCTGGAATTTCTGGAACAAAGCAATTTCTCAAGCGATTCGCATGAAATTCGGAATGTAGGACTAAGATGCGACTATAATATTTCTTTCTAAGGATATTCTGGAATATGATCATTATTGTCTGGACTAAGATGCGACTATAATATTTCTTCCTACGAATATTCTGGAATATGATCATTATTGTCTGGAATATCTGGAGCAAAGCAATATTTCAAGCGATTCGCATGAAATTCGGAATGTAGGACTAAGATGCGACTATAAGATTTCTTCCTATGGAAATTCTGGAATATAATCATTATTGTCTGGAATTTCAGGAACAAAGCAATTTCGCAAGCGATTCGCATGAAATTCGGAATGTAGGACTAAGATGCTACTATAAGACTTCTTCCTATGGAAATTCTGGAATATAATCATTATTGTCTGGAATTTCTGGAACAAAGCAATTTCTCAAGCGATTCGCATGAAATTCGGAATGTAGGACTAAGATGCGACTATAAGATTTCTTCCTATGGAAATTCTGGAATATAATCATTATTGTCTGGAATTTCTGGAACAAAGCAATTTCTCAAGCGATTCGCATGAAATTCGGAATGTAGGACTAAGATGTGACTATAAGATTTCTTCCTATGAAAATTCTAGAATATAATCATTATTGTCTGGAATTTCTGGAACAAAGCAATTTCTCAAGCGATTCGCATGAAATTCGGAATGTAGGACTAAGATGCTACTATAAGACTTCATCCTATGGAAATTCTGGAATATAATCTATATTGTCTGGAATTTCTGGAACAAAGCAATTTTTCAAGCGATTCGCATGAAATTCGGAATGTAGGCCTAAGATGTGATTATACGATTTCTTCCTACGGATATTCTGGAATATAATCATTATTGTCTGGACTAAGATGCGACTATAATATTTCTTCCTACGTATATTCTGGAATATGATCGTTATTGTCTGGAATATCTGGAGCAAAACAATTTCTCAAGCGATTCGCATGAAATTCGGAATGTAGGCTAAGATGTGATTATAAGATTTCTTCCTATGGAAATTCTGGAATATAATCATTATTGTCTGGAATATCTGGAGCAAAGCAATTTTTCAAGCGATTCGCATGAAATTCGGAATGTAGGACTAAGATGTGACTATAAGATTTCTTCCTATGAAAATTCTGGAATATAATCATTATTGTCTGGAATTTCTGGAACAAAGCATCATTATTCCCAGATGTCAGCGTGAGTGGACGTATTTTCAATTTCTCTCCAAGTAATTGTTCGGTCCTGTTTTAATTAATATTAAAGTTGATTGTGTTGTGCGTTTCGACGGGTTTTAAGTCACAAATTTAAAAATCTTTGGTTTTGAAATCATAACTTTCATAAATTCAGACAAGTTAAAAAAAAAGAACCTTGAATTCCTTGTGCTAAAGTTTAATATTTTAAATTTGCTGTTACTGTTCAGTTTCTTTCTCGCGAATATGTCTTCAAACACATCTCTTGACACAAACACGAGCGGAGTACACACCCGCTCTAAGAAATCAGCGAGTGTATCAACCGTTACATCACAAAAACATATCAGCACTCCGTCATCAAGAAGTGGTGTAGCTGGTCAAACAACGAAGGTTTTCACACCCAGCGAGGTTTTGTACAAAAATGCATCTGCTGTCTCAGGTCAATCCAACGCTCTCACTCTCAGTCAGTTCGAAGAACGCTTGACTAAACACACCGATGCTATTATGAACCGGGTTTCTGCCGAAATGAGCACTCTGCGTGCAGATCTATTGAATCAAATTACACTCTTCGAGCAGAATTGGACAAGCAGTTTTCATAATATTGAAGAATCTCTTAAAGACCTCCATTTCCGCGTGGAGAATGTCGAGTCTAAGTGTATTGAGTCTGAAGCAATAAAAAATAGCTTAGCTGATTTACAAAGGCGTTGTGATACCTTGGAACGTAGCAACCTAGCAGCTGATGCCATCCTCAAAGGAGTTCCGCAACTACAAGAAGAAAACTTGAAGTCGATTTTCCACCATTTGTGCCACACTATCAACTGTAAACCCCCCGTATTGAAGGCTATTTTCCGTTCTAAACGAAGTGATAATACCAATGATCCCCCAATCATTCTCAAATTCGCAACAGCTCAAGAAAGAAACAGCGTCTTAAAATCTCTTGCGGAGCATCGCAAAAGTGAGGGAAAGCAGCTTTCTCTTCATGATGTTGGTTTTGACTCCAATAAAAATATTTATTTGAATGAGAGCTTGACAAGCAGAAATCACTCAATTCTGCAAAAAGCGGTTCACATGAAGCGACGCAAGCAACTTTTTTCTACATTCACGCGCTCTGGAGCTGTTTGGGTTAGAGTGAGGAAGAATGAGAATGCCATCAATGTTGACGACTATGGAATTTTGGACGAATTCATTACGGCGAGAAATTTAAATAGTGCTGATGATAACAGTGAAGAAGTTTAACTTTATGCAGCAAACGTACAATAGTATGCACTCAGTTTACACATTATTTCTCTTTTCTTCTTTTATTATTTCTCTTATCTTTTACTATCAGTCTCTAACATATTATATTAATTTCAAAAGATTTACGTCACTATTCTTGGCATTTGTTTCGCACGTAATAATTTTCGTAGGTGTGTTTCTTAATTTATTACTTTTTTACAGAAATGAATGGTAATTCTCGCTCAAGGGGTGGAAGTTACTTGGATGATTCAAGAACATTGCTTAACATTCTCTGCAAACATAAAGATGGTATTAACTTATGTCACCTAAATTCACAAAGCATCAAAAACAAAATTGATGATTTGCGGCAAATTTTTGACGATAGCATGGTGGATATTCTATGTCTTTCGGAAACTTGGTTAAAACCTGAAATATGTACAGATATGTTCAGGTTGCATAATTTTAGACTTATTCGGGCAGATAGGCAAAACAAAATAGGTGGAGGTGTTGCCATCTATATAAAAAATCGCTACAGGTTTCATATTGTCAAAATGTCTTCTGCAGAAGACCTAATTGAGTACATTTTCCTAGAGGTAAATTTTGGTCATAAAAAGCTATTAGTTGGTTGTATATATATGGCTCCTAATGTGGTAAACTATACTTTAATACGGGATCTACTTGAGGACTTAGTTCTATTGCATACGGACATTGTAATTTGTGGAGATTTAAACATAAACATATTGGATAACAGGAACAAACCCTTTTTAGATATGGTTGAGTCGTTCAAGTTATGTTTTGCGAACTATAGTCGCCCAACTCACTTCATGCCTAATAAAATTCCTTCACTGCTGGACCTTATTTTCATATCAGATCATAATTTAATAACGCACTACGACCAGCTGTTAGCACCTGCTTTCTCTCATCACGATATGCTGTTCTTAAACTTACATGTATATCTGCCAAATATGGAAGAACAATGTAAGATCTAATATATTTATAAAAATATCTGCTTGGATCACTTATTTTATGATTGTCAAAATTTAAATTGGTTACCTATTTATACAACAAGTGATGTCAGCAAGCAAATAGAAATCTTTAATGAAAATATTCTGTATCTTTTCAATAAACATGTGCCTGTTAGGATAAGTCAATCTAAAAGGAGAACTTTACCTTGGTTTACACAAGAAGTAATCGATCTCATCAAACAGCGTGATATTTTATATGCAAGATGGAGAAGATACAGGTGTTCTGCAATTCACAATGAATTTAAATTAACACGCAATGCTGTGACATCTCTTATTCGTAGAAACAAGCAGACTTTCTATCAGAATAAATTTTCGACCTGCGATTCTAGTTCCAAGTTTTGGAAAAATGTTCGTCAAGTTGGACTAGGTAAACAGTCTGTGCCAATCGATGTGAACCTAAATGAATTGAATGCCAAGTTTATTCAACCTCCCTCATTAACAACAAGTTCATTTAATGAATTGGAAATTAGAACTGACCTCACAGGTTCGCTTTCACTTTCAGGCTTAGATGAAATATATGTAGGTCTATCAATATTAAAAATAAAATCAAAAGCGGTTGGTTCCGACAATATCCATCCTGATTTCGTCAAAGTACTTCTTCCCGCCATACTACATCATATCACACATATATTCAATACCATTATTACAACCTCAACTTTTCCCGAAGGCTGGAAGACCGCAAAAGTTATACCTTTACCTAAAGTGTCAACATCCAATGGAACAGAATATCGTCCTATAGCAATACTACCATTTTTAAGCAAAGTCTTTGAAGCGATTGTAAGCAACCAAATAAAAAATTTTCTTAATAGTAAAAAGCTACTTACTGAATACCAGTCTGGTTTTCGGGAGAAACACAGTTGCACTACGGCTCTCCTAAAGGTTTGTGACGATATACGTGCTGGTTTGGATAGTGACATGTCAGGACTAATTGTTTTTCTTGACTTTTCCAAGGCTTTCGACTCTGTCAATCATTGCTTATTAGTCAAGAAACTTAAAGAAAAATTTATTTTTGGAAATTCTTTATGTAACCTTCTATCATCATATCTCTTTAATCGGTCGCAATATGTTATTAACAATAATGAATGTTCATCTAAACTAAAAGTTCCGTTGGGTGTACCACAAGGTTCTATACTTGGTCCGCTATTATTCACATGTTTCATAAACGACATAGGAGGCCACATAACGTCTAAGTATCACATATACGCGGATGATGTGCAGCTATATACTCTCTTTCCTAATAGTCACAAAACTCTTGCCTTTAGCAAAATTAATCATGTACTAAGTCAAGTACTTCTTTGGTCGGAAGAAAATAAGCTTAGCCTCAATCCGAGAAAAACTAAGGCGCTAATAATTAATAGAAGTAAAACCAAAGAAAATTATCCAATGCTGTATCTTAATGGCTTACCAGTGGAAACTGTATCAAATTTTAAAAATCTAGGAATTTACTTTAGTGAAACCTTCAGCTGGAATGTCCACATTAATAAAATAGTGTCAAAAGTTTACGGTGCTCTTCGCGGCCTAAGTCCCACTGCAAAATATCTTCCGCAGCACGTTAAATTGAAGCTTGTGAAATCATTCATTTTACCTATTATGCTATATGGATGTGAGATTTTTTCATGCATTGATAGTGGCTCAATGAGACGTATCACTGTTGCTTATAACAGTTGTGCAAGATATATCTTCAATGTTAGCCGACACGTGCATATTTCAGAGTTTTCCAAGCAGATTGCTGGTTCTTCTTTAATGAGTTTATTTAAGTATAAAACTATTGCAACATTAAATAAAATAATTACCACTAAAGAGCCTAAATATCTATTTGAAAAATTCAACTTTGCTAGAAGTCTGGTCTGGTCACCTCTCGTCAGTTCTTCGTTTATTCATCTAAACTTTGGAATCTTCTACCCCCTGATATTAGACAAACAAGAAACACGAACACCTTTAAGTTAAAAGTTTTTCAGTTTTATGCCGAGGGTCACTGACGTTATCTTTTGAACTCCTAAATCTTCTCTTTATCTTTTTATTTTTTTTTCCTATTTTCATAATTTAATCTTAACTTAAATTTTTATTGTTATCTTATTTTTTGTAATTTCTTATTTCACCACACTTTCATGGTTTTATTAATTTTTTTTTTTTTTTTTTTTTTTTTTTTTAATTTTTTAGTTTTTTAATTTAGCTTTAAGTATAATGTAATGATTAATTTTCAAATGGTTAAACGATACATTGTAAAATAACTTGTGTATAACAAAAAGATTGACTCTTAAATGCACAAAGAATGAATGGTTAAATAAATAAATAAATAAAAGCAATTTCTCAAGCGATTCGCATGAAATTCGGAATGTAGGCCTAAGATGTGACTATAAGATTTCTTCCTATGAAAATTCTGGAATATAATCATTATTGTCTGGAATTTCTGGAACAAAGCAATTTCTCAAGCGATTCGCATGAAATTCGGAATGTAGGACTAAGATGCGACTATAATATTTCTTCCTACGTATATTCTGGAATATGATCATTATTGTCTGGACTAAGATGCGACTATAATATTTCTTCCTATGGATATTCTGGAATATGATCATTATTGTCTGGAATATCTGGAGCAAAGCAATATTTCAAGCGAATCGCATGAAATTCGGAATGTAGGACTAAGATGCGACTATAAGATTTCTTTCTACGGAAATTCTGGAATATGATCATTGTCTGGAATTTCTGGAGCAAAGCAATTTTTCAAGCGATTCGCATGAAATTCGGAATGTAGGCCTAAGATGTGACTATAAGATTTCTTCCTATGGAAATTCTGGAATATAATCATTATTATCTGGAATTTCTGGAACAAAGCAATTTCTCAAGCGATTCGCATGAAATTCGGAATGTAGGACTAAGATGCGACTATAATATTTCTTTCTAAGGATATTCTGGAATATGATCATTATTGTCTGGACTAAGATGCGACTATAATATTTCTTCCTACGAATATTCTGGAATATGATCATTATTGCCTGGAATATCTGGAGCAAAGCAATATTTCAAGCGATTCGCATGAAATTCGGAATGTAGGACTAATATGCGACTATAAGATTTCTTCCTACGCAAATTCTGGAATATGATCATTATTGTCTGGAATTTCTGGAGCAAAGCAATTTTTCAAGCGATTCGCATGAAATTCGGAATGTAGGACTAAGATGCTACTATAAGACTTCTTCCTATGGAAATTCTGGAATATAATCTATATTGTCTGGAATTTCTGGAACAAAGCAATTTCTCAAGCGATTCGCATGAAATTCGGAATGTAGGACTAAGATGCTACTATAAGACTTCATCCTATGGAAATTCTGGAATATAATCTATATTGTCTGGAATTTCTGGAACAAAGCAATTTTTCAAGCGATTCGCATGAAATTCGGAATGTAGGCCTAAGATGTGATTATAAGATTTCTTCCTACGGATATTCTGGAATATAATCATTATTGTCTGGACTAAGATGCGACTATAATATTTCTTCCTACGGATATTCTGGAATATGATCATTATTGTCTGGTATATCTGGAGCAAAACAATTTCTCAAGCGATTCGCATGAAATTCGGAATGTAGGCTAAGATGTGATTATAAGATTTCTTCCTATGGAAATTCTGGAATATAATCATTATTGTCTGGAATATCTGGAGCAAAGCAATTTTCCAAGCGATTCGCATGAAATTTGGATTGTAGGACTAAGATGCTACTATAAGACTTCTTCCTATGGAAATTCTGGAATATAATCTATATTGTCTGGAATTTCTGGAACAAAGCAATTTCTCAAGCGATTCGCATGAAATTCGGAATGTAGGACTAAGATGTGACTATAAGAGATCTTCCTATGAAAATTCTGGAATATAATCATTATTGTCTGGAATTTCTGGAACAAAGCAATTTCTCAAGCGATTCGCCTGAAATTCGGAATGTAGGACTAAGATGTGATTATAATATTTCTTCCTACGGATATTCTAGAATATGATCATTATTGTCTGGACTAAGATGCGACTATAAGATTTCTTTCTACGGAAATTCTGGAATATGATCATTGTCTGGAATTTCTGGAGCAAAGCAATTTTTCAAGCGATTCGCATGAAATTCGGAATGTAGGCTTAAGATGTGATTATACGATTTCTTCCTACGGATATTCTGGAATATAATCATTATTGTCTGGACTAAGATGCGACTATAATATTTCTTCCTACGTATATTCTGGAATATGATCATTATTGTCTGGAATATCTGGAGCAAAACAATTTCTCAAGCGATTCGCATGAAATTCGGAATGTAGGCTAAGATGTGATTATAAGATTTCTTCCTATGGAAATTCTGGAATATAATCATTATTGTCTGGAATATCTGAAGCAAAGCAATTTTTCAAGCGATTCGCATGAACTTCGGATTGTAGGACTAAGATGCTACTATAAGACTTCTTCCTATGGAAATTCTGGAATATAATCTATATTGTCTGGAATTTCTGGAACAAAGCAATTTCTCAAGCGATTCGCATGAAATTCGGAATGTAGGACTAAGATGCGACTATAATATTTCTTCCTACGTATATTCTGGAATATGATCATTATTGTCTGGACTAAGATGCGACTATAATATTTCTTCCTATGGATATTCTGGAATATGATCATTATTGTCTGGAATATCTGGAGCAAAGCAATATTTCAAGCGAATCGCATGAAATTCGGAATGTAGGACTAAGATGCGACTATAATATTTCTTTCTACGGAAATTCTGGAATATGACCATTGTCTGGAATTTCTGGAGCAAAGCAATTTTTCAAGCGATTCGCATGAAATTCGGAATGTAGGCCTAAGATGTGACTATAAGATTTCTTCCTATGGAAATTCTGGAATATAATCATTATTATCTGGAATTTCTGGAACAAAGCAATTTCTCAAGCGATTCGCATGAAATTCGGAATGTAGGACTAAGATGCGACTATAATATTTCTTTCTAAGGATATTCTGGAATATGATCATTATTGTCTGGACTAAGATGCGACTATAATATTTCTTCCTACGAATATTCTGGAATATGATCATTATTGTCTGGAATATCTGGAGCAAAGCAATATTTCAAGCGATTCGCATGAAATTCGGAATGTAGGACTAAGATGCGACTATAAGATTTCTTCCTATGGAAATTCTGGAATATAATCATTATTGTCTGGAATTTCAGGAACAAAGCAATTTCGCAAGCGATTCGCATGAAATTCGGAATGTAGGACTAAGATGCTACTATAAGACTTCTTCCTATGGAAATTCTGGAATATAATCATTATTGTCTGGAATTTCTGGAACAAAGCAATTTCTCAAGCGATTCGCATGAAATTCGGAATGTAGGACTAAGATGCGACTATAAGATTTCTTCCTATGGAAATTCTGGAATATAATCATTATTGTCTGGAATTTCTGGAACAAAGCAATTTCTCAAGCGATTCGCATGAAATTCGGAATGTAGGACTAAGATGTGACTATAAGATTTCTTCCTATGAAAATTCTAGAATATAATCATTATTGTCTGGAATTTCTGGAACAAAGCAATTTCTCAAGCGATTCGCATGAAATTCGGAATGTAGGACTAAGATGCTACTATAAGACTTCATCCTATGGAAATTCTGGAATATAATCTATATTGTCTGGAATTTCTGGAACAAAGCAATTTTTCAAGCGATTCGCATGAAATTCGGAATGTAGGCCTAAGATGTGATTATACGATTTCTTCCTACGGATATTCTGGAATATAATCATTATTGTCTGGACTAAGATGCGACTATAATATTTCTTCCTACGTATATTCTGGAATATGATCGTTATTGTCTGGAATATCTGGAGCAAAACAATTTCTCAAGCGATTCGCATGAAATTCGGAATGTAGGCTAAGATGTGATTATAAGATTTCTTCCTATGGAAATTCTGGAATATAATCATTATTGTCTGGAATATCTGGAGCAAAGCAATTTTTCAAGCGATTCGCATGAAATTCGGAATGTAGGACTAAGATGTGACTATAAGATTTCTTCCTATGAAAATTCTGGAATATAATCATTATTGTCTGGAATTTCTGGAACAAAGCATCATTATTCCCAGATGTCAGCGTGAGTGGACGTATTTTCAATTTCTCTCCAAGTAATTGTTCGGTCCTGTTTTAATTAATATTAAAGTTGATTGTGTTGTGCGTTTCGACGGGTTTTAAGTCACAAATTTAAAAATCTTTGGTTTTGAAATCATAACTTTCATAAATTCAGACAAGTTAAAAAAAAAGAACCTTGAATTCCTTGTGCTAAAGTTTAATATTTTAAATTTGCTGTTACTGTTCAGTTTCTTTCTCGCGAATATGTCTTCAAACACATCTCTTGACACAAACACGAGCGGAGTACACACCCGCTCTAAGAAATCAGCGAGTGTATCAACCGTTACATCACAAAAACATATCAGCACTCCGTCATCAAGAAGTGGTGTAGCTGGTCAAACAACGAAGGTTTTCACACCCAGCGAGGTTTTGTACAAAAATGCATCTGCTGTCTCAGGTCAATCCAACGCTCTCACTCTCAGTCAGTTCGAAGAACGCTTGACTAAACACACCGATGCTATTATGAACCGGGTTTCTGCCGAAATGAGCACTCTGCGTGCAGATCTATTGAATCAAATTACACTCTTCGAGCAGAATTGGACAAGCAGTTTTCATAATATTGAAGAATCTCTTAAAGACCTCCATTTCCGCGTGGAGAATGTCGAGTCTAAGTGTATTGAGTCTGAAGCAATAAAAAATAGCTTAGCTGATTTACAAAGGCGTTGTGATACCTTGGAACGTAGCAACCTAGCAGCTGATGCCATCCTCAAAGGAGTTCCGCAACTACAAGAAGAAAACTTGAAGTCGATTTTCCACCATTTGTGCCACACTATCAACTGTAAACCCCCCGTATTGAAGGCTATTTTCCGTTCTAAACGAAGTGATAATACCAATGATCCCCCAATCATTCTCAAATTCGCAACAGCTCAAGAAAGAAACAGCGTCTTAAAATCTCTTGCGGAGCATCGCAAAAGTGAGGGAAAGCAGCTTTCTCTTCATGATGTTGGTTTTGACTCCAATAAAAATATTTATTTGAATGAGAGCTTGACAAGCAGAAATCACTCAATTCTGCAAAAAGCGGTTCACATGAAGCGACGCAAGCAACTTTTTTCTACATTCACGCGCTCTGGAGCTGTTTGGGTTAGAGTGAGGAAGAATGAGAATGCCATCAATGTTGACGACTATGGAATTTTGGACGAATTCATTACGGCGAGAAATTTAAATAGTGCTGATGATAACAGTGAAGAAGTTTAACTTTATGCAGCAAACGTACAATAGTATGCACTCAGTTTACACATTATTTCTCTTTTCTTCTTTTATTATTTCTCTTATCTTTTACTATCAGTCTCTAACATATTATATTAATTTCAAAAGATTTACGTCACTATTCTTGGCATTTGTTTCGCACGTAATAATTTTCGTAGGTGTGTTTCTTAATTTATTACTTTTTTACAGAAATGAATGGTAATTCTCGCTCAAGGGGTGGAAGTTACTTGGATGATTCAAGAACATTGCTTAACATTCTCTGCAAACATAAAGATGGTATTAACTTATGTCACCTAAATTCACAAAGCATCAAAAACAAAATTGATGATTTGCGGCAAATTTTTGACGATAGCATGGTGGATATTCTATGTCTTTCGGAAACTTGGTTAAAACCTGAAATATGTACAGATATGTTCAGGTTGCATAATTTTAGACTTATTCGGGCAGATAGGCAAAACAAAATAGGTGGAGGTGTTGCCATCTATATAAAAAATCGCTACAGGTTTCATATTGTCAAAATGTCTTCTGCAGAAGACCTAATTGAGTACATTTTCCTAGAGGTAAATTTTGGTCATAAAAAGCTATTAGTTGGTTGTATATATATGGCTCCTAATGTGGTAAACTATACTTTAATACGGGATCTACTTGAGGACTTAGTTCTATTGCATACGGACATTGTAATTTGTGGAGATTTAAACATAAACATATTGGATAACAGGAACAAACCCTTTTTAGATATGGTTGAGTCGTTCAAGTTATGTTTTGCGAACTATAGTCGCCCAACTCACTTCATGCCTAATAAAATTCCTTCACTGCTGGACCTTATTTTCATATCAGATCATAATTTAATAACGCACTACGACCAGCTGTTAGCACCTGCTTTCTCTCATCACGATATGCTGTTCTTAAACTTACATGTATATCTGCCAAATATGGAAGAACAATGTAAGATCCAATATATTTATAAAAATATCTGCTTGGATCACTTATTTTATGATTGTCAAAATTTAAATTGGTTACCTATTTATACAACAAGTGATGTCAGCAAGCAAATAGAAATCTTTAATGAAAATATTCTGTATCTTTTCAATAAACATGTGCCTGTTAGGATAAGTCAATCTAAAAGGAGAACTTTACCTTGGTTTACACAAGAAGTAATCGATCTCATCAAACAGCGTGATATTTTATATGCAAGATGGAGAAGATACAGGTGTTCTGCAATTCACAATGAATTTAAATTAACACGCAATGCTGTGACATCTCTTATTCGTAGAAACAAGCAGACTTTCTATCAGAATAAATTTTCGACCTGCGATTCTAGTTCCAAGTTTTGGAAAAATGTTCGTCAAGTTGGACTAGGTAAACAGTCTGTGCCAATCGATGTGAACCTAAATGAATTGAATGCCAAGTTTATTCAACCTCCCTCATTAACAACAAGTTCATTTAATGAATTGGAAATTAGAACTGACCTCACAGGTTCGCTTTCACTTTCAGGCTTAGATGAAATATATGTAGGTCTATCAATATTAAAAATAAAATCAAAAGCGGTTGGTTCCGACAATATCCATCCTGATTTCGTCAAAGTACTTCTTCCCGCCATACTACATCATATCACACATATATTCAATACCATTATTACAACCTCAACTTTTCCCGAAGGCTGGAAGACCGCAAAAGTTATACCTTTACCTAAAGTGTCAACATCCAATGGAACAGAATATCGTCCTATAGCAATACTACCATTTTTAAGCAAAGTCTTTGAAGCGATTGTAAGCAACCAAATAAAAAATTTTCTTAATAGTAAAAAGCTACTTACTGAATACCAGTCTGGTTTTCGGGAGAAACACAGTTGCACTACGGCTCTCCTAAAGGTTTGTGACGATATACGTGCTGGTTTGGATAGTGACATGTCAGGACTAATTGTTTTTCTTGACTTTTCCAAGGCTTTCGACTCTGTCAATCATTGCTTATTAGTCAAGAAACTTAAAGAAAAATTTATTTTTGGAAATTCTTTATGTAACCTTCTATCATCATATCTCTTTAATCGGTCGCAATATGTTATTAACAATAATGAATGTTCATCTAAACTAAAAGTTCCGTTGGGTGTACCACAAGGTTCTATACTTGGTCCGCTATTATTCACATGTTTCATAAACGACATAGGAGGCCACATAACGTCTAAGTATCACATATACGCGGATGATGTGCAGCTATATACTCTCTTTCCTAATAGTCACAAAACTCTTGCCTTTAGCAAAATTAATCATGTACTAAGTCAAGTACTTCTTTGGTCGGAAGAAAATAAGCTTAGCCTCAATCCGAGAAAAACTAAGGCGCTAATAATTAATAGAAGTAAAACCAAAGAAAATTATCCAATGCTGTATCTTAATGGCTTACCAGTGGAAACTGTATCAAATTTTAAAAATCTAGGAATTTACTTTAGTGAAACCTTCAGCTGGAATGTCCACATTAATAAAATAGTGTCAAAAGTTTACGGTGCTCTTCGCGGCCTAAGTCCCACTGCAAAATATCTTCCGCAGCACGTTAAATTGAAGCTTGTGAAATCATTCATTTTACCTATTATGCTATATGGATGTGAGATTTTTTCATGCATTGATAGTGGCTCAATGAGACGTATCACTGTTGCTTATAACAGTTGTGCAAGATATATCTTCAATGTTAGCCGACACGTGCATATTTCAGAGTTTTCCAAGCAGATTGCTGGTTCTTCTTTAATGAGTTTATTTAAGTATAAAACTATTGCAACATTAAATAAAATAATTACCACTAAAGAGCCTAAATATCTATTTGAAAAATTCAACTTTGCTAGAAGTCTGGTCTGGTCACCTCTCGTCAGTTCTTCGTTTATTCATCTAAACTTTGGAATCTTCTACCCCCTGATATTAGACAAACAAGAAACACGAACACCTTTAAGTTAAAAGTTTTTCAGTTTTATGCCGAGGGTCACTGACGTTATCTTTTGAACTCCTAAATCTTCTCTTTATCTTTTTATTTTTTTTTTCCTATTTTCATAATTTAATCTTAACTTAAATTTTTATTGTTATCTTATTTTTTGTAATTTCTTATTTCACCACACTTTCATGGTTTTATTAATTTTTTTTTTTTTTTTTTTTTTTTTTTTTTTAATTTTTTAGTTTTTTAATTTAGCTTTAAGTATAATGTAATGATTAATTTTCAAATGGTTAAACGATACATTGTAAAATAACTTGTGTATAACAAAAAGATTGACTCTTAAATGCACAAAGAATGAATGGTTAAATAAATAAATAAATAAAAGCAATTTCTCAAGCGATTCGCATGAAATTCGGAATGTAGGCCTAAGATGTGACTATAAGATTTCTTCCTATGAAAATTCTGGAATATAATCATTATTGTCTGGAATTTCTGGAACAAAGCAATTTCTCAAGCGATTCGCATGAAATTCGGAATGTAGGACTAAGATGCGACTATAATATTTCTTCCTACGTATATTCTGGAATATGATCATTATTGTCTGGACTAAGATGCGACTATAATATTTCTTCCTATGGATATTCTGGAATATGATCATTATTGTCTGGAATATCTGGAGCAAAGCAATATTTCAAGCGAATCGCATGAAATTCGGAATGTAGGACTAAGATGCGACTATAAGATTTCTTTCTACGGAAATTCTGGAATATGATCATTGTCTGGAATTTCTGGAGCAAAGCAATTTTTCAAGCGATTCGCATGAAATTCGGAATGTAGGCCTAAGATGTGACTATAAGATTTCTTCCTATGGAAATTCTGGAATATAATCATTATTATCTGGAATTTCTGGAACAAAGCAATTTCTCAAGCGATTCGCATGAAATTCGGAATGTAGGACTAAGATGCGACTATAATATTTCTTTCTAAGGATATTCTGGAATATGATCATTATTGTCTGGACTAAGATGCGACTATAATATTTCTTCCTACGAATATTCTGGAATATGATCATTATTGCCTGGAATATCTGGAGCAAAGCAATATTTCAAGCGATTCGCATGAAATTCGGAATGTAGGACTAATATGCGACTATAAGATTTCTTCCTACGCAAATTCTGGAATATGATCATTATTGTCTGGAATTTCTGGAGCAAAGCAATTTTTCAAGCGATTCGCATGAAATTCGGAATGTAGGACTAAGATGCTACTATAAGACTTCTTCCTATGGAAATTCTGGAATATAATCTATATTGTCTGGAATTTCTGGAACAAAGCAATTTCTCAAGCGATTCGCATGAAATTCGGAATGTAGGACTAAGATGCTACTATAAGACTTCATCCTATGGAAATTCTGGAATATAATCTATATTGTCTGGAATTTCTGGAACAAAGCAATTTTTCAAGCGATTCGCATGAAATTCGGAATGTAGGCCTAAGATGTGATTATAAGATTTCTTCCTACGGATATTCTGGAATATAATCATTATTGTCTGGACTAAGATGCGACTATAATATTTCTTCCTACGGATATTCTGGAATATGATCATTATTGTCTGGTATATCTGGAGCAAAACAATTTCTCAAGCGATTCGCATGAAATTCGGAATGTAGGCTAAGATGTGATTATAAGATTTCTTCCTATGGAAATTCTGGAATATAATCATTATTGTCTGGAATATCTGGAGCAAAGCAATTTTCCAAGCGATTCGCATGAAATTTGGATTGTAGGACTAAGATGCTACTATAAGACTTCTTCCTATGGAAATTCTGGAATATAATCTATATTGTCTGGAATTTCTGGAACAAAGCAATTTCTCAAGCGATTCGCATGAAATTCGGAATGTAGGACTAAGATGTGACTATAAGAGATCTTCCTATGAAAATTCTGGAATATAATCATTATTGTCTGGAATTTCTGGAACAAAGCAATTTCTCAAGCGATTCGCCTGAAATTCGGAATGTAGGACTAAGATGTGATTATAATATTTCTTCCTACGGATATTCTAGAATATGATCATTATTGTCTGGACTATGATGCGACTATAAGATTTCTTTCTACGGAAATTCTGGAATATGATCATTGTCTGGAATTTCTGGAGCAAAGCAATTTTTCAAGCGATTCGCATGAAATTCGGAATGTAGGCCTAAGATGTGACTATAAGATTTCTTCCTATGGAAATTCTGGAATATAATCATTATTGTCTGGAATTTCTGGAACAAAGCAATTCGCATGAAATTCGGAATGTAGGACTAAGATGTGACTTTAAGATTTCTTCCTATGAAAATTCTGGAATATAATCATTATTGTCTGGAATTTCTGGAACAAAGCAATTTCTCAAGCGATTCGCATGAAATTCGGAATGTAGGCCTAAGATGTGACTATAAGATTTCTTCCTATGGAAATTCTGGAATATAATCATTATTATCTGGAATTTCTGGAAGAAAGCAATTTCTCAAGCGATTCGCATGAAATTCGGAATGTAGGACTAAGATGTGACTATAAGATTTCTTCCTATGAAAATTCTGGAATATAATCATTATTGTCTGGAATTTCTGGAACAAAGCAATTTCTCAAGCGATTCGCATGAAATTCGGAATGTAGGACTAAGATGCGACTATAATATTTCTTCCTACGTATATTCTGGAATATGATCATTATTGTCTGGACTAAGATGCGACTATAATATTTCTTCCTATGGATATTCTGGAATATGATCATTATTGTCTGGAACATCTGGAGCAAAGCAATATTTCAAGCGAATCGCATGAAATTCGGAATGTAGGACTAAGATGCGACTATAAGATTTCTTTCTACGGAAATTCTGGAATATGATCATTGTCTGGAATTTCTGGAGCAAAGCAATTTTTCAAGCGATTCGCATGAAATTCGGAATGTAGGCCTAAGATGTGACTATAAGATTTCTTCCTATGGAAATTCTGGAATATAATCGTTATTGTCTGGAATATCTTCATATGGAAATTCTGGAATATAATCATTATTGTCTGGAATTTCTGGAACAAAGCAATTTCTCAAGCGATTCGCATGAAATTCGGAATGTAGGACTAAGATGTGACTATAAGATTTCTTCCTATGAAAATTCTGGAATATAATCATTATTGTCTGGAATTTCTGGAACAAAGCAATTTCTCAAGCGATTCGCATGAAATTCGGAATGTAGGACTAAGATGCGACTATAATATTTCTTTCTAAGGATATTCTGGAATATGATCATTATTGTCTGGACTAAGATGCGACTATAATATTTCTTCCTACGAATATTCTGGAATATGATCATTATTGTCTGGAATATATGGAGCAAAGCAATATTTCAAGCGATTCGCATGAAATTCGGAATGTAGGACTAAGATGCGACTATTAGATTTCTTCCTATGGAAATTCTGGAATATAATCATTATTGTCTGAAATTTCTGGAACATAGCAATTTCTCAAGCAATTCGCATGAATTCGGAATGTAGGACTAAGATGTGACTATAAGAGATCTTCCTATGGAAATTCTGTAATATAATCATTATTGTCTGGAATTTCTGGAACAAAGCAATTTCTCAAGCGATTCGCATGAAATTCGGAATGTAGGACTAAGATGTGACTATAAGATTTCTTCCTATGGAACTTCTGGAATATGATCATCATGGGCTGGCATTTTGGGAACTAAGTAATTTCTCAAGCCATTCGAATGAAATTGGGAATGTAGGACTAAGATGCGACTATAATATTTCTTTCTAAGGATATTCTGGAATATGATCATTATTGTCTGGACTAAGATGCGACTATAATATTTCTTCCTACGGATATTCTGGAATATGATCATTATTGTCTGGAATATCTGGAGCAAAACAATTTCTCAAGCGATTCGCATTATATTCGGAATGTAGGACTAATATGCGACTATAAGATTTCATCCTACGGAAATTCTGGAATATGATCATTATTGTCTGGAATTTCTGGAGCAAAGCAATTTTTCAAGCGATTCGCATGAAATTCGGAATGTAGGACTAAGATGCTACTATAAGACTTCTTCCTATGGAAATTCTGGAATATAATCTATATTATCTGGAATTTCTGGAACAAAGCAATTTCTCAAGCGATTCGCATGAAATTCGGAATGTAGGACTAAGATGCGACTATAAGATTTCTTCCTATGGAAATTCTGGAATATAATCATTATTGTCTGGAATTTCTGGAACAAAGCAATTTCTCAAGCAATTCGCATGAATTCGGAATGTAGGACTAAGATGTGACTATAAGAGATCTTCCTATGAAAATTCTGGAATATAATCATTATTGTCTGGAATTTCTGGAACAAAGCAATTTCTCAAGCGATTCGCCTGAAATTCGGAATGTAGGACTAAGATGTGACTATAAGATTTCTTCCTATGGAACTTCTGGAATATGATCATCATGGGCTGGCATTTTGGGAACTAAGTAATTTCTCAAGCCATTCGCATGAAATTGGGAATGTAGGACTAAGATGCGACTATAATATTTCTTTCTAAGGATATTCTGGAATATGATCATTATTGTCTGGACTAAGATGCGACTATAATATTTCTTCCTACGAATATTCTGGAATATGATCATTATTGTCTGGAATATCTGGAGCAAAGCAATATTTCAAGCGATTCGCATTATATTCGGAATGTAGGACTAATATGCGACTATAAGATTTCATCCTACGGAAATTCTGGAATTTGATCATTATTGTCTGGAATTTCTGGAGCAAAGCAATTTTTCAAGCGATTCGCATGAAATTCGGAATGTAGGACTAAGATGCTACTATAAGACTTCTTCCTATGGAAATTCTGGAATATAATCTATATTGTCTGGAATTTCTGGAACAAAGCAATTTCTCAAGCGATTCGCATGAAATTCGGAATGTAAGACTAAGATGCGACTATAAGATTTCTTCCTATGGAAATTCTGGAATATAATCATTATTGTCTGGAATTTCTGGAACAAAGCAATTTCTCAAGCGATTCGAATGAAATTCGGAATGTAGGCCTAAGATGTGATTATAAGATTTCTTCCTACGGATATTCTGGAATATAATCATTATTGTCTGGACTAAGATGCGACTATAATATTTCTTCCTACGGATATTCTGGAATATGATCATTATTGTCTGGAATATCTGGAGCAAAACAATTTCTCAAGCGATTCGCATGAAATTCGGAATGTAGGCTAAGATGCGACTATAATATTTCTTCCTACGGATATTCTGGAATATGATCATTATTGTCTGGAATATCTGGAGCAAAACAATTTCTCAAGCGATTCGCATTATATTCGGAATGTAGGACTAATATGCGACTATAAGATTTCATCCTACGGAAATTCTGGAATATGATCATTATTGTCTGGAATTTCTGGAGCAAAGCAATTTTTCAAGCGATTTGCATGAAATTCGGAATGTAGGACTAAGATGCTACTATAAGACTTCTTCCTATGGAAATTCTGGAATATAATCTATATTATCTGGAATTTCTGGAACAAAGCAATTTCTCAAGCGATTCGCATGAAATTCGGAATGTAAGACTAAGATGTGACTATAAGATTTCTTCCTATGGAACTTCTGGAATATGATCATCATGGGCTGGCATTTTGGGAACTAAGTAATTTCTCAAGCCATTCGAATGAAATTGGGAATGTAGGACTAAGATGCGACTATAATATTTCTTTCTAAGGATATTCTGGAATATGATCATTATTGTCTGGACTAAGATGCGACTATAATATTTCTTCCTACGGATATTCTGGAATATGATCATTATTGTCTGGAATATCTGGAGCAAAAGAATTTCTCAAGCGATTCGCATTATATTCGGAATGTAGGACTAATATGCGACTATAAGATTTCATCCTACGGAAATTCTGGAATATGATCATTATTGTCTGGAATTTCTGGAGCAAAGCAATTTTTCAAGCGATTCGCATGAAATTCGGAATGTAGGACTAAGATGCTACTATAAGACTTCTTCCTATGGAAATTCTGGAATATAATCTATATTATCTGGAATTTCTGGAACAAAGCAATTTCTCAAGCGATTCGCATGAAATTCGGAATGTAGGACTAAGATGCGACTATAAGATTTCTTCCTATGGAAATTCTGGAATATAATCATTATTGTCTGGAATTTCTGGAACAAAGCAATTTCTCAAGCAATTCGCATGAATTCGGAATGTAGACCTAAGATGTGACTATAAGAGATCTTCCTATGAAAATTCTGGAATATAATCATTATTGTCTGGAATTTCTGGAACAAAGCAATTTCTCAAGCGATTCGCCTGAAATTCGGAATGTAGGACTAAGATGTGACTATAAGATTTCTTCCTATGGAACTTCTGGAATATGATCATCATGGGCTGGCATTTTGGGAACTAAGTAATTTCTCAAGCCATTCGCATGAAATTGGGAATGTAGGACTAAGATGCGACTATAATATTTCTTCCTACGAATATTCTGGAATATGATCATTATTGTCTGGAATATCTGGAGCAAAGCAATATTTCAAGCGATTCGCATTATATTCGGAATGTAGGACTAATATGCGACTATAAGATTTCATCCTACGGAAATTCTGGAATTTGATCATTATTGTCTGGAATTTCTGGAGCAAAGCAATTTTTCAAGCGATTCGCATGAAATTCGGAATGTAGGACTAAGATGCTACTATAAGACTTCTTCCTATGGAAATTCTGGAATATAATCTATGTTGTCTGGAATTTCTGGAACAAAGCAATTTCTCAAGCGATTCGCATGAAATTCGGAATGTAAGACTAAGATGCGACTATAAGATTTCTTCCTATGGAAATTCTGGAATATAATCATTATTGTCTGGAATTTCTGGAACAAAGCAATTTCTCAAGCGATTCGAATGAAATTCGGAATGTAGGCCTAAGATGTGATTATAAGATTTCTTCCTACGGATATTCTGGAATATAATCATTATTGTCTGGACTAAGATGCGACTATAATATTTCTTCCTACGGATATTCTGGAATATGATCATTATTGTCTGGAATATCTGGAGCAAAACAATTTCTCAAGCGATTCGCATGAAATTCGGAATGTAGGCTAAGATGCGACTATAATATTTCTTCCTACGAATATTCTGGAATATGATCATTATTGTCTGGAATATCTGGAGCAAAGCAATATTTCAAGCGATTCGCATTATATTCGGAATGTAGGACTAATATGCGACTATAAGATTTCATCCTACGGAAATTCTGGAATATGATCATTATTGTCTGGAATTTCTGGAGCAAAGCAATTTTTCAAGCGATTCGCATGAAATTCGGAATGTAGGACTAAGATGCTACTATAAGACTTCTTCCTATGGAAATTCTGGAATATAATCTATATTGTCTGGAATTTCTGGAACAGAGCAATTTCTCAAGCGATTCGCATGAAATTCGGAATGTAGGACTAAGATGCGACTATAAGATTTCTTCCTATGGAAATTCTGGAATATAATCATTATTGTCTGGAATTTCTGGAACAAAGCAATTTCTCAAGCGATTCGAATGAAATTCGGAATGTAGGCCTAAGATGTGATTATAAGATTTCTTCCTACGGATATTCTGGAATATGATCATTATTGTCTGGACTAAGATGCGACTATAATATTTCTTCCTACGGATATTCTGGAATATGATCATTATTGTCTGGAATATCTGGAGCAAAACAATTTCTCAAGCGATTCGCATGAAATTCGGAATGTAGGCTAAGATGTGATTATAAGATTTCTTTCTATGGAAATTCTGGAATATAATCATTATTGTCTGGAATATCTGGAGCAAAGCAATTTTTCAAGCGATTCGCATGAAATTCGGATTGTAGGACTAAGATGCTACTATAAGACTTCTTCCTATGGAAATTCTGGAATATAATCTATATTGTCTGGAATTTCTGGAACAAAGCAATTTTTCAAGCGATTCGCATTAAATTCGGAATGCAGGACTAACATGCGACTATAAGATTTCTTCCTACGGAACTTCTGAAATATGATTGTTATGGTCTGGAATTTTTTGAGGAAAACAATTTCTCAAGCGATTCGCATGAAATTCCGAATTTAGGACTAAGATGTGACTATAAGATTTCTTCCTATGGAACTTCTGGAATATGATCATCATGGGCTGGCATTTTGGGAACTAAGTAATTTCTCAAGCCATTCGCATAAAATTGGGAATGTAGGACTAAGAAGCGACTATAATATTTCTTCCTACGGATATTCTGGAATATGATCATTATTGTCTGGAATATCTGGAGCAAAGCAATTTTTCAAGCGATTCGCATGAAATTCGGAATGTAGGACTAAGATGCGACTATAAGATTTCTTCCAATGGAAATTCTGGAATATAATCATTATTGTCTGGAATTTCGGGAGCAAAGTAATTTTTCAAGCGATTCGCATGAAATTCGGAATGTAGGACTAAGATGCGACTATAAGATTTCTTCCTATGGAAATTCTGGAATATAATCATTATTGTCTGGAATTTCTGGAACAAAGCAATTTCTCAAGCGATTCGCATGAAATTCGGAATGTAGGACTAAGATGTGACTATAAGATTTCTTCCAATGGAAATTCTGGAATATAATCATTATTGTCTGAAATTTCTGGAACAAAGCAATTTCTCAAGCGACTCGTGTCTTTTAATTTAATCGTAATATTGGCCACAACGGCAAAGATCTTCACTCCAACCGTGCGTAAAGATTACACGCACTCATTTTTTATTTACTGTGTTTGTGCAGTGATATGCAATATGCACCCACCTCACAATAATTTTGTTATGAACATTTAGATCAACTTACAAATTATTTATTCTGTTGTATTTGATGTGATTGATGATGATGTATGTGATTTGAATAACATTCCATCAAGCTGATAGCTTGAGCAGAACGAAACAAACATATGCAGTAGTAGGCTGCGGTAAAGAATTCATCCGCTGCGTAGTTTATGCTGCATGTTGGTCAAAAATTCACTTTTCAGCAAATGTTGGTCAAAAATACTTTTCAGCAAATGCAGTAAAGAAAAATCGGCGGCGCAGTTTACGCAGCCATTTTAAATTCCATGCAAATAGCAAAATGTAAAAGTCAAATTGTCGCCCTACAAGCAGTTTAAAATGCCGCAATTTCCTGCATACAGACTGCCTGCCATTTTTTTGTGTATCACAAGTTGCGCAGCTACTTAATTCTTTACCGCAGCCGTTGTAATGGTATATTCTCTGTTCATTTTCTATCGGTGCTCTGCTCTGTTCGTTCTATCACCATTGCATAAAATGATACAGTGCTCTCGTGTAGGTCGTCTTACAAAAAAAAATATTACTTTAAGTTACAAAAAAAGAGGCATGTAACAATGAAAACCTGCAAGCTTCCTTGCAACTATTTCCTTTTCTTTTCGCTTATCTTATCCTTACTCATGTTTACAGAGTAAATAACTCTTCGATCAATTACAGAAGGGAGAGAACCATGCAAAACAAATTTAATGATGAACAATTGGCCTGCATGCTTCAAAGCGATATTCTTAGCATACCATTTCGATGCTTTTGTTAGTGCTGCTCACTTCTTTTCTCTTCAAAATTAATTTAAAACTACTCAAATTTTTTATGAGTTGAAACCAAAAGCTGCATTTCTCTGATTGGGCAGTGATATACAACATCCAATAATTATGCAATATGCAGCCACTTCACAGTTAGTGGTTATGAACATTAAAATTCGCTTATAAATAATTTATATATAATGTGATGTGATGATGATGTATGTGATGAGCTACGGTGCAAGTCGTAGCACTGTCATATTTTTTTATAATACTAAAGAAAACAGTTTTAGACCTATCTTTGGACGTACCGATCAATTCAAATATTCCTTCTTAAGCCGCTCAAAAACTTTGTGGAATGAATCTGTATTTCCGCATGTGTATGATATTCAGTCATTTAATATACATGTGATTATGGCTTGGCAAAGTTTATATTGAAATTACCGTGCAATATAATTAGTATTTTACCCCAATTGTTTTTGGCCAATAAAGCTGCACACTCTGAAATATACTCGTATGCCGTCTAAACGTCACTATAGACCATGTAAGCCCGTAAACCAACCAACCTTCTCTATAGAAGTAGTAGTGAATTTAATTATTGAAAATATAAAAAGTATTTTTAAAAATTATTTTTATTTGAAAACCTACGACTGATGTGTTTCAAGTCTACTTAAGTTCTGCCTTGAATACAATTCAAGTTCTTATTTATATAGATTCTGTTTTACATATTTCTTAGTCATAATACATTAACGTCTTTCCTTTGTTCTCTTTGTTGTCTGCCTGAATTGCGCGTTGGCTTCGATGTTGTTTATTTGAGTCATCATTCCTTTGTTGTCTGCTTGAATTGCGCGTTGGCTTCGAAGTCGTTTATTTGAGTCATCATTCCTTTGTTGTCTGCAGTCATCATCGAGCGCTCAACACGAGCACACGCAGATCACGCATCATATCGTCTAGCTACCTGCTACCGATTAAAAAAAAAAAACAAAAGCGAGCATTTCGCTACCTACTACTTTTTATTTTTTTATTATTTCACTAATTATTTTTTAATTTCAGGAATATTTTTCTTTTCCAGTTATTAGAATTTATTTTCAGAAAAGGTTTTCCTTCAATCAGCCCTATAACATGGGGAAAAAAGCAAAAAGGAAGGAAAAAGTCAACGAGGTCTTATCCTTAATTAAGGAACAAGTCACCAACCATGGTGGGGATTTCCTGTTGTCATTGTACCGAAGGCTGGATGAAGTGAACCAGCTGTGTGATTCAGCGACTTCAGAGGAGGAAACAATGAGCGTTGTCGAGGAATCGGATACTGAAGCGTCCGAAGCCAGTAGCGGCGGAGAGGACAATTTTAGCGACGAAGATAGTCGCAAAGATCGATCATCTCCCGAAACCATGCCAGTAAAGGCAAAAAGAAGAAGATTGTCTGCTAGTTCCAGGCCTTCCTCACCACCAACTTCATCTCCGGCTGCAGTAGCCAATGATGTCAGGATTGCGCCAAAACCAGTTGTTGTCGAGCATACAACAAAAACAAAAGAGGTGCAACGTAGAACGGTGCAGTCATCCCAACCAACCGCTCAAGGAAACATAAGCACTCAGAGTACTGGTCCAACAACTAAACCATTTGCTATGCCACCAATTGTCTGCTTCAGACTGAACGTCGCTGAACTCTCAAAGTTCACGAAGAGTGCCAATATTAGTTGCAGAATTCGCAACATCAATAGCAGCAAATCGGTCGTTACGGCCATGAACAAAGACGGCCACCAGCGAATTCGGTCTTTCCTACAGTCGGGAAAGACTGAATTCAACACCTATACAACTAAGGAGGACAGGAAAGAATTGTTGGTCCTTAAAGGTATTCACCACTCCTTTGACACTGAGGATGTCAAGGAAGCGTTGACGGCAGAGGGTGTCCCTGTAGTGGAGGTCAAACCCTTCAAATCACAGAGGAACGACAGGAAATTTAACCATTTCATTGTAGAGCTTGAGAAGAACTGCGATAAGGCAGCAGTATGCTCAAAAACCCTCCTGATGAACCAGCTGGTGCATTGGGAAAAGCTAAAACCAGCAGGCATTACCCAATGCAAAAATTGCCAAAAGTTTGGACATGTCGCAAGCAATTGCGGTATGAAATATAGATGTGTTAAGTGCAAGGACGAGCACTTACCTGGACAATGCCCGAGAAACGCTGACAACAATAAAGACGACAACGTTTTCTGCACAAATTGTCAAAAAACTGGACATCCTGCAAACTATCGGGGATGTCCTAAATATAAAGAAAAAATGGCGGAAAAAGTAAAAACCGCCCAAAAGAAGATTGAGCAGCATAAGTTTGCCCAGAAATCTGCTGCAAAAGCGATAGTGAAAGGAGTTAGCTTTGCTAGTATAGCTGCTATGGGTAATGCTAGCAAGCCAGCAACTAGCAACAAACCACCACCAACCATCCAAGAAAGCAGTAAACCAGTGAAGAAGCAAGCTTTAAAAACGGCTCCATCTACTGAAAAAACTAATATTTTTGACGACACTGAAAGGTTATTCGGCGCAGACCTTTTCACAATTTTGCAGAAGGCAAGAAAAGTCGTGCCTGCTAATTATAGCAGCCTTGATGACAGGTCCAAAACAACCGTTTTGGGTCGACTTATTTGGGAATTATGTTCACAATAAGCAGGATAAGTATATTCTCATATAATGTGAACTCCATTTATTCTTTAGCAAGGCGTATCACACTTAAATTATTTATCAAAACTAATAAACCTGACATTCTTCTTTTACAGGAAACAAACCTCACAGGGAGAAACCCGTTCAGTCCAGACGGATACAATATCCACAGGGTCGACAAAAGTAGTGGACGCTCTGGGACGGCGGTCCTTATCAAGGACACTATGGCAGGCGAGAAGGTAGAAATCAGTGGGCTGCGTAGCATGGAAGCAACAGCTGTCAGCATCAAAGTCAACGAGGTTGAGACCTTGCTGGTGATATCTGTATACAATCACTGTAACGCAACGAGGGAAGACATCCAACGGGATCTGCAAACTGTGTGCGGCATCTCCTCTAGGCACACATACTGTGTGGTTGGAGGGGACTTTAACGCTAGACACATCCGATGGCAAGATGAAGTGTGCAACAGTCAAGGAAAGGCTATTGCAGATTGGCTGGATTCAAATCCTCATCAGCATACCATGGCTGTAGTTTCTCAGCTCCGGAAGACGTACCCTCGGACACCGTCAACTCTGGATTTCTTTCTGGCAACTACAAATTTTATTAATATCCTTCCAGAATTAACAAATTATTCATGTTTGGCGCACGATAGCGACTCGGATCATATGGCCATAGAGCTTCGAGTGAGGTTGAATCAGCGAATTTTGAAAGTCACACCAACATCTGAACTACACATCAACTTCAGGAAAGTAAACTGGGACCGGTTTAGATCTGAAGTTGAAGCTGATTTAACAATGCCAGCAGACTGCAGAAATCTGGAGAATTACGAAATTAATGATGCTATAAGAAATTTCGAGAATGCGGTAAACACAGCCATCAATCGGCAGAAAACAATACGCACCAGCAGGGATCGCTTCCAACACCTGCCTGGACATATACAGGCAATATATTCTCACAAGCAACGGCTGAGGAAGCGCCTTCAGAGGATTTTTAACAGGACTCTTAATACAGTCAATGACGAATACCAGTCTGTACTTTCGCAACTGCGTTGTACAGTGAACATGCTTCGTCAAGCACTACGGAAGTACCAGGAAGATGACCTGACCAAACGACTCCAGAACATCAAACCAGGTCATGATGCTTTTAAGAAGCTGAACGCTCTGGTCGGAAAGCGTATTTCCATTCCAGAGAGTATCACGTTTGGAGATCAAGTAGCATCCAGTCCTGTTGAAAAAGCCGAAGCCTTTGCCTGCCATTTTGAAAGGAGTTTTACGGACCGACCACCAACGCATCTTCCAGGTTTTTTGGAAGAGGTGGAAAGTCTTGTGGAAGACGTCACTTCTGCAAGTAATCCTGTAGTGCGGTTTAGTGAAGAAAACCCCGCTAGAGCGCCCGTAGACGTTGAAATGTTTACCAAAACAGCTATAGTCAGTGATTTAATAATGAGTGGAAACTCAAAAAAATCATCGGGCATTGACGGGATTTCTAACTTTTTGCTTAAAAAGTTACCGGGTATGGCAATCTTGATGTTAACCATCATTTTCAACAATTGCCTTAACAATGGTTACTTTCCAGACAACTGGAAGGTGGCCAAAGTAGTACCAGTACCCAAAAAAAAACTGACCGCTCAAGCGTAACTGGTTACCGTCCAATAGCTTTACTGTGTTGTATCAGTAAGGTATTCGAGTCTTTGATCCGTAAAAAGATCAATACATTTTGTTCGGAAAGAGGCCTTATTCCTTCCTTTCAATTCGGTTTCCGTGAGAAGCACTCTACGATGCACCCTCTGCTGAAACTTCACAGTAACGTCACTCGAGGACTGAACGTTAAAAGCAGTACAGTAGCCTGTTTGCTAGACATCGAAAAAGCCTTCGATAGTGTATGGATCAACGGGCTACTGTTCAAACTTATAAGATTTGGCTTCCCCAATTATATTGTAAAAATAATTAAAAATTTTCTCTTTCACAGGGTTTTTTTTGTACAGATTTTTGGCGACTCATCCACTAGGAAAGGGATTAAAGCCGGAGTTCCCCAAGGTTCCAGACTTGGCCCAGTCCTTTTCAACATCTACACGGCGGATCAACCCACCAATACAGCCGGAACAAGCAGCATGCTTTACGCGGATGACTCGATCACGTATGCCGTTTCTCTCTCTCCTGAGATAGCTGCCCGAAGAGTGGAGGAACACCTCCGAAATCTTTGGGACTACTACCTCAAGTGGGGGTTGAAGATAAATGCAAACAAAACGGAACTCATCTGCTTCCGAGTGCCAGGGAGAAAAAATTTTGTGAGCCGGTGCAGAGGATTAAAAATCACCCTTCCAGACAACACAGTTATAAATACCCATTTAGAGACGAAGTACCTGCGAATAAACTTCACCGAGAGGCTCAAGTTTAATGCCCACATCGATAAAACGTTGAAAAAGGCTAATTACGCCCTTCATTTGGTGCACCCGCTTCTACGAAGGCGAAACGGACTGTCAAACAACACCAGGCTGCTCATCTACAAGCAGCTCATCAGGCCAGTGATACCCTATGGCTATCCCATATGGTTCACCGTCTCACCAACAACGATGAAGAAGATCTCCCTATTTGAAAGGAAGGTACTTAGGATCTGTACAGGACTCTGGAGGGTGCCAAACAGCTATAAGTTTGTCTCGAGTGCAAGGCTTTACGACGCGGCAGGTCTGCTGCCCATAACCGACCACTTGTTCCGAATGGCAAAGAAATTCGTTAATGGGTTGGAAACACATCCAAGTCCGGAGATGCAAGGACTGAGAATCGAAGAAATCAAGCCAAGCCACCGCTATATAAACATCAGAGGATTCACAGATGCTAGATTTGACGACATCTTTAATAATCAAGACGTCTCCTTCTACGAGAAGGCCAGCAATCAACATTACAGAGGCTGAAGATCGCCCTGTTTATACCCCCTTAAATATTATTCTTCATTTTTATTTTATTTTAAAATTTATCGTTTAAAATTAAATTGCTTTAAAAATAAACATGTAGTAGATTAAGTAGTAAAAAATATTGTTTAATAATAAGCAATACAAAAAAAAGACAATGTAAATACGTCGGGCCCCTATTGTTGAGCCGACACTTAATAATAATAGTTATAAGTTTAGTTTTTAAGTCAAAATTGTATAATATCTAAATGTTTAATAAAATATCTTAATCTTAATCTAAAAACCTTTGTTGTCTGCTTGAATTGCGCGTTGGCTTCGAAGTCGTTTATTTGAGTCATCATTCCTTTGTTCTCTTTGTTGTATGTCTGTGGTTGAATATGATATCATGCTGATCTTGCTTTGTTGTATGTGGGAGTTCTGGTGCATATATAACTCCCCCCCCCTCTTGAATCATCCATCTGGTGAAATATACTGATGGTAGATTCACGGCTATATTGTTGTTTGGTCTGTTATTTCTCTTTTTCATATATATATATAATATTATTATTATAATAGTTACAATGATTATAGTCGTAATACTAAAGGTTAGTTGTTGAGGAGACACCTCTATGTATTTTAATATTTTAATATTTTCAATAGGTTTGAAATCCACGATTTCGATATCTTTATTGTTTTCATAATTAAAATTTAATGTAGGAATTATTAAATCTCCTTTATATTCTTTCCTATTAAAGGATTTATTGTTTAAATATATTTTACATTCTTTAAACTTTATTAAATAATTGCCATTTAGGCTGTAATTATTTTTATTACAATTTTGTGTAAGATTAATTTGTTTAACATTTTTTAGAATCAAATATTCTCCTAATTCTTTTACAATGGTTTCATTCAGATTCTTTATTTTACAAAAGTTTGGGTCATTTCTTAAGATTATATTATTAATACATTCATCATTTATTTCTGTTAAATCCTTTGTTTCTGTACTCGGATAGTATAAACTATTGTTTAATCTATATACTTCGTTAGTTATTAGATTTATTGTTTTATTTTTTATTGGGAAATCCTGTAGGTAATATTTATAATAGGGTTCTTTTGTGAACTGTGGTATAGAAATTATTATTAAAATATTTTCGTTGTATATGGCTAAATGCATTTTTAAATGTTCTAAAGTTTCAAATGTTAAATTATATTCCTGAATTTCTTCCAATGTGAAGATATTATGAGTTAAAACGCCTGTTCGTGCGTTAAGCACTACATCTTCAATTAGTTCGATGTTATGTTTTACTTCTTTTATTTGGTCATTAAATTCTAATTCTATTCTTAAGTCATTGATATCATTTTTCTGATTTTTAAGTTCGTTTATTGTAGTTGTACCTATGTTAACTATCTCTGTTAACTTTTTAAACTGTTCATTGAATTGTTCATTAATCTTTACTTGTTGGTTATTATTATTTAATAATTGTTTATTATTTGTTTCATATTCTTTTAATTTATTTTCAATTTCTTGACGATCATCATCGTCCATTGTTCCGTACAGGAATTTCATGCCTGAACCTATTAGGTTAATTAGTCCTCTTTTTACAATTTTATGAGGGATTATTGTGTTTATTTTGTTTTCTAATTTTGTGAGCTCACTGAGTTGTTTGTAACTTTTATTAGGAATTTGTCTATACTGAGTTTTTAGTTCGTTCACTATTTGGTCATATTTAGTTAGATTGATAATGTGTAAAATGTTAGAGTAATCTTTAATCAGATGTACTGGTCTTGATTCTATTAATACAAATTCTAATAGGGTTAGGGGTGTCATTTTTATTGTTGCTATTGTCACCTGGGATATTTATTAATTTCGTATATTTTTTTCTTTTTCTAAACTGGTCTTTATGTAGCGTTTGTTTGTTGATCCGGGGTTGTATTAGTATTTTATTTCCACTTGTTTTTAGCACTTTTACTTTTATATGTTTTGTCTTTAATTTGTCAATTCCTATGGGATTACAATTCGTAAATTCTGGATTTATTTCACAGTTGTTTCTACCTTTATTGATTTTAAATGTATTTTTGATTTTTACTTTTTCTATTCTTTCATAAATTTTTATTGGATTCACTTTACCGAAATGTACATCGTTGGGTTTCTCTTATGTAGTTAGATGTATTGTCCGATTGTAGACTTCTACTGATCGCGCTAAATTGTCGACTAAATTGTTTTTTTCTCTTTCAAGGAGTCTAAGGTTCTCGTTTAGAGTACTATGGAATCGTTCTATGTCTGAGTTTCCTGTGTGTCGATAAGGTGTAGTGGTATGAGTGAGTATTTCGTTTTCTGTGAGATATTTGGTTATCGTCGGAGAACCAAATGTTGTATCATTGTCTATTGTTAAGAGTTTTGGTTTGGTCATATAACTAAAGATTTTTATCATAGCATTTAGAACATCTAATTGATTCTTGGATTCTGTTTTCTCCACTGCCACAAATTTTGAAAACTTGTCTATACAAGTTATAATGGTTTTATTTTTTTGTACGATATATAAATCCATGTGGTAATGTATGTGTGGACCTTGAGGTGTGGGGGTTTTTTCGTATGGGAGTTTGATTGGGTTTCGTTCAATTTTGAAGTTGCAAATTTCACAATTATTAATTATTTTATTGATTAATTCTCTCAGATTTGGTGTATAGAATTTTCTAATTATTTCTAAATAGGTTTTTTCTATGCCTATGTGATTATGTGATTTGTGTACTTTTAATATTTCGTCTTCCGTTCTTGGAGGGTATAAATTTATTAAATTTGTCATTGTTCTAAATAGCTTTTGTCTGTTGTGGTGTTTTTAAGAAGAGTTCGTCTTCTGTCTCGTATCTTTTTAGAGATATCTCATCGTTATTAAAAAATATAGAATTTGTAATGTTTGTGTCACACTCTGATATTATGAATTCAAAGTCTTTTTCTGTAAAGTCTCTTCGAGTGATAGTAATTAATCTTTTTCCTTTGTATGGGAATGTAATTTTGTCTGAATCAATGTCTGTCTTTTTTATTATGATTTATCTCTTAAACATGTTTAACGGTTTATCAGTTATAGAAATTAAATCTGTCTTATCAGATTCTACTGAATGTTGAGTAGAGACTAGGTCTTCTTCTAATGCATTTATTTGATCTATTTTAATTCTTGAAAGGGCGTCTGCCACTTTGTTTTCTTTTCCTTGGATATATTCGATATTGAAATCGAATTCTTCTAATTTTATTTTCCATCGTTGGAGTTTTGAGTTGGGTTCTTTTAAATTATGGAGCCATACGAGAGGTCTATGGTCCGTAAGTATTTTAAATCTTCTACCGTAAAGGTAGTGGCGGAATTGTTTGGTTGCCCAGACAATTGCAAGTAATTCTTTCTCTATTGTAGAGTAGTTGCATTCATGTTTATTGAGTGTGCGTGAAGCAAAAGAAAGTGGTCCGTGGGACTGGCTTAATACAGCGCCAATAGCGAAATTGCTAGCGTCTGTTGTTAATAGGAATTCTTTATTAAAATCTGGATGTTTGTTTATCAAGGTATCTGTCATTATTATTTTTAGTTTGTCGAATGCTTCGATATATTTTTCATTATTTAGATCAATATTAGTATCTTTTTTCAAATAGAGAGTCATTGGTTTGATTATTTTTGCATAATCTTGAATGAATTTGCGGTAATAACCGGTCAATCCGAGAAATGATTGTATTTCTTTTACAGTTTTAGGTATGGGGAAATCTTTTATAGTTTGTATTTTTGAAGGATTGGGTTTTATGCCTTCTGGCGTGATGATATGTCCTAAAAATTCTTATTCCTTTTTTAGGAAATCGCATTTGTTCAATGAGATTTTTAAATTAACTTTACGAAGTCTCCTAAGACTTCATCCATCATTCGTTGAAACGTAGCGGGTGCATTTCTTAACCCGAAAGGCATACGTATCCATTCATAATGGCCTGATAATGTGGAAAAGGCCGTCTTTTCACGGTCTTCTGGGTTAATTTCTATTTGATAGAAACCCTTGGTTAAATCTAACGTAGAGAAATAGTTTGCTCTACCCATTTTATCTAATATGTCCTCGATGAGAGGAATAGGGAATTTATCTTCTTTCGTAATTTGATTTAATTTACGATAGTCAATGACAATTCGCCATTCTTTGTTTCCCATTTTGTCTTCTTTTTTGGGAACGACCCAAATTGGAGCATTATATGGTGAAGTGGAATGTTTAATTATTTTTTGATCTAAAAGTTCCTGAATTTGTTTATTGACTTCGTTTTTGTGAACTTCAGGATATCTATATATCCTTGTAAATATTGGGGAAGTATCAGTTACTGGAAGTTTGTGTTTCACATGTGAAGTGAAGGATAGATCATCTCCTTTGTGAAAGAAGACATCTGAATATTCCTTAAGTGTTTTAAATAATATGCTTTTTTCTTCTGTATTTATATGGTTTGTATTTTTTTCTTCGAATTCGTCGAATATTGAGTCATATGGCGTTAAGCCATTTAGGTGATGAATTTCCATGGCATATTCTTGCTCATCGGTTTCATCAAAAAATATGGGAATCTTTATGTCGTTTAATTCAAGTGTTTTTGTTTTATAGTCAATTTTTCCATTATTTGTCATTAAAATATTATTTCCTATTAATCCATTATAATTTTCACTAAAGCTCATGATTTGAAATGTGCAATCTGTTTTAGCTGGTAGTGCGAATTTTTCTTTAGGGAAGGTTGCTTCTTCTGTTACTGTGACAGGATTTCCTACTGTATTGATTTGTAAAGGAGTATTTCTTTTTAAAATGTATTTTGGAGGTGTATCTTTTTTATTGATGATACTGATTGTTGCTCCAGTATCTATGAGCATTCTAATACATTTTCCGTTTTTTTCTATCCTGAGATAGGGAAGTCCTGATTTGTTTCCGAGGCCTGTGCCCGAAAATTTGTATCATGTTCTTGGTTAATTTTTATTTCGTTTGATCCCACAGGATTGTTCTTTTCGTTTTTATAATATTCATTGCTATGGTTTTTTCTCGTGTAGTTCATTTGTCGAGGCGCAATTCGCCGTAGTTGGCTACTTCCAGGATCTACATCCATGGGTTGTGGCCTTTGATTATTATAATTGTTATTATAGTTCCTATTATTATTAAAATTATTTTGAGGTCTGAAATTATTGTTATTCTGATTGTTGTTATAATGGTTAAACGGGGGTCTGAACGTTTGTTGTGGTCTAAAATTATTATTATTAAAGTTATTTCTAAATAGTCCCTGATTTTGAAAGTTTGGTCTAAGACCTTGTTGTTGAGGATAATAAATTCTTGGTTGAAAGTTTTTATTTTGGGTATTTTGGGGTTTTTGTATCCTTTCTTCGAGAGGACTTGAATTGACGAATCCTGCTTGTGTGAGCTCGTAGAGAGCTTGTTGTAAGCTTGTTGGCTTTAAAGCATAGAGGATAGTCCTCATATGAGTTGGAACCTTTTCTTTAAAAATGTTTAAAGCAGTGAGGTTATTATTTTCTACTTCGTGTTCTTTATTTTCCTGAACGCTTTTCTGATTTAAATCACACAAGATTTTTTGGATATTATTATAGAATTCTAAAACATCACCTTTGAAGCTGGTCTGACGAAGGTCTTCGTACAGCTGGAAAGAGTTTTTAAATCCTCCAAAATTGTTTACTAGCATTTGCTTTATGTCCTGCCATTTTTGCAGGTGAGAATGAATCTCAATACAACGTTTTGCCTTGCCGATAAATTTAGATTTGAGAATGTTAATACACATTCTCTGCGATTGTGCATTGTATTCTAGCAATGTAGGGATGATATCATCTACGTTTGTTAAGAATGTGTAGAGGTCTTCTGGACGACCATCGAATGTATGCAATTTTTCAATATATTTTAATGGGTCAAGCGTTAAATTTTTCTTTGGTGTCTCGTCTACTTGACCGAGTTGACCAATGTTATCTGGGTTTAGACTTATGTTTGTTTTATTGTTAGAAATCTGTTCACAATTTTCACTTTTGAAACTTAAATTATTACTGCCTTTTCAAAAATATTACTACCAGGATTATTTGTTTTATTTTTGGAAATTTGTTCACAATATTCACTTTTATTACTTAAATTATTACTACCCAAAATCTTGTTAAAAATATTACTGTTAAGATTATTATTTTCTAAATTAAATTCTTCTTTATTAATATATAACTCTTTAATGTTATCTCTGTTCTTATTCTTACGTAATTCTTCAGGAATCGGCTGATTCCTAATGTTGTATAATTGAAGGTCCTCTTCTGATGAACTGTTTTCTTCGTTTGTAAATCTGGTCTTTGCCTCCTGTAACTTCTTCTTTCTGAATTTCTTGATCATTAAGACTCGGAAGCTGTCTTTTCTTCTTTAGTAATTTTGTTGAAAGTATAGCAGATACTTTTTTAGTTTCTTCAAATGTTAATTTATTTATTTCCTTCTTTGTTGGTAATGGGTAAACCAGTAGCCAGTTTTGCCATTCAACAATCAATTTTCCTCTACGGAATTTTATAGCATTACCATATGCGTTGGATTGAGCTATTAATTGATCCTCTCGATTATTTCACTGAATTGATAATTCACTGAATTTATTTTAAAGTGTTTTTATTTCCGTCGATTTTTGTACGTTTTTATTTCACTTTAAAGTTTGTTTAGCGATACAGAATTTTATAGTTATTACTTCAAACTGTAGTTAATTTTAGAAACTTTTGTTTGAAAAAGTAAATTCACTATTTAAAAACGGAACGTTGGTTTTTTACTTGGATAGCACAAATATAGTGACTATCCTACCGACTGCGCAAATTTAATTATTGAAAATACAAAAAGTATTTTTAAAAATTATTTTTATTTGAAAACCTACGCGTGATGTGTTTTAAGTCTACTTAAGTTCTGCCTTGAATACAATTCAAGTTATTATTTATATAGATTCTGTTTTACATATTTCTTAGTCATAATACATTAACGTCTTTCCTTTGTTCTCTTTGTTGTCTGCCTGAATTGCGCGTTGGCTTCGAAGTTGTTTATTTGAGTCATCATTCCTTTGTTGTCTGCTTGAATTGCGCGTTGGCTTCGAAGTCGTTTATTTGAGTCATCATTCCTTTGTTCTCTTTGTTGTATGTCTGTGGTTGAATATGATATCATGCTGATCTTGCTTTGTTGTATGTGGGAGTTCTGGTGCATATATAACTAGTGTAGTATAGTCTCTGTTCATTACTAATTGAATTGAATTAAAAGGTTTAAACTCGGAAATTATTTTATAACTACATTAACTGGAAAACTAGATATACACTTTAATTTAAGATAAATGTACAACATAAAAATTAAATAAATTTAAATAAAAAAAAAAAGAAATAAACAGTGCATTGTCAGTAAATGTTTGTAACCTTTGTCACGCTCAAAGTCCTCGCGGCCGTGTAGACGACACAGCCTACTCTGCTCTTTTTTTACACATACGCAATAAGTACAACTTGTGCAAAATTAAAATTTATACTTCACTTATAGCACAGCATGCACCACTTTTTTTTGAACAACGAAGAAATATGCTATGTATAAAATCTCGACGAAATTAACCGTTATTTGGATTTTACATAATTTATTTGGTAACAAAAAAATTGGCTAATTTAGCTACTTCTAATTGCTTAATTTAAGAGAGATTGGTTGTGTGAGCAAATCTTCGTATATGATTGATATGTTTGTAAAAAACAAATAATATTTTAGCTAAATGTTAAGCACATTAGTAAATATACCCAACTTTTTATTTATTCTTAAACAGCAATTCAAAAATAGTTCGATCACCAATTTTGATTTGCTGTAGTTTAGTAACGGGTGTTTTTTTAAGAGGTTGCCGATTTTTTTTTTGAATAAAACACATATAAAATTATGAAATGACCAAACTTTTTTTTTATTTGGTAGATAATTTTTTGGCATTTAACATTTAAACACAATTTCTTGCATATGGCTACCACGACTATTTTTCACAAATGTCATTCTGGAGGTCCAATTTTCCAGCACTTTTTCAAGCATTTGAGGGCGTATGTCAGCAATGACACGTTGAATATTGGTTTCCAAAGCGTCAATCGATTGAGGTTTATCCACATAAACCAATGACTTCACGTATCCCCACAAAAAGTAATCGAGTGGCGTCAAATCGCACGAACGCGGAGGCCAATTCACCGGACCATTTCTCGAAATAATGTTGTCGTTGAAAGTTTCTTTCAATAAGTCGATTGTTTCACGTGCTGTATGGCAAGTGGCACCATCTTGTTGAAACCACATTTCATCCATATCCATATCTTCAAGATTTGACAACAAAAACTCATTTAACATGGTTCTGTATCGATTTCCATTCACGGTAACGCGTCGTCCTTCCTCATTTTTAAAGAAATATGGACCGATGATCCCACCAGCCCATAGACCGCACCAAACAGTACATTTATCAGGATGCATTGGTAATTCTTGAACGGCGTGTGGATTATCTTTGCTCCAAATGCGACAATTTTGTTTGTTGACGTATCCATTTAACAAAAAATGCGCCTCATCACTGAAGAGAATTTTACGGTAAAAAAATGGATCTTCGTTCAATTGATTTAACGACCAATCACTGAATTCACGGCGCAAACGATGGTCGTGTGGCTTTAATTCTTGCACCAATTGAATTTTGTATGGCACCAAACCCAAATCTTTACGTAAAATTTTCCATAAAGTCGATGGACAAAGTCCAATTTGCTGAGCACGACGACGAATCGATAAATTGTCGTTTTCTTCGACACTGGCCTCAACGACAGCAATATTTTCTTCTGTACGAACTCTTCTCATTCTTGTCGGTGGCTTGGCATCCAAAAGAGTGAATGTAGACCGAAATTTGGTAATTACGTTCTTTATGGTGGTCTCTGACGGACGATTATGTGCACCATAAAATTCACGAAGTGCTCTATAAACATTTTTAATTGAACACTGATTTTGAAAATAAATTTCCACGATTTGAAAACGTTGTTCTGGAGTTAACCTATTCATAATGATTTGCCAAACAATACTGAGTAGAAATGCCACTTTGAGCTGTCAAAACAACTGTCATAAAATAAAACGACATCTATCGGAAAAACAAACCTCCTAAAAAAACACCCTTTATTATTAGCAAAAGAATTTGGTAAAAACTCCATTTATTGTTTTTTTTTTTTTTTTTTTGTGTACAAACGAATCAGTAACGTTTCACTGTTGAGTGGTTGGTTCGTAGAAATTTTTCTTATTGTTGTTATTTTTAATATTTTAAATTTTTTTTATATTCTTATCTTATTTTACGTAAATTTTCATCATCTTGACGGGTTCAGTATTTTTACTTTGTAAAATGAACTCTTATTTTGAAATTCATTTCACAAATATTCGCAGCATTAAAAGTAATTTCAACTCGATCGTAGCACATCTTAACGCGAATAATCCTGCGGTTCTAAGTTTATGTGAAACGCAGGCCTCTTATATGGGTACCTTAAATGATTTTCATTGCCCGGGGTATTCTCGTGTCGACCGTTTGGTTCCACATCGTGGAATTTATATACGAGATGACATCAGTTTTAGTGTACCTAAATTTAATATTCAAAACTGTAATCCCGTGTTCAATGCGATATGAATTGAAATTGTAATTTCAAACCATTCGATGTTTATTTGTTCCCTTTATCGTAGTCCTAATTTGTCACCTGATGACACTAATATTGAGTTTAATTACTTATCGGAAACTATAGACAAGATTTATCAATCCTCACCAACATCAGAATTGGTAGTCTTGGGCGATTTTAATGTCCACAATGATTCATGGTTGACCATTCGAATGGTAGAGATCGATCTGGTGAAACCGCAGAAATATTTTCAAATATTAATCTTCTCACCCAACTCATTGATAAGCCAACTAGGTATCTGCTCCATTAGGTCTTTCTGACCATGCTTTGGTAGTAGCCAAATTTTCAATAACACCAGCCCAGCCTCGTAAAAGGCTAATCTGGCACTATAAAAATGCTAACTGGAAGCTCCTGAACCAATTTTATAGCTCATTTGATTGGTCAACCTGCTTTTCCAGCAATAATGCTGATGAAGCATCACAACTTATCACGTCACCATAAGGAATGAAAAATTGCATTCCTTGTTCATTTAAAAAGAAAAATACTCATAATAATAAATGGCTTAACGAACATTGCCGGTCAGCAGTCGCGTATAAAAAAGCAGCCCATTTGGACTACGTTAATTGAAAGAAAACCTTGTAAAGTTTCGAATAGCTGATGATGATGATATGGGGGTAAATCAATGGCACTGCGACCCTTGTGGATCTATTGCGCCCCCCCTAGACTAGCGCTGTAGGGACGGTGCCTGCCCAACCCTAGAGCACTCCATCCATACCAATGGCCTTTAGGAACCTAATGATATGGAGAGGTTCTAATGAATGACGTGCAGGCTCGGAGAATGCGTGAGTTCCCAGCTGGCCCCTCCTCTGGGGGATCGTTGCACCGCAGTCGTTGAGAAGATGCCATGGGGTTTCCTCCGCTTCTCCACATAGCCTGCAGCTGTCATCCTCTTCTACTTTAATTTTCTTTAGGTGTCCCTTCAGCCTGCAATGCCCTGTTAGGAACCCCGTAATGATTCTAACATTACTCCTACTTAGTCCCATTATTGATCGGGACCTCTTTGGGTTATAGCCACCCAACATTTCTTTCGCTTGTCGTAGACCTGGGAGTTCCTCCCATCTTAATAAAGCGGTTTCTTTACTTATATTACGTAATTCTTCACGCATAATACGGTACCCAATTCCACAAAAGGGTTCCGGCCCTACAAGCGGAGTCTCTGCCCCTTTGTTTGCGAGCTTGTCCGCTTGTTCGTTACCTTCTATACCGATGTGTCCCGGCACCCAGTACAACTTTACTTTGTTGTTTTCACCAAGTTTGTTTAGCCTTGTTTTGCATTCTTCCACCAGTCTAGACGTGGTGTGGACTGCATCTAAAGCTTTTAGCGCGGCTTGGCTGTCTGACATGATGGCTAGTTCCTGCCTCATGTATTTCTTATTCAGATTGAATTGAGCGCATCTTTCGATGGCGTGTACCTCTGCTTGGAAGATACTCGGATAATGGCCCATTGCTTCAGAGTACTTGGCTCGTGGCCCTATTACTCCCGCACCTGTGCCCTCCGCCTTCTTTGATCCATCCGTATACCATTTTATAGTTCCTGGGTGTATCTTGTAGTCTGTTCGGACCTGAATTCCGACTTGGTGCTTAGTTTGCCTTCATAGTTCTTTTTGAACTCCAGCTTTTGCACCATGTTGTCACATGGCATGCATGCCACAGGGGTTAGCTTGGCCAGTGAATTCATTAAGCTCCTCACTCTGCTGCCCGTGATGCAGCCAACCTTGGTCAGGCGTACTAGGGTTTCATTGGATTTGCACTCTACCACTATATGCAGCGGGAGTAGCCCAATGATTACCTCCATGCCCGCCGTTGGGCAGGTTCTCATAGCTCCTGTGATTAGGACACAAACGAGTCTTTGTACCTTCTCCAATTCTCTCCTAGTGGTGCTTAGCTTGGTTCTACCTGCCCATGCCACTGCTCCGTAGGTGATCATTGGTATAACTATCATAGTGTACATCCAGTGCATTATCTTGGGGCTTACTCCCCATGATTTGCCTGCCACCCTTCTGCACCGTTGAGCGCTCCCTTAGATTTTTTTATTACTGACTGCTGATGTTTATTCCATAGCAGTCTCTTGTCTAATATCAGACCAAGGTACTTGACCTCTTCGCTGATTGGGATCACTTCACCATTGAGGGTTATTGGTCGCATTCGCCCCAATTTCCTTCTGTTAGTGAAGGGAACCAGTGTGGTTTTGCTTGGGTTCACCTCAAGTCCCACCTCGTGGCACCATCTGCTTGTGATATTTAGTCCATTTTGAACTATGTCACATAGAACTTCCTCGAACTTCCCTCTGGCCACAATTACTATATCGTCCGCGTAACCCTGAGATACAGTTCCTGCTTCCGCTAGTCGCTGAAGTAGTCCGTCTACAAGGATGCTCCACAGTAGAGGGGAAAGTACTCCTCCTTGTGGACACCCTCTTGTTGTGTTAACCATAATGGTTTTGTCACCGACTATGGTTTCTGCTGTTCTGGTGATTAGCATCTCGCACATCCATTTACTCATTGTGCCGTCTACTGTTTTCTTCTCCAGAGCATTTCTTATCGCATCATGTGATGCGTTGTCAAACGCCCCTTCGATATCCAGGAAGGCGCATAGAGCGATTTCCTTACTGGCGAGTGAGCCCTCTATGTTTTCCGTCAGTTCTCACAGTACGGTCTCCGTAGATCTGCCCGCTCTGTATGCGTGTTGACTGGAATGCAGTGGTTCTTTTACCAGTGTAGTCGACCTTACATAGTTGTCGATAACCTTTTCGATAGTCTTTAGGACAAACGAAGTGAGGCTGATTGGTCTGTAGGACCTTGGGTGTGTGGGATCCTTCTTCCCTAATTTAGGTATAAATACCACCCGAGCCCTTCTCCAGCTTTTCGGTATATACCCGAGTGCTAGACTACTTCTGAATATTCTTAGAAGGTATGGGAGGAGATTGTCTAGCCCCATTTGCATGACTGCTGGGATTATCCCATCCACACCTGCTGATTTGAAGGGCTGGAAGCTTTTAACTGCCCACCGCATTCTTTGCTCAGTGCATATCTCCGAGGCTTTCTTCCAGTCTTCTCTACTAAATATACGATAGTATAAGTCCCTATCAGATTCGGTTCTGTTTCCCGTACTCCCCGGGAAGTGACTATTCAGGAGGAGGAGAGCTCTCTGCTCCTCGTTTTCTGTGAACTTACCTTCATGGTTTCTCTGCCCTGCAGCCGCCAACTTCCTATCGTCTACCTCCTTCCTTGCTAGTGCGGGTTCTATGCCCTTTCCCCTTACCCTTTCTAGAGGGGATCGTCCACACCTCCTGGCTGCCCCTTTGGCGGGTCAGGAGGTCCCCTCCTCTTAGATTTGGGGATTGCACCTAGCGTCACCTTGGGGACAGTGGTCGGCGGAAGATTGGGGATAGTCTCTGAACTAACCGCTGAGGGTGTCCCCAACTGCGGCGTCAGCCCTTGCTGCCTACTGGTGGAGGCTTCACCCTCGGGTTGGCGGGATAGCCCCAGCCGCGCCTTGGGGTCCCCCCCCCCCCACCACCTTTCATCAGTCTTGGGGTCATGCCCCCTCGATCGATAGCTAGAAACAGATCAAACGCTATATTGAAAAGGTCCAAAATAATATGTGACCTTAAGATTCGAGATAACATGAGAAAAATTTTGGATTCTGCTTCAAACAGTCGAAGCTTTTGGTCGTTTGCTGCATTGGTTTAAAGAAACTTTGCAGATAATACTTCGGGTATTCCTTCTTTATTTCTTAATGGTATTCATTATAGAACTAATATTGAGAAAGCTAATCTCTGCGTCTACCATTCCTTTAACTAACCAGAGCCCTCCAATTCTCTCGAATCTGGGCCCAGGTATGTCTAAAATCTATTTCCGGCGACGGGTTGTTTCAAAGATTTTAAAAGAACTTGACCCAAATAAAGCGACTGGCACCGACGGTATTCCGCCATTAGTATTGAAAAGATGTCATCATAGTTTGGCAAAACCGCTTAGCAAATTGTTTCATCTCTCAATCAAGTCGAAGTGTTTTTCCATCAATTTGGAAAATATCAAATATTCAACCCGTTCCGAAAAAAGGTGATAAATGAGCACCTACGAACTACCGTCCAATTGCTTTGTTGTCGGTTCTATCTAAGGTAATGGAATCTATCGTTAATTTCAGACTAATGAACTATCTGGATTCGAATGTTCTTTTATCCGATGTGCAGTATGGTTTTCGTAAAAATCGCTCTTCAGGTGAACTAATGACGTGCATGACTCATTGTTTGGAGCGTAGCATTGAAAACCTAGGTAGGTGAATCAAGAATTTTTCCTTAGATATTTCTAAAGCTTTTTATAGAGTATGGCATGATTGTCTTATTAATAAGATTCGTGCGCTGAACTTACACTCCTCTCTCATTACATGGATTGAGAATTATTTATGGAAGCGTAAAATAAAAGTTGTATTAAATGGTATATCTTCAGCTTCACATGGGATCAATGCTGGCGTGCCTCAAGGGTCATCCTTGTCGCCCACGCTCTTCTTGATATATATCAACGACCAGTTGTCTTCTACAACATGTGATATCAATTCATTTGCTGATGATACAACACTATCGGCTTCCAAGTAAGTAATGAATTTGACTTATCGGTCGAATATTCAAGTAGTTCTCGATTGGGGCATTTCTAATAGAGTAGAATTTAACCCAAATAAATTCCAGTCTTGTCTTTTTTCTCAGAAGTCAATTCAACATTACGTTTCAACTGTTATTAATGGTGCCCCTATTGCGAGATCAGATTCACTTAAGTTGTTAGGTTTAAAAGTATCAAGTGATCCTTCCTGGAAGGGACATATTTATGAAATTTCAAAAAGAGCTAGCCAATATTTGGGCTTCATAAGACGTTGTAACTTCTACTTCACTCCCTCTGAAGTATTAAGCTTACATAAATATTATGTTAGATCAATTTTAGAATTTAATTCATATGTGTGGGGTGGGGCTCCAAGATCGCATTTGATTTATCTTGGAGGAGTTCAGAATAGAGTTATCCGTTTGATAAGCGATGTAACCATTACTTCGTCTCTTGATACTTTGGAGCACAGACGAAATGTAGGAGCTTTATCTGTTTTCTACAAATTTTACAACGGTAGATGTGCTTTAAAAACGCGTTCTCTAGTTCCAGGTCCTTTTGTCAGTAACGTAAACACTCGTTTAAGGTCTAATCAACATAGATTTGCCTTTTTTCATGTAGAACCCAACACTTTACCAATTGAATCCAATTGGTCAAGTCCGTGTTTTCCGAATCTTAAAATCTGCAGGCCTTCAAATTATCCGTTAAAAACTTCCTGAAGAATGATGGATGAAGTGCTCATAAGCTGTTAATTAAATATAAAATATATATTAAAAAAAAAGTAATATTTGCTTGGTCAAGGTTTTTTGTAGTTTTCCCTGACCATGATGACGGTCATGGCAAATGCGACGACGAATTTGCAACCTTTTGAATCGAATTGCCGAATCTGATGGAATCATTGGTATACGCGGTATTAAAACGTGTTCTTCTTTAAATTTACCATTTATTGTTGTTTATTCCATGACATTCCTCATGAGTTTTTTGACAACTAATCGCGTCCCGTTACAAAGTCATGGAGGATTTATGTTTATTATGTTTATGTTTTTCAATGCAATTATTGGTGAACCAAGTTTTAATTGTACATTTTGCGGTGGTGACCTGACAGATCTAGTGAATTCAAAAATTCTGTAGAAACATGTACAGCTTCGTTTTCATTAACCACAGTATCAATAGACTTGAACGAAATTAGTTCATCAGATAACCCAGTCCGATTTTATTGAAACTCTCCGATGACAACACTTTTTATTACAATTTGGAGCCCCTTGGGCCCCGGGGTCGGTCGTCTTCCTTACAAATATTTTACAAAATTTACCCGATTTTCTTCAAATTGTATATACATGTGTATGGGGCCCCATACAATTTTTTAAAACAATTAACCCGATTTTCTTCAAAGTTTATACACATGTATATCTCGGAGAGGAAACACTTTTTGTAAAAATTTTGAAGACCCAGGGCCCCAGGGTCGTGAGTCCCCATAAATTTTTTTTTAGAAAATTAACTCGATTTTCTTCATATTTTATACACATGTGACTCTCCGATGGACAAAACATTTTGTAAACATTTTTTGGAGTGACCGGGGCCTGAGGTCCGAGGGGAGCTCATATAAATTTTTTAAAAATTAGCGCTATTTTTTCCAAATTTTAAACACATGTCTTTCTCCGATGGACAAAACTTTTTGTTAAATTTTGTTAAATTTTTGGCCCTGAGGACCGAAGGGTGCCCATATAAATCTTTTAAAATAAGCCCGATTTTCTTCAAATTTTAAACACATGGGTGTAAAATTAATAATACAATTAATAAACAAAGTCCGATTGAATTTATATTTGATTACAATTACAAATGCGAAGCGAATGAATATATTGAATGATGTCGAACGTAGTAAAGGAGAATCGCAACTGCCCTGATATTATAGAATACATGGTATATATAACAAAGAGAGATCGACACATGTGTCAGAGCAGTCAGCTTATAACTTAATTTTTAACATCCTCGGCCGGGCGCAGATGAAGTTCCAGAGGATAAAGTAGTTGAATCGGCCGTCGAAACTGCTTACCGTCAGGAAGTCTGATTTGGCAAGACCTCACCCTTTGGTCTCTACCTAGAAAAGCTTCTTCAACGACCGCCAGTTTCCAGTTTATGCGTGGTGTAGATTGATCAGCAACCAAAACGACATCGCCCTCTTTCAACTGGACCGTGGATTTATTCGGCATATGGTGGAAAGAGCGCAAACGTTGAAGATACTCCAGCCACCATCGCTTTTTTAACTTAGTAGTGTATCTCATCTGCTGCTTCCAGACATTCCGAAGAATCTCTGCGTCAGGCTCTTTGGGCGATAAATCTGTAGGTAAAATTCGCGACTCAAAAAGAAAACTTCAAGGCGTCAGAGGGGATAGGTCTATTGGATCTGCGCTCACATATGTAAGAGGACGGCTATTGACAATTTCTTCGGTCTCGACGATGATTGTTCTTAGCTGCTCAAAATTAAGCTTTGCTTTGCCGATTGTTACTTTCAGCAAATTTTTCATTGTTCGGATCAGTCTCTCCCAGAAACCACCCCACCATGGCGCACGTTCAACTATGAAATTCCACTTGATCTTTCTTCGTGAAAGGAATCCCTGGATGACTTCTTCGTCCCAAATAGAGTCAGGACTACGCAACTCAATAGCAGCTCTCCGAAAAGCGCGAGCGTTGTCGGACAATATCATAGTGGGCACCCCACGTCTGCCAATGTACCGCCTAAGAGCCATCAAAAAATGATCAGTCGATAAACTCCTCGTTAGCTCCAAATGCACAGCACGCACTGCTGCGCATGTAAAAATTGCGACGTAAGTCTTGAAAGCATCTGACTTGTCATCATAGCAGTAGAGCGGGCCAGCAAAATCGACCCCAACGTTATCAAATGGTCGGGATAAAGTAACCCTTTCGATAGGCAGAGGCGCGAATGGTTGGGAAGCAGGTAATCCCCAAAGCTTTCTGCACACTTTGCAGTCCTTGATGCGTTTTTTGACCAACTGCCGCCCCTTGACAATCCAGAAATGCTTTCGTAATTGTGCCAGCACAATGTTGACTCCAGCGTGAAGTGCTCTTTGATGGTAGTCGTCAACGATAATACTGACAATGTGCGACTTCGCTGGGAGGATAATCGGGTGTTTTACATCCATCACTTCGTTTGATGACTGCAGACGACCGCCTAACCTCATGATACCCTTGTCTAAGAAGGGAGTTAACTCGCAAATCTTTGAAGACTTCATTAAAACTCGGCCCTTCTGCAATAGGCAAATTTCATTAAAAAAATAATGTTTTTGGACATACCGAAACCAATGGTTTTCTGCATTTTGGATTTCTGCAGCTGACAAAGGCGGAATTGGGACTTCGAACTCCGATAAAATCCCTGACGATCTTGGCCTTTCTTTAGTGTTTCGGACAAAGCGATAAATGAACGCTGTAACTCGGAGTAAACGGTTCCAGGAACTATATCCATCAAAGCTACAAGTGCGTCTTCATTGATTTTCGTTAAAGGGGTTGGCTCATCCAAAAGAGCCAAAGTGATGGCGGTAGGTACCAGCTGCTCGTTGGCAATAGAACAGCTATCGTTCTCACTGAGCCACTGCGTACGTAAGTGTGCTGACTTCCCCCGTCGATTACAGCTCGAATTGAAATGTTTCGGTTCGATACAGTCACAACACACCTAACTGTCTTCAAAAAGACATTCGTTTTCACATTATGTGTAGACAAATTTAAAGCTGAAGAGGATTAATACAGATTGTAATATGTAATCTCTTTAAAAAAACACGTCTTGCTTGTTTGATGTTTCGTAGTAGAAGGAAATAAAAATTTTATTCAATGTATTGTATTGACAAATCTGTTTTGACAGATTTAGTGAGTGCGTTCAATGCAACATCCTCCCTGAATTAATTTTTGTTTAATTAATTGAATTATTATTAACGTTATAACAATGTTTTATAAAGATTATTACAAACTTTTAAAAGAATTAATTAATTCAGTTTACTTTGGCTAAAAGCCCACAATTAATTTACTCGTTCATACCAAAGCTACTTAAAAAACTTAACAATTTTGGTTTTGATATTGCCTTTGTTAAAATATCTGCTAGCATATTATCGGTTGGCACTTGATTAATATGGACATGTTTATCTTTAGCTGATTGAACAATATACTTAATTTTTACATCGATATGTTTTGTTCTAGCAGAGTAATTATTATTTAATGCTAAATCAATTGCCCCGCGATTATCACAATAAATAGCTATCGGTTTAGATGCTTTCGGAATTAATTCAGCCCTTAGATATTTTAACCACATAGCTTCTTGTATAACTTCAGTCATCGCCATGAATTCCGCTTCGGTTGTCGATAACGCAACGGTTGGTTGTCTTCGAGTACGCCAAGATATCGCTCCACTTTGCATTATGAAAACATAACCGGTTGTTGAATTGCGTTTATCTAGGTCGTTGGCCCAATCTGAGTCGCCGTAACCAATCAAATCAACGGATGATATCTTGTATGTTATTCCTCTATTTAATGTGCCTTTCAGGTACCGAAAAACGCGCTTCAACGCGACCCAATGTGCTTTACCAGGGTTTTCAGTGTACCTGCTAAGTAAATTAATGGCATAGTTTATGTCTGGACGAGTTACCTGTGCAGCTAACTGCAAGCTGCCAATAGCCTCTCTGTACGGAACATTTCGCATCTCGTAACGTTCTTCATCGGACTTTGGACACATCGCCTCATTTATTTTTTGATTCAAGTCCAATGGTGTTTGTGTTGGATTTGAGTTGCTCATTCCAAATCGCTCGATGATTTCACTAATGTATGTAGACTGATCAATAGTGATGGAACCATTTGTCTTATTGCGATTAACCCTAATTCCAAGTATTGACGATGTCTCTCCAAGATCTTTCACTTTAAAATGCTTGTGCTCGCGACTACGAGCGTCGACCCACTTGATATCGAATAAAATATGCACTGATCAACTTGCGAACGCTTTAGACCAAAATTCGACAAAACATCAGTCAGTGCGGCATTCCATAAACGGCTCGATTGTTTCAATCCATAAATCGATTTAATTAATCGGCAATATCGATTTGAACCATCATCAAACAGCTCCGGTTGTTGCATGTAAATTTCGGTGTCTAGCTTACCATGCAAAAATACCGTCACTACGTCCATTTGAGTGACCTTTAAATCAAACTGCACTGCCATTGCAAGCAAAAACCTTATTGATGAGTATCGGACTACTGGTGAAAAGATTTCATTGTAATCGACGCCAGCAACTTGTGTAAATCCTTTCGCCACAAGCCGTGCTTTGTATCTCTCCACATTTCCGTCAGCGTTACGTTTGGTTTTGAAAACCCATTTGCATTTCACAGGCTTTTTCCCTTTTGGCAAATCAGCTAACACCCAAGTTTGATTTTCTTTCAGAGAGCTCATTTCTTCGCGCATAGCCATTTTCCAATCGTCACTTGCATCACTCGACAAAGCTTGCTTTACTGTGATTGGATCGTCTACAGTGACAACAACATGAGCATAATTTGGGCTTTGCCCAGTTGTATTTCGCACCGATGGGGCACGCGGTATTGTTTCACTTTCGTAGGTTATTCGCTCATCACGTGACATTTGAATAGCTTCAGGATCGAAAGGAGTGTCGTTCGCTTCTTCAATTGAACTTTCGGATGACATTTCGACCGAACTCTCGAGTGAATCGTTGACTGCGATGACCGAATTGTGTACCTTAACAACGGTACCAGTCGAACCAAAGCTCTGGTCATCATCATTGATTGAAGAATCATCATCCGATTCAACTTCCGCCCAGAAGCTCTTTGGCAAATTCGAATCAAGCAGCATACACCGCACTCGATCAATTAATGTGCGATTCATTCGCTCAGCGGTACCGTTTTGTTGTGGTGTATACGACGCTGAAGTCTGATGAACAATTCCTTCCTTCGAACAAAATGTTTTCATTTTATTATTTACAAATTCGGTTCCATTGTCACTTCTTAACACTTTTAGTTTGTAACCTGTTTGTTTCTCCGCCATTTGTTTCAATTCAACGAAATAATCAAACACTTGCTTTTTGCTTTTCAAGACATTAACAAAAACTTTTCTCGTGAAATCGTCAATAAAAGTCACAAAGTAGCGACAACCACTCATTGACTTGATATTCAACTCACAAACATCCGAATGCACTAATGCCAGTACACAATCGGCTCGATTTCCTTCTTTTGGAAACGGTAGACGACATTGTTTACCTTTGATACATGTTTCACATTTCTTCATCTTTAAGTGCTTTACTTTGTGCTCACTATTGCTTAAAAACTTCATATTTTCAAAACTAACGTGTCCAAGACGACGATGCCATTAACGCAGTTCATTTTCGCTATAAGTTTTTATCAATTTCTTATGTGCATTTTCGACTAAAAACAATTCAACTCTCGGCACATTAAGCTTAAACATGTCATTAACCAAACTGCCTGTCGCTACGATTTTCTTTTTGTCATTGGTGATTTTACAACCCTGGTTATTGAACAATACTTCGTGGCCTTTTTTTAACAATTTTGCTCACCGAGATCAAATTGGCACAAATATTAGGAATGTATTGAACTCCACCTAGAGTAATACCACTAATTTCGCCATTTACTGTTCGCCATCATCTGTTGTTCAATATCCCCGGTTAATTTCACTGCCATTTTCTGACTGTTCGCAGCTGTCACCTCATTCATGCTAGGCTTGCACAAATTTTGCATCGACTTTTCGTTGTTTGTCATGTGTGCTGCTGCACCACTATCGATATACCAGCGACTGACGATGATTTCTTTGCAACAAGCGAACTAAATAAAACGACTTTTTCCGCTTTTAACTTTGGACACTGTCGTTTAAAATGAGGACCTCCGCACTCGAAACACTTTACCATTTTTTTGTTGCTCCTGTCACTTTTGTATGACTTTTTGTTCTTAGCCGTGAGTGCCATCTGACTTTCACTAGATTCGAACTCAACCTCTTGAAGTAAAATGTTTTTGACGAAATCGACGGTAATTTCTTCACCTTTTGATTCAATGCTCATAACCATCGGTCTGAAATCTTCCGGCAAGCCACACAACATTAATGCACCAGCTATCTGCTCATCAATTTTAAATCCAGCCGATTTAATCTTTGAATGCAACGACATACAAAGAGTTACATAGCTCTGCAACGACTCACAGTCTTCCAGTTTCAATGAAATCCACTGTTTTAGCAATGCGACTTTTCGAACGATTCCTTTGTCCTCAAACGTCGAAACTAATTAATCCCAGCCGTCTTTAGCATGTGCGCAATTTTCTAAATGCGTATAAACACTCGAATCGACTAACAAAGTTAGCTCAGCCAAAGCTTTTTCATCTTTCGTTAGATCATCCGATGTTGTTTTTTCAGTGACTGCAGTTTGGCAAAATTTCCATAATCCTTTTGTAATTAAGTGAGCCTTTGCACCAATTTTCCACGTTGCGAAATTGTTTCTTCCACTTAAGCGATCGAACGGCAGTCTTGCACTCATTTTGTACAACAAAAGCAAAAAATAATGGAAAAATATGCTTTCTACTAATCAAACTAGTTTTATTTTTTTGAGATTCAAGCGTAAGGCCCATAACCTGAAGAGGATTAATACAGATTGTAATATGTAATCTCTTTAAAAAAACACGTCTTGCTTGTTTGATGTTTCGTAGTAGAAGGAAATAAAAATTTTATTCAATGTATTGTATTGACAAATCTGTTTTGACAGATTTAGTGAGTGCGTTCAATGCAACAAAAGCACTGTTTTTTGTTCGCGAATCCGAAATTGTTCCGTTTTCTGTATTTTCTTGCTTTTTATTCACTTGCATAGAGTTCTTATACTGCGGATCGCACATCGATGACATGTGTTTGCCACTACACTTGTTACATGCGAGAAATTTACCGCTTCTACACTTCTTAGACGAGTGACTCATTCTAGCACAACGAAAACACCGGCCACTGATTCGTAAAAGGTTTCTCTTTTCAGCAATAGAAGCTGTCACAGTCCTTTGTCTTGTGCTTGTTCGATTTACAAAACAGGCACGTGTCGTCGATTGCATTCACTGTCACCAGACTGGAAGCCGTTGATGGGGTGATGGCTGATTTTGCCTTCGTGTGAGTGTGTAGGACACCACTTTTTTCAAGCGACTCAACCTCCCGTTTGAGAAACCGCATTATGCTCTTAACTTCATATCCGTCAATTTGCGAAAGAGACGATTCACTGCGGCTTGAATGTTGTAATGTTTCCTCTAAATGTTCACCTTGTTCATCTTGCCGATGGTAGTCGATTCGCAAAGCAGTTGGTAGACATCGCAACAGTATAGATCTAAGCATGACGTAGTAGTGGGTTGTGGGTACCTGCAATGCAGTGAGCGAGCGGGTACAAGAAACAACTGTTCCGTAAAGATTTCGCAGTCCTGATGCGTCGGTCCTTTCGCGAATTGGAGAAAGACTTACCAATTGATGGATGTGCTTGTCGATGAGTTTTTCGGTGCTTTCGAATTGCTCTTGTAAGAGAGCGACCGCTGCTTCATTCCCAGAAGGGCATCCAATCATTGAAGCTTCCGTCGAAGCGTTTAAGAGGAAGTGTCGGCAGCTTGGAACCTTTGTTTGTCGGCTTCGTGCCAACGGAAACGTCACATGGATTGAGTGCAGGTGGAGGTGGATCTAGCTTCAGATGAAGTTTTCCCAACCGTATACTGAGTCGAGATAGCGCATTGATAGCCTGATCTTGATAATCCACAATTTTTTCCATGGGATCATCCGCCTTTAGGAGCCCCCTTTGCTTGACGTCTTCGTTAATTGAATTTAGGTTATCGTTAGCTGACGTCAATCTTTGACTGAGGGACACAAGCTCCTCCTCAATTTCATCAAACCTTTGCACATTATCATCAACAATTTGGGAACTAGCGTCTTTTAAGAAATCAAGCGTGCTTTTTACAATTTTTGTCACTTGACCTCGGTACGCAGCACGTGCAGACAACTCCATTTTCTTTTTTGTGAGCCGCGATTCCGTAACAAAATTCAATGACTTTAAATGCAATTTGTAATAATATTCGAGTTTATTAACTTTTGACTATGTTTTCCCTGGTTTTGGCACCAAATGTAAAATAAAAGCCCGTCAATTAATAAACAAAGTCCGATTGAATTTATATTTGATTACAATTACAAATGCGAAGCGAGTGAATATATTGAATGATGTCGAACGTAGTAAAGGAGAATCGCAACTGCCCTGATATTATAGAATACATGGTAAATATAACAAAGAGAGATCGACACATGTGTCAGAGCAGTCAGCTTATAACTTAATTTTTAATCTCCGATTGACAAAACTTTTTGTAAAATTCTTGTAGTGAACGATGGGTACCCATAAGTTTTTTTAAAAATTAGCACGATTTTCTTATATTTTAAACACATGTATATTACGATGGATAACAATAGGCGCGAGGTGTGCCCATTACTTTTTTTTTTAAATTAGAGCGATTTTCTTTATATTTTAAATACATGTGTATCTCCGATGGACAAAACTTTTTGAAAAAATTTTGGAGTGCCCGGGCCCTGAGGTCCCTGAAGCCCATATAAATCTTTAAAAGTTAGCCCGATTTTCAAATTTTCAACTCCGATGACATCACTTCCTATTGAAATTTGGAAGTGACCGGTCCCCAAGGTCGGGGGCTCCCATACACTTGTGTAACCCGGTTTTAATTATGCACACATATGTATCTCCTTTTAGAGAATGTACATGAAAATTTTTAATTTTTATGGGTTGTTTTTTTATTAATGTTCTCTTATCTGTGACTTCTTATCCTATTCACTCTTTTGCTGACGACAGCACTCTCAGCTTATCATATTAGTTTGAGGTGGTCCCTCCACTTCTCATGTGGAACTCAAACAACTCAAATGTTAAGCACGGTAAATTCTGACCTAGACAGCATAATAAAATGGGGAGAAAACAATCGAATTTAACGCTTCCAAAATCCAATGCTGTCTCCTGTCGTCTAAGCGGATCCCAAAACCCATGTCATTATCCATGAATGGCACTTGCATCTGCATCGAGGAAACTTTAAATCTCGCAATTCTCGGTATGTGCGTTAACGACAAGATTCGTTAGAATGACCACATATTTACCGTCGCCAAAAATGCAAGAAATATTTCACTCCCTCTGATCTGGCTACTATCGATCAGGCTTTTTTTCGGCCTAATTGAGTACAATTTTCATATCTCGTCTGGTGCGCCTAAAACTACCTTGCATCAGCTAGATAGAATACAAAACCGTGCGATAAAACTTATCGGTGGCGAGAATATTGCGAAATCAATAGATTCGCTTGAACACCGCAGGAACGTTTCCTGCTTGTCACTGTTTTATCGCTTCTTTAACCAGCGGTGCTCAAGAAAAATAGCCAGCTACATGAAATAATTCGAAGACGGCCAAGCAGGCAAATCGATATTCTTAAATTTAATGCTTGGGCTTGGCATGCGACATCTGTATATTATATTATATTAAGATTAAGATATTTTATTAAACATTTAAGTAATATACAATTTTGACTTAAAACTAAACTTATAACTATTATTAATAAGTGTCGGCTCAACAATAGGGGCCCGACGTATATACATTGTCTTTTTTTTGTATTGCTTATTACTAAACAATAATTTTGACTACTTAATCTACTACATGTTTATATTTACAGCAATTTAATTTTAAACAATTAATTTTAAAATAAAATAAAAATTTCGAATTTCCTCGCCATTTGGAACAAGTGGTCGGTTATTGGCAGCAGACCTGCTGCTTCGTAAAGTCTTGCAGTCGACACAAACTTATAGCTGTTTGGCACCCTCCAGAGTCCTCTACAGATCTTTAGTACCTTCCTTTCAATAAGGGAGATCTTCTTCATCGTTGTTGGTGAGACGGTGAACCATATGGGATAGCCATAGGTTATCACTGGCCTGATGAGCTGCTTATAAATGAGCAGCCTGGTGTTGTTAGACAGTCCGTTTCGTCTTTTTAGTAGCGGGTGCACCAAATGAAGAGCGTAGTTCGCTTTTTTCAATGTTTTGTCGATGTGAGAGTTAAACTTGAGCCTCTCAGTAAAGTTGATTCCCAGGTACTTAGTCTCTGACTTGGTGTTTATTGTCGTGTTATCCGGAAGGGTAATTTTTAAGGCTCTGCACCGGCTTGCGATTTTCCTTATCCTTGTTTCGGTTGCTGGTACTCGGAAGCAGATGAGTTCCGTTTTGTTGGCGTTGATCTTCAGTCCCCACTTCAGGTAGTACTCCCAAAGATTTCGGAGGTGTTCCTCCACTCTTCGGGCAGCTATCTCAGGAGAGCGGGAAACGGCATACGTGATGGAGTCATCCGCGAAAAGCATGGTCCTTGTTCCGGCTGTATTGGTGGGTTGATCCGCCGTAAAGATGCTAAATAGGACTGGTCCAAGTCTGGAGCCTTGGGGAACTCCGGCTTTAATCCTTATCCTTGTCGATAGGCTGCCATGCACCTGTACAAAAAAGACCCTGTTAAAAAGAAAATTTTTAATTATTTTCACAATATAATTGGGGAAACCAAATCTAATAACTTTGTACAGAAGCCCGTTTGTCCAGACGCTATCGAAAGCTTTTTCGATGTCTAACAAACAGGCTACTGTACTACTTTTGACATTCAGTCCTCGATTGACGTTACTGTGAAGCTTCATCAGAGGGTGTAGCGTAGAGTGCTTTTCTCGAAAGCCGAACTGAAAGGAAGGAATTGGATTTCTTTCCGAGCAAAACGCATTGATCTTTTTACGGATCAAAGACTCCAATACTTTACTGATACAACACAGTAAAGCTATGGTGCGGTAACCAGTTACACTGGAGCGGTCGGTTTTCTTCGGTACTGGTACTACTTTGGCTACCTTCCAGTTATCTGGAAAGTATTCATTGTTAAGGCAATTGTTGAATATGATGGTTAACATCAAAATTGCCATACCCGGCAGCTTTTTAAGCAGGAAATTTGAAATCCCGTCAGTGCCCGATGATTTTTTAGAGTTTCCACTCATAATTAAATCACTGACAACAGCTGTCCCTGCAAACATATCCACGTCTACTGGTGCGTTTGCGGGATTGTCTTCGCTGAATTGCACTTCAAAATTTCTTGGGGAAGTGGTGTCTTCCACAAGACTTTCAATTTGCTCTATGAATTCTGGAAGATGAGTTGGTGGTCGGTCTGTAAAGCTCCTTTCGAAATGACAGGCAAAGGCTTAGGCTTTTTCAACAGAACTGGCAGCTACTTGCTCTCCAAACGTGATGTTTTCTGGAATAAAAATACGTTTTCCGATCACAGAATTCAGCCTTTTAAAAGCATCCGGGCCTGGTTTGATGTTCTGAAGTCGTTTGGTCAGTTCATCTTCTTAATAACTTCGCACAGCTTGACGAAGCATGATTATTGTATAACGCAGTTGCGAAAATACAGACTGATATTCGTCATTAACTGTGTTTAGAGTCCTGTTGAAGATCCTCTGAAGGCGTTTCCTAAGCCTTTGCTTGTCAGCATATATTGCCTGCATATTCTCAGGTAGATGTTGGAAGCGATCCCTGCTAGAGCGAACAGTTTTCTGCCGATCTATGGCTGTGTTCACTGAAGTCTCGAAATTTTTGATAGCATCATTAATTTCGTTATTCTCCAGATTTCTACAAGCCACTGGAATTTGAAGTCCAGCTTCGACTTCTGATCTAAACCGGTTCCAGTTTATTTTCGCAAAGTTGATGTGTAGTTCAGGTGTTGGGGTAACTTGAACAATTCGCTGATTCAACCTCACTCGAAGCTCTATGGCCAAATGATCCGAATCACTATCATGTGCAAAACAGGAATAATTCCTTAATTCCGGCAGAATGTTGACGAAATTTGTAGTTGCCAAGAAGAAATCCAGCGTGGATGGTGTCCGAGGATATGTTTTCCGGGGCTGGGAAACAACAGCCATGGTATGCTGCTGAGGATTTGAATCCAGCCGGGGTGTGCCTAGCGTTAAAATCCCCTCCAACCACACAGTATGTGTGCCCAGAGGAGATGCCGCAGACAGTTTGCAGATCCCGTTGAATGTTTTCCCTCGTTGCATTACAGTGATTGTACACTGATATTACCAACAAGGTCTCAACCTCGTTGACTTTGATGCTGACAGCTGTTGCTTCCATGCTACGCAAACCACTGATTTGCACCTTTTCGCCTGCCATAGTGTTCCTGATAAGGACCGCCGTCCCAGAGCAATCACGGCTTTTGTCGACCCAGTGGATGTTGTATCCATCTGGACTGAATGGGTTTCTCCCTGTGAGATTAGTTTCCTGTAAGAGAAGAATGTCAGGTTTATTAGTTTTAATAAATAATTTTAGTGTGATACGCCTAGCTAACGAATAAATAGAGTTCACATTATATGAGAATATACTTATCCTGCTTATTGTGAACATAATTCACAAATAAGTCGACCCAAAACGGTTGTTTTGGACCTGTCATCAAGACTGCTATAATTAGCAGGCACGACTTTTCTTGCTTTCTGCAGAAATGTGAAAAGGTCTGCTCCAAATAGCCTTTCCATATCGTCGAAGATGTTAGATTTTCCAGTAGATGGTGCCGGATTTGGAGCTTGCTTACTTACTGGTTTTTTGCTTGGTTGGTGGTGGTTTGTTTATTGTTGCTGGCTTGCTAGCAGTCCCCATAGCAGCTATACTAGCAAAGCTAACTCCTTTCACTATTGCTTTTGCAGCAGATTTCTGGGCAAACTTATGCTGATCCATCTTCTTTTGGGCGGTTTTTACTTTTTCCGCCATTTTTTCTTTGTATTTAGGACATCCTCGATAGTTTGCAGGATGTCCAGATTTTTGGCAATTTGTGCAGAAAACGTTGTCGTCTTTCTTGTTGTCTACATTTCTCGGGAATTGGCCAGGTAAGTGTTCGTCCTTGCACTTAACGCATCTGTATTTCATGCCGCAATTGCTTGCGACATGTCCAAACTTTTGGCAGTTTCTACACTGCGTAATGCCTGCTGGTTTAGGTTTTTCCCAGTGTACCAACTGGTTCATCAGGAGGGTTTTTGAGCGAACTGCTGCCTTATCGCAGTTCTTCTCAAGTTCGATAATGAAATTGTTAAATTTCCTGTCGGTCCTCTGAGATTTGAAGGGTTTGACCTCCAGTACAGGAATAATGCATCCTTGACATCATCAGTATCGAAGGAGTGGTGTATGCCTTTTAGGACCAACCTCTCCTTACGTTCCTCCTTAGCAGTGTAAGTGTTAAATTCAGTCTTTCCCGATTGTAGGAAAGACCGAATTTTCTCGTGCCCATCTTTGTTTATGGCCGTAACGACCGACTTACTGCTGTTGATTCGAATCGATTGCGAGTTCTGCAACTAATGTTGGCACTCTTCGCGAACTTAGAGAGTTCAGCAACGTTGAGTCTAAAACAGACTATTGGCGACATAGCAAATGGTTTCGATGTTGGTCCCGTAATTGGGGCTTTTTTGTTGCTGAATGTGGTGCCTTCTTAACAACACTTTGTGTGCCTCTTTTGCCTTGGCTGTTTTCTCTACAGCAATGACGTTCGGCGGTTTTCTCACTTCAACAGCATTCACTGCAGGAGAAGATGATGTTGGTGGCGATGATGATCTGGAATTTCCAGACAACCTCCTTCTTTTGGCCTTTATTGGCATGGGAGAAGACCGCTGTTTGCGACTGTCTTCATCGCAGCTGCTGGATTCGGACGCATCATTGTCCGCTAACTCGCCAAGGCTCATGTTCTCCTTTTCAGAGGAAGCTGAGTCTTCGCACAGCTGGTTGACTTCATCCAGCCTTACATACAAGGAAGCAAGGAAGTCACCACCATGGGTTGAGACTTCTTGCCTGATTAAGGTTAATACATCATTAACCTTTTCCTTTCTTTATTCTTTTTTCCCCATTTTATAGGGCTGAAAGATGAAAAAAAAAAAAAAAACTTAATCTAAAAATAAATAACTATTAATTATAAATATGTGTCTGAAATTAAAAAGTAATTAGTAAAATATGTTATAATGACGCAGGTAGCGAAATGCTCGCTTTTTGGTGTGAGGGTTTTTTTTTCCGTAGCCGGTAGCAGGTAGCTGAGCGAACTGGTGCGGGATCTGTATAAGATGTGCTCGTGCTGAGCGCTCGATGCTGACTGTATTATATTATATGTGGTACAAGTATGTACATACCTGACAAACAGGTTTGACTACATATTTGGCAGCTCCAGTACATAATGGCACAAATAATATTATCTATGATAATGGTATAAAGTTATACCATTTGAGAACGTCTGAACCGATTTGGCTAACTTTTATTTTATAAATTCGCAATAGTCCAAATAAGGTTTATGCGAGAAAAAAAAATAGACAAGATGTCCGGAAAATTATAAAATTCGGAAAAAACTGAAAGTGCTGTTTTCCATAGGATTTATGTATGTATTTTTGAGGAATAACTCAATTGAATGTTTTCGGTGAAATGAAAACTCTGGAAAAACGCATTCCAGCCTAAATTAAAATAAAATTAAATTTGTGTTGATTCGCGATCTGTCCAGCAAACGTCGTTATTTCATTTCTGTTCCAATAGATTCCAATTGTTTGGGTTACGTGTGCAAATGTCATTTGACATCATCTTCTTTGATTTTGTGGGCAAAAAGATCTCCAAAAGACCCCAAAAGAATATCAAAAGGCCCCTAAGACCCCGAAAAGAATCACAAAAAGACCTCCGAAAGTCCCTCAAAATCCCCAAAAATCATTAAAGACCTCAAAAGACTAAATACCACAAAAAGACCCTAAAAAGACCCCCAAAAGACCTACAAAAGACTCACCAAAAACCCTCAAAAAGACTCCTAAAGATACCCCCAAAATACCCTAAAGAGACCCCCAAAAACCCTCAAAGGACCTCTAATAGACCCACAAAAGATCCTTAAAAGACTCTATTAACGACCCTCAAAAGACCCCCAAAAGACCATACAGAATTTCATACAAATCGGTAGAGAAATTACTTAATCCCCAAAATTTAAAAATGTAACACAATGATGTGACCAATACTGTGACTCAAAATCAAAACAAATAGCTTTTCACAAGTTCACAAAACGATCACAAACAAATTTATTGAAAGTGGGACAGGACAACGTCTGTCGGGTGAGCTAGTATGTGTATAAAATTTTAAGAAAATCGGGTTATTTTTAAAAAAATTTATATGGGCACCCCTCGGCCCCAAATTTTAATAGAAAGTTTTGTCTCCGGAAATACACATGTGTGCAAAATTTTAATAAAATTGGGCTTTGGAAAGTGGGTTTAAAATTGATCGCAAGATTCCATGACAAACAGACCGACCGACACACAGACAGACGTTACGTTTATTGTAAATTCTCTGATAGATTCGATTTTGTGGTGAAAACATAGCAGCCAGAGCGCACGATTAGTACGACGTGCACACAACGACGTACGAAGTACCACTAAAATTATTTCTTTTGAGTTGAGTTAAGCTGTAAAGCAGTGTGAGTGCGTAACCAGTTATTCATATACTCGTACAAAAGCATCTCTATAGAAAGCCCAACTGTTTTCTTGAAGCACAGCTACCAACGAAATTTTTCTGCGTTCGCTGCCACAAATTACGTTTCTTTTTACGACGGCCAGTTAGCGCGTTTCATAAAATGCATCTGCTTATCTCTTCTACTCTGTATTTACATGTCAAAAATCCCTAAATATTTCGCATTCTTTTACAGCATTATGCATACAGTTGGGCTTTCTACATAATGATATAATCTTTCAACCATGCTACTTGTTACCTAAAAGTATGCAATTTCTTAATTCTAATGGTAATTTTATTAACTCAGATTTTTTCAAAAGGGAAATCGAACACGAAAGGCGAAAATCTTTTGTTTACATTGTTTTGTTGCATGTGTTGTTGTAGTTAATAGAAAGAGGGGTAAATCTCCCAAAATATACAGATCTGTCTTCGCGCTACGGTAGAGTCGTTTTAAAGGGGAAAATACAAATTTCGGTGTAACACGTATTTACAACGATAACTTATTTTTGTCTATAATAAAATATTTTTGGCAGTGAAACAAACTACTTTATTGGCGGTGTGAGGAGAAAATTCATTAAGGTAACAAAAATAATTTTGTGTGCGATTTTGAGTTACATTATTAGTTTCATTATTGGTCACATTATTGTGTTACATTTTTAAATTTTGGGAACTAAACCATTTCTCAAGCGGTTTTTATGAACTTCAGTATGTAGGACTAAGATGCGACTATAAGACTTGTTCCTATGGAAATTCTGGGATATTTCCATTGGGGTCTGTAATTGTGGGAACTAAGCCATTTCTCAAGCGATTTGCATGAAATTCGGTATGTAGCACTAATATGCGACTATAAGACTTGTTCCTATGAAAATTCTGGGATATGAGTTTGAATTTGACTTTGAACGAGAGAGGTTGTGTTCGTGTACTTTATATAAAACTAAAAATGTTTTCTACATATATAAAAGTTCATATACTTCTTTTTTTCTGATTAAATCATCTAACTATCTAATAAATTCAATCAAATAATCACAATAATCACCAATTACGCGTTCTATAAAAAGGAAAAGGGGGAAAAATGCAGAACATCATTTTACATTTTTGTTAAGCTTTACGATTGGATATATCAGCAGAAATTCTGCAAGTTTAACCTAAATAAATAATTAACAAGGGTTTATGGCTGTCCTCGTAAATATTGATATACGCGTCGCTTTTGACATAGTGTTGGCACTCAATAGTCTTTGCAAGCGGAGCGCCCTACATATCTCAATATTCTATATTGAAATGTTGAGGTTAGGTTTGAGCACGCTATTTTAATTAAATATCATCAGTACCACGCCGAAATATTACAACTTACACACAACAAATTTTGCCAGCAGAGCACCCCACAGAAATAAATTTCAATCTTATTCGAATTAACTCGCGTAAAGCATCAGCGGGACACCTCGTTCTACCATCATCTTTTGTCAGTCTCCGCAACGAAACTTAACTCTATTCATATCGCGTTTTGTAATGTTATGCGTTGCAATGTTTTGCCACTTTCGCTAATGCGTGAGTGGAGAAATTTGGGGGGGTTGACCATAGGCGGCTTGCACGCCTAGCGATGCTCTGTGCTAGCTCGTCGAGATTTGGGGGGGTTCTTGCCGGGCACCCATCCTTAGCTATTACATAAAAATTTATATTTGCGTGAAATAAAACAGGAGTAAGAGAAAACTCAAAGAAGTAGGAAACCACAAAACAAAGATAGACCCCGCTTAAAGTCACGGTTGGAGGCAGTAAGCGGGACAGTAGAAAGTCCCAGAAGAAAAGGGAACGAGGGAAGCCCATATGTGAACTCCAAGACCAGAGTGTCCACAGCTAACCTTCGGCGATTAAGCTGTCGGGAAGATATGCCAAAAAAAGTTTTAATAAGAAGTCCTCATTTATTCAGGTTTAATATCAACAATTATTTACACATATAAAAATATAAAAAACTATTATAATAGTGGCCTAGTAATAAGGTACGTTTCTTCGTAGGTGTTCAAAGGTAATAATTAAAACTAGTATTCTCGTATCAATTCCTTATATACAAGAATTAATAAGGTAAATTTCTTGGTATTTGAATATATGAAATCTCGAAAATATTATCATAATATCAATTCTATATATAAAAAAAATTAAGGAAACTTTCTTCATATTTGATTATAGGTAATAAAAAGTACTTGATACTTGATAAGGTAAGTATATACTTCATATGTGGTTATAGATTCTTCTTTATAAAAAAAAACTTTAAGATAATTTTCTTCGTATTTGATTATATCTATATGTATAAAATAGAGAATTTATTCGTTTGTATATTTGTATATTTGTGTATTTGTGCCTAACTAGCTCTGGAATGCCTTGACCAATTTCAACCAAACTTGGTATACATATTAGTTACTATGTGGAATCAAATATAGGTGGTGGGGGGTAGCAGGTTTTTTGGCTGTGGGAGGCGTGGCAGGCGATTTTAGTGTCGGACCCGCTGTTTTCGGTATCGCCGAGACGAATAGTGCTCCTTTGGATGAGTTATATTCCCGCAGGGGGGTGGGTGACCGATATTAGAGTAGTTTCTACGGTTTTCGGGGTCGCTGAGTTGAATGGTGATGGTAAGACAGCTCTAGGGGGATGGGGTCGATAACGGAAGGGGAGGTGGTGACCGATATTAGTGTCAATTCTATGGTCTTCGGGGTCGCTGAGTTGAATGGTGATGGTAAGACAGCTCTAGTGGGATGGGGTCGATAACGGAGGGGGAGGGAGGTGACCGATATTAGTGTTGATTCTATGGTTTTCGGGGTCGCTGAGTTGAATGGTGATGGTAAGACAGCTCTAGGGTGGTGGGGTCGATAACGGAGGGGGAGGGGGGTGACCGATATTAGTGTCGATTCTATGGTTTTCGGGGTCGCTGAGTTGAATGGTGATGGTAAGACAGCTCTAGGGGGATAGGGTCGATAACGGAGGGGGAGGGGGTGACCGATATTAGTGTCGATTCTATAGTTTTCGGGGTCGCTGAGTTGAATGGTGATGGTAAGACAGCTCTAGGGGGATGGGGTCGATAACGGAGGGGCAGGGGGGTGACCGATATTAGTGTTGATTCTATGGTTTTCGGGGTCGCTGAGTTGAATGGTGATGGTAAGACAGCTCTGGGGGAATGGGGTCAATAACTGAGGGGGGTGACCGATATTAGTGTCAATTCTATAGTTTTCGGGGTCGCTGAGTTGAATGGTGGTGGTAAGACAGCTCTAGGGGGATGGAGTCGGTAGCTGAGGGGGGGGCGATATGAATAGTGGTGTATAGATTGGTACTCGGGGACCATTTGGCGACAAATTTGAGGGTGAGGACATTGTCGCCCCTACTTCAAATTGGAAAAGGTAGATTAGTAGCCGTGTTTTATGGTTGTATTAAATTTACATAGATTTTTGAAATCTGCCGCCGAACTAATAAATTCGTTTTATCCGGCTGTTTCTCCAAACTATCACATTTTGAACCGGTTGCGAGAAGAGGCCATTCTTTTTACTAAAAATGGAGACACCCACGAAATAAACAATCAAATTCTTGCCATGTTAATAGGCATAGTCACTCAATTAAGTGTATCGATACCGCTTTAGATACTGATGAGGAAGTTAATTATCTAACTGAGTTCCTAAACTCACTTAATTCGTCTGAATTGCCACCTTACAGTTTCATCTCCAATTATTTTACTACGGCTTCTCGACTCGCCAAAACTTTGCAACGGCACAAGACTGTGCGTAAAAGAGATGCCGGGCAATATAATTGAAGCGACTATCTTGACAGAAAAGGGACAGTGTGAAACAGTTTTAACCCACGGATAGCACTCATTTCGACGGATCTTGCGTTTTCGATGACGATCAATAAGTCGGACAGTTTATTAAGTACTGCGGAGTAAAGATTTGAGATCGCCATGTTTTTCCCACGGACAACTCAATTTTGGTTGCTCTGGGTTGGGTTGACATAAGAATTTATTTATTCTTGCTCTTAAAGTGAAACTAACAACCAAGTTTTGTTTTAAATTAATTTTATGTATGTTTATTTAATTTTATTTTATAATTTAAATACTATAGCTGTAATTTAAATATATTTTATTAAATAAATTTTGTTAATAAAAACTGCAATTTTACCTTATAGATAGATATCATTTTTTTTTCTACCCCTGCCTAATAGAAGATTGTGAATATACCTGGGCAACGCCGGGTAATCAGCTAGTAGGTAATAAAAAGTAGCAAGTAATAAGATAAGTTCCTTCGTATTGGATTATAGGTAATAATAAAAGTATCAAGTAAAGGTAAGTTCCTTCGTAGTGGATTATAAGTAATAATAAAAGTATCAAGTATTAAGGTAAGTATTCCATATTGGATTAAGTAACAATAAAAGTATCAAGTAATAAGGTAAGTTCCTTCGTATTGGATTATAGGTAATAATAAAAGTATCAAGTAATAAGGTAAGTATTTCATATTGGATTAAGTAATAATAAAAGTATCAAGTATTAAGGTAAGTATTCCATATTGGATTAAGTAATAATAAAAATATCAAGTAATAAGGAAGGTATTCCATATTGGATTAAAAAGGTAAGTTCCTTCGTATTGGATTATAGGTAATAATAAAAGTATCAAGTAATAAGGTAAGTATTCCATTTGGATTAAGTAATAATAAAAGTATCAATTAATAAGGTAAGTTCCTTCGTATTGGATTATAGGTAATAATAAAAGTATCAAGTATTAAGGTAAGTATTCCATATTGGATTAAGTAATAATAAAAGTATCAAGTAATAAGGAAGGTATTCTATATTGGATTAAGTAATAATAAAAGTATCAAGTAATATGGTAAGTATTCCATATTGGATAAAGTAATAATAAATGTATCAAGTAATAAGGTAAGTATTCCATAGTGGATTAAGTAATAATAAAAGTATCAAGTATTAAGGTAAGTATTCCATATTGGATTAAGTAATAATAAAAATATCAAGTAATAAGGAAGGTATTCCATATTGGATTAAAAAGGTAAGTTCCTTCGTATTGGATTATAGGTAATAATAAAAGTATCAAGTAATAAGGTAAGTATTCCATATTGGATTAAGTAATAATAAAAGTATCAATTAATAAGGTAAGTTCCTTCGTATTGGATTATAGGTAATAATAAAAGTATCAAGTATTAAGGTAAGTATTCCATATTGGATTAAGTAATAATAAAAGTATCAAGTAATAAGGAAGGTATTCTATATTGGATTAAGTAATAATAAAAGTATCAAGTAATATGGTAAGTATTCCATATTGGATTAAGTAATAATAAAGTATCAAGTAATATGGTAAGTATTCCATATTGGATTAAGTAATAATAAAAGTATCAAGTAATATGGTAAGTATTCCATATTGGATAAAGTAATAATAAATGTATCAAGTAATAAGGTAAGTATTCCATAGTGGATTAAGTAAGTAAGTTCCTTCGTATTGGATTATAGGTAATAATAAAATTATCAAGTATTTAGGTAAGTATTCCATATTGGATTAAGTAATAATAAAAGTATCAAGTAATAAGGAAGGTATTCCATATTGGATTAAGTAATAATAAAAGTATCAAGTAATATGGTAAGTATTCCATATTGGATTAAGTAATAATAAAGTATCAAGTAATATGGTAAGTATTCCATATTGGATTAAGTAATAATAAAAGTATCAAGTAATATGGTAAGAATTCCATATTGGATTAAGTAATAATAAAAGTATCAAGTAATAAGGTAAGTACTTCGTATGAGGTTATAGATAATATCGAAGACTATTATCATAGTATTAGTTACTTTACTTATCAAGCGTAATGAGATAAGTTTTATTGTATTTGTTTACGGTGATTAAAGAAAAAAAAGAAATATCATAAAATCAATTACCTTTTTTTTTATTGTACTAATGTCGCCCTGTACATCCGCTTCGGCAGCGCTGACGAGGTCGATGTTCAGTATGGCTGAAACCAAGAATGAAAATTTGGACCCAAGAGACCAGTTCCACATAAAAAAAAAATGGTTGGATTTCGTTAATTAATAAGCCAAATTAAATTGCAAAAGTCGATCAACTTTAATGCAAAAACTATATCGTAGTTAAATTCTGGAACTTTTCCACCGATTAAGCGTGGGTACGCCATTTTGCGCATTTTCTTAATGGCGTCGAAATTTTAATTTTTCGTTTCAACACAATATAGCAATGAATTACTTTGTTGCTAAAACTTTTCGGCCCATCCTAGTAAGTATAATTTTTATATTTTGTAAATTTAATAAACTTTTAATTTTTCAGGAAGCAAAATGGATGCAAGTTTTCACTGTTTGCACCGTCGCACGCGGAAATAAACTGACTGCATTGCGCCACGATATAAAAACGACTGCCCGAATAATCGTTGATGAGCGCTCTCAAAAAGGTTGGCGCTAATTTAGCATTGAATCCCTTTTGTCAATTGCTTTGTGCAAAATTGCGTCGATATACCTTTTGCCCTACCTGAAAGTTTATCTGTCATGACCGAGTGTTGTACGTTCGTTCATTGGTTTCATATGCTTTTCGCATATTTTTCATGGCTTTATTCCGAATCTGGCCTAGTCCGTCCTCATGGGAGATCAGGGTGTCTGGTGATTCTAACAGGTTCAGTTTTCGCAAGAGTTTATAACTCTCTCCATGGGTAATCATACTCTAGACAAAGGTGATGTGGCCTAGGTTTACATCCCAATTCGATTGGTAATCCTTTAGGAAGGTACGAATGGGCGCGATTAGAGATCTATTTACTAGCTCCGACGCGTTCGCCTGTGGCGAATATAGGGTCGTGTAAATGTAACCCAATGTGTCCAGCCTTGTATCTTTGGAAGGGCCCAATAAGGTCGATGTATAGACGTTTGAAAGGTCTTACCGAAACATTTTGACGACCCATATACGGTCTTAGCAAAACATTAGGATGTTTGGTTGTTTTGTAAACTGTACAATTTAAGACGTACTCGCGCACTTCTGCGAACATTCGTGGCCAAAAGAAGTTTTTCTTGAAGAGTTTTGTTTATACCACCGTGTGCCGTGCGCTCGTCCGATAACTTGCTCCGTAAGACCCTTGGGAACCCAAAGCGGCGGCGAATTGGCAATTGGCAGGCGGATTGTTCCTGTAATACATCTCCACTATGAAATTCGGTGCGTTTGTAAAGGTATTGATTGATCACCTTCAGATCTGGCAGACGCCTGCTATTTGTCATGACCTGTTGTTTCAGCTGATCGTACTCAGCGGACGAGAATTCCGACGATGACAGATCGATTTCGGGCAATACTAATTCAACCGCCGCTACCTCATTGTCATGAACCCTAGACAACGCGTCTGGGACTTTGTTATCCGAACCCTTTTTGTGCAGAATACTAAACTGGAAACCTTGAAGTTTCAACGCCCACCTGCCAAGCCTTCCACTTTTTTTTTTTTTTTTTTTTTTTATATAGAGACTTATTGCCAAGGGGGATGACTCCCTGAATGACTTACGTCACGGCAATAAGTTGGGCTAAGCCCTTTATTAAATTCAAAATAAAAGAAAAATCGAAGGAATGTGATTTACAATATATCACATTCCTCACGTCGTTTGTAGCCGGTTTCAATTTATTTTCTCAGAATTCTCCCTGCTTCATTGGAAAAGCAATACGGAAAACGAACACGAATTTAGAACGACGCTAGTCCAAATACTTTTATCAATGAATCATGGTCAGGGAAAACTACAAAAAACCTTGACCAAGAAAATATTACAAATTTTTAAAAAATATAAGAAATACTGATAAACAATTTTTTTTATTTTTTTTTATATATATTAAGAAACAACTTATGAATACTTTAACAATCATCCTTCAAAAAGACGTTAACGGCTAATTTGAACGCCTGCAGATTATAAGATTCTGGAAACACGTGTTCGACCAATTGATTCCACGTCGAAGAGACTCTCGGAAAAAGGATGATTTAAAGTGTTGGGTTCTACATGAAAAAAGTTTTAATGCAAATCTATGTTGAAAGCTCCTACATTTCTTCTGTGCTCCAAAGTATCAAGAGACGAAGTAATGGTTACATCGTTTATCAAACGGATAACTCTATTTTGAACACCATCAAGATGAACCAAATGCGATCTTGGAGCACCACCCCACACATATGAATTAAATTCTAAAATTGGTCTAACATAAGATTTATATAATCTTAACACTTCAGAGGGAGTGAAGTAGAAGTTACAACGTCTTATGAAGCCTAAACATTGGCGAGCTCTTTTTGAAATTTCATAAATATGTTCTTTCCAGGAAAGATCACTTGATACTTTTAAACCTAACAACTTAAGTGAATCAGATCTCGCAATAGAGGTACCATTAATAACAGGAGGAACATAATGTTGAGTTGTCTTCTGAGAAAAAAGGCAAGACTGGAATTTATTTGGGTTAAATTCTACTCTGTTAGAAATGCCCCAATCAAGAATGATTTGAATATTAGACAGAATAGTCAAATTCATTAATTCACGCGAACCATTCAAGCGAGAATTGCATTCTTTTTGATTGACAAACTCAATGGAGGCCGATAGTGTTGTATCATCAGCAAATGAATGGATATCACAGGTTGTAGAAGACAACAGGTCGTTGATATATATCAAGAAGAGCGTGGGAGACAAGGATGATCCTTGAGGCACGCCAGCATTGATCCCATGTGAATCTGAAGATATACCATTTAATACAACTTTTATTTTACGGTTCCATAAATAATTCTCAATCCATGTAATGAGAGAGGAGTGTAAATTCAGCGAACGAATCTTATTAATAAGACAATCATGCCATACTCTATCAAAAGCTTTAGCAATATCTAAGGAAACAACGCTTGATTCACCTAGGTTTTCAATGCTTCGCTCCAAACAATGAGTCATGCACGTCATTAGTTCGCCTGAAGATCGATTTTTACGAAATCCATACTGCACATCGGATAAAAGAACATTCGAATCCAGATAGTTCATTAGTCTGAAATTAACGATAGATTCCATTTCCTTCGATAGAACCGACAACAAAGCAATAGGACGGTAGTTCGTAGGTGCCGATTTATCACCTTTTTTTTTAAATCAGTTTGGCGCATCAGACATTGCAGCGACGTGTGATCCGTTATTACCGTGAATTCCAGCCCCTCCACGAAAGGACGGAAATGTTTCACGCTAAGAACGGCCGCCAGGCACTCCTGTTCGGTAACGCTATAATTGCGCTGAGCTTTGTTCAGTTTTTTCGACCAATAGGCTATTGGCACCTCCGAACCATCGTCAAGGGCCTGCACCAGCACGCTGCCCACTCCCGACTGACTAGCGTCACATTACATACAGTACCGGTAAAGTGGTAAGCTTAACTTTTAGAGCTTCAAAAGCCACTTGCGCGTCATTAGTCCATTGTAAGCTTTTCGCTTTTTTCAAAAGATCAGTTAGCGGTGCACAAATCGAAGCGAAATTGGCGATACACTTCCTGTACCACCCTATCATGCCAAGGAACCGACGAAGCTGGCGTACAGTACTGGGGACAGGATAGTCTACGATCGCCTGGACTTTTTCGGGGTCCGTTCTCAACCCACCGTTTATGTGTCCGAGGTAACAGACTTCTTTAAGACAAATCTAGCTTTTTGCAACGTTTAACGTCAGGCCTGCGTGTCTTATATGTTTCGCGACTTGCTGGAGTGTATCCAGATGGCTTAAAAAGTCTTCGGTTATCACTAACAGGTCGTCAAGATATACGAAAACTTTTCCGTGAAATTCATCAGGAATGACCTTATCCATAAGGCTACACACTGTTTGCGGGGCATTGCACAATCCGAATGGCATCAATCGCGGGTGAAACGGGGTAGTGGCGTAATACTAATAAGCTTTGCAGTCTTTCGTGACTATAACATGCTCCAGAAGTGCTGTTTTCCCAAGGCCCTCCCTCTCATAGGATGGGAATAATTGTTTGACTGTCTCTAATCTATTTATTTGGGATAGGGTCAAATCGTGTGCATTTGATAGATCATTACTCGGATGCGACAATGTTATTTCAGAAACAATCTCAGGGGCTATGGCGAACAGTCTCCAAAAATCAATACCCAGATATAGATTCTGAGCCAATGAGGGTATTACGTACAAAGAGATACGCCTTGCCTACCCTGAAACTGAATGTCTGAATCAAAAATCCCACAGACCTTGCTATGTTATATTCAGTGACTCGACGATGATAGGGTATAATGGGATGCAAAGTGACGTCAGGCCTTACGGGTGACAAGTAAACGTTGGATGTTCCCCTTCGCCTAAATTTTATTAAGTTCTGGAACAAATTAAGAACCACGTGTAAGAAAAATATAAATTACGCATTTCTATTCAATATAATATGCGTTCATATACATACGAGTTGCAAACACAATCACGTGTTTACCGTCACCAATGTTTAATGAAAAAGCCAGCCGAGAAAACCATTGGAGTACCCCACGCTATCTTCATTAATAGTTATCATTAATAAATACAACTAATAATATTCGAGACCCATTATTATAATTTAATTTGACTGTGTTCATGCTTGAATACAGTAAATTTTATAAATTTTATAATATTCGCATTGCAATTCAAAATACAGTGAATAACTAAAGAGCCAGCAGAAAAAGCCTTGTGCGCGTTTATTTGGTACTTTATACTTCGTTTGAAATCATCATTAGGTGTATTTTATTTGCCGAGGAATAAGGAATTAGAATTTAAAACCAGCACAAAAGCAGGTTTTCTTATTTCAAGGAAGGAATAAGATAGTGCAATTGTTGTTGTAAATCCTTATTCCTCGGCAAATAAAATACAGCTAATAGCTGAATTCGAATTGGTAATTACAACAACAATTGCACTGTCGAATTCCTTCTTTGGAATTTGAAAACCTGCTGTTTGGCTGGTTTTAACATTCGAATTCGTATTCGGATTCCAAATAAAACACAGCTATTAACGAATTCTGGAAAATAATATAATATAAATGGAAAAAAAAGCTCTAAACAACACAAAATTATAAAAAACAAAATCATAAAACATAAATAACATTGTGAATAAAATATCTGTTTCTCGACAACTTTCGCTGGGAAAAAGTACAAAAAACAATAATTATTGATAAAAAACAAACAAGTGCACAAAAATATGTTTCTCGACGACTCGACAACGAAAAACAATAATTATTAATAAAAAACAAACATGTGCCTACTGTACGTGCTATTGTGCATAAAAAATATCCGTTTCTTGACAACTTTTGCTGGGAAAAAGAGCGTCTCTAAACAAAACAAAATCAAAAAACATAAATAACATCGTGAGTAAAATATCTGTTCTTGACAACTTTTGCTGGGAAAAAGTATGAAAACATTATAAATTCAACAAAAAAAAAGTGTCTGCTAATGTAAGCATTATCCTGATCATCTAAACAAAATTATAAAAAACAAAAACGTAAAAAACAGAATAAAGAAAGTGTATTTTATGGTTTTAAACAAAGAAAATGTTTTTTGAGCCAAAAAGAAACATTTTTGTCTGGTGTACAAATATTCTTTTTAACTAATATTTAAATTGAAGAAAAATAAACTAATTTAAATGTATTATTAATCAAGGAATGTGATAATTTGGTGTGCTGCTTAAAGTATTATAACCAATAATAACTAAATGCAATGAAATATTCGAGTTATTCTAATGTTATCATATAAATATATCCTCATTCTAATAAATTATTAGTTCAATTGACTCCCTTGTTGTATACTACTACTAATCACATTACATAATGGCTGATATATGCGATATATGTATGAAATCCTCACCGCCCACGTCGAAAAAAAATATAAATTGGCTTAATTGTGATGGATGCCATGTGGTTTCATACTGAATGTTTTGGTATAACGACAGATTTCGGATTCGAACATCTTAAATCCAAAGACAGGCGGTTTTGCATGGAATGCATTAAAAGCAGTAATATCCAAGCAGTAGTGACTAGACTAATTAAAGAAAGTTTAGTAGTGATAAATGATCCTGAGGATGAAATTGAGAAATGGGTGTCAAAAAAGCTTGAAGAAACCTGGCCTAAAATAACGGGTTACTGTAATGAAATCAAGACAGAAATAAGAGAGGAGTTTGCTGCAGAAACGGCTAAATTGACTGATCGAATAACAAAATTGGAGAGCCAAATAGATCAACATAATAAGCATGATGAATGGCGATATAGGAAGGTTCTTATGTTATATGGTATTATGAGAATTGCAGTAAACAAGATTTTCATATTAATGACGTCGAAAATGTGGTTAAATTTCCAAAAAACATGCATTGATCCAGTGTTGCAAGGATTTATATTAACGAATACCTACCAAAACATATTCATACTATTCTAACGAAAGCTAAGTTGCTGCAAAAATCCAGGAAGATATCTAAGGTGACCATTCGTCGAGGGATGGTGGTTATCCACATGATGGATCATGATGAACCTAAAATTATAAAAACTTTGGATGAGCTTAATCATATGACAGTGTAATAGTTAACCTAGCAAAGGGTATTAAATTAATAAATAATAAATAAAGATATTTCAACTTCAACTTCTTACAATTGTTCACCATCAAATTGAAAATAAATCTTGCAAATATAGTTAGTAAGTCTTATTTTAAAGTTAAAATATTTAATATAATTTTTCTCTTTCTAAGCACACTGGTTTTACTGACTGTCAGTTTTCTTGCACACTTTTTCTGAAATTGTTTGATGCCTCATATGGTCTTACGTAATAATAATATATTCACTAGCACATCTTCATTTAAAATGAATTGCTTTAAAGTTTGTCATATTAATGCACGAAGCATTCCAGCAAACATTGATAAATTAAGAATGGAATTTGACAGAATTTCTCATCATTTTATTGGGGTATCAGAGTCTCACCTTAAAGAGTCGCATACGAATAGGAGTGTGGAAATTGATGGGTATAAATTGTTTAGAAATTACAGAGTAGGTAGAAGAGCTGGTGGACTTGCGTTCTACGTGCGCAAAGACTTTGCTAAGCAGCATCGTGGCAAGGTGCGATCTAAAGGCTCCTCAGTTAACTTAGAATATCTAGCTTTAGAGGTTTTCATAAACCAATCAATCTGCGTAGCTTATATGCATGTTCGTGTTCTTCCACCTAATTAACTAGGTGAGCTTTTATCTAAATTTACCGAAGATTATGATGCGATAGTATTGATGGGTGACCTTAATGTTGATATGTTGGATGCGACTGAAAGCATGAATTTGTTCACAACACAAACTAGTCCAACAAGAGTTAGTGACACAACTAGCAGGCTTTTGGACATTTTGTTTCAAATATTCCTGCAAACACATCCAATTTTTACCAAAACCCGTTCACTGATCACGATATTATTTCGATTAATTTTGATATTCCGGCTCAAGTACATGATGAATTCTTCTTTATTCGTGATTATTAAAATATTAATGTAACAGAACTCCACAATGATGTACTTAACATAAACTGGGACCCCATGAGTGAGATTGACACAATTGATGGTAAGTTTGACTTCTTGTATAAGAATATATATGATTTACTGCGATCCGCGACCGATTCCCTGATTTAGTAATACGATCAAGAATAAGAAACAAGTACTTGACATTGCTAAATATAAATGGAGAAGAACACGTTCAGACGATGACAAGGTATTTACAAGCGTTATGAAAAAGAACTTAGTAAGATGGTAAAAAGAGCTAAAAGGAGGTATTTACTTAACAAACTGAACCCATATTTTGATAACGTTATGGAAGAATCTAGAAGAACAAGGTTTTAAAACAAAAGTCTCTATTGAGAATGTCCTAAAATTCTCTCCTGGTGAACGTAATGAGGAGTTCGTCAAATTACCAGTAGGAATCAGCAATATGAGGCAAGCTATGATGAATTCTAATTACCAAGTTACAACTAGAACTTTTATCGATAAAGAAAATAAATTCAAATTTACTTCTGTTTCAAATAATGAAATTTCCATAGCAATTAGCTCTATCTCCTCAAATGTAATAGGTGCTGACAGTTTGCCTCTTAAGTTTGTTAAACTACATTGTTGCAGAACGGTAAATGTTATTTAAAAAAGTCGTAGTGTAAACGGGTTTGCTGCTCAACTCGACGTCATTAAAAAAGCTGTAGACTCTACAGTGTAGAGTGTGTTATCTTTTTGACACTCTATGTTCGTCTGCCATTTGCCTTTGACGTTTCACGTTTCGTGTTCGGTCATTTTGGGAGAAATCGCAGCAGACGTCGGATTGGGCAGCAAACCACGGTGAGGCCAAAAATATTTAGCAATTATTATTATATCAATATATTATATTAATAATTAAAATTATTATAGAAATAAACGCACAAAGCGCATAACGCACGCACATACACATGCACATGCAACAGGTGTGTTAATTTTCGATGCCCGAGATCTGCCTGCGATCTTCTACAACTTTATTTCGTGTTGCATAAATTATTTCGTGAAACACCTCACCAGTTCGCCATTTTGGTTCCACGAAATAATGCCGAACACACCGCCAAGAAGAAGTCCGAGGTTTTTCGATCAAAACTTAGATTCTGCAGCCAGCCAGAATCCAGCCACTGCCGCAAATATTGCCACTGCTTCTGCCGCAAATACAGTCAACGCCGCCGACAACTGTGCAGAAGCGAACATTGCCGACGTAAACTACGCCACAACCTCTGCCGCAGCGACCGCTGCAACAGAAGTCGTATTTAATGTACAACGAAACACCGTTGTAAAGCAGAAAAACGCCGCTGCTAACTACAACATCTTGCCATCTCATAACGGAGATAACAGTTATGTCGACGAAAATCTTCATACTTCGCCAGAAGACCGCATGCACGCTAGCATGCCGATAGATAACCTCAAAATTAGTGCCACACATACGAATACCAACACACGTGATAATACTGTCGTCACACCCAATGCCGTGAATAGCACCTTAAATGATGCAGTTGCAAGTATGCAGGCGAGATTGGATGCAATGGAGAATCTTTTTAGAAGTACCATGGAACGTCTCCTTACAACTGTACAACAGCAATTCGACCCTCGCATGTATAGCAACACCGCACAGCAACACGTCCCGATATTCGACAACACATCGAAGCCAACGCTAGACAGCTACGCCCAAACATCGTGTCGTGATAATCAGTTGCCATCGTGGCAAACCTCGGAAATTGGGGATCTGCATTGCAATTGATCGGGAAACTACTGACTGCTCAAAACTTGGTTTGGGCCAGTAGCGCAACAATCAAGTTCGTGATGTAGTGCTTGCTCTACCTCCTCGTGGTGGTCCCCGGGCAACTATGTGTATAAACCTTATACGTGTAGGCTAAAACTGCAAGTGCGAACGGCCTAGCGTTTCTAGTCTAGGTAACGTGGGCTAGCACCCTGCGGAACCGAAAAATACCCGCTACTGAAACTGAACAACGCCTCGGATAAGTAATAATCGAATAATGACGACTTTTGGCTATTGTACCCGGACTAAGATTGGTTTCTGGAATGTGAGGGCGCTCCTTGACTCTGGGAGTGAAGGACCTCATAATGCCAGATTTCTTCAACTGGAACGTGAGTTTCTTCGATATAATTTGGACATACTGGGAGTGAGTGAAGTAAGATGGTTCGACGCGGGAGAGTACCAATCCCCAACGTGTAACACTGTGCTACTCTACTCTGGCAACCCCTCCGGCAGTACCCGTGAATCTGGAGTGGGTCTGCTGCTAACGCCAACAGCACGTAGAGGCCTAATTTCCTGGCACCCGCATAGTGATAGGATCATATCGGCCAGATTTCGGACTAGAGTACGGCGCGTCACGATCATACAGTGCTACGCCCCAACGAATCCCTCGACTGAGGATGAAAAGGACAACTTCTACAATCAATTAAACGCTGTATTCAACGCAACGCCGAACGGAGATATCGTCATCGTGATGGGGAATGTGATTGCCAAGGTTGGCAACGACAATGAAGGACTCAAGCATGTGATTGGGAAGCACGGCCTCGGCGAACGAAATGACAATGGTGAAAGATTTGTTGATTTCTGCAACACCAACAACCTTGTTATAGGAGGCACCATGTTTGAGCATAAGACTTGCCACAAGGTCAGCTGGAAGTCAACTGACAGGCAATCATCATCCAACCAAATCGACCATGTGGCGATCAGCAGACGTTTTAGGAGCTGTCTGTTAGACGTCCGAAACAGACGAGGAGCCGACATCGGTATGGTACGTGATCATCACCTTATGGTAGCTACTGTCCAGTTACGTACTGCATCAGTTCATAGAATCCGCAATATCATCCGAATGCCTAGGTATAACATCGACCGGCTAAAGATCCCCTCAGTACGCCAACAATTAAGGGATCATTTATCGCAAGGAGTGGAAGCAATCAGCAGCTCACTGCCGACAACCATCCAGGAACATTGGAAGGCTGTGAAAAATGTTTTCACATCTGGAGCGGAAAGTATTGTTGGTAGAAGCCAGGCAAGGCACAGCACGTGGCTTACCGAAGATACTTGGAGGCGGATTGAAGAACGTAAACTACTTAAAGCTCGTATTGTAGATATCCCAGCAGCAGCGAGGAGCGAGCTTGAGTCCATGTATCGAAGAAAAATGAGAGAAGTGCAGCGTAGTGTAAGACGTGACAAGCGTAACTATATTAACAACCTGGCCTCAGAAGCAGAGGAAGCAGCGAGCCGGTGCGATAGCAGAACCGTTTACAGAATCACCAAAGAGCTGACAGGTGGTCACCGCTCTAGCCAACATCCGGTGAAAGGCCTAGATGGTACCGTACTCGTTTCAGATGAGGATCAGCTCAAGCGATGGAAGGAGCATTTCTCTACGGTCCTTAACCGTGTGTTTGCTAACGATATGCACCTAAATCAAACGGAAATGCCGGAAGTAACAATTTCCCGAATTCGCACCTCAACTCCCAGTAAAGACGAGATCGCTACCGCGATTAACGCACTAAAGAACAACAAGTCGGTAGGACTAGATGGTTTACCCGCAGAGCTTCTGCGTGCAGCTCCAACGACATCAGCAGAGCTTTTATATCCTCTTGTAGAGAGAGCTTGGGAGGTAGAAAGTTTCCCCGAAGAGTGGAAGAAGGGAATGATTGTCAAGCTCCCTAAAAAAGGTAGTCTTATGGAGTGCGAAAACTGGAGAGGCATTTGCGTTCTCCCTGCAGTTGCAAAAGTAATAGCCAAAGTAGTACTTGAACGTATTAAGGAATATCTGGAAGATACACTCGATGCCGAAGAAGCAGGTTTTCGCACTGGATCCTCCTGTGTAGACCACATAAACACCCTGCGGATCATTATTGAACTGTGCGTTGAATTCCGGTCACCACTGCACCTGCTGTTCATCGATTTTGAGAAGGCGTTTGACAGTGTCAACAGACAGTTTATCTGGCTCGCCTTGCGCAGGAGAGGTATACCCGATAAACTAATAGCTATTATTAAAGCAACCTATGATGGCTCTAAATATCATGTGCTGCATAGAGGAAAGCTGTCAGAGGAATTCGAGATCCTAAGTGGGGTACGACAAGGTTGCATTCTATCGCCGATACTTTTTTTGTTGGTGATTAGCGATGTACTTCGCGCAGCTTTATCTACTGGAAACGAAGGAATTCGTTGGACTCTTACATCTCAACTCAAACATCTGGATTACGCTGACGACGTTTGCTTACTCTTACATAGAATTATGGAGCTGCACCAAATGACAACAAATGTGGAGAGGGAGGCAAATGTTGCGGGTTTGAAGATTAATACTGCCAAAACCAAAATCATCAACCTCGGCACTAACTCAGTTACTCATGTTAACATTGCTGGACAGCCGGTAGAGAGAGTAGAGAGTTTCCAATATCTTGGGAGTATTGTCGACCGAAGGTGGAACCGAACAGGACATTGCCAACCGAATCGGCAAAGCAAAATCGGTGTATGGAATGATGTCCATGATATGGCGAAGCAATGCGATCAGCTTAAACACCAAGCTGCGACTGTTCCGCTCAAATGTTGAATCTGTGCTGTTGTATGGGTGCAGCACTTGGAAGGTGACCGCTACTATCACAAAAAGATTACAAACATTTGTAAATAGGTGCCTACGGAACATCTTAAGGGTTTTCTGGCCTAACCGTATCTCTAACGAACATCTTTACCAGAGAACGGGTCAGGAACCAATAGGCACAACCATCCAACGACGGAAGTGGCAGTGGATTGGTCATACACTCCGAAAAGGCGACAGTTCCATAGCAAACTACGCAATGCAATGGAACCTGTTATCTCAGGATGGTAGAAGAACGGGTCGTCCGAGAATACATGGCGCAGAACAGTTGAGGTGGAGGCACGGCAATTGGGGAAGAGTTGGAGAGAGCTGAAGCTCATTGCCAGGAACCGCACGCGATGGCGCGTAGGCGTAGTAGAGGCCCTAGGACCCATAAGGGGATATAGGACATAAAGAAGAAAGAAAGTCAATGGCAGCCAGCGACAAGGAAATTGCACGATTTGCCGACGTTCAAAGGTGAACCTGAAGTTTGGCCATTGTTTTCAAATGCCTACAACCATTCGACAGTCGCATATAAGTATACGAATTTCGAAAACTGCCAACGCATACAAAGAAGCTTAAAAGGAAATGCTTATTAAACGGTTAAGTGCCTCCTAATCCATCCAGATAACGTTTCAGCGGTGATGGAACAACTTAAATTTCGCTTTGGTAGACCAGAAATATTGATAGCTATTCAACTGCGCGAAATTCGTGAAGTTCTGCCTATAGGGGAATCGAATGTAGCAAAATTGATACCATTTGCGACAAAGGCTAAAAATCTTTCTGCGTTTCTACAGGCAGCCAATGCACATCACCATCTAGCCAACTCAACTCTTTTGGAGGAGCTAGTCGCCAAATTGCCTGTCAGTAAGAAAATTGAATGGGCTAGGCATTCTGCGCCAATAAGACCTTACCCAACCGTTTTGGATTTTAGCAACTGGTTAAATGAAGTCGCCAACATCATATGCACGATTCCGGAGTTGAATATCGAACAACCAGATCGAAAAAAGACGTGCGGTCATGCTCACCCATTTAGCCACAGACGTAAAGTCTGATGAATGTTCCATTTGTCAAAAGGAACACAAGATTTACTGTTGCCAGCTGTTTCTAAGCAAAAATGTTGCCGAAAGATGGGTTGAAGTAAAACGAACGAATGTGAATAAGCCGAAAAAATTGCGTCTCGTTTTCGATGCTGCAGCAACGGTCGAAAAGGTCTCACTAAGCTTGTTTCTACTTAAAGGACCACAGGAGTATCAACCGCTTCCGTCAGTTCTTTTCAACTTTCGCATTGGTTCAATCGCTGTGTGCGGGGACATCAAGGAGATGTTCCATCAGGTCGTCATCCAGCCAGAAGACAGATGTGCCCAGCGATTTCTATGGCGCGATGGCCACGAAGATCGTCCTCCAGACATATACGAGATGAGCGTAATGACATTTGGTGCAGCATGCTCACCATGCGCCGCACAGTACGTCAAGGTCGAAAACGCCAAACAGCATGCTCAATGTGATCCACGTGCTATTAAAGCTATTTTAAAGCATCACTACGTCGATGACTTCGTGGACAGTTTTGAGTCAGTCGATATAGCCATCGGCATAGCCAAACAAGTCAGGGAAATACACGCAGATGCTGGGTTTGAGTTACGTGGATTCACCTCCAATTCAAAGGAAGCCGCCAGAGCCTTAAATGGCCGTCAAGACATTATTGCCGTCTGTGACGACGACCACGTTACTGAAAGAGTTTTGGGTATGGTATGGAATCCAGGGAGCGATACGTTTCACTATCGAATAAAATTCAATCGTGTCGCAGAAGAAGTCATTGCTGGACGTAGGGTTCCTACAAAGCGGGAATTGTTAAGCATCGTTATGTCTGTTTTCGACCCTCTCGGACTACTGAGTCATTTCATGATCACTGCTAAACTGATCATGCGGGAAGTTTGGAAATACGATGTGAAATGGGATGATCCCATTCCTGATAACATTAATTCTGCGTGGATGCATTGGAGAGGAAACTTCAATAGTGTAGCTCATTTGGAGATTCCAAGGTACTACTTTACAAATGGACTACCAAAAGAATTGCAACTTCATGTTTTTGTGGACGCCAGCGAGGTTGCATTTGCCGCTGCTGCATATTGGAGGATAACGAATGCCGATGATGAAGTGGACGTCGTACTTGTATGTGCGAAAACAAGATGCGCGCCACAAAAATCTCTGACTGTGCCCAGACTCGAGCTACAGGCCGCAGTGCTCGGAGTTCGATTGATGCAAACTGTTCTACAAGAACATGAATTGGTGGTAAAAAATTTCATATTATGGAGTGATTCGTCAACGGTTGTTAAGTGGATTCAGGCCAGAAATCGCCGATATAAGCCTTTCGTCGCCAACCGAATCAACGAAATTTTAATGCTACGGAGGTTAAGAACTGGAGATGGCTGCCTACTCATCACAACGTCGCCGATGATGCCACAAGGCCACGCCGTAAAATCGATTTCAGCCATGAAAACCGCTGGTTTGGCCCAACGCCAGCTGACGAAAGCGAAACTTTAAACAACTACACATTATTAGCTTATGATAATCCTTTGATCGATTTTAGTCGATTTTCATCGTTCAACAAGTTGAAAAGGTCAATTTCTTGGGTGCTCAGATTCACAACAATGTGCAAAACTAAGTCTAAGCTAGGAAAGACGCATGCGCTGACAGTCGGACGAAGGCGTGAGAAAAGATGTGTCGCATTATTTACCTGCTTATCAGTCCGTGCTATACACCTCGAGATCGCATTCGACTTATCTACCGATGCATGCATTCTAGCAATAAGAAATTTTGTCAACCGCAGAGGTAGACCGATCAGGATAAGAAGCGATAATGGAAAAAACTTTGTCGGCCTAGAAGGAAACGCAAAAACGTTCTCTGAAGTCTTCGACTGTTATCGAATTCAAGATGAGCTATCCTCGAAGGGCGTGGAGTGGCTTTTCAATTGCCCGGACAATCCATCGGAAGGTGGCATATGGGAGCGGATGGTTAGATGCGTCAAGCGAGTGTTAAAACAGACGCTGATAGAAATGGCACCGAAAGAGCACACACTTCACAGTTTCATCGTAGAAGCCAAGAATGTCGTGAATTCACGACCATTGACTCACATTCCAATCACAACGGATGACGAGGAACCTCTCATGCCAAATCATTTTCTACTTGGTTGTGCTAACACCGCTCAAACTCCCGCTTGTGATACGATCTCCTATAAATTTCAAACTACAAGAAAGCAGTGGCATATTGCAAGGCAGTTGCGAGACCACTTCTGGAAACGCTGGATATCTGAGTATCTCCCAACATTGACACGGCGTGCCAAGTGGTGTGAAAGATCCAAGCCACTGGCCACTGTCCTAATATGCGATCGTGATACACCGCGAATTCACTGGAAACGAGGTCGAGTCGTGAAGGTGTACCCTGGCGCTGACGGTGAAATACGACGAGCTGACGTTTAAACGGGAAAAGGGTTTCTTTGCAGAAGTTTAGGGTTTCTAAATTAGCCGTTCTGGATATTGGATTTGCGTGAATCCAGTTGGTTCACGGGGCGGGAGTGTTGCAGAACGGCAAATGTAATTAAAAAAAGTCGTAATGTAAACGGGTTTGCTGCTCAACTCGACGTCATTAAAAAAGCTGTAGACTCTACAGTGTAGAGTGTGTTATCTTTTTGACACTCTATGTTCGTCTGCCATTTGCCTTTGACGTTTCACGTTTCGTGTTCGGTCATTTTGGGAGAAATCGCAGCAGACGTCGGATTGGGCAGCAAACCACGGTGAGGTCAAAAATATTTAGCAATTATTATTATATCAATATATTATATTAATAATTAAAATTATTATAGAAATAAACGCACAAAGCGCATAACGCACGCACATACACATGCACATGCAACTGGTGTGTTAATTTTCGATGCCCGAGATCTGCCTGCGATCTTCTACATACATATTATAATTTTTTTTTAGATTAGGATATTTTATTAAACATTTAAGTAATATACAATTTTGACTTAAAACTAAACTTATAACTGTTATTAAGTGTCGGCTCAACAATAGGGGCCCGACGTATTTACATTGTTTTTTTTGTATTGCTTATTACTAAACAATAATTTTGACTACTTAATCTACTACATGTTTATATTTACAGCAATTTTATTTTAAACAATAAATTTTAAAATAAAATAAAAATGAAAAAAAAATATATAAGAGGATGTATAAACAGAACGATCTTCAGCCTCTGTAATGTGGATTGCTGGCCTTCTCGTCTTGATTATTAAAAATGTCGTCGAATCTAGCATCTGTGAACCCTCTGATGTGTATGTACCGGTGACTTGGCTCGATTTCTTCGCTTCTCAGTCCTTGCATCTCAGGACTTGGATGAGTTTCCAATCCGTCGACGAATTTCCTCGCCATTTGGAACAAGTGGTCGGTTATTGGCAGCAGACCTGCTGCTTCGTAAAGTCTTGCAGTCGACACAAACTTATAGCTGTTTGGCACCCTCCAGAGTCCTGTACAGATCCTTAGTACCTTCCTTTCAAATAGGGAGATCTTCTTCATCGTTGTTGGTGAGACGGTGAACCATATGGGATAGCCATAGGTTATCAGTGGCCTGATGAGCTGCTTGTAGATATGCAGCCTGGTGTTATTGGACAGTCCGTTTCGTCTTTTTAGTAGCGGGTGCTCCAAATGAAGAGCGAAGTTCGCTTTTTTCATTGTTTTATCGATGTGAGAGTTAAACTTGAGCCTCTCAGTAAAGTTGATTCCCAGGTACTTAGTCTCTGACTTGGTGTTTATTGTCGTGTTATCCGGAAGGGTAATTTTTAAGGCTCTGCACCGGCTTGCGATTTTTCTTATCCTTGTTTCGGTTACTGGTACTCGGAAGCAGATGAGTTCCGTTTTGTTGGCGTTGATCTTCAGTCCCCACTTCAGGTAGTACTCCCAAAGATTTCGGAGGTGTTCCTCCACTCTTCGGGCAGCTATTTCAGGAGAGCGGGGAACGGCATACGTGATGGAGTCATCCGCGAAAAGCATGGTCCTTGTTCCGGCTGTATTGGTGGGTTGATCTGCCGTGAAAATGATAAATAGGACTGGTCCAAGTCTGGAGCCTTGGGGAACTCAGGCTTTAATCCTTGACGATAGGCTGCCATACACCTGTACAAAAAAGACCCTGTTAAAAAGAAAATTTTTAATTATTTTCACAATATAATTGGGGAAACCAAATCTTATAAGTTTGTACAGAAGCCCGTTTGGTCAGACGCTATCGAAAGCTTTTTCGATGTCTAACAAACAGGCTACTGTACTACTTTTGACATTCAGTCCTCGAGTGACGTCACTGTGAAGCTTTATCAGAGGGTGCAGCGTAGAGTGCTTTTCTCGAAAGCCGAACTGAAAGGAAGGAATTAGATTTCTTTCCGAGCGATACGCATTGATCTTTTTACGGATCAAAGACTCCAATACTTTACTGATACAACACAGTAAAGCTATGGCGGTAACCAGTTACACTGGAGCGGTCGGTATTCTTCGGTACTGGTACTACTTTGGCTACCTTCCAGTTGTCTGGAAAGTATCCATTATTAAGGCAATTGTTGAATATGATGGTTAACATCAAAATTGCCATACCCGGCAGCCTTTTAAGCAGGAAATTTGAAATCCCGTCAGTGCCCGATGATTTTTTAGAGTTTCCACTCTTAATTAAATCACTGACGACAGCTGTCCCGGTAAACATATCCACGTCTACGGGTGCGTTTGCGGGATTGTCTTCGCTGAACTGCACTTCAAAATTTCTTGGGGAAGTAGTGTCTTCCACAAGACGTTCGACCTGCTTTACGAATTCTGGAAGATGTGTTGGTGGTCGGTCTGTAAAGCTCCTTTCAAAGCAAAGCAAAGGCTTCGGCTTTTTCAACTGGACTGGATGCTACTTGCTCTCTAAACGTGATTAGAAATACGTTTTCCGATCACAGAATTCAGCTTTTTAAAAGCATCCGGGCCGGGTTTTATGTTCTGAAGTCGTTTGGTCAGTTCATCTTCCTGGTAACTTCGCACAGCTTGACGAAACATGAATACTGTACAACGCAGTTGCGAAAATACAGACTGATATTCGTCATTAACTGTGTTTAGAGTCCTGTTGAAGATCCTCTGAAGGCGTTTCCTTAGCCTTTGCTTGTGAGCAGGAATAATTCCTTACTTCATTAATTGTTGACGAAATTTGTCGTTGCCAAGAAGAAATCCAGCGTGGATGGTGTCCGAGGATATGTTTTGCGGGGCTGGGAAACAACAGCCATGGTATGCTGCTAAGGATTTGAATCCAGCCAATCTGCAATGGCCTTTCCTTGGTTGTTGCATACTTCATCTTGCCATCGGGTGTGCCTAGCGTTAAAATCCCCTCCAACCACACAGTATGTGTGCCCAGAGGAGATCCCGCAGACAGTTTGCAGATCCCGTTGAATGTTTTCCCTCGTTGCTTTACAGTGATTGTACACTGATATTACCAACAAGGTCTCAACCTCGTTGACTTTGATGCTGACAGCTGTTGCTTCCATGCTACGCAAACCACTGATTTGCACCTTTTCGCCTGCCATAGTGTTCCTGATAAGGACCGCCGTGGATGTTGTATCCGTCTGGACTGCATGGGTTTCTCCCTGTGAGATTAGTTTCCTGTAAAAGAAGAATGTCAGGTTTATAAGTTTTAATAAATAATTTTAGTGTGATACGCCTAGCTAACGAATAAATAGTTTACATTATATGAGAATATACTTATCCTGCTTACTGTGAACATAATTCATAAATAAGTCGACCCAAAACGGTTGTTTTGGACCTGTCATCAAGACTGCTATAATTAGCAGGCGCGACTTCTCTTGCTTTCTGCAAAATTGTGAAAAGGTCTGCTCCAAATAGCCCTTTGGTTAGCTGGTCTACAAGAAAGCAATCCACTGTTAACTTATCATCAACTGAGGCCGAATACATCGCATTGGCTAGTGGGATTTGTGAAGGCAAGTGGCTTCGAAGCCGGCTTAATGAATTAAATATCGAATGTGGATGTACGTAAATTTATGAGGACAATCAATCGTGCATTAAAGTCGCAGAGGAGCCGCGAGAACGCAAACGAATGAAACACATTGACGTAAAATACAATTCAATAATTCGAGAATCAATTGCAAATGGTGATTTCAAGCTGAAATACATTCGAACGGAAGATCAAATAGCCGATATTATGACGAAGGCACTCAACCATAACATTAGAAAGTACCCTTAGTTGGTCTGCCGATGTAAACGCAATTATACAGAGAATGTATTATGGATTGAGAATACTCTGGAGGAATGCAACATTTACTCCAATGAAGGTGCGATTATTATTGGTGAAATCACTAATTCTGAATAATCTCTTATATTGTGATGTGGTATTTTCGGAGCTGACTTTTAATTTATTAGTCAAGATTAAAATAATCTTTAATTTATGTCTAAGATATGTTTTTGCATTGAAACGAAGGGATAGATTAACACCATACTACAATAAAATCTTTGGATGTTCTTTGGATAATTATTTTAAGCTTAGAATATTGACTATGTTTCATAAAATTATTATTAACCGCCAACCGAAATATTTGTATGACAAACTAATTTTCCCGCAATCTTCACGGACCCAAAATGTAATTTTTGGAAGAGGTGGTAGATTATGGAATTCGATTCCAAGAAATATTAAAGATATTCCTCGATGGGACAGATTTAGAAATGAGTGTGTGAGATTTCTGAATAGTCGGTGAATAGTGTGTGCGTAATAAAAGACAGTAATTATAATTTCGTGGCAAATACTTCAAGGAGTAATTCCTTGGTTAATTTCGTGAAAAAAATCGTGTTGGAGTGGGGGGTCTATTTGCAACCCCTGCGATGTACGTAGGGTTTAAATGCGAAGAGACGTACTTTTGACCTTACATCAATTCACACCCTGTAACCCTTGAACGTTTCTAGCTACAAAGTCACTGGTAGTAATTTTTGAAAAAAAATTAAATTTATATGATCAAATAATTAACATTTTTTTAAATTCTTGAAACCGTTACCGATATAAACAACGTCAAAATCAAAAAATGTTTTTTCTTTTTTTAAATTTTATTTTCAAACGCGCATATTACAAAAATCGCTCTCGGATAATTTTTTTTTTGACAAATGCAATATTAAAGCCTATTCATTTTTCTACAAATCCACCTCACAATATTTGTACATTCGGTCAATAGGAGCAGGGTTAAAAATGAAAGTTTGTAAAATAAACGAAAACGTACTTTTGACCTTACATGACTTCACACCATATAACTCTTGAACGCTTCCAGCTACAAGCTTACTGTTGGTCTTTTTTGAAAGAAAATTATACTTTTAAGATCCAACAATATACAGTTTCTTAAATTATTTTAGCCATACCGATATAAAGTTCGTCAAAACAAAATTTTTAAAATTGTTTTTACCAACACGATTATTTCGAGAAATGCTCCTGGATACATTTTTTTTTTTGATAAATACAGTATTGAAGCCTGTTGAATTTCCTACAAATACATGGCAAAATATTTGTGCATTCGGTCAACAAGAGCAAGATACTCCGGGTTGTGTTACTACTAATACGTATAAGAAGAGTCCTTGTTCCTGCAGCAACAGTGCAACAAAATTACACGGGCAGTGGATGCACCCCACTTCACTCCAGTGCAAAGTCTGCATCAAAATGACTTACCAAGAAGGACCTAATTTTGTGAGTCAATTTCACAACATCGAATGGACACATAAAATTGGTGGTGAACTCAAAATTAGGTCCTTTTGGGTATATCCTGTTGAAGCAGATTATGCACTGAAGTGAACTGGCACGGGTGCATCCATTCCACGTGTAATTTTGTTGCACCCTTGCTACGGGAACACTGAGACGTCATGCAACTCTTCTTATACGTAATAGTAGTAACACAACCCGCACTATCTCGCTCTTTTTGCCTGAATGCACAAATATTTTGACATGGATTTGTAGAAGATTGAATAGGCTTTAATACTGCATTTGTCAAAAAAAATGTATCCGATAGCCTTTCTCGAATTAATCGTGTTTGTGAATATAATTTAAAAAAAAAATGATTTTGAAGAACTTCATATCGCTATTGCTTAAATAATTTAAAAAAATATACATTTTTTGATCTTAAATATCTACTTTTCTTTCAAAAAAGATTAATAGTAACCTAGTATCTAGAAGCGTTCAAGAGTTACAGGGTGTAAAGTGATGTAAGGTCAAAAGTACGCATCTCTGTTTTAAAACTCTACGTACATCACAGGGGGTGAAAATAGACCCCCCCATCCCATACGATTTTTTTCACGAAATTAGCCAAGGAATCACCCGTTTAAGTATTTTCCACCTTAACGGATACACCCTGTATATTTTTTGTTTTATTATAAATGACAAATTTGTATTATATATAAAAAAAAATATTGTTATGGAATACTTTAATAGTGATTAAGATTAATATTCAACCAATGTAGCTAACTAAAATGTAAACTGTTGTTTATGCAGTGTAATTACAATGTAATTACATGAAGCGACCTAGTTGTCGCATTGTATAAAAATTAAATAAATAAATGAAAAATGAAATGAAATATGTTCATTAGGGTCTGGAATTTTGGGAACTAAGCCACTTCTCAAGCTATTTCTATGAAATTCGGTATGTAGGACTTAGATCCGACTAGAAGACTCGTTGCTGTGGAAATTCTAGGGTACGGTCATTGGGTAATAGAATTTCGGTAATTAAGCCATTTCTCAAGCGATTTCTATGAAATTCGGTGCCATTACTTAAGTGATTTGTATAAAATTCGGTATGTAGGACTATTTTCGCCATGTTCGTACCGTTTGTAAAAATACTACAATGATATATAACCTAAAGAAGCAACACTTCTTAAACGTGTCAGCCAATAATATACATTTTATTTATTTTTTTTATAAATGTGGTTAATATTAATATTTTACATTTTTGCTTCACATGAATAATATAAAAAAATATTTACAGGAGATTGCGCGACGGCTATTAGAGAGTTACAGTCGAGTTATTGTAAAACCTTAGCTCATCTGAAATCGCTTCGATACAAAATCATTCAACAAGAACGTAATAATGATGAATCCAGTAAGAAGATGGAAACAGTAAAAACTGATCTGGAAATACAAATGAGTACACGGTCATATCGAAAGTTATTTTCCATAATAATATCCATAAAACTAAATAGGGATTTCTTTTTTCCAACAGAATCGATAACAATGAAATTTTAGCAAAAATCCATAAAGATCTTCTTGATCAGAGAGAAAAAATTCAAAGAGCCGAACGAGAAGTTAGAGCTGCTCTTCAAGTAATACGACAGCAGCCTATTAGTTCAGAATTTTTGTCTGTTTTTGAGAAAGATTTGGACTTGCATGATCTTCAATTTCAAAATTCAAAAGCCTTGAAACAAATAGCAGACCTAAGCGTAACCGATATTTGTATGGCATCAGAAATTATGAAAGCGCTTTGCGCTAAGGGCCTGAAATTTCCGGAGCTCCCAAAGTCAGAATACTCTTTATCATGGCGTAGTGACATTTCAACATCATTCTCAAAGGGTAATTAGTTACATTTTATCATTGAGCATATATGTACAATCAAGATATTAATAACGAAAATTATCTGTTACAGACATAAATTCATCAAGATCAAGCCTATCAAACAATTTGTTTTCGAAAGTAAATTCCTCACAGGCAAGCATTATTTCCATAAACTTTCCACATGGTAATACAATACCGAAAAAATAAATTGTTTTTTTTTAAATAAAACATCTAAACTGTCTATATGTATGCCATTTATTTTGTTTTTGTTTTGGATAGAAAAAAATATAAACTTATGTTCTGTGCCGATTTAATCTTGATTTTCGTCTTCTTCAGATCCACTTTCAGAACCGGAACCACTTAGAGATCCACTTCTTGAGGGTGTTGGCGATCTAGATCCGGTCCCCGATCTTGAACCGGATGTACTTCTTGATCTAGACTTCGAAGAAGATTTAGATTTACTGCGTGATCTCAACCGACTTGGAGTCCTCGACTTTGAGCCAGACTTTGAACGACTTTTCGATATGGAACGACTTGATCGTGATCCCGATATACTTCTAGATTTAGATCTTGAAACTGAATTGCTTTTTGAGCGTGATCGAGATGATCTAGACTTCGATCGGCTCTGTGATCGCGAACCTGACCTTGTGAATCTGGATCGTGACCTCGATCTTGAGTTTGAACGCGATCGTGATGATGCATGAGAATTTGACCTTGAACGAGATATACGATCTTTCTCTGCTTGTGTGGTCTCACTGGCAGTTTTATCAATTGCACCATTTTCCACAACTGCTTGAGCCTCCTCATTGTCTTCAACTTCCATTTCTTCATCCTCGTCATCGTCGCCAGCTGGTTCAAGTTGTTTTTCTCTATAACGTTGCATTCGATGTTCGTTCGCGTCCAATGGTCGATGTTTAACAACCTGTAAAATTTTATTGTGCATCTTATACGAAACATATGCATTCAAACCACACTTACCAATTTAGTGTTGTTTGGCTGTTGGCCAGCTTTAACACGCCTTTTGCTAAGGCGTACTCTAGTCTCTAATTCATTATAGTAAACTCCATCATTTCGTACAACAAAATAGTAATTCTCTTCATAACCCTTGGAGGCTTTGCTCTTGACGTTCCAATTATATTCGCGAGCAATCTTATATTCATATTCCTCTTCGTCTTTGTATAGCACATTATCCTCGAAATCGGTTCGCCTTTTCTCCAAAGTGTTTTCCGTTGGTAAAAAATAAGCGACAAACTGTTCGCCACTTTCGTCCATTACACCACGAATCATAGCTTGAGACATCTCTTCCAATTGAGCTGGAATATTCTTTCCCGCCGGAGCAGGATCGCTGTCGAAGATGACTTGGGCACAAGGATATTTCCAATTTTTGAAGTCAGGAAATACTGATAGAATTTCTACCGGTACAACATTAGGTTTACTATAATGCTTAGTAATCTCGGTTTTACTGTCATTAAAGGTCTTCTCAATAGCCTTGATTTGGGCATCTCTGTCCAGATAAAGTGTTTCTTCGCGTAAACTCTTTTTAACATTGTAACCAACTTTAGCTTCTATATTCTCTAAGTTTTGCGGTTGGAAGCGTGTTTGTTCAGTTGAAATATATTCGGATTTTCGCAACCAAGACACACTTCTTGAATGTTGACGTGAGCGCATCGAATCTTGCGGCGTATGAACATCGTCTTCTAGAAGTTTTTCGTCTGCCGGATCTAGCTGGGCGTACGAATCGGTTTGGTATAAGTCACGGTTAATAAGATCAATGGTTACACCCAAATCGTGTTCCGTCAAAACTTCATACTTATAGTTTCGCTCTAATGATGTTGGATTGTACTGCACAAAGCGATGGCTATCAAATGGGTACATCAGAAATTTCAGATCGAATGGAATATCTGGCAGACTATTGCTATACTTAATGCGGCATATTAGTTCAGACCTAGGAAATAAAATACAAACTGAAAACACTGTAACCATGTACAAATTTATATGAGACTTACTTTCTTTCGGTGGGGCGAGGTGGTCTTTTTTCTGTTGCGCTATTTCCATTATTAATAGTTGGAGCCATGTTGTAAGCTCAAAACAAATATTAATTTTCAATGGAAAATTTTTCCGCAGAGACTGAAAATGTAATCCGTAAAAGTTTATCCTTATCAATATTTTTTTTTGACAATTGAAATTAAGAAAGAGAATGAGGGAAGTACAGATAGTCCAGGAATCACTTACTACGTTTATACGCAGTATTGAGGCCCGATTTTATGAACGACGATAGATAAAATAAAATCCGAGAGTAAAGATTAATCTGTATTTTTGCATTTTTCTAAGTATTTATAAGGAGGTGTGGGGGTTAATTGGTATCATACGAAAGGTAATAAAAATACCTTCCATTTAAAAAAAATTAGGCCAATAGAACCCCCCTCGACGGAGTAAGAGCAAAAAACAGACATTTCCATAAAAGTGTAAAAAGGGGCGTGCTTAAAAGTGGTTGGGGCAAAATATTGGTATCAAATGAAAGGTGATAATTAGGTCTACACAGCCATGCTATTCTTAATGGCGTGGCTCAATTCTAGCGGAATCGCGATCAGTTTATATTGCGTTTATTTGCAACGTTATCTAAAAATGGTTACCCAATACCATATACTGACCGATACCATATTATGCTTATATTTTCTAAAAAAAACTCAAAACTTTGGATGCCCCATCTACGGGGGCGACGCCTCCAAACAAGATGGCGATTTTCGTGTGGCAAAAATACCATTGCCGAGCATACCGTTGAAACGCCAACACTTTTTTGACGTTTAGACTTATATAGTTTATACTAACATTTTATGTTGTGTGTATGATTCAAAATTTCGATATTATATATTTTTCAACTTTTTCAACTATTTTGTACTTACTAATATCATTTTTTTTTATTCCATTAATTAATTTAAATTAATTTAATTTTTTAAATTATGATCAATTGATCTCTTCTCAATTCTAAATTCTCACTAATAAATATAATGTTTAAATTTTAAAACGGCAAAATTTATAATAACAACAACACCTTTTTTTACCCACAAAAATCAGCAGATAAAACAGAGAGTAGAAAAAAATCCTCGGATTAATTTTCTCACTTATCGTCGTTCATAAAATGCAAACGACGATTAATCCGAGAATTAATCATTTATTCGCGTTCATAAAATCGGGCCTTAATGTTATTTATAAGATTATTCCTACTATAAAAAAATATTTAAATATTTTTTATCCATTATGATTCTACATTCATTTGGATGACGTGAGCAGCGCAGACCTTTTGGCGTTTTTTTTAATCACTACGTATTTGTAATTTTGTCAAGACAAATTTTATGTAAATATTAAATTTAATTAATAAAAATATTAGTTTTATATAAAAAAAAATATAAATAATTTTAAATATTCAAGAAAGATGTAACATTCCAGGCCAAGCGCTAATTTTATATTGTCGTTTCTTACAAAAAAACAGTAAACAAGTATTAACAACAACAAATATAAATTCGGAATCGCACTATCGGGCAATAGTTTTAATTCGAAAAAAAATTTGTCGTCCACGCTTCAATAATTGTGATATGTCGAAATTTCGACTTTGAGGATTACAACTTGTCTTAAGTCGAAAGTCGAAATACGACAGATACATAATCAGCCCCAAGGTTTCGTCAAATTAAGAACATAGCGGCGCTGACTAGTAGCGTTTTAATGAACAGAGTATATAGCAAATAGTCGGACAAACCAAACTCAACTGCGATAGTTTCGTGGGTGTTTATTCGGGTTTAACGAAACTAAATTCTAATTAGCGTATCCATGCACATAAACTCACTTAACGCTGGGGCCCTACCATGATTTTCGAATGTGTTGATGATCAACGATTGTTTGTCAAGTCAGTCTTACGTTATGGGTTCCTTTATGACATTTAATAAGTGCTTTAATAGTCTTTTCACACGACCATAGACGAAAGCCTACGCTACGTTTCCTACGCTTTAACATACCCGCGAAAGTAGGCATTATCCACACTAATGCGTTGACATGGAAAATACTATTGTTATTTACTGTAGTCTCAGCTAACACGCATTCCCACATTAGTTTTGCATTGCGCATGAACAGTTTAGCAAAAAATTGTTTTGGTCGGGTCGAAAAGAAGATATCGAAATAGTTTACGACTCATGGCGGAAGTCATGATAGGGCTCCGAGTTAACTCGATCATAGAATCGTAGTATTGCAGAGCTTACACAAAGGAAAAACTTAGGATTTAAGACTTACAAGATTGTATGGGTTTGGGGTAAGGCAACAGAATATGTTTGCTCGTTTTGTTGGTATAAATCGTATCCCGTTATAATTTTTAAGTCTTAAATTATTCCGTTGTGAGAGCTCTGTTATTTTCTTTTGTGTTGTTTAACAAAAACCAGTGAGACTATGGGTCTAATCTCTTATTCAACCCAAGCGACCGAGCGATTATTGTTAACCGAAGTACACCGAGCGAATGTTACACCTACACGGCGTAAAAATATTCTTGTTTATTAATGTGTACACTGTGTAACTATACTCGCTCTTACTTTGCCTTACACTGATATTCATTTCAGATTAAAAAATAGGAACCTGTGTATACACCGCGTCTTGCTCGGTTCACAACAAAAAACACAGAGTATAGAGTAAAATTGTCCCGGTTGAATAAAAAAACACCGAGTAAATATTTGACGTTGCTCGCTCGGGTTGGATAAAAAAAACAGATCCTATGAAGAGAATTTTTAGTATATGGTTCTTGATCCGCCTCGCTTTTGCATTGTTACGAAACTTGGGCTTACTTAAGGTTCGTAATGGATTTTGCAAAATAAAACACAACATAAGTTCTTTTATTCACAAATTACAGCTTTAAAAGACTTCAAACTCGGCGACTACTACGTTTATATGCAGGGTAGAGAGTTTAGTTAGTTGTGTTGAAAATTCGACATGAGTGTTTGAGCACATTGGTTGAAAGACTATAGTTAGGTTAAGCATATAAATGAAATATCAGTCGTATTTTATTTGCCGAGGAATAAGGAATTACAACAACAATTGCATTGTCGAATTCCTTCTTTGGAATTTGAAAACCTGCTGTTTGGCTGGTTTTGGCTGGTATTGACGGATTCTCTTTTGAACCGCGAACGAAGTCAGACGTGTGAAAGAACCGAATTTGAATCTCAGAAATTTAATAATAAAAAAATTATTTGAATAGTTTCTTTAGTTTTTTTTTTTTTGGTGTAATAAAAAAAAAAACTGGTGTGCAAAATTAGTTGATAATTTACCGAAAGTTGTGAACATTGTTGTTAATAGTATTATGTTTTATTTTTAGTATTATTTTAAAATAAACATTGAAGGTTATTTCGAAGTTAAGTGAGAGGAGCAACCACAAAAGTGGAACCTCCATAAAATATGTGGCATCTTTAAAAGATCCGCAAAAATTCTTGCAAAGTAAAAACAGTGGAAAAAACACCAAATGAGTGTTAAAAATCTCTTATCTAATGAAGATATTAAAAAATTAAGATTTTACGAAGAAATTCGGGACGCCGAAGAGGGATTTTCCCATAATCAAGAAAAAACCGACGCCACGCCACTACAAAACAACGCCCCTCACACCTCCTTATAAATACTTAGAAAAATGCATTTTTCTAAAAAAAAACTCGAAACTTTGGTTGCCCCTCCTATCCAAAGGGGGTGTCGCCTCCAAACAAGATGGCGATTTTCGCGGGGCAAGAATACCGTTGCCGAGCATACCGTTGAAACGCTAACACTTTTTTGACGTTTAGACTTATATAGTTTATACTAACATTTTATGTTGTGTGTATGATTCAAAATTTCGATATTATATATTTTTCAACTTTTTCAACTATTTTGTACTTACTAATATCATTTTTCTTTTTTTTTTATTCCATTAATTAATTTAAATTAATTTAATTTTTTAAATTATGATCAATTGATCTCTTCTCAATTCTAAATTCTCACTTATAAATATAATGTTTAAATTTTAAAACGGCAAAATTTATAATAACAACAACACCTTTTTTTACCCACAAAAATCAGCAGATAAAACAGAGAGTAGAAAAAAATCCTCGGATTAATTTTCTCACTTATCGTCGTTCATAAAATGCAAACGACGATTAATCCGAGGATTAATCATTTATTCGCGTTCATAAAATGTTATTTATAAGATTATTCCTACTATAAAAAAATATTTAAATATTTTTTATCCATTATGATTCTACATTCATTTGGATGACGTGAGCAGCGCAGACCTTTTGGCGTTTTTTTTAATCACTACGTATTTGTAATTTTGTCAAAACAAATTTTATGTAAATATTAAATTTAATTAATAAAAATATTAGTTTTATATAAAAAAAAATATAAATAATTTTAAATATTCAAGAAAGATGTAACATTCCAGGCCAAGCGCTAATTTTATATTGTCGTTTCTTACAAAAAAACAGTAAACAAGTATTAACAACAACAAATATAAATTCGGAATCGCACTATCGGGCAATAGTTTTAATTCGAAAAAAAATTTGTCGTCCATGCTTCAATATTTGTGATATGTCGAAATTACGACATTGAGGATTACAACTTGTCTTAAGTCGAAAGTCGAAATACGACAGATACATAATCAGCCCCAAGGTTTCGTCAAATTAAGAACTAAGGCGCTGACTAGTAGCGTTTTAATGAACAGAGTATATAGCAAATAGTCGGACAAACCAAACTCAACTGCGATAGTTTCGTGGGTGTTTATTCGGGTTTAACGAAACTAAATTCTAATTAGCGTATCCATGCACATAAACTCACTTAACGCTGGATTTACCATGATTTTCGAATGTGTTGATGATCAACAATTGTTTGTCAAGTCAGTCTTACGTTATGGGTTCCTTTATGACATTTAATAAGTGCTTTAATAGTCTTTTCACACGACCATAGACGAAAGCCTACGCTACGTTTCCTACGCTTTAACATACCCTCGAAAGTAGGCATTATCCACACTAATGCGTTGACATGGAAAATACTATTGTTATTTACTGTAGTCTCAGCTAACACGCATTCCCACAGTAGTTTTGCATTGCGCATGAACAGTTTAGCAAAAAAATTGTTTTGGTCGGGTCGAAAAGAAGATATCGAAATAGTTTACGACTCATGGCGGAAGTCATGATAGGGCTCCGCGTTAACTCGATCATAGAATCGTAGCATTGCAGAGCTTACACAAAGGAAAAACTTAGGATTTAAGACTTACAAGATTGTATGGGTTTGGGTTAAGGAAACGAAATATGTTTGCTCGTTATGTTGGTATAAATCTTATCACGTTATAATTTTTAAGTCTTAAAGTATTCGGTTGTGAGAGCTCTGTTATTTTCTTTTGTGTTGTTTAACATAAAGCAGTGAGACTATGGGTCTATTCTTTTATTCAACCCGAGCGACCGAGCGATTATTGTTACCCGAAGTACACCGAGCGAATGTTACACCTACACGGCGTAAAAATATTTGGTGTGTACACTGTGTAACTATACTCGTTCTTACTTTGCCTTACACTGATATTCATTTCAGATTAAAAAATAGGAACCTGTGTATACACCGCGTCTTGCTCGGTTCACAACAAAAAACACAGAGTATAGAGTAAAATTGTCCCGGTTGAATAAAAAAACACCGAGTAAATATTTGACGTTGCTCGCTCGGGTTGGATAAAAAAAACAGATCCTATGAAGAGAATTTTTAGTATATGGTTCTTGATCCGCCTCGCTTTTGACATTGTTACGAAACTTGGGCTTACTTAAGGTTCGTAATGGATTTTGCAAAATAAAACACAACATAAGTTCTTTTATTCACAAATTACAGCTTTAAAAGACTTCAAACTTTGCGACTACTACGTTTATATGCAGGGTAGAGAGTTTAGTTAGTTGTGTTGAAAATTCGACATGAGTGTTTGAGCACATTGGTTGAAAGACTAAAGTTAGGTTAAGCATATAAATGAAATATCAGTCGTATTTTATTTGCCGAGGAATAAGGAATTACAACAACAATTGCATTGTCGAATTCCTTCTTTGGAATTTGAAAACCTGCTGTTTGGCTGGTTTTGGCTGGTATTGACGGAATCTCTTTTGAACCGCGAACGAAATCAGACGTGCGAAAGAACCGAATTTGCATCTCAGAAATTTAATAAAAAAAAAAATTATTTGAATAGTTTCTTTAGTTTTTTTTTTGTGTAATATGTGGCATCTTTAAAAGATCCTCAAAAATTCTTGCAAAGTATAAACAGTGGAAAAAAAAAATGAGTGTTAAAAATCTCTTATCTAATGAAGATATTAAAAAATTAAGATTTTACGAAGAAATTCAGGACGCCGAAGAGGTTTTTTCCCGTAATCAAGAAAAAACCGACGCCACGCCACTACAAAACAACGCCACGCCGTTTCAAAGTGAAATAAAAATGTCGGACAACAAAACCAGTGCTGCCAACTCACATGATGAATGGAAACTTATTAAATCAAAAATTAATAAAGTGGTCAGGTGATCTGATGAATCAACGAAAATAAGTTGTATAAGTCAAAATGAAGGGAATAATAACAGGTTTGAATTATTAGCGGACAACAAAATGGACACGGGTGAAAATCAACACAACACAAATACAAAGACAATCCCAAAAATAAATACGGCATCTGAAAAGGGGACTACCTTTTGTCCACCAATTTTTGTATTTAAATTGAGTTGTGACTTTTTAAAAAAAAAAAATTTAATTCACGGCAAAAGAGTGCAAAATTACTGAATATATAAATTTATAAATGTTGGGTATCAAAAAACAAAAGTATTTATGTCCAACAATATCATCCACAGGGAACTAATCGCTAAGATTCGCGAAACTGAGGCACAAGCATTCTCCTTCACCCCAAAGGAATGTCAGAAGGTTCCAGTTTTGCTCAAAGGAATGGATGCCGACACACCGCTGGAGGATATAGCTTTAGCTATTAGGGAACAGGTTCCTAACATTAAAAAAAATAACATATCTAATTTTTCTACTCCGCGAAGAGAGAGAGAGAAACAAGAAACTGAACATTTTTACCATTCAATTGGAACCGGGTGAATCGCCCCTTGAGCTAGTTAAAATACTATTTTTACTAAACCAAAGGGTTTTTTGGGAAAAGAAAACCCATAGAAACATTACCCGCTGTTTTAGGTGCCAGCGCTTTGCACACTGGACAGTTTTGTGGATACAGCACACGTTGTGCTACTCTAGTAAACAAAAATTTAAAATATTCCGATGCAGTTAAAAGCGGGGCTACAGTTGAGCAACCAACCAGTTCTTCTCTTAAATCTTTTCTTGAAGAGTCTCAGAAGCTTTTTGTAATCTCTTTTAGTGATCTTATCACGAAAAATAGACAATTTTTTGCAATCTAAGTGGGCGCCGTGGCTCAGTGGTAGTGCACATGGCTGCTGCGCTGGAGGTTCAGGTTCGACTCCCAGCAACACCAAAAGTATTTTTCACGGTGTCCCACCTCTCGCGAATGGGTGACAAACGTTCCGAGAATAATTAATACCTTGTCACGGAAAGCTTCTCAATTCGCCGTTCGGATCCGGCCTTAAATTGCAGGTCCCTTCCATTTGTGTCCAAAAATTAACATGTGCAGCACAAATGGTCGCGAGAAGTTAGGCCTTGGACCGCAATGGTCTGTCGCACCAATTATTATTATTATTCTTACATGCAATCTAATTCGGTAGAAGATAAAATGTTTAAATACATTAGTTTCGTTGCTTCAATAGTCGTGTAATGAATCGCAACAAGCTTAAACTACTTTCGCTTAACATAAATTCCATATTTAGTCATGAAAAAAATGTTCCCTACTAAACATTCTAACAAAATATAAGCCCCAAATTTGCTTGCTTTCCGAAACTAATTAAAGGGCCAGGCACAAACTTTGTTTCGATGGTTTTAATGTAATTAGAAATGACGCTTTAGGTGGAACAGCAATTATTTTAAGAAAAGACTATAAATATTCTGTGATAACCTTTGAAAGTAGTGTATTTTCAACATGCCTGGCGAGTTTTACATACAACAGTAATACAAACCAGCAGAGGAATCTCTTGATTGGAAGTATCTATATACGACCTAACATAAAATCCTCTTTAAAAGGTGAACTGGATAGCCTTTATACCCTTACCAATAACTTTAATGAAGTTATTCTAGGTGGTGATTTCAACTCGCGTCACACAGCACGGGGTGATACAACTGTTAACAGAAATGGGCAGCTTCTTCAAAGCTGGCTTAACGACGGACCATTTATAACGTTAGAGGTAGTTTCTCCAAACAGTCCAACATTTCACAGAACGTCTTCACTCTTATATAATTTTTTTTATTGTCTCATCTTCATTAATCTCTTCTACCTCTAGCCACCAAACAAATCCTTACAGCTGTACAACGATTTTATCTCCTTCTGATCACTTTGGAGTCCTTTTAACTTTAGGCTTTCACAATTTTCGTCCACTCGAAATAGACCGTCCAACGTTTACAAGCTTTGTGAACACTGATTGGCAAACATTTAGGTCAGAACTACATCAAAAAATCTCTCTAATCTATATACCAACAGACCGTAACATTTCGAACTCCTCAATAGATCTCTTTATAAACAGTATTAGTAACGAAATTAATTCCTGTGCTGAAAATCATTCAGTGAAAAAAACTGCAAGAGGCATGAGATATTGTAATATTTTATCTTTTACAAAAGAATTACTCAAAATTCGAAACGTTTGGATAAGGAAACTTAAGCGAATATACCATCATCGTCTTAATAGAATAACAGAGGAGTACAAAGAATTGCATAATAGAATTAAATGCATAACTAAAATAATCAGAGACAGAGTGAGAATAGATCTTAATAAGGCCTTTGCAAAAAGACTCAAAGAAATAAAACCTTCTCCTACAGCTTTTAAAGGAATCGATAGAATATCAGGTAGAAAATTCTTTGGTACTGATATTTCAAATTGTGCACTTTCATTTAATAACCACGATCTTAACAATAGTGATGCTAAGCTCAGTGCCTTTCACGATTTCTTTGCAGGTATATACTCTGAAAAACTGCCTTCAGCAAACACCCATCTGAACACAACTGTCTATAATTTCACCAGTAACTTTTTTAGCAACGCTAGAAACAGCATAATAACAGTTTTTTCGCCTACTAACCTAGCTTCAAGTCCAGATAACCCATCTGTCTTTACTAGTGCAGATGAAGTTGAGGAATTAAGACTAAAGCTTAATAACAAAAACTCGGCGGGTACAGATGGTATATCAAATTTTATTATTCGTAAATGCCCCGATTATTTGGACATGATGATGATAATGGTATAGGGGTTAAATCAATGACACTGCGACCCTTGTGGATCTATTGCGCCCTGCTCCCCGCTTGTTAGTTACCTTCTATGCCGATGTGTCCCGGCACCCAGTACAACTTTACTTTGTTGTCTTCACCAAGTTTGTTTAACTTTGTTTTGCACTCTTCCACCAGTCTAGACGTGATGTGGCATCTAAAGCTTTTAGCGCAGCTTGGCTGTCTGACATGATAGCTATTTCATGCCTCATGTATTTCCTATCCAGATTGAATTGAGCGCATCTTTCGATGGCGTGAACCTCTGCCTGGAAGATACTCGGATAATGCCCTCTACCACTATATGCAGCGGGAGTAGCCCAATGATACCTCCATACCCGCCGTGGGGCAGGTTCTCATAGCCCATGGTTTTACCTGCCCATGCCACTGCTCCGTAGGTGATCATTGGTATTACTATCATAGTGTACATCCAGTGCATTATTTTGGGGCTTACTCCCCATGATTTACCTGCCACCCTTCTGCACACCAAGAGCGCTCTTCTAGATTTTTTATTACTGCCTGCTGATGTTTATTCCATAGCAGAGTCTTGTCTAATATCAGACCAAGGTACTTGACCTCTTCGCTGATTGAGATCACTTCGCCATTGAGGGTTATTGGTCGCATTCGTCCCAATTTCCTTCTGTTGGTGAAGGGAACCAGTGTGGTTTTGCTTGGGTTCACCCTAAGTCCCACCTCTTGGCACCATCTGCTTGTGATATTTAGTCCATTTTGAACTATGTCACATAGAACTTCCTCGAACTTCCCCCTGGCCACAATGACTATATCGTCCGCGTAACCCTGGGTTACAGTTCCTGCTTCAGCTAGTCGCTGAAGTAGTTCGTCTACAAGGATGCTCCACAGTAGCGGAGTACTCCTCCTTGTGGGCACCCTCTTATCGTGTTAACCATAATGGTTTTGTCACCGACTATGGTTTCTGCTGTTATGGTGATTAGCATTTCGCACATCCATTTACTGACTGTGCCGTCTACTGTTTTCTTTTCCTGAGCATTTCTTATCGCTTCATGTGATGCGTTGTCAAACGCCCCTTCGATATCTAGGAAGGCACATAGAGCGATTTCCTTACTAGGAGGGAGCCCTCTCTGCTTTCCGTCAGTTCCCACAGTGCGGTCTCCGTAGATCTGCCCGCTCTGTATGCGTGTTGACTGGAATGCAGTGGTTCTTTTACCAGTATAGTCGACCATACATAATTGTCGATAACCTTTTCGATATTCTTTAGGACGAACGAAGTGAGACTGATTGGTCTTAGGACTTTGGGTGTGTGGGATCCTTCTTCCCTACCTCTTCTTCTTTCTTTATGTCCTGTATCCCCTTATGGGTCCTAGGGCCTCTACTACGCCTACGCGCCGTCGCGTGCGGTTCCTGGCAATGAGCTTCAGCTCTCTCCAACTCTTCCCCAATTGCCGTGCCTCCTCCTCAACTGTTCTGCGCCATGTATTTCTCGGACGACCCGTTCTTCTACCATCCTGAGATAACGGGTTCCATTGCATTGCGTAGTTTGCTATGGAACTGTCGCCTTTTCGGAGTGTATGACCAATCCACTGTCACTTCCGTCGTTGGATGGTTGTGCCTATTGGTTCCTGACCCGTTCTCTGGTAAAGATGTTCGTTAGAGATACGGTTAGGCCAGAAAACCCTTAAGATGTTCCGTAGGCACCTATTTACAAATGTTTGTAATCTTTTTGTGATAGTAGCGGTCACCTTCCAAGTGCTGCACCCATACAACAGCACAGATTCAACATTTGAGCGGAACAGTCGCAGCTTGGTGTTTAAGCTGATCGCATTGCTTCGCCATATCATGGACATCATTCCAAACACCGATTTTGCTTTGCCGATTCGGTTGGCAATGTCCTGTTCGGTTCCACCTTCGGTCGAGACAATACTCCCAAGATATTGGAAACTCTCTACTCTCTCTACCGGTTGTCCAGCAAAGTTAACATGAGTAACTGAGTTAGTGCCGAGGTTGATGATTTTGGTTTTGGCAGTATTAATCTTCAAACCCGAAACATTTGCCTCCCTCTCCACATTTGTTGTCATTTGGTGCAGCTCCATAATTCTATGTGAGAGTAAACAAACGTCGTCAGCGTAATCCAGATGTTTGAGTTGAGATGTAAGAGTCCAACGAATTCCTCCGTTTCCAGTATATAAAGCTGCGCGAAGTACATCGCTAATCACCAACAAAAAAAGTATCGGCGATAGAATGCAACCTTGTCGTACCCCAGTTAGGATCTCGAATTCCTCTGACAGCTTTCCTCTATGCAGCACATGACATTTAGAGCCATCATAGGTTGCTTTAATAATAGCTATTAGTTTATCGTGTATACCTCTCCTGCGCAAGGCGAGCCAGATAAACTGTCTGTTGACACTGTCAAACGCCTTCTCAAAATCGATGAACAGCAGGTGCAGTGGTGACCGGAATTCAACGCACTGTTCAATAATGATCCGCAGGGTGTTTATGTGGTCTACACAGGAGGATCCAGTGCGGAAACCTGCTTGTTCGGCATCGAGTGTATCTTCCAGATGTTCCTTAATACGTTCAAGTACTACTTTGGCTATTACTTTTGCAACTGCAGGGAGAACGCAAATGCCTCTCCAGTTTTCGCACTCCATAAGACTACCTTTTTTAGGGAGCTTAACAATCATTCCCTTCTTCCACTCTTCGGGGAAACTTTCTACCTCCCAAGCTCTGTCTACAAGAGGATATAAAAGCTCTGCTGATGTCGTTGGAGCTGCACGCAGAAGCTCTGCGGGTATACCATCTAGTCCTACCGACTTGTTGTTCTTTAGTGCGTTAATCGCGGTAGCGATCTCGTCTTTACTGGGAGTTGAGGTGCGAATTCGGGAAATTGTTACTTCCGGCATTTCCGATTGATTTAGGTGCATATCGTTAGCAAATACACGGTTTAGGACCGTAGAGAAATGCTCCTTCCATCGCTTGAGCTGATCCTCATCTGAAACGAGTACGGTACCATCTAGGCCTTTCAACGGATGTTGGCTAGAGCGGTGACCACCTGTCAGCTCTTTGGTGATTCTGTAAACGGTTCTGCTATCGCACCGGCTCGCTGCTTCCTCTGCTTCTGAGGCCAGGCTGTTAACATAGTTACGCTTGTCACGTCTTACACTACGCTGCACTTCTCTCATTTTTCTTCGATACATGGACTCTAGCTCGCTCCTCGCTGCTGCTGGGATATCTACAATACGAGCTTTAAGTAGTTTACGTTCTTCAATCCGCCTCCAGGTATCTTCGGTAAGCCACGTGCTGTGCCTTGCCTGGCTTCTACCAACAATACTTTCCGCTCCAGATGTGAAAACATTTTTCACAGCCTTCCAATGTTCCTGGATGGTTGTCGGCAGTGAGCTGCTGATTGCTTCCACTCCTTGCGATAAATGATCCCTTAATTGTTGGCGTACTGAGGGGATCTTTAGCCGGTCGATGTTATACCTAGGCATTCGGATGATATTGCGGATTCTATGAACTGATGCAGTACGTAACTGGACAGTAGCTACCATAAGGTGATGATCACGTACCATACCCATGTCGGGTCCTCGTCTATTTCGGACGTCTAACAGACAGCTCCTAAAACGTCTGCTGATCGCCACATGGTTGATTTGGTTGGATGATGATTGCCTGTCAGTTGACACCCAGCTGACCTTGTGGCAAGTCTTATGCTCAAACATGGTGCCTCCTATAACAAGGTTGTTGGTGTTGCAGAAATCAACAAATCTTTCACCATTGTCATTTCGTTCGCCGAGGCCGTGCTTCCCAATCACATGCTTGAGTCCTTCATTGTCGTTGCCAACCTTGGCATTCAAATCCCCCATCACGATGACGATATCTCCGTTCGGCGTTGCGTTGAATACAGCGTTTAGTTGATTGTAGAAGTTGTCCTTTTCATCCTCAGTCGAGGGATTCGTTGGGGCGTAGCACTGTATGATCGTGACGCGCCGTACTCTAGTCCGAAATCTGGCCGATATGATCCTATCACTATGCGGGTGCCAGGAAATTAGGGCCTCTACGTGCTGTTGGCGTTAGCAGCAGACCCACTCCAGATTCACGGGTACTGCCGGAGGGTTTGCCAAAGTAGAGTAGCACAGTGTTACACGTTGGGGATTGGTACTCTCCCGCGTCGAACCATCTTACTTCACTCACTCCCAGTATGTCCAAATTATATCGAAGAAACTCACGGTCCAATTGAAGAAATCTGGCATTATGAGGTCCTTCACTCCCAGAGTCAAGGAGCGTCCTCACATTCCAGAAACCAATCTTAGTCCGGGTACAATAGCCAAAAGTCGTCATTATTCGATCATTACTTATCCGAGGCGTTGTGTCAGTTTCAGTAGCGGGTATTTTTCGGTACCGCAGGGTGCTAGCCCACGTTACCTAGACTAGAAACGCTAGACCGTTCGCACTTGCAGTTTTAGCCTACATGTATAAGGATTTATACACATAGTTGCCCGAGGACCACCACGAGGAGGTAGAGCAAGCACTACATCACGAACTTGATTGTTACGCTACTGGCCCAAACCAAGTTTTGAGCAGTCAGTAGTTTCCCGATCAATCGCAATGCAGATCTTCCCTACCTGCTGATTTAAAAGGCTGGAAGCTTTTAACTGCCCAACGGATTTTTTGCTCAGTGCATATCTCCGAGGCTTCCTTCCAGTCTTCTCTACCAAATCTACGATAGTTTAAGCCCATATCAGATTCGGAAGTTACGAAAACTTCTGCGCTTTGCTCTTCTCACTTCTGTATTATATGCCGTCGAAAGAGTTGGAGCATGTGCCTTAAGCCAAGCCGCGAGCGTCCATCGCAACACTCGACTAGAATCATCCCTGGCCTGAAGTGGATGCCGTCGAAGCCAATTTTGACCTCCCATTCTCCCAGCGCCACCTCATCCAGGGTGGATTCCTCCAAAGTTGCCAACTGCTCGTGGGTCAGTGTCTCCTCAGGATCATGCTCCGCGAGGATAGCGACCTTGACTTGCTTAGTAGCCTCCGCATAGCTAGGCTGAGAGCCCCCACTACACCCGAAGGGGGCACTGGTCGACTGCCCGGTCCCCTCCCTCAATCTCTTGTCCTCCCTAGGTGGTGGAGTGAGGACCGATGGCCCCCTCTTCGCCCCCTGGGGAATGACGACGGGAGGTCTATGCCCTACAACTGCCAAATTTCTATCGTCTACCTCCTTTCTCGCTTGAGCGGGTTCTATGCCCTGCTCAAGGAGTAGGAGCGCGTCAGGGGTCCCCTCCTCTTAAAGCCTTTCGGCTTAGATTTGGAGTCTGCTGCCAGCATCACCTTGGGGACAGTGGTCGGTGGACGATTGGGGAGAGACCCCGAACTATCCGCTGAGGGTGTACCCATCTGCGGCATCAGCACTTGCTGCCTACTGGTGGAGGCTTCACCCTCGGGTTGGCGGGATTGCCCCAGCCGCGCCTTGGCTACTCTGCTGGTGCTGGGTTTCGGTTCGGGTTCACGGGTCGAATTCCCCATTATCCCCCTTACCGTAACCGCACCTCTGCCCCTAGCTGGTCTGGAGGTCGTGCCCCCCCGGCCAAGCCTGGGTCTCTCGCAGGGTTCGTCGCGAAGCATCCGCTCAGCTTGATCCGCTGCTACCGACGTGGGCATTTCCTGCGTCAATTTAAAAAGTTTATTATTCCCACAAGTGTTGAGGAAAATATTACCTCCAGCCCAGAGCCTCTTGTTCTGGAGCGCTCAATACGCATGGAGGGCGGCAGGTATCCACGGGCTCACATTTCAGATAGCCGGTTAACCCTGGCTACCAACCAGTCCACTGGGCACGGGTCGCTTGACACCACTGGATTAGGGGACATTTGGACATTAAATTATCTATAATCTTCAATCACTGCATTAATAATGGTTATTTTGCTTTAGCATGGAAAGAAGCCAAATCGATCCCATTGGCAAAAAAGAAGAACTTCAGAGATATAAAGGATTTTAGGCCAATATCACTACTTTCAAATATGGGCAAACTGTTTGGAAAAGTCTTAGAAGGAGGGATAAATAAAGTCTGTTCCGACCAAAACATAATTCAGAATAACCAATTTGGTTTTAAGAAATATCATTCCACTAACCATGCGATTATGCTCCTTTCGGATAAAATTACACAAAACCTAAGAAATGGGCGATGCACAGTATGTTTAGAATTAGATTTTGATAAAGCGTTTGATTCAGTGTGGCACAAATGTCTACTCTTCAAACTTCACCAACTTAACTTCCCTGCCTATTTAATAAAAATAATTGGAAGTTACTTATCAAATAGAAACACCAGAGTCTTTATAAAAAATGAAAGATCTGGAATAATTCCAATTTTATCGGGCGTACCACAAGGCTCTATTTTAGGTCCAACTTTATTTAATATATTTCTTAATGACTTTCCATTTACAGATCCCTTCATGGATGAACCAGGTGCTATATTGTATGCGGATGATACAATTATTTTATCTAGCAGCGAAAGACCTCAGAAAGCCTTAGATAAGATTAAAGACAAATTAAAGAAAGTATCCTTTCAAAACTAGGGATTGAAATTAAACTTAGACACATGAAACTTGTGGAGTAATTTGTCTTAGAAACTATAGCGGAAAAGGACACCATTTGGAAGTACGAGAAAGCAAAACTCTAAAGCTAGTCTTTGACCAAAAGCTGATTCCGTTAAAGACCGAGATTAAATATCTGGTTGTTAATTTTCACCACAGATTCAACTTTAATAAGCACGCTAGGAAATCTCTTAATAAAGCGAGATTTGCAATCTTTACTATAAAACCCTTGTTAACCTCAAACTATCTTTCCTCTAAAGTCAAGCTTTTAATCTACAAAACACTAATAAGACCAATTTTAACTTACAGTTTTCCCACCTGGTTTACAATCTCTCCAACTGTAGCTCAAGAAATGAAGTTATTTGAGCGCAAGATCCTGAGACACTGCACTGGAACTTTTAGAAAACTCAACAAAAAATGGATTTCTAATAACATTTTGTATGATAGGGCCAAATTAGTGCCGCTTATGAGATACATGGTAAATCTAATGAGGAAAGCTATGTCCAGTATTGAATTCCACCCAAACCCATTAGTTCGCTCCATTTTTAAGAGAAACAAAAATGAGTCACTGATAGATAACTACTATCTGTCACCAGTAAATATTCTGCACGACGATTCAGGCAACCATATCATCAGCCCTGATGACACGGAGAACATAATTGCGCCCTTCTACGAGAAATCATCTGGGATAAATTACAGAACATAATATAATTTAGATCTAAATATAAGATTCGTACACATGTAGACAATGAATAAAAAATCATCTAAACACTATGTATGTACATAAAACAACTGTTTATTTTGGAAGATTTCTTACTAACAACCTCAATCCTAAGCACATATGAAAATAACTTAAGGATTCACGTCCTTCATATTCGATTAGCTGAGGAAAAAACTTATGTCGTATTTTTTTTTGTTTTAGAAATCTGCGCGCGAGCTCAGGGTTTTTCTCGAAAAAACGAACACGAAAGTAGAGAATCGTTTGTTTACATTGTTTTGTTGCATGTGTAGTTGTTGCAGTTAATGAAAAGAAGGGTAAATTTTCCAAAATATCAAGATTTGTTAGAGGAGAAATCCGATCTACCGTAGATTGCTTTTTGGAAAAAACGAACAGCTTAACAAACAAAAAATCAATCTGCGACAGATTTTATTTTAAAAAAAAACACGACTTTAATTTCGCTACAGATTTCTAAAAGGAATAAAACGTCGTTAGTTTAGGTCAGCGTTTCCCAAAATTTTTTGGTCGTGAAGCACTTTTATAAAAAAAAATTTACAGCGGAGCACTTTTTTTCAGCTCGTTAATTTTAACCACACTTTTTTTTAAGAAGTTGATACCAAAATAAAATTTATTTTTCCTTAAAGCAAAAAAAAAGCAGCAACAATGTTTAAAATTAAAATAAAAATGTAATTCATAAATACATAAATATAATATTTTAGGTAGCTTATTAGAGAAGCCAGCAGGTTTGGAAACTCTCTACCAAACTCAGCAGGTGATTGTGAAACTTACTTATAATATCATCGAGAATATCAGAATCTATTTCCTCTTTAAACTCTTTGATGATTGGGAAGCTGTCTAGATATCGATTTTTAATTGATTTTTCCCAAAAATCAATTTTTTAACGCCTTTACTTTGTCGCTGGTATCAAAAACAGTTATTGCGTTTCCCTGAAGAAAAAGACTTTAATCATTAATTTTTTTAAATATCTGCGAGATACGCTAACTCTAAAAGCCATCGCTCATTGCATTACCTCTCACCCAAAGCAAAGTCTTCATCTACTAAAAAACGTTCTTACTTCAGCCCTCATTTCGAAGAGCTGAATCAAAGTTTTGCCCGGAGAAAGCCAAATTACTTCTGCGTGAAGTAGCAAAACATATGCCAACTAGCTAGCACAATAGTTTACCTCCTAACTGCTAATTCTTCAGGAGCTATTTTCGATGCAATATCGGAGGATTTTACTGTTCCTTTTAAGGATCCAGACTTTAACCAGCGATCCATTGTATTATTCACAATTTTAACACAACGAAGAGATGTCTTGTTTTTACGACGATTGTTTCCATACAAAAATAAGAGGTATTAAATCGTATTCATAGATGAACTTAAAAGAACTAGGTATGTAACTAACTGAGCTAAACCATGAGTATTACTACGTAATGCACGGATTCTATTCGCATACAAAATCAAATGGGTCTTAAGATCATAAGGCTGTGTTGGCAAATGTTTCTGTTTTGCAAGCAATCGACAATGCGTAGCCCTTTTCTGCCTTTACTAAGAACTTCGCATCTTAAGATGTATTCACAGACAGAAGTGTCGAGAAAGGACCGTTATAACGCCGTTGACAATTTTTTACGGGATATGCGGCTACAACTATGTCAGTTACAAGAAGATACAAAATGTGTTTGCATATGTATAAACATACCCCTCTCATGTTGGGTAGCAGAACAGAGTTGCGGGTACAGCCTGGTTGTGCGACAACAACTGAAAATGGATTTCAGATAGATTCTAACCGGCAGAAGAAGAAAACACATTTGAAAAAATGTGACGACATTCAAAGAAATTGCAGGCGCGAAAACATAAATGATCTTGTGGATTTTACATTTTTTTCCTTTCTGTCTGCGGAGTACTTGGCGGAGCACACTTTGGGAAACTCGGGTTTAGGTAATAATCTTAACTTATGAGGCTTTCGTTTGATTTATCCCCTATTTGAAAGAGCGGTGCACTCATTTTTAGGCATCAATCGAAAAAAAGATTTGTACTCGCACGTTTTTTATGTTTTTTTTTGTCGAAATGGCAGCGCCAATCCGACGTTGACAATTGCTATATTGCTTTCAACAAAAAAATAAAAATTACAACACAAACACATTGGATAGACCGGAAAATGGTTAGCGTTAACCAAAAAAAAATTTTTGGGTAAGAAATATTTAACCAAATTTTTATTTATAATTCTCACCACCAGAGTCGACTTTTAAAAATTATATATGGATAAGTTGGCAAACACATGAAACAAAAAATTTACCAGAATTTGGTTAGTTTTTGCTGTTGCTTTAATCAGCCGTTAACCACAATAAATAACTCATTTTGTTGAAAGCAATATAGCAAATGATAACAAAAGTTTTTATTTAAAGCTTTACCGACACTAATCGAACATATTAATCACAGCATTAATTGTTGTGTGAAGCGATTTAAACTCAATGATAAATGAAAATTATTCACAAAGTCAAAATGGCAGCACAATGAGAGTTTTTGTTGGTTGTGTACTGTGTAGGAAGAGGTATCCTCGACATCGAGAAGAAAATTTTACCCCGGAGCCACACTTAGTGCAATTTTAAAAATTAACCGAACAAAACGAGTGTAATTTTTTGATAATCAATGGAATGTTATTCAACTCAGGGTAATTTTTTCTATCATCTATTTCTATTTCTGTTTTCTATAAAAGCCACATTGGACTGATTTATCGATTGTGACTGTGCGTCAAAATTGGGGTGTTATAGCATTAATTTTTTTTTTTGTATTAATGCTATAACTATTATTATTATTATTTTTAAATAATTATAGCAATAATACCTTGTATGTGTTCATTTATTCTGCATTGTAATATTATTTTCACAAATGTCATATTTAAAATTTGGTATTTAAATAACATATGGCATGTTTGATTTGGCTAAGAATTCAGCTGACCAAATGTCAGATTCACAAATAAAAACTGTTATCGTTAAAATCGAATATAACAAAATATATTGTTGCAAATGCCAAATGAAGAATTTGTTTAATAGTACAAAAACTACGGAAGAAGAAACTTAAGGTATTTACATATTTACACTCTAATCGCAAATTTTTTTTGCCGATTCACATAAAAAAAATTCTTATGGTTGCTAAATTGTTGACTTGACCGTGCAAATCGAACATTCCACTAGTTAGTTGTTAGATAGTTTAACACGTAGATCCACATGAAATGGTGATATAAAACGTAATTAAAATCGTCTTGTTATTCGTTAAAAGAAAATGCTTTCGGTTCATACGGAGCCCTCCGCAACAAGAAAGTGCTTTTTGACTTATGTCGTGTTTTTTATGTTTTAGAAATCTGCGCTAGATCGTAGATTTTTTCTCAAAAAAAAAGCGAACACGAAAGCCGGGAATCTTTTATTTACATTGTTTTTTTTTGTGTTGTTGTTGCAGTTAATTAAAAGAGGCGTAAATCTCCCAAAATATCAAGATCTGTTAGAGGGGAAATTTGATAATACGTAGATTGGTTTTTTAGAATAAACGAACAAGTTGCCAGCCAAAAAATCATTCTACACCAGATTTTTTTTAAAAAAAAACACGACATTAAAATATTGTCCGTTAAGAATGAATTTATTTTTTAAACTTGAAAGAAATTGAACATGTATGAGCAGCATGATATGGACAACTTTTTAATACTTTGTACAGCGAAAATCTTTCAAGAAAAACGACTTATCAAACAACAATTAAAGATAAAATACAAAGATACACCGAGCACGTTGTTTGAAGTTTTTTAATCTACATATTTAAATTTTAAATTTTAGAAATTCAAGAAGTTCTAAATGAGTACATTTTATAATAAAAATACTTTAACAACTTCATTAAAAAATACCTATCAAGAAACTGTTTGATATTAACAAATAACGTTTTAAATTGATATTTTATTGCTCTTTGGGCATTTAAGGGATGTACCTAAAAGGACTTTTTTCTCGAAATAAGTGCATACACACTACATAAAATTTTTATCTTGTTAAGCCTAGAAATCATTTTTTGTTTATAAATAAAATATTCACTATTCAGGGTGGCTGAGACCAAGTGTTACCAAATGAAAACGCTGTAATTTTTTTAATTTTGATTATTTTTTATTGAAATTTCGTGGAATATGTTGAAAACATATTACATTTTATGAAAAACATGTTACTGCTAGATATGACCTCCTTTGGTTCTGATTATTTGATTCAGAAAGAACACGAGCATTGAAGGCCTTGGCCGAACGTGATGAGATTCTAAAAATTGTCTTTTCTGATGAGAAAATTTTCACCATTCAACAGTATGTGAATAACACCTCTTGGTTTACCTTGACTCCATGTTCGATGAAAACCAGAGGAGTGCGTCCATCTGCAGTCACTGCAGCCCAAACCATAACATAAGCTGGTGATTGCTTGCGCATGGCAACTCTTGTTTCCAAATTATCGTTGGACTTGTGCTCTAACCAAACACGATCATTTTGTTTATTCACATACTGTTGAATGGTGAAAATTTTCTCATCAGAAAAGACAATTTTTGGAATCTCATCACGTTCGGCCAAGGCCTTCAATGCTCGGTCAGCATGCAAAGCTTTCTATGGAAGACTGAATCAAATAATCAATGCCAAAGGAGCAGTAACATGTTTTTCATAAAATGTAATATGTTTTGAACATATTCCACGAAATTTCAATAAGAAATAATCAAAATTAAAAAAATTACAGCGTTTTCATTTGGTAACACTTGGTCTCAGCCACCCTGTATATAGAAGAACAACAAGTATCAAGTAATAGATGTTATTTACTTGATATTTGACAGTACTCAAAAGCGAAGTCCGACATATGCTTTATTGCTTTCAACAAAATGAGTTAGGTATTTTTTGTGTTTAACGGCTGATCAAAGCAACAGCAAAAACTAACCAAATTTTGGTCCATTTTTTGTTTCATGTGTTTACCACTTATCCATATATAATTTTTAAAAGGCGACTCTGGTGGTGGGAATTATTAATAAAAATTTGGTTAAATATTTCTTAACCATTTTTTTTTTTGGTAACGTTAACCATTTTCTGGTCTATCCAATGTGTTTGTGTTGTAATTGTTATTTTTTTGTTGAAAGCAATATAGCAATATTCAGTGCATTCCAAAAAATGCGTCAACAATTTTGGATCTAGATGACTTTACGCACAACACGCTCCGTGTATCTTATGATTTAAGCCTTGCTTTCACCTTGCCACGATATTTTTATGTTCTACAAACTACAACTATGATGCTTTTGTGACTAATATTACTCAAAAGATTGAAATGTTGGAAAAACTTTTGAATTAATAAGATATATTCAAACAAACATATTGGCTGTACAAATAAATTTTTATTTTAAATTTTTACACGAAGATAACAAGCTGTGCGAACTTATCCCTTTTACGACTTCATTTTTTCGAAATATAATAACTGTCAAAAAAAAATCAATTTTTGAATTAAGTTTAGATATTTTCTGTCTTGTAGTTTGTGCAGCTTCAGTTTGCACATAGGAAATAGGAAGATAGTCAAAGTTAAATACATACTACTTTCAGCTAATAGTAAGTGAATTTCTAATACAAATAATTAAACCCCATGCGCAAATATTTTTCCGAATTGAGGTAAATTCCTGGTCTAAAGGTCTAAATCTGTAATAAATAATGGATTTTCTACAACAATTCTAAGGTATTGTTTTATTTTCTGCCTTTGTAAAGTTAGTTGCATTATTTTATTATTTACCTTTGTAAAGGAAGTTGCATTTTTTATTATATGTCTCACAAAAAATAATCAATTGTTTTCTGCACTGCGACTTAGAGTGCAGCAACTTATTTTATTTTGTTATTGATAACAGGCTGTCAAGTGCAAAGTCTGAATATCAATAAATGTTATGGGAAATATTTTTCTTTATTTCTTTTCCCAAGTTTTTTTTAAATACAGCTGAGTGAGATCAAAAAAATTTTTGTATTTGCGTTTTCACTCTACTTTGTACCTTTAACATATTCATATCAAATCTTCAATTGAACTAGAAACTAATGTCGAAAGATCTGCTTCGTACGATGTCGTAATGGAATCCTTGTTCGTTGATCACCAGAAGAAAGACTATTGAGAATCTTAATATTGCTTCCACAACAACGGTAATACCGGGTGAAACTAAGGAAAGTAAAATGTCTTCGAGTTCTGTGAGTAATACAGAAGACAATACACCCAGTGATTCAGGTGTGCAAATGATGGATTCGGAATCAAGTGAGCTGATGATTGAATCGTTCACGTCACAAACTGGAATTGATTTTGAAGATTTGAAGAATTTAATCGACTTTGGAGAAGATTTTAATAATAGCGCTGAGGTAAAGGTTTTCTCTGTTGTTGAACAGGTCCCATTATCTTTAAAATGTGATTACGATAAAAATTCCAATGTTATGGGAAATAAACTCCAGGATGTTATGAATACAAGCAATTGTTCGACTTTTGATACTGAAAATATTGTATATCGACGAAAAATTCGAAAATCGACTTCGGTTGCCAAAACGCCAAAGAAACGGGTGTCATTTCACGAAGATATTTTAAAAAATACTCGTACAGACAACATTCACATTGAACATGGGTTTGTAACTTATAAAAATGGACGTAAAGCTGCGATTGCATCCATTCCTGGACGTTATTCTTGGTGTTCTGACGGTGATGGGGGAGAATTGTGTAGCAAGGACGAAAATCAAGAAAGTCGAGTGGTCTATCGAAATGCTTGCTCAGATGTGCTCGACTATGGGAATTCAGATGTCTACAAAAATACAGATAGCAATTACCTAAAGTATGATAACTCAGGAGTGTTTGAGTATAACATAGAAAAAATAAAACAACACAAACCAGACCATAAAAAAGATTTAGATCCATCTGGAACGCAAGCGCTTTACAAATGTTCATGTTCAAGTTCGAATTCCAGCTTGGATTCTGAGGAGACAGATAAAAACTCAAATAACCGTAAGAACTATGGGCAATCGAAGTCCAGCTCCTGCGATTGCATTGGTATGAATAATACTAATAATAATTTTATTGACGACAACTGTTATTTTTCGGAGCCGAATATTGGTATTTTGAATGATGGGCAAAAGAAGTCAGTGTGGAGCAAGGAAAAAAAGCCAAAGAGTAGCTGCCTGAAGAAAACAAAGCGACATACAAATATTATTAATGAACAAGACTTAAATAATAAAATCAAAAAATTCAACGTACACGACATGAATCAATTGATTGATAATAGTAAAATGATATTTGGTTCACTAAAGAGTATCTTCACAATTCCGCTGCCTGAAAGAGGTGTTCCAGAAGGATCCGAAGATGTGCAATCTGTTTATGAATGCTTGCCGGAAGTAGATCAATGTTTAAAATCTCCTTCGCCAATTAAACAGAGAAAATTTCTCAGCAAAAGCTTGGATGGATCAAAGGAAAAGAATATAAAGCATAAATTTGTTCACAATGTCGATGAGCAGTTAAGACGCAAAAATGATGGTGAGCTCATTGCTCCTACTCGGCAGAATAGCGCAGAAAATGAGACAGAATCAACTGCTGCAAGTTCGGCATTTGTTGCTGACTCATTGAACTTAGACATGAATAATCAAAGCTTTGTACCCCTTTCCAACCAACCCGAATTTCTGGCGGACATGAGTCAGTTTCGAAATAAATTTATTATTAATTGCGAAAGTACAGTTTTTGAACATACTGGCGTATCTTACAGTAGTTATCCATTTGATGATCAAAGCACAAAAGAAGACGGCGGCAATTTGGTTGAAAAAGTAACACCAATTGCTCTACCCGAACCAGACCAATTACAGGGAGCTTTCATGTCGGTCCCAATTAAGCAAACATTCGCATATATAATTCGCACTTTTAAAGAAAATACGACGTCCCCGACTAGTGCAGTGTTTAAAAAAGAAAACTCCGACGTAAAAAAAAAATCTGATAAAGAATGTTTTCGGCCGACTGAAAAAATTGATAAGCCTAAAATCGCGTCTCATCTCTGGGAATTATCTGACATGCAATCTATTAGTTCCGATCAAACATCAACTACAAATACTAGCGCATCTTGTCATAAGTCAGCAGGTGGAGGTTCTGGTGCCAGTGGTAAGTCTTCTTCCTCACCAAGACCAGCAAAGCATGATTTACGCAACAACTTAGACAAGCAAAGTCGTCATTTGTCATCTCCTTTAAAAAAACGACACAGTGGGACATGTTTTTTAACTACAGTTACAGCTCGATATGATAACAATCCGAGTCGAATGAGTCCAGATTTGTTCAATCTGTACGCAGGTGGAGGTGGCCGCGATTCTAAGTGCACTATTTTAAGTGAAGAGTTCGACGACATTCTAACTATTACAACAGACACAGATAAAAATGAAAGTGATATTGTTATTGTTGATTATCCTGAGGTTTGTGATCGAGGCAGTACTGAGTATGCAATTGGCGCATTGCAAATGCAACAACATCTAATTAAGCCTCAAACCAAAAGAAGTTTGATTAACAGATTTTTGCGAAATGTTACACAGAAAAAAATGCTTGAAACAACAATCCGAAAGAATAATTTCTTTGCGAGTAAAATAAAAAACGAACAAAAGCTCTTTGGAGGCAACTTGTACTTGCCTGGCGTTAAACCACGGAATATCGATTTAATCGAAGATCTGAACGGTGAAATCGCAATGGAAATAGAAATGTCTGCAACAAATTCGCCACGTCGTGAATTGGTTGGTATGGAAGCTTGTTTACCTGGTGACATATCACGCTTTGAGCTCGGTATTGGTGAAATTTCCATTGATATATTCAATGGAAATTATGTTCATATTATTTGTGGCGAGGGCGAAATATTAATGAAGGTAATTAATTTATTATTAATTAATTTATAACCATATAAAGTTAATGTCCATCTCTAGGTCTTTAAACTGTACACCGGATACAACAGGGAAGGGTTCATGACACCAGTGTTAGTATTTCTCACAGACAAGACATTGTATGTTGCTGATTTGGTTAGGAATTGTCTCTGTTGCAAATTCGTTTTGGCTTATTCTGACTTGGATGTAATTTTGGTAAGTAATTGCCTTCATGATTATTAAAGATTTATCATAAAGGTATTATAACTAAAGAACAAGTAAGTGAAAAAGAAAACTTAGTTTTCGGGTAGAACCTTTTCTTTATACATGTGAAAGTTGTTTAAAAATGACCTCAAATAAGTTGATATACCCACTTTTACACGCGTCACACGCGGGATCTCAGAATGACCCATGAGACTGAGCTACTCACAAAATTTATCTTTAAGTCGTGTAAAAGTCGATTAAAAACGACCTCAAAGAAGATGAAACCGGCTGACAATATGCGGCCAAGTTAAGTCAAATAAAACTTATTATATTAATATTTACACCAATAATTTGAAATTAAGAAAGAAAGATAATGGAGTTTCACAATTGTAGTTATAAGTCGTGTTTTTGCTGCTGTATATACATTGGGTGCCGTAAATGTTTTTAGAAAATGGTAATACATACTAGTGTTTTCCTTTCTGTCAGTCAGAAAGTTTTAAAATTTTTGGAGATTATGTTTCTGAAAAGTAATATGTCAGTTCTCGCATCGCAACATTGTTTTTTATTTACTTGAAAATTTGAATTCAGTGAAAAATGGATTTGTCACGTGAAAATTTTCGTTTGATGATTTTTTACTATTTTCGAAAGGGGCTAACTCAACAACAGTGCTACGAATAACTTCATTCTACTTTTGGCGAGGAAGCACCATCCTTGGCTAGTGTTTATAATTGGAACAATGATTTTAAACGCGAAACCAAAGACGAGCCTCGTTAAGGTCGTCCAAAAACAGCTGTTGTGCAAGAAAACATCGATGCTGTGAGAAAACTGATTGAAGAGGGTCGTCATGTGACTTATCCGGAAATCAAGGCATGCCTATGCATTAGTAACACCAGCGTATAAACGATCTTACATGAACATTTAAAGGTGCGGAAGCTATGTGCACGTTGGATTCCAAATTTTTTTGACAGACGCACAAAAAAAGGTTCGTGTCGATTGGTGCCGCAAATACTTGAAAAATTCGTTGAAGGTACATCCAAAAACGTACACAAGATCGTGACAGGTGACGAGTCATGGATATTTGCGTATGAGCCGGAAAGAAAAGGGCAATCGACTGTTTGGGTCTTTCAATTCGAAGAAAAACCAACAAAAGTTTTGCGATTTCGGAGCTTTGGGAAGCAAATGGTAGAGTGTTTTTTCACGAAATCCGGTAATGTGGATACTGTGGCTCTTGAAAATTAAAAGACTGTCAATTTGGTTGGTATACGACTATTTGTTTGTCCGATGTTTCAAAAAATCAAAAGAAAACAACACAAAACGGCGAATCATTTTGCATCACAAACATTTGAGGTCGCACACATCACATCAAACAAGCGAGTATTTGAGCAAACGAAAAGAAAAGGGCAATCGACTGTTTGGGTCTTCCAATTCGAAGAAAAACCAACAAAAGTTTTGCGATTTCGGAGCTTTGCGAAGCAAATGGTAGCGTGTTTCTTCACGAAATCCGGTAATGTGGCTACTGTGGCTCTTGCAAATTAATAGACAGTCAATTTAGTTGGTATACGACTATTTGGTTGCCCGATGTTTCAAAAAATTGAAAGAAAACCACCGAAAACGGCCAATCATTTTGCATCGCAAAATTTTGAGGTCGCACACTTCACATCAAACAAGCGAGTATTTGAGCACTCAAACGATCTAATTGATGGGTTATCCGCATTACAGCCCCGACTTGACACCCAATGACTTCTTCCTGTTCCCTACAATCAAAGGTAAGATGCGTGGACAACAATTTTTATCGTCTGAAGAAGCGGTTGAAGCGTTCAAAATCCATATTTTTATAGCCATCATCTTCGGACTCGAAAAAGTGTCGATAAATGGTTTGAGTTTGAGGTTGTATAGATCGTAAAGGCGAATATTTTGAAAAGCAATAAAGCAATTTAATTTTTTATTACTTTATCTATAAGTGAAATTCATGATTGACAATTATTGACACTTCAGAAGTTGTTTATAAATATATTTACAAAATTGATAATTTTCGGGAAAAAGTGCTAAGAAATTCTGGAATACTAAATTTCGTAAAAAAAAAATTAATTAAAAATAATTTTAGATATTGAGGGAAATATTAGAGGAATCAAGTGATAGATTGAAAAAATATTTGGCCTAACTTCAAGTGGGTCATCTGAAGATTCTATGGAAGACGCCACAACAGAACATGCTAAAATTATCAATTTTATAGACACCATAAAAGAATTTAATGAAAGTGATTTTAAATCACACTTCAGATTAAGTCGTTCAACAAAACAATATTTAATTTGTAAATATTTTGATACATATCCCTAGTATTCTAATGTATATACTTTATTTGTGTTTTAGATAGCTATGGTACTTCTGAAAACCCAGCGCAAGCTTCAAATGGTGGAAGATCAAGAATTGGTTGTGAAAATGAGATTTTATTGTATGTGTGGTATGTTGTAACACAGTTACTTTCCGGCAACTTGGAAATGTTTTTTACATCACAAAATCAGCTGTTTGGAACGCTGTTTACCGTGTTTGTTCGTGGTTAATATGCATTGGCCATGAATTTGTGAATTGGCCAGACATAGATGCAATAAAAGAAAACAATAAAAAATTTGAAACAAAAAAAAATTACCTGGCGTAATTGAAGATATATGTTGCTCCCATATCACCTTAAAAGCTCCCCGCGTCAGCAAAGAAAGTTATTATCTACCCAGAAGTTATAGCTTAGTGCTACAGGCAGTGGTTGATGCGGATAAATTTTTTTATCGATATACATATGTTGCGGTGAACATGGATCTCTGCATGACAGTCGAGTTCTTCATAGGTCAGAGTTTTATCGCAAATTAACAACTGTTGCATCAACCATGTTTCCCAACATTACTTTTAATTATATTCATTCTTTTTTTTATAATTCGCGCACGGGTTCGCACCCTTATAATGTTCGGTACTCGGCTATATGCTTGGCACCGCGTGGGCGTTAAGGAAGAGGGGGAGAAAAGAGGAGATGTCTATGAGCTTGTGTTTTGAATGCCTGTGGATCATAGTGATATTGGAAGACAGCTTGGCAGAGCATTCCACATACGTGTTGTACGGCTGAAGAACGAATATCTGAATTTAACTGTACGTCCGAAGATGGGCTTGAGGGTAAACTGATGAGCATTTAGAGCGCCACGAGTATTGCGGTTGAATTCAAGGAGAGGTGGCATGCAGCTGGCTATTTCTCTTGAGCACTGCTGGTAGAAAAAACGATAAAAGAGTTATAAGTGTTCAAGCGAATCAATTGATGTCGCCATGTGTTCGTCACCGATAAGTTTTATCGCACGGTTTTGTATTCTATCTAGTTGATGCAAGGTGGTTTTAGGCGCACCATACCAGATATGACAATTGTACTCAAGTTTAGGGCGAATAAAAGCCTTGTAGATAGTAGCCTGACTCTCAAAAAATTGACCAAAATTTGGTTAGTTTTTGCTGTTGCATTTCATCAGCCGTTAACCACAAAAAATACCTAACTCATTTGTTGAAAGCAATATAGCAAATGCTAAAGTTTCAGCCCTTCTCCAATTTTTTCTGAAACTAATTTATACAATTATTATAACTAATCGAAATAAAATAAGATACAAAAAAGAACTTGCGTGCTAAACGATTTCATATTTTTCCATAAAAATTTTATACACAAAAACAAATTCAATTTATTTCGAATTTCGAAATGATCAATTATGTTAAAAATTTCAAGATGTCAAAAAATAATTGAAAGAAAATACAGGAATATTTTTAGAAATAAAATCTAGAATTAAGCGCCAGCTACGTGTCATATTCTGAACTATTTATCCACAGTATTACTGTTGCTGCCGAAAGATACTTACAGCCGTATTAATAAAAAATCACTATCCGCTCGTTAACATACGTGTTAGCTATCACACGAATAGAGAAGTTATTCATTTGATAACTTTTCTTATTAATAAACATATAATTTGTATATGTGAGCTATCCGCTCATTATCAATTAAAGCACGGCAATGCTTCACCGAATTGTACAATAATTCGAGTAACGCTCTCATATTTCAGCAGCTGACACTGAAATTAGCTCAATATTTTTGTTATATTTTAATATTCAGACCGATTTTTGTCATGACAACGAATTCCATATAAAATGTAGGTTAAAAACTTATCCGTTCCTTATACACAAAATTCGGTGAGTTAATTATCCGCTCGGTGATATAGCTAACAGATGTATTAGTGCTAACACACTGCTATTCAGTTTTTAATAATAAGGGGGCTAGTGTTTATCGGCAGTAATTTGTTGTTTTTAATATAAATTTTCTCTGCTGTCGATATTATTTATATACAGCAGCAAAAAAATACGACTATTATGCTATAATATAGGAGGTAATCTTCGAAACTACTGGACCGGTTTCAAAAAATCTTCCACCTATATTTAGAATGGATTTTCAAGGTGAAGATAGGGTATATATTATGACGTTTAAATAAAAGGGCATTTTGTGGCGACCAATCTTTTATTATTTGAAATTTTGAAATGTTATCGCCTGTAAGTTTTAATCATTATGTACTGGTCAAAAATGTAGTCAAGTCAGTTTGTGCGGTTTGCCCTGTTTTTGTAAAAGAACATTATTGAACATGTAGTTTATTTTTAGATGATGACTCATTGCATATAAGTATCGTTAGTTGTAAATAAGGGAATAATGCTACAATTTTCTGGTCTTTTCTCAATATTTCTGTCTATAATATTGAAAGTTTCAGGAAGCTTTTCAATGAGTATAAAAACAACCCATAAAAATAAAAATTTTCATGTAAATTCTCTAATCGCAGATACATGTGTGCAAGTATTCAAACTTGAACACCTCGAAAACTCTGTCACTTTGAAAGCTAACCTATGGGAATGGTTTCGGATACGGTTTGTGCAATTGGAAAGAGACATTAGTAAACAAAATACATACATATTACTGATGATTAAAGATGAAATGGAATGTTTATAATCGATTCTACTTTTATACCATTACGCACATTCATGGTAACTTTTTGAAATGGCATTAATAATGATTGTGTAAGTCGGAGTAATGTATATTGATGCTTGAGAAATGATGTGAAACCGAAATTTTCTGTTTTCGTTCATTATTAGAAATAATGACATTATTAATAACCGTGTAAGTGCCGAGTTAAAAATATGGCGACGCAAACTCGTAGTGCTGCCATGAACAGGCAGAATAGATTGTGCAATCAAAATCCACCAAACCAAGCAGCGCAGCCGACTGCGCAGCACACACCGTACACAGTCGTTGAAGTGCGACGGTATTTAAAAAAAATGTATAAGAGCCTTGCGGCCGAACCCGGGGCCCGATCACTTCCAAATTTTAAAAGAAAGTATTGTCACCGGAAATACACATGTGTACAAAATTTCAGGAAAATCGGGCTTTAGGAAGTGCGTTAAAAAAAAAATTGTATGGGAGCGCCCGACCGGAAATACCATGTGTATAAAATTTGAAGAAAATCGGGAACTTTTTTCATAAAATTTGTATGGGTGCCCCTCCGGCCCAGGGGCCCGATCTCTCCAAAATTTTTACAAAAAGTGTTTTCCATCGGAGATACACATTTGTATAAAATTTTAAAAAAATCGGGTAAATTTTGAAAATATTTGTCCGAGGTCCGAAGGGCCTCAAATTTTAATAGAAAGTATTGTCACCGGAAATACACGTGTGTGTGTTTCAATAAAATCGGGCCTTGGGAAGTGGGTTAAAAATTGATCGCAAGATTCCACACACACAAATCAGAGGGAACAAATGCAGCGGCAAAGTGAACAAGGTGAAAAGTTAAGAAAAGACTTGAATTCTCAAATGAAGCAGCAAAATGAGCAAATGAACAGCAAGCTTGACCAGCAAAGTAAACATTCGCAGCAGCAATCGCAGCAACAGAGTCAGGAGAACAAACAGATGAACCTAGAATTAAATTCCAAATTGACCGTTAAATTAGAACAGCAAATTCAACAATCGCAGAAACAAAGCCAAGAACTGAAGCAGGAATTGAACTCCAAATTCGATCAACAAAATCAGAAGCTGGAAAAACTAAGCTGAAATAAGTGAGATTCAAGAAACGCTCAAGGGAGAAATGAATGGAAAACAAACAACGCTAAAAGGTGAAATGAGAGGAATTAAAACATTGCTTGAGGGTGAGATAAATGAAGTTCAAACAGAAGTGAAAACCCTCGAGACAAACATGACTGGAAGGAAAAATTAAAGAGTTTGAGACCCGGTTGGATAGTCGTACCCAATTCGCCAGAGAGAACACTCAACAAACCAGTACCAGAGCAATTCCAGAACTTTCTAGCAACCAGAAAGGCCTCCTGCGTTTGATGGCGAGACCGCATTTGAAAATTTCAAAGTCCAGTTTGCAGCTGCTGCACAACACAATGTATGGGGTGCTGAAGAAAAACTAAATTCTCTAATCTTGGCGTTGAGGGGCAAGGCGGCTGATGTATTGCAAATGATTCCAATGACTCAAAATACAGCTCCAGATGAAGGAACAACAGCGAGGAGAACTAATTCAAGAATTAGAGCGGGAAATATCTAAGTTCGCACGACAAGCCTATTGTGGAGTTCCAGTTGGTATCTTGGACGGACTTGCAGTTGAACGTTCATCAATGCTATCCGAGATGAGCAATTTAAATTTCATTTGAGGACAACAGCCAGAGGGAAGTCGATGAATGAAGTGTTGGCATCGGATTTGGAATAAGAAGCAGCTAGAGCCAGTGTGTCCACTGATTTGGTTAGATTGCGCAAGTTGGAAACTGAGGACATCACACAAATTGAAGCTCTTGTTAATGAGTAGATTAGAAAAGCAAAGACTGAACGCTTCCAGAACAACAGGAATTCCACATCAAGCTCTCGTCCAAGATGCTTTAGTTGTCAGAAACCTGGACATTTTATCCGCGACTTCAAGGAACCAAGACTAATACAAACTACAGTACAGCCTGTGAATCGTCTTAAGAGGCCTGAAAACTTACGGCAGATAGGCGCATCACAGATGAATGAGATGCAGCAGCTAGCTTACCTCGTAGGTGTAGAACAGAAAAACTAAGTTATTTAAGTATAGCTTTGCGGGGCGTAAGCTGGTGAAGAGGAAAGAGAGCCCCAAGGTCACGGTGAATATTGCCAAACTTATAAGGACAGCAACAGCTTGGTTATTAGTGGTGTGTTAGAAGAAAAACCATGTACGTTTACGTTTGGATACAGGAGCTTCTAGATTCAGTTGTTATAATTTAAAAACAGCGACGGGTGAAGTTGCAGCAATTAAAGGAGAGTGCTTCTGTAGTGTCATGATTGGAGGAATACGGTTTTCTCATCGGTTTATTGTTGCCAGCATTACAGATGAATGCATATTGGGCTTGGATCTCATGACAGAGCATAAGATGTCCCTTGATCTGAAGAACCACGTGTTAAAATGGCGTAATGTGAAAGTACCCCTGCAAATAAACGACAACCAGAGTGGTGGGTTAATAGTCATTACTAAAGAAAAAGTGGAGATACCACCGTGTTGTGAGAAAATCATCTATGGCAAGGTGAACGGTGATCTTGGGGACAGTAGAGTTGGGATAGTGGAGCCAACCAATTGCTAGCTGTTGTCGATAGCGTCAAACACTTCCACAAGTACCTTGACCAAAAGTCAAGTGGCCAGATGGATCGAATGACTCCAGGCATACACGTTCAGAACAGAGCATTGAAAAGGGATGTTGCATAATAATGCCGATGGATTATCAAGAAGACCTTGTGCACCATAATGCAAACACTGTACAAGACAAGAAAACAAGAAGCGCTCTGTAGTAGTTGCACAAATAAGACTACAGGCTGAAGATCGCTCAACAAAAAAGCAGCTATGGGAGGAACAACTGCGTGATGTCTCGATTGCTACTATATTTCAATGGATAGAGCAAGGAGAAAGACCGGAGTGGCATGAGATTGCAACAGCAAGTCCTACAGTAAAAAGTTACTGGGCTCAATGGCAGTCATTGAGATTGGAAGATTGACTACTGGTAAGGCAAAGGGAATCGGCTGATGGTCAAAGGACAAAATCACATACTGTGCTACCAACGAACCGAGTCAAAGAAGACCTGCAAGAATTACATAGCGGTACATCAGGAGTGCATTTGCGCGTTAACTAAACGCTATATAAAGTAAGGAATCGCTTCTATTGGGTGAATTCCCGTAAAGATGTGGAAGACTGGTGTCGAACGTGTGACATGTGCGCAGCAAGCAAAAGACCGCAACCAAAAACTAGAGGAAAAATGCAACAGTACAATGTTAAAGCGCCACTTGAGCGGATGTCATTGAACATAGCTGGTCCATTCCCAGAAACAAGAAATTGAAAACGCTATATATATTTCAGTAAGGAGATTTTGTCTGGCTTTACAATCCCAAAAGAAGAAAAGGTAAATCTCCAAAACTACAGCAAAGTTGGGAAATCACTAACAAGATCATTAAGATGATTAATGATGTATATCGAATCCAACAAAGCCCCAGATGTAAAATGAAAGTTGTTCACATCGACAGATTGACAAGGTACAACATTAGAAGGAGTGCCGTTCAGGACGAACAGAATTAAGGTGGGGGTAATGTTACGAAAAGTAGTTAGTAGCGCAGATAATTGGGTCCGTTTCCTAGATAAATCGCATTGTACAGGCTCGTCCAAAATATAAGTACTAAAATTAGAATTAAAAAATAGCATACGACTTATTAGATTATTTGAAATTTGAAATGCAACCGCCTTTAAGTTTTAATCATTATGTACTGGTCAAAAATGTAGTCAAGCCGGTTTGAGTGGTTTGCCCTTTTTTTGTAGAAGAACATGATTGAACATGTAGTTTATTTTTAGAAGATATAAAGGAATAAGGCACAATTTACTAGTCTTTTCTCGATATTTCTGCTTATAATATTTAAGTTTCTGGAAGCTTTTCAATGAGTAAAAAAACAACCCAAAAAAATTAAAATTTTTCATGTAAATACACAGGTATTTAAAATTTGAAGAAAACCGGGGTAATTTTTTTGAAAATTTTTTATGGGGCCCCACGACCCCGGCCACTAAAATTTTTGCAAAAAGTGTTGTCCATCGGAGATACACACGTATATAAAATTTAAAAAAAATCGGGTTAATTTTAAAAAAATTTATGGGGCCCCACACACCCGAACCCGGGGTCTCCAAAATTTTTACAAAAAGTGTTGTCCATCAGAGATACACATGTGTATAAAATTTGAAGACAATCGAGTAAAATTTTGTAAAATATTTGTGTAGGAGCCCCCGACCCCGTGGCCCAAAGGGCCTCAAATTTTAATAGAAAGTGGTGTCTCCGGAAATACACACGTGTGCAATAAATTTCAATAAAATCGGGCTTTGGGAAGTTGGTTCAAAATAGATCGCAAGATTCCACGACAGACCGACGACCGAAAGACTTCCGACATCCGTGCCACGGGCAAGTGAAGTTAATATAGAGAATTTAAAAAAAAAACCCATAAAAATTAAAATTCCCTGCAGAGAATTGATTGGTTAATTGGAATTTAACCAGTGCAGTTGAAAAGCTCTTGCTTGCAGAAAATTGTAAAGTACAAGTGATAAGTGTTTTTGTGTACATTTAAAGTTATCACCAGTATAAATTGTGATTTTGTATTTTTTTAACTGTCTATTTATTAAAGTTGATATTTGTAAATTAATAAATTTGTGTTGTGTTTTATTTGCAAAATCCTTTACGAGCTCAAAAGCCTGAATTTCGTAACAATATAATAACATAATATTTTAAAAATGCAGATGGCCCCATATGGAAACACCGTGTTGCTAAGCAATAGTGATCGTGATATGCAGCAAGTTCTTTTGGCTGGCGGGCCTTATTCCGCCGATGGTCTTGTAGCTAATGTAGAATTGTGTGCTCGACGTGGTGGTTTTACTCTACCTACTGTCGGGCAATTGACACTAGAACACTTGGAACCTCTTCAAGCTTTTGTTCGAGACAATTCAACAGTGTCGAAGGATGATACTTGGATGTATTACGCTGTCGTCAATGTTCCAGCCAGTACATTAGGCTCTGAAAAAGAGCCTTTGGGGCCTCATGTAAAAGGATTTCTTATGCATAGGCGCATAAAAGAGCGTGCAGTTAACTCAAAACAAACCTGGAACCCAGGCTATTTTCTGCTTAAGTAAATTAACCCTTGTTCGGTATTATAATGAATTTCATCATTCTGTCCTAATGGTATTTTTTAGAACTGGAGTTTTGTACATGTTCAACGATTCTAGTCAAAAGTTACCCAGCTGGGCAATGGCTTTGGCTGAATGTCAGGGTGCTAGGCGTGCTGTAAAGGTAGGAAGGCCGCATTGCTTTGAGATACTGTTAAAGAGTCAACTAATACAATTAGCAGCGCCGGATGAATATGTCGCTTCCGAATGGTTACAAGCATTGTTACAATCTGCCAGCGGTGTAAGAAGATGTTGCTATGGCTTATTATACAAATCATATTTAACAAATAATTATTTTTGTATGCTTCATTGAATTAGCTCTTCGAAATGCAAGAAAAACACAAGACACTGGGGTGTACATTAGTTGTGACCAAAAACCACTTAATTACTCTACGTGAAGATTTTGCTGCACCCTTGAAACAAATAAATAAATCGCAAAATAAAAACTCGTCAAGCAATAAAAACAAAACATCACCTCAAAAGGAAATTTGCGATCACATTTGCACAGAAAGCACCAGTATTGTATGTTATAAATGTTTGGATATAATGTTTTTTCAATTAATTCTTATAATACATCTAAACTTCCTCCAAACTTTTTTCAGATAAGTTCTGCAAGGAGCACTCCGACAAAAATGACTTATCGTTCAAATTCAATGAACTCGACACCTACTCGAATTTCAGAGGTTTCTCGGTCCTTAACTACAACAGTAACATATTCTAAAGAAAATCTAGCGGATGACGAAAAAAGCTACACTAACATGAGCAGTGTGTACGGAAAAAAATCGGGTATTGAGATTTTAACTTGTGCTGATATTAAAGAAATGACTGGAATAAAAATACCTTCGCACAATGACACATGGTGGTGTGTATTGGAGTTCTCTTGTCAAGAAGTTCGTGAGAGTTCCGACGATTTGGTTATATTCTTTGCCAGCAGTTCAGAAATGCAAAGATTTTTACGAATGCTCGAACAGCTTTGGCAGACAAAAAATGTACTTTTTTTTCAACCCGGTTGTCTCTAAGCATTTTTTATAATAAATTTATTTATATTTGCAGAACGACTTGTTCCCGATCACTGTACTTGACGAAGATGACATCATCTCGGAGCATTGTACGCTCTTGTACATGGATATCAATCGGTCGTGGGAACCACTTCTCTCAGCAGCGCTTGGATACCCATTATAAATTATGGGCTATTATATATAAAATATGGTGGCTATTATTGCGTAATTTCTAAAAACAACAAAATCTATAATTAAAAACCCAGAATATTATTTAACATATACATATTAGCACATTATTATAATATTTACAATGTACGTGTAGTAGATAAGGATAAACCATTACTTACTTAATACCTGCATCTTCTAACTTTATTAGAGAAAGTTTAGCATTGAACGATCGACACCGACGAGATCTATTAAATTTTACAATTTATTTTTTATTCACATGTGATATTTTTTAACGTAAATCGTATCGTATATAAGCTGATCTTTTAGGTGCGAATTGTGATTTTACACACTTTCAATTAGCAGTCTAGTATTGCCGAATTGGAAATAATTATTTATTTATTTTTATTATTTAATGGTTAATTATTTTTAGTATGCTTTATTCAAATAATTTCGTAAATTTTGTTTTTTTTTATAAAAGTTCTTAGACAACTATACATTTGTTTTTACTTGTTTTTATGATAATATAATTTGGATAATTCTTAAAGCCTGTGTTCTGATGTACTTTTTTAATTAAATTATTTTATGCTGTCTCACATGTAAAAAAGGCACGAAATATTTTTACAAAAATTTGATTGCAGGAAATTTATTTTTTATGGTATTAGCAACGGACGAAAATTTTACTACACATGTAATGGCGATAGTTAGGAATGGGAACCATTGGAATGTATTTGAGAAGGGACTTACAACAATAATAGAGGAGTTTTATAATTGTTGGTTTTATATAAACACAGTCTGAATAGAAAATGTGCTTGCTGACTGTTTTTAATTTAAAATACAATTTAATTAACACGTACTAAATGAAATTCATATCGATGTTTTTATAGTTATAAGTACATAAAGCTGATTTAATTTTATTGCGCTGTAACGTGTTATTCTCTGGCTTTCTACTTATTCAGAGGAAATTTAAAATATTTAAAAATACGAATGAACTCTTGTGTAAAATATTGACTATTAGAATACAATATTAATTTCCGTATGAATAACTTTAAGGGCTGATGACAGATTTCACTTTCACTAATGAAGAGAAATGCAAAATACAGGAGAGTGGGTGAAAGAAAAACACGTAATTCACAAATTAGTTTTTCTATTTTATTTTTTATTATTTATTTTTTCAAATATTTTATAAGTAATATTAGCGCGGACCGCCAGGGGTTTGGGACGCAAGGCCAATGAGCGCTATTGTGACTGCGCAAGAGCAAGGCTCACAGGTATTGTTTTAAAATATAATTTCAGGACGTTCCTATTAAAAAATTCTAAAAAAACAATTCTGATCAGTTCCAAAATATGACAAAATTCTGCTCATTATGGTATAAAACCCCTTAACAAAGCTTGAACGCGATAAGTTTAACGGTTTGGCAGGCTATGGCGAATATACATACACACAAACATAGAGTTTCACTTTTGTATATATAGATTATTAAATAACGAAAAACCATAAAATTTTATAAGTTACTTGGAAATATTTGAAAACTATATTAAAAAAGAAAAAAAATTTAAATCTTAATAAAAAAAATCAACTTCTATTGTTTTTTTTTGTTCGTATGAATGACAGTAAGAGTCCCCGCACACTAGAGACTTTTTTATCGGCCGATAGTTTGGTCGTTTTCGGCTGCCAGTGCGCACACTGTGCCGATTAAACAGTCGGGTTAGTGGTGAGTGCGCAGCCAAAGACAAAGTTGAATGGCAATCGTGTCGCACATTCAACTTATTTATCGGCCGATACCAAATCGCTGTGTCTGCGCACTTGCATACATGTTCATACTGATTCAAACTATCGGCCGACAGAAAGTCTCTAGTGTGCGGGGACTCTAAATAATAAATACATTCATACATATGTGTTGTCGTTAATGCAACAACAAGCCCCAGCCTTTTCATATTTATAAAAATGTACTTAAAAGTATAAAATCATCGATTAAACGAAATTCTTTAAATATTTAACTCTTTAAAATAATAAAACTATTATAATAATAAAAATAAAATGTTCCTTCTTTATACTTCTTTCTTTATTTGTTTTTTTTTTCGAACCACTGTTGATTGCGAATTTTTACATTAAAAAAAACAACCCATAATTAATTTAAATTTTTCGTGTAATTTCACTTACCGGGAATACACAATGTGCAAAGTTTAAAAAAATCGGGTTAATTCTTAAAAAAGATTATATGGAAGCCCTGAGGCCTAACCACTTACAAATTTTCACAAAAAGTGTTGTCCATCGCAGATACACATGTTTAAAATTTTAAAGAAATCGGGGGCCCTGGGGCCACTTCCAAATTTTTACAAAAAGTGTGCCCCATCGGATTGAACACGTGTGTATAACATTTGAAGAAAATCGGGTAAAACTTTTAAAAAATTTGTTTGGGAGCCCCCCGACCCCGGGGCCTGATAGGTACTTTCGAATTTAAAAAAAAGGTGTTGTTTATAGTATTTAACACGTGTGTATAAAATGTAAAGAAAATGTGTAAATTTTTTAAAAATTTGATTGGGAGCCCGAGCGACCCGACTCCGGGGCCCGATCACTACTAAAGTTTTGCAAAAAGAAAATCAGGTTAATTTTTTAAAAAAATTTGTATGGGGCTCCACGACACCGGGACTAGGATCACTCCAAATCGGAACTACACATGTGTATAAAATTTGAAGTAAATAATTTTTTTTTTAAATTTGTATGGTATGGCCCGATCACTCCAAAAATTTTACAAAAAGTGTTGCCCATCGGAGGTACACATGTGCATAACATTTGAAGAAAATCGGGTTAATTTTTTTTTTAAATTGGTATGGGACCACGGGGCCCGGGGTCTCCAAAATTTTTACATAAAGTGTTGTCACCGAAAATACACACGTGTGAAAAGTTTCAATGAAATCGGGCTTTTGGAAGTGGGTTAAAAATTTATCGCAAGCCGCGTCATCTGCACAGAGCCACATAAAGTAACAGGTTGTCCAAAGTTCCTAAGCTCCCAAAATCGGGAAATCTTATTACATGATCATAGGATTTGCATATTTTACGTGGGACATCGTTTTGACTATCGCTCTCCTTGCAGATCAAAACAATTTCCAAAATTTAAAATCTGTCAAGGACCTCACATTACGGTGATGCATCCTCAACCGAGTTCGATCCAGACTAAGCCGCCAGCAGCACCTATCTGCGCCAAAATGAATCTGAAACGTCCTCTAATGTGCTGCTACATACAGCTATTGCAACCCTCTTAATCAACATTGAAGACGTACATATTCGCTGCCTACTAGATCAGAGCAGCCAAGCGAATTAAATCTCCAAGGGTTTAGTACAAAAGTTACGACTGTCAAGAAAACAAACCCAGGTCAAAGTCATCGGAGTAGGAGGAGAGATTTGAACAGTCCGTGCTAGTTTTGGGGTTAATTTTGATTATTCCAGATACGAGTGCACCTCCCTACAGCACACCCACTAGGAACTACGCCGCAATTAAAAACTCAATGTCAAATTGTCAATTTATTTAATTTTTATTTATAAAAATTTGATTGTTGAAAATAGGTTTAAATGTTCACGATAGAAACGAAATTACCAATTCTAACATTGATGACTTAAAAAGCTAATATTTTACATTTAAAAATAATTACACAAATCAAATGTGTAAACTTTAGTCAAACTGTAATGACCTCCTTTTTCAAGTAATATAAGAAAATTACTAAGGCTAAGAAAATTACACAACGCCAAATATCGAAAAATCATAGTAAAATTAATTTTACACTTATAATTTTAAGAGCGTTATAATAACAGTAGAACTATGAGCATAAATTAAAATGCTTGTAGTCCAAGAATATTTGAACTTTTAAATAACAAGATAAAAAGTAAACTATCACCCCTATCGGGAATCGTATTTCCCCCGGAATATTTCCCTTTTTCACAAAATAGGTCGCGTGAATCATTTTCGAAAGGGAACAAAAAATTCCGTCGAAAAAATAGCTATCGTGATTAAATTTCAGATGGAGACATTACCGTCATTTTCCCCGAAATATTCCGCTGGCAATTTGTTAGAGAACTTTAAAATAAAAGCAACAATGTAAGTATTTTTCTGTAAAATATGTAAAAAGAGTTTGAATATTATCGGTTTTAATGAAGGTCGAACGTAACAAATACCAAACAACTGCAGATAATTGTAGATCTTATGGAAAAATATCCAGATATTGCAAATGGATTTACACAAAGACAAAAGGAAGAAGTTAACAGTTTTTGGAGAACTTTGGAAAAAGAAGTCAACATGGTTGGGCCACCCATGAAGTCCATATTTGAGTGGAAAAAGGTAAGTTTCATATTTAAGTTTCGTATAATATACTATACCTAGTATAATTTCTATAATTACAAAATATTTAGGTTTGGAGTGACAATAAGAAATACATCAGAAAGAAGATGTCCGAGAATCTCAAGCTAAAAAATGCAACCGGCGGTGGACCTTATAAAGAATACAAATTTTCCCCCATGGAAGAAGCAATCATCAACATTTGTGCTATGGGTTTGTCGGTTGCAGGTTCTTCTTGCAGCAAAAAAAGAAAAGAAAATGGAAGATTTAAATGATTTACAAAAAGAAAACAGTGCCACAGGATCATCGCAAATCAGAAAAACGCTGCAAGTCAACCAGCAAACGTCAGATATTGACGAAGCATACTTAACTGAATTGCTTTTGAACTCTGATAATGATTATGACGATGATCCGGGTGAAAGAGTCGTGGGCCTAAATGACTCCGCCAATAGTACTCAAAAAATACATATATGTAATATATTTTCAGTATTTCTTTTGTAATTCGTTCGTTTAATTCATATTAATATACTAATTTTAAAGTGCATTAGATATATATCTTTTTATACGCTGTGCCTCGGCCATATACTCTGAATTACTTGTTGGAGAGCTTTCCGGTCTGGTAATGTGGTTCTCGTTTTCATCTGTGAGAATAGAAGCCGTTGGGATACTGAAGGTGGTATCGGTCTTGTAATATATACAAATGTTGTGAAGTGCACAGCAAACATTCGTTATTTGTGTCGCTTTATTTGGCAGGTAGTGTAATTCCCTCGCTCCTAACAAACACCTCCATCTATTTTTAAGAACAAATACAATTTGAGTACAAATTATAATGTTGAATAAAACGGATATCAAAATCTTACCCAGTAACCAAGAATTCCTTTCACCATTAAAATACTCCTGCTCCATCCACAATCTTAATTCGCTCACATTCCATACCAGGGAATCGTGACATGCTCCAGGATGAGATGCATCAACGAAGCGAATTCGCATTTGGTCATCGCAAACCTGCAATGTTTAAATTGGGATCATGTTAAGTATATAACACATAAGAGTTTACTTACAAGTAGAACGGTTAAGCTATAGAATCCTTTTCGGTTGTAGTACAAATGCTTATTTTCTGGCGGGGCAATAATTTTAACATGGGTGCCATCAATGCACCCTATTACTCCTGGCAAATTGTGCTTTTCATAGAAATGAGTATTTGTACGCCTTTTGTCTTCCGCTGTCATTTGCATATTTATCCAAATTGGACAGAGTTTACTTTCAAATATGTTAAGGACACTTGAAAGCACTTCGGAAAAAGATGATTGGGCTAATCCAACTTCGTGATCCTTTCCCACTCCTACTTGGTAGCCGCCTTCTGCAAAAAAACGCAAGCATGCGCTTAGCTTCACTATTGGGGAAACTGCAAATGATTTTTTGGTTTGCGGCAAAGAATCTTCGAGTAGTTTTAACAAGTATTTAAACATTGGCTTATTCACTCGGTAGTATTTATGGAATCTAAGAAAATTGGTCAGGAAGAAAAGTTTTTGGTTTCTACTTACAATGCTTGTGGTAGATCTAAAGGATTAGCTTCTTCTTATTGATCTTTGCTGAGTCCTCTCCATTTGCTCATGTTCTTCTATCGCTAATAAAAAAGGCGCACTTCTAAACATTTTGAAATTACATATGTTGTTTACTTTATGATTGAATGCTGTCAAAACATTCGAACACATTTTCGAAAATAGTTTTAGGAATCTTACTGTTTCCCTGGGGAAAAATATTCTGATGGAAATTCACGATGGGTAGATTTAGTTCCCGGGAACAAAATTATTCGGGGGAAACATCTTTCCCTCGGAATTCTCGATAGGGGTGTATGTCGTATTAACTTGCGAGTTTCGCGAACATGATCGCTTGATTTCAAAATATTTTGATTTTTTCTCGTTGTTCGCGAACATGTTCATCGTCTGAGCAAATGTTGTCACACCGCCATACAATTTTTCATTCTAAAAAAATTTCATGGTGCTCAGTTCGTGAAGATTGCGGACAAAAATATATTTAATTTTTGGGGTTTTTTTTTTTTGTGTCATATATTGGAAGTTTTTTATCATCGGCATCATGGCATCGACTGTAAATACCGATTTCTGGGTAGAGTTCTTTTTCTTCTTATCTTTTGTTGCATTTTTTTCATCTTGCTCTTAAAGAACCTTATCAATTATTAAAACACACAATGTTGTGTCAGTCATTATTTTGGGCGATGTTTATCAACCGACAAAAATATTTTAATGTTGTACTGCTGGTTGCCATGGTGTTGTTTACCTAGCGGCGTTAGCTAAGCCAACTTCAACTTTTTTTTTGAATAAAACACAAACTGTTCGACTTTTGAACTAACTTTTTTTTTATTAACGAATTTGAACGTATACATATGATACATTTAAGTATGAAACTCGATTTCTTTTGCATGACCACCGCGTGCACGTTTTACGAAGTCCAATCTAAATGGCCCAATGACGCCGCCGGCATGTAATCCGCACCAAACAGTGACTTTTTCGGGATGCAACGGTGCCTCATGAATCACGTGTGGGTTGCTTTCTGCCCAGTAACGCATATTTTGCTTGTTGACAAATCCTTCTAGCCAAAAGTGAGCCTCATCGCTGAAGATGATTTCTCGGTGAAAATCTGCATTTAAAGTAGCGGCAACAGAACGATTATTTTGATAAAAAATTTGCACGATTTCCATGATGAAATGCATACTAATGAAGTTTCCAAATGACAAAAGAACAATAAAAAATATGGCGTCGTTCGCCGTCCCTATCGGAGAAAAGTTGGAGCGCACCTGTTGAAACACCCGATATAAAACTCAAGCTAAATCATCCGGACCTGCCATTTATAAATATAAGAACCGGTAGTTGAACGTGTTACCGATTATGTTCCCAGCATGCCCAGTCACATCGCCTGGGAATCCTCATATGACAAGCAACTTGCAGATCCACAATTCAATAAACATGCACACATACCACTATTATTAGGTGGACCGGTATACTCGACATTGTTACGACCTGACCTAGAAAAGAAGGGTGCACTTCTACTAAAAAATACTTAGTTTGGTGGGTGGAATATAAATTTATTCGTGAATATTTCAATTTTAAGCATTTAAAATTTCAAGTTTATTTTATTTCAAAACAAAATTCTTGTATATGTATGTATAATGAAAAAATTGTTAGCAGCAGCTAGTTACGCAGTAAGAAAAAAGAAGATCTTGAGTTGTTATGAGTTTGAATGTTTTCAATAAACTGAATAATATATTTCTATATTTCTTAACAAAACAATTTATTCATTTAAACAGTGTACTGTGATATATTTTAAGGAGGTTTATTTTTTTGAATTACGATACAGTATGATTAATATTCAACACGCCTCCTTAATTCATATATATTAAATGCAATATTCAAAATTATAAACATTAGTAATACACATTATTCTGGAATATTTTAAATTTGAATACAACTTAAATTAGATTAAATTTTGATTTTAAGAAATTAAATTTTGGTTTTGGTAAAGGCTTAGTTAATAAGTCAGCAATTTTATTTTTGCTTTCACAGTATTCAATTGAAAGAATACCTCTTTCGATACTCTCCTTAATATGATGCGATTTTATATCAATGTGTTTGGTACGCATATTGAATTTTTCTTCTTTAACAATACGGATACAGCTTTGATTGTCTTCGAATATAACGGTTGGATTATTCATTGGGATGTAAAAATCGTTGAGAATACTGCGCAACCAAAAACATTCTTTTGATGCTTCAGCACAGTTGAAGACTGTGCAACACAAGTCTGTTTTTTACATGTCCAGCTGATTGGACCACCAAGTTTGAAAACGAACCCCGTATTTGATTTTCTTGTTTGGCGATCTTCGCCGCAATCTGCATCTGTGAAACCAAGAAGCTTTTCGTCCTCGTTTGATAAACCAAGTTTTAATTTGATTGATGCTGTTGTCTTCAAATATTTAATGACTCGTTTGACTTCGAGCCAATCACGTTGTGTTGGTTTTTCGACTCGTTGAGCTAATATTGTAACAGCAGCCGAAATGTCTGGACGTGTATTGATAGCCACATATAAGATACTACCAATCGCCTTTGGATAATTTTCGTTATTTATAAGAAAATCACCTGAATCAGGAGAAAGAAACATCCATTGGGGTGTCAGTTGATTTTGCTTCATTTACACCAAATTCACGAACAATGGTATTTATATATTTTTCTTGATCTAAAAGAAATCGTTGATCACTTTTGACGATTCGAATACCCAAGTAGTTTTTTACTTCTCCCAAATTATTGATAACAAAATACTTGTTTAATTGTGTTTCGATGTGCAATGTTAGTTTTGATGAATTCGAAGCCACCAAAATATCATCCACATAAATAATGACATATGCGATGTTATATTTGGATTTGAATGTATATAAACACGCATCAAAGCGGCTTTGTTTCAGACCCATTGCAATTATGACGTTATGAAGAGTTTGATTCCAAACTCTTGCGGATTGCTTGAGACCATATAAGCTTTTCTTCAACAAGCAAACATAATTTTCTTTACCTTCGATCGCGTACCTAGGCGGTTGCTTCAAGTAAATAGCCTCCTTCAATACTCCATTAAGGAAAGCGGTTTTTGCATCGAAGTGATGAATACTAATTTTATTTTTAGCAGTGACTGATAATATAATTCTTAATGTTGATTGACGAACTACTGGTGCAAAGACTTCATCATAATCTTTGCCAAATTTTTGATTATAACCTTGAGCCACAAAGCGAGCTTTGTACTTAACACAATTATCTACACCGGATTTTATTTTGTAGACCTACTTACACCCGATTGCTTTTCTATCACTTGGCAGCACCACTAAGTCCCACGTACCATTGTCTTTGAGAGACTTGATTTCAGAATCCATTGCTTTGACCCAATGCTGCTTATCGTTGCTTAATATGGCTTGATTATATGTCGCACTATCCAGCGCGAGGTAGCCATATTGTGTAAGTAATTCGATTTGATTAATCAATCTGCGCGGAGGAATGACTTTTGTTGAACGATTTGAAATTCTTTGTTGAACCACGTCGATATTTGATTCAACCTAGTTTCTATCACCATCGCTTTCCTCTTTTGAACCATTATCAGTTTGATAGAATGATTCGTTTACAGTACTGTTGTTTACTTCATAATTTTGTTGGTCTGCGTTTTCATTTTCAGTTCGAATAAATGTTTCTTCGCCTTCCGCATTAATATCAACGAAATCACTCATATCCATGCATGGAATCTCAATTTCGACTGTAGACTCTGCAAATCGATGATTAGATATATTTGTCTTCTCTAATCTCTGATTAGAAACATTCTTTCTGGAAGCAACTGTAGGAACGTAAGCATCTTCGCAGAATTTAACATCTCTTGATAAGACAACTTTTTGCTTCTCGGGAATAAAACATCTGTATGCTTTAGATTCCATGTCAAAACCGTTTTCTATGCTTAGTATCATCAACATGAACGAAACACTTGCTACCGAAACGACGAAGATTTCCATAAATCGGTTTTTTATTTTGCCAATATTCAAAAGGAGTATAATTCAAATTTTTTCCAAAGTAACAAATTCTGAAGAAAATTAGCTGTGACAACGGCTTCACCCCAATATTTGTTTTGCATATTGGAATCAAATAATAAGCATCTTGCCATCTCAATCAGCGTTAGGTTTTTCCTCTCTGCAACACCGTTTTGTTGAGGTGTATGTGGTATTGTGCGTTGACTCTGCATACCATGCGATTGAAGAAAATTTTAAAATTCATTGCCCATATTCCTTCTCGATCTGTTCTTATCATTTTGATTGTTTTATTGAACAAACTTCGAGTTATTTCATAATAGTTCTTAAACTTTTCAAATGCTTCCGATTTGTTGGCCAGCAAATAAATCATCGTATACCGGCTATAATCATCGATTAGTGTGAGTACATACTTTTTACCACCAGGAGTTTGCGTTTGCATTGGTCCACATAAATCACTATGTACCAAATCTAAAACCGCAGATGATTTGTTCTGTGATTCTTTTGGAAATTTAAGACGTGATAATTTTCCTTTGACGCAATCTTTACATATATTCATCGTCTCACATTTTTCGTTGCATTTCGCCACAGTATAGCCTTCAATTAGATTACCTGACGATAACCTTTTAACCACTTCAATGTCTCGATGACCCAAAATACGATGCCAATCATGTGTTGCTCTTGTAAAGAGGTTCTAATACTAATTTATAATATTTTTGGGTTACCTGTTTTTTCACGATGTTTTGTTGTCCAAATAAATGAACAAGCAAGATTATGGTTTGTTTTTAATCAAGTTTTATTAATAATTATTCTTAAAATTAAATAGTCGCACAATTTAGTAATTATGGTTTCTTAAATATTTATGCATAAGATTTAGTATTTATTGATTTGGTAAACTAGCAATTAACCTTCTATTTGACACAAGATTGAACTGATTTAGTAAAATATAATTAACTTTGTATTTAACACGATGTTGATTGGATTTAGTAAAATATAATTAACTTTATATTTAACACGTGGTTTATTGGATTTAGTAAAATATAATTAACTTTGTATTTAACACTATGTTGATTGGATTTAGTAAAATATAATTAACTTTGTATTTAACACGATGTTGATTGGATTTAGTAAAATATAATTAACTTTGTATTTAACACGATGTTGATTGGATTTAGTAAAATATAATTAACTTTATATTTAACACGATGTTGATTGGATTTAGTAAAATATAATTAACTTTATATTTAACACTATGTTGATTGGATTTAGTAAAATATCATTAACTTTGTATTTAACACGATGTTGATTGGATTTAGTAAAATATAATTAACTTTGTATTTAACACGATGTTGATTGGATTTAGTAAAGTATAATTAAGACTTAACTGATTGTTGGACTCTGATATCTCTGACTGCTGATTACAAGACTGCCTGATGGTACTCTATATGACTGTTCCTGATACTCTATGTGACTGACTATACTCTGACTCGGTTCCAATAACGAAACCTCGGTATTAGAGCTTTTACTATCAAAGATTCCTATATGAAAGCTCACAACATTAAATTCAACACATTCGAGCTTTTAATACTGACCTATCTTAATGCGCGAAAGAGGAAATCAAATTCATGTACGCGGTTGTGACATACATTTGAATCATATTGCAGTGCGGTTGCGCAATATGTAAGTTGGGGTGAATGGATAGAGAAATATGACATCAGCATAAGGCGTCATACGGCACCGCATCAGTACAACGACTCGATCGTTTGTACTATGTACTATATGCTGCGTCGGCATAATGTACATTTGGTTTGATTGATACATTTGAAATAGCGGATGTTGGTTCAACGGATGTGATTATAGCAAGATTTTTATAGGGTATTGATTTGGGATTGCGACACTGCAACTGTGTTGCAATGCTGTGTAACTAAGTTGTGAAGTGGTCACTTTACAACACCTCCCCCTTTAGGAATGAAACTTGTACCTAGGATCGGTGCGAGTTTCGGCTGAAGAGATAGTAGTAGGAAGTGAGCGAGTTTCAGTTGGTGGGGTAGTTGTAAGTGCCAATCTAGCACTGAGTGTAGGATAGGAACGAGATGGCGTAATGAATTCAGAACGTGGTCTTGGAATAGGATTTGATATGGTATGTACCGTTTTGTCGATGGTCTTTTCTTTTTTGTTGTATTTCAATAAGATTAAGGAGAGTAGCAGTGTTGTTAGGAATGTTATGATTATTAGTGTGTAGAGAATTATGTGTATGTTGTAGCTTTGTTTTTCTCGAGAGGTATATATGTGTTTGGGTACATTAATTTCTTTGATGCTCTTGCTTATTGAGTTGAGATATTTGATTTGATTAAGTATTGTAAAAGTTATAGTTTCAGAATGTGGTATTTTTTCTAAATGTGTAAGGTCAAGATCAATTGGTAATTCAGGGGCAAGAGAGATAAAATTGGAATGAAGGTTGGTTTCGTATGTTGCGCTTGAACTAAGAGTTTGATATCTGGTATTTACGATGCAATATTTGTTAATTTTTAAAATTCCTGTTGAGTTTATAGTTATTTGGAAGCTCGAGTCTTTGCATTTTATTACGATATTTTCAGGTCTAGGCGATGTGAATATCCATGCGTTTGTTTCGGCTAATTGGAGGTATATTGGGTGATCTATAAAGGTTAATTTAGTCTGGCATATAGTTGATGCGCTAGGTAATGAGGAAAACATATTAACTTCGCAAGCATTACTTGAACGCACGAAAATTGTAGGGAATTTTTGTTCGCATATGTAATGGTTTTTGTAGGGGTTAAGGCAATTTTCGACATTCTTTTCGTCATATAAAAAGTAAGATTGTTTTTCAGAGTCAATAGCTAGTATCATTTTTTCGGGAATAATTAGTGAGTACATTTGGTTGTGCATTGGTTTGGGAATTGTTGTCATTTTATACATTTTGAAATTTCTGGAAGAGATTAGTGGTACATTTAGTATGAAATGTATTTTGTTGTTGCTGTTGTAGACGTGTGTTTCCATTAAGTTGAATAGTATGTCTATGTATTGTTCTTGTAAGGGTAATGGTAATTGACTACCTTCAGGTAGGTATGATAGGATTTTTCGCATTTCTTCCAGTAATTTAGGAGGGTCTATAAGATATGGGTGCAATTCACCGTGTGATGCAGCGTAGATTGCATCCAATAGATTGTTTTTAGTGAAATAGTAATATTCAGCTAAAGAGTTAAAGATATTGAAGAGTTCTGTTAATTGAAGAAATGCTTCTGGGATCGCACTATTTTTGTCTGTAGAGTTCTTTATTTGTTTTACTTTGTTATTTATTTCCTCAGATTTTTGTTCAAGAATGTTTAAGTGAGTGTTGGTTAAATTTGAATGTGAAATGTAGTTTTAAAATATTGCGATTTGTTTGTCATAAATATTCGTAATGTGATTTTGGTCCTTTTATAGTTCATTTATGTGTTTGTTAATGATTCTAGCGTCATCGTCGTCTAGTGTTCCGAACAATTGTTTGGCAATGGTTCTTATTGCGTTTATAAGTCCTTATAATTTCATCTTGGTGTTCTATACGATCTAAAGTGCTTTTTGACACGAAGGGTAAAGTTTCGCATTGAGTTATTTTGAAGTCTTCTATTTTGAGTTTTTCGCAAAATTTAATAAGTTTGTTATAAGTTTGTAGGATTTGTTCAGATTGATAAGTAAATTCAGATCAGTATATATTACAAGTTGCCAAGTTTGGGATGATAGTTATAGGTTGTTACCGATATTTTCGTAGTACAATCCAGTCCTGTTTTCAAATGAAGTTAGTTTATATGATGTTGCATACTGGTTGTCGCACATGACACTGGGGTTATATAGGTTCATAACCATATAAATAATGAAGACGAGCATTTTGTATGGGATTTCTGAAAAAAAAAAAACGATGTAGTAAGGATGAGTCGACGAACGAGAATTAAGTAGGTGAAAGCCATTATCAATGAAATGGTTTAAGTCTGTTGTTGTGAACTTTAAAAGTTCGATTTTTATATTTTATTATGGAATTTCTCCGGAAGAAGAAATAATCTCATATGGACCGTTCCATATGGGAAGTAGTTTCTTGTTTTTGTTTTTAGGACAGGTCTCGTTTTTTAGTAGGACAAAATCTCCTTCTGTGAAATTAACTGGATTTTGTTTTTTATCATACTGTATTTTCGAAGATTCCTTGCTTTTAATTAGGTTATTCCTAGCGATTTGATGGGCATGTTGCAATCTAGATTTTAGCTCGTTTGCGTATAAATCATAGTTGTAACATACTTCTGGGTTTTTGGTTATGCTGGAAGGAAGATCGACTTGTCGTCCGAATACTAGCTCGAAAGGTGTAATGGAAGTAAAAGTATTAGGAGTGGTATTGTGTACAAATACTGCGTATTTAATCCAAGAATCCCAATCATCTTGAGATTTGTTAATATAGCAAACAAAATAGCGACAAAATTTCGGTGACTTCTTTCACAAGATCCATTTGATTGTGGTCGGTACGCACACGTTTGGAGTTTAGTAATTTTTAAGAGTTTACACACGTTTTTAAATATGTCGCCTAAAAAGTTTTGACCTTGATCGGATAATACATATTTCGGGATACCGAAGCGAAAGATTATTTCCTTAACAAAAGCTTCAGCAATGGTGTTGGCTTCTTGATTTGGTATTGGTATTGCGTCAGTATATTTAGTTAAATCATCGATGAAAGTTAGAAGATATTTTTTATGGTTTGATGCAGTAGGATAGGGGCCAACGATATCAATTGAGAAGAGATGTTTGGCTGTTGAGGTTATAACCATAGGTTCCATGGTGTACATGGATTTTATTTTTCTGACATAGTTCCCAATTTTTAATGTAGTTTTTGATATCCTGGAACATATTTTTCCATTTATGGTATATTTTTATTCGTTTGAAAGTCCTATTGACGCCACAGTGTCCTCCGATTGGATTTAGATGAAATTCCTTCAATATTGTATTGATTTCTTCGCGTGTAAGTTCACGATCGCTAGATGAATTAGTTAATAAATCATTAATCTTGAACTTATGTCCTTGCAATTGTGGATGTAAATGAGAGGTTTGTGATCGGTATAAAGAACGAATTTTCTTCCATACAGGTAGTGTCGGAAATGCCGGGCTGACCAAACAATGGCAAGCAATTCCTTATCTGTAGTAGAATAATTGTTTTCACTTTTATTAAAAGTGGGAGAGGCATAGGCGATAGGTAAATCATTTCCTATATCTCACCTTGTGACAAAACACTTTCGATGGCAACATCACTTGCATCTGTTGTTAGAATGAATTTGTTGTTAAAATTAGGATATTAAAGAAAAGGGGGGTTTATAAGTTTTGACTTGAGTTCATGAAAGGCGACAGTACATAATGGAGTCCACGAGAATGGTACGTCTTTTCTTAAGAGTGCCGTTAGTGGTTTTGAAATTTTTGCAAAATCTTGAATGAATCGACGATAATATCCTGCAAGACCCAAGAACATTTTAATTTCTTTAACATTTTTGGGTTGTTTGAATTCCTTAACACATTCTATTTTACTAGGATCTGGTTTGATTCCTGATTCTGTAACTACGTGTCCTAGGTAAGTGAGCTCTGTTCTCAAGAATTGACATTTTTCTGGCTGTAGTTTTAAATTATGTGATTTCAAACGTTCGAAAATTTCAACTAGTTTAGAATTATGTTCTTCTAGAGTTTTTCCATATACCACGATGTCAACCATATATACGAAGGCTTTGATACCCTGTAATCCAGTCAACACGTTATTCTTTAACCTTTGGAAGGTAGCTGGTGCACATTTTAGTCCGTAAGGCATTCTAATGAATTCGTAGTGACCAAATGGAGAAGAAAAGGCTGTCTTCTCCCGATCTTCTGGCTTGACTTGTATTTGATGGAATCCACTTACGAGGTCTAAGGTAGAAAAAACTTTTGAGCTTCCCAGTTGATCTAGAATGTCAGTTATATTAGGTAGAGGATAAACATCCCCAACGGTTTTATCGTTGAGTTTGCGGAAATCTACTACGATCCTCCATTTCTTGTTGCCTTTTTTATCTGGTTTTTTAGGTACCACTATTAGTGGGAAATTCCACGGACTATTCGATGGTTGGATAATACTATCTTCCATCATCTCGTGAATTTGTTTATTAACCTCCTGGCGTTGAGCTTCTGGTAATCTATATGGTTTTATATAGATAGGATTTGCGTCTGGTGTATGGATGTGATGTCGAACGACTTCCGTATGCGTAAGCTTATCTCCTTTAAGGTAGAATAAGTCGCTATACAAAAGACATAGATTTAGTATTGAGTCATTTTCCTTAGCATTCATGTGGTTAGTTTCGATTAGATTTTTTATGGCTTGTATTCTGTCATAAGAAGAAGGATACTGTTGAATTTGTAGTACGTTATAGTTTGAGACTTTATCGAAGAGTAGTTCGTCTGTATTAAACTCGACATCAGATTCAGAAGAGTTAATAACAGAAATATACATGATCGAAGTTTTTGCGGAAGTAATGCTATTACCGATATACATATAGACCATTTGGTAATTGCTGAGCAAGACATATACTATCTGCATTCATTTCTTTTGAAACAGGAACTATGGTTTCTGTTCTAGCAGGAATAGTGACCAAATTTGAGGGAATTAAATCGTACTCAATGACATATTTTTGTGTAAAAAGTGTTAGGACTTTAGTACCGTAGTCTATTTGAGCATGGTGGTAGTTGAGGAAATTATTACCAATTATTATTTATAGCGAAATTTTTATCTACTAAGTGAAATGGATAAGAGATTGAGACATGTTGAGGCAAGGTTATTTTAATAAGGACTACGCCTCTAGTGTGTATTACTGAATTTGTTATTCCGGATAAAGAGTGTATTATATTAGAATTTATTGTTGTGTTAGGCTTTAATTTATCCGATTTAATAAGACAAATTTCACTACCACCATCGATAAGAAATTTGGATAAGTTAGGATTCATTGTGGATTCAGAGGATATCATGATTGAGTCTACACGAGAGATTTTATAATTAAGGTTAATATGGTAAATGTGGCTAGATGAAGTTAATTTCGAGTCCGGAGCCTGCCACTGGTGCCGGCCTCTGTGTGGTTTTCCGAATTAACGTTTTGGTTTCGAGAAGATTCAGAGACAGAGTTAGCTTGTTTTTTTTTGTTGTTAAATTCCCTTTTCCGACATTCGTTGATGTGGTGGCCAGGGTTTTTACAATAATTACATGTAACATTAACCGTTTTCACTTCGCTTTTGAAAGAGGGTAGACGATCTTTAGTCCTCTTTGTGTAACATTGTTCGATACTATGTCCCAATTTTGAACAATATGTACATGTAACTCTTGACGATGCTGATTTTTTTTGAATAAGATGGATAATAAGAATGTGAGGAAGAACTTTTATTTTGAGGATAAGAGTACTGCTGCTTCGACAGCTTCTGTTAACGTATCAAACCTTGATGCTTTAATAATCAAACTTAATTTCGGAAGGAGCCCCTTTTCGAAACTCCTTAACGCGGTTTTACCATTTATGCTTTGTATACACGCTGAATTAGCAATACCTTCACTAGCTATACATGCGTCGTTGAGATTAGCTAATGTTCGTTCAACTCTATTAGCAAAGAGTCGCACTGATTCTGTAGGTTTTTGTTTTATTTGTATTCCAAGAATTGGTTTTGCAATTTGGCTTCGTTGATATATAATATATTATATGATAAAGATAAAAACAATTTTAAGGTAAAAAAAATTCTATACTCTGATAAATTTTTATATATAATTTATGTATGTAATTTTATTAAAATGGTTTTTAAATTTTTTGGTAAAAAAAAAATTACTTGTAATTAAGATGTAAGCGAGTGATCCTTAGTTGATATGAGGAGAGAATGATGATCATGTTTGATGTAGAATGATGATCCTGATTTGTTTATTGAAGTTCTTGTTTGTGGGTTTGCTGAATCTTTTCCTATTTTTCCTTGTTCCTTGTTCACATTGAATTTTTTGATGAGTTTTATTAAAATTAATTTTCACTTTTAGAATATTTGCTTTTAACTGGTTTATCTTGGACTTTTTCGTTTTTCACAGGTGTAACCCCACATCTGACACCAATTTTTATGTTGTAGTATTAGCTCTTATAAAGAGGTTCTAATACTAATTTATAATATTTTTGGGTTACCTGTTTTTTCACGAGGTGTAACCCCACATCTGACACCAATTTTTATGTTGTAGTATTAGCTCTTATAAAGAGGTTCTAATACTAATTTAAAATATTTTTTGGTTACCTGTTTTTTCACGATGTTTTGTTGTCCAAATAAATAAACAAGCAAGATTATGGTTTGTTTTTAATCAAGTTTTATTAACAATTATTCTTAAAATTAAATAGTCGCACAATTTGGTAATTATGGTTTTTTAAATATTTATGCATAAGATTTAGTATTTATTGATTTGGTAAACTAGTAATAAACCTTGTATTTGACACAAGGTTGAAGTGATTTAGTAAAATATAATTAACTTTGTATTTAACACGATGTTGATTGGATTTAGTAAAATATAATTAACTTTGTATTTAACACGATGTTGATTGGATTTAGTAAAATATAATTAACTTTGTATTTAACACGATGTTGATTGGATTTAGTAAAATAAAATTAAGACTTAACTGATCGTTGGACTCTGATATCTCTGATCTGTTCCTGATACTCTATGTGACTGACTATACTCTGCCTCGGTTCCAATAACGAAACCTCGGTATTAGAGCTTTTACTATCAAAGATTCCTATATGAAAGCTCACAACATCAAATTCAACACATTCGAGCTTTTAATACTGACCTATCTTAATGCGCGAAAGAGGAAATCAAATTCATGTACGCGGTTGTGACCTACATTTGAATCATATTGTAAGTTGGGGTGAATGGATAGAGAAATATGAAATCAGCATAAGGCGTCATACGGCACCGCATCAGTTCAACGACTCGATCGTTTGTACTGTGTACTAAAGGGTCCGCCATCTAAAGTTTTTTTTTAACTAGTGCTTATTTCGTGAATGGTAACACTTAGCTCATGTCTGATTTGACAGATAATTAGTTGTATCCTTCCGCTGAACGAATATGGTTGTGTATACGCTTGAACAACGCTGGGAAATATTGCGACATTACTTTGAAAATCATGGTAATGTTGCAGAATGTGTGCGAAAATTGCGTACGGATTTTGGAAGAAGAGAAGCACCGTCAGCTCCGTATGTTCGTTATCTTGTGAAAAAAGTGAAAGAAACTGGCATCCTCATCGATAAACCAAAGCGTGAAAAGCCAAAAACAGTGCGTACACCCGAGAATATTGATGCTGTGGCAGAAAGTGTGCGTGAAGCGCCATCAACATCAATTCACCGTCGTTCTCAACAATTAAACATTTCGGAGACAAAATTGAGACGAATTTTGCATAAAGACCTTGGTATGACGCCATACAAAGTCCAATTGGTTCAGGAGTTGAAGCCAACTGACCATCCAATGCGTTTTCGCTTCGCTGAGTGGGCCTGCGATCGACTTACAGAAGATGCCGATTTTGCCAAAAAAATCATCTTTTCGGATGAAGCTCATTTTGATCTTGGCGGGTATGTAAACAAGCAAAATTGTCGCATTTGGGGCACAGAAAACCCGCACGCATACATTAAAAAGCCGGTACACCCAAAACGAGTCACAGTTTGGTGCGGATTTTGGTCCAGAGGCATAATTGGGCAATTTTTCTTCGAAAATGAGCAAGGAGTGGCCGTTACAGTCAATGGCGATCGTTATCGGGCCATGTTGAACGAATTTTTGTTCACAAAAATTGAAGAGGAGGATATTGGCAACATTTGGTTTCAACCGTACGGCGCTACGTGCCACACAGCCGAAGCTACACTCGATGTTTTGCGCCATGTTTTTGAAGATCGCATTATCAGCCGCAGAGCTGATGTCGTTTGGCCACCTCGGAGCTGCGATTTGACACCGTTGGACTATTATTTGTGGGGTGCCCTAAAAGATAAGTGTTACGCCGACAAGCCAGAGACAATTGACGCTTTAAAGGACAATATTCGTGAAGCCATTGGTGAAATACAGCTGCACACAATCGATAATGTGCTTAAAAATTGGACCGATCGTGTAAGCTCCTGCATGGCCAGCCGAGGCAGCCATTTGAATGAAATTATTTTCCATTGTTAACCGGAAGGATTATACTTTCAAATAAAAAAAGAAATTTGAGAAAATATTCAGTAGTTTTTTTTTATAGTATTTTCAAAAAAAAAAAAATTATTTGGTGGGCCCTTTATATGCTGCGTCGGCATAATGTACATTTGGTTTGATTGCTGTGTGTTATTAGTTTTGTTTATTGGTTTGGGTTTATTGCTCTGGTATTGGGCAATAACGGACATTGATTTAGGGCGCTGTATTAATTGTTGTAATAAATAGTTGCAAGGTTGCAACTATGTAGGATATTGATTTGGGATTGTGAAATAGCGGATGTTGGTTCAACGGATGTGAGTATAGCAAGATTGTTATAGGGCATTGATTTGGGATTGCGACACTGCAACTGTGTTGCAATGCTGTGTAACTAAGTTGTGAAGTGGTCACTTTACAACACATGAATGCATTTTTTAGAGTTATTTTGAATGAAGTTCACTTTTTCTCTAATGCGCAATTTATATAAATTGTCTTTTATTTCCCCAACGGCTATTTGACGATTTTGCGCTGAACGAATTTCACATTTATTGTCAATGAAACCAACTTTGAAACGTTTTTCCGTTAGGCGCTTCACAGAAATTAGATTACCTCAATATCAGGCATATACAGAGCATCACAAATTGTTACTTTTGTGGAATCACCGTTATTGTTAATTAGATCTATGATCACTGTACCTTTACCGGATGACATCACTTCATTGCCATTTGCCACTGAGACTTTTTCGCGATAACTGTAATCCAACGAATGAAAATTTTCCTTATGACAGCTTATGTGACAAGTGGCACCAGAATCCAAAATCCATCCATATAATCTGCCAACAACGAATAAACAGTCATCGTTTTCACTGGACTTGACAAGATTCGCGTCAATCTTATGCGAACCTTTCTTGTTTTTCAGCCATTTTGTACATTTTCGGCAGTCTTTTCGCATGTGACCCTTCTTCTTACAAAACAAACACGTGATTGACATACCCAAGTAGCAATTTGTTTGCTATTAAGAAAGATTTTCTTATATCAGGCAAAATCAGAAGTTATTCAGAAAGTGTTAAGCAAAATTTTAGTTATGTCTGAATACTTTGCCTATATTGAAAATATAAGTTCTGATTTTGCTTAAATTTTTGTTAAAATTCAGAATGTTTAAAAATATTAATTTATTCTGAAGGTTTTGCTTAATTTCAGCTCTGATTCAAAGCAAAATAGTTTTCTTAAATACATGGCGTTTCTAAGCAAATTATTTTGCTCTGAATCAAAGCTGAAATTAAGCAAAACGTTCAGACTTATTTGAAATTTTCAAACATTCTGAAATTTAGCAAATCGAGTTGCAAAACTAGAGATAATTTTGCCAATATTTTTGCTATTTATATGCAGCGTTTTTAAGCAAACTATTTTGCTCTGATTCAGAGCTGAAATTAGGCAACACGTTCAGACTAAATAAAACACTCTGAATTTTAGCAAAAGCTAGTTGCAAAATCAGAGCATTTTTTGCCAATATTTTTGCTATTTTCAGCGTTTTTTAAGCAAACTCTTTTGCTCTGATTCAGAGCTGAAATTAGGCAACACTTTCAGACAAAATAAAAATTTTCAAATACTCTGAATTTTAGCAAAAGCTAGTTGCAAAATCAGAGCATTTTTTGCCAATATTTTTGCTATTTTCAGCGTTTTTTAAGCAAACTCTTTTGCTCTGATTCAGACTAAATAAAAATTTTCAAACATTCTGAATTTTAGCAAAAGCTAGTTGCAAAATCGGAGCATTTTTTGCCAATATTTTTGCTATTTTCAGCGTTTTTTAAGCAAACTCTTTTGCTCTGATTCAGAGCTGAAATTAGGCAACACGTTCAGACTAAATAAAAATTTTCAAACACTCTGAATTTTAGCAAAAGCTAGTTGCAAAATCGGAGCATTTTTTGCCAATATTTTTGCTATTTTTCAGCGTTTTTTAAGCAAACTCTTTTGCTCTGATTCAGAACTGAAATTAGGCAACACGTTCAGACTAAATAAAAATTTTCAAACACTCTGAATTTTAGCAAAAGCTAGTTGCAAAATCGGAGCATTTTTTGCCAATATTTTTGCTATTTTTCAGCGTTTTTTAAGCAAACTCTTTTGCTCTGATTCAGAGCTGAAATTAGGCAACACGTTCAGACTAAATAAAAATTTTCAAACACTCTGAATTTTAGCAAAAGCTAGTTGCAAAATCGGAGCATTTTTTGCCAATATTTTTGCTATTTTTCAGCGTTTTTTAAGCAAACTCTTTTGCTCTGATTCAGAGCTGAAATTAGGCAACACGTTCAGACTAAATAAAAATTTTCAAACACTCTGAATTTTAGCAAAAGCTAGTTGCAAAATCGGAGCATTTTTTGCCAATATTTTTGCTATTTTTCAGCGTTTTTTAAGCAAACTCTTTTGCTCTGATTCAGAGCTGAAATTAGGCAACACGTTCAGACTAAATAAAATTTTTCAAACACTCTGAATTTTAGCAAAAGCTAGTTGCAAAATCAGAGCATTTTTTGCCAATATTTTTGCTATTTTTCAGCGTTTTTTAAGCAAACTCTTTTGCTCTGATTCAGAGCTGAAATTAGGCAACACGTTCAGACTAAATAAAAATTTTCAAACACTCTGAATTTTAGCAAAAGCTAGTTGCAAAATCGGAGCATTTTTTGCCAATATTTTTGCTATTTTCAGCGTTTTTTAAGCAAACTCTTTTGCTCTGATTCAGAGCTGAAATTAGGCAACACGTTCAGACTAAATAAAAATTTTCAAACACTCTGAATTTTAGCAAAAGCTAGTTGCAAAATCGGAGCATTTTTTGCCAATATTTTTGCTATTTTTCAGCGTTTTTTAAGCAAACTCTTTTGCTCTGATTCAGAGCTGAAATTAGGCAACACGTTCAGACTAAATAAAAATTTTCAAACACTCTGAATTTTAGCAAAAGCTAGTTGCAAAATCAGAGCATTTTTTGCCAATATTTTTGCTATTTTGCAGCGTTTTTTAAGCAAACTCTTTTGCTCTGATTCAGAGCTGAAATTAGGCAACACGTTCAGACTAAATAAAAATTTTCAAACACTCTGAATTTTAGCAAAAGCTAGTTGCAAAATCAGAGCATTTTTTGCCAATATTTTTGCTATTTTTCAGCGTTTTTTAAGCAAACTCTTTTGCTCTGATTCAGAGCTGAAATTAGGCAACACGTTCAGACTAAATAAAAATTTTCAAACATGTTGAATTTTAGCAAAAGCTAGTTGCAAAATCAGAGCATTTTTTGCCAATATTTTTGCTATTTTTCAGCGTTTTTTAAGCAAACTCTTTTGCTCTGATTCAGAGCTGAAATTAGGCAACACGTTCAGACTAAATAAAAATTTTCAAACATTCTGAATTTTAGCAAAAGCTAGTTGCAAAATCGGAGCATTTTTTGCCAATATTTTTATATTTTTCAGCGTTTTTTAAGCAAACTCTTTTGCTTTGATTCAGAGCTGAAATTAGGCAACACGTTCAGACTAAATAAAAATTTTCAAACATTCTGAATTTTAGCAAAAGCTAGTTGCAAAATCGGAGCATTTTTTGCCAATATTTTTGCTATTTTTCAGCGTTTTTTAAGCAAACTCTTTTGCTCTGATTCAGAGCTGAAATTAGGCAACACGTTCAGACTAAATAAAAATTTTCAAACACTCTGAATTTTAGCAAAAGCTAGTTGCAAAATCAGAGCATTTTTTGCCAATATCTTTGCAAATAGCAAATAGAACACAAAAATTGATTTGGGTTTGTTTGCATTTTTTTACAGGTTTGTTTTAAAATATATTTACAAAATATGTTAATTTTCGCAACATAAAAAATATCAAGCCACGTGCCAAGCAAAAACCCGGTTGTTGGTGGTAATAAAAAAGGTATAAATCTGCCGAAATATATAGATCTTTTTTTTGGGAAATGGAACAGCCAAACGGGCAATTGGTGACAGATTTTCATGTCAAATAAAAAACAAAACAAAACAGGTAAATGTAAAAACAAATCGTTTTTCTGGTACAAATGTCTATGTATACACCGACACTCGCGCCACACGTTTCAGACGCGCACAAAACTTTAACTCTATAGTTGGATAAAAATGACTTCAGAGAAGTCGAAAAAACTACTATTGCACGAATCACACGTGCCAGAGGAGACTGATAACATGTGCTCACACGCGGAACCTAACTAGCTACTCACAAAATTTCAACTCTCTGGCATTTGTGGAAGTTTGTTAAAAAAGTCCTTAAAAAGTTGAGAAAATCTCTTTTTCACATACCACTCGTGCCACATGCGTCAAAATCCCGAATCCGAAGCCCGATTGCTTGTCAAATATTCTATCCCTATTGTAATAAATATTTGTATGGGAGCCCCCCAACCCCGGGGCCCGATGCGCCAAAATTTTAATAGAAAGTGTTGTCGTCGGAGATATGCGTGTATGCAAAGTTTCAATGAAATTGGTCTTTGGGAAGTGGGTTAAAAATTGATCGCAAGATTCCACGACAAACAAACAAACCAACAAACGAAAAACAAACAAACACACGGGCAAGTGAAGTTAATAAAGAGAATTTAAAAAAGATTGAACTTTGGAATAGACCCATCGCTAATAACAGACCATTTGAAATTTTGATGATTAGCAAATTATATGATAAGAAATTTAAGATTTTTTTTATTTATTATTTACTATCCAGTTTATATTATAATTTGGTAAATCACTTTTATTTACGCCAAAGAAAATAGTGAAGGTGTGAGTTTACAAGTAGGATTTTTATAACCGATATTTTAAAGAAAAATGTATACATGAAATTTTTATAAAATCTGTCATAAAACGCAACAAGCTGAAATGACGGTACTAAAATTATTTCTCTATTACAATGTTCATATATATTTTTTTTTATAATGTACACACGCTAAAGGGGTTTGCAGCTTATAATGCTTAGCACAGCGTGGGCGTTAGGAAATTAGGGAGAGGAAAGGATGAGATGTCTATGCACGCGTGTCTTAAACGACTGCAGATCATACAAAAACGGAAACACAAAATCAGGCAATTCATTCCACATTACTATCGTGCGGCTATAGAAGGAATCTCTGAGTTGGTTAGTACGCCCGAAAATAGGCTTAATGGTGGAACCGTGAGCTAGAGTTGAGGCACGGGTATTACGGATGGGTTGGAGAATGGGCGGGATGCATTTGGATATTTCTTTTGAGTACCGCTTGTGGAAAAAAGCGATACAACAGTGAGAGGCAGGAAACATTCCATTGTTCCAGACAATACAGTTGTATTCAAGTTTAGTGCGAATTTGTAAATAGTAGCCAGATCTGAAGGAGTGAAGTACATCTTGCTGGCATCTCGCAGCTTTTTTGGCGATTGCAAATATGTGGTCATTCCAACATTCAGAAAGGTAGTTACTAGTCCCTTTGAGCAGGGTGTTATTAATTTCATAAGCATTCATTTTCGACAAAACTTTACAACTTTACTTTCACCAAATTTATGAATAGACTGGTTCCACCTTTCAGTTAGATAAGCCATCAGGTCACCTGTAGAACGCTGCCTACGAAAACCATACTGCTGGTCACTAAGGATTTCACGATATTCACATATAATGATGAAATTATAATATTAACCCATAGTAATCAAGAAATTATTAATTATTATTATTATTAGCATTTACGCTATTTTTACGTGGAACATAAAACAACATTGAAATTTTTTTCGCATGTGTCCAAATAGTATAACTAGTTTAATTTACAACTAGCTATCTCATTGTTTCTTATTCTTTACTTTTGTTAAGTAGCAGCCATCTTGAAATTGAAATAATCAAATCAGTATCTCATTATCCATATTTGTATGGAAGCCCCCTGAACAAAATTCTGAAAAATTCATAAAAACTTGAAATTTGTAGATTTTTGGATTATAAAAAATTGGAATCTTGAAAATTGCAAAACGAAGTAGTTTGTTCCAAAATACCACATAGAAATAGCGAAAATATGGGGAAAATTAGTTCTGTTCTTGCAACTCGCTATGCAAAAACTCAGAATGTCTGAAAACTTAATTTAACCTATTTTTGCTTTATTTCAGCTCTGATTCAGAGCAAAGTAGTTTCCTCAAAAACGCTGCATTTAAATAGCAAAAAAATTAGCAAATCAGCTCTGTTTTTGCAACTCGCTCTACTGAAATTCAGAATGTTTGAAATTTTTAAATTAGTCTGAACGTTTTTCTTAATTTCAGCTCTGAATCAGAGCAAAATAATGTACTCAAAAACGTTGCGTAGAAATAGCAAAAAAAAACAGCAAAATCAGCTTTGATTTTGCAAATCGATTTGGCTAAATTTCAGAATGTTTGAAAATTTTTATTTAGTCTGAACGTGTTGCCTAATTTCAGCTCTGAATCAGAGCAAAAGAGTTTGCTTAAAAAACGCTGAAAAATAGCAAAAATATTGGCAAAAAATGCTCCGATTTTGCAACTAGCTTTTGCTAAAATTCAGAGTGTTTGAAAATTTTTATTTAGTCTGAACGTGTTGCCTAATTTCAGCTCTGAATCAGAGCAAAAGAGTTTGCTTAAAAAACGCTGAAAAATAGCAAAAATATTGGCAAAAAATGCTCTGATTTTGCAACTAGCTTTTGCTAAAATTCAGAATGTTTGAAAATTTTTATTTAGTCTGAACGTGTTGCCTAATTTCAGCTCTGAATCAGAGCAAAAGAGTTTGCTTAAAAAACGCTGAAAAATAGCAAAAATATTGGCAAAAAATGCTCTGATTTTGCAACTAGCTTTTGCTAAAATTCAGAGTGTTTGAAAATTTTTATTTAGTCTGAACGTGTTGCCTAATTTCAGCTCTGAATCAAAGCAAAAGAGTTTGATTAAAAAACGCTGAAAATAGCAAAAATATTGGCAAAAAATGCTTCGATTTTGCAACTAGCTTTTGCTAAAATTCAGAGTGTTTGAAAATTTTTATTTAGTCTGAACGTGTTGCCTAATTTCAGCTCTGAATCAGAGCAAAAGAGGTTGCTTAAAAAACGCTGAAAAATAGCAAAAATATTGGCAAAAAATGCTCTGATTTTGCAACTAGCTTTTGCTAAAATTCAGAATGTTTGAAAATTTTAAATTAGTCTAAACGTTTTGCTTAATTTCAGCTCTGCTTCAGAGCAAAACTGTTTTGGGCAGCAAGAATTCCTAATAATTAATATAGACCGATTTTAGCATTGGTTGTATACACAGTACTTAGGTCAGATGGTTAAGGAGTCGCTTCATATGCAGAAGATGATGGTTCAAATCCCGTATCAGGGGTAACTTTTCAAATACTATTGAATTATTCATAAATAAAAAAGTAGCAATGAGAATTTAAATTCCAGAAAACCGAATGAATTTGTGCGGGAGATAGAAAAAATTGTAATGTAAATGGTGAAGAGGAAGGAGGAAAGGAAGGGTGGAAATAACATAAAAACATAACCAATAATAACAAACATCAATCAACAACAAACAACAACAACAACAAAAATAACCAGAAAAAATACAAAAATTAAATAAATTAAAAATTTAAATTTTTTTTTGTTGCTCTTATTTTTCGAAAAATTTAGCAAAATTTTCTCTGATTATTAGAAATTATTTAGCAAAATTTTCTCTGATTTCTCGAAAAATGTAAGCAAACTTTTCTCTGACTTTTCCATGATTCAGCGATTACGAAAAATATAGCGATAGCAAACTAATTTGCTTAGTTGCAAATTTGCTGCTTCTACGGAGCTGATCAGAAGTTTATATCTCCAATATGTTCTGAATTTCTTCTGTTTTGCAAAAAAAAGAGATAATTTTTCGAAAAGTAAGCAAACCTTTTTCTGATTATTTTAGCAAATTTTGCGCTGACTTTTCGAGAAATTTAAGCGAATTTTCCTCTGATTTTTCGAAATATGAAAGCAAAGTTTTCTCTGATTTTTCTCTGACACAGTGATTAAGCAAAATACGGTGTTAGCAAACTAATTTGCTTAATTGCTAATTTATTGTATTTAAGAAACTGATTAGAATGGTTTCTATCTCAACTATCTTCTGAATTTCTTCTGTTTTGCTAAAAAAAGAGTACTCATGATTTTTGAAAAATTTAAGCAAATTTTTCTCTGATTCAGCAATTATTCAAAATACAGCGTTAGCAAACTAATATGCTTAGTTGCAAATTTATTGCTCCTAAGAAGCTGATCAGAAGGTTTTCGACCTCCACTTTCTTCTGAATACCTACTGTTTTGCTAAAAAATAGTCTTAATGATTTCTCAAAAAAAAATTAGCAAAATTTTCTCTGGTTTTTCGAAAAAATTGAAGCAGAGTTTTCTCTGATTTTTCGAAAAAAATTTAGCAAACTTTTCTTTGATTTTTTGAAAAATCTTAGCAAATATATCTCTGATTCAGCAATTACGCAAAATACAGCGTTAGCAAACTAATTTGCTTAGTTGCAAATTTATTGCTCCTAAGAAGCTGATCAGAAGGTTTTCGACCTCCACTTTCTTCTGAATACCTACTGTTTTGCTAAAAAATAGTCTTAATGATTTCTCAAAAAAAAATTAGCAAAATTTTCTCTGGTTTTTCGAAAAAATTGAAGCAGAGTTTTCTCTGATTTTTCGAAAAAAATTTAGCAAACTTTTCTTTGATTTTTTGAAAAATCTTAGCAAATATTTCTCTGATTCAGCAATTACGCAAAATACAGCGTTAGCAAACTAATTTGCTTAGTTGCAAATTTATTGCTCCTAAGAAGCTGATCAGAAGGTTTTCGACCTCCACTTTCTTCTGAATACCTAATGTTTTGCTAAAAAATAGTCTTAATGATTTCTCAAAAAAATTAGCAAAATTTTCTCTGGTTTTTCGAAAAAATTGAAGCAGGGTTTTCACTGATTTTTCGAAAAAAATTTAGCAAACTTTTCTTTGATTTTTTGAAAAAATTGTAATGTAAATGGTGAAGAGGAGGAAATGAAGGGTGGAAATAACATAAAACATAACCAACAATAAAATAATAACAAACATCAATCAACAACAAACAACAACAACAACAAAAATAACCAGAAAAAAATACAAAAATTAAATAAATTAAAAATTTAAATTTTTTTTTGTTGCTCTTATTTTTCGAAAAATTTAGCAAAATTTTCTCTGATTATTAGAAATTATTTAGCAAAATTTTCTCTGATTTCTCGAAAAATGTAAGCAAACTTTTCTCTGACTTTTCCATGATTCAGCGATTACGAAAAATATAGCGATAGCAAACTAATTTGCTTAGTTGCAAATTTGCTGCTTCTACGGAGCTGATCAGAAGTTTATATCTCCAATATGTTCTGAATTTCTTCTGTTTTGCAAAAAAAAGAGATGATTTTTCGAAAAGTAAGCAAACCTTTTTCTGATTATTTTAGCAAATTTTGCGCTGACTTTTCGAGAAATTTAAGCGAATTTTCCTCTGATTTTTCGAAATATGAAAGCAAAGTTTTCTCTGATTTTTCTCTGACACAGTGATTAAGCAAAATACGGTGTTAGCAAACTAATTTGCTTAATTGCTAATTTATTGTATTTAAGAAACTGATTAGAATGGTTTCTATCTCAACTATCTTCTGAATTTCTTCTGTTTTGCTAAAAAAAGAGTACTCATGATTTTTGAAAAATTTAAGCAAATTTTTCTCTGATTCAGCAATTATTCAAAATACAGCGTTAGCAAACTAATATGCTTAGTTGCAAATTTATTGCTCCTAAGAAGCTGAGCAGAAGGTTTTCGACCTCCACTTTCTTCTGAATACCTACTGTTTTGCTAAAAAATAGTCTTAATGATTTCTCAAAAAAAAATTAGCAAAATTTTCTCTGGTTTTTCGAAAAAATTGAAGCAGAGTTTTCTCTGATTTTTCGAAAAAAATTTAGCAAACTTTTCTTTGATTTTTTGAAAAATCTTAGCAAATATTTCTCTGATTCAGCAATTACGCAAAATACAGCGTTAGCAAACTAATTTGCTTAGTTGCAAATTTATTGCTCCTAAGAAGCTGATCAGAAGGTTTTCGACCTCCACTTTCTTCTGAATACCTACTGTTTTGCTAAAAAATAGTCTTAATGATTTCTCAAAAAAAAATTAGCAAAATTTTATCTGGTTTTTCGAAAAAATTGAAGCAGAGTTTTCTCTGATTTTTCGAAAAAAATTTAGCAAACTTTTCTTTGATTTTTTGAAAAATCTTAGCAAATATTTCTCTGATTCAGCAATTACGCAAAATACAGCGTTAGCAAACTAATTTGCTTAGTTGCAAATTTATTGCTCCTAAGAAGCTGATCAGAAGGTTTTCGACCTCCACTTTCTTCTGAATACCTACTGTTTTGCTAAAAAATAGTCTTAATGATTTCTCAAAAAAATTAGCAAAATTTTCTCTGGTTTTTCGAAAAAATTGAAGCAGGGTTTTCTCTGATTTTTCGAAAAAAATTTAGCAAACTTTTCTTTGATTTTTTGAAAAATCTTAGCAAATTTTTCTCTGATTCAGCAATTACGCAAAATACAGCGTTAGCAAACTAATTTGCTTAGTTGCAAATTTATTGCTCCTAAGAAGCTGATCAGAAGGTTTTCGACCTCCACTTTCTTCTGAATACCTACTGTTTTGCTAAAAAATAGTCTTAATGATTTCTCAAAAAAAAATTAGCAAAATTTTCTCTGGTTTTTCGAAAAAATTGAAGCAGAGTTTTCTCTGATTTTTCGAAAAAAATTTAGCAAACTTTTCTTTGATTTTTTGAAAAATCTTAGCAAATATTTCTCTGATTCAGCAATTACGCAAAATACAGCGTTAGCAAACTAATTTGCTTAGTTGCAAATTTATTGCTCCTAAGAAGCTGATCAGAAGGTTTTCGACCTCCACTTTCTTCTGAATACCTACTGTTTTGCTAAAAAATAGTCTTAATGATTTCTCAAAAAAAAATTAGCAAAATTTTATCTGGTTTTTCGAAAAAATTGAAGCAGAGTTTTCTCTGATTTTTCGAAAAAAATTTAGCAAACTTTTCTTTGATTTTTTGAAAAATCTTAGCAAATATTTCTCTGATTCAGCAATTACGCAAAATACAGCGTTAGCAAACTAATTTGCTTAGTTGCAAATTTATTGCTCCTAAGAAGCTGATCAGAAGGTTTTCGACCTCCACTTTCTTCTGAATACCTACTGTTTTGCTAAAAAATAGTCTTAATGATTTCTCAAAAAAATTAGCAAAATTTTCTCTGGTTTTTCGAAAAAATTGAAGCAGGGTTTTCTCTGATTTTTCGAAAAAAATTTAGCAAACTTTTCTTTGATTTTTTGAAAAATCTTAGCAAATTTTTCTCTGATTCAGCAATTACGCAAAATACAGCGTTAGCAAACTAATTTGCTTAGTTGCAAATTTATTGCTCCTAAGAAGCTGATCAGAAGGTTTTCGACCTCCACTTTCTTCGGAATACCTACTGTTTTGCTAAATAACAGCTCTCAGAATTTCGCAAATTTTGCTATTAGGCAACTACTTTTCGCAAATTCAGAGAATAGTTTGCTCTAAATTGTTACTTGGGATAGTTTTCGTTGAAACCTTCAATGCTGAATCACCATTCTTATCATCTCTTTCTTTTCTTCGTCGATATTCTTCAATAATTTTGGACCGAACAAACAATGAGGTTAATTCCTCCTCTTTTCGGGCTTCTAACGCTGTAATGAGACTATCGTAAGAACTTGGCAATGAACCCAATAACGTCGCACTAATCAAAAATTCCGGTTTAATTTCATCACCACGCGCTAGAAGTTTCTGGAACAATTCATTCAATTTCGTCAAATGCTGTCGATGTCACCGTTTTCCTCAATGCGTTGGTTCATAATTGTACGCAAAATCCGAACGCGGCTGCCTGGTGAATCTTGCTCATGAAATTCTTTGAGAGAATTCCACGCTTGCTTAGCGTTTTTGCATGTACGAACATGTTGCAATTGTCCTATATAGACAATACAATTGTTGCAAATGTCTTCTCATTGAGTGAGTTCACTGCGCAACAAAATGTTACACGAAGTTACTTTTTTTGACAGTTTGTTGTTCACTGATGACTTGGTGTTGCAGTATGTTACGACAACTTGCTGTTCACCACATAAGTTGTCGCCGACAGAAAGTAACATTTTTTAACAACAGTCGCGAGTGTTGTTAGTTGATGTCTTATGAGTCATTTGATTATTAGTTGTTGTGTTGTGGCAGTATTGACACAAAATGACAACATGTTGTTCACTGGCATAGGTGTCAAAGTCGATGTCGATTTGAGTTTTCGACTTAACACCACACCGACATCACTGTGAACATTTAACTTTTTCCAGATATCTGTGATTGGAGATGGTGGTTCTTCCTGTTTTACGCCGATTGTGTGTAACCGTGCTTCCTCCTGTGACCAAGGGAAGAGTTACTAGGGGCGGAGAGTTAATTAAAAATAGTTATAATTTTTAATAGTTTAGTAATTTCACTATCCTAGGGAGGCCCGCTGTCTTAAGGGTGGCTGCGACCTCTACTAGAATGTTCGTCGTTTAAAGTTTAGATTAACTCTGACTCTTATATTATTAAATATTCTAGGGAGGCCCGCTGTCTTCAGCTTGGCTGCGACCTCTACTAGAACGTATTGGATTAACTCTGACTTTTCAACTGGATTTCACTTCCCTTTTATACGCTCAAATCCAAACGATCTTTGTCCCCAAATCAAACGCAGTTCACGGAAATGCACTCATCAGCGATATTTCCCAATATCAATAAATGAAATAATTAATGCTCCAGATATAGTGCGATGCACTATTAACTGCGTAAGCAATTAAATTATTACCCAATATCAATAATATTAGGCTAAACAATTAAGCCGGAAAATTATTACACAATATAAATGCATCAGCATAAAGTTCGTCAACGGCTCTGGATATGGTTCATACACCCAGCTGTTGCCGTTGAAGATGTCCATTCACCCTTGTTCTCTATACCTACAATTCATAATTGTACTTGACTTTGGATTTTGTGTGTATCCGCCGCCGTACAGCATTGTATTCGGTATGGAACAATTGGGAATGCTATAGCTGCAGTGCTGTATATACACAGCGTTGAATGCAGAGCAATCGCATGAATTATGTGCATTGCTATTTGTTATAGCTGCAGTGTGGTATACACACAGCATTGAATGTAGAGCGATCGCATGAATTATGTGCATTGCTATTTGTTATTATACACAGCATTGAAGGCAGAGCGATCGCATGAATAATGTGTATTGCTATTGAATTATATTTGAATGCTATTGAATGTAGCGAATATCGGGTGACGAGCTCATGAACATGGAATAGTTATGTTTGACATGAAAAGTGAGCGCTGTAGTGTGCTTGGTGTACATTTTTTAATTCATTTGGATTGGGGCGAGTATACCCCGAAATATTCCTAAATAAAGTTTCCTCTTGTTGCGTTCCGTGGGGTAGAAAAAAGATCTGGATCGGAGAATTGTTTTCGGCTAACATTAAGGGCTTACAAGTCTTAATTTTAGTACATTCAGTCGGTGGAGGCCCAATTTCTTCACTTCCTACTACGATTATTTCATCGAGGTTTTGCTGTTTAGCTTTGCTCCTAGTAGTGACTAAAACTTTGCCATTGTTTGTGTCAACTTGGGTGTCTCCAGGGATGCGACTGAGTGCATCGGCATTGGCATTACATTTGCCTGGCTTGTATATAATTTCATATTCATATTCCTCCAATGAAATACGCCATCGCGCCAATCTTGATGTAGGATCTTTAAGATTTAATAGCCATTGAAGCGGCCTGTGATCCGTGAGTATTGTAAATTTTCTACCGTAAACGTAAGGACGGAAGTGCTTGACTGCAAATATAATTGCTAATAACTTATTTTCGGTAGTGGTATTTTTTTTTTTTCAGCAACATTTAGGGTACGGCTGACGTAATATATAGGCTTGTCTTGGCCTATTTTGCCTTGAGATAATACGGCTCCTATTGCAAAATCACTTGCATCGGTAGTGATAAGAAATTTTTCTTTGAAATCTGGGTAAATCAATATTGGTGAGGAGATTAATTTTTCTTTTAAAATGACAAAAGCTTCTTCACATAAAGCATCCCATTTGAAATCAATGTTCTTTTTCAACAAGTTATTTAGTGGTTTAGCTATCAGCGCAAACTGAGGAATAAATCTCCTGTAATATCCTACAAATCCCAAAAATGCCTTAATATCTTTGGCCTAGGATATGTTTTTACTGCCTCTATTTTGTCTGGGTTTGGCTTGATTCCTTCATCACTGATAATATGTCCCAGGTACATAAGCTCTCGCTTAATAAAATGGCATTTGTCTGGCTGTAGTTTTAGTTTGTTGAACCGTAGCCTTGTTAGAACATTTCGCAATTTTCGGTTATGTTCGTCCAAAGTAGGTCCATAAACTACAATGTCATCAACAAAAATAAAACATTCTATTCCAATTAGACCCATTAAAACATTATTCATCGTTATTTGGAAAGTGGCGGGAGCGTTTTATATACCCACAGGCATTCGGTTATACTCCCAATGACCAGTGGGAGTGCTAAACGCTGTCTTTTCCCGATCTTCTTCTTGAACCAAAATTTGATGAAAGCCGTTTGCAAGATCTAACGTGCTGAAATATTTTGATTTACCTAGTTGGTCCAAAATGTCTGTTATATTGGGAAGCGGAAATGCATCCCCAACAGTTGCATCGTTTAAACACCTTTAGTCTACAACTACTCGCAATTTTTTGTTACCTTGAGCATCAGGTTTTTTAGGAACAAGTAATAGAGGTGAATTCCAAGGACTGTAGCTTGGTCGGATAATATCATTTTCGAGCATTTCGTCTACCTGTTTATTAATTTCAGCTCTACTGGTTTCTGGCAGTCTATATGGTCGAACATAGATAGGAGGTTTACCTACTTCAGTGATTATCTGGTGTGTAGCTGCATTGGTACAAGTGAGCTTATCTCCAGGTAAATAAAACAAATCGTTAAACTCACGACATATCTGTACTATGGAAGATCTTTCTTCTTTATTACAGTGGTTTATGTCCACTAGTTTTTCCAGCTTTTCAAAGGTTTATATACCGGATCGTTTTCCGGATCTGTTGAGAGAAAATTAAACTCGTCTTAATTATCCCATTCTAAACTCAGATCGTGTGCATTTAGCTGCACTGGGTGTTCATTAATATTTAGGAGTAAAACTTTCGCAAAGTTGTCACTTAACTGGGCGATGGAAGAGGCCAAAAAGACCCCAGGTAAAACCTGTTTCTTCCGAATGACGACGTCATTTGTACAATTACAAGCGACTTTAGAAAATAGAGTACTTCGTGCAGGTATGTTAATCTGGTCAACAAAATTTTGTTTGGTTTCCATGATGTTCTGTTTTGCTCCATCAAAAATACGTTCTGGTTTTGGAAGAGCTATTCCCCAGAGTTTTTTTGATTTTGCTTAGGATCTATTGTCTCTAAGTCTTTTTGTTTTTGCTTAGGATCTATTGTCTCTAAGTCTTTTTTACTTTGCTTAGGATCTATTGTCTCTAAGTCTTTTTGATTTTGCTTAGGATCTATTGTCTCTAAGTCTTTTTGCTTGGTTTTACGCTCTACTAAGTTTTTATTGAATTTTTTACAGTAAAAATTGGAATCATCAGATCGAAGTTCGCATGGCGACTCAAAGTTTTTAAAAAAATTTTTCGTATGCCGAACGGAATGGTTTGTTTTCCTCCGTTTGGCTTTGTTTGAATGGAATTTCTAGTGTATCGTTTTGAAATCTACTACGCATTTAAATTTTGATAAAAAGTCATTCCCAATAATTCCCCAATAATAGGGGAATTTAATTTGATTATCAAGTATATGAAAAGGGTGATCTAACAAAAGGGTATGTTCGGGTGACTTGAACTCTAGGGTACCATACACCAAACCAAGGGGTTTTAGCGATTCCCCGGATATGGTAGTAATGGTGTAGAGGTCGTCACCGTGTATTGTATTTTCATTATACCTATTTTCTTTTACTAGGCTATCTATCAAAAACGTAGAAGTCCGAAGGACTGAATTTTAGTCGTATCGTTGGTTCCTTAAACTCGGGAAAAAACGAAACGACAAATCTGAAATTCAGTTCTTGGGATGGTATACCTCGGCTTTCGCATTCATTCGAGAGGAATTGCCGATTGTTTCCTCTCGAATGGCTTCGTCTCCCGATTCAAGAACATTGAAATACCTCACACCACGGCTATCATTTTGTTTTGAGGGGTATTCAGGTTTATGGTTTCCACTGAAACCAGGAGTGGGATTGCTATTCCTAAACGAATTTTGTGGAGGCCTGTGGTTGGATAACCGTAACCTACAGTTTGCCTCGGTGTGGTTCCTCATTTTGCAGTAATTGCAAGTAAGAAATTGCACTTCGTTTTTAATAGGAGGCCTACCCTGAAAGTTTTGGAATTGAATATTCCGGTAACACGTTTCCGTCGTGTGAACGGGCTTACCGCAAGTGTGACAATATATAGTGTGTTGCGGATTTCTGTGTGAAGCAAATTTATTTTGGAAAGTTTGTGGGGTGTGATCAATGCGTGCAGCATGTCCCTCAGCATGAGCTATAACCTTTTTTAGGTCCGCTCCCCCGAAAGCCATGGCTATAAGCCTAATTTGGTCATTTTTCAGGCCGTCTTCGAACACCTGGATCACTAGTCGGCGGTTTTCTTGCACCAAGAATTCCCGAACCGTTTCATCGCGAGTTGTGTTGAAGGTGGCGGAGTTAAGATTGTTTAGGGCCGTACAAACCCGTTCGCCAAACTCCTTGACCGATTCTTTGAAACTCTGCTTTTCTGCTTCTCTGCATTCGGACTCGAGCTTCTCCTTGAGAGCTGCCCAAGTCGTAAGTGAATTGAACTGCGTCAACTCGAATACGGGACCCTGTAGCCTTGTCTTAACAATGGCCAAAAATGTGGGTTCATCACTCTCTTTTACCGAGGTGAAGAGAATATCACCGCAAGATGTGAATTTAGCCAAATCGGCTGGCTTCCCATCAAAGAGGGGTATGATGTTGTAAACATCAGAAATACTAATGTCCATGTCGGACGACTCCTCTTCAGGAATAACTTCCAAATCCGACGAGAAACTTAAATTTGAAGACAAATTAGTATCAGCAATCGCTTTTGCCTGTCTACTTATTTGCCTAGTGACCGGTCTACATATTTTGGAAAAATAAATTGACTGGCCCAAACACAAAAACCATATTCACAGCAAAAATTTCGCGAAAATATCAGATACAACCCAAATTCGCGAAAAAATACCAAAATAAAGCAAAAAGTCGGGAAAAAATATCGGAGTAATGAGAGAGGAAAAAAAAAAGTTTGCAACAAAGTATAAACCCAAGATTCACCAAAAATATTTTTTTTAAAAAGAATTATAATTATAAAGATAATATATATATGGTAAAAAAAAGAATTGCTCATCTCTACCTTAAATTTGTTGATTTTACTGGCTGCTGTTGTATGTTTCGATGGTTCTGCTGCTGTTCATTTGTTGCGAGTGTTATGGATGTCGCTGCTTGCTGCCTCTGTTGTTGTTGCTGCTGCTGTTGGTGTGGTTTTCGATGCTTGCTGCTGCTGCTGTTGTGGTTTTCGATGGTTGCTGCTGAATGACGATTTCTGCTGCTGTTGTCTGCTGCTTGCTGCTGCTGTTGCTTTTGCCAGGCAGGCTTCACGCCCTAAAGATGCAGTTACAGCCTGGTCTTTCACTGCCCGAATGTTAGCCAAATGCCTACGCTCTAAAGCTGGCAAGGTATTACTGTCTTCTGGTCTTTCTAAATTCACTTTCACTTTTCACTTTTGTTTACTTTGCTGGTGAATAGCCCCAGCACGCATCAGAAGAGCGGTCTTCTGTTTTGGCTTATAATTGTTTGTAGGAGATCTTTTGTAGATCCCACCGCTGCCACCAAATGTTTTACGCCGATTATGTGTAACCGTGCTTCTTCGTGCGTCCAAGGGAAGAGTTACTAGGGGCGGAGAGTTAATTAAAAAAAAAGTTTGTTTTTTATTTTTAGTACTTTATTTTATTTTTTGGTTATATACTACCAGGGAGGCCCGCTGTCTTAGGCGTAGCTGCGACCTCTACTAGCTAATTTTATAAGTTTTAATAGTTTGGTAATTTCACATTCCTAGGGAGGCCCGCTGTCTTAAGGGTGGCTGCGACCTCTACTAGAATGTTCGTCGTTTAAAGTTTAGATTAACTCTGACTCTTATATTATTAAATATTCTAGGGAGGCCCGCTGTCTTCAGCTTGGCTGCGACCTCTACTAGAACGTATTGGATTAACTCTGACTTTTCAACTGGATTTCACTTCCCTTTTATACGCTCAAATCCAAACGATCTTTGTCCCCAAATCAAACGCAGTTCACGGAAATGCACTCATCAGCGATATTTCCCAATATCGATAAATCAAATAATTAATGCTCCAGATATAGTGCGATGCACTATTGTAACGGAGTTTCCCAGCCGTGGTAGAACTCAGTGTGACCAGGGTTCAATAAGGGGGGTCGTTACAATAAAATTTATGGTTTTGGGTTTGTGGAAAATTAAATGAATCTCTTTATTATTTCAAAAATTGTTTGTGTTTGTTTCAATCATTGGATTTACATTCGTAAAAAAAATTGTAAAAATTGTAAAGTAAAAGTACAAAGTGTCCTTTATTCCTAGGAAAAAGAATGGGTTAATCCTAGTGGAAAGGTAGCACTCTTAAACCACTGTAGCTGAAAGAAAGTTTATGGGTTATCGATGGGTTTAAGTACAAAGTACTTGTACCCCTTGGCTCCTAGAATTGGGAGAGAACGGGTTAATCGTAGTGGCAAGGTAGCACTCTTGAACCACTGTAGCTGAAAGAAAGTTTATGGGTTAACGATGGGTTTAAGTACAAAGTACTTGTACCCCTTGGCTCCTAGAATTGGGAGAGAACGGGTTAATCGTAGTGGCAAGGTAGCACTCTTGAACCACTGTAGCTGAAAGAAAGTTTATGGGTTAACGATGGGTTTAAGTACAAAGTACTTGTACCCCTTGGCTCCTAGAATTGGGAGAGAACGGGTTAATCGTAGTGGCAAGGTAGCACTCTTAAACCACTGTAGCTGAAAGAAAGTTTAGTCGAGGATTTGGGTTTTCGGCAGGATGTAGTTCAACAATAATAGAAAGGTAGTACTCTTGAACTATTTGTTGTGAACAGTGCAAGGAACTAAGGAAGAATAGCAAGGTAGTACTCTTGAACTATTAGGTGTGGACAGTGGAAGGAACTCAGGAAGAATAGCAAGGTAGTATTCTTGAACTATTAGGTGTGGACAGTGGAAGGAACTCAGGAAGAATAGACCTTTTGCTTGAGCTGCGTACTTTTATACTGTTTCCCTGCGGTTGGTTTTCCGTTGGCTTCTTGTTTTCATCGTGTTCGTTGTTGTTGTGCTGGATTTCTATAAATTCAGACGCATGTATGCGCGTTTGAAATATACATGTTCTTCGTAGGATGTTTCCTTTGAAGAACAACATGTATGGTATACATGTTTCTGGCCTTGCAACGTGTGTGTGTACGCATAAATTCTTCATTGCTCAGTTGCGAATATGCATGTTGTTGTCTGCCTTACACCGTGTGTGTGTGTATGCATAAATCCATCATTGCTCAGTTTCGAATAAGCATGTTGTTGTCTGCATTCGTTGGCGAGCCCACTTGGTAGTTTTTTGCCTGAGCGGTGCTCAGGTCATTGACACCGCCAGCCGTTACATGGTATTTTGATTCTTGTCTGCTATGCGTGGGAGTACGTCTGCACCTATTGCCTGAGCGCGAGGGTGACAGACGTTTTCTTCGGCGAATTCACACCTGTGTGCCGTAGTGATCTCTACTGATGTCGTGACAGAGACCATGCGTTGTGCACTGCGTGGTGGTAGTTTTGTTAAATGCGCGATGATCTCTTAATCGCCTATTGCTCGTAATAGGAAAAGAAAGAAAAGAGGAGAAACGAAATATTGCCCATTTCGCCGCCAATTGAGTGACTTTTGCTTAATATTTGTAGAGAGTGCGTTGGTAACTATGAATGATTGTTAAAAACTACATTTTGGGGTTTTTTTTATTTCTTTAATTTTATGTCTATGACAAAAGGCTTGGAAAAAAATTTCCAGACACGTTGTGTGGGAAAAATTCTAATGTGGAGAATTTTGTTCCTCACACTATTAACTGCGTAAGCAATTAAATTATTACCCAATATCAATAATATTAGGCTAAACAATTAAGCCGGAAAATTATTACACAATATAAATGCATCAGCATAAAGTTCGTCAACGGCTCTGGATATGGTTCATACACCCAGCTGTTGCCGTTGAAGATGTCCATTCACCCTTGTTCTCTATACCTACAATTCATAATTGTACTTGACTTTGGATTTTGTGTGTATCCGCCGCCGTACAGCATTGTATTCGGTATGGAACAATTGGGAATGCTATAGCTGCAGTGCTGTATATACACAGCGTTGAATGCAGAGCAATCGCATGAATTATGTGCATTGCTATTTGTTATAGCTGCAGTGTGGTATACACACAGCATTGAATGTAGAGCGATCGCATGAATTATGTGCATTGCTATTTGTTATTATACACAGCATTGAAGGCAGAGCGATCGCATGAATAATGTGTATTGCTATTGAATTATATTTGAATGCTATTGAATGTAGCGAATATCGGGCGACGAGCTCATGAACATGGAATAGTTATGTTTGACATGAAAAGTGAGCGCTGTAGTGTGCTTGGTGTACATTTTTTAATTCATTTGGATTGGGGCGAGTATACCCCGAAATATTCCTAAATAAAGTTTCCTCTTGTTGCGTTCCGTGGGGTAGAAAAAAGATCTGGATCGGAGAATTGTTTTTGGCTAACATTAAGGGCTTACAAGTCTTAATTATAGTACATTCAGTCGGTGGAGGCCCAATTTCTTCACTTCCTACTATGATTATTTCATCGAGGTTTTGCTGTTTAGCTTTGCTCCTAGTAGTGACTAAAACTTTGCCATTGTTTGTGTCAACTTGGGTGTCTCCAGGGATGCGACTGAGTGCATCGGCATTGGCATTACATTTGCCTGGCTTGTATATAATTTCATATTCATATTCCTCCAATGAAATACGCCATCGCGCCAATCTTGATGTAGGATCTTTAAGATTTAATAGCCATTGAAGCGGCCTGTGATCCGTGAGTATTGTAAATTTTCTACCGTAAACGTAAGGACGGAAGTGCTTGACTGCAAATATAATTGCTAATAACTTCTTTTCGGTAGTGGTATATTTTGTTTCAGCAACATTTAGGGTACGGCTGACGTAATATATAGGCTTGTCTTGGCCTATTTTGCCTTGAGATAATACGGCTCCTATTGCAAAATCACTTGCATCGGTAGTGATAAGAAATTTTTCTTTGAAATCTGGGTAAATCAATATTGGTGAGGAGATTAATTTTTCTTTTAAAATGACAAAAGCTTCTTCACATAAAGCATCCCATTTGAAATCAATGTTCTTTTTCAACAAGTTATTTAGTGGTTTAGCTATCAGCGCAAACTGAGGAATAAATCTCCTGTAATATCCTACAAATCCCAAAAATGCCTTAATATCTTTGGCCTAGGATATGTTTTTACTGCCTCTATTTTGTCTGGGTTTGGCTTGATTCCTTCATCACTGATAATATGTCCCAGGTACATAAGCTCTCGCTTAATAAAATGGCATTTGTCTGGCTGTAGTTTTAGTTTGTTGAACCGTAGCCTTGTTAGAACATTTCGCAATTTTCGGTTATGTTCGTCCAAAGTAGGTCCATAAACTACAATGTCATCAACAAAAATAAAACATTCTATTCCAATTAGACCATTAAAACATTATTCATCGTTCTTTGGAAAGTGGCGGGAGCGTTTTATATACCCACAGGCATTCGGTTATACTCCCAATGACCAGTGGGAGTGCTAAACGCTGTCTTTTCCCGATCTTCTTCTTGAACCAAAATTTGATGAAAGCCGTTTGCAAGATCTAACGTGCTGAAATATTTTGATTTACCTAGTTGGTCCAAAATGTCTGTTATATTGGGAAGCGGAAATGCATCCCCAACAGTTGCATCGTTTAAACACCTGTAGTCTACAACTACTCGCCATTTTTTGTTACCTTGAGCATCAGGTTTTTTAGGAACAAGTAATAGAGGTGAATTCCAAGGACTGTAGCTTGGTCGGATAATATCATTTTCGAGCATTTCGTCTACCTGTTTATTAATTTCAGCTCTACTGGTTTCTGGCAGTCTATATGGTCGAACATAGATAGGAGGTTTACCTACTTCAGTGATTATCTGGTGTGTAGCTGCATTGGTTCAAGTGAGCTTATCTCCAGGTAAATAAAACAAATCGTTAAACTCACGACATATCTGTACTATGGAAGATCTTTCTTCTTTATTACAGTGGTTTATGTCCACTAGTTTTTCCAGCTTTTCAAACGTTTATATACCGGATCGTTTTCCGGATCTGTTGAGAGAAAATTAAACTCGTCTTAATTATCCCATTCTAAGCTCAGATCGTGTGCATTTAGCTGCACTGGGTGTTCATTAATATTTAGGAGTAAAACTTTCGCAAAGTTGTCACTTGACTGGGCGATGGAAGAGGCCAAAAAGACCCCAGGTAAAACCTGTTTCTTCCGAATGACGACGTCATTTGTACAATTACAAGCGACTTTAGAAAATAGAGTACTTCGTGCAGGTATGTTAATCTGGTCAACAAAATTTTGTTTGGTTTCCATGATGTTCTGTTTTGCTCCATCAAAAATACGTTCTGGTTTTGGAAGAGCTATTCCCCAGAGTTTTTTTGATTTTGCTTAGGATCTATTGTCTCTAAGTCTTTTTGTTTTTGCTTAGGATCTATTGTCTCTAAGTCTTTTTTACTTTGCTTAGGATCTATTGTCTCTAAGTCTTTTTGATTTTGCTTAGGATCTATTGTCTCTAAGTCTTTTTGCTTGGTTTTACGCTCTACTAAGTTTTTATTGAATTTTTTACAGTAAAAATTGGAATCATCAGATCGAAGTTCGCATGGCGACTCAAAGTTTTTAAAAAAATTTTTCGTATGCCGAACGGAATGGTTTGTTTTCCTCCGTTTGGCTTTGTTTGAATGGAATTTCTAGTGTATCGTTTTGAAATCTACTACGCATTTAAATTTTGATAAAAAGTCATTCCCAATAATTCCCCAATAATAGGGGAATTTAATTTGATTATCAAGTATATGAAAAGGGTGATCTAACAAAAGGGTATGTTCGGGTGACTTGAACTCTAGGGTACCATACACCAAACCAAGGGGTTTTAGCGATTCCCCGGATATGGTAGTAATGGTGTAGAGGTCGTCACCGTGTATTGTATTTTCATTATACCTATTTTCTTTTACTAGGCTATCTATCAAAAACGTAGAAGTCCGAAGGACTGAATTTTAGTCGTATCGTTGGTTCCTTAAACTCGGGAAAAAACGAAACGACAAATCTGAAATTCAGTTCTTGGGATGGTATACCTCGGCTTTCGCATTCATTCGAGAGGAATTGCCGATTGTTTCCTCCCGAATGGCTTCGTCTCCCGATTCAAGAACATTGAAATACCTCACACCACGGCTATCATTTTGTTTTGAGGGGTATTCAGGTTTATGGTTTCCACTGAAACCAGGAGTGGGATTGCTATTCCTAAACGAATTTTGTGGAGGCCTGTGGTTGGATAACCGTAACCTACAGTTTGCCTCGGTGTGGTTCCTCATTTTGCAGTAATTGCAAGTAAGAAATTGCACTTCGTTTTTAATAGGAGGCCTACCCTGAAAGTTTTGGAATTGAATATTCCGGTAACACGTTTCCGTCGTGTGAACGGGCTTACCGCAAGTGTGACAATATATAGTGTGTTGCGGATTTCTGTGTGAAGCAAATTTATTTTGGAAAGTTTGTGGGGTGTGATCAATGCGTGCAGCATGTCCCTCAGCATGAGCTATAACCTTTTTTAGGTCCGCTCCCCCGAAAGCCATGGCTATAAGCCTAATTTGGTCATTTTTCAGGCCGTCTTCGAACACCTGGATCACTAGTCGGCGGTTTTCTTGCACCAAGAATTCCCGAACCGTTTCATCGCGAGTTGTGTTGAAGGTGGCGGAGTTAAGATTGTTTAGGGCCGTACAAACCCGTTCGCCAAACTCCTTGACCGATTCTTTGAAACTCTGCTTTTCTGCTTCTCTGCATTCGGACTCGAGCTTCTCCTTGAGAGCTGCCCAAGTCGTAAGTGAATTGAACTGCGTCAACTCGAATACGGGACCCTGTAGCCTTGTCTTAACAATGGCCAAAAATGTGGGTTCATCACTCTCTTTTACCGAGGTGAAGAGAATATCACCGCAAGATGTGAATTTAGCCAAATCGGCTGGCTTCCCATCAAAGAGGGGTATGATGTTGTAAACATCAGAAATACTAATGTCCATGTCGGACGACTCCTCTTCAGGAATAACTTCCAAATCCGACGAGAAACTTAAATTTGAAGACAAATTAGTATCAGCAATCGCTTTTGCCTGTCTACTTATTTGCCTAGTGACCGGTCTACATATTTTGGAAAAATAAATTGACTGGCCCAAACACAAAAACCATATTCACAGCAAAAATTTCGCGAAAATATCAGATACAACCCAAATTCGCGAAAAAATACCAAAATAAAGCAAAAAGTCGGGAAAAAATATCGGAGTAATGAGAGAGGAAAAAAAAAAGTTTGCAACAAAGTATAAACCCAAGATTCACCAAAAATATTTTTTTTAAAAAGAATTATAATTATAAAGATAATATATATATGGTAAAAAAAAGAATTGCTCATCTCTACCTTAAATTTGTTGATTTTACTGGCTGCTGTTGTATGTTTCGATGGTTCTGCTGCTGTTCATTTGTTGCGAGTGTTATGGATGTCGCTGCTTGCTGCCTCTGTTGTTGTTGCTGCTGCTGTTGGTGTGGTTTTCGATGCTTGCTGCTGCTGCTGTTGTGGTTTTCGATGGTTGCTGCTGAATGACGATTTCTGCTGCTGTTGTCTGCTGCTTGCTGCTGCTGTTGCTTTTGCCAGGCAGGCTTCACGCCCTAAAGATGCAGTTACAGCCTGGTCTTTCACTGCCCGAATGTTAGCCAAATGCCTACGCTCTAAAGCTGGCAAGGTATTACTGTCTTCTGGTCTTTCTAAATTCACTTTCACTTTTCACTTTTGTTTACTTTGCTGGTGAATAGCCCCAGCACGCATCAGAAGAGCGGTCTTCTGTTTTGGCTTATAATTGTTTGTAGGAGATCTTTTGTAGATCCCACCGCTGCCACCAAATGTTTTACGCCGATTATGTGTAACCGTGCTTCTTCGTGCGACCAAGGGAAGAGTTACTAGGGGCGGAGAGTTAATTAAAAAAAAAGTTTGTTTTTTATTTTTAGTACTTTATTTTATTTTTTGGTTATATACTACCAGGGAGGCCCGCTGTCTTAGGCGTAGCTGCGACCTCTACTAGCTAATTTTATAAGTTTTAATAGTTTGGTAATTTCACATTCCTAGGGAGGCCCGCTGTCTTAAGGGTGGCTGCGACCTCTACTAGAATGTTCGTCGTTTAAAGTTTAGATTAACTCTGACTCTTATATTATTAAATATTCTAGGGAGGCCCGCTGTCTTCAGCTTGGCTGCGACCTCTACTAGAACGTATTGGATTAACTCTGACTTTTCAACTGGATTTCACTTCCCTTTTATACGCTCAAATCCAAACGATCTTTGTCCCCAAATCAAACGCAGTTCACGGAAATGCACTCATCAGCGATATTTCCCAATATCGATAAATCAAATAATTAATGCTCCAGATATAGTGCGATGCACTATTGTAACGGAGTTTCCCAGCCGTGGTAGAACTCAGTGTGACCAGGGTTCAATAAGGGGGGTCGTTACAATAAAATTTATGGTTTTGGGTTTGTGGAAAATTAAATGAATCTCTTTATTATTTCAAAAATTGTTTGTGTTTGTTTCAATCATTGGATTTACATTCGTTAAAAAAATTGTAAAAATTGTAAAGTAAAAGTACAAAGTGTCCTTTATTCCTAGGAAAAAGAATGGATTAATCGTAGTGGCAAGGTAGCACTCTTGAACCACTGTAGCTGAAAGAAAGTTTATGGGTTATCGATGAGTTTAAGTACAAAGTACTTGTACCCCTTGGCTCCTAGAATTGGGAGAGAACGGGTTAATCGTAGTGGCAAGGTAGCACTCTTGAACCACTGTAGCTGAAAGAAAGTTTATGGGTTAACGATGGGTTTAAGTACAAAGTACTTGTACCCCTTGGCTCCTAGAATTGGGAGAGAACGGGTTAATCGTAGTGGCAAGGTAGCACTCTTGAACGAAAGTTTATGGGTTAACGATGGGTTTAAGTACAAAGTACTTGTACCCCTTGGCTCCTAGAATTGGGAGAGAACGGGTTAATCGTAGTGGCAAGGTAGCACTCTTGAACCACTGTAGCTGAAAGAAAGTTTAGTCGAGGATTTGGGTTTTCGGCAGGATGTAGTTCAACAATAATAGTAAGGTAGTACTCTTGAACTATTTGTTGTGAACAGTGCAAGGAACTCAGGAAGAATAGCAAGGTAGTACTCTTGAACTATTAGGTGTGGACAGTGGAAGGAACTCAGGAAGAATAGCAAGGTAGTATTCTTGAACTATTAGGTGTGGACAGTGGAAGGAACTCAGGAAGAATAGACCTTTTGCTTGAGCTGCGTACTTTTATACTGTTTCCCTGCGGTTGGTTTTCCGTTTGCTTCTTGTTTTCATCGTGTTCGTTGTTGTTGTGCTGGATTTCTATAAATTCAGACGCATGTATGCGCGTTTGAAATATACATGTTCTTCGTAGGATGTTTCCTTTGAAGAACAACATGTATGGTATACATGTTTCTGGCCTTGCAACGTGTGTGTGTACGCATAAATTCTTCATTGCTCAGTTGCGAATATGCATGTTGTTGTCTGCCTTACACCGTGTGTGTGTGTGTATGCATAAATCCATCATTGCTCAGTTTCGAATAAGCATGTTGTTGTCTGCATTCGTTGGCGAGCCCACTTGGTAGTTTTTTGCCTGAGCGGTGCTCAGGTCATTGACACCGCCAGCCGTTACATGGTATTTTGATTCTTGTCTGCTATGCGTGGGAGTACGTCTGCACCTACTGCCTGAGCGCGAGGGTGACAGACGTTTTCTTCGGCGAATTCGCTGCTGTGTGCCGTAGTGATCTCTACTGATGTCGTGACAGAGACCATGCGTTGTGCACTGCGGGGTGGTAGTTTTGTTAAATGCGCGATGATCTCTTAATCGCCTATTGCTCGTAATAGGAAAAGAAAGAAAAGAGGAGAAACGAAATATTGCCCATTTCGCCGCCAATTGAGTGACTTTTGCTTAATATTTGTAGAGAGTGCGTTGGTAACTATGAATGATTGTTAAAAACTACATTTTGGGTTTTTTTTTATTTCTTTAATTTTATGTCTATGACAAAAGGCTTGGAAAAAAATTTCCAGACACGTTGTGTGGGAAAAATTCTAATGTGGAGAATTTTGTTCCTCACACTGTTAACTGCGTAAGCAATTAAATTATTACCCAATATCAATAATATTAGGCTAAACAATTAAGCCGGAAAACTATTACACAATATAAATGCATCAGCATAAAGTTCGTCAACGGCTCTGGATATGGTTCATACACCCAGCTGTTGCCGTTGAAGATGTCCATTCACCCTTGTTCTCTATACCTACAATTCATAATTGTACTTGACTTTGGATTTTGTGTGTATCCGCCGCCGTACAGCATTGTATTCGGTATGGAACAATTGGGAATGCTATAGCTGCAGTGCTGTATATACACAGCGTTGAATGCAGAGCAATCGCATGAATTATGTGCATTGCTATTTGTTATAGCTGCAGTGTGGTATACACACAGCATTGAATGTAGAGCGATCGCATGAATTATGTGCATTGCTATTTGTTATTATACACAGCATTGAAGGCAGAGCGATCGCATGAATAATGTGTATTGCTATTGAATTATATTTGAATGCTATTGAATGTAGCAACATTTAGGGTACGGCTGACGTAATATATAGGCTTGTCTTGGCCTATTTTGCCTTGAGATAATACGGCTCCTATTGCAAAATCACTTGCATCGGTAGTGATAAGAAATTTTTCTTTGAAATCTGGGTAAATCAATATTGGTGAGGAGATTAATTTTTCTTTTAAAATGACAAAAGCTTCTTCACATAAAGCATCCCATTTGAAATCAATGTTCTTTTTCAACAAGTTATTTAGTGGTTTAGCTATCAGCGCAAACTGAGGAATAAATCTCCTGTAATATCCTACAAATCCCAAAAATGCCTTAATATCTTTGGCCTAGGATATGTTTTTACTGCCTCTATTTTGTCTGGGTTTGGCTTGATTCCTTCATCACTGATAATATGTCCCAGGTACATAAGCTCTCGCTTAATAAAATGGCATTTGTCTGGCTGTAGTTTTAGTTTGTTGAACCGTAGCCTTGTTAGAACATTTCGCAATTTTCGGTTATGTTCGTCCAAAGTAGGTCCATAAACTACAATGTCATCAACAAAAATAAAACATTCTATTCCAATTAGACCATTAAAACATTATTCATCGTTCTTTGGAAAGTGGCGGGAGCGTTTTATATACCCACAGGCATTCGGTTATACTCCCAATGACCAGTGGGAGTGCTAAACGCTGTCTTTTCCCGATCTTCTTCTTGAACCAAAATTTGATGAAAGCCGTTTGCAAGATCTAACGTGCTGAAATATTTTGATTTACCTAGTTGGTCCAAAATGTCTGTTATATTGGGAAGCGGAAATGCATCCCCAACAGTTGCATCGTTTAAACACCTGTAGTCTACAACTACTCGCCATTTTTTGTTACCTTGAGCATCAGGTTTTTTAGGAACAAGTAATAGAGGTGAATTCCAAGGACTGTAGCTTGGTCGGGTAATATCATTTTCGAGCATTTCGTCTACCTGTTTATTAATTTCAGCTCTACTGGTTTCTGGCAGTCTATATGGTCGAACATAGATAGGAGGTTTACCTACTTCAGTGATTATCTGGTGTGTAGCTGCATTGGTACAAGTGAGCTTATCTCCAGGTAAATAAAACAAATCGTTAAACTCACGACATATCTGTACTATGGAAGATCTTTCTTCTTTATTACAGTGGTTTATGTCCACTAGTTTTTCCAGCTTTTCAAAGGTTTATATACCGGATCGTTTTCCGGATCTGTTGAGAGAAAATTAAACTCGTCTTAATTATCCCATTCTAAGCTCAGATCGTGTGCATTTAGCTGCACTGGGTGTTCATTAATATTTAGGAGTAAAACTTTCGCAAAGTTGTCACTTGACTGGGCGATGGAAGAGGCCAAAAAGACCCCAGGTTAAACCTGTTTCTTCCGAATGACGACGTCATTTGTACAATTACAAGCGACTTTAGAAAATAGAGTACTTCGTGCAGGTATGTTAATCTGGTCAACAAAATTTTGTTTGGTTTCCATGATGTTCTGTTTTGCTCCATCAAAAATACGTTCTGGTTTTGGAAGAGCTACTTCCCCAGATCCGCTATATTTAGAAAGTTTACTTTTAGAAACTCAATCAATTACCTCACTTGTTGGATTAAACCTTTTTGCGCTAGTGCTTTCTTTGCCTTAGTCTTTCCTTTTATTAATTTTTTTATTTTCATTTTTCTTAGATTTACTGTCTACCAAGTTTGTTGTTGTTTTTAAAAATTGCTTAGTTTTTTCTAAGTTTTTTTGATTTTGCTTAGGATCTATTGTCTCTAAGTCTTTTTGTTTTTGCTTAGGACCTATTGTCTCTAAGTCTTTTTTACTTTGCTTAGGATCTATTGTCTCTAAGTCTTTTTGATTTTGCTTAGGATCTATTGTCTCTAAGTCTTTTTGCTTGGTTTTACGCTCTACTAAGTTTTTATTGAATTTTTTACAGTAAAAATTGGAATCATCAGATCGAAGTTCGCATGGCGACTCAAAGTTTTTAAAATTTTTTTTCGTATGCCGAACGGAATGGTTTGTTTTCCTCCGTTTGGCTTTGTTTGAATGGAATTTCTAGTGTATCGTTTTGAAATCTACTACGCATTTAAATTTTGATAAAAAGTCATTCCCAATAATTCCCCAATAATAGGGGAATTTAATTTGATTATCAAGTATATGAAAAGGGTGATCTAACAAAAGGGTATGTTCGGGTGACTTGAACTCTAGGGTACCATACACCAAACCAAGGGGTTTTAGCGATTCCCCGGATATGGTAGTAATGGTGTAGAGGTCGTCACCGTGTATTGTATTTTCATTATACCTATTTTCTTTTACTAGGCTATCTATCAAAAACGTAGAAGTCCGAAGGACTGAATTTTAGTCGTATCGTTGGTTCCTTAAACTCGGGAAAAAACGAAACGACAAATCTGAAATTCAGTTCTTGGGATGGTATACCTCGGCTTTCGCATTCATTCGAGAGGAATTGCCGATTGTTTCCTCCCGAATGGCTTCGTCTCCCGATTCAAGAACATTGAAATACCTCACACCACGGCTATCATTTTGTTTTGAGGGGTATTCAGGTTTATGGTTTCCACTGAAACCAGTAGTGGGATTGCTATTCCTAAACGAATTTTGTGGAGGCCTGTGGTTGGATAACCGTAACCTACAGTTTGCCTCGGTGTGGTTCCTCATTTTGCAGTAATTGCAAGTAAGAAATTGCACTTCGTTTTTAATAGGAGGCCTACCCTGAAAGTTTTGGAATTGAATATTCCGGTAACACGTTTCCGTCGTGTGACCGGGCTTACCGCAAGTGTGACAATATATAGTGTGTTGCGGATTTCTGTGTGAAGCAAATTTATTTTGGAAAGTTTGTGGGGTGTGATCAATGCGTGCAGCATGTCCCTCAGCATGAGCTATAACCTTTTTTAGGTCCGCTCCCCCGAAAGCCATGGCTATAAGCCTAATTTGGTCATTTTTCAGGCCGTCTTCGAACACATGGATCACTAGTCGGCGGTTTTCTTGCACCAAGAATTCCCGAATCGTTTCATCGCGAGTTGTGTTGAAGGTGGCGGAGTTAAGATTGTTTAGGGCCGTACAAACCCGTTCGCCAAACTCCTTGACCGATTCTTTGAAACTCTGCTTTTCTGCTTCTCTGCATTCGGACTCGAGCTTCTCCTTGAGAGCTGCCCAAGTCGTAAGTGAATTGAACTGCGTCAACTCGAATACGGGACCCTGTAGCCTTGTCTTAACAATGGCCAAAAATGTGGGTTCATCACTCTCTTTTACCGAGGTGAAGAGAATATCACCGCAAGATGTGAATTTAGCCAAATCGGCTGGCTTCCCATCAAAGAGGGGTATGATGTTGTAAACATCAGAAATACTAATGTCCATGTCGGACGACTCCTCTTCAGGAATAACTTCCAAATCCGACGAGAAACTTAAATTTGAAGACAAATTAGTATCAGCAATCGCTTTTGCCTGTCTACTTATTTGCCTAGTGACCGGTCTACATATTTTGGAAAAATAAATTGACTGGCCCAAACACAAAAACCATATTCACAGCAAAAATTTCGCGAAAATATCAGATACAACCCAAATTCGCGAAAAAATACCAAAATAAAGCAAAAACTCGCGAAAAAATATCGGAGTAAAGAGAGAGGAAAAAAAAAAGTTTGCAACAAAGTATAAACCCAAGATTCACCAAAAATATTTTTTTTAAAAAGAATTATAATAATAAATATAATATATATATGGTAAAAAAAAGAATTGCTCATCTCTACCTTAAATTTTTTGATTTTACTGGCTGCTGTTGTATGTTTCGATGGTTCTGCTGCTGTTCATTTGTTGCGAGTGTTATGGATGTCGCTGCTTGCTGCCTCTGTTGTTGTTGCTGCTGCTGTTGGTGTGGTTTTCGATGCTTGCTGCTGCTGCTGTTGTGGTTTTCGATGCTTGCTGCTGAATGACGATTTCTGCTGCTGTTGTCTGCTGCTTGCTGCTGCTGTTGCTTTTGCCAGACAGGCTTCACGCCCTAAATATGCAGTTACAGCCTGGTCTTTCACTGCCCGAATGTTAGCCAAATGCCTACGCTCTAAAGCTGGCAAGGTATTACTGTCTTCTGGTCTTTCTAAATTCACTTTCACTTTTCACTTTTGTTTACTTTGCTGGTGAATAGCCCCAGCACGCATCAGAAGAGCGGTTCTCTGTTTTGGCTTATAATTGTTTGTAGGAGATCTTTTGTAGATCCCACCGCTGCCACCAAATGTTTTACGCCGATTGTGTGTAACCGTGCTTCCTCGTGCGACCAAGGGAAGAGTTACTAGGGGCGGAGAGTTAATTAAAAAAAAAGTTTGTTTTTTATTTTTAGTACTTTATTTTATTTTTTGGTTATATACTACCAGGGAGGCCCGCTGTCTTAGGCGTAGCTGCGACCTCTACTAGCTAATTTTATAAGTTTTAATAGTTTGGTAATTTCACATTCCTAGGGAGGCCCGCTGTCTTAAGGGTGGCTGCGACCTCTACTAGAATGTTCGTCGTTTAAAGTTTAGATTAACTCTGACTCTTATATTATTAAATATTCTAGGGAGGCCCGCTGTCTTCAGCTTGGCTGCGACCTCTACTAGAACGTATTGGATTAACTCTGACTTTTCAACTGGATTTCACTTCCCTTTTATACGCTCAAATCCAAACGATCTTTGTCCCCAAATCAAACGCAGTTCACGGAAATGCACTCATCAGCGATATTTCCCAATATCGATAAATCAAATAATTAATGCTCCAGATATAGTGCGATGCACTATTGTAACGGAGTTTCCCAGCCGTGGTAGAACTCAGTGTGACCAGGGTTCAATAAGGGGGGTCGTTACAATAAAATTTATGGTTTTGGGTTTGTGGAAAATTAAATGAATCTCTTTATTATTTCAAAAATTGATTGTGTTTGTTTCAATCATTGGATTTACATTCGTTAAAAAAAATTGTAAAAATTGTAAAGTAAAAGTACAAAGTGTCCTTTATTCCTAGGAAAAAGAATGGGTTAATCGTAGTGGCAAGGTAGCACTCTTGAACCACTGTAGCTGAAAGAAAGTTTATGGGTTATCGATGGGTTTAAGTACAAAGTACTTGTACCCCTTGGCTCCTAGAATTGGGAGAGAACGGGTTAATCGTAGTGGCAAGGTAGCACTCTTGAACCACTGTAGCTGAAAGAAAGTTTATGGGTTAACGATGGGTTTAAGTACAAAGTACTTGTACCCCTTGGCTCCTAGAATTGGGAGAGAACGGGTTAATCGTAGTGGCAAGGTAGCACTCTTGAACCACTGTAGCTGAAAGAAAGTTTATGGGTTAACGATGGGTTTAAGTACAAAGTACTTGTACCCCTTGGCTCCTAGAATTGGGAGAGAACGGGTTAATCGTAGTGGCAAGGTAGCACTCTTGAACCACTGTAGCTGAAAGAAAGTTTAGTCGAGGATTTGGGTTTTCGGCAGGATGTAGTTCAACAATAATAGTAAGGTAGTACTCTTGAACTATTTGTTGTGAACAGTGGAAGGAACTCAGGAAGAATAGCAAGGTAGTACTCTTGAACTATTAGGTGTGGACAGTGGAAGGAACTCAGGAAGAATAGCAAGGTAGTATTCTTGAACTATTAGGTGTGGACAGTGGAAGGAACTCAGGAAGAATAGACCTTTTGCTTGAGCTGCGTACTTTTATACTGTTTCCCTGCGGTTGGTTTTCCGTTGGCTTCTTGTTTTCATCGTGTTCGTTGTTGTTGTGCTGGATTTCTATAAATTCAGACGCATGTATGCGCGTTTGAAATATACATGTTCTTCGTAGGATGTTTCCTTTGAAGAACAACATGTATGGTATACATGTTTCTGGCCTTGCAACGTGTGTGTGTACGCATAAATTCTTCATTGCTCAGTTGCGAATATGCATGTTGTTGTCTGCCTTACACCGTGTGTGTGTGTATGCATAAATCCATCATTGCTCAGTTTCGAATAAGCATGTTGTTGTCTGCATTCGTTGGCGAGCCCACTTGGTAGTTTTTTGCCTGAGCGGTGCTCAGGTCATTGACACCGCCAGCCGTTACATGGTATTTTGATTCTTGTCTGCTATGCGTGGGAGTACGTCTGCACCTACTGCCCGAGCGCGAGGGTGACAGACGTTTTCTTCGGCGAATTCGCTGCTGTGTGCCGTAGTGATCTCTACTGATGTCGTGACAGAGACCATGCGTTGTGCACTGCGGGGTGGTAGTTTTGTTAAATGCGCGATGATCTCTTAATCGCCTATTGCTCGTAATAGGAAAATTGAGTGACTTTTGCTTAATATTTGTAGAGAGTGCGTTGGTAACTATGAATGATTGTTAAAAACTACATTTTGGGTTTTTTTTTATTTCTTTAATTTTATGTCTATGACAAAAGGCTTGGAAAAAAATTTCCAGACACGTTGTGTGGGTAAAATTCTAATGTGGAGAATTTTGTTCCTCACACTATTAACTGCGTAAGCAATTAAATTATTACCCAATATCAATAATATTAGGCTAAACAATTAAGCCGGAAAATTATTACACAATATAAATGCATCAGCATAAAGTTCGTCAACGGCTCTGGATATGGTTCATACACCCAGCTGTTGCCGTTGACGATGTCCATTCACCCTTGTTCTCTATACCTACAATTCATAATTGTACTTGACTTTGGATTTTGTGTGTATCCGCCGCCGTACAGCATTGTATTCGGTATGGAACAATTGGGAATGCTATAGCTGCAGTGCTGTATATACACAGCGTTGAATGCAGAGCGATCGCATGAATTATGTGCATTGCTATTTGTTATAGCTGCAGTGTTGTATACACACAGCATTGAATGCAGAGCGATCGCATGAATTATGTGCATTGCTATTTGTTATTATACACAGCATTGAAGGCAGAGCGATCGCATGAATTATGTGTATTGCTATTGAATGTATATTTGAATGCTATTGAATGTAGCGGATATCGGGTGACGAGCTCATGAACATGGAATAATTATGTTTGACATGAAAAGTGAGCGCTGTAGTGTGCTTGGCGTACTTTCGGTGTGACGCAATTGACGCCGTGGGAAAGGAGATCGTGTTTAGGAGAGTTAACTTGGTGAGACGACATGTAGTGCGATCACTACATTCCTCAATTGTCTTCCAAGAATCTTTCTCTTTTATTATTATTTCCATACGAAAACGCCAATTGAAATAATTTTCATTGTTTAATTTCGTGATTGTATATTTCTCGATGGATGCAGCCATTTTTCTTTGTTATACGACGTACACCACAATAATACAATTAATTTTTCACAAAATCTGTTATAAAACAAGAAAAAATATGCGTTTTAATTATTTATGCAAAGGACCATAACCTTAGCAGCAGCTAGTTACGCAGTATGAAATAAGAAGATCTTGAGTTGTTATGAGTTTGAATGTTTTCAATAAACTGAATAATATATTTCTATATTTCTTAACAAAACAATTTATTCATTTAAACAGTGTACTGTGATATATTTTAAGGAGGTTTATTTTTATATGAATTACGATACAGTATGATTAATATTCAACAAAAATGTACTTTAGGATGGAACCTGGCCCACTGAGATGTGTTGTGGTGGTTGGTTGGTTGTGTTGTATGGGTGATTTTGGGAGCGCCCAAAATCTTCCTTACACACTTTTCCAAGAAAAAGCTGGCTGAACTGCTTAACGCCAATTCTTGATTCAAATGGCATTCTTTGGGCAGGGGGAAGGATTAGCCTTGCCAATCTACCAGAGAGCCAGCGGTATCCAATAATATTAACTACATGCCACTTAGTTGACCTGATTGTACGTGAGATCCACCTCGATTACCATCATTGTGGAAATTCTGTGACGGTACATCTGATAAGAGAAGAATTCTGGATTCCTGCTGTGAGGTCTGCCTCAAGTGAATAAATGTATCCGGAACAGTCCAGTATGTATTCGATGGAAGGCTAAAGCTATTCAGCCGATCATGGACGCATCACTCCAGCACCTGCATTCAGTAAAATCGGAGTCGATCTGTGCGTTCCGTTTCATATTAAAGCCAGCTTTAGGGTTCGAGAAAATTTTAAAGTTTGGGTGGCAGTCGTTGTTTGTCTATCTACCAAAGCAGTTCATTTAGAAATTTGCTCGGACTTAAGCACATATATGTTCCTAGTATCATTCACACGTTTCGCAAACAGACGATGTTGGCCCCCACTGCTCCTCTCCGACAATGGTACAAATTTCATTGAAGCCAAAAGAATGACCAATAATGAATGGAACAAGGTCACCGAAAAAAGCAAGGATCGGTCAGCTATTTAGGAAATAGTTTGGAAGTTTAACCCACCCTACAGACCAAACTTCGATGGATTATTGGAAGCCGCCGTTAAATTTATGCAACATTTTATGAAGAAAATATCTGGTGTCACTAATCTAACATATACTCTAATATGTCGTATTGAAGGCATACTAAATAGCAGGCCCTTACATCCAGAATAATCAGAAGCAGAAGATGCACGTGCCATTACGCCATTTCATTTCATCACACAAAGCAGTTTCAAAAACTCTCTAATCGATGTTGTCCCTCAACTGCCGTTCCAATAACAAAACGCTGGTTGCAAGTACAGCAACTTCAGCAGCATTTTGGGACCCGATTCCTCCAGGAGTACTTCCACAATCTACGGAAGAGAAATAAGAGGAAGTTCCCTACCCGGACACTTGGTATCGGATTTTTGGTATTGCTCCAAAAAGCGTGCGTAACGCCTGCAGACTGGAAGATGGGTCGAATCGAATGTTATCCTGATGATAAGGGGAATGTTCGTAGAGTCGACGTGAAGACAACCATCGTGCAACAAATCGTCTAGTCCCACTATTCCCAGTTGATACCAGTTGGAAGAGCCAGGCTTACGCAAAAGTATCCGAAAGCAAAATCGCACCACTATGCTGCTATCTCGTGTTATTTTGTGTTGGTTTTCCCTTACTTTTTCAATTACCAGCTCATTGGACATACAACTTCTTACCCCGGGCATCCACATCCAGCGAGTAGGAAGTGCCTCGATTAAACTTTTCGATTTGCAGTTTTCAGTCGAAACTTCTCTGAATATCACCGCGTTTAAGGCTGTGGAAATGCAACTTGATGACCTGATCGAACAACAGCAGCAGCTCCGCAATTAAGAGCAGATAAATGCCTACTTGGCGAGCATCCAGTTGCTCATCATTTCAATTCAGATGAACCACCGGAACATCATTAACGTCCGACCAGTTACAGCACTAAAAGAACATGTTCGCCGAATAAATAAGGGACTGGAATTTTGTACATTACCACCTGTATCCGTTGAGTCTTCATTAATCACTTTCAACAAAATAAATAAGTCTATCCGTCAAAAAATGGTTGTTGTGTCATTCAGCATCCCCTTAGTTTAACCGAAGATATTTTCCGAGTATGTGTTTATCAGCGCCGTGGTTCAGTGGAAGTGCACATGGCTGCTGAGCAGGAGGTTCAGGTTCGAACCCCAGCGACACCAAAAGTATTTTTCACCATGTCCCACCTCTCGCGAATGGGTGACTAACGTTCCGAGAGTAATACCTTGTCACGGAAAGCTTCTTAATTCGCCGTTAGGATCCGGCCTTAAATTGTATGTCCCTTCCATTTGTGTCCAAAAAATTAACATGCGCAGCACAAATGGTCGCGCGCCGAATATTATTATTATTATTATGTGTTTATCAGTGTTCCAACAATTGATTCCCTCGCTATTCTACTGGATAATGAAAGCTTCGTGCAACATACCATGATTAGTTTAGACTACCAAACATTCTTTAAGCCAACGCAAGCCATAGATCTGGGTAACGGTATCTACGATAAAGTTGAAGAGAAACATTTGACTAGCTGCTGGAAGGAAGCACTAAAAATTCCCTCATCTGATTCACTTTTAAGAAAATGCAACACAAACACGGTCGGCCGAGAGTACGACAAGATCTATCATATTCAAACTGATCCACATCCACATCAGAGGTGGGGGGACGTTCCTCAAACTTATATGAGAAGCTTAGAGTACTGTCGTCAGCGAAAGAGTGAATTAGATTAGAAGTCACAGATAAGAGATCATTAATAAAAATGAGAAAGAGTGTCGAGGACAGAACAGAGCCCTGGGAAACGCCAGCATTAATGTGGTGTATTTTCGACTTGAAACCGTCCAAAACAACTTGAATTGAGCGGTCCAAAAGATAGCTTCTAATCCAATGAAGCAGTTTATCATCGACTCCATAAGCAAGCATTTTAGACAAAAGAGCTTGATGCCAAACTCTGTCAAATGCCTTAGAAATATCCAGCTTGGAAGAACACCTCTTCAGAACTAATGGAGAAATACCATCTGACCCAGCGGATTTGTGAGTGTTGAGATCATTTAAAACTCTAGCAACTGTCATTGCAGTCATTTATAAATCGAAGTCCAACGAAGTGAATTTGATAGGATCTTATCGGCCAGATTTCAGACTTGAGTCCGGCGTGTCACGATCATACAGTGTTACGCCCCAACGAATCCCTCGACTGAGGATGAAAAGGACAACTTCTACAATCAGGTAGATGGGGGACTTGAATGCCAAGGTAGGCAACGAGAACGAAGGACTTAGACGTGTGATTGGGAAGCACGGCCTCGGCAAACAAAATGTCAATGGTGAAAAATTTGTTGCTTTCTGCAACACCAACCACCTTGTCTTAGAGGCACCATGTTTGAGCTTAAGACCTGCCACAAAGTGAGCTGGGTGTCAACTGACAGGCAATCATCATCCAACCAAATCGATATTGTGGCGATCAGCCGACGTTTTAAGAGCTGTCTTTTAGACGTCAGAAACAGACGAGGAGCCGGCATGGAAAAATGTACGGGATCATCACCTTATGGTAGCTACTGTCCAGTTACGTACTGCATCAGTTCAAAGAATCCGCAATATCATCCGAATGCCTAGGTAAAACATCGACCGGCTAAAGATTCCCTCAGTACGCCAAAAGTTAAGGAATCACTTATCGCAAGGAGTGGAAGCAATCAACAGCTCACTGCCGACAACCACCCAAGAACATTGGAAGTTTGTGAAAAATGTTTTCACATCTGGAGGGGAAAGTATTGTTGGTAGAAGCCAGGCAAGGCACATCACGTGACTTACCGAAGATATCTGGAGGCGGATTGAAGGTCGTAAGCAACTTTAAGCTGGTATTGTAGATACCCCAGCAACAGCGAGGATCGAGCTAGAGTCCCTGTATCGAAACAAAATGAGAGTGCAGCATAGTGTAAGACGTGACAAACGTAATTATATTAACAACCTGGTCTCAGAAGCAGATGAAGCAGCGAGAAGGTGCGATGGCAGAACCGTTTATAGAATCACAAAAGACCTGACAGGTCGTCAGCTCTAGCCAACATCCGGTGAAAGGCCTGGTTAGTGCCATACTCGTTTCAGATGAGGATCAGCTCAAGCGATGGAAGCAGCATTTCTCTACGGTCCTTAACCGTGTATTCGCCAACAATATGCACCCAAATTAAACGGAGCTGCCAGAAGTAACAATTTCCCAAATTCGCACCTCAACTCCCAGTAAAGATGAGATCGCTACCACGATCAGCGCACTAAAGAACAACAAGTTGGTAGGATTAGATGGCATTTATATCCTCTTGTATAGAGAGCTTGGGAGTTTCCCCGACGAATGAAAGAAGGGAATGATTGTCAAGCTCCCTAAAAAAGGTAGTCTTATGGAGTGCGAAAACTGGAGAGGCATTTGCGTTCTTCCTGCAGTTGCAAAAGTAATAGCCAAAGTAGTACTTGAGCGAATTAAGGAACATCTGGAAGATACACTCGATGCCGAACAAGCCGGTTTCCGCATTGGATCCTCCTGCGAATCATTATTGAACAGTGCGTTGAGTTCCGGTCACCACTGCACCTGCTGTTCGTCGATTTTGAGAAGGCGTTTGACAGTGTCAACAGACAATTTATCTGGTTCGCCTTGCGCAGGAGAGGTATACCCGATAAACTAATAGTTATTATTAAAGCAACCTTATATGGCTCTAAATGTCATGTGCTGTCAGAGGAATTCGAGATCCTAAGTGGGGTACGACAAAGTTGCATTCTATCGCCTATACTTTTTTTTGTTGGTGATTAGCTATGTATTTCTCGCAGCTTTATATACTGGAAATGTAGGAACTCGTTGGACTCTTACATCTAAACTCAAACATCTGGACTACGCTGACGACGTTTGTTTACTCTCACACAGGATTATGGAGCTGCACCAAATTACAACAAATGTGGAAAGGGAGGCAAACGTTGGTGTTTTGAAGATTAATACTGTCAAAACCAAAATCATCAACCTCGGCACAAACTCAGTAACTCAAGTTAACACTGCTGGAAAGCCAGTAGAGAGAGTAGAGAGTTATCGATTATATGGCGAAGCAATGCGATCAGCTTAAACACCAAGCTGTGACTGTTGCAGCACTTGGAAGGTGACCGCTACTATCACAAAAAGATTACAAACGTTCGTAAATAGGTGCCTACGGAACATATTAAGGGTTTTCTGGCCTAACCGTATCTCTAACGATCATCTTTGCCAGAGAACGGGTCAAGAACCAATAGGCACAACCATACAACGACGGAAGTGGCAGCGGATTGGTCATACAGTCCGAAAAGGCGACAGTTCCATAGCAAACTACGCAATGCAATATTAAATATTTCTAAATGTGCAAATGCACTCAACTTATTTTAATTGTAAACTTAATCCAGTTTAGCCTTGCAATGCTGTCGCCTCCAGGTCCTCGGGGCGGTTGCGGAATCGTAACGGGTGATTATTAAGTGACCTAGATGCGGGGCGGGTCACGCTAATTGACAGCAATGGGCTGGATCAAGGTGTAATGCGAACCGAGCCGATGATCGACTAGGCTGGGGGCCCATTTAAATAGCCCAGTCATGATCGGAGCCCTCTGGATACCTGGCGACCTCCAGAGGTACCCTTAGCGGATGCCTTACCTGGGTAATTCGGATCTCTGGGAACTCGTGGGAACAAAAATGAACCAAAATAATAAAATAAATTTTTTCAAGAAACCCGAGATCGGCGCTCTCCAAAGGCCGAAAAACGAGACCGGAGCTCACCAAATACCGAAGACTTCAGGAGGGAGCTTTTCGAACCTTAAAGGTGGGTCTCCCTCCAGAGTTATAGTGTTGTAAGATCCTAAGGATTCAACTCCAGGGACCAGCAAAGCATCAGGGGGGAGCAACTCGAACCTTAAAGGTGGGTCTCCCTCCAAAGTAATAGGGATGTCGGATCCTAAGTCATCGACTGGGACCAGCAATGCCAATTCTCTTCCTTTGGACAAGCGACAGTATAGAGAACGTCGTTCAGGCCATAGGATACTGGAAAGGTGGGCTGAGACCCCCAAGGGGCAGCTCACTAAGGAGCAGAGAGACTCTCTAGCATGGGCGAAAAAGACTGCTGACTACGTCGGTAACCCTGAAAGGGACTGCGTGCCGAAAAGGCAGAGGTCTCTGGATGAGGTGGAGGTGGCGAGTAGTAAAAGAGCCAAAGTGCATGAGTCGGGAGCTCTAAAGGCGCACAAACCTAAGTCATATAGTGACGTCATAAGGGAACATGCGTTAGTGCTTGCTGTCATTGACAGAAATCATGATGAAGGGAACATCTCTTCGGATAGATGGAAGTCAGTGGCGAATGCTCTTAACCGGGTATTTTTAAAGGTCCTTAGGGAAAACCTGGGACCTCCTCCGTCCAGTAGAGATGCGGGATGGTTTCAAGGCAGGGTGAAACTAACTGCATGCTCAGACCAGAGATCTGCACTTCTCTATAAGAAGGCCATCTCTGAGGTTGGAGAGGTGTGGCCGGGCGCTAAGCTTGAAGCAGTCAGTAGGGAGGAGATCCCGAACAGGCCTAGAGCACGCGTTTGGCTTCCAGCTGAACCAACAGAGCAAGAAATCATGCAGATAATTCATGCCAGTAACCCGAACCTTCCAACCAAAAACTGGAAGATTCTAAAGCAGGAAGAAGCTAAGGGCGACTCCAGATTGTCAACCATGTTAATAAACAAAGAGTCCCTAGCACCACTTTCAGATACCAAGGGGGTTATAGATTTCGGTTTCGGGTCATTAACCCTCAAAGTATTCAAAAAAGATGAAACCAATAATTTGACTGTGGATAAAGCCACAATTAACAACCAGTCCCTTCAAGGGGAGGTTGCCATTGCACTCGATGGTGACAGTCGTTCCAGCGAAGACCTAGTCAGCAGAATGGACGGCCTGCTCTCCATTGAATCCGACGAGGAATGCCTGTCAGATTCGTTCGGGGAACTGGCATACACTACAGTCATAGAGGCCTTGAGGAACGAGACGGATGCATCCGGCGTGTCCTCGGGGACAGAAAATTAAACCGCCATAGCGGTTATAGAAGGAGAAGGTAAGGTAATTTACTTATGATTAAAATCCTGCAAATTAACTTACATCATACTAAGGCCGCTTCAGCGGCGCTTATCCTTAGACTGTCCGAATCGGCAGAAGATCTAATTCTTATTCAGGAGCCATGGATAAGCAATAATAATAGGATCTGTGGACTCAACTTAAAGGGATACACAATCCTACATTCATGTAAGACTGGAAGGGTCAGATCTTGTTTAATGGGAAAGACTAATTTGAATATTTTTCTACTCCCACAATTTAGTGACGGGGACATAACCGCGGCCAGCTTAGAGTTGGGCAACAACACGATCTGGCTGGTTTCTGGGTACCTCGATCGCGAGAAAAATACACCGCCGGATAACCTGGCTGAACTTATTCTGGAAGCAGACAAACAAAAAATCAATGTGATTCTCGGGTGTGATGCTAATGCACACCACACACTCTGGGGTAGCACTGACATTAATAATAGGGGTGAGTCTTTTTTTGAATACCTGTTAAATACTAACCTCCTAGTCTGTAACATTGGGCAAGAGCCCACCTTTATTACTAAAAATAGACGGGAAGTGCTAGACGTAACTCTCGTTTCTGATAAGATTTTCCATATGGTAAAAGAATGGAGGGTAGCAAAAGAGCACTCCTTCTCTGACCACAGGCATATCACTTTTAATCTCGGCATTCATCCTGTCAGTCAGAACGCCTTCAAAAATAAAAAGAAGACGAACTGGATCTTGTACGGGATGGTGCTAGAGAAGTTCTTACTACAAAATAACCCTAAGCCCCCAGTGACAGTTGAAGAACTTGACTGCATGGTGAACACTGTCACTAACGCATGTAATAGTTCTATGGGAGCAGCGTGTCCTACGGTTTACCCAAGAGGTAAACGTAGACCAGTATGGTGGTCCTCCGAAATAAGGGAGCACCAAAAAACTAAAAGAAGGGCCTTTAACAAGGCAAAGAGTACTAATAGTACCGAAGATTGGGACTCCTATAAGGAATGTCTTAAACTCTACAAGAGGGAACTAAGAAAGGCAAAGAGGAAGTCATGGAGACTCTTCTGTGAAAAAATGGAAGGAGTCTCAGAGACCACTCGCCTTAGAAAGATTCTCTCCAACAACCCAACCAATCCTAGTTACTTAATAAAACCGGATGGTTCATGGACGACTTCGAGCAAGGAAACTCTGGAGCTTCTTTTGCAAACCCACTTTCCAGGCTCGACCGACTTGAGGAACGAGTCAGAACTCACTACTCAGCAAGGAACTCACACGCTATGCATAAATAATATCATTAGCACTAAGCGGATTAAGTGGGCTATTAGCGGCTTCATGCCTTACAAAGCAGCTGGTCCAGACCAAATCATACCAGCAGAATTACAGAAAAACTCAAATATCATCCTACCATGGTTAGAGGTGATTTTCAAAGGGTGTCTGCGCTTAATGCACATTCCTAAGAACTGGACGGAAGTCAAAGTGGTCTTCATTCCAAAAGCAGGAAAAAGCTCACATGGGTACCCAAAGGACCTAAGGCCTATAACCTTATCCTCCTTTCTGCTGAAAACTTTGGAGAGGTTATTGGATGTTTATATAAGAGACCAGGTGGGGTATGGCAGATGGGCTCAGTCTCAACACGCTTATTGCAAAGGTAAGTCGGTAGAGACTGCGTTGCACACACTGGTACGTACGATTGAGAAATCACTACAATCGAAGGAATACACACTCATAGCATTCCTCGACATTGAAGGGGCCTTTAATAACGTAAAGACGGAGGCTATAATGAAAGGCATGTCTCTTCTAGGTATTGACCACACAGTTTGCAAGCTAATTAATCATATGCTCTTAAGCAGGATTGTTAACGCTGAGCTGGGTGGCTCCACCATTAGAAGGCATGTAGCTAGAGAAACGCCGCAAGGAGGCGTTCTATCCCCTTTGCTCTGGAACATAGTAATCGATGGACTACTAAAAGAGCTGGAAAGAGAGGGCATGAGCGTAGTTGCCTATGCTGACGATGTAGCCATAGCTGTCACAGGTAGGTTTCTAGTAACCATTACAGAGGTTATGCAAAATGCCCTATCCATAGTCACAAAATGGGCCGAAGGCTGCGGACTAGGAGTAAATCCGTCCAAGACAGAGCTGGTCCTCTTCACAAATAGATACAAAGTGCCAATAGTGACTCCACCAACTCTAAACGGAACCAGTCTAGTTTTCACCAATAGGGCGAAATTTCTGGGCACAATCCTGGATGATAAACTAAGCTGGAAACCAAACATTTTAGAGAGAGTTAACAAAGCTACTAAAGCTCTATATGCGTGTAGAAGCGCCATCGGAAAAAGCTAGGGATTAAAGCCAGAGCTGGTACACTGGCTATACACTGCAGTAGTAAGACCAATACTCATGTACGGTGTAAGCGTTTGGTGGCCGGCTCTTGGAAAATCCACTTATGTTAAAATCCTGGAGAAGATGCAAAGGGCAGCCTGTCTTCACATTAGTGGAGCACTTAAAACAACACCAACACGCGCCCTAGAATGAATGTTGTACCTGACTCCTTTGGATATATACGTCAGGCAGAGAGCAGCCTTTACGGCCGCGCGACTGTCAGCAACACGTCAGTGGAAACCTATTCAAACGGGACACTCGACGATAAACAACTCGCTAAAGTTTGAACTGGCGAACTTAGATTACACTCAACCAGTGCTGTGCTTTAGGAAGGGTTTCCGAGCCATCTACCCCTCCAGGGATCAATGGAGAGATGGATTGTCACAAGAAACCGCTGCTATCAAATTATTCACGGACGGCTCCAAACTCGACGGAAGGGTCGGTGCCGGAGTCTACTGTGACAAACCTAGCGTGAGCATTTCCGTTCGACTCCCGGACCATTGCAGCGTATATCAGGCTGAGGTAACAGCGATTGAAGAAGCGGTGACCTGGCTGAAACATAATATATTATCGGTAACCGATATTATAATTTACATAGACAGTCAGGCGTCAATCAAATCGCTGGAATCGGTCTTGATGACATCGGGGGTAGCGATAAGCTGCCACACATCTCTCAAGGAGGTGAGCGAGTTTTTTAACATATGCTTAGTATGGGTCCCCGGTCACTCTGATATCGTTGGGAATTGCAAAGCAGACGAACTAGCCAGGAATGGCACAAAACTCCAACTGCAACCGGAAAGGGCAGGCATAGGAAGACCACTATCAACGGTCAAGCTAATGCTTCGGAAAGAGGCAGAAAAATTAACAAACGCGAGATGGTTGCATACCAACACATGTAATATTGCAAAGCAAGTCTGGCCTAAGCTGGACCTAAATCGCTCTAAAGCATTGATATCCCTACGAAGAGGGGATATAAGAATGACTATAGGTATCTTAACGGGGCACTGTCTTCTTGGAGTTCATGCGAGAAAAATATGGGCCTTGAGTTCAATGACTTCTGCAGAAGCTGTTATGACGCCGAGGAGGAGGAAACAGTATCCCATTTCCTGTGTACATGCCCGGCTCTTGCAAGCAGAAGACTAAAATATCTGGGATATGGTACACTAAGCAGCTTATCGGATGTCGAAAACTGCAAAGTGGGAGACATCCTAAAATTTACAAGGAGCACGAAATGGGCTCTATGATAAAAGAGAAAGGCTCTGATCCTGTGGTATCACAATGGACCGCACTTTGGTCTAAGTGTGCAATAGCAGCCACCGAACCTAACCTAACCTAACCTAATCCAGTTTAATTTATTTAATGTTTAATTTTAGTAATGAAAAAAAAAATTTGTAATCTGTTTGGTTCATAAGTTTGAATTAAAATAAAGAAACCTATCTATCTTTTATCCCAATATTTACACGCTCAAACAGTGTCTAGACATTATAAGGATGCAAGTCCCTTAAAGCGTGTCTAAATTATAAAAAAGCTCCACAGCAGATTTGAACTTGTACTTGCAAGAAGAATTAAAATTTTACTTTTAGTTTCAAATAAGAAAGTGTGGCCACAATGCAACTTTCTTTTACGGACGGGGTCGGAATCTTCAGGAAATGTATATAAAATTTTTTTATTTTTTTTTTAATTTTTTTTAAATTTTTTAATTTTATTTGCACTTAACAGATTTGTGCTATACTTTTTGAGATATTTGCAAAAACTCGAAAAACTGTCTAAAGGCCACTTCTGGTTGGCCGAGTGGAGCCAAAAAAAACTGGGACCTCCCAATTTATGTAAAAGCTTAAATATGAATTTTCATACCCATCGATTCAGCCTTCTGGACTGTAGAGTGCACACAGACAGACAGACAGATATTTTTTTGCCTTTCCTGACTCAGGAGATACGAATGGATAAATCTGCAAAAATCCCGAGTTCGAAAATTTTCATGATTACTATACTTCGTTTTACTATGTAAAAGAAAGTAAAAATAAGTAACTTAAAAAAAAAACTTTTTTCGGTACAAACTTTTATGTTTGCTGTTTCGTAGCGTTGTCCAGAAAAACTTGTTGTTGTGTATATAAAAAAAGTGTAAGAAGAAGAGTATACAAAAAGAGTATAGGAAAGGAGTACGTTGCAAAAATATGAGCGTGCTTTTTTTGGTCGCATTTGCTCGTGAGACTGATGCCTCTCATTCGATATACAACATCCCGGCCTCCTCTGAAACTCTGGTTTCTGAATCTTCATCTGACAAAAGAATGCAAACCTTTTGTATCGCTCGCTGCCTGGTAAATGATCGACCCGTGACCTTGTCGTAATGTTGTGTCGTCACAACTCGAACCAATTGATCTTCGCCTGGATTTAAAGCATTGACTCGACCGAGACACCAATGCGTTGGTGGCAAATTCTCATCCTTAAGTGCACAATATCACCAATTTTGTAATTCTCTTCTGCCTTTTGCCATTTATTACACTTCTACACCGTCTACAAATATTCATTTTGCCATCGTTGCCATATGTCCTCAGTCCATCGACGCACCAAATTCAACTCCTTGATGCGATTCATTGGTAATTTCATCAATGAGGGCTCGGGTAGTGCATTGGACCACCCGTGAGAAAATCGCCTGGTGTTAACGCTAGCCTATCCTCTAGATCATCATACAAAGCCACCAAGGAAGGCCGTGAGTTCAAGCAAGCCTCGATACTGATGACGATGAGCATTTGTTGATGTATGATTTCACGAGTGCCCGGCCTCCTGTAAACCAATGTGTTTGTCGTATGGTTTGTAGCATCAACTGTACACCGCCATGTAATGTACCTCAGCAACAATCGTGTACGCCAGCCTGTTTCCCTTTGATAAGATGATTGGGTGCTTTCGATTCACATCCAATGGTGCTCGTTTGATTCGGCCTCCTACTCGTAAAATATTCTCTTGGTCGAAGAATGGGTTCAATGAACTGAGCCCGCTGTATTCCGGTAAGCCACTGGCTTTGTTGCATATTTCGATCTCGCGATTGTACCACTGCCTTTGGTCAAAGCGTGTCAGCCAAGCGTATGAGCCTGTAGCTGTGAATTCGTTAATCATCTACTAGGACAATCCGCTGGACTCTGTGCCGTAGGAATATGATGCAATGCTGCTGATTCGCTATTCTGTTGCACGTAGCTCACTCGATTCGCTACATATGGCTTGAAGCAGACCGGAAACTGTATTAGCCATGCCAATACGATCGTTGAATGCGTCCAAAAGAAGCACTCTATTGTCTAAATGCCCATTGCCTCTCCTAATTTCTTCATCGTAGCATGTATTGATGCATCACAAAACATGTGCATCGTAGTTTGCTGTCCCGGATGCATGCCAATGTACCGTGGGATCTCTAGATTTTCAAGTTGGAGCAAGCCTTATCAATACATGCTCCACTCCCTGAGTAGCTCGCCAGAGATCTCTTCCTCCCAGCCAATGCCAGCCAATCATAATTTCTGCATAAAAATTTTCGCCTTAATGACAATTTCGTTTTGTGCGTGTCACTGCCTCGTCCAAAGTAATTTCAAATGACAATGTATCGGACATACTATCCTATTGCAAGCCTAAAGTGGAAGTTTCCATTGGATTAACTGTTAACGGAAACTTACCTAAGTTGCCTTAACCAATTATTACCTATGTGACTGCGATAATATTTGATTGCAATTTCCGTAGATGCATGTGGCCTTGCTGCAAAATACTACCAACATTCTTCGTTGCCCAATTTTGCTTGATGTGGAGTATAGTACGCCTGAGAGCCTTCGCATACCTTGCCGTCGTATAATTTCATATGACCCACTGCCTCGTAGTCGCGCGTGAATGGGACGTATTTCGCCTATAGCTCGGGATCGGAATGTATTCGCCTCTCGTTTCGATATATCTGCTGTGTTGCCGAGTTTTGGTTCGTTTGGTAAGAAGGGTATGCTGACCACATACCGGCTGTCTTCCTGTCATCGTACTGTTGCTGCATAACACTGCTCGCTTTCATTTATCGACTGAATGTTGCCTCTGTCTTATTGCCAGAAACGTGTGAGAGCCTCCTCCAAATTCTTATCGTTTCGTATGGTCATACTGTGTGCCAGATTGCAGTGTATTAAATGGACTGGGCCTTATACTACCCAGCCAAGATGTGTATTCTGTGCGTGTGATTGATTTGCCTCGCCACTGATGAGTCCATCTTTAATGATTAGAATCAAGCATCTGCCCCAATTAACAGGTGATTTTCACATGGATTTCCAAAATTTTGATCCGCCAGCTGTAAGCCTGTAAGCTGTAAGCAAGTGATGCCCTTGATCAATTTGTATGCGATGACTAGGTAAATTCGCCGTAATTAAAGTCAACACAAATGCATTTATCCGCATAGAAAACTCTGCCTCGTGCCGCGATTTTAGCTGCAATAGCGCTACACCCCGTGTTGTTGGTCCTCGTACATCCCCCGCACCAGTGACAGCCATATCAATTTTCTGCCTCTTAAGTCGAGGCTTTGTAACGATTTATGTATTATTGCTGTTGTTGTTAACGATTCGCGAGCTGATGGGTGGCTGAATCCATGGCTACATTGAGCGGGGACCTGACGATCCATACCGCTGTAGCAGGGATTGGGACGGCTAACGGCGGGGTGCACGCCAAGCGGTGCTCTAGCTAGCTCGCCGAGATGTGGGGGGGCTCTTGCCGGCCATGTCAATCCTTTGTACGGTTACACAAAAATTTAATGCGTGCACTGGAGAGAAAGGAAAGGATAAAAAAATCGAAACAGACAAGATGTTCTAAGGAAAAGGATCAGGAGCATGGCAGACCTATGGGATTATGACGACGACTTCATTGACAACAATACTTTACCGTGACGAGGAGAGCTGTCAGACCAAAGGAGGAAAATAAACCACCGATGCTGTCCAGGTACAAACCCAGCGACCGTCGACAGGAAACACGTTCGAGCGGAGCAACGCCATATCAGACTCAATAAGAACTCATATTGTTATTTTAATTCTTAAAACAAACGTTATAAAGTATTTATTTCACGAATTATTTCCCCTTGTACAACAGAAAAGGTACAAACTTCTTATTCTAAAGTAAGAGCTAACAGGTGCTCTTGGTCTAGCCCCTTAATGGATTCTAGGCATAGGAGGTAAAACAGAATTTACCCGTACGATAATTAAAAAAAAATTTCAGCGAAAGAAACGGAAGGATAATCCAAAACGGCTACGTGATTAACCCAGTATAAATAACCGAACCAAGAAATTTAATTCCCAATGATACGATAATTGCCAAAAAAAATATATATAAATAGGTATAGTAATTTACCTTGGTTTAACAAATGATGTCCGGTGCGTCTCCTCCGACAGCGCTGACGAGTTCGACGATCGGCTTTAACTGTAACAGAAGGTTATGATTAATAAAAATAAAAATCTTGGCAAGTGATTTCAGCCGGTCTAACCCGTTCGCTTCATTCGCCGAGTCTTTTTTTTTCAAAGGGGTTCGAATGAAATTAACTAAATTTAAAAATTTTTATTTCCTTTTTTTTCTCTATATATCTAGAATTCTAACGGTAAGGGCTGGTTAGGCTGCTCGCGTAACAGATAACCAAAGAAAACCCGATAAAAAATATATAAAAAAAGAACATTAATCATAATAATCCAGGAGGTTAAACAACAAAAAAAATCGGCCAGGGTGGGGAATCCTGCACCGGTGAGTATCGCTTGGTAGTTGAACATTCCTTGGTTGATTGTCGCCGCTCCCGCGTCGTAAGCCCTCAAAGGCGAGTAGATAAGCGTCGATTCTTCCTTTTGATATCTAATCCTAGCAATTGGACGCCGCAATCGGTGTCTTGTAACGGTAGTATGGTATCCATCGGAATGTAATAAAGATAGTCTTATTTGTAATTTTGATTAATTTCGGGAAATTCCCAGAAACGGGCGAAATTTTGCTCATCACTATTATCGCTTGTGGTAATATTAAGGTAAGTACAAAAAAATTATTTTTATTGTCATTAAATTCAGGAAATGTGCGTAATTTTGCTCATCACTATTATCGCATGTAGCAGCATTAAAGGTAAGTACAAAAAAAAATATTTTTATTAATTGTCATTAATTTCAGGAAGTGTGCGTAATTTTGTTCATCACTATTATCGCATTTAGCAGCATTAAAGGTAAGTACCAAAAAAATTATTTTTATTAATTGTCATTAATTTCAGGAAATGTGCGTAATTTTTGCGAATCACTATTATCGCATGTAGCAGCATTAAAGGTAAGTACAAAAAAATTATTTTTATTAAATGTCATTAATTTCAGGAAATGTGCGTAATTTTGTTCATCACTATTATCGCATGTAGCAGCATTAAAGGTAAGTACCAAAAATACATTTTATTAAATTTGTTAGTTTTCAGGAAAATGTGCGTATTTTTTGCGCACCACCATTTTTACGTATAGTAGATACCACAATTAAATATGATGAATGTTATTCAATTAATTTTTCAGGAATTTGTTTCTTAATTTGCAACACGATTTTATGGGTCATAATAATCACCATTTCTGGCCTTGTGACGCCGGGTCCGCCATTAAAAGATATATATGTATTATGATAACGGTGTTATTAATACATATTATTCACCAAAAATAACTATATAAGATTTTAAGATTATTAAACTTTTCAAAAACAATATTGCGTATTTTCTTTGCGCATCACTAATAACAAGTATAATACCATTAAAGGTAAGTACAAAAAAAAATTTATTAAATTTGTTAGTTTTCAGAAAATTTTGCGTATTTTTGCGCATCACTATTATTGCGTATAGTAGACACCACAATTAAATATGATGAATGTTATTCAAATTAGTTTTCAGGAATTTGTTGCTTAATTAACAACACGATTTTATGGCTGGTGGTCAGCCATTTTATCAAGAAAAATGCATGCGCACTACGAGATTGAGCTGACTGCTCGGTATCACGATATAAAACTGACTGCCCAAAAAGAATGATCTCGAATCACGCGGTCCGAATCGAGTATTTCCGGCCTTGTGACGCCGGGTCCGCCATTAAAAGATATATATGTATTATGATAACGGTGTTATTAATATATGTTATTCACCGAAAATAACTATAACAGTTGTGATTTTTAGATCAGTAAACTTTTCAAAAACAATATTGCGTATTTTCTTGGCGCATCACTAATTACACGTATAGTACCATTAAAGGTAAGTACCAAAAAAACATTTTATTAAATTTGTTAGTTTTCAGGAAATTTTGCGTATTTTTGCGCATCACTATTATTGCGTATAGTAGACACCACAATTAAATATGATGAATTTTATTCAAATTAGTTTTCAGGAATTTGTTTCTTAATTTAAAACACGATTTTATGGGTGGTGGTCAGCCATTTTATCAAGACAAAATGCACGCGCACCACGAGATTGAGCTGACTGCTCGGTATCACGATATTAAACTGACTGCCAAAAAGAAAAGACAAATTTTCTCGTTCACACCTCATTCTATTCCGTGTATGTATTCGTGTATGGTGTCTACTCGTGGTTGTAACTTGTGATCCGTATATTACCTAAAGTGTGCTCTTTCGATCATTCTCTTTTGGTAAAGGGAACATATGTTTGTGTTGGCATTGGGAGTATATTGGATTACTGGTGTGCCAAAATATGCGCAACACACATTTTCATCTCGAAGTGGAACGTACCAATCTTTTGTGCCCAATTGCAGATTAATGCGCAAAAAATTTAAATGTGTGTCTCTTTTGGTCTCTCTTTCTTTTTTTGTTGTTTTGGTTGTTTTATGTTTTAAATTTTTTTCTTACAATGCTCGGTGCAATACTAATGGCTGGGTGTGATAACCGACCGTCAAAAAAAATTTTGTACTATGGTGTGGCTGCTGCAATACAACGTAGTATGTACAGACAGGTACAGAGTGTCCCGACTACCGCTAGCCTTCACAGCTTCTGCATGCATCGTTCCGTAATAAAAGTTATTTGTGAGCCTGTATCGCATATCGCACGTGCCGTTATACGATTGCTTGGAATGTCGAGTATATCTGCGTTTGCTGTTGCTAATAACGTAGTGTGACCATGGTATACGAACGATGCAACAGCCGGCGCCTTATCTGCAATATCCATTCATGCAGAAGCCAATGATCGTGTTGCTGCGGATGCAGCTGCCGTCGTACTAGATGATGTCTCAGCTTGGTTCGTTGTCTCAGTGCGACACAAAATTGTATGGTGTACTCGTTGACACTTTCCACATCGACGTTTGGATAAACACGCTCGTGTTGAATGACCTGGAGTGAGACAATTGTAGCATAAGTTTGAATCCTTAACCTTACCAAATCGTTCTGCTGGTGATAACGCCTCCAATGTCGGACCGCGTCCAATGTTATAATCCCCATAACAGTAACTACAATGCCCGCGATCTGCTGTTGGTAAATTTGATCGTTTTAGCCTATGTGTATCGCCGGTGCTCTTATGTGCCTTTGGATTTGATGTTGATCGTCTGTTCGGATTATTGCCTTCATAACTTGTTCGATCAGCCATTGCAAATCGCATATGATCGAAACCACGGGCCCTGCGTTCGTAGAATTTCAATAGATCCTATATTTTCTCTAGTTCTCTAAGTTCTGTGTCTCGTTGTTCCATTTCCCAATTGATAATCGATGCCTTTGGAAGTTTTGACACCAAGATGTGGACAATAATATCATCCCACTGGTCTACCGGTCGTTTCATTGCCGCAAATGACCGCGTTATTTCATTCGTAAGGTCGACTACCCAACGGTTGCCTGCATTTGTTTGCTTCTCGAGTTGTTCCAGGAAAATGTTTAAATGAGCGATGAGCCTATCATTATCGTAGCGCACCTTCAATGTTTGCCAAGCTGATTCGTAATTATCGTCTGTGAATAAGAAGCCAGCCACAACCTGTGCAGCAGTGCCCTTTAATGCCTTCATCAATCTCGTGTATTTTGCTGCCGTCAAAAGATGCCTCAAATATGTTGCGAAATCCAACCCATCGATTGAATTCCTCATGAAATTCCGGAATTACGATTTGCTCTATTCGTACATCGTGTACATTGCCTAGTTGACCGTGAACCGAACGCACCAAAGTTGTGACTGATGGTAATTGTTCTTGCATAAGCGCTGCATCGATTGCAGCCGTCAGCATTGCTTTCACACTGAAAAACTTATCCTCAAATTCCTCAAAAAGCGTAGTATGCGCATCTAACTCGCTGTCTACCCCGTTTCCTACCAACGTTAAATGAGCGTCCATGAAGCGAATGGCTCTCCAAATTATCGAGTGTCATACGCTTTATATAGATACTTCTAATTCCGCCAATTTGCCTGCCTCAAGTTTAGTCCCAATCTCTGCCATTACACAAAATTCGTCTCAAAATTGTCAATTTTACTTTTATTCGCCGCCAATATTTCACAAATTTATACAAGTTGTATACTAAAAAATACGATCTTCCCGTTGCACGATGTCGAAAAAATATACATGCACCCCTATAATTTTTTGGATGCCTGTAAACTGTACGCCCCAAATCGTATGATTCTATGCCTGATTCATATATTCGTATATGTATTGAAAATCAATCGTCCCGTTGAACGTGCACCGCTAGACATTTTTCGATGCCTGCAAACTGTACGCGCAAAACCGTTCGATTCGATAAAGATTCGTATACTCGTATACAGAAAAACAATCGTCCCATTGGACGTCGTTGAAAAACTAACATGCGCACAATCGTTCGATTCGATGCCTTTGCCTTGTCTATTGCACATTTATTTTACGCACTGAAATTATCGTATTTATTCGACCACTGTCAAATAATTCCTAACAGGAGGAACCAAAGTGTTTCGTAGCGTTGCCTAGAAAAACTTAATGAGCAATATTCTTTCACTAACTTGCCTAATTGTCTAGAAAAACAAATGTATTGTATGCTTAAGCTTAAAGGGCGCTCGTACTATTGTACCATTTTTCCTAATTCCTCCTACCATCTCCTTCATCTACTATCCACATCCCCAACCTCACCCCCTGGGCTGGATTAAGGTGTCATACGACCCGTGCTGATAATCAGCCTGGCTGGGGGCCCAGTTTTTAAAAATAGCCCAGTCTCGAACGGAGTGTCACGGATACCTGGCGCCCTCCTGACTAAACCAGCGTTATCTGTATATGGCGGATCTCTGTACAGATGGACCTCCTTTCTCTGCCACTCGTGGGAATCAAATGGCAGCAAATAATAGAAATAGAAAAACTTCCAATACCGGTTCTTCTTTACCGGACGGTAGCACGGTGCAATCGCTGGCTACCGGTAGTGCCCCTGTAACAGTAGCTGGTGGTTTATCCACTGTCGACAAGAGCAGAGCGGCTATTAAAGCTAAAAATAACTTTACTTCTGCTAGTTGTGAGAAAACTAGCATAGCAATTGCTGTCTACCGTTAGTGCCCCTGCAACGACGGATGGTGGTTCATCCACTGCCGACAAACGCAGAGCGGTTATTATGGCAAAAAATAAAATTTCAATTACTGGTTCTTCTTCTTTACCGGACGGTAGAACGGTGTAATCGCTGGCTACTGGAAGGGCCCCTGCAATGGTGGGTGGTGGTTTATTTACTGCCGAAAAGTGCAGAGCGGCTATTAAAGGGAATCGTTCAACCAGCGGTGGCACCTTATGGCCCTCCCGCCACATGTAACAACAAAGGAGGTAAAGTCGTACCGACTACTTCACTTGGGAGTGCATCTTGTAGTAATAGTTCGCGACAGCGTGCTCCAACAAGATCGCTGTACAAGGACCGGCGTAATGGCAATCGAACACTGAAGGAGACCAGCAGGATACCGAGGCAAATCGCCAAGCTTAAATGGGCCCAAGACTTTCTTGATAAGGACAGCACGAAGACCAACGGAGACTCTACGTCGAAGCGACACAGATTGGTGGGGTGGGCCATTCCGGTCTCAAAAAGACTCAAGACACATAGTGCAACCGCCGCTAGTCACTCCACCATTACGTCTCAGAGGTCCTTCAGCGAAGTCCTAAAAGACATGATCGTTGTCGCGGTAATTAATCGTAGCGACATAGACGGATCCATCTCTCCTGATCGGTGGCAGCAAATTAATGTAAAACTTTCAGGTAGTTTCGCTAGCTTATGAAGGATCGCACTGGACCTCCTCCTACCACATACGATGGTGGTTGGGATCAAGGCCGGATAAAGCTAATAGCGTGCGAAGATTCGAGATCTGTTTATCTGTGATCTCTTTAAACTGGCTATTGGCAGTCTTGGGGAGGTTTGGCCTGGTGCCAAGCTCGAGGTTATTGCAAAGGAGGATATCCCTAGCCGACCAAGAGCGCGGACTTGGATTCCCATCGAACCCCCCACTGCTGATGGAATACTCGAAATCTTACGGCTAAGCAATCCTTCCCTTCCTACGCACGACTGGAAGGTCGCTAAGATAGAGGAGCGTAGGGGCAACTACAGATCCGCGATAGTTGTGATCAACCAGGAATCCCTTGCTCCCCTGGCAAGGTCCAAAGGCGTGATTCAGTTTGAATGGACCCACATCACACTTCGGGTATATAAGAAGGATGAGATAGAAGCTGGTAAACCACCCACTCATCCCTCGGACTCGGAGTTTCAAGTTCCTGAACCGGGCATATCCGTCACCTTCCCTACGATGGATGACGTTGTTCCCCAAGCTTCGGCTACCCTGTCACAGTCTTCTGTCTCCATGATAGTTGACGATATTCCCCAAGCTTCAGCCAATTCGTCGCAGTCTTCCGTCTCAATGGCTGACACTCTGTTGGACTTGGAGTTGGAGGACCTTCTTTTCAGGGAATCTACCAATGAAGACAAGCTTCTCAACTTCGGAGGGGGATGAGCTGGACAACACTGTAGTGGAGGTTTCTCTGCCCAAGGGTAGCAATAATGCTGCGGGTGGTACAGATTAATCTCCAGCACTCCAAAAAGGCTTCGGCCTCCCTTCTATTTTGTAAAGACGGAGAATATATAGTCCTGATACAAGAGCCTTGTAGACCGAGTTTGTGGACTCAGGACTCCTAATTACTATCCACTATACATGTGACAGACAAAGGTAAACCAAGATCCTGCTTATTAGTGAAAAATAGTCTCAATTCTTACTCCCTAATTTTAGTGACCGTGGTACCAATGCGATGAAGCTGGAGACTGCCAATGGTGCATATTTGATGGCATCGGCATATCTGGCATACGACTGCGTGGAATCTCTACAAGGTGTCAATCTGGAAAGATTAATAGAGGAAGCGAAATCCAAGAAAATTGGCTTAATAATCGGATGTGACGCTAATGCGCACCATTCGACAGAGGTGAGCTACTTTTTGATTATACTTTAAGTACTAACCTGGTTGTTTCCAATAAAGTTAATGAACCAACGTTCAACACGCGTACTGTAAGGGGAAATCTGTAGAAACAGCTCTGCATACGCTAGTACGTTCCATTGAAAACTCTCTTCATCACAAGGTGGTTTTCTTGGACATAGAAGGCGTTTTTAACAACTTCAAAACATCTGCGATCACTGCTGCTGTCGAATTTGGGGGTGAACGACTTACTGGGTGAACTGATTGATCTTCTACTCACAAGTAGGATCATAAATTCAAGACTTAGCTTGTCGTCTGCCAAAAGATATGTCAGCAGAGGCACCCCGTAAGGAGGTGTCATGTCCCCACTTCTTTGGAACCTAGCGGTGAATGAGCTTCTGGTTCGCCTGAGGGGGGAATGCTGCGGAGTGATCGCATATGCGGACGACGTTGCCATAGCCGTCTCAGGAAAGCACCCACACACCTTGAAAGAACTTCTGTAGAATGCTCTAAATAAGCTAATAAGTTGGGCAGATCATTGTGGTCTAGAGGTAAACCCCCAAAAAACCGAACTTACGAGGAAGTACAAAATCCCACTCGTCAATCCTCCGTCCATCAAGGGCACAAGCTTGACTTTCTCCGATAAGGCCAAATATCTTGGTCTTATTTTGGATAGCAAGCTGAGCTGGAAACCCAACATACAAGAAAGAGTCCGTAAAGCCACAGTGGCACTCTTCTCCAGCAAAAAGGCCATAGGAAGTAAATAGGGTCTTCAACCGCATATCAATCATTGGCTGTACACAGCAGTAGTCAGACCTATTCTGCTATACGGTGTGGCTGTTTGGTGGACTGTTTTAGATAAAGCGATCAATCGCGACAAACTAAGCAGAGTCTAAAGATCAGCTTGTCTTTGTGTGAGCGGAGCGCTTCGTACAACTCCCTCTGCTGCACTGGACATTCTGCTCAACCTTGCTCCACTCGACATCTTCGGCAGACAACTGGCTGCAAGCGCGGCTACTCGCCTCAGAGCAATCTCTCAGTGGACCGCGAATGATTTCGGCCACTCTTCTATCCTGAATTCAGTCAGGACTACACGTGTCAACTTAGACTACACCATTCCAGGTTACCATCCCCTCCAGGTCTTCTTGGGAGGAAGGTATCTACTTGTAAAATGAAGGAATTCACTTCTACACATACGGGTCGAAATCTGATGAAGGGGTTGGCGGAGGTGTGTTTTCAAAAAAAAAACTAAATCTAAGTCTATCTTTCCGTCTTCCTGATCACTGTAGTGTTTTTTAAGCTGAAATCATGGCTATTAAAGAAGCCTTGTCTTGGCTGAAGAGTAATGTCATATCTGTTAAGGATATCCACATTTTCTCGGATAGCCAGGCTGCGCTAAAGTCCATTGAATCAGTCTCCACAAATTCCATTCTGGACCGGAATTGCCGATTGTCTCTTGAGGAGATGGCGGAACATTGACCTGGGTACTGGGGCTGATGAACTCGCCAAACATGGAACCACACTACCCCTATTGCCTGAATATAGTTCACTAGGCATGCCGATCGCTACGTGCAAACTCATGTTTAAACAGGATGCTGTAATAAAAACTAATTATAGATGGTCAAACGGTACAACTTGCATAGCAACGAAGCAAATCTGGCCCAAGCTAGATCCGAAACGCTCCAAGTGTTTGATCTCTCAAAACAGACTGCACATTAGTGCCATTATAGGTGTCATAACTGGACTCTGTCTAGGCAAGCATGCAGAAAAATTAGGAATCTTTTCCAACGATTTCTGCAGAAGCTGCATGGATGAGGAGGAGGAGGAAACCACTCTCCATCTACTTTGTACGTGCTCAGCCCTCTCGAATAGGCGGAAGCTCCATCTGGAAGCGTTCTTTTTCAACGATCTCAACGATCTCACACAAATTGACATTAATAGTCTATTGCACTTCATACGAAGCTCCAAGTGGTGTAACGAGTAGGCGTGGGATTTTCTAGATCCTTGTGGTATCACACCGGACCTTCTTGGTCTAAGTGCGTCGGTTTTGACTGACGGCCACTTCAACCAAACCTAACCTATGCTTAAGCATAAGTCAGTTTATATTTAAACAAAATTAAAAGAAGTTAAACTAAACTAAACTGAACTAAAATGTATCATTACAAAGCACATATGTTGTGTTGTGTATGTTGTGTAAGAGTAATAATGAGTATACAAAAAGAGTACGTTGCATGGTAAAATGTGATCGTTTTTTTTGGTCGCGTTTGCTCATGAGACTGATGCCTCTCGTTCTATCTGCAACATTTGCACGTAAGCGTTTGTTTTCGTTTTGAGATACTGAAAATAATATCCACTTTCACACGTGTCTCGTGCACCAATCGCTATCTAGGTCGTGTGAAAGTTGGTTGAAAATGGCATCAAAGATGTCGAAAAAAACAGAAAAACAGGAGTCAAGTCAAATTCAATAAAGCTTGATAAAAAAGATTAAACTGACGCATCTGCCACCATGATAATGCTAGGAAACCTACTTATCCACTGTGCCAGTTCATTCTTGCACAGTGTACAGAAATAAAACGTTTGGTTTCATTTTCTTATATCAGCTTTCGCAGGATATAAAGGGTGTTTTTTTAGGAGGTTTGTTTTTCCGATAGATGTCGTTTTATTTTATGACAGTTGTTTTGACAGCTCAAAGTGGCATTTCTACTCAGTATTGTTTGGCAAATCATTATGAATAGGTTAACTCCAGAACAACGTTTTCAAATCGTGGAAATTTATTTTCAAAATCAGTGTTCAATTAAAAATGTTTATAGAGCACTTCGTGAATTTTATGGTGCACATAATCGTCCGTCAGAGACCACCATAAAGAACGTAATTACCAAATTTCGGTCTACATTCACTCTTTTGGATGCCAAGCCACCGACAAGAATGAGAAGAGTTCGTACAGAAGAAAATATTGCTGTCGTTGAGGCCAGTGTCGAAGAAAACGACAATTTATCGATTCGTCGTCGTGCTCAGCAAATTGGACTTTGTCCATCGACTTTATGGAAAATTTTACGTAAAGATTTGGGTTTGGTGCCATACAAAATTCAATTGGTGCAAGAATTAAAGCCACACGACCATCGTTTGCGCCGTGAATTCAGTGATTGGTCGTTAAATCAATTGAACGAAGATCCATTTTTTTACCGTAAAATTCTCTTCAGTGATGAGGCGCATTTTTTGTTAAATGGATACGTCAACAAACAAAATTGTCGCATTTGGAGCAAAGATAATCCACACGCCGTTCAAGAATTACCAATGCATCCTGATAAATGTACTGTTTGGTGCGGTCTATGGGCTGGTGGGATCATCGGTCCATATTTCTTTAAAAATGAGGAAGGACGACGCGTTACCGTGAATGGAAATCGATACAGAACCATGTTAAATGAGTTTTTGTTGTCAAATCTTGAAGATATGGATATGGATGAAATGTGGTTTCAACAAGATGGTGCCACTTGCCATACAGCACGTGAAACAATCGACTTATTGAAAGAAACTTTCAACGACAACATTATTTCGAGAAATGGTCCGGTGAATTGGCCTCCGCGTTCGTGCGATTTGACGCCACTCGATTACTTTTTGTGGGGATACGTGAAGTCATTGGTTTATGTGGATAAACCTCAATCGATTGACGCTTTGGAAACCAATATTCAACGTGTCATTGCTGACATACGCCCTCAAATGCTTGAAAAAGTGCTGGAAAATTGGACCTCCAGAATGACATTTGTGAAAAATAGTCGTGGTAGCCATATGCCAGAAATTGTGTTTAAATGTTAAATGCCAAAAAATTATCTACCAAATAAAAAAAAATTTTGGTCATTTCATAATTTTATATGTGTTTTATTCAAAAAAAAAATCGGCAACCTCTTAAAAAAAACACCCGTTAGATGATGATAATGAATGATTAAGGGTCCTTGTATGTTACACAGTATGTGTTAATGCAAAGTTTCTTCTTTTGTTATCCCAGTAGAAAAGTAAAATTACTGCCACTTTAGTTGAAAAATATTTTCAGAAATTTTTGAAGTTGTGGGCTGTTTAATTAAAATGTTGGCTTTTTATTTGCTTTATATTTATATATGTAAATAACCAAACTATATTAATACAAATAACCCAACTATATAAGAACAATTAATTGTATAAAAAATTAGTAGATTTTAAGCGTCGAATATTTCTGCGCGTGGTGCTCGTTCTAATGCTCTGATACCGACTGCCTGTCGTATTGTCTCGTATCGTGTAGCCTATTATTTTAGTCGATCGTGTATGTGTTGGTGAGAGTGGATTTTGTTGTGTGTGAATCGCCACAGTACTCCCCCGCCAGTGACTAAGCGGTAGCAAAAGGCACGATAGTAATAATAATATCAAAAAGATAATAATAATTGTATTATTGATTAATGATAATAATAATATTGTAAATTGATGATAATAATAGTTATATTATAGGTTGACAAAAGTGACGAATCTTTTTGGTTTCTTAACACTTCTGCCGCTTCTCGTCGTTTTTTGTGGATCATCGAGCTGTTTAGGTTGATTGATTGAGGTGTTCGCCGCTTGATTCATCGTTGCTCCCGTTGTTCCGATGTCGTTGGTCACAGAGTCATCGTTGATTGGAAGGAAGGCGGCTTTAACTCTATCGATGCTTACCCAAACTTTACGATTCTTGATTTGAAGTTCGAATGTTTTGTTGTTTCGGCTTAAAACTTCATATGGTCCATCGTATGGTGTTTTTAGTGGTTTTCGTATCGTGTCATCGCGCATCGTGTGTGCAGATGTGTAAATCCTTTCGAACGAAGACTTTATTGTTAGCATGATTCGAAGTTGGAACTGGTTGAATTTTTTCAATTAATTCGCGTAGATGTTGAACGAATTCGGTATTAAAATCGTCGTTGTTGATTTTCTCGAAAAAATCGCATGGCATGATTTTTGTCGGTACACCATAATGTGCGATCCAGCCATTGATTAATGCGTTCGCGACAGTGTCTGCATGGATGTCTTCGATTGGAATTGCAACTGGCCATCGGCTAAAGCGGTCGATGCATGTCAAACAATAATGAAAATTGTTCGACAAAAGAAGCGGTCCAACAAGATCTATATGGATTTCTGAAAAACGTTTGTCTGGCAATGAAAAGTTTTCAATTGCTGTTTTGTTGTGTTGAGCTACTTTAGACTTTTGACACGGAATACAAGTTTTTACCATTCCGGCGATGTCTATTTTCATATGTGGCCAAACAAAACGTTCGCTGATCTGCTTGATTGACGACTTTTTGCTGGGATGTGCTATGTTGTGAACGGAATTGAAAACTCGTTGACGAAATTCCTTTGTGATGAATGGTCGCACGTATTTCGTAGAGACGTCACAAATGATAGATTTAGTCGTGTTTGGGATATTAACCAATTTTAGTTGCAATGTTGAATCGTTGTTTTTCAGTAAACCGTTTAACACTTCGTCGGTTTTTTGACTTTCGGCCAACTCTTCGAAATTGATTTGTTCACAGCCATCTATAGCTTCTATGCGAGAAAGCAAGTCTTCTACGATATTTTCCTTTCCAGGGATGTGACGTATGTCGGTGGTGTACTGACCGATGAAATCTAAGTGATTTAATTGTCGTGGTGATGCTTTCTCTGGTTTTTGAAAAAATGCGAAAATTATTGGTTTGTGATCTGTTAAAACTATACATTTTCTACCTTCAATCATATGTTTGAAGTGTTTGATTGATTGGAAAAAGGCCAACAGCTCGCGATCGTATATGCTGTAGCGTGTTTGGCGGTTGGTCTTTGAATAAAAACCAAGTTCAAGTTGTCCATCGTAAAAATTATGAATGGCTGCACCAACCGAAAAATTGCTAGCATCTACATGAAGCACTAATTTTGCGTCAGGTACAGGATGTGCCAACGTTACTGCGTTCACTAATGCCTGTTTACATTCCTCAAACGCTTTTTCAGAATCGTCGGTCCAAATAACTGGTGTTTTATCATTTTTCTTATTACCTTTGATAAGAACACGTAGTCGCCCCTGAGTTTTTGCAGCGTTTGGAAGGAAACGCCGATAAAAATTCAACATGCATATAAACTTACGTAGCTCGTTCGCCACTGCAGGTTTTGGATAGTTTTCTATCACATCAATTTTGTCGTCCGGTGGTCGAATTCCCGCTTTACTTACTTGATGTCCAAGAAATAAAACTTCGTTTTGAGCAAATACACATTTAGCGACGTTGATTTTCAAATCGTATTCGCGCAAGCGCTGCAAAACTCTGCGCACGTGTTGACAATGTTCTTCTTTACCGTTTGATGCAATACAAATATCATCGATGTAACAAATCAGGAAATCCAGCCCGAAAATCACTTGGTCCATGAATCGTTGGAACGTTTGCGCCGCGTTACAAAGCCCAAACGTCATTACATTGAATTCAAAGAGTTCTTTCGATCTTCATCGGCGATTGGAATGTTGAAATAAGCTTTTTCCAAATCCAGAATTGAGAACATGGATTTACCGTGTAGCGATTGGGCGAAATCTTGAATATGTTTGATTGGATAACGATCTGGAACTGTTTGAGCATTCAATCGCCGATAATCACTACATGGTCGCCAAAGTCCATTCTTTTTGGGAACCATATTCAATGGACTGGCCCATTCGCTATTTGATGGTTTGCAAATGCCTATGCTCGTCATGTATTCAAATTCCTTTTTTGCAAAATTCGGCGCCCAAAATTGGCTTGGTGACGTTCGCTATTATAAAGTTGAAATCAAGTTTTCGACGAAGTCCGAAATCGAGTGATAATAGTTTATCACCATATGTTGTTATCGATGATCCGTTAGCGGCGAGCAAAGCGTAGTCGGTAGTTTTTAACTGCCCTTGAAAAAATGACATCGGTAATATTGAAAAATCTGCTCCCGTGTCGATCAAGAAATTCGGCGTCCAAAATTGGCTTGGTGACGTTCGCTATTATAAAGTTCAAATCAAGTTTTCGACGAAGTCCGAAATCGAGTGATAATAGTTTATTACCATATGTTGTTATCGATGATCCGTTAGCGGCGAGAAAAGCGTAGTCAGTAGTTTTTAACTGCCCTTGAAAAAATTACATCGGTAATATTGAAAAATCTGCTCCCGTGTCGATCAAGAAATTTAACTTGGTATTGCGATCAAGTATGAAAAGACTGTATGATTTTTTTTATTAAATGCTTCACCAACCGTCAGTGGTGAAGCGCATTTTAGTTTTTTCAGATTTGAATGTGCATAGTTGCGTACATTTTTTGGCGGCTGCCCCGAATCGGTAATGGTAAAAACAAAGTGGCAATTTGCTAACCTGACTTGTTGAACGAGTGCGATTCCGTTGTTTTTTGTCGCGTGATGGTGGTTGAGATCTTCCACGTTGGTGATGGGTTGTTGTTCTTATCTCGTTTACCTCCTTTCGCAAAGCGTCAATCGTTTGCTTCAACGAGTGTAAATCGTCATTCGGCTTTGGATGGGGCTGTTGCTGTTGTAGCATAGAAATAGAACCGAAATTTCCCATTTCCATCATTTTATCCGCTTGTTTAGCGCACGTATTAAGATCGCCTTCCGCAATTGAGACCACTGCTCCAACACTGCCCGGTAAACGTTGCAACCAAAAAGTTTTAATTGCGTCATCGTTAAGGGACGTACCTGATAATTCCCGCATGTGCCGAAGTAATTGGGACGGTTTGTTGTCGCCCAATTCACATTCCTGCACAAGTCGACGCAATTTTTTGTTTTCCGAATCAGTAAAATCGTTAATTAACCGCGTTTTTATGGCGAGATACTTATGCTCGTCCGGCGGCGCACGCACAATGTCTGCTACGTTTGCAAGAGTTATACAATCAAGTGATCCGACGACGTAGTCGTAGTTCGTTTGGTCGCGAGTTATGTTGGCGTTTCAGAACTGTGAGTCCATTTGGATAAAATATAGATCGGGATCGCGTTTGCTGAAAATGGTTTAATGCCGATTTTACAAATTTCACTTGTAAAAACGTTATGCGGCGGATTTACCGTACCGCTTGTACCGCTTTGCACTGTATTAGGCGAAACTTCCTGTGAACCCGGCATATTTTGTTTGAATTCTGAATTATCTTAATTCAAAAAGAATGGCATTAAATGCAAGCACTTGCAAATAATAACTGCAACAACCAAGAAAAAACAACAAACAAACGAAAAATTATATTTTCTACCGAATTTTTGATATTGAGGTTTTTTTGCGTTATCACCCCTGTATACCAATGCACTGAATGTCGAACTCGTTGCCTTGTTGCCGGTAGGAAAACAAAAAAAAACTGTTCTGTGCTGAAGTGTAGAGTGAGCACTGCATACACACACCGACAGAGAAAAAGGTCAAACAACACAACTCGAATGCAGCTGCAGCACAACTCAACCCGAATGCAGCGGCAGCACCACTGGGATTAATGCATGGGTATTTATGTGAATATGCGGCAAAGTAAACGATAATGTAAGTTCTTGTGAACGGCACGACGACACAGCGAGAACGAACCGTATACGTACGTCTTTCTAGATTGTTCTACTACGCGCACTTTCCGACACTTTGCGAATTCGTTTTGCCTGCGTTTTATCTTTTATGCCAGCGTCAAAATTTCGCGTCGGGGTCACCGTAAATAACCAAACTATATTAATACAAATAACCCAACTATATAAGAACATTTAATTGTATAAAAAATTATTGGATTTTAAGCGTCGAATATTTCTGCGCGTGGTGCTCGTTGTAATGCTCTGATACCGACTGCCTGTCGTATTGTCTCGTATCGTGTAGACTATTAATTTAGTCGATCGTATATGTGTTGGTGAGAGTGGATTCTGTTGTGTGTGAATCGCCACAAAGTCACTAAAATTTGCAACAAAACGAAAGATTTTAGCTAAAGTCACGGAATTGCTACATATTATTTCATACTAACAGATTCATATTGAGATATAAAACTGCTTCATAGCGTTTTAAAAGAGAGTTGTTCAAAATGATGTGTAAATAATGAGTAATTTTATTCTTTGGACCAAAAAATGTATGTTTTGGATGTATCATAATTTCCTGAGAATATTCCTAAAAAGTCGTACTTTTTGCTATCGGGTAGAATAATCTTAAAAAGTGTATATGTTAGAAACATAACATAAATTTAGATAATTTTTGAATAACATTTTTTAAGAAGTTCCAAAAAAATCAAAAAATGCATTTTATATTGTTACGAAATTCAGTCTTTCGAGTTCGTAAAGCAAGTCAAACACAAAACAAGTTTATTAATTACAAGTAATAACTTTAATTAACAAACAGTAAAAATAACACAAGTTCACAACTTTATACTGGACAACTTTTAAATGCACACAAAAACGCTTATAATACTTGTATCCTACAATAATTCTCTTAGGTGGTAGCTTTATTATTTTGCAAGAACTTTTACAACTTAACTGGTTAAATTCCAAATAACTTATGAATCCTCCGCAGCGAACGCCACCTTTTATACTCATTGAAAAGCTTCCAGAAACTTTCAATCTTATAGATATAAATATCCAGAAAAAACCAGAAAATTGTAGCCTAATCCCTTATTTACAACTAACGATACTCATATGTAATGAGTCATCTTCTAAAAATAAACTACATGTACAATCATGTTCTTTCACAAAAACCGGGCAAACCGCACAAGCCAGTTTGACTACATTTTTGTCCAGTACGTAATGATTCAAACTTACATGCGGTTACTTTTCAAGAAATCTTATAGCCTAAAAGTATGCTACACAAAAGTGATTAACTCTAATTTAGGGCCTATTTTTAGAATGCGATTTATACTACGATTGGAATTCCATTACCTACTAACTACTTTTCGTAACAATATCAATAGTTAAAAAATATTTTCAACATTGATAAATAATAATGAATTAATTAATTTACATCCTGTGACAAACACGGGCTTATCTAGTCGAAGAAAGAAATATGAAAAGCAAACTGAAGTATTTTTGCGTAACATTATTTTTCCATATTTCTGAAATTTTTTGATCGTTGCATCATTTGAAACTGTCACAAAAATTCCCCCTACAAAAATGTCCGTAATTTTATAGCATGTTAGCGTGCATTCACAATGGAAAATCTTAAAACTTACAATTTGTATGGATTTCCAACATAAAAAACAAAAAGTTTTGTGGTCGCGACCGCAAAGAAATTTTGTTTTATAAACACCCATTACCCATTAACAAAATGCGCCATCCCCAACGCGTGCTGTTCAGTGCTCACTCACACTCAATCATTCGCTTCATTGCAGCCGACAGAACTCTCTTTTTTTAAATTCTCTATATTAACTTCACTTGCCCGTGTGTTTGTGGGTTTGTGGATTTGTGTGTCATGGAATCTTACGATCAATATTTAACCCACTTTCTACAGCCCGATTTTATTGAAATTTGGCACACATGTATACCTCCCATGACAACACCGCTGGGTCGGGGGGCTCCCATACAAATATTTTACAAAATTTATCCGATTTTCTTTAAATTTTGTACACATGTGTGTCTTCGATGGAAAACACTTTTTGTAAAAATTTAGAGCGATCGGCCCCTTGGAGACCCCAATATACAATTTTTAAATATCGCTATATCGCATTAGATCACGGCAAAGTATGAGCTCTGTGCTTTGTGAGCAGCGCTGTTCGCTGCCGCTACGGCATTTGGTGGATGATTTTGCCACAAAACGTGTAGGCAGTGTGTGTGTGTGCGTGTGTATCCCCAATTAGAATTTACAAGAAAAATTTTAATTTTTATGGGTTGTTTTTTTTTATTTTTGCTGTTGCCCATCACTTGTTGGTTGATGGCGCATTGTCGCTGTGCATCATATAGGGCACTTGTGCTGGTTTGCCTGGTAAGAGAGAGACGGGGTTCTATTAACACCACACGCCTGGTCAAAAAAATATTGCGGCGACATTATTTGCTGCGTCTGAATAAAAAAAATTCAGTGTGAACCGACGGGAAATATTCGTTAGTGATCAACTATTCCAATAATGGGAATTTGTATGCAGGTACCTTCGTGAGGCGTATGGGTATGCGCTTTTAATGGGCATTCATTTCCACTAGAGAGAAAAATTTCGACACCGGGCTAGATGGAAAGAGGCAGTGGTGAGTGAGTTGGTAGGCATTGGGGTGGGTAGAAATTAGTTAGTTAGTCACGGAGAGTCCTGGGAGGCAGTCAACAAAGTGTGCACCAAAGTTTTTCTTTTGTTCTATCACAACCCGCTTGAAAGAATTAATTGTCGTTGGAAATCGTGATAAGTAGAAACGCGAATTTTTTTTTATCACTTTTTTTTGACTTGCGAATAAAAGTTATAGAATTTAATTGGACTAAGATTTCCTTAATGGGTGCTGCAGGTCTTACTGAATTTTTTATTATATTTGGCGTAGTGGAATTGTTGTTTCGAGATTGTTTTTTTGTTCGGAAAGCTGCCATCGAAATTAAGTCGTAACAAGTGGCGTCCCCTTTAAAGAAAAATGGCGTCCCACCTTTAAAGCGGCTAACAGAAAACGACAACTAAAATCGCCTATCCCCGCGTCCCAGTCACGAAGCAAGAAAAGAGAATCTACATAAATATGTATCAAAAAAAAATTTTTATTTGGTAATTGACCAATATCCTCTGAATTGTCCATATATGTAAATGTTTGATTGGAAGCCCATGATTTAGTTTATCTTATAATCTTTAAACAGATATATTACACATATAAAATTACCATTAGAGACATATTTTTTTTTGTTGGTTGTTGATTGCTAAACCCCCTTTCTCAGTAAATGAATGTAAAAGCTCTGATCGGAACATTGGGTCTTGAAATGGTCCTAATTAATTTTTTTTTCGATAAGCATTGTATTGTTTCAGCAGGTAGTGAGCCTCGGATTCGTCAGCGCTGCCGATGAAGATGTTCCCGAATACTACATCGTAACAGGTAAATGATTTGCAATTCTTTTTTTTTCTTGTTTGTTTTCCCGATTTGAGCCTAATAGTGCTCCCGACTCGCGAATAAACGTCAGATCAATTTCCTTCACTGAAACTGAGTTGCTTGTTTAGTAACTTACTCGGGGTGTTTCTACTTATTCAATTTCTACATTTCGGCGAGCTTAGCTTGAGCAACGAGGCAAGACGTGCACCACGCACGACTCCATTCGCTACCGGTAGAGTTGCGCGAAACAGTTCCAATGGTGGAACGAACACGGAACGTTTCTTTTTTTGAAAGGAACTAGTTCCCGGAAACATGTCCGCGGAACTATATAGTTCCATAGACATTTTTACGTGGAAAGAAAGTTTTGATAGGGATAGGTTGATGGTTGAGCAGTATCTATGAACATACCATATGCAAGAACGATTACGGTATATTTAGTTCGTGAATAGACATCATGTTTTCTTTTTTTCTCTTTAACACAATGTGTAGCAGTAGCTCTAGTACGAGTTAAAATATAACCAACTATTACTTCTGCTACTTCTACAGGAACCCATTGTGCTCGATGTATAGAGTTTGCATGAGTTTTAAATTTCTACTCGTTCTATTGCTACAGTGCCACAATTAGCTTCGATTCGATTATAGCGTTTATTTCACCATGTTCATGTGTAGTTTCCATCCAAAAAAAGAAAGACATATGTTTCTTTTCTTTTGTTTCATTCGTTTACGACGTTGATACGTTCTGGTCACTCGGAACTATATGGATATGCTATGGTTCAGTTTTCGGAAAGATAGGAAACGTTTCCGACAGAGGACATAGTTCCAGGAACTATATAGGTCCGGAACGACCCAACTCTAGCTACCGGATACCGAGTCCGATCCGGCTGGTGTAAAGTACCAAAAACTTCTTAAACGGTATTTGACACACGTATCATTACAGTTTTGTTTGCCAAAACCAAAATCCACACAATCTTGTAAGTCTTAAGTTGAAGTTTTTACATTGTGAGAACAAGAACCAAGAACAAGAACCGGATCGAACGTTTCACTTACAGATCTCTTACAATGGACGAATCTAAGATTTACCGTGCTCTCACAATGAAAAACTTTATACTTAAGACTTACAGGACTGTATGGATTTCCAACATAACAAGCAAAAATAGTTTTTTGTCAAATCCAAAATCAATACAATTACGAGTTGGTAAAAGTCTTAAGACAAAATTTAACAAAAGTTTAACTTTTTTTTAGTCATGTCTTAAGTTCTTCCATGGTGAGAGCTCTGTTGTTAGTCACATGATTCCATTCGTTTATCTTTGAAATAGGGAATGAAATTAAACGAATTTGTTTATCGTCGTTTATTTACTCGACTTCTTTTTTCTTTTTGATGAGGGGCGCTCATTCTTTTTGATGAGGGGAGCTCATTTTAATTTTAGAAAGCATTCTACGTAATGTAACATTTATTATGCCCGTAAGTCTTATAAACAGAACATTTGGAAAATATGTGTTTTACCGAATTTTAAGGAATTTTGAAATAAATAAAATAAAAAACCTTTCGTCATATTTTTATTACCTTTGATATGATACCAATTAATTGTTACACATACCTGTTCTTATATGTGAATAACTGAATCATATGATATTTCACTCAAATATATAAAAAACCACATGAACCAGGTACAACTTGATCAAACTTCCGTTTTAGTTGTCGTACGTCCATAAAAAAAGTACGGCCGTGTAGAAGTAATTATCACCTTTCATATTTGTACCAATATTTGGGCCTGCCAACTTTTGAACACGCCCCCCGATGAACTTTAATTTGAAAGTCATTTTTTGGCTCTAGCTCTATCGAGGGGGGTTGGATTGGACCAAATTTTTTATAGGAAGGAAGGTATTTTTATTGCCTTTTATATGATACCAATTAACACCCTTACATCCATCAAACCACTTAGAAAAATGCATTTTTCATAAAGGTGCTCAAAAAAATAAATTCCCCTCTCTCCTTGAGGGGCAATTTCCGAGAAAAAAGATTACTGTTTTTGAAGTCTATTCAATAAGGGCTTTCAGATGGGGGAAGTCCGAAAGCCGTAACTTTATTTTTGGTAAAACGCACTTTAGCCGAACATTTTGTTAGAGAAGAATATTTGCTATATTTATTTTTTTATTTAGTCTAAGATATAAACAGATTTAAAAAAACTTAAAAACTAAAATTTACATGAATTTATATTATGTAAGAAATTTATTATCTAAAAAGATCATTTATAAGTTTCTTAAACGCTGATTTTGACATGAAAAAATCAATTAGATTGCAAATGGAGTTGAAAGCAACAGAACATTTAACAATCAGATCATTCAACAAAAAGTTCCTGCTGCAATGAGTAATGTAAAAAAGTAAAACAATAAAACAAGGATAAGATATCCGGGCAATCAATGGAGTCTGTAAATACGTCCCTAACAAAATTTAATAAGCAAATCTCTCTTCTCGCTGAAAGTGATTGAACGTCGATCAATAAACATCTAGCCTTATATGAAGGATAACAATCACCCCAGTTTATATGCCTTAGTGCATATCTTGTAAAAGATTTTTGAATTCTCTCAATTCTAATACAATATAAATTAATATTAGAGTTCCAAATAACGCAACCATATTCTAGAATGGAGCGCACAGTTGCAACATATATACTTTTTAAAGTATAAGGATCTTTAAACTTAACAGCATGTCTCTTAAGAAAAGCCAAAGATGCCCATGCTTTTGCAGATATATATTCAATGTGCTTACTGAAAGTTAAACCACAGTCCATCATTATGCCTAAGTCACAAATTTGACTCACTTTAGGAATGGAAATCGTTCCAAGACTATATGTATTTGAATGCTTGAGCAGGCCTCTATAAAAAGATATTGATTTGCATTTTAAATGGTTAATACGCAAGAGATTTGTATTACACCAATCACTAAATGTATCAAGATCTTCTTGTAATATGTGAGAGTCCTCCAAGCTAGAAATTTTGAAAAAATATTTAACATTTGCAAATAAGAGATTTTTTGATGACCTTAGATTTGTATTTATGTCATTCATAAATAAAAGAACAAAAGAGAACCGAGATGACTGCCTTGGGGTACACCTGACAAAACCTTGAAAGATTTCGAACAAAACTCGTTTACACAAACCAAGTTCCATCTATTACTTAGATAAGATTTTCATCATCATATTTGGCCCTACAACCGGGGTCCGGTCCTGGCCTCCCGTAAAAAGTCTCTCCACCGGTCCCGATTTCGAGCCGATGTCATCCAGTTTGGCATCCCTAAACTCTGGGCGTCATGGTCTACGCCATCCTTCCAGCGTAGGCTTGGCCGGCCTCGCTGTCGTGTTCCATAAATCCTACCGTAAAGGACTTTCCGAGCAGGATCCTCTTCGCTCATGCGAGCTAGGTGTCCTGCCCACCGGAGCCTACCGAGCTTAATTTTCTTCACGATGTCGAGATCGCGGTAACGCTCGTAGATCTCATCATTATAAAGTCTCCGGAATCGTCCTTCCTCACATACGGGGCCAACAATTCTCCGTAAGACTTTTCTCTCGAACGCGGCTAAGAGGTCAGAATGCTTTTTGCTAAGCACCCAAGTCTCGGGTCCATATGTAAGTACTGGTAAGACCATTGTCTTATATATCAGCAGCTTGGATGTTATGGTTAAGTTCCTGGATTTAAAGAGTCTTGACAGGCTATAGGAGGCTTTGTTGGCTTTAAGCAAACGTGCGTGTATTTCTGGTTCCATGCTGTTATCGTCTGCTATAGTTGAACCGAGATAGTTAAAGGATTGCACTACTTCAAATTCGCGCTCCACTATCTGATTTGAGGGACCAATGTTGGATCTTCTACTCGCAGACGTGGCCACCATGTACTTTTTTTTGCTCTCATTTATGTGCAGTCCCAGATTTCGTGCCGCCTGCTCTATCTGGATGAAAGCTTCCTGTACAGCTCTTTGTATTCTACCAATGATTTCAATATCGTCTGCGTAAGCCAGTATCTGAATGGACTTATAGAGGATTGTTCCTCTCGCCGTTACGTCAGAGTCTCGGATCACTTTCTCCAACGCCAGGTTGAAGAGGACGCAGGCAAGTCCATCACCTTGTCGGAGCCCGTTATGGGATTGATAGTGATCCGGATATTTTTACTTGGCTTATAACATTGGTCATGGTCAACCTACATAGTCGTGTCAGTTTATTTGGGATGCCGAATTCTCTCATGGCTTTATAAAGTTCTACTCTGGCTATGCTATCATAGGCGGCTTTAAAGTCTATAAAAAGATGGTGTAGTGAGTTTTGAAACTCTAGACATTTTTCCATCACCTGCCTTAGGGTGTAAATCTGATCAGTTGTTGACTTGCCTGGGATGAAGCCACACTGGTATGGACCAATGATGACTTTAGCGTATGGGGCTATCCTGTCTTGAAGGATAGAGGAGAAAATCTTATACGCGGTACTCAACAACGTTATACCGCGATAATTGCTGCATTTTGTGATATCTCCCTTCTGTATGGGCCACAGGATGCCTCTTCGCCAATCTTCTGGCATAACTTCTTCTTCCCGTACTTGCACTATTATTTCATAAATTGCGGGGCCTCCTATTTTTATCAGTTCCGCTGGGATCCCATCAGATCCCGGGGCCTTATTATTTTTGAGCCGATTTATCGCTCTGCTAACTTCGATTATGCTTGGTGGCGGCAGCATAGTATGAACTTCGGTCATTGGTGGAGCCTCCAATTCCTCAGTTAGCTGGCCATTTAGCAACTCATGAAAGTGCTCTTCCCATCGCTCTAAGATGCCTTTAAGATCGGCGATCAGATTACCCTCTTTGTCCTTGCAGTATGTGCAACGCGGTGTATATTGCGTCATACCGCGGACTCTTTGGTAGAACTTCCGCGCCTGGTGCGGTCCTTGCTCTCTGTGCTGTTCCAGTTCACGGACGAGGTTCTTCTCCCAGGCTGCTTTCTTTCGCCGGTGAACTGTTTTTTCATATCTTCTGAGCTCTTTATATTCCTCTTCGCGTGCCCGCGTTCTATGAGATTGTTGCATTGCTCGGTACGCAACATTCTTACGTTCAGTCGCTAGCTTACATTCGTCATCGAACCAGTCGTTCCGATCTCTACGACTACTGCCTAAGATGGAGTCAGCAGTTTTAAGGCGTGTCCATTTCTCTTCTACGCCCGACATCTCAGCCCCAGGACTTACTCTCCCTGCATTTAGGGCGAGTCCTATCGCTCGACCGTAGTTGTTTCTGGTCTCTTTATTGCGAATGGCAGCCGTGTTGACTCGAATCTAATTCGCGGATGCAATCCGCGCTCGGAGCACCATACCAACAAGATAGTGGTCCGAGTCGACGTTGGCACCTCGGTACGTTCGTACCGTCATCAGGGTTGTGGCGGCGGTCTATCAACACGTGGTCTATCTGGTTGCGAGTGGCTCCATCGGGAGATACCCAGGTGGCTTTGTGGATATTTTTACGCGCAAACCTTGTACTCGCAACGACCAAATTATTGCTTGCTGCCATCTCTATGACTCGTTGTCCATTGTCATTAGTGTTCTCGTGTAAGCTATGGATGCCAATGTATTGCCTGAATACTGGCTCCCTACCTATTTTAGCATTCATATCCCCCAGAATGATTTTTACATCATACTGAGGGCAGGCATGGAGTTCCCGTTCGACTGATTCAAAGAATTCTTCTTTTTCATCATATGGGGAATCCTCTGTAGGTGCGTGAAGGTTTATGAGGCTTATGTTTTTAAATTTGTCCCGCACGCACGGGTGCATAGCCGTTCATTTACTGCATTAAAGCTGATAACGATGGGTTTCATTCTTTTGCTGACTAGAAACCCTACCCCGAGCACATGATGTCTTGAATGACAGCAAAAAAAAAATTATTTTAGTTTTAAAGTCACAAAAAATAAAAACGAAAAAACCGAAATTCTTCATCAAAGCCTGAATTTGTATTTGCCCCAAAGGACTAACTACGAAAAACCACAAAGAATTGTATCTTTTGAAAAGAGATTTTCTCTTTTTTGTGAAACTTCATTTGAAACCAACTCTTCCCCGCAAGCTTGGTGCAATTTTTGACGACAAGAAACACAAACAAAAGAACTTGGCCAAGCTACGAGGAACCGCAGAGAATACTCAAGAGCTCCATTTGAGTCTAGCTTTTTCGATCATCGTTGCAATGGAGCTGATCGGCTCGATAGTTTTGCGTGACTTTTTCGTTTGTAAGGCCTGGTACTACAAACGAATCCGGTACAATTCACTGTCGAGTTGTTGGCCTTCAAGAAAAAAGTCAGATAGTTCCTGCAAGACCGAATTTTTCAATGGAGGTTCCAAGAACTTTGAAGGCTAATGTATGTTATTTTTTTTTGTAATATTTTCTTGATCAAGGTTTTTTGTAGTTTTCCTTGACCATGATCCGGGGACTACCCCGATCATTCAGCTTTTCCTGCATTGGAGGAAAATTACTAGCGGCCACCATGTGGAGGTTTGATCGCACTTCCACCAGTCAGAGATAGTTACGGCCACATGCAATTCTAGAGCATTCTGTGTTATTTCCCCTATTTCTGCTGATGGCTGACCGCCTAGATAAGATTTTATCCAATCCAAAATTGGGGGTCGAAATCCAATAGCTTTTAGTTTTAAATTTAAAAGGTTATGATTTACGGAATCAAAAGCTTTTTCAAGATCAATATAGACGCAATCCACTTGACTGTTTTCACGAAACGCCGAATAAATATAGTTCGAAAATATGACTAAATTCGATACAACTGACCGTTTCGGGAAAAATCCATGTTGTTACTGAATTATGTGCGATTTTACGATGGAAAATAATTTATCTTTAATAATTGCCTCACACAAATTAGGAATACTAAGCAATTTACAAATAGGTCTGTAATTTTCCACAACCGTTTTGGATCCATTCTTATGAATGGGTGAAATAGAGCTTGTTTTCCAACAGGAAAGAAACAGACCCGTCCTCAGTGACTCATTAAACATACAAGATAAAGCATAAACTAAATTTTGGCAGCAGTACTTCAGAAAAGAGTTGCAAATAAATTGACCATCAGTTTTAAAGCTTGGCTCCAATTTGTTTATACAATCAGCAATATCTTTCTGAGAGATGTCGATAATATTTATCACAAAATGGTTGTATAAAATTATATCTTACATCACCATCATAAACGATATCATGATTGAAATCACAAATAGTTTCCATTGAATCCGAAGAAGACCCAGCATGTCATGACCGATAGTATAGACATGGTTTTTTTCTTACAATTCAAGAATTTCCAAAAAGCTTTTGGGTTTGATTTAAGGTTCGACTCAACACGGAAAACATATTGACCATTGAGAAATTTGCTTAAAAAATTATATTCCCGACACAATCTTAAGAAAATTTCGTATTTAACTCGGAAGGGATTAATTTTAATTTCTTATGAATTTTATTTCTGCAGTTTTTTAACTTTGATAACGACCTATTTTGCCATGGCAGACTGGAACCAGTTTTACAACGCACCATAGCAACAAATAACAAAAAAGAATCGTACAATATTTCAATAAAGCTTTTGTAAGCTTCTTCTAGTGATAGAGACTCAAGAAATGACCAATCAATAGCGGACAAATGGGATTCACATGACTCAAAATTGACTTTTGAGAAATTGAATTTAACACTATTGTTGAATGGTTCGTTTGTTTTAAAATGTAGACTGTTAATATCTATATGTAAAGCAAGTGATGCCTATCAGGTATACAAAAAGGAGAAAGAACTTTAGAAATTTTATAATCTAAGGAGTTATTTAAAAAAACTAAATCCAAGAAAACATTACATGAGTTTGAAATATGATTGATTTGTTTCAGCGGTAGACCCATTAGCCCATCAACAAAAATTATTTCATCGACAGAAGTGATGTTGAATGGTAACAAAAGCTTGTCTTCGTCAATCCAGCGCCAAGAGATTTTAGGTAAATTAAAATCACCCAATACACATAAATGTTGATGTTCGGATAATCCGGAAGAGAGACTGTCAATCGAACACGACAGCGAGGAGGTATGTAGCAGACGCAGATGATGAGAGCATTGGTGAAGGCTGAATTCTGCAAAGTTGTCGTAAGGGAATCGTCATTTCTTTCAGCAGCGACAGTCCCACAAAACATATCATTCATGTATGAATTTACTGACACGGCGATCAAAGAAGATAGAAGGGATTTCTTTATGCCAATTACGATACCGCCGCCTCTTTGTAATCCAGTTCCAATAGGGCAACGGTCTTTCCGATATACCACATAATTATCATTAATAAATTCGGAGTCAGCAATATCAGCATATAACCATGTCTCTACTAACACAATTACATCATATTCCCAGTCTGCAGTAGCCAAGTAGAATTCTCTTAATTTAGATCTAATACCTCCTACGTTTTGAAAATATAACTTAAGAAAGGCTGTTGCAGAGAACAATGAAGACGTTATTATTGTATTTTGGCGGTTGGGAGAGGTTTGAGTTCGGCATCGTTTTTTGAGACATTAAATTTAAATTGACGCACACGAACACCAGCAGGCCAAGATCCAGAATCATATGCAATCTCTACACGATCAGCAGGTATACCAAGCTTAAAATTAATCCATTTGAGAGAACTTTCTGCAACTCCAGATTTGATAAGTTTTTTGCAAATAAGAGTCGAATCAGGAATATTGCATTTAGCAGAAATGTATGAAACAATTGCTTCACATGTTGTAGAAGGGAGGAATCCGATATACCACATAATTATCATTAATAAATTCGGAGTCAGCAATATCAGCATATAACCATGTCTCTACTAACACAATTACATCATATTCGCAGTCTGCAGTAGCCAAGTATAATTCTCTTAATTTAGATCTAATACCTCCTACGTTTTGAAAATATAACTTAAGAAAGGCTGTTGCAGAGAACAATGAAGACGTAATTATTGTATTTTGGCGGTTGGGAGAGGTTTGAGTTCGGCATCGTTTTTTGAGACATTAAATTTAAATTGACGCACACGAACACCAGCAGGCCAAGATCCAGAATCATATGCAATCTCTGCACGATCAGCAGGTATACCAAGCTTAAAATTAATCCATTTGAGAGAACTTTCTGCAACTCCAGATTTGATAAGTTTTTTGCAAATAAGAGTCGAATCAGGAATATTGCATTAAGCAGAAATGTATGAAACAATTGCTTCACATGTTGTAGAAGGGAGGAATCCAGATAGGTGGAACCACTTGTGTCTTTTTAATAAAATTAAATTTTCTGGTAAACATTCTGTACAGCTTCCTACGATAACTCGAGAGCCGCTCTTTTTTTTGGGACTTTTGACTTTGAATATTTTTGCTCTTATCATCCGAGTTTTTATCAACACTCGGTAAAAATCCATCATTAACGGACCCAGCGATGATGGTAGGAGTGACAGGAAGAGAAGAATAACTACTTATAGACGCAGCAGAAATAGCAGCAACAGAACAAACATCAACAGAAAAATTAGTTGTTGAGTTAGCTATATTGGCAGAATTCGAATTGATTCCATCACTAATGGTTTGTACCGTAGTCTTCTTTTGCACTAATACATTCCTCCGAGCGGCAGCCGGCGACAAAACTCCAACAGTAGGTGACCGAACACTTTTATTACTCTTTCATATACCTACGGACAGAGTCATTGACCTTAAGTTTTAACTGCGCGCGAGTAACCCGAGCGACTGTGCCAGAATCTTTTTCTTTGCATCCATTATGACGTTATCTTGCACATTTTTTTTAATTAAACTTTGCACAGACGACTTGTTATTACAAAATTTTAAAACATTGTCTTTAATTTTCATTAAGTTCATGATGCTAGTTTCGATTTCATGAAGCAAGCCAGGCATTGAAAATTTTAAACACGAATCGCATTTCCATAAAAAATTTGCTTAAAAAATTATGTTCCCGACTCAATCTTAAGAAAATTTTTGTATTTAACTCTGAAGGGATTAATTTTAATTTCTTATGAATTTTATTTCTGCAGTTTTTTAACTTTGATAACGACCTATTTTGCCATGGCAGACTGGAACCAGTTTTACAACGCACCATAGGAACAAATAACAAAAAAGAATCGTACAATATTTCAATAAAGCTTTTATAAGCTTCTTCTAGTGATAGAGACTCAAGAAATGACCAATCAATAGCGGACAAATGGGATTCCAATGACTCAAAATTGGCTTTTGAGAAATTGAATTCAAAACTATTGTTGAATTGTTCGTTTGTTTTAAAATGTAGACTGTTAATATCTATATGTAAAGCACAGTGATGCCTATCAGGTATACAAAAAGGAGAAAGAACTTAGAAATTTTATAATCTAAGAAGTTATTTAAAAAAACTAAATCCAAGAAAACATTACTTGGGTTTGAAATATGATCGATTTGTTTCAGCGATAGACCCATTATCCCACCAACAAAAATTATTTCATCGACAGAAGTGATGTTGAATGGTAACAAAAGCTTGTCTTCGTCAATCCAGCTGTTTCTTTGTTTGTATAAAAGATGGACTGTATTTTGTTATTTTCTTTTATTAAAATAAAACACACAATTATTATTTTTCTTTGTTGCGTCTGATGCGCACCACACCCTTTTTATTATACGACTTACGACAGACTGGGCAAAGTCCAATTTTTTTTTCAGCCCTATAAAATGGGGAAAAAACAGAGAAGAAAGGAAAAGGTTAATAAAGTATTAACCTTAATTAGACAAGAAGTCTCCAATCATGGTGGTGAATTCCTCGCATCTCTCTACGAAAGGCTAGATGAAGTCAACCAGCTTTGCGAAGACGCCACTTCCTCTAAAGAGGAAAATATGAGCATAGGCTTATAAATATAAATTGAAGCGTCCGATTCCATTACCAGCGAAGAGGAAAATGCAGAAAAAGACAATCGCAAAGAGCGGTCTTCTCCTGTAACCGTGCCAGTAAAGGCAAAAAGGAGGAGATTGTCTCAATCCAGACCATCATCACCACCAACATCATCTTCTCCTGCAGTAGTTACTGTTGAAGGAAGCAATCCGCCGAATGTAACCGCTGTAGAGAAAACAGCCAAGGCAAAAGAGGCACAAAATGTTACTAAAAAGACACCACCACCTGTCGTTTCAGCAACCAAAAAACACCAGTCTACGGGACCAACAACAAAAACTTGTGCCATGCCGCCAATAGTCTGCTTTAGACTAAACGTCGCTGAACTCTCAAAGTTCACGAGGAGTGCCAATATATGTTGCAGAATTCGCAACATCAATAGCAGCAAATCGGTCGTTACGGCCATAAACAAAGACGGCCACCAGCGAATTCGGTATTTCCTACAGTCAGGAAAGACACCTATACCGCTAAGGAGGACAGGAAAGAATTGTTGGTCCTTAAAGGTATTCACCACACCTTTGACACTGAGGATGTCAAGGAAGCGTTGACAGCAGAGGGGGTCCCTGTAGTGGAGGTCAAACCCTTCAAATCGCAGAGGAACAACAGGAAATTTAACCATTTCATTGTCGAACTTGAGAAGAACTGCGATAAGGCAGCAGTTTGCTCAAAAACCCTCTTAATGAACCAGCTGGTGCATTGGGAAAAGCTAAAACCAGCCGGCATTACCCAATGCAAAAATTGCCAAAAGTTTGGACATGTCGCAAGCAATTGCGGCATGAAATACAGATGCGTTAAGTGCAAGGACGAACACTTACCTGGCCAATGTCCGAGAAATGTAGACAACAAGAAAGACGACAACGTCTTCTGCACAAATTGCCAAAAACTATCGAGGATGCAAACTATCGAGGATGTCCTAAATATAAAGAAAAAATGGCGGAAAAAGTAAAAACCGCCCAAAAGAAGATGGATCAGCATAAGTTTGCCCAGAAATCTGCTGCAAAAGCAATAGTGAAAGGAGTTAGCTTTGCTAGTATAGCTGCTATGGGGACTGCTAGCAAGCCAGCAACAATAAACAAACCACCACCAACCAAGCAAAAAACCAGTAAGTAAGCAAGCTCCAAATCCGGCACCATCTACTGGAAAATCTAACATCTTCGACGATATGGAAAGGCTATTTGGAGCAGACCTTTTCACATTTCTGCAGAAAGCAAGAGAAGTCGTGCCTGCTAATTATAGCAGTCTTGATGACAGGTCCAAAACAACCGTTTTGGGTCGACTTATTTGTGAATTATGTTCACAATAAGCAGGATAAGTATATTTTCATATAACGTGAACTCTATTTATTCGTTAGCTAGGCGTATAACACTAAAATTATTTATAAAAACTAATAAACCTGACATTCCTCTTTTACAGGAAACAAATCTCACAGGGAGAAACCCATTCAGTCCTGACGGATACAACATTCACAGGGTCGACAAAAGCAGTGGTTGCTCTGGGACGGCGGTCCTTATCAGGGACACTATGGCAGGCGAAAAGGTGCAAATCAGTGGTTTGCGTAGCATGGAAGCAACAGCTGTCAGCATCAAAGTCAACGAGGTAATATCAATGTACAATCACTGTAATGCAACGAGGGAAAACATTCAACGGGATCTGCAAACTGTCTGCGGCATCTCCTTTAGGCATACATATTGTGTGGTTGGAGGTGATTTTAACGCCAGGCACACCCGATGGCAAGAAGAGCAGGTTGAAAGTCTTGTGGCAGACACAACTTCTCCAAGAAATTTTGAAGTGCAGTTCAGTGAAGACAATCCCGCTAGCGCACCCGTTGACGTGGATATGTTCACAGGGACAGCAGTTGTCAGTGATTTAATTATGAGTGGAAACTCTAAAAAATCATCGGGCACTGACGGAATTTCCAATTTTTTACTTAAAAAGCCTAAGCAATGGTTATTTTCCAGACATCTGGAAAGTGGCCAATGTAGTACCAGTTCCCAAGAAAACTAACCGTTCTAGCGTAAATGGCTACCGCCCCATAGCTTTACTGTGTTGTACCAGTAAAATATTGGAATCCTTGATCCGTAAAAAGATCAATGAGTATTGTTCGGAAAGAAATCTAATTCCTGCCTTTCAGCTCGGCTTCGAGAAAAGCACTCTAAAAATGAAGCTTCACAGTGACGTCACTAAAGGACTAAACGTCAAAAGCAGTACAGTAGCCTGTTTACTAGACATCGAAAAAGCTTTCGATAGTGTCTGGATCAACGGGCTACTGTACAAACTTATTAGATTTGGTTTCTCCAATTATATTGTGAAAATAAATAAAAATTTTCTTTTTAACAGGGTCTTTTTTGTACAGGTGTATGGCAGCCCATCGACAAGGAAAAGGATTAATGCCGGAGTTCCCCAAGGCTCCAGACTTAGACCAGTCATATTTAGCATCTTCACGGCGGATCAACCCACCAATGCAGCCGGAACAAGGACCATGCTTTTCGCGGATGACTCCATAACCTATGCCGTTTCACGCTCTCCTGAGATATCTGCCCGAAGAGTGGAGGAACACCTCCGATACCTTTGGGAGTACTACCTGAAGTGGGGACTGAAGATTAACGCCAACAAAACGGAACTCGTCTGCTTCAGAGTACCAGCAACCGAAACAAGGATAAGAAAAATCGCAAGCAGGTGCAGAGCCTTAAAAATCACCCTTCCAGATAACACGATAATAAACACCAAGTCAGAGACTAAGTACCTGGGAATCAACTTTACTGAGAGGCTCAAGTTTAACTCTCACATCGAAAAAACAATGAAAAAAGCGAACTACTTTATTTGGTGCACCCGCTACTAAGAAGACGAAACGGACTGTCCAACAACACCAGGCTGCTCATCTACAAGCAGCTCATCAGGCCAGTGATAACCTATGGCTATCCCATATGGTTCACCGTCTCACCAACAACGATGAAGAAGATCTCCCTTTTTGAAAGGAAGGTACTAAGGATCTGTACAGGGCTCTGGAGGGTGCCAAACAGCTATAAGTTTGTGTCGACTGCAAGACTTTACGAAGCAGCAGGTCTGCTGCCAATAATAGATCACTTGTTTCAAATGGCGAGGAAATTCGTCGACGGATTGGAAACTCATCCAAGTCCTGAGATGCAAGGACTGAGAAGCGAAGAAATCGAGCCAAGTCACCGGTACATACACATCAGAGGATTCACAGATGCTAGATTCGACGACATCCTTAATAATCAAGACGTCTCCTTCTACGAGAAGGCCATCAATCCACATTACAGAGGCTGAAGATCGCCCTGTTTATACCCTCTCATATTCTTTTCATTTTTATTTTATTTTAGAATTTATTGTTTAAAATTAAATTGCTTTAAATATAACAAGTAGTAGATTAAGGGCCCCTATTGTTGAGCCGACACTTATTAATAATAGTTATAAGTTTAGTTTTAAGTCAAAATTGTATATTTCTTAAATGTTAAATAAAATATCTTAATCTAAAAAAAAAAAAAAGAGCAAACACAATAAAAGTACTAGATTAAATTGTTCACTTGTTCGCAGTTAAAAATACTCATCATAAAGAAAACTCATCATACCGGCCACCTTGAACAATTAGGTTCAAAATTTGGGTATTTAACAAAATAAATTTTAGTTTCTAAAAATAATAATTATACAGTTTAATTCAGACATTTAATTCTATAAGGCTTGAATAACAAGTTTGCAATGATTTTTCCAAAGGCAAGACACAAATCCTTGAGATAGCTCGTTTAAATTCACCTTTCTCTGTTTTAACCGTAACTACTCTAACAAAATTATTTGAACCCGGATGTGCCTGCACCACCCTACCCATAATCCATTTAATAGGCGGAACATTATCTTCCTTCAAAATGACCAAAGTTCCAACATCAATATTGGAAGTGCCATTAAACCATTTTTGTCGCCGCTGCAATTCCGTCAAGTACTCATTAGACCATCGATTCCAAAATTTCTGCATACAGTATTGCATTTTTTGATACCTTGACAGACGAGTAAAATTTAGATGAAATAAAGAGGGTTCGGGAATTGAGTTTATTGGACCTCCGATCAAAAAATTACCAGGTGTCAATGCTGTAAAGTCTGATGGATCCTCAGACATTGGAGTGATTGGCCTTGAATTAAGACAACTCTCGATTTGTACCACTAAAGTAGTTAGTTCTTCTACTGTGCAAACATGATCGCCGAGCACTCTTTTCAAATGGTGCTTCGCACTTTTGACAGCCCCCTTCTACAATCCGCCAAAATGCGGTGAACGAGGTGGGATGGTATGCCAGTTAATACCTTCTTGTCTACAATATTTTAACACTTCATGTTTGTGTAATTCATAATCCAATAAACGTACTTGCAATTCTCCACGCGCTCCAATAAAATTTGTAGCGTTATCGCTATACACGTTTGTACAACGTCCTCTACGTGACACAAACCGCCTAAATGCAGCAAGAAATGCAACAGTCCATAAATCATGAGCAACTTCAAAATGAGTTGCTTTAGTCGCAAAACATATAAATATAGCTATATAAGCTTTAGATTTTACATTTGACCGAATTTTATAAGTTACTTCAAACGGCCCACAATAATCTACACCAACATTCGTGAACGGTTTAGATATTGTAACCCGTTCCTTGGGTAGTTGACCCATGATTTGATCAACAGGTGTAGGCTTTGTCCTAAAACATCTGATACATTCAAAAACTATTTTACGGCCTAACACCTTTCCGCCTGGTACCCAAAATCGTTGTCTTATGAAGCTAAGCAGAGCTTGAGGTCCTGCGTGTAAGTTTCGATAGTGTTCATTTTTCACCAAAAGACGAGTAAAATGATTATTTGATGGTATAAGCATTTGATGCATTTAATCGTTAGACAAATCGGAGTTTGCCAACCGGCCGCCAACGCGCAATATACCAAATGAGTCAATATAAGGCTTTAGTTTTTTCATTGAACTTTGTTTATCAAGAAATTTCCCAATTTTTAAATTTTTAATTTCATTTGAATAAATTTCACCTTGAATGCATTTTATAATTCCCTTTAACGCGTGGTCAACTTCCTTAGCAGTTATTTCACCGTATTTTAATTCACAGCTGTTTTTAACAATTCGACAATTATTAGCGAATCGCAAACAAAGCGCGGATATGCGCAATAATTTATTAAAATCAGAAAATCTTTCAATTATTTCGTACGGATTTTCCCTTTCAACCTCTAATAAATTTTCAGATTTACTAACTTCAGGATCTTTTAAATTACCATTGGACAATTTATGAGGTGGTTGAGGCCAATCCAAGTCAGGATTTGTTAAGAACTCAGGTCCACTCCACCATAAGGATGAAGAATCCAATTGTGTTGGCATCAAACCGCGTGAAACTAAGTCAGCAGGGTTTAAATTTGACGGAATATATGCCCACATTTTTGGTGGAGTGATATCCTGGATTTTCGATATTCTGTTTGCAACGAAAGTTGCATATCTTGACGGTGATGAATTTATTCTGTATAAAATTACTAAAGAATCAGACCACAATATGATATTGTGAAACTCAATTTCCATACTTTCCTTCACCTCCAAGCGAGGAACAGTTTGTCTTTTTAATGGCGATAACTTGGACTTTGCACATAGTAATTGACAATTATAATTATCATTATGATCAATTGTCCTAATATAGAAGCAGCAACCATAACCACTTTCGGAAGCATCTCCGAAACCATGCAATTCAATATTTTTCACTCTTTCATCTGGTGATATGCATCTCGGAATTTGAATTGTATTTAAAATATTTAGCTGACTTATAAACGAGAGCCATTCTGGATGCAAAAGCTCAGGAATTTTTTCATCCCATTGACAATCAGCAGCCCAAAGTTTTTGCATTAATAATTTGGCTGTAAAGACTACAGGAGCAAATAGACCCATTGGGTCGAAAAGTTGCGCTATTTGCGATAGGACTGATCTTTTTGTGAAACTGTTGTCAGAAGAAATTTTTCCTAATGACATCTGAATATTATCAGTATGTGAATTCCAAAGAATACCTAATGTTCTGATAATGTTTAAATTTTTGTCTTTGATATCTGAAATTATTTCGGAACTATTTGATGACCATTTACAAAGATTAAAGCCACCTTTAGCTAATAATGTGGTCATTTGTTCTTGGATTATTTTTGCTTCCTCCACATTATTTGAACCTGACAAAAAATCATCTACGTAAAAATCTCTGATCAATAATTTTGAGGCTAATGGAAACTTCGAACATTCTTCGATTGCTAATTCTTTCAAAGTTCTTATTGCCAAAAATAAATAAAAAAATAATAACGCAGTGCCATACGTCACTGTATTTAACCGATATATTGAAATAGGATCTTCAAAAGAATTGCGCCAAATTATTTGTTAAAGATTCTGATCAGACTTATGGACATTTATCTGTCGGTACGTTTTTGCAATGTCCGCAGTCTATACGATACTTTCTGAATCGAATAATAATTGAAAAGAGATCCTGTTGGATCGTCGGTCCAGTCATAAGAGTATCGTTTAACGATAGCCCGGACGTGGTTTTAGCTGATGCATTAAACACAACCCGCACTTTCGTGGTGAGGCTACTATCCTTGAAAACCGCATGATGTGGCATAAAATAAGAACCATCTGTTTTTGAATGAGAACACTGAGATGAATCAACAAGGTAAATGTGGTTTAATTTTATATATTCATCCATGAACTAAATATATAGTTGTTTCAGATCAGGATTTTTAATGAATTTATTCTCCAAATAATAAAATTGTTTTAAAGCTGTGAGTTGTGAATCACCAAGTTGATTTAAATTAGATTTTATAGGCAAAGCCACACTATATCTTCCTGATTGGTCACGTTTAACGTTGTTCACATAATGTTCTTCACATGCTTTGTCTTCTAACGAAAAGTTATTGGGTAAATGTACATCCTCAATTTGCCAGAATTTTTGAATCTGTTTACTCAGAGTATCGTCATGGCAGCACATTAATGAAACTATATTTTCAGAAGCTATCTGATTTACCTTACCGCTAACTACATAACCGAATACAGTTTTGTGAAATGCTGGTAGTTCTTGAACAACAGTCATTATAATCACACATAATATCAAAGTAAATCTCTGCACTTAACAACATATCGATGGTTTTAGGTACATGAAATTGAGGATCACCCAACACAATTGAACTTGGTAAATTGTTTACATTGAATTTCACAGGATATAAAGGTAAAGTACCAGTTATCTTAGGTAACACCAAAAAATTTAAATTCATTTTAAAATTTGAGACTCGAGATTCAATCGATAAATTTGCTTGATGACTGATTTGAGTGACCTTTTGCTTTATACCGGTTATAGGCAGATGTATCGGTTTTTTGTGAGCCAAGATTTTTTGTCATACATTTTCGGTTACAAAATTGGATTGAGAACCCGAGTCAAGTAAGACACGGCAATGCATTCGCATACCGGAAGAACTTTCAACCCAAATTACCGCAGTTGACAACAATATCTGAGTTGGCGACGAATAAAAACACCTATTCTCTATGACGCTGCTAATATTAGAGACAGAACTACCTGATTGCATGGCTGCCGACGTTGCATTAGCACCAGATGAACCGAAAACAGAATTTCTTTGACCTGATGATGGTCCGTTAGAATGGTTACTGTTGAATTTATCCTGTTCGTTAAAATTTGTGGTGGGACTCGAGGGAGTTGTATCATTTTTATCGAATTGGGATTTGGTAAAACTCCTATTAGAATATTCGTTGACATTATTAGTCGGATGGAAACTATTCTTGTTAGTGTAGTGAAGTAAAGTATGATGCATTCGATTACATGTTCTACAACCCTTTGATCTACATTTACTGATATGATGTTTGTAAAAACAGTTACGGCAAATATTTTCCTTTATGACCCAATCATTTCGTTGAGACCAGGATAAATCCTCAAATTTTTTACATTTAAAAATTGAATGATTTGATTTACAAAAGGGACAAGATATTTTAGAGTAAGTGACCATATGATTAAAACTGATTTTACCCGTATTATATTTCTTTGTATTTTTATTTTCTGAGTCAAATGTTGAATTTTCAAAGTAGTTTCGTGAGTAACCATTTAGGAGTATCAACGTAGTAAGTATGCGGCAGAATAATTCATTCAACAGGCATACTACTAGACGTTGATATTAAGATATATTCTTGGGTTACTCCAGTGAGTCAATAGCGCCATAGGAGAGCTATGAGCTAGAAATCTCTAGTTGCCGAGTTCATACCCCGGCATTGACTCGGATTTTTTTAATTTATATACCGCCTGTAGTAAAACAACCACTCTTTATAATAAAGGAAAAGGCTTGAATTTGTTATTAACAATGGAGAAAAGGGTGTATTCACATAAAATATCATTATTAGTTAAACAATAAATAATCAGTCAATGATTAGTAGAAATTTCCTTTTGGTTTTGAATACCCTTATAATTCTCAACAAGCCTTTACTTTTAATTAGAGACATAGGGACCGAAAGTTCAGTATAATCAGAGAAATACACTCCCAATACCAAACTCGATGTACTTCTTTCTGGGTTCTACACGAACAAGGGAAAGAAACTCCACACACTGAAAGCGGTAAGAGTCTCTCAACGTTCTGCACGAACGACTTTTGAAGGGAACAGTAACCTACTGAACCCTATATATATAAGTAGCTCCTGTAATATTTTAGTAAGTGGTAAGTGGATTTAATCGCCTTCTCTTACCAACACATTGCACCCTGGCTGGAAATCGACAAGCAATACCCGCAGTGCGAAATAAGTGGATTTAATCGCCTTTTCGTCACTGATGGTATGTTAAGCCGAAACTCCTCGTGGGCTTGTAAGGAATAAGTGGACTTAATCGCATTTCCTTACTAGCGCCGCATTCTACTGACCGGCATTGCACTTAATAGGAATTTAGTGGATTCAATTGCCTCTTCCACATTAAAGCCCATTATGGTCAATATAGCATCGCATATAGTGGGGAATAAGTGACTTCAGTCTGTATATATATATATAAGTAGTTATTATTAGCTTAAGCATACAAAAGCTGTCACTTAGTATTAATCTCAAGAAGAGAAGGAAAAAAATGAGAAAATAATAAAAACAAGAACAAAATACAAACAAAACCAAATTATTATTTATAAGGAAAAATAAAAACAATTTGTAACACTGACGTAGAGGAGAAGAACCCTGGGTAACCGGCGAGCGTCACCCGAGTAGAAACGTTACAGTATTAAACACAACCCGCCTTTTCGTGGTTAGGCTACTATCCTTGAAAATCGCATGATGTGACACAAAATAAAAACCATCTGTTTTTGAATGAGAACACTGAGATGAATCAACAAGGTGCATGTGGTTTAATTTTATATATTCATTCATGAACTGAATATATTGTTGCTTCAGATCAGGATTTTTTATGAATTTATTCTCCAAATAATGAAATTGTTTTAAAGCAGTGTGTTGTGAATCACCAAGTTGATTTAAATTAGATTTTATAGACAAAGCCACACTATATCTTCCTGACTGGTCACGTTTAACGTTGTTCACATAATGTTCTTCACATGCTTTGTCTCCTAAAATTATTGGGCAAATGTACATCCTCAATTTGCCAGAATTTTTGAATTTGTTTACTCAGAGTATCATCATGGCAGCACATTAATGAAACTATATTTTCAGAAGCTATCTGATTTACCTTACCGCTAACTACATAACCGAATACAGTTTTGTGAAATAATGGTAGTTCTTAAACAACAGTCAATTTTTCACCACACATAATATCAAAATTAATCTCTGCACATAACAACATATTGATAGTTTGAGGTCATGAAATTGAAGATCACCCAACACAATTGAACTTGGTAAATTGTTTACATTGAATTTCACAGGATATAAGGGTGAAGTACCAGTTATTTTGGGTAACACCAAAAAATTTAAATCCATTTTAAAATTTGAAACTCGAGATTCAATCGATAAATTAGCTTGATGACTGATTTGAGTGATCTTTTGGTTTATACCGGTTATAGGCACATGTATCGATTTTTTGGCATATCTCAGTGACCATATGATTGAAACTGATTTTACCCGTATTATATTTCTTTGTATTTTTATTTGCTGTGTCAAAGGTTGACTGAGTGTTCGAAGACGTAGACATCGCTTCTAGAACACGAGCACGTGTGGATAAGATATCCATTACCTCTTTAATTGTAGGGATCCGATCTAATGGCCTTTTTGTTTCGAATAATTGACGAGATTGAGCATCGACAAGTTGAGTCACATGACAAACCAAATAAAGATCCCATTCAGCTACAGGAATCTTGAGAGCTTTAAGCGAATTAAAATGTTTCCAAAACATATCAATTAAAGATTGCAATAACTTTGTATTATTTTCTTGCGTAACGGGTTTTAAAAAATAAATTTGTTTCATGTGTAACATTTTAGTTCTGGATTCATTTTTATAAAATTCAAAAATGGTTGTCCAAACCTGATTATAATTAGCTTCGGACGGTGATAGACCTTCTATAAAATGAAACGCCTTCCCTTTTAACAAATATTGATGTAAATAGGTGAACTTAACAACTGAAGTTAACTTTGTATTGTCATGTATTATTTCTCGATATACTTCCCGAAAATTGCACCACGATAAGAATTCCTCATCAAATTCGGGTAATATGTTTTCAGGTAAAGGAATTGGCACACTGGTTTGCATTTTTAGATAATCAACGTTCGTATTGTTGGATGACACAGACACAGCCGAGTTCGATTCGACCGCTTGACATTTTTCGATTAATGAAATTAGCCTTGATTCAACATAACCGTAGTCATCATCAAAACTAATTCGAGCATTAGGATCACTCTCGTTTTCACTTTCAAACGTCTCCAAAGATGTTTGAGCTTCATCAAATTTATCATAAAGTGATTGGAGTCTATTCAACATTGACTGTGCCTCAGCCTTGGACACATCATTGTCTTTTTGACATAAAATATTTTTAAAGTGGGTTACCCGACTCTTAATTCCACCCAAAGATATTTTATAAAAATTTTTATCTTTTCCGTCAGGCATTTTAATTTAAATAAAATATAATATATATAATAGATATATAATATATATAAATATAATATAATATAAAATTTTAATCAATTCTAGTATAATCAATACCTAATATAAACTGCGATCCAAAGAAGTTGATTGATGAAACGAATCCAAAATTTGTTATGCGGCAACACGCGTTATTGTTTAGTTGTATGAGATCCAGAATGTCAAACGTGGAATAACTTGTAAGATTTTGATTTCTTTATATGGCAGACGTACATAAAAGAACATATACAAAATAAAGTTCTTCGAGCATAATGATGCGTTGGAAAAGGTACAGGAGCCCATTGATTAGGCATGCAACGTTTAATCAAGTGTTGCCAATGAATGTAACCGATATATTGAAATAGGATCTTCAAAAGAATTGCGCCAAATTATTTGTTGAAGATTCTGATCAGACTTATGGACATTTATCTGTCGGTACATTTTTGCAATGTCCGCAGTCAATGCTATACGATACTTTCTGAATCGAATAATAATTGAAAAGAGATCCCGTTGGATCTTCGGTCCAGTCATAAGAGTATCGTTTAACGATAGCCCGGACGTGGTTTTAGCTGATGCATTAAACACAACCCGCCTTTTCGTGGTTAGGCTACTATCCTTGAAAATCGCATGATGTGGCACAAAATAAAAACCATCTGTTTTTGAATGAGATGAATCAACAAGGTGCATGTGGTTTAATTTTATATATTCATTCATGTACTGAATATATTGTTGCTTCAGATCAGGATTTTTTATGAATTTATTCTCCAAATAATGAAATTGTTTTAAAGCAGTGTGTTGTGAATCACCAAGTTGATTTAAATTAGATTTTATAGACAAAGCCACACTATATCTTCCTGACTGGTCACGTTTAACGTTGTTCACATAATGTTCTTCACATGCTTTGTCTTCTAAAATTATTGAGCAAATGTACATCCTCAATTTGCCAGAATTTTTGAATTTGTTTACTCAGAGTATCATCATGGCAGCACATTAATGAAACTATATTTTCAGAAGCTATCTGATTTACCTTACCGCTAACTACATAACCGAATACAGTTTTGTGAAATAATGGTAGTTCTTGAACAACAGTCAATTTTTCACCACACATAATATCAAAATTAATCTCTGCACATAACAACATATTGATAGTTTGAGGTCATGAAATTGAAGATCACCCAACACAATTGAACTTGGTAAATTGTTTACATTGAATTTCACAGGATATAAGGGTGAAGTACCAGTTATTTTGGGTAACACCAAAAAATTTAAATCCATTTTAAAATTTGAAACTCGAGATTCAATCGATAAATTAGCTTGATGACTGATTTGAGTGATCTTTTGGTTTATACCGGTTATAGGCACATGTATCGATTTTTTGGCATATCTCAGTGACCATATGATTGAAACTGATTTTACCCGTATTATATTTCTTTGTATTTTTATTTGCTGTGTCAAAGGTTCACTGAGTGTTCGAAGACGTAGACATCGCTTCTAGAACACGAGCACGTGTGGATAAGATATCCATTACCTCTTTAATTGTAGGGATCCGATCTAATGGCCTTTTTGTTTCGAATAATTGACGAGAATGAGCATCGACAAGTTGAGTCACATGACAAACCAAATAAAGATCCCATTCAGCTACAGGAATCTTGAGAGCTTTAAGCGAATTAAAATGTTTCCAAAACATATCAATTAAAGATTGCAATGCCTTTGTATTATTTTTTTGCGTAACGGGTTTTAAAAAATAAATTTGTTTCATGTGTAACATTTTAGTTCTGGATTCATTTTCATAAAATTCAAAAATGGTTGTCCAAACCAGATTATAATTAGCTTCGGACGGTGATAGACCTTCTATAAAATGAAACGCCTTCCCTTTTAACAAACATGGATGTAAATAGGTGAACTTAACAACTGAAGTTAACTTTGTATTGTCATGTATTATTTCTCGATATACTTCCCGAAAATTGCACCACGATAAGAATTCCTCATCAAATTCGGGTAATATGTTTTCAGGTAAAGGAATTGGCGCACTGGTTTGCATTTTTAGATTATCAACGTTCGTATTGTTGGATGGCACAGACACAGCCGAGTTCGATTCGACCGCTTGACATTTTTCGATTAATGAAATTAGCCTTGATTCAACATAACCGTAGTCATCATCAAAACTAATTCGAGCATTAGGATCACTCTCGTTTTCACTTTCAAACGTCTCCAAAGATGTTTGAGCTTCATCAAATTTATCATAAAGTGATTGGAGTCTATTCAACATTGACTGTGCCTCAGCCTTGGACACATCATTGTCTTTTTGACATAAAATATTTTTAAAGTGGGTTACCCGACTCTTAATTCCACCCAAAGATATTTTATAAATTTTTTTATCTTTTCCGTCAGGCATTTTAAATTAAATAAAATATAATATATATAATAGATATATAATATATATAAATATAATATAATATAAAATTTTAATCAATTCTAGTATAATCAATACCTAATATAAACTGCGATCCAAAGAAGTTGATTGATGAAACGAATCCAAAATTTGTTATGCGGCAACACGCGTTATTGTTTAGTTGTATGAGATCCAAAATGTCAAACGTGGAATAACTTGTAAGATTTTGATTTCTTTATATGGCAGACGTACATAAAAGAACATATACAAAATAAAGTTCTTCGAGCATAATGATGCGTTGGAAAAGGTACAGGAGCCCATTGATTAGGCATGCAACGTTTAATCAAGTGTTGCCAATGATATCACTATCAGGTTTTCTTTCCAACAATAATTGTATTTTAAAAATGATTTGAATACATATACTCAGCAAATTCTTCAATGATAGCTATGTATCACAAGTACACATGTACTGTACTGCTTGATAACGAAGACGCAGTAAATTATTTATACACGAAACGGTACATCAGATACGGTAAATCAATGGTCGTACACCAAATAAAATGTTTATTTTAATAAATACTTTTACTTGCATCCGGCTCGTTCAGGACCAAAAGTTTCTTCGTTTGTAAAAAAGATGGACTGTATTTTGTTATTTACTTTTATTAAAATAAAACGCACAATTATTATTTTTCTTTGTTGCGTCTGATGCGCACCACACCCTTTTTATTATATGACTTACGACAGACTGGGCAAAGTCCAATCAATGTGGATGTCAACATTGACAATGACAATGACAGTCGCATTTGCTAAAGAGCAAACACAATAAAAGTACTAGACGAGCATAATGATGCGTTGGAAAAGGTACAGGAGCCCATTGATTAGGCATGCAACGTTTAATCAAGTGTTGCCAATGATATCACTATAAGGTTTTCTTTCCAACAATAATTGTATTTTAAAAATGATTTGAATACATATACTCAGCAAATTCTTCAATGATAGCTATGTATCACAAGTACATATGTACTGTACTGCTTGATAACGAAGACGCAGTAAATTATTTATACACGAAACGGTACATCAGATACGGTAAATCAATGGTCGCACACCAAATAAAATGTTTATTTTAATAAATACTTTTACTTGCATCCGGCTCGTTCAGGACCAAATGTTTCTTCGTTTGTAAAAAAGATGGACTGTATTTTGTTATTTCCTTTTATTAAAATAAAACACACAATTATTATTTTCTTTGTTGCGTCTGATGCGCACCACACCCTTTTTATTATATGACTTACGACAGACTGTGCAAAGTCCAATCAATGTGGATGTCAACATTGACAATGACAATGACAGTCGCATTTGCTAAAGAGCAAACACAATAAAAGTACTAGATTAATTGTTCACTTGTTCGCAATTAAGAAAACTCATCATAAAGAAAACTCATCACCAGCGCCAAGAGATTTTAGGTAAATTAAAATCACCCAATACACATAAATGTTGATGTTCGGATAGTCCGGAAGAGACAGTCTCTCTTCGAACACATTCTTCGTAATCCACTGTAAGACAGCGAGGAGGTATGTAGCAGGCGTAGATGATGAGAGAATTGGTGAAGGCTGAATTCTGCAAAGTTGTCGTAAGGGCATCGTCATTTCTTTCAGCAGCGACAGTCACACAAAGCATATCATTCATGTATGAATTAACTGACACGGCAATCAAAGAAGATAGAAGGGATTTCTTTATGCCAATTACGATACCGCCGCCTCTTTGTAATACAGTTCCAATAGGGCAACGGTCTTTCCGATATACCACATAATTATCATTAATAAATTCGGAGTCAGCAATATCAGCATATAACCATGTCTCTACTAACACAATTACATCATATTCGCAGTCTGCAGTAGCCAAGTATAATTCTCTTAATTTAGATGTAATACCTCCTACGTTTTGAAAATATAACTTAAGAGAGGCTGTTGCAGAGAACAATGAAGACGTTATTATTGTATTTTGGCGGTTGGTAGAGGTTTGAGTTCGGCATCGTTTTTTGAGACATTAAATTTAAATTGACGCACACGAACACCAGCAGGCCAAGATCCAGAATCATATGCAATTTCTGCACGATCAGCAGGTATACCAAGCTTAAAATTAATCCATTTGAGAGAACTTTCTGCAACTCCAAATTTGATAAGTTTTTTGCAAATAAGAGTCGAATCAGGAATATTGCATTTAGCAGAAATGTATGAAACAATTGCTTCACATGTTGTAGAAGGGAGGAATCCGATATCATAATTATCATTAACAAATTCGGAGTCAGCAATATCAGCATATAACCATGTCTCTACTAACACAATTACATCATATTCGCAGTCTGCAGTAGCCAAGTATAATTCTCTTAATTTAGATCTAATACCTCCTACGTTTTGAAAATATAACTTAAGAAAGGCTGTTGCAGAGAACAATGAAGACGTAATTATTGTATTTTGGCGGTTGGGAGAGGTTTGAGTTCGGCATCGTTTTTTGAGACATTAAATTTAAATTGACGCACACGAACACCAGCAGGCCAAGATCCAGAATCATATGCAATCTCTGCACGATCAGCAGGTATACCAAGCTTAAAATTAATCCATTTGAGAGAACTTTCTGCAACTCCAGATTTGATAAGTTTTTCGCAAATAAGAGTCGAATCAGGAATATTGCATTTAGCAGAAATGTATGAAACAATTGCTTCACATATTGTAGAAGGGAGGAATCCAGATAGGTGGAACCACTTGTGTCTTTTTAATAAAATTAAATTTTCTGGTAAACATTCTGTACAGCTTCCTACGATAACTCGAGAGCCGCTCTTTTTTTGAGACTTTTGCCTTTGAATATTTTTGCTCTTATCATCCGAGTTGTTATCAACACTCGGTAAAAATCCATCATTAACGGACCCAGCGATGATGGTAGGAGTGACAGGAAGAGAAGAATTACTACTTATAGACGCAGCAGAAATAGCAGCAACAGAACAAACATCAACAGAAGAATTAGTTGTTGAGTTAGCTATATTGGCAGAATTCGAATTGATTCCATCACTAGTGGTTTGAACCGTAGTCTTCTTTTGCACTAATAAAGGGTGTTTTTTTCGGATGTTTGTTTTTCCGATAGATGTCGTTTTATTTTATGACAGTTGTTTTGACAGCTCAAAGTGACATTTCTACTCAGTATTGTTTGGCAAATCATTATGAATAGGTTAACTCCAGAACAACGTTCAGTGATTGGTCGTTAAATCAATTGAACGAAGATCCATTTTTTTACCGTAAAATTCTCTTCAGTGATGAGGCGCATTTTTTGTTAAATGGATACGTCAACAAACAAAATTGTCGCATTTGGAGGAAAGATAATCCACACGCCGTTCAAGAATTACCAATGCATCCTGATAAATGTACTGTTTGGTGCGGTCTATGGGCTGGTGGGATCATCGGTCCATATTTCTTTAAAAATGAGGAAGGACGACGCGTTACCGTGAATGGAAATCGATACAGAACCATGTTAAATGAGTTTTTGTTGTCAAATCTTGAAGATATGGATATGGATGAAATGTGGTTTCAACAAGATGGTGCCACTTGCCATACAGCACGTGAAACAATCGACTTATTGAAAGAAACTTTCAACGACAACATTATTTCGAGAAATGGTCCGGTGAATTGGCCTCCGCGTTCGTGCGATTTGACGCCACTCGATTACTTTTTGTGGGGATACGTGAAGTCATTGGTTTATGTGGATAAACCTCAATCGATTGACGCTTTGGAAACCAATATTCAACGTGTCATTGCTGACATACGCCCTCAAATGCTTGAAAAAGTGCTGGAAAATTGGACCTCCAGAATGACATTTGTGAAAAATAGTCGTGGTAGCCATATGCCAGAAATTGTATTTAAATGTTAAATGCCAAAAAATTATCTACCAAATAAAAAAAAATTTTGGTCATTTCATAATTTTATATGTGTTTTATTCAAAAAAAAAATCGGCAACCTCTTTAAAAAACACCCGTTACATTCCTCCGAGCGGCAGTCGGCGACAAAACTCCAACAGTAGGTGACCGAACACTTTTATTACTCTTTGATAGAGAAGAAGACCTTCGGACAGAGTCATTGACCTTAAGTTTTAGCTGCGCGCGAGTAACCCGAGCGACTGTGCCAGACTCTTTTTCTTTGCATCCACTATGACGTTATCTTGCACATTTTTTTTAATTAAACTTTGCACAGACGACTTGTTATTACAAAATTTTAAAACATTGTCTTTAATTTTCATTAAGTTCATGATGCTAGTTTCGATTTCATGAAGCAAGCCAGGCATTGAAAATTTTAAACACGAATCGCATTCCATAAAAAATTAGGTTTTGAACTTAAGCAACCAAATTTCATTTCGGAAATGTTTCCACAATGAATATAAGTCCACCTAGCACAGAAACCACAACAAATCGCGTTTTCTGCGCAGGCTGATTTAGCACAATTTATGCAGATTAAAGACATTTAATCCCGAATAACAAATTGAATAAATTTAAATGAAAAAAATGAGAGCGTATAAAAACACGTCCGAAGGCGAGTAATCCTCTTTGCATTGTTTGGTAAAGCTAAGCTGGTTTTACTTTATATCTCAAAGCAACAGCTTTTGGTTTTACCACCTTACGGTGAGCACCATAACTATAAAATGGCTTTAGTTTCTTAATCCTAAAAATTTTTTGGATTTACTTTCGGCTTTATGCTTATGTGATTGTGTTGTAAGACAAGCTGGACAAGCAATATAGCATGTCTTATTGCACTGACACATTCAAAGTTAAATGCCCGGAAATAAAAGGGACAGCACCAAATTCAGTGCTAAAGTATAGGGTTTCCCAGCACGAGCGCCGGAGAATTTTTTTTTTCGGTCTCAATAATTAAACGTTGTTGGTTTGTTTACTTCTCCATATTCTTAAATCGCGTGGTCTGTACGTGATAAATATAAAAAAAAATCAACGTACAACTCGTATCAACAAAATGGCGGCAAATTTAAATCCGGCGCTCTTGTTGGGACACCCTTTACTTAAAACTTTCGAAGGATTTTTTTTTTGTTTTTTTGGCGTTAAGTTGCAATTCGAAGGAGCAGACGTCTATTTTGCGCTTTTTTGTTACATAAGTACATCTATGTATGTACATTCATATTTGTATCCAACCAAAAATTTTATTTAGTTATTATTAAATAAAAGCATTGTGATTATAGAAAGCAAATAAAAAAACAATTTTGTAAGTTATAATAAGGAAGAAGTAAAAAACGTTCTGCACAAAAGAAAATAGGGAAGTGAAATGTCCGAAACTTTCGACACTGAAATTGGCTTTCCTTGTTTGAAAAATAGTACCAATGTGTTTTAAGAGATTGTGCCTTAAATTCCAAACACTTGCTACACACATGCGTATTTATTAATGTATAGCTGCTTATACGATACATAAACCACTAAAATATATGTTTCAATTCAACCCTCATCACGTCATCCGCTATTTTCGTTAGTATAGTGCTGTCGCGCGGGCTGTATAGCAACAAAACCGAAAGTCCAAGTTTCTACTTCATCTGAAGTTAATATCGGTGCAGGGCAGAAAGTAAAAAAAAAATAAATTAAATATTGGGAATATTACGAAGATATGATGAATTTTTCCGCGTTTGGAGGCCCTTTCTCGGGTATCCATCAATTTGCTGCCAAGTTTGGACATGACGCACAAACGCCGGGAGCATTTACTACACCAGGAGTAAATGGCAATGGCACAGACAATCATACTCAGCGATATCAAACCAATGGAAACCATTTCAATCAGAATGTACCACCATCCGGTAAGAAAGTCCCCTTTTTTAAATAATAAAATATAACAACATTTAAAAATATTTTTTTTTATTTAAAAAATGTCCGCAAAAAGTGGAGTTAAAAAAAAAATATGGTATATTTTCTTAGCTAAGGAGTAAAAAAAAATATAAGCAATATAGGAAATAATTAGAAACTTGTTTAGTTGGCTTTTCCTCTTTGCCCTTTCACTTTTTAGCTAATGGCGCTTTTATCGATTTTTTGGGCACAGTGGTTTCACTGGATATTTCTACACTACTAATATAGTGATATATTCATGTGTGCTTATGACGTATTCATTTCCTCTATCCACCCCATTACTTACTTCGAAGTAAAAACTTAAAACCACCCTTTTTCATCATTCGAATATTGGATAATAAAGGAATTTGTTCAATTTGTGAATACAACGCGAACACACATTATCCCAACTGTGTTACGTGTATGTATATGCATTTTCACTTAAGCACAAGTATGAATGAAAGTAAGTTTTAGTATTTGTCATAAACATACATCTAGATGTTTTATTGTAGTTACAATGATAACTACAGTGAGAGTATGTTTAGTTCGATTTGAAAGTGAAAAGCACAGGACGAAGAAGGGAAACACTTTCAAGTTTTACCTGTTATGCTTGCCACACCAAAAAAATATGAATTCTCTGGTAAACGTGTTAAGAATAATAAGCCTTCAAGAGGGTTCAACAATTTATAGTAGTTTTATTCAAACAGGGTACATCACAAAAAAAAATTCTGTTTTTGCCTGTTAGACCTGGTTTTTGGAATTCGTCACTCAACTCACCTTTCAATTCCCAAAAAATGTCTGTTACTTAATACATTTACATTTTCGACAATTTCCTTATTTTTAATATATCATTTGTGCAGCAAGGCACAAAATATATCATGAGATTAAATATTCAATATCCGGTTTTAATAACTAAGTCGTTTCTGATTTCCCAAAAAGTAAAATAATTGTTAAAAAAAAACAACCAATTAATATTAAATTTTTTTGTGTAAATTCTATCGGGAAAACATAATGTGCAAAGTTTAAATAAAATCGGGTAAATTTAAAAAAAAATTGGGAGCCACTATCCCGATCACTCCAAAATTTTAAATAGTGTTTCCACCGGAGATACGCATGCGTATAAAACTTGAACAAAATCGGGAATTTTTTTTTTAAAAAATTTGAATGGGTGCCCCCCGGGGCCCAATCACTTCCAAATTTTTACAAAAAGTGTTGTCCATCGGAGATACACATGCGTATAAAATTTGAAGAAAATCGGGTACTTTTTTTTATAAAATTCTTATTCGTGCCCCGACCCCGGGGCCCAGTCACAGTCCAATTTTTACAAAAATTGTTGTCTATCGGAGATACACATGCGTATAAAATTTGAAGAAAATCGGGTACTTTTTTTATATAATTCTATTCGTGTCCCCCGACCCGGGACCCGATCACTTCCAAATTTTTACAAAAAGTGTTGTCCAGCGGAGATACACATGTGTATATAATTTGAAGAAAATTGGGTAAATTTTGTAAAAAAATAGAAAGTGTTGTCATGAAAAATACACATGTGTGTAAAGTTGGAATAAAATAGGGATTTAGGAAGTGTGTTAAAAATTGATCACAAGGTTCTACCCATAAGCCAGCCAGCCAGGCAGCCACGGGCACGCGAAGTTAGTATAGAGAATTTTAAAATATTGATCTTTTGACTGCCAACTTATTGGATGTCCAAAACCGATCAATATGTCGAGCTTAACTTGTAATTGGCGATCATGTTTATTAACTTGATTTGACCCCAAATTTTAAGTTTGTTGCAAGTTCTTAGATGTCGTTTTTAAAGAATGTTTAACACGTCCTAGAGAGCTGATAGCAGCTCAATCTCAAGGGCTATTTCTCAGAAAAAAGAGTGTTTTTTTTACATTTACTTGTTTTTTGGCAGATTTACCCCTCTTATGCTAACACCAATAACTTCGTCGTTTTAAACACCATTTTCCATTCGATACATTCATATGTATTTTATGTTCAGGATTTGTGTTTTTTTTTAAATCCTCTTTTTTAACTTCTCGTGCCCGAAGCTGGCTTGCTGCCGGACTGGCACACCAAATCTTGTGATCAATCCTAAAGCCCGACTTTATTGAAACTTTGCACCCATGTGTATCTCCCATGACAACACTTTCTACCGACCTCGGGGCCGGAGGGCTCCCATACAAATATTTTCCAAATTTACCCGATTTGCTTCAAATTTTATACGCATGTACTTTTTGTAAAAAATTGGAAGTGATCCGGCCCTGGGGTCGGGGGGCACCCATAAAAATTTTGTAAAAATAGTACCAGATTGTCTTAAAATTTCATACGAGAGTGTATCTTCGACGGGCAACACTTTTTGTAAAAACAAATTTTGTAAAAAAAAAGTACCCAATTTTCTTCAAATTTTATACGCAAGTGTACCTTCAATTGACACCACTTTTTGTAAAAATTTGGAAGTAATCGGTCCCCGGGATCGGAGGGGGCAAACCATACAAATTTTATAAAAAAGTACCCGATTTTCTTAAAATTTTCTACGCGAGTGTACCTTTGATGGACAACATTTTTTGTAAAAAATTGGAAGATCGGGGCACCCATAAAAATTTTATACAATAAAGTAACTGATTTCTTCAAATTTTATATGCATGTTTATCTCCGATGAACACTTTTTGTAAAAATTTTGAAGTTATCAGGCCCCAGTGTCGGATATTTTATGTGTATCTCCCATGGAAACATTATTTGTAAAAATTTTATTGTAATCGCAAAATTTTTTTAAAAATTGTACCCAATTTTATTCAAACTTTGCACATTGTGTATCCTCGATTACCTAGAGAATTTTAGTTTTTTATGGGTTGTTTTTTTTTAATGTTAATTTTTGTTGATTAACGATAACCCGTCAAATGACCGATACAAACTACGTGACGACACATAACAGGCTACGTTTTACTTCTCGCGACTATTCATTACTGCCGATGAGAGATTACTCGCATCAACATACCACACGCGCCGTAAGCCCAAAATGCGTTGTACACCACACTGTACTTTGATGTATTTTATTGATTTGTGTGCAAATGTTAATGTGAGCTGAATTAATATTCAAAAAACGGCTATTGTTTATGAAGACAGCTGAAAAATTACTAACAAAGATTATAGCAAACCTAAACTTGAAGTGAAATTTAAACGGAATGTAAACTATGTGATAGGAGAATGAAACTAGGTCTATACGATTTTTGTAAACTTGACTGAAAGTTAGTTAAACATGGAAATTGCTTAAATTAATTTGCTTCCACTACACTTTCATAGCCAGTTAGGATATCCTGCGTATTTTCTGCCAGGTTGTATATTCGTATTAATATGCATAGGATTTAGTCTTGGGCTTGGAATTAGTTTTGGACATTTATGTACTGTGGTTCTTTTCGCTTACACATATTTATTTTTGACTATATTGATATTTTTTTATATGTATAATCTTATTTCTTGCTTTCAGCTGTTAATAACACAATGCAATATGGGCAAAATATTTCAATTCCGTATTCACAGCCTCAAACTGATCTAAATTTTCTTAATTCAACCGATCACAAAGGAAAAGTTCACCCAAAAATCGAACGAGACCGAGAAGAAGGTAAATATTTGTATAAACATACATGGTGTTTTTGTTTGGGATGCTAATCCGTTAAGGGGTGATTCCTTGGTTCATTCTGAAAAAAAAGAGTGCGTAGAACTTTTACGCGAGGTTGAAGTGAAACTTTTTTGACGTTTGGCCGAGCTTTTTTTTATATTTAAATTTACTGCCAAGGGAAAACGATTAAAGATGAGATGAGATGACGATGAGAAATGGCTTAGTTCCAAAAAATTCCAGACCTTATTGGACAGATCCCAGAACAGAATTTCCATAGGACCAAGTTTTATAGTAGGATCTAAGTACTACATTCCGAGTTTCATACGAATCGCTTGAGAAATGGCTTGGTTCCCAAAACTCCAGAACCTATTGGCCAGATCCCAGAATTTCCATAGGAACAAATCTTATAGTCGCATATTAGTCCTACATTCCGAGTTTCATACGAATCGTTCGAGAAATGGCTTGGTTCCCAAAACTCCAGACCCTATTGGCCAGATCCCAGAATTTCTATACGAACAAATCTTATAGTCGCATATTAGTCCTACATTCCGAGTTTCATACGAATAGCTTGAAAAATGGCTTGGTTCCCAAAACTCCAGACCCTATTGGCCAGATCCCAGAGTTTCCAATGGAACAAATCTTATAGTCACATATTAGTCCTACATTTCGCGTTTCATACGAATCGCTTGAGAAATAGCTTGGTTCTCAAAATTCCAGACCCTATTGCCCAGATCCCAGAATTTTCATAGGAACAAATTTTATAGTTGCATATTAGTCCTACATTTCGAGTTTCATACGAATCGCTTGAGAAATGGCTTGATTCCAAAAATTTCAGACCCTATTGGCCAGATCCCAGAATTTCCATAGGAACAAATCTTATAGTCGCATATTAGTCCTACATTCCGAGTTTCATACAAATCGCTTGAGAAATGGCTTGGTTCCCAAAATTCCAGACCCTATTGGCCAGATCCCAGAACTTCCATAGGAACAAATCTTATAGTCGCATATTAGTCCTACATTCCGAGTTTCATACGAATCGTTTGAGAAATGGCTTGGTTCCCAAAACTCCAGACCCTTTTGGCCAGATCCCAGAATTTCCATAGGAACAAATCTTATAGTCGCATATTAGTCCTACATTCCGAGTTTCATACGAATCGTTTGAGAAATGACTTGGTTCCCAAAATTCCAGACCCTATTGCCCAGATCCCAGAATTTCCATAGGAACAATTCTTATAGTCGCATATACGTCCTACATTCCGAGTTTCATACGAATCGCTTGAAAAATGGCTTGGTTTCCAAAACTCCAGACCCTATTGGCCAGATCCCAGAATTTCCAATGGAACAAATCTTATAGTCACATATTAGTCATACATTCCGAGTTTCATACGAATCGCTTGAGAAATAGCTTGGTTCCTAAAATTCCAGACCCTATTGGCCAGATCCCAGAATTTCCATAGGAACAAATCTTATAGTCGCATATTAGTCCTACATTCCAAGTATCATACGAATCGCTTGAGAAATTGCTTGGTTCCCAAAACTCCAGACCCTATTGGCCAAATCCCAGAATTTCCAAAGGAACAAATCTTATAGCTGCATATTAGTCCTACATTCCGAGTTTCATACGAATCGCTTGAGAAATGGCTTGGTTCTCAAAATTCCAGACCCTATTGCCCAGATCCCAGAATTTTCATAGGAACAAATCTTATAGTCGCATATTAGTCCTACATTCCGAGTTTCATACGAATCGCTTGAGAAATGGCTTGGTTCCAAAAATTTCAGACCCTATTGCCCAGATCCCAGAATTTCCATAGGAACAAATCTTATAGTTGCATATTAGTCCTACATTCCGAGTTTCATACAAATCGCTTGAGAAATGGCTTGGTTCCAAAATTCCAGACCCTATTGGCCAGATCCGTAATAATATATGTATTTATATATATATATATATATAGTTATATTAGTAGTTATATACATATATAGTTACAAACATATAAAATATAACTATAGAAAACGAGGCATAAAATTAACAAAAGTGAACAATAGAGCAATGTGTACAACAGAGCAATGTATACAACAGAGAATTAACAGTGTAACGCTGTGAAAATTGTTGCCCCCTCCGTAAAAAAGTTTCACTTCAAAATCTTATTGGAGCGCGGGGTCAATTTTTGATATCCTTTGAGATGCAGGGCGTTTAAAAAATGTTGTTAAAAAAAACACACACAAATATTAAATTGTAACTTCCAAAATATCCCCACATCCCCAGATCTAACGGTATTAGAGTTTTGGGGAACGATGAAGTCGCTTGTATACTCCAAAGAAATTGAAACAAAAGAAGAACTTATTCAACGAATACACACAGCAGCTCAACAAATAAGGGAAGAATTACCAAGAATTGAAATAACCAAAGGCATATTTAGACGAATATTAGCCTGTATTCAATCATAAGGAGGACATTTTGAGCATATTTTATAACTTCTACATGTAGTAATTTTTCCTAATAAAATATTTAAAAATAAAATGTTAATTTTTTCATCACATATTCAGACCTTTGTGGGCGCCGTGGATCAGTGGAAATGCACATGGCTACTAAGCAGGGGGTTCTTGGCTCGAATCCCAGTAACACCAAAAGTATTTTTCACGGTGTCCCACCTCTCGCGAATGGGTGACAAACGTTCCGAGAGTAAAATAAACTTGTCACGGAAAGCTTCTCAATTCGCTGTTCGAATCCGGCCTTAAATTGTAGGTCCCTTCCATTTGTGTCCAAAAATATAATGCGCAACACAAATGGTCGCGAGAAGCTAGGCCTTGGACCGCAATGGTCTGTCGCGCCGAATATTATTATTATTATTCAAACCTTTATATCGCAATAAATTGAGAGTCTTGAGCCAAATTTTGTATTGGGAGTTATAGAGAATATCGAGGCGAATTAAAATAAGGTCAAAAAAATAAAAAATTATAACGATTTTTTTTTTAGAAAAATTTAATTTTATAAAAAAAATCATTTTTTTTTTTACTTTAAAGCATCATAGCTCTCCTAAGGATGCAGATGCAAGATAACCACTTAGATCTTAAATTATACAATTACCAGTCAAATAAGACTAAGTTGGTTGCTCTCCGATAAATATTTTGGAAGTTACATTTTAATATTTGTGTTTTTTTTTTCTGAACACCCTGCATCTCAAGGGATTTAATAAATTGAACCCCCTTTTTTCTCAGAATGAACCAATGAATCACCGCTTAACGGATTAGCATCCAAAACCTGAACACCCTGTATACTTTCTTTTGCAGTAAGTATATAAATTTCTACATGCCGAGGAATAAATAATGTATGTATAATGTACATTTTTAATTTTTTATATTATTTGTTATTGTTATGTTTTATATAGACTGTTATTGTTATGTTTTAGACCGTTTAAAGAAGATCAAATAAAGTTACTTTTTTTATAGATACATTTTTTTTTGTTTCGTTTTTATATTTTTTGCTTTATAACTCTACTTGTATTTTACTATGCATGTATGCGAATAATGTTATAACAATGTTATAATAATGAATATACATTTGAACAATTATTGCTACCGAAAATTAGTCATTTATTTCAATCTACACCATATACACACATATATGTCAGTAAAATAATTAACAGTTTAGTTGATTCATCATCAATTAGATCTGCTAATTATACAGAGAAAAATATAAAATACAAAATTTTTATAGACTAACAGAAAAAGTCTGAGTTACAAGTTGAATAGAATAAAAATAACTATTCCTTAAACCAAAGAGTATAGAGATATCAAGAGAACCGAAGCAGAACAAAAAATTGTATACAAAAATGAATGTGTTCCACTGTATTCTGCATTTCAAATGGCTGTACACCAAAACCTTCTGTATAGAAAGCCCAACTGTTCCGATCGTACACAGATGCATGCTTAGATTGAGACCAAACGTATTTGTATTTAGTAATCAACTAAATAGCAAAATCCATATAAAATATTTCTGTTTCCCACTACCACATCTTACGTTTCTCGCTCTTTGCGACTTCTTATTTTTTGTACACCGTATTCACATCCCACAAACACACATGCGTTTGGTGTTGGTTTACAGCATTAGTATGCGTAGAGTTGGGCTTTCTATAGCAAGGTTTTGCTGTACACTCACTCACTCAGTTGTGTGAGTGCATTCCTGATTTGTGTTTTGTACAAAACCTTCTCTATAGAAAGCCCAACTCTACGCATACTAATGCTGTAAACCAAGACCAAACGCATGTGTGTTTGTGGGATGTGAATACAGTGTACAAAAAATAAGTAGTCGCAAAGAGCGAGAAACGTAAGATGTGGTAGTAGGAAACAGAAAAATTTTATATGAATTTTGCTCTTTAGTTGATTACTAATACAAATACGTTTGGTCTCAATCTAAGCATGGATCTGTGTACGATCGGAACAGTTGGGCTTTCTATAGAGAAGGTTTTGGTTTTGTATCATATTATGAAAACCGGTTATGCACCCACACTGCTTAACTCGTTGCTTCCATTTCAAATAACAATAATGCTACAATAAAATAATTTGCTTGTGTGCGGGTACACGTATACGGGCTTCAAATAATTCTACAATAAATGAGAGCCGTATTGAAAGGAAAATGTTCTAGGATTATTGTAGCATATTTTAAGGCCGTATACGTGTACACGCACACAAAGCAAATTATTTTATGGTAGCATTATTGTTATTTGAAATGGAAACAACGAGTAACAGCTTAAGAGCGTGGCTACACGATCGTGGGAATGAAAGTCATGTCCAGCGAAACAGGTAGGTTTTTAGTGAGTTGGAAAGAGAAAGTTTGATTCAAAAAGACAACTACAAAAAATTACTTTCGGTGCAAGCATGAACATTCTATACGGCAAAACAACAACAAATTGACGGACATGATGACGAACACAAATGCTTCGTTACGCTTGATTTACATTTGTGGCGTGCGAGAAAAAATGAGCAGGACGGCTGTTAAATAGCAATTGTGGTTAGCCAGACGAGATATGTACTATATTTTTCAATGTTACCATAATGCTATAGATAACATTTCCTATGTTACTATAAAATAACTATAACTTTCGTGTAGTGTCAATCACTTCTGGCTCACCACAACTTTAATTTAACTAACTTAGTTTCGCACCCCACAAATGTAAATTTTGCATTATGTGTAGCCACAACGTTCATTGCAATGACTTTCATTCCCACGCCTGTGTAGCCACGCTCTAACTCAACTTCAATTCGGTGTTTTCAGTTAAAATTTAAAATTATCATGAAAAAGAAAATAAAAACACAAAAATTTTTTACTGAGTACGAAATACCAAAATAATTTACGTAGTATGAAAAGTAGATGTTTAATTTATTAAATTATTCATAAAGACAAAATAACATTTTCATTAATTGTTTAAAACTGAATTCAAAAATAATAGTTTTGAAAGGCGTTTCGTCGTTATGGGTTACGTTTTACCCTAGCAGTTGCACCTGCTTTGGAAAAAAGCCGTTCTGAAGATACGGAAGTTCCAATTAAGAAACAATATTTTTGGGAGGGTGTAAAGCTTAGGGTACACGGAGTTCATCTCTTCCTAAGCGTCAACCACATTACGTTTCAACTCGAGAACCGGAGCATTGAGCACTTCGGATAAGTACGCAGCTGTTTGGGCTTTAGTCAACCTAAAAACGCCAATGGTTCCACAAATTTGTATGCTTTTGAACAAACCAAAACATGAACCATTAGTGGTGAGACACAGATTGGACACTTGCGACAAAATTTTTTTGAAACTGTATGTTCCTTGTCGTAAATTTTTTCCAGGTGTACTTTTATCGTATTCCTGGATGGAACTTTGTACAGAAGAAATTGCTGATTCTTTAACTTTAAAAAAAATAAAAATGAACAATAAACAATTATACCTTATGTAGTCATACAATTTTAAAATACCTTCAACATGAGAAAATGGGAAATTATCTGTTGCAGTCATTTCCAGTATTGACTGGGTTAATTTTTGATATTTAAAACCACCTGATGCATGGCTCTGTGCATTAGAGAAAATATTTTGAATTTAGGCCTGACTACAACTTGTTTCCTAGCTGGTGCTGGCTATTTCGTGGCTGGTTGAGGTCGCCTTGCTGGTGCTGGCTGCTGGACGTTTCCTCTTTGTTGTTGTTAGCCAGTTCGCCGCTGCTCTCTTCATCAAAGCTGCTTTGAAATTTCTCATTGCTTTTTGACGTGACAACGTCTCACAACAAGGGGGTGCATGTTGAAAACCAAATCTCCATTAGTGTTTTTGAATGCGGCAGTATGATGATGTAATTCTTTAGCAGTCAAATAACGCTTTTTGAGTGTTTGTTCCTTCTGGTGATTTGACTCATTTTGTCGTGAAGATATAACACTGGCGACAATTTGTCGGTTAAAAGAAGCGGTAAGTTGTGTTTTGTGTATTTGTTTTTTGTAGTTATGTGTGATTTCCGAGTGGATATCAGCAACATTTGTGGGCTGATAATGATTTTTTTCGCTGTGTTTACATATGTACATGTCCATAGACCAGCAATTCTGGCACTGAGTGAAACTCAGGTATTTGATAATTCCGATCCTAGGAATTAAATCTGCCTGGGTATAGCTTGGTGTCATTATTTTTTTCTCGACGCGGTCTCGCGTCTTAATTCAGCCAATGTTCCAATCCGGAAATTAGCTTCATATGGCTAAGAGTAAAGGTACAGGTAAACTAATGACGTGCATGACTCATTGTTTGGAGTGAAGCATTTAAAACCTAGGTGAATCAAGCGTTGTTTCCTTAGATATTTCTAAAGCTTTTGATAGAGTTTGGCATGATTGTCTTATTAATAAGATTCGTGCACTGAACTTACACTCCTCTCTCATTACATGGATTGAGAATTATTTATGGAACCGTAAAATAAAAGTTGTATTAAATGGTATATCTTCAGATTCACATGGGATCAATGCTGGCGTGCCTCAAGGGTCATCCTTGTCGCCCACGCTCTTCTTGATATATATCAACGACCTGTTGTCTTCTACAACCTGTGATATCCATTCATTTGCTGATGATACAACACTATCGGCTTCCATTGAGTTTGTCAGTCAAAAAGAATGCAATTCTCGCTTGATAGGTTCGCGTGAATTAATGAATTCGATAATTCGGTCGAACATTCAAGTCATTCTTGATTGGGGCAGATCTAATAGAGTAGACTTTAACCCAAATAAATTTCAGTCTTGTCTTTTTTCTCAGAAGACAGTTCAACATTACGTTTCACCTGTTATTAATGGTGCCCATATTGCGAGATCAGATTCACTGAAGTTGTTAGGTTTAAAAGTATCTTTCTTTATACATATTTCCTGGAAAGAACATATTTATGAAATTTCAAAAAGCCGATGTTTGGGCTTCATAAGACGTTGAAACTTCTACTTCACTCCCTCAGAAGTATTAAGATTATATAAATCTAATGTTAGACCAATTTTAGAATTTAATTCTTATGTGTGGGGTGGGGCTCCAAAATCTCATTTGGTTCATCTTGATGGAGTTCAAAATAAAGTTATACGTTTGATAAACGATGTATCCATTACTTCGTCTCTTGATACTTTGGAGCACAGACGAAATGTAGGAGCTTTATCTGTTTTCTACAAATTCTACAACGGTAGATGTGCTTTAGAAACCCGTTCTCTAGTTCCAAGTCCTTTTATCAGTAATGTAAACACTCTTTTAAGGTCCACTCAACATAGATTTGCCTTAAAACTTTTTTCTTGTAGAACCCAACACTTTAAATCCTCCTTTTTTCCGAGAGTCTCTTCGATGTGGAATCAATTGGTAGATCCCGTGTTTCCCGATTCTTATAATTTGCAGGACTTCAAATTAGGCGTTAACAACTTCCTGAAGGATGAAGATGAAGGTTGAAGTGCTCAAAAGCTTTTTATTGAATATAAAATATATAATTTAAAAAAAAAAACAAACAAAAAAAATTATTTTCATTATTATCTACATTATTTGTAAAATTTGTAATATTTTCTTGGTCAAGGTTTTTTTGTAGTTTTCCCTGACCATGATTCATTGACAAAAGCATTTGGACTCGTGTCGTTTTAGTTTTTCGTGTTCGTTTTTCCGTATTGTTTTTTCAATGAACCAGGGAGAATTCTGAGAAAATAAATTGAAACCGGTTACAAACGTGAGAAATGTGATATATATTGCAAATCACATTTCTTCGAATTTTATTTTATTTTGAATTTAATAAAGGGCTTAGCCCAACTTATTGCCGTGACGCAAGTCATTCAGGGAGTCCTTTGGCAATGAGACTCTTTATAAAAAAAAAACTGGCATTGCAAATCATTCCGATAACACCCTTGACTTGTTCCTTACCTCTCGTCCTGATAATTACTCGGTCAATATATTATCGCCTCTAGGCTCGTATGACCATTGTGTTGTATCAGCTAATTTCTCGTTAATAAACCACGCAGTTAGCGAAAAAAAACTCCCAAAAAACAGTATGGCAGTACGAGAAAGCCAATTGGGACGGCCTTTACAACTTCTTTGGGAAAATTAACTGGTCGCTATTGTTTCGTGATAGCAACGTGTGTGCAGCCGCTGATGCAATCACAAACTTCATCCTTATTAGTATGAGAGACTTTATCCCTTACAGGAATAAGTCTGTCAAACTAAAGGATGATGGATTGTATGGATTGGTGCTCGAGCTGTAAAGAGGATTCTATGATTAGAGAGAAATACGTGCTTTCGATTTTACAAAGCTAACCAACCATATTGAGGAAAACCGAACAAATTTTAAACGAGCCTGAAATGATTGCAATGCTCATCTTCGACTAGTCAAATTCGCCTATGACCAAAAATTGAGGGAAAAAATAGTACAATGTCCCAAAGGTAGTAAAAATTTTTGGTCATTCGTGAAAATAATAAAAAATACAGCCTCGTCGTCAATTCCAACGCTCATTTATAATGACGTCCCAGTTGTCAACTCTAATTACAAAGTCAATCTGTCTGCTGCACATTTTGCAACTAGCTCTACGCTTCCAGATTGTTCAACGTTGCCGCCTGCACCTCCGAGTATTGAACACTTTATGGGACAAATCTTCATTCCTACTCGTGCAGTTGCTAGAGTTTTAAACTATCTCAACATTCACAACTCCGCTGAGCCAGATGGTATTTCGCCATTAGTTCTGAAGAGGTGTTCTTCCAAGCTGGCATTACCATTGCGTAAGCTTTTCCATCTATCCTATTCTTCTATACTCTTCCCGAGAAGTTGGAAACTACCTTTGTCCAGCCCAAACCCAAAAAAGGCGAGCCCGAATAGCGGAACCGGTTTTTGCATTAATTTGGAGAAAGCAAATCTGTTGCACTCGATATTTCTAAGGCATTTGACAGAGTTTGGCATCAAGCTCTTTTGTCAAATGCTGGCGTTTCTCAGAGCTCTGTCTTGTCCCCGACACTCTTTCTCATTTTTATTAATGATCTCTTATCAGTGACTTTTAATCCAACTCACTCTTTCGCTGACGACAGCACTTTTAGCTTTTCATATAAGTTTGAGGAACGTCCTTCCACTTCGCACGTGGTGCTCTTAATGCTCATCAGTTTACCCTCAAGCCCATCTTCGGAAGTACAGTTAAATTCAGGGATTCGTTCTTCAGGCGTACAACACGCATGTGGAATGCTGTACTAAGCTCTGTCTTCCCACATCATTATGATCCACAGGCATTCAAAATACAAGCTCATAGACACCTCCCCTTTTCTCCTCCTTTTCCTAACACGCTGTGCCAAGTATATACCCGAGCATTATAAGGGTGCGAACCCCTTTAAGCGTGCGCGAGTTATAAAAAAAATCTTTTTCTAGTATTATACGACCCAGACTTCTTCCTTTTGTGACAAGATTGAAACTGCAGCAGATATATCAGATCGGGTATTAATTGAAATGTAAAGTAGACATCCAATCAACTTTCGGTATGGTTCGAAATACTGATTAGTATATCACTTAACTTTGCATTTTCAAGTCCAAGTTGTTTGGCGATTTAAATAATAAATAAATATTGATTTAAAGTGAAATTACTTCCTTTGTTTTAAGTATTTTAGTTCCCTGATTATTTTCAACTTCACCAAGGTTTGATATTTGGAATTGTTTTTGGATTTTAGTTTCAATATATTTGATTAGTTCATCGGAATCACTGGCAATCAGGATGTCATCTACGTAAATTCCATTCCATTTAAAGCTCTCTTCTCATTCAAATGTTATACTTTCATATTTTTAATTGCAGCAATCGATAGTACTACTCGTAACGTTGTTTGTTTAGCCACCAGCGCAAATACGTGGTCATTGGTCATAGTCATCACCAAAATTATGGCTGGGGCTTTGTGCTACCAATCGTGCTTTGAATTTAATTTGACCATTCGAATCATTTTTAATTTAAAAACCTATTTACAGCCGATAGGTTTTCAATCTTTTGGTATTTTTACGAGCTGCCAGGTCTTATTAAATTCTCTATATTAACTTCGCGTGCCCGTGTATTTGTTTGTTCGTTTGTCGCAAGATTCCACCCATCTGTTAACCTACTTCCCAAAGCCCGATTTTTTGAAACTTTGCACACATATGTATTTCCGGAGACAACACTTTCTGTTAAAAGTTTAGGCCCCTCGGGCTTTAGGGCCCATATAATTTTTTAAAAATTAACCCGATTTTCTTCAAATGTTAAACAACTGTGTGTCTCTGATGAACACAACTTTTTGAAATATTTTTTGAGTGATTTAGTTATATTATATTAATTAACCCGATTTTTTTCAAATTTTAAGCACCTGTGTATTTTCGATGGACAAAACTTTTTGAAAAATTTTTGAAGTGATGAGAAAAAAAAATTAAAAAAAAACTTTAATATAAATTTACTGAAAATTACGGCCATTCACAATTGTGAATAGACGATTCACGATTATCGCCATCTAGTAAATTACTTTAATTTATCAAATATCAACCATCGAGGTGGAACCCCCTGTGTTAGACCTGGATAATGATTTTTTCGTGCGAATAATTGTTACTATCAACATCATGGTCTGCAATCTGCATCACTTGTTAAAAGTCCGTCTGAGCTTACATTTACCATTTCAAACCATTTTCATCAATTGTTAATCAGCATCGTCATAAACACTTTGATCGTTGTTATTATCGAATGTCTTCCCTTGAAAGTTACTAAAGCTTGGATTTGTGCAGTGCAAATGCCACGGGACCGACAGTCCGCCTTTTGAAAATTTTCCGCCACTCGGAATTTTTGATTTTTACGACTATGTAAATAAACTTTAAAATTTGCTAAAAACGTGCTAAACAAATTTAGTGAAGTATTCTTTTGTTTATTTTAAAAAAACTGTTTTTTTTTAAATTTCATAGCAGTATAAATTCATATATATAATACATAAGTACCATAGTACAAACATTTTGCAAAACGATATTATTTTTAAAAAAAAATCCAAAATTACGCTTTGTTTTGTTTTTTTCTGTTCTGTTTTCAGTTCAGCATTTTAAACTCACTTACTTTTTCGAAAAATTCAGAATTGCCCAACTGAGATGCAAATCGAGATAAAGTTTTTAAACTGTCCACGACGTCTTGCTGGCTAATTTCTCTTTCATCATCTGTATCATCATCATCAGAATTTACAACTATCTGGCTACTTTCTATTCGATTAGCACCAGTCTGAATATCATCATTTTTTTCACTTTCAGTCATATTATTCAAAATTTCGTCCATGTCGAAAACTTCTTCCATCTCCTCAAATAGGAATCTACAGTGCAAAAAACATCTGATCACCGTTGATGCTTGAATTTTTTTTGTCGCTGCTTTTAATAATTGAATAGCATCCAATAATGATATTTTTTTCGCTAGATCTGATGTACTGCTACAATTTTCCATTAATATGTATTTTTTGGCAGTCAGCCATCAGCAAAAATAGGGGGAATAACACAGAATGCTCTGGAATTTCAGGTAACCGTAACTATCTCTGACTGGTGGAAGTGCGATCAAACCTCCACGTGGTGGCCGCTGTTAATTTTCCTCCAATGCAGGAAAAGCTGAATGATCGGGGTAGTCCCTTCAAAGTAAGGTTGGCGCGAGGCCAATAACCTCGCCTGTAAAAAATTATTATTACGGAACCCAAAATCAGCCTCGGATACACTGATGAACGACGACGACCACTGCAACGAAAACGGCTAAACGATTTAAGAAATTTCTCATGGAACGTACGCTCATTGTATAGAGCTCGAGCTGCACAGCAGCTAGCCAATAGTCTGTCCAAATATAATGCTGACTTAACAGCAATTCAGGAGATGCGGTGGACAGGGAATGGTGTCTTACACAAATCAGAATATGACATATATTACATCTGTCATGCAAGACATCATGTGCTCGGGGTGGGGTTTCTAGTCAGCAAAAGAATGAAACCCACCCTTATCGGCTTCAATGCAGTAAATGAATGGCTATGCACCCTTCGCGTGCGGGGAAAATTTAAAAACATAAGCCTCATAAACGTTCACGCACCTACAGAGGATTCCCCATATGATGAAAAAGAAGAATTCTTTGAATCAGTCGAACGGGAACTCCATGCCTGCCCTTAGTTTGATGTAAAAATCATTCTGTGGGATATGAATGCTAAAATAGGTAGGGAGCCAGTATTCAGGCAATACATTGGCACCCATAGCTTACACGAGAACACTAATGACAATGGACAACGAGTCATAGAGATGGCAGCAAGCAATAATTTGGTCGTTGCGAGTACAAGGTTTGCGCGTAAAAATAACCACAAAGCCACCTGGGTATCTCCCGATGGAGCCACTCGCAACCAGATAGACCACGTGTTGATAGACCGCCGCCACAACCCGAACCTGATGACGGTACGAACGTACCGAGGTGCCAACGTCGACTCAGACCACTATCTTGTTGGTATGGTGCTCCGAGCGCGGATTGCATCATCACGGAAGACAGCATCCGCGAATCAGATTCGAGTCAACACGGCTGCCACTCGCAATAAAGAGACCAGAAACAACTACGGTCAAGCGATAGGACTCGCCCTAAATGCAGGGAGAGTAAGTCCTGGGGCTGAGATGTCGGGCGTAGAAGAGAAATGGACACGCCTTAAAACTGCTGACTCCATCTTAGGCAGTAGTCGTAGAGATCGGAACGACTGGTTCGATGACGAATGTAAGCTAGTGACTGAAAGTAAGAATGTTGCGTACCGATCAATGCAACAATCTCATAGAACGCGGGCACGCGAAGGGGAATATAAAGAGCTCAGAAGATATGAAAAAACAGTTCATCGGCGAAAGAAAGCAGCCTGGGAGAAGAATCCCGTCCGTGAACTGGAACAGTACAGAGAGCAAGGACCGCACCAGGCGCGGATGTTCTACCAAAGGGTCCGCGGTATGACGCAATATACACCGCGTTGCACATACTGCAAGGACAAATAGGGAATCTGATCGCCGAACTTAAAGGCATCTTAGAGCGATGGGAAGAGCACTTTCATGAGTTACTAACTGGCCAGCTAACTGAGGAATTGGAGGCTCCACCAATGACCGAAGATCATAATATGCCGCCGCCACCAAGCATAGTCGAAGTTAGCAGAGCGATAAATCGGCTCACAAATAATAAGGCCCCGAGATCTGATGGCATCCCAGCGGAACTGATAAAAATAGGAGGCCCCACATTACACCAAGCAATTCATGAAATAATAGTGCAAGTATGGGAAGAAGAAGTTATGCCAAAAGACTGGCGAAGAGGCATCCTGTGCCACATACATAAGAAAGGAGATATCACAAAATGCAGCAATTATCGTGGTATAACGTTGTTGAGTACCGCGTATACGATTTTCTCCTCTATACTTCATGACAGGATAGCCCCATACGCTAAAGTCATCTTTGGTCCATGCCAGTGTGGCTTCATCCCAGGCAAATCAACAACTGATCAGATTTACACCCTAAGGCAGGTGATGGAAAAATGTCTAGAGTTTCAAAACTCACTACACCATATTTTTATAGACTTTAAAGCCGCCTATGATAGCATAGCCAGAGTAGAACTATATAAAGCCATGAGAGAATTCGGCATCCCAAATAAACTGACACGACTATGTAAGTTGACCATGACCAATGTTTAAAGCCAAGTAAAAATATCCGGATCACTATCAAGCCATATCCGGATCACTATCAAGCCAATTCAACATCTATAACGGGCTCCGACAAGGGGATGGACTGGCCTGCGTCCTCTTCAACCTGGCGTTGGAGAAAGTGATCCGAGACTCTGACGTAACGGCGAGAGGAACAATCCTCTATAAGTCCATTCAGATACTGGCTTACGCAGACGATATTGAAATCATTGGTAGAATACAAAGAGCTGTACAGGAAGCTTTCATCCAGATAGAGCAGGCGGCACGAAATCTGGGGCTGCACATAAATGAGAGCAATACAAACGCTGGGAGGATGGCGTAGTCAGGACGCCCATAGTTTAGGGATGCCAACCTGGATGACATCGGCTCGAAATCGGGACCGGTGGAGAGACTTTTTGCGGGAGGCCACGACCGGAGCCCGGTTGTAGAGCCAAATATGACGATGTATTTTTTTAAGATTAAGATTTAAACGACAACTCCGTAATTACAATACGCACTTTATTCTGTCGGCTTCAACTTTCGACTGCCTCTCATCACCATAAAGATTACATTTTTCTTTAAACGACTCCGTTACAATTAAGCATATAAATATAGGGTGACTCAAGTTATATATACAAGTATATACAACATTTTCCCCTTTTTTGAATAGAACTTAATTCGTAACAATTTATCATTTGAATTCAATTACATGCTAAAATAACAATTTATTTTTTTTTATTTATTACAATGTATTTATAAAAAAAATTGTTGACAGTTTTAATTTATCACCTATGTATTACAAACTTTTAAATTAATGTAATTAATAATTTGGGCTTGCAAACTTTGAATATTCAAATCTATTTGGAGTAATTTTCCTTCTATTGGATCTTCGAATCCATATAAAATCATCGTCACTTTCTTCGCTTCGTTTTCTTTTTTAAATTCTCTATATTAACTTCACTTGCCCGTGGGTCGGTCGTCGGTCGTCTGTCGTGGAATCTTGCGATACATTTTTAACCCACTTCCCAAAGCCCGATTTTATTGAAATTTTGCACACCTGTGTATTTCCGGAGACAACACTTTCTAATAAAATTTGTGGACCCTCGGGCCCCGGGGTCGGGGGGCTCCCATACAAATATTTTACAAAATTTTACTCGATTTTCTTCAAATTTTATATACGCATGTATTTTTGATAGACAACACTTTTTGTAAAAATTTTGGAGCCCCCGGGCCCCGTGTTCGTGGAGCCCCATAAAATTTTTTTAAAAAAATAACCCGATTTTCTTCAAATTTTATATACGTATGTATCTCTGATAGACAACACTTTTTGTAAAAATTGTGGAGACCCCGGCCCCCGGGTTCGTGGGACCCCATAAATTTTTTTTTTAAAAAATAATCCGATTTCCTTCAAATTTTATATACGAATTTATTTCTGATAGACAACACTTTTTGTAAAAATTTTGGAGACCCCGGGACCCGGGTTCGTAAATTATTTTATATATTTATATAAATTTTTTCAAAAAAATAACCCGATTTTCTTCAAATTTTATATACGCGTGTATCTCCGATAGGCAACACTTTTTGTAAAAAATTTGGAGACCTGGGGCACCGGGATCGTGGGGCCCCAAAATTAAACAAAAAATAACCCGATTTTCTTCAAATTTTATATACGTACGTATTTCCGATGAAAAACAGTTTTTGTTTTTGTTTTTGGAGTCAACGTGCCCTGAGGCCCAAGGAGTGCCCATTTAAATTTTTTAAAAATTAGCTCGATTTTCTTCAATTTTTTAACACATGTGTATCACTGATGGACATAACTTTTTGTAAATTTGTTGGAGTGATAGGGCCCTGAGACCCATGTGGTGTCCATGTAAATTTTTTAAAAATTAGCCTGATTTTTTTCAAATTTAAACACATACCCATCTCCTATTAGAGAATTGACATGAAAAATTTTTATGGGTTGTTTTTTTGTTTTGACTTCCAATTTCGTTATTGTTCTCATGAATAATATCAAATGAAGGGTGCAACTTGTCTTCCAAAGTAGATTGTCTTATTTGATATCTGGACACTCGTCGAACCATATTCTTTATATTTATCAAAAATGTATGTTTTGATAAACACTTTAATATTCTACCTGGAATCCATTTATGATAACTGCAATAATGAATTCGGTACATAATTTTGTCTCCTACTTTCAATGCATTATTATTTTCATTATTTCTTTCAACTTTTTTTCATACGGTTTGTCCCTAGCTAAATCAAAACTGATATTTTTTTATTTGTATTTTGTAATTTTCATCTACATTTGCATTTACTTTCTCCATTTTTGGGTTAATAGAATTCAAATAAGTTCTTGGCTTAAAATTAAACAACATTTCCACAGGAGATTTTAAAGTAACAACCGTTGGGGAATTATTATATGAGAATAATAACTTACCTAATTTTTGTTGAGTCGTCCTTTTCTTTAAATTTGAGTCCAACAAAAATTTTTTTAAATACGTTTTTACCGTCTGTACTCCTCGTTTGGCTAGCCCATTTGACTCCGGGGGATACGGTGGTGAATGTAGTATTTTAATATGGTTTTCTCTACCAAATTTTTCAAAAAGGTTTGAATTGAATGGTGGCCCATTATCAGTGACTACAGTTAAGGAAACCCAAAATATTAAAAAATTGCAATAACCTTCTCAATAAGACAAAAAACATTTGTTTTTTTAAGTGGCTTCACATCAATAAATTTAGTATATGAGTCAACAAATATTAAGAATTTCTCATTTTCGAAATCAAATAAATCCAAATGAACTCGCTCAAATGGAAACAGTGTACGAGGCCAGCTTGAGATGATTGCTTCATTCTTAACGTTTCGGGTTGAAGGGCACGTAAAACAGTTTGATACTAGGTTTTCAATATCCAAGTTCATGTTTTTCCACCAAAACAGACTTCCCGCCAATATTTTTGTCCTAACTACTCCATCAAGACTACTGTGAATAGTATTTTTCACACACCCATAGACGAAAGTGTGCGCTATAAACTAGCCTCGAAAGTAGCCCATAACAACACTAGTTATGTTATGATATAAACGTCTTTTGTTATTTACTACAATCTCAGCGAACACATTGCGCATGAGCAAGAATTCTCTTTTGTTTGTCCTTTGTCATTTCTGCTTCTCTCTCGATTTAGCAGAAAAACCGGTTTGGACGCGTGAAAAATTCATTTCTTTGTTATTTACTGCAGTCACAGCGAACACACATTCTCACATTTCTGCTTCTCTCTCTCGATTTAGCAGAAAAACCGGTTTGGACACTTACTACAAATTTATGTACTTTTGCTAATACTGAATCCTTCTTTTGACCTTCGCATACGTCTTTAACTGAAATTGGAAAATAATTAATTGAATCAACGTCAACTTGAGTTTCATAAGACAATGGAAGCCGCGAAAGAGCATCAGCATCTGCCATTTTATTTGCAGGCCTATACTGAAATTCGTAATGGTAGGTTGACAATATCACTGCCCATCTTTGCAACCTAGAAGCAGAAACGTTCGAGGTGCCTTTTTTTGGATTAAATATCTCTCTCAACGCCTGTGAATCCAAACATAATATAAATTTATGACCGTAAATATATTTATGGAACTTTTTTATCGCAAAAATTCTAGCCAAAGCTTCCCGATGTATTTGTGAATAATTTCTTTCGGCTGGTGAAAGAGTACTTGACGCAAAAATTACTGGACGCTCTTTGCCGTTAACGACATGCGATAAAACAGCACCCAGCCCATAGGGGCTAGCATCTGCAGCCACTACGATTTCTTTCTTCGGGTCGTATAGTTTAAGAAGATTATTGTTCACTATGAACGCTTTGCAATCATCAAAACATGTTTGATGTATTTTCATCCACTCGAATTTACTATCTTTATTTAACAAGTTATACAAGACTTTTAATTTTGCAGACAAATTTGGGATAAAACGACCATAATAATTTAATAACCCCAAGAAACTTTGCAATTCTTGTAAATTTTAGGTGGCGGGGCTTCGACGATTGCTTGAACTTTTGATTGGCAGGGCCTGATACCGTGTGACGAAATAACATGTCCCAAAAATTTTACAGACGACTCGAAAAATTTACATTTTTCTATGTTTAACTTGACATTGTATTTATTAAGCCTAACAAGGACTTGTTCTAGAATATTTTTGCATTCATCGCCTGATTGGACACCCATTAAAATGTCATCCAAGTAGACTAAGATTTTCGGAATTCCACATAGTATTCTATCCATCACGGATTGAAAGATGGGCGGTGCACTTTTTATCCCAAATGGTAACCGATTATACTGATACAAGCCCTTATGCGCATTGATAATAAGTAACTCTCATGAACTTTCCGCAACTTCCAATTGTTGATAAGCTCCCGAAAGATCTATCACGCAATAAACACTTGAATTGGTTAGTTGAGTGAATAAATCGTCAACTCTAGGAAGTGGGTAATGCTCTGTTTGCACAAACCGATTTATTGTTACCTTACAATCTATACAAAGGCGGATTGAATTGTTGGGTTTCATCACAACCACCACCGGACTTGCCCATTGACTAAATCCTACTGGAGTTAATATGTCTATATTTACGAGGCGATCCAATTATTTACCCACGGCGTCTTTAATACGGTAGGGTACCGTATAACGGCAGTGAAAAATTGGCTTAGCATTTGCTTCCATTACAATGTCTGCCGTGTGGCCAACAATGACACCTCCCGATTGAGGAAGCACATTCAGATATTCTCTTTTTATCCTTTCGAGCGTTTCGTTCAAACCTATTGACAATTGACTCACCCGTTTGTCGTTACATAATCTAATTCTCCACTGGGGAAACAGCCTATTAAGCCGAGTTTGACCCAATAATGGCTTAAATTCTCTTGTCGTTTTAATGACAATCAACTCCAATGATTGTTTTCTACCATCCTCCTGGGTTTTAACATTTACTTTCAGTTTTCCTACTATTTGAATTCGATCTCCTGTAACGGATAAATAATTACAATTTACAGTTTGAATTTCTAACCAAACTTCTATACTTAACTACAGAAATTACAGATGTACAGGCTCCCGAGTCCACTTCCATTTCCAATGGCCATCCTTCTATAAGCACGTTGACACAAAGTGACCCTGACTGTTGTATAGCATAAACCGCATCATCTGTTGTTTCAACTTTATTTAAGTAAAGGTGCTCCAAATCATTAGAAAATTCCTTCACGTTTTTGTCTGTTGTACTGACTATTTGTGATGTTGGCGGAACTGGACTATACCGTCGACTTCGATGACTGTGAGATGTGCTTGGTTGATTTGGCCGACACATGCGTGATGACCTCTACGATAAGTAAAACACTCCCACATTACATTTGGACACGATGCTGGATTATGCTAGCGGCCATACTTAAAACATCTGTTCGAATAACTGCTTGGACTCTGGCTTGGCCTTGAAGGACTCTCTGATTTAAGTTTGCTTCTGTTTCCACCTTGGTTGATGGCGCCATATTCTACAACTGCAAAATTATTATTTGGTTTTTCCTTTTCAGCTAATTCCCAACTCAAAGAAATTTCAGGGGCCCCATCAAACGTTAACTTTTTTTGTTTCAATAGCTGCGACCTTAATTGGGTATCACGTAAGCCAAAACAAATCGGTCACGAAGTCCTTCACGTAAGAAATTTTGAAAATTGCATGTCTGTGCTAAAGATTTTAGGTGGACTATATATTCCGATATTGTTTGACCGGACTTCTGATCCTTCCTATGAAATTTGTACCTTTCAGGTATTTCATTTAGTTCGGGCGTAAAATGTTTTTTAAGTATAGCTACTAGATCAGAATATGTTTTTTTTTTGCGGGATCTTCAGGTATTAAAAGTTTTTTTTAAAAATTAAGTATGCTTCTGAGCTTATAAAGGTCAATACGAATGCCACTTTCTTTTCGTCGGCGATATCATTTAACACAAAAAATTGTTGCATACGTTCAACGTACTCATCGAAATTATCACTGAGGACATATGATTCGAAATTTCCCAACATGTTGTTGTTATATTTTATAATTTTGTCTTTATTTTCTTTTATGTTTTGCGGCATTAATTTTAAAGAACTTTAATTTAACTTTAACTTTGTATAATTTTTTATATTTTTATTAATTAGATCTTTAATTGATTTTCCTCGTCACCATTTAATATGTATTTTTTTATAAGATTTAAACGCCAACTCCGTAATTACAATATGCACTTTATTTTGTCGGCTTCAACTTTCGACTACCTCTCATCACCATAAAGATTACATTTTTCTTTAAACGACTCCGTTACAATTAAGCATATAAATATAGGGTGACTCAAGTTACAAGTATATATAACATCCATCTCAATCAATAAATGTTGTAACATCAACTTTCGATATTGCACTTTAAGTGCAGCAATAATTCCATTGTTAAGAGGCTGCAGTTTAGCAGTAGTATTCCGTGGAAAAAATATCAGTGTTACATTGGACATCTCTACATAAAGGTGTGAGGCCGCGTTATCTAAGAAAAGTAGGATTTTCCTGTTATCCTTTTTCATTTTCTTATTAGAAGTCGACAGATATTCATTAAAAATGCCACCGGTCATCCAAGCCTTTTTATTCGAAAAATAATCCACTCCTAATTTATTTTTGTTCAAATTTTTAAAACAGCGTGGACGATTAGCCTTCCCGATAACCAGCGGTTGAAGTATAGATCCGTCCCCGAAAACCGTGAGCATAACAGTTACACGCTCTTTTGACAATTTCCTGTACAGCTATCTTTAGCTAAGGATAATGAATTGTTGGGAAGCATCACAATCAGCAATGTCGCAGGCTTGATATCCTTCGCAAATATCCATTAGCTTCGATATCCACATGGCAACGACATTTTCATCTACATCGTTTGCTTCACCGCAAATTTGTTTGAAACGGATATTATACCTATTCCGAAAACTACGAAGCCATCCATTTGATGCTTTGAATTTCGTATTTCCAACTTTTTCAGCCATTTCCTTAGCTTTTGCTTGCAAAACTGGTCCAGAAATAGGATAGTTTTTGGCCCTGGCCACACAAAACCATTCAAACAATATTTTGTTTAAATTAAAATTTGTACATTCCCGCCACTTTTTGGATTCTTGGCTAACTTTATTTAACGAAGAAGAATACCGCTCTTTGATATCCTTTTTATTTTGCGGTTTTAAGCACACGTAAATTTTTGTTTTAGCACAGTTAAAATGGGCGGTTAGTTTTTTAACACTTTCCCCCCTTTCATGTAAAATAATTGCCGCGTACTTCTCCTTCAGAGTTAAATTTTTGATTCTTGCTGCCATATTAGTCATTTAAATCACAAAATCACTAAAAAATATTTAAGATCAATAAATATGTATGTAAATAAATCTTGTGTTAAAAACCTTTAAAAGTTACCTGTGAATGTAGATCATTAAAAATAATTCGCAATAAAATCCACGTTTTAAAGAAAGGTAAATTTCAAACTATGCACTACTTGCCTAGCCGAGCAAACGATGTCAAATGAACCACAATATACAGACGTATTATAACGTAAAGTAAAACAAACAAAATGCGTATTTTGGAGTTCCCCGAAATCTAACAGAATAAGTCTAACATCGAAAAAACGATGTATGTACGTATATATTTATATGTATGTACATACATATTTTCCGTCTTTTGTGGGTTTTTTTTCTGAGAAGAAGATGAGACGGTACCAAGAATTATGATTCCGTCCGCGTGTGAGAGTTTCCGTCATATAGGAGTAATTTTTCATATAAAATTGACGGTCAGAGCAATTCCTTCCGGCTTTGGAGACATTCCGGCTTTTAGGATTTCCGGCACTCGAGATTTTTACGTATTGATTAAAATCAATTTCAGTGACTGAGCAATCATTAAATTTTTCATTATTTTTGTATAGTCTTGTTTCGTTTTTTTCTGTTCTAAGAACTTCACATCTCGTGTACTAACGCTTTGTTTTTCAATTCGAAATAACATCTGTATTCATTCGATTTGTTAATATACCCAAAAAAATTGTTTTCACAGATTTTACATCTAGCTTTTGTCGTTTTCTTGAGGAATAAATACGTAACAAAATTCACAAAAAAAAGTCTCAAAATTGAATAATCAGGCTTTTTATTAAATACCAATTCTTATGGAGTCTTCTGTACGACTTTTGATGGCAATCTATTAAAGATAATTTGTTGTTGCAATGGCCTTACCCCAAAATGTCGATTCAGTTGTGCACCTAAGGGCGCTCTCACAATGAAAAACTTAAAACTTAAGACTTCAAGATTGTATAGATTTTGGTTTTAACAAAACAACAATTTTTAAATTCTCTATATTAACTTCGCGTGCACGTGGCTGGCTGGCTGGCTTGCTGGCTGGCTGGTCAGATTTTCTGATCAATTTTTAACCCACTTCCAATAGCCCGATTTTATTGAAATTTTGCACACATGTATATTTCCGGTGACAATACTTTCTATTAAAATTTGAGGCCCCTCGGACATCGGGGTCGGAGGGCTCATACAAATATTTTAAAAAATTTACCCGATTTTGAAACGATCGGGCCCCGGGGTCGGGGGGCTCCCATACAATTTTTTTTTTAATTATCAATTTTTAACGCACTTCCTTAAACCCGATTTTCTTGAAATTTTGTACACATGTGTATTTCCAGTGACAATATTTTCTTTTAAAATTTGGAAGTGATCGGGCCCCGATTTACACACATGTGTATACCCAATAAGCAATACTTTTTCTAAAATTTGGTGTGATCGGGCCCCGGGTTCGGCCGCAAGGCTCTTATACATTTTTTTTATTTATATAGTGGCATCAGATACCGTCGTACTTTAATGACTATGTGCGGTGTGTGCTGCGCAGTCGGCTGCACTGCTTTGTTTTGTTGGTGGAGAGAGAGAGAAATCTTAGCTCACGCACAAATGAACACAGCAAATGAAACGAGACATAAATGTTTTATGCTTAATTCAACTTACTTACTTATTTACTGAATTGTATTTTTATTGATGTCGTTTTTTGTTGTCGATATCAACTTACGATAGATCAACAAGTTTTCACAATATTCTGTCTTTTGGCGTTTTCATAAATTAGTTCAGAGCAGTCAAAGAGTTCTCAAAAAAAATGCTCGTGTTTCTTATTTGCTCAGAGTATGAGCGTGCTCTAAGTGCTCAGAATAAAATGATCTGAGCATTTTCAAATTTGACATCTGATGTCAAATGTCTCTTTCGATGATTTTCTCCTACAATAAAAAAATAAAAAAAAATAAAAATGACCCAGGATCGAGGGGCTCCCATATCCATTTCTGTGATTAGAGAATTTAGATGAAAAATTTTAATTTTTATGGTTTTTTTTTTAATCGTTATGTTAGAAATCCATCAATCCTGTAAGTCTTAAGTATTAAGTTTTTCATTGTGAGAGCAGGGTAACAACAAACAACTGGTCATTTCCATTAACGTGCGATTTTTTCGTTCGGCGACATCGTTCTTTTGATACAAAATACCATTTTTGTTGAGGTTATGAATTATGTTTTCAAGCGTATTTTATGAATTTTAAAAAAGAATTTATTCTTTATTATTTATTTATAAAAAAACACTTTGAAAATTATTGTCTTAATAATAGACTTCAATGTAATACAAGTTATAAAACAAATGCTAATTACCAATACTGCACAACAATACTGGATTGAATATTAAAGAATACTGATCATCTCTTATTCTAAAGTGTTGTCTTATATACTATTCGTTGAGTGATCCAACTTGTGTTTTTGGTTGTGAAATAGTTTTGGACTTTGAACTTGTTTACGTCTTTGAAGGAGTAAACATGTTATTGTCTTTACTTTTGGCATTGAATGGATATTAAAAAGTGTATTGAATATATTCGTCGTAATTGACCATCTGGTGTTTTGAAGATGTAAACATGTTGACAGAATTCGCATTGCAAGATAAGATTGGCCTTGAATATTATAGTGGTAAACAAGATATGAATGTTCAGATTTAAGGGGTGCGTGCTTTGGATATATGATGATTAATATAAGTAATATAAGTTGGATCACGCAATTACAGTTATGAATAAATGATGAAATATGGAATATTTCATATGATTGAAGTGGTTTGTATGGTGTTATTTTCTAAGTTAACAGTTATGCTCAAACTCTTTACTAACTTTTATGTTGAATTGATTCGCAACATATTCAACAAATTTTGAAAAATTGGAAGTTTCTGGAAACTTTTCAATGAGTATAAATAGATGCGTTTGGCCCAAGTAGTTCAGTTGTTATTTGAAATTCAACCAGTTAAGTTGGAAAAGTTTTTACAAAAATATAGTGAAGTACAACGGTTGTTGTAATAAGTTTTTTCTGTACATTTAAATTATTCACCAGTATAATTTTTGAACTTTTGTTATTGAAGTGAAACTACTTTAGCGACGGTAAGGAGAAAATTAAGTAGGGTATCAAAAATAAAATTGTGTTACGTTTTTGTGTTCCGATTTTGTGTTCGGATTTTGTGTTCCCTTTTTGTGTAACGTTTTTTTGTGTTATATGATTGAATTATGGGAACCAAGCCATTTCTCAAGGGATTCGTATGAAACTCAGAATGTAGGACTAATATGCGACTATAAGACTTGGTCCTATGGAAATTCTGGGATCTGGCCAATAGGATCTGGGATTTTTGGTACCAAGCCATTTCTCAAGGGATTCGTATGAAACTCGGAATGTAGGACTAATATGCGACTATAAGACTTGGTCCTATGGAAATTCTGAGATCTGGCCAATAGGGTCTGGGATTTTTGGAACCAAGCCATTTCTCAAGGGATTCATATGAAACTCGGAATGTAGGACTAATATGCGACTATAAGACTTGGTCCTATGGAAATTCTGGGATCTGGCCAATAGGGTCTGGGATTTTTGGAACCAAGCCATTTCTGAACGGATTCGTATGAAACTCAGAATGTAGGAATAATATGCGACTATAAGACTTGTTCCTTTGGAAATTCTGAGATCTGGCCAATAGGGTCTGGATTAATTGTAATATCGGCAATAAAGTTTCACTTCAACCGCGCGTAAAAATTACACGCACTCTTTTTTTTACTATTTGTTTAATAAAGTTGTAATTTATAAATTAATAAGCTTGTGTTGTGTTTTATTTGCAAAATATCCTACGAGCTCGAAAGCCTAAATTTCGTAACGCTATTGATGAATTATCATTGTTTTCGGTCATCATGTTCATTGAAAGTGAAACTTATACAACCGCCATCACTTATTGCCCGTTCGCAACTGATAACTTTTCACGATGTTTCCGTCAAAATCACCAAATTCATCCGATTCATCATCAGATTAGACTTCAATAACGTTAGTCTTTTAATTTTTACTGTTGTTTTTATTTGTTTCCTTCTAGAAATCACAATTTCGTCGAATGATGACACAATGATGACACTTAAAATGAACATTTTTTGAAGTTTTGAGTTTTATTTTTCTTCACAATTACATTTAATGCAGCTTCGCCAGCCAAGGAATCGCGATATTTTTGTCGTTTGCATTAATTTATGATTTTAGACCGCAGGTATGCTGATGTCTATTGATCTTGGTCTTCGTAAAAAATTCCGGTTTCAATGCAGTACCAAGAGCCATCAGTTTTTAAAACAACTTTCAAAGCAAATTCACGATTTCCTGTTGAATCTTTTCGGATATGTTGTATTTGACTGTCTCAAACACACAAGCAATAGCTGTCAAGCTCTCATTTCTATCAGTCCACGTGGTTGTAACAGGATCAGCACACGAATTTCGGTCACAAATGAACGTGACATATCAGTTCGTATACGTACGAGGTGAATAGCATTCAATTTTAATGTGGTGTTATGTTTTTTCTTTCTTTGGGTTAGTGTAATTTTAATAACAGAATACAAGATTCAAGTACAAAATCTGAATCAGTTCGCTTTTGTCTTTAGGTGAGATGTGAGAAAGTCTCACAAAGCAACACTGCTGTTGACATTAACTCGTTGCTTCCACCTCAAATAACAATAATGCTGCAAAAAAATAATTTGCTTGTGTGAGTAAAATTATGGAGTTATCGCTGAAAAACCCATGGCAAAAATTATATAAAAAATTTAGAAAATATGTTATCGTATATGGGAAAACATATGTTTTTGTTGCATCTGTATCTTAAGGTAATATGTGTTCTAAGTATTAAGTTTGGTAGTGTATAAGTGTTTCGTTCATAATTTCGGTGATCACAGCTACCAATTTTAACGCCCACTAATATATATGTTCTAAATTTTCTCTGCCTTCGTCTCGGTGTTTGCTGTTCGACCCTTCTCTCAAATTTCAAATTGCGCCATTTTTATTTGTGCAGACATTGAATAACGCTGAAATATTCCTACAACATTTTCTTTGAATTGGGCTCTTACTATTGTAGCATTATTTGAACCGCGTATACGTGTACATGCACACAAGCATATTATTTTATTGTAGCAATATTGTTATTTGAGGTGGAAAAAACGAGTAAAGCAAAATCAAATTATGAGCATGCGTCAAAAATCATACTACAACATACTATTTGAAATATTGCCAACCGAATTAATTTTCCAGTAAATATTTATTATTCTCAGACCATAACCAATTAGCGAAGTCTAATTTAGATGAAAAATAAATAATTATAAACTCGATGATTTCAAATATAATAGTCTTTTTTCACACGACCATAGGCGAAAGTGATTGTTTTCTATAATATAACCTAGCCTCGAAAGTAGGCATTATCCACACTAGTGTGTTACCATAGAAAAACCTTTGGTCTTTGCGAACACACATTCCCACAGTGGTTTTGCATTGCGCATGAGCAGTTAGCAGAGAAATTGTTTTGGTCGTGTTAAAAATAGCGTACATTACTCGCAAAGTGCGTATCGTGATAACATCCACTTTCCCAGCTCGTTATGTAATATACTATATTGTTACATTTAATAAGAAGAAAAAACACGTCTTATGTGTAGAGAAACAATACTAGAAGTGAGGTTACTACGTCACATTCAATGTGTCAAATATCATTTAAAGCTATGACGAAATACAAATAACTAACTTCATGTTAATAATTTAAACTTAAAATGTGCGTTAAAATTAATATTGAAATTATGTTGAATGTTATATTAAAAATTATCTTTAAAACGGCCACGTGCAATACTGATGACGTGTTATTTCCACTTTTCTGCTAATGGCTGACCACCATGTAAAAAATATAGGATTTCAATTTAATACACAGAAATGTGATACCTACCAAATCTCGTAAAATAATCTCAAACTTTTTCATTTTTTTGTTGTTTTGTTTAGTGGGCGTCGTGGCTCAATGGAAGAGCACATGGCTGCTGAGTAGGAGGTTCAGGTTCGAATCCCAGCAACACCAAAAGTATTTTTCACGGTGTCCCACCTCTCGCGAATGGGTGACAAACGTTCCAAGAGTAATACCTTGTCACGGAAAGCTTCTCAATTCGCCGTTCGGATCCGGCCTTAAATTGTAGGTCCCCATTTGTGTCCAAAAATTAACATGCGCAGCACAAATGGTCGCGAGAAGTTAGGCCTTCTCGGTTCTCGGTTTTTATTTTTTTTTTAATTTTAGTTTTTCCGAACAAGTATATCTGTAAAGGTTTAGGTTTTGTTCAAGTGCTTAGGGCCCAGTAGTCATGATAGATTATCTGGCGAAATGACATTGATCTCACAATATATTGCAAACTCAAACCACTGAACGCAGGCAGGTATTCACGATTTCCTGTTGAATCTTTTCGGATATGTTGTATTTGACTGTCTCAAACACACAAGCAATAGCTGTCAAGCTCTCATTTCTATCAGTCCACGTGGTTGTAACAGGATCAGCACACGAATTTCGGTCACAAATGAACGTGACATATCAGTTCGTATACGTACGAGGTGAATAGCATTCAATTTTAATGTGGTGTTATGTTTTTTCTTTCTTTGGGTTAGTGTAATTTTAATAACAGAATACAAGATTCAAGTACAAAATCTGAATCAGTTCGCTTTTGTCTTTAGGTGAGATGTGAGAAAGTCTCACAAAGCAACACTGCTGTTGACATTAACTCGTTGCTTCCACCTCAAATAACAATAATGCTGCAAAAAAATAATTTGCTTGTGTGAGTAAAATTATGGAGTTATCGCTGAAAAACCCATGGCAAAAATTATATAAAAAATTTAGAAAATATGTTATCGTATATGGGAAAACATATGTTTTTGTTGCATCTGTATCTTAAGGTAATATGTGTTCTAAGTATTAAGTTTGGTAGTGTATAAGTGTTTCGTTCATAATTTCGGTGATCACAGCTACCAATTTTAACGCCCACTAATATATATGTTCTAAATTTTCTCTGCCTTCGTCTCGGTGTTTGCTGTTCGACCCTTCTCTCAAATTTCAAATTGCGCCATTTTTATTTGTGCAGACATTGAATAACGCTGAAATATTCCTACAACATTTTCTTTGAATTGGGCTCTTACTATTGTAGCATTATTTGAACCGCGTATACGTGTACATGCACACAAGCATATTATTTTATTGTAGCAATATTGTTATTTGAGGTGGAAAAAACGAGTAAAGCAAAATCAAATTATGAGCATGCGTCAAAAATCATACTACAACATACTATTTGAAATATTGCCAACCGAATTAATTTTCCAGTAAATATTTATTATTCTCAGACCATAACCAATTAGCGAAGTCTAATTTAGATGAAAAATAAATAATTATAAACTCGATGATTTCAAATATAATAGTCTTTTTTCACACGACCATAGGCGAAAGTGATTGTTTTCTATAATATAACCTAGCCTCGAAAGTAGGCATTATCCACACTAGTGTGTTACCATAGAAAAACCTTTGGTCTTTGCGAACACACATTCCCACAGTGGTTTTGCATTGCGCATGAGCAGTTAGCAGAGAAATTGTTTTGGTCGTGTTAAAAATAGCGTACATTACTCGCAAAGTGCGTATCGTGATAACATCCACTTTCCCAGCTCGTTATGTAATATACTATATTGTTACATTTAATAAGAAGAAAAAACACGTCTTATGTGTAGAGAAACAATACTAGAAGTGAGGTTACTACGTCACATTCAATGTGTCAAATATCATTTAAAGCTATGACGAAATACAAATAACTAACTTCATGTTAATAATTTAAACTTAAAATGTGCGTTAAAATTAATATTGAAATTATGTTGAATGTTATATTAAAAATTATCTTTAAAACGGCCACGTGCAATACTGATGACGTGTTATTTCCACTTTTCTGCTAATGGCTGACCACCATGTAAAAAATATAGGATTTCAATTTAATACACAGAAATGTGATACCTACCAAATCTCGTAAAATAATCTCAAACTTTTTCATTTTTTTGTTGTTTTGTTTAGTGGGCGTCGTGGCTCAATGGAAGAGCACATGGCTGCTGAGTAGGAGGTTCAGGTTCGAATCCCAGCAACACCAAAAGTATTTTTCACGGTGTCCCACCTCTCGCGAATGGGTGACAAACGTTCCAAGAGTAATACCTTGTCACGGAAAGCTTCTCAATTCGCCGTTCGGATCCGGCCTTAAATTGTAGGTCCCCATTTGTGTCCAAAAATTAACATGCGCAGCACAAATGGTCGCGAGAAGTTAGGCCTTGGACCGCAATGGTCTGTCGCGCCGAATATTATTATTATTATTTTATAGTTTGGTCTGACGAGGTTATGCCAAAATACTTTATTTTTCTCGGTTTTTATTTTTTTTTTAATTTTAGTTTTTCCGAACAAGTATATCTGTAAAGGTTTAGGTTTTGTTCAAGTGCTTAGGGCCCAGTAGTCATGATAGATTATCTGGCGAAATGACATTGATCTCACAATATATTGCAAACTCAAACCACTGAACGCAGGTATTACTTAAGTCTCTCTGTAATTTTGGGGGTCTTTTGAAGATCCCTCTGGGGTTGGGTCTTTTTGGGGGTCTTTGGATGCTCTTTTGTGGTCTTTTGTTGTTCTCTTAGTGGATGTTTTGAGGGTTTTTTGAGTCTTGAGTATTTTAGGCGTCTTAATGCTCGCATGAATCAACGTATTGGTACAGGGCACTACAAGAATATTTTATCAACAAAAATTCACACATCAATTTAGGCTAATACAAATCTAAATATAATACATAAAATATAATCTTCGTTTCTTAGTCCTTGCATCTCTGGACTTGGGTGTGTTTCCAATCTGTCAACGAATTTCCTAGCCATTTAGAACAAGTGGTCGGTTATTGGCAGCAGACCTGCTGCTTCGTAAAGCCTTGTAGTCGACACAAACTTATAGCTGTTTGGCACCCTCAAGAGTCCTGCACAGATCCTGAGCACCTTCCTTTCAAATAGGGAGATCTTCTTCATCGTTGTTGGTGAATGAAACCCTACGGCCAAACGGCGTATATTTATAGTAAATCAAAAGCTTCGCGAGGAAGCCATTCGAATTACCTAGAGTTCGCTACATCGCTCTATACCAGTCCAAATCCATAGCTTAAGTCCAAAGTTTAAGTATTAACATACCAGACAAACAGGTTTGACTACATAGTACATAGGAGCTCCAGTACATAATGGTATAAACTTATAATAATATAATCTTTTTGCCTAAAAGTATGCCAATTTTTAATTCTAATCCAATGCCTATTTTTGTACGTTGTGAGTCTAGGCTAATTCTTATTAGTTTTATAGGAGAACGCCCTGTTTATCTACTATTAAATACTTTTGGTAACAATATTTTTAACTATGATTGCAAATCGGTTGTACGTCGCAACTGCAAATTTTTTATAAATTGAAAATTCGGGTTTTTGAGGATCTTCTGGCGAGTATTTTGGGAGTCTTTTAGGGTCTTTTGAAGATCTTTTGAGGGTCATTTGGGGGTTTTTTGTGGGGTATTTGGTGGGGGGGGGGGTATTTGGGATGGGTCTTTTAATCGTATTTTGAGGGTCATATAGATGTCCTGCGAGAGTTATTTGAGGGAATTTTTTAAGTCTTTTTTAGGTCTTAATTCTTGCATGAGTTAACGTATTGGTACAGAACACTAAAAGAATAATGTTACGAAATTTCGGCTTTCGAGTTTGTAAAGGATTTTGCAAATAAAACACAGCACAAGTTTATTAATTTACAAACAATAACTTAAATTAACAAACAGTAAAAATAACACAAGTTCACATTTTTATACTGGACCACTTTTAAATGCACACAAAAACACTTATAATACTTGTACATAACAAAAATTCTTTAAGGTGGCTTTATTACTTTGCAAGAACTTTTACAACTTGACTGGTTAAATTCAAAATAACAAATAATTCCTTTGGAGCGAACGCCACCTTTTATAGTCATTGAAACTTCCAGAAACTTCCAATCTTATAGACAGAAATATCGAGAAAAGACCAGAAAATTGTAGCCTTATTCCCTTATTTACAACTAACGATACTTATATGTAATGAGTCATCTTCTAAAAATAAAGTACATGTTCAATCATGTTCCTAACACAAACGGGACAAACCGCACAACCTGGTTTGACTACATTTTTGACCAATACATAATGATTTAAACTTAAAGTCCATATTATATTTCAAATAATCTAATTCAGCCTTAAAGTATGATATACAAAACTGCTTTATTCTAATTCAGTGCCTATTTTTAGTATGCTGCATGTACATTGCGATTTATCTTAGGATTCGAATTCCATTATCTACGCTACTAACTACTTTTCGTAACATTAATAATAATAATAATATTCGGCACGACAGACCGTTGCGGTCCAAGCCCTAGCTTCTCGCGACCATTTGTGTTGTGCATGTATATTTTTGGACACAAATGGAAGGGACCTACAATTTAAGGTCGGATCCGAACGGCGAATTGGGAAGCTTTCCGTGACACGTTATTTTATTACTCTCGGAACGTATGTCACCCATTCGCGAGAGGTGTTGGTGTTACGTGAACAACTTTCTTTTTACATCTAAGGGCTTTGTTGGATTCGATAGACTACATCATTAATCCTCTTAATGATCTTGTAAGGGCCTTCCCAACTTTGCTGTAGTTTTGGAGATTTACCTTTTCTTCTTTTGGGTTTGTAAAGCAAGACCAAATCTCTTTCCTGAAATCCTCCACAGTTTGCACGCAGGTCATATCTTGTTATCATCCGGCTGTTGGTATCCACTATATTGAACAGCGATCTTCCTCTGTTTACTGGAGGTGATCCAAATTTAATGTCGCATGGTAGACGAAGTTCTTTGCCAAATACAACCATTGCTGTTGAGTTTTTAGTCGTGTTGTGGACAGCGCTACGATAACCCATCATAAACAACGGTATACAAAGATCCCAATTATCTTGGTTGGTATCAACTTCTTTTCGCAGATGCTCTTCCAGCATTCTGTTGAACCTTTCGACAATTTCATCTGACTGTGGATGTAGCGGAGTAGTCCTCGTTTTCTTGATGTTGAGAACTTGGCAGCTCTTGAAAGACTAGTGATTCGAAATTCCGCCCTTGATCGGAATGTAGTTCCAGTTGTACTCCAAATCTGCAGATCCAAATGTATTGTATTGGATATGCTTCTGCCCATTTACTGAAGTAATCAATGCACACGAGTATATAGCGATTTCCATTTCTTGTTCCTGGGAATGGACCAGCTATGTCCATCGCTATCCGCTCAAATGGCGCTCCAACATTGTACTGTTGCATTTTTCTTCTAGTTTTTGGTTGCGGTTCTTTGCTTGCTGCGCACATGTCACATGTTCTACATCAGTCTTCCACATCTCTGCAGCAATTGACCCAATGGAAGCGATTCCTAATTTTATCTAGCGTCTTATTAACGCCCAAATATGCTCCTGATGTACCACTGTGTAATTCTTGGAGGACTTCTCTAGCCGGTTTGTTAGTAACACAATCTATGAATTTGTGCTTCGACCATGATTCCCTGCTTAGATCTCACCTTCCAAGCTCTTCTTTAGCTCCTGGGAACTATAGGATTTAATGTTTACGGTACTTTACATTTTATTATTTAATCGTTCATCGTTTTATCTTAAATACTGTCTCAAGGCTTGGAAAATGACTAATTAATTTATTTATTGTCTAACGATTTGTAAAAGGTTACTGTCTCACAATTTGCAAAATTTTATTGTCTCTCAATTTACACGATTGTTACGAAATTTCGTCTTTCGAGTTCGTAAAGGATTTTGCAAATAAAACACAGCACAAGTTTATTAATTTACAAATAATAACTTTAATTAACAAACAGTAAAAATAACACAAGTTTACAATTTTATACTGGACAACTCTTAAATGCACACAAAACACTTATAATAATTGTACTTTACAATAATTCTCTTAGGTGGTAGGTTTATTACTTTGCAATTACTTTTACAGCTTGACTGGTTAAATTCCAAATAACTAATTATTCCTCTGCAGCGAACGCCACCTTTTATACTCATTGAAAAGCTTCCAGAAACTTTCAATCTTATATCGAGAAAAGACCAGAAAATTGTAGCCTTATTCCCTTATTTACAACTAACGATACTTATATGTAATGAATCATCTTCTAAAAATAAACTACATGTTCAATTACAAAATGTTTGACTACATTTTTGACCAATACATGATTTAAACTTAAAGCCCGTTATATTTCAAATAATCTAATTAAGCCTAAAAGTATGCTATACAAATTTGCATAATTCTAATTCAGTGCCTATTTTTAAAAACTTTTATATAACTTGACCCCTTTTTGTCTATTTTTTCGGCTTCTTTGAGGTCCTTTTTAACCAAGTTCCACACGACCTAGGGAGCTGAAATTTTGTGAGTGTCTAAGTCCAAAATGTAATATTTTATATTCCCAGTATGGCATTTTTTATATTTCAAGCATGACACGTGTCGCGTGCCGCATGTAGCGCGTGTGAAGGGTTGAAAAAAAGTTTTTTTTTCGACTTTTTTGAGGTCCTATTTAACCAACTTCCACACAACCTACAGAGCTGAAATTTTTAAAAAAAACGACTGTTTGGCGTGTTTCTACATGCCGCATGTAGCGCGTGTGAAGGGTTGAAAAAAACTTTTTTTTCGACTTTTTTGAGGTCCTATTTAACCAACTTCCACACAACCTACAGAGCTGAAATTTTAAAGAAAAATAAAAACGACTGTTTGGCGTGTTTCGATGTGTATATAAAAGTTTGTACCCCAAAAACGAAGTTTTTTTACATTTACTTGTTAGAATGCATTATGTACGTTGCGATATATTTTAGGATTCGAATTCCACTACTAACTTCTTTTCGTAACAATATTTTATCAACGAAGCCGTCTCACATAAATTTAGTCCTTTAGTTTTTATTTTACCAATTCAATCGGAAACAACGTTAAATATATTTTACTTCAACTGCGCGTATACACGTACTAATTTTTTTTGTTTCGGCAGTTTACTTTGTAGTCCCATTTTTCCTTTTATAGTTGTTTAAATTTTGTTTCATTTTAGTATATATCACGGAAAATTTTTTTAATGATTAATTATTCTGTTATATATTTATTTTATTTTATCTTAGTTGTAATTAACCAGCAAATTCTTCAAAATGTCAACCAATCCTGGCAAACATTAGCGAATACAGCCAATACAGTGGATTACTCGTCTCATTTATTGTCTGCAACACTGCCAATTTCATTGCAACACTTTCTCAAATACTCTGAAACTATAAAAAAAGAATCTTCAGGGATGGTAGGATCACAAATAAACTCAGGGAATTTGAATTTAAACAACCTGGATACCTCACCTGCTTTCAATATCAAAGGCGAAGTTCATAAGAATGGAAGTAACTTGAGTTTGGCTCTCGGATGTGTTGCTCTAGCATCAACAAATTCCTCAAACGGTAATCACCATAATGGAATAGTGGGTATGGATCAAGGTCACATTACCAACATCTCGGAATCAAGCGTTGGAGCTCGGGTAACAGCTTCGGTAATAACGACCACAGCTGGAACAACGACAACAGGAACAACATCTGGAAAGAAAACTAAAAAAAAAAAGGCACCCAAGGAGAAAAAGCCGAGACCAAAACCTGGTGAGATAAGGGAGACCAAAGCTTTAGATGGATCAACCCTTTATTGCTGCCCTGAATGTCAGATGGCTTACCCAGACCGTAGCTTAATAGAACAACATGTTATTTCACACGCGGTCGAACGAAGATTCGTATGTGATATCTGCAATGCAGCCCTAAAGCGCAAGGATCACTTGACTAGACACAAACTCTCCCATATCCCGGACCGACCTCATGTGTGCAATGTAAGTGAATTATATTTTTAAAAAAGATACAGCGGTTATTTATCAAATCAAAAGTGCTAGTTTGTGTCGGTAGTGTAGTGGTTAGAACAGTATCTCAACTTATAGCTTCTGTATTCACATATATTCTTAAGTTAATGTACGAAGTAATCTGTATGTAGAGCCAATAAAAATTTGGGATGAGTACAATTTTCTAGGTTCGAGTTTTCGGCTGAGATCCTTTAACTATAACATAGCTGACTTCCAAAACACAAATTTTGTCTTTTTTGAAAATTCTTTCTTATTAATTTCTCCATATTAACTTCACGTGCCCGTTGATTTGTTTCTTTGTTTTCTGTCGTGTAATATTGCAATCAACTTATAACCCACTTCCCAAAGCCCGATTTTATTTACTTTGCACACATGTGTATTTCCGGTGACAACACCTCATCATTTGAGGTGTTAAAATTTGAAGCTACTCGGGTCTCAGGGCCAAGGAGTACCCATATAAATTTTTTAAAAATTTACCCGATTTTCTTCAAATTTGATACACATGTGTATCTTCGATGGACAACACTTTTTGTAAGAATTTTGTAGTGATCGGTTCCCAGGGTCGGGTGGCCGCATACAATTTTTTTTTAAAAATTTACCCGATTTTCTTCAAATTTTATACACATGTGTATCTCCGATGGAAAACACTTTCTGTAAAAATGTTGGTGTGATCGGGCCTCGTGAGGGGGGACTCCCATACAATTTTTTTTAAATGTACCTGATTTTTTCAATTTTTTGCACAATTCGATGAACAACACTTTATAAAAATTTGGTAATGATCGGGCCCCGTCGTCGGGGGTCTTCCAAACTAATTTTTTGAAAAAATTTTCCGACTTTCTTTAAATTTTATACACACGTGTTTATTCCGATGGACAACACTATACACCAAAAATTTTAAGTTTTATGGGTTATTTTTAAAGTCTCTATATTAACTTCACTTGTTTGTGGCTGGCTGGCTGGCACACCAAATCTTGTGACCAATACAAATTTAGTAAAAAAAGTTGCCGATTATCTTAAAATTGTATATGCGAGTGTATCTCCGACGGACAACACTTTTTGTAAACATTTTGCCGTGATCAGGCTTCGATGACGGAGTGCCCCATAAAAATTTTTAAAAATTCATTTTATACACACATGTTTAATCCTATGGACAACGCTTTTTGTAAAAAATTTGAAGTGGCTACAAGGCCGAGGGGCTTCCATATAAATTTTTAAATACTAGCCCGATTTTCTTTAAATTTTATAGATATGTGTATCTCCGATAAAAACACTTTTTGTAAAAAATTTGGAGTGATCAGGAGGGGCTCCCTTTGCACTTTGTGTATCAATTAGAGAATTTACACGAAAATTTTTAATTTTTATGGTTTTTTTATTTTTTTATTTCTTGTATTAATTTCAGCTTTTATGTAGTTTTGACGAAGACTTTTTACCATTAAACCTTTAGGAGCCCCAATCCATCATATAGTGTTAATTTCGCTTTAATATGTCTAGTGGCTTAAGCGTGATGTCTAGCGTAACCTACCGGGTCCAAAAAACATAAACTTATCGGAGCAACAAACGAACATATGGGGTGTATATGACTCCGATACAGTGGTTTAGGCGTGATGACTTCCTTTATCCTTGATTTCATCTTAAATCCATCGCCACGTATCTGAACGAAAAAAGACGAACTTATTGAAGCACCAATCGAACATATGGTGTGAATATGGCTTTGATACGTCCAGTGGATTAGGCGTGATGGGGTTACATATATAAGCACAATCACCGTGCTCAAACAAGAAATAAACCTTAAGGAGTATGAATCGAACATATGGTGTGAATATGGCTTTAATACGTCCAGTGGCTTATGCGTGATGAGGTCACATATATATGCACAATCACCGCGCTCAAATAAAGGACCCAGCCCATAGAATTCGTTGCGTCAGTTTCGTCGACGTATTCGTTGACGTTGCCGTATGTAACGCTAAAGGGCTTAGCTCATAGAATCCGTTGCGTCAGTTGCGTCGACGTATTCGTTGACGTTGCTGTATGCGACGCAAAGAGGTGACCCAATGAACACGTTGTCGTTGTACAGGCAAACAACAACAAATGCCAAAATAAACTTCAAACTCATAAGAACACGTGTATTTACTCGAAATGTCAGTTGCATACGTCCACGCAACGGGCGCAACGGATTATGTGGGTCGGGCCCTTATGAGGTGACCCAATGAACACGTTATCGTCATACAGGCAAACAACAACAAATGCCAAAATAAACTTCAAACTGGTGTGCGAGAGAACTGTCAAATAATTTGTCGGAGAGAAAAGTTAAAAGTTGGTCAACTTTTTGCGTCGCTTCCGTCACATGCTTTTTCTATGGGACACCTCTCATAAGAACACGTGTATTTACTCGATCTATCAGTTGCATACGTCCGCGCACCGGACGCAACGGATTCTATGGGTCGAGTCCTTAAGAAATAAACCTTATGAAGTAGCAATCGAACATATGGTGTGAATATGTCATCAATATGTCTAGCAAGTATTGAGAACGATGTGAATAGCGTCATATCATTATATCCATATAGACAAATAGAGAACGGTAATAATTTAAGGAAATGGTAAGGGATGATGATGTTAGAAGTTAGAACTGAATGTCACAAAATGTGGTGCCCTAAAAACATCGATATAAAATAGGAGATCAGTTGATAGGTATCAAGTGATAGGTAATTATTGTTAGTTGGTGATTAAGCATTTTCTGTTTCCGGATTGCAGTTGGAATTACTAGCCATGTATATGAAAGATAATTTATTAAAATACATTTATTTGATGGGATAATAAAAATTTTAAAAGCTAAAAGTAAACCAATTTTTGACATCGAAAAGTACTTTTTAGTTTTATTATTCGCTTGATGTGACAGCGTAGTATGATGTTGTCTAAACATATAACGTTGCTTTCGCATTGATGAATTTGGCATCTATCGGTTGCGTAGCTTTATTGTCAAAGGACATTGTACATACTTGTCCTTAATCTAACTACACTACTTCTTTAATTATAACTACAAAAAACAACTAAAACATTTTTATAGATTTGCATGAAATCCTTTAAACGGAAAGAGCAGTTAACGTTGCATATCGTTATTCACTCTGGTGAAAAGAAACACGTTTGCATCGAGTGTGGAAAAGGTATTTACTCCTAAATTTTGTTAAATTTTAAGCGTTTACACAATTTAATTATTGACATTTTTTAGGTTTCTATCGTAAGGATCATTTGAGGAAACATACTCGGTCGCATATTGCACGAAGAGTTAAATCGGAGGTTTCAGCTCAAAATGTAAACGGAAACGGAAGCAATTCGCAGAGTAACGGGTTACATGGTTCCTGAGGATCGTACAAGGACTTTTGGTAGATTATAAAAATTTTCTTAAATTGGCCATGTAGCTCATCTGGTAAAATTATGTTAGAGAAATGTAATACTTGCTACAAGTTGAACATAATTTTAATCATTCTCAGGAGCCGCTACGTTACCAATAAGAAAATACTATATATCTGCTAATCGTCCTGCGAAGCGAATTATTATTATAATTGACTACATTATTTTATATTTTTATAAGCAAATTGCCAGCTCAAAGGTTATGTTAAAACAATTTAATGATTTTTTTTGTAATTAATTTATTTTGTTATTTATTTACCATTTAATTTCAAATCCATCGCTTAAATTATATTGTTTTTCTACTCGTATGTATACTGATAATAATAATATTGGGTACAATAGACCATGTTGGTCAAGGACTAGCTTCTCGCGAACATTCTTGGTTTTGCATAAAAATACAAGAGACTTACAATTTTAAAGCATATCCGAAAGGCGAAATGATAAGCTTGCCATAACATCTATCGCTGTGAGGTGGGACCGTGAAAAAATTTTGGTGTTTTTTTGGGTTTTAAGTTCAGGCTGCAGCTCAGTAGACCAATGCAGCAAATAGAGCCATATGGCGCCAACATGTATAGGTATACTGAAATTCTTGATAAAAGCCGTCGTACAAATTACTTCAGATGACTGACAAGTAGTCAAATAATGTGTAGAACATCATAAGTTTTATTATTTCACTACTGTTGGTCTTTTCAAAATAACTACTTTTATAAATTACAAATAAAATGTACAAATTAATATACGAGAATTGTGTACGTATATAATTTAAAGAGGATCTGTGATTTTTCTGGGATAGTTTTTTTTATTTCAGTATAAATATCTGACAAGCAGTGCAATTAAAATTTTCCATTTGCCAATTATAATGTTTTCTTGTATATATATTTTAGACATGTTTAATATAAAAACAAAAGCCATTAAAAGCACCTAAATATATATGACACCTTTGTTTGTTGACGCAATGCAATTTTATATCTGACAAACTGTGAAATCTTAAGTTACGATTATATTAAAATATTGTTTTCTAATTTTAATTTGTTCCACACATTTTTTTCCTCAAAGAGACTTTATATTTTATGAAGCTTTTTTAATTAAGTTATACATAAGACATATTAGAAACATTTTCAATCTTAAAAATTGAATGCATTTTTCAGGACAATTACTTTTTAATTAAGTAAAGTCGTTTAAAATGCAGATGCAAATTTCAACAATATTGTTTAATGTTTTTACTGTTTATGCCGCTAAGTATGTAAGGAAAGAGTTTGCAACTGTGTTAGCCTTTTCATTATTTAATATTGTGTAAAAATATTAGAGCAAATTAAAACATAAAATATTTTTTTACATAAAGAAAAAAAGTTCAAACACTTGAAAGTGATGACAACTCTGTTCAAAATACTGACAAATTCTCAAGAATATTTTATCCAACTACTTTAACACAGAAAGAACAAATAATGACAAAACAAAACCAAAATAGCAAGGAAGACAAATTTTGAATACAGAAAACTACAAAAATTTCGTATAGTACATAAAGCTCACAATAATATTAGTAACATAAAATAAATACTCGTATACAACAAATCAATTATTGCAATAATAACTAATAATACTTTATAAGAAAAACTGTAATGTATATCGAGACAGAAAGCATTGATATTTTAATATTGAAATATAATTACATATATGTATGGCAAAACGTTAAAAACTAATAAAATGTATCTGAAATATATGTGTGTATATACAGTACAATCTTACATTCTAGGTACATTTAGGTACCTACATATTAATATTTGCACATACTTGTACATCGTACATGAATATACAAACTACAAACTATTTTTTTCGTAACGCAACTTTTAAGAATACCTACTATGAAAATACAAATTAAAGCGTGAAATAATTACGTATTTACTTGCAAAAAGTACAAATCTATAAGCGTAATGTTAAAGTAACATAATTATTAATAAACACAAAATTAAAATTAACTAAAATAACATAAAACTAATAATAATGATGGAGTTTTTAATTCAGTTTAATTCAAGTCAGAGACATAAAAATGGTTCGTACAAAATACCAATGAATTTTACATTCTTTATGAAAAGTTTTGCATTATTTTTTTTCAATAAGTGAATAAGTTTACATCAACATCTATGGTACGAAGCCTTAGTCGATCATTAATGGTATAATGGTATTGAACCAAGTTACCATACAAGCTCCACACATTATGAAAGTCACACATTATTCTAGTTTTTATTTTATATAACTTAACAACAAAACTGGAAAAATATCGTTTACAGAAGCAACAAAAAGTAAGCGCCGATGATTATTTTAATATCAATAATAAATGTATTATCTAGCCAAAAGCAGTGATTAAAACATATTACATATTTAATACTGTATATAATCAATGAAACAAAGGAAAAAATAACTCAGGGAAAAAGCCTCCAAATTTCGCAATATTTATCACAAAAGCAAAAGAAACGGAAATTAGCATATGTACAAGTATAGTTACAAGCAATGAATATTATAGTAGGTATTAATGTACTTAAATGTAAATTAATTCACTTATTCAAATTTCTGTGAACACATTCCAATACGGTATGGAAAGGAATTTAAAACAGAAATCATGTGAAATATTTATTGACAAGCAAGATATTCATTTCAATTTGATGTAATTTTCGAAATGACTAACAAAATAAAAATGAAAGAAGGCTGGTTAGTGCAAAATACATAGTAGAGGCAAAGTAAAGTAATTCAACGTGGGTTAAATTGTTTCAAACGCTTTTTGAAATTATCGTAAAAAGCTTCTTAATCTTAATTATATATAGAAATTGCCATATTGGACATTTGCATTTTTTTTAAATTTTGTTTTTTTGTTTTTCGGATTAATGCTAGTAAGATGGCATACTTTAAGGTCTATCTGAAACGGTATCTGTAGGAAGGGTTGTAAAGGTATTTAAAAACTCTAAATGGTATGTTATTATATAATATTTTATTCCAATTATCAAATGCATAATTACCAAATCAATTGTGCAAAAACTTGTAGAAACAATCCAGAGTCATAGTTTTTGATATGTGGTACTATAAAGTTTTATAAATTATTTTTTAAGAAAACATACCATAGAGCATAGTCTATAAGTTAAAATTGCTGTATCATTTTTCAACTATTAAAGAATTTTTAATTTCCTATTTGAAGAGACTAATTTGGAAAGGACTGGTGTAAAATTAAAAGTGCTGCATGAATATAAATTGAGATAAATTTTACTTATGGTGCTCTCACAATGGAAAAACTTAATACTTACAGGATTGTATGAATTTTGGTTTTGACGACAAATCCTGTAAGATTTAAGTATCAAGATTTTCCCTTATGAGAGCACTCTTATTTAATTTTAAAATAGATATTTTTATATTACGAATGTGTAATGCGGAAAGAAGGAACATTTGATTATGTAATATTTTTACATACTAATTAAGTCTTTGCGTAAACAAATATATATAATTAGGTTTTTTAATAACTACGAAAGGATAATCTATGAACGACATATGTTATAAACAAGCGATTAAGCGAAAAAGAGAGCAAATTAAGAGAAGGGTTTTACGACTTTTTAGATTTAGTCATTTAGACAATTCCAACTAAATTTTTATTTACGATTGGCAATTGTTGTGTGTGATTCAGTAGATTTTTAATAAACAAGATAACAATATAATACATACATACTATTTACTTAATATATAATAATCTTTATACTTGAATAACATTTTATTGCAATAAGTAATAATAATTTGAATAAAGTATTAAAAGAAAATCATTGATTCATATTTTTGTATTTTATTTGCATGAAAAAGACTGCGAAATTATTCGCGGAAAGCGCGTTTTTAACCAACACTGGGGCAAAGAAACGAAAGGTCATATGTACGTATATACAATGACGTGGCATTTATAATTTAACAAAATATGTTACTACATAAGAACATATATTTGTTAGTTTCTACGCATGATGCTATCATGTTACCAAAATCTTAGTAAAATTATAAATTAAATAAATTTCCTTTATAAAAAAAACATTCATTTTACATTTTAATCCATTTGCAACATTTTCTATTTTAAGAAATACATCAACTAGTTCCTAAATGAACGAATTGAAGGCTCACTTACGTCATTATTTGTAACATTTTCTTGGTCAATGTTTTTTTTGTAGTTTTCCCTGACCATGATTCATTCATTAAAGCATTTGGACTCGTATCATTTTAGTTTCCTGATCGTTTTCTGTGCTTTTTTCAATTTTATTTTCTTGGTCAATGTTTTTTTGTAGTTTTCCCTGACCATGATTCATTGATTAAAGCATTTGGACTCGTATCATTTTAGTTTCGTGATCGTTTTCTGTGCTTTTTTCAATGAATCGGGGAGCCCAACTGTTCCGATCGTACACAGATACATGCTTGGATTTATCCCAAACGTATTTGTATTAGTAATCAACAAAAGAGCCAAATCCATATAAAATTTTTCTGTTTCCCACTACCAAATCTTACGTTTCTCGCTCTTTGCGGCTACTTATTTTTTGTACACTGTATTCACATTTTAAAAACAACGCGTTTGGGATTGGTTTACAGCATTAGTATGCGATGAGTTGGGCTTTCTATAGAGAAGGTATGTATTCTGTATTCAACTGTATTCACATTCCAAAATCACAGACGCGTTTGGGATTGGTTTACAGCATTAGTATGCGATGAGTTGGGCTTTCTATAGAGAAGGTTTTGCTTTTGATGACTCTTCGAGAATAAGCTCTACTAATTCACTTATATTATTTGATTTTTTCAAAAGGGAAATCGAACACGAAAGGCGAATATCTTTTGTTTAAATTTTTTTGATTCATGTGTTGTTGTTAGGTAAGTACAAAAAGGGGTAAATCTCCCAAAATATACAGATCTGTTTTCCCTCTACGATAGAGTTTTAGGGGAAACGAACAAGTTAACAGCCAGAAAAACTCTGGGGCACAGTTTTACGAAAAAAAATGACATTAGAGTTGCTATTTCGGTTGAATAAACAAGTTCTTTTATTCTTCCCCATACAAAAAAATGCAATACTGTAAGGTCAGGAGATCTTGCAGGTCAGTGCACTGGTCCATTTCTTCCTATCCAACGATTAGCGTACTCTTTATCTAGCCAATTCTTAACCTCTTGAATATGGGCTGTTGGAAATATAATGAAGCTAGTTGAATCAGTGTAATGTCCTCAACAAAAACTCCACATAGTTTGTACAGTACATCCTGGGTGGTAGTTTAGAGGGTCCGATTAACTTTTTTCCAATTACACCACATATTGACGCTGAATTTGTGTTGAAATGAAGACTGTCTCCTTCTGTGTTTATTCTCCGCAGCCCATGTATGAAGATTGTGAAAATTTGTGATCCCATCTTGTAAATTGAGATTCGTCCGTCCAAAGAATTCTGCTAATAAACTCGTTGTCATCCAAGCTCCGCTCAAGTAAGCAGTTAGAAAACTTAAGTCTCTTTTCCAAATCATCGGGAAGCAGTTCTTCAACAGGTGTATGGTGGTACTGGTAAAGATTTTCTCCATGCAATACATTAGAAATTTATGTCTGGAAACATTGAATTGCATAGCTAAGCATCTGATCCCGTGAAATCTAAAACGGGCTCTAGCATGCAAACAAAACCAAGGAGGACACTTTGAGCACCTGTTTTAACCGTTGTTGTACACACATAATATAAAAATTATCTAAAAAAAGTCAAATGTTAAATGTCCTCTGTTATGTCACTATTTTAAAAGATTTTAAGTCACTTTTTTAGTAGAGTTTTTGTCCTCTGTGATGTCACTTTTAATATCCACTGTGATTTAGTCATTATGAAGTATAATTTTTTGAACTAAGCCATTTCTTAAGCGATTCGCAAGAATTCGGTATGTAGGACTCAGATGCGACTATAAGACTTATTCCTATCGAAATTCTGAAATATGGTCATTACGGTTTGGAATTCCGGGAAAAAAGCCATTTCTCAAGCGATTCGTATGAAATTCGGTATGTAGAACTAAGATGCGACTATAACCCTTGTTCCTATGGAAATTCTGGGATCTGGCCAATAGTGTCTGGAATTTTCTGGAAAAAGCAATTTCTCAAGCGATTTGTTTGAAATTCGGGATGTAGGACTAAGATGCGACTATAACCCTTGTTCCTATGGAAATTTTGGGATCTGGACAATTGGTTTTGGAATTTTGTGGACCAAGCAATTTCTCAAGCGATTCGTATGAAATTTGGTATGTAGGACTATGATGCTATGACTATGATAAGACTTGTTCCTATGGAAATTCTGGAACATAGTCATTATGGTCTGGAATTTCAGGAACTAAGCAATTTCTCAAGTGATTCGTATGAAATTCGGTATGTGGGACTAAGACTGGGAAACTTGTTCCCATGGAAATTCTGGGATATGGTCATTAGGAACAGGAATTTCTGGAACTAAGCGATTTCTCAAGCGACTTGTGCCTTTTATTTTAATCAATATTGATTATTATTAATTTTAAGTCTTATTTTTTTTATTTAATCGTATTGCTAATATATAGATTTAATAGTATTGAAAAATTATAATATTAATATTTGCCAATAGAATAGAATGAAGCAAACATGTACACTAGTAGTGATAGTATAGTCGCTGTTCGTTTTCTATCGGTGCTCTGCTCGTTCTATTAACATTGCATAAAGTGATACATTGCTTGCGTGCTGCCTGCTTGTTTCAAAGCGACATTCTTCGAAGACCGTACGATACCATTTCGATCCATGGGTTAGGGCTGCTCGCTTTATTTCATGTGCTGAAGTAGTGATAGTATAGTCGCTGTTCATTTTCTATTGGTGCTCTGCTCTGCTCGTTCTTTTAACATTGCATAAAGTTATACAGTACTTGCGTGCTGCCTGCATGTTTCAAACCGATATTCTTCGATGACCGTACGATACCATGTCGATGCATGGGTTAGTAATGCTCGCTTTATTTCATGTGCAGTAGTAGTGATAGAATAGTCCCTGTTCGTTTTCTATCGGTGCACTGCTCTGCTCGTTCTATTAACATTGCATAAAGTAATACAGTGCTTGCGTGCTGCCTGCATGTTGCAAAACGGCATACTTCGATGATCGTACCCTACCATTTCGATGTTTTTCGGATACGTAGCTTCTGAGGTATGTTCCGAGAACCTTATGGGAATTTTCTAATGCTCCTATACTTTCGTGATGATATGTCGTAGACTGTAGTGGTTATATTTCTAGTAGTTTGCACATATCTTTAAAACATTTTGTTAATAAATTCTGTTCCTTGATCAGAGTCTACATCCCATATTTAAGGATGAAGCATTCTACTAGTCCTTTAGCTACTGTACTAGCTTCCTTATTTTCGAGTGGAATAGCTTCGGAAAACTTGGTCAGCTCGTCTTGTAAGGTACTTATATCCAGAAATATTTTTGTTTATTCGTTTTCATCATGCGGTTTATTCCTGCATGTCCACTAGTTGGTAGTATATGATAATCGTTGAGGATAGGATAATTGCTCTTTGCAAATAATTTGGTCGGATCTGGGTGACTTCCCTTTTCGGAAATTATGTGTCCTAGGTATAGTACCTCTTTTCATAGGAAAGCACATTTTCCTGGGTGAATTTTTAAATTTACTTTCCTAAGTCGCTTAAACACATCACACATCAAATTTTTGTTGTGATCTATTAGATTTTTGCCAAAAACTATAAGGTCATCGAGATAAACAAAACAGCGTGAGTACGTAAGTCCGACCATAGCTATGAACATCATCCTTGGAAATTTCGTGGGTGATATTTTTAGTTTCATTGGGAGTCGTTTTAGCTGAAAATGACCGTCTTCCGTTGAAAATGTTATCATAGGTCTATTTTTTGGATTGAGTTCCATTTGGTAGTATCCTTGACTTAAATCGATACATTAAAAATACACTGATCCTCCTACCGTTTCTGAAATATCACTATAATATTGGTTAATGGGAATTTATCGTCTTCTATTCTCTCATTTACGTTCCTGTAGTCTATAACCAAACGGAATTTTTGCAGGTTGGTAACGGGATCTCTCTTTTTTGGTACTACTAGGATCGGAGAGTTCCATGCGGATAGATGGCTCTATTATTTCATTTTCCAACACATTGTCTATTTCGTCCTATATATCCCGCTTCTATGTATGTGGTAGTTTGTAGGGTTGGGTATATTTTGGTGGTGCTCCTTGTTTTAGCGTGATATCTGCTTGCCCTACAAAATAAACTAATTTCAGTCTTTTTCCTCACGATTTCGGGTGTCGAAATTTATTTCGCTTAGCAGCCTCTTTATTCTTCTACTTGGTAGGAAGTAGTGTTCGGAAGCGGGGAACGATGCGGGCTCCGTATAAGGTTTACAGTGGTTTCGCGGGTGTTTACAATTTTGACGGGAATCTTTCCTTGTATGGCCCTAGATATAGATCCAGCCATGAAAACACCTTTACACAATTCTTCGCTTCGCATCTCGGAGACACGTTTATGCTATTTAAACTATGCTGTAAACGTATTGGTACCGAAAGTTGCCTATTGTTTATCTTGAAATTTAAGTGTAAGGTCTCTAAATCTCGGGAATGAGCCGCGTACTACATGATATTCGGTATACTTTTTTGTCCGAAATGTTAGTTTGATAGCCTGATCTGTAATTGCTATTTTGGTTAGTTCGGATGCTTGGTCCATAATTTTTATTCTGGTTATTTTGGTAGCCTGACCTGTAATTGTTAATTTGGTTAGTTTGTAAGCTTGGTCTATAATTTTTATTCTGGTTATTTTGTTAGCCTGATCTGTAATTGTTATTTTGCCTACTATCTCTAAAGTCTCGTCCCCTATGGTTGTTTCCGCGTGTTTGGTGGCCGTTCTTGGAAATATTTCATAGAGGCGGATTGAGGCCTTTGATCTAATTCGAGCAAATGTTTGGCTGTATAATTCGTAGTTGGTCGTTGACACCCTTTTTTTAGAAACGCTAGTCCCCTACGGTTATTGGCCGCGGTCATAGTTGGTCTGGTGCCTTTACCATAGCAAGAAACTTCTAGTTCGGTCATTTTGTTGGCAAGTGTTTCTATGTCTGTGATGAATTCTTTCACCGGTTTGGATTGTCTCGATAGTCCTTATAGGTCCACATTTCTCAAGTAAGTAACTCTTTAAAATTTTGCGGACTGGTATTCCGCGAAAGAGCTTTTCCTTGACTCTTTAAAATTTTGCGGACTGGTGTTCCACAAAAGAGCTTTTCCTTGAATTTTACATTTAAGGATAAACCTAATTAGTGTTCCCTTGGAGGTAGGAGTTAAGGTATCGTAATAAAATTGAATACTATTTAAGAAGTCCCTCAAGTCTTCGGAACGTTTGCTGTCGTCAACGAATGTCAGTAGTGGCAATTTTTGTGCCGTATTAAAGCTAAAGTCTTCACCACTCATAATGGCGGTTGTTTTTGGCTCTGGGATTTCTAAACGTAGGTTTTCTTCGTTACCTGTTGGTGGCTCTGGGGTTTCTAAACGTGGGGCTGTGGTTTCTCTAAACGTTTTTTTTCGTTAGCTGGAGTTACGTTCCTATCATTACTATCATTTACTACCTATATACTTATGACTTATTTTAATAGTCATTAGCTTGTGTGGCCATACATTTTAACGTTATGGGATCTATCTCTGTCAATTAATCTTGTATATTTCGGCAAGAAACTTGGCAACGGTTTCCCAGTGTTTGAATTTTCTGAAGCTTCCTCTCAGCTTTACACCCTATAAGCTGGCTTAATGTTTCTTCTAGCTTGGGAAAACTCATTGACTTAGTGGCCTAAATGGATAATGGGAAAGTATGTAGTTTTCTCTTAAATACGGAGTAGTCAATTGTGAAATCAATTACGAATATAATATATGGAGTAGCTAATTACAAAATGTAGTTTTTATTCACTTTATTTGTATCATTTTATCTTTTATATTATAAAAAAAAAATATTTTGATATGAGTTTTCGCCTGAAATACTGCAACGGCGATCACGAACATGAGACCTAAAACTATTGCAGTGTGGTTCGGTTGAGATTAGGTTAGGATGGATGCGTTCAGCAGCTGTGGTCCAGTGTTTATGACTTCTGATTTACTATCTTTGTTTCTGAATGTTCGCTAAGGAACTTGGCAAGCAGAATATGGAAATGGGCCTCTTCCTGACATTTGCTGAATTTTTTGGCTCCCCGGTCCCCTCTTAGGGTCTTCCGGATCGTTTTTATCTGGTTATAATATTTCTTTCGGTCGTCGGAGTTAGTACCAGGGATGTTGGCAATATAATGCGGCTCTCGTAGGCGTTGTCTTAATTTTACAGCTTTTCCCCCCTCTTCTGCGGAGGTGCGGTTGGAGGCATGGTGGTTAGTTCGGCTTCCTTGCGTCGCAACTGGCGGCTTTGGTACTCTGCGATGGTAAGGCGTCTTGGTTCCTGTACTACGTTGTCAACGTTGGGTTCTGGGAAGATGGATTTTATTCCTGATAATAGTAGTTAGATAGTAGGTAGTACTATCGTCACTACTCATCTCAGCGACCCCGAAAACTATTGATTCGAGACTAATATCGATCAAGTCATATGGCACCCCTTCCAACCCCCACCCCTAAATGTGCTGTAGTGTCTTACCTTTACAGTATTTGTTTTCAGATTGTAGGTAATACGTGTACCAAGTTTGCTTGTAATAGCTCTAGGAGTTCCTGTAGTTCACTCTATGGGTAAAAAAACTAATAAATTTCCATCACAAAGTTTTTAGGGGCTCAAATGAGGACAAATTATGATTTTTACATTGAAACTGGACACCATTTTTGGAGGTCAGATTCGCTCAGATATTTATGAAATAAAAAACACTTTTTATTGAATGTTTGAAACATAATAATAGTCAAATTTATTTATGTAATGAAAATCATATGAACACTCAGGAACAGTTTTCCGATTTAATTTAAACTGGTACACAGTATAAGTACACAGGAATTAATTAACTTATTTTGGAGTTAACTTTAATAAGAAGCTAATGTTACTAATACATATCCATAGTCGCCAGATAAGTCATCCTGGAAAAATAGAGAAAATCCAAATAAATAAAAACAATTACATAAAATTTTTGTGAATATATATTTATTGTTATTTCTGAAACGGAACATATAATTAAATTCATTTTAACAAAGAGTAAAAAATTTCCCTCAACTAATAGCTAGTTTTTATTTAGCTGTTTTTAACATTCAAATAATCAAAATATCGTGTTAATATAAGTGTTCTCATATAAGGCGCTTTGGGAATTTTTATTGATATTTTACCAAGCGACTAGTAGATACCCAATATCTGCTGTGCAATCATCCTGAAAATGTGTTTTTCAAGAGAGAGAAGTGAAAAATTAAATCAAATACAAAACTATTGTATTTTTCTAATTTTGTTTTCTTAGAATATTGTATGATGATTAAGATTTTTATGTTGTACAATTAATTATTAGAAACATACAAAAATGACTGGCAAAAAAATATGTATATAAAATCATGTATGATTGTTGCATTTTGTATTACTAAAATTCTGTGGAATTATTTTGTTGTTGTATTTTTTATTGTGCTATAAAATGATTTGTTTTTAATGTAGAGTAGGAACGTACTCTATAACATTCCAAAATTTTTCTGTTTTTTTTTTGTTTTTGAAATCGTATTTATAAAAGCCGCGCTTCCATGTGTTGAATTTACGGGCTATACGAATCACTGAAAGTTATATTTCCTTTCAAATTTTTACATCTACATATTTGTTTATCAAATTCACATTTACACAAAAAACACTTTATTAGTCTGATGAGAATAACGCAAAAATAGTTTGCACAATTTATTTTTTTATTTCATCATTCTAATTTGTCTCTCTAAAAGTTAAATGTATTTATAGTTTTGGTTTGGTCTAAGAGCAACAGGTAAATGGATGGCAGAAATAGTGTTATGTAATATTCGGAATTGTTTGATTGATAAATTTAATAAAGTTTGAGGTAATTGGAAGTTGTTTCTTTTCTACAATTAGTATCCAACAATTGCCAATAATGAACGTTTGTAATCTCCAGAAGTATCGCCCTGAAAAATTTAACATAATTATTTTAGTTTTTTTTTTAGATTTTAAGCTGGGTGTCAAGTTAACAAAGCATTTAATTTACTTCTTAATTTAACAGCGTTCCAATTTCAATACAATAAATGTTGGTATGATTCATTTTAATATTAAAACTAAGCAAAATGTAACATACGTTGTTGGTGTTAAAAACTTTAAAAGTTTCTACATAAATTCCTAAATTTTGCGGTGTAAATACCTTATATGTATTGAAGTACCTAACAATATTCATTATATTTGGGTCTACAACCGGGGTCCGGTCCGGTTTTTTTTTTAATTTGCACATGAATAGCTGGCGTCAAATCATATATTTATATATAAGTTTCACAAATATATATATATAAGTGAAACAGGGTGATAGGGGAACTCATTTCAAACAAAAACAGCCATTCTGCAACCTACAGAATTTTACAGAAGAGAAGCCTATTACCCTGTTTCGTTTGATCCACCACTTCTGAGACACCCTAAATATGTATGTTCCCTATGTACTACCAAGTACTTCAACCGATTTAATAAACGAAGTAGAGTTTTTTTTTTATAAATTATAAATTTAAGAGTTGTCAAACTCCTGGGTGAAAAAGTCACCATACGAATTTTTTTTATAAATCGCATGTTTTCAAGAATTTTTCGGAATATTTGAATAGTAGCGTTCTGAAATGTTGCACACCTGTTCGGTATTTACAGGGTGCGACAATCGAAGTGTTACTAAATCAAAGGGCTGTAATTTTGTCATTTATGAATATTTTTATAAAATTTTTTTTAGAGATTTTAAAATTTTATTAAAAACATGTTACTGCTTGCGTAGTGCACGAAAGTGACCTGTATGTATTTTGGTCCATTCTCTACGAAGAGCTTTCTTCAATGCGTCCACACTTTCATATCCTTGTGTCGACATCGACCATATGCAGAGTCATTAGATTAAAATCTGGTGACTATGGAGGCAATTTTTCGAAGAAATTAAAATTTGGAACGAGACTTTATAAAAATTGTTAAGTCAAACGAGCTTTATGAGATGGTGCTCAGTCCTATTGGAATATCCAGCGGTTGTTACTGAATTTTTTGTGTGTCAAGGTAACAACACATCATTTCATATCTTTTCCCGGTACACTTCTTGATTCACCTTGACGCCCACATCGATAAAGACTATTGGGGAACGACCATTTGCAGTTACAGCTGCCCAAACCATCACAGAAACCGGTGATTGTTTGCGAAGAGCAACTCCCTTGTCCATCCAAATGGTCGTTGGAATTCCCCTCTAACCACAAACGACCATTTTGTTAGTTTTCGTACTATTGGTCCGTAAAAATTTTTTCATCAGAAAACACCAAGTTGATGAGAACGTTGCGTTCCTGCAGCATGCCATGCCTTCGTTAAGAGACTCGACGCTCTCATCAGCGCAAAAGGAGGCTAATCGATCAGTAACGTGTTTTTCATAAAATTTGAAATGTTTTTTACATACTCTAAACATTTTTAATTAAAGTTGTCACAAATGACGAAATCACAGCCATCGACACATCGATTGCCGCATCAAAGATAAGAAGAACCGCCACATTTTGGAAGTAGTCGGACACTTTAGTTAAGCGGCTCCTTGAATATATTTTTTTATAATTTTAATTTATTTTTAAATTCTCTATATTAACTTCGCGTGCACGTGGCTGGATGGCTGGCTGGCTGGCTGGTCAGATTTTCTGATCAATTTTTAGCCCACTTCCCATGGCCCGATTTTATTGAAATTTTGCACACGGTGACAATACTTTCTATTAAAATTTGAGGCCCCTCGGACCTCGGGTTCGGGGGGCTCTCATACAAATATTTTACAAAATTTACCCGATTTTCTTTAAATTTTGTACACATGTGTGACCTCCATGGAAAACACTTTTTGTAAAAATTTGGAGCAATCGGCCTCTTGGGGACCCCAATATACAATTTTTAAATATCGCTATATCGCATCAGATCACGGCAAAGTCTGAGCTCTGTGCTTTGTGAGCAGCGCTGTTCGCTGCCGCTGCGTCATTTCGTGAATGATTTTGCCACAAGCCGAGCACGCAGTGTGTGTGTTTGTGTGTATCTCCGATTAGAGAATTTACAAGAAAAATTTTTATTTTTATGGGGTTTTTTTTATTTCAATTTTTATTTTCATACATTTTTCAGAATTTTTATATAGTAGCCGCCCCTTTAATTTTACAAACGAAATTGAGTCCGTCATACTTTGGAACGGATGCCCTTTGTCAAGTAGCTAGAGTATTAAATGATATTGTTACAACAAGTAGTTAGTAGCGCATATAATAGAATTATAATCCTAAGATAAATCCCAATGTAAATACTGCATACTAAAAATAAGCACTTTCATGTTGCATACTTTACATTATGTAACCGCCTGCAAGTTTGAATCATTGTGTACTGGTTAAACAAGTAGTCAAACCGGTTTGTGCGGTTTGCCCGGTTTTTGTAAAAGAATGATTGAACATGTAGTCTATTTTTAGAAGATGACTCATTACCTATAAGTATCGTTAGTTGTAAATAAGGGAATAAGGCTACAATTTTCTGGATATTTCTGTATGCAATATTGGAAGTTTCTGGAAGCTTTTGATTGAGTATAAATAGAGGCGTTAGGCCGAAGTAAGATTATTAGTTGTTTGGAATTGAACCAGTGCAGTTGTAAAAGTTCTTGTAAAGTGATAAAGTTATAAACTAAGAGAATTATTGTAAAGTACTAGTATCATAAGTGTTTTTGTGTGCATCTAAAAGTAATCACCAATATAAATTGTGAACTTGTGATATAATTACTGTTTGCGAATTAAAGTTGTTATTTGTAAACTTGTGTTGTGTTTTATTTGCAAAATCCTTTACGACTCGAAAGCTTGAATTTCGTAACAATTGGTGTCAGAAGTGGGATTTAACAAATCGTGAGACATTAAAATTTTGCAAATCGTGTAAATTGAGAGACAATAAATTTTTGCAAATTGAGAGATAGTAACATTTTACAAATCGTTGAACAATAAATAAATTAATTGGTGATTTTACAAACTGATAAACATTAAACAATAAAATGGAAAGTGCAGTGAACATTAAATCCTATAGTTCCCAGGAGCTTAAAGAACAGCTTGGACGACGAGGTCTAAGTACTGCGGGAAATAAGCAAGAGTTATTTCTCCGATTGCAAGTCGTTAAAGGGGAAAAGCAGCAAGCTGGTGAAGTGTTTTCCATTGAAACGGAGTTAGTGGACCGAAAATCGTCCACTTCGGAAGAAAAGAGTGGTGTGCCAAACATGGAGGCGATGTTGCAAGTTTTAATGCAACAAATGAAGCAGCAAAATAAGCAAATGAACAGCAAGCTTGACCGGCAAAATGAACAATCGCAGCAGCAGAGCCAAGAACTAAAGGAAGAATTGGATCAGCAAAGTTAGCAGTTAAATTCCAAACTGACCGTTAAGTTTGAACAGCAAATTCAACAATCGCAGAAACAAGGCCAGCAACTGAAGCAGGAATTTAGTCAGCAAACACAAGACCTAAAGAAAGAAATTTATCAGCAAAGTCTAGAGCTTGACTCCAAATTCGATCAACAAAATCAGAAGCTGGAAAAACTAAAAGGTGAAATAAATTAAGTTCAAGCAACATTTCAAGAAGAAGTGAAAACCCTCGAGACAAACATTACTGGAAAATTGAGTGGTCTTGAAGGAAAAATTAAGGAATTTGAGACCCGGTTGCACAATCGTACCCAGTTTCTAAGAGAGAACACTCAACAAAGTACTCCCAGAGTCATTCCCAAATTTTCTAGTAACCAGAAAGGAATTTTGAAGCCACCTACGTTCGATGGCGAAACAGCTTGTTCATCAATGCTATCCGAGATGAGCAATTAAAACTTAATTTAAGGACAACAGCCAGAGGAAGGTCAATGAAAGAAGTATTGGCATCAACCTTGGAATACGAAGCAGCTAGAGCCAGTTTGTCCACTGACTTAGTTAGATTCCGTAAGCTGGAAACGGAGGACATCACACAAATAAAGGCAATAGTTAAATAAGAAATCCGAAAATCAAAAACTGGAAGCCCTCAGATCGACAGGAATTCCACATCAAATTCTCGTCCAAAATGTTTTAGATGCCAGAAACCTGGACATTTTATCCGTGACTGCAAGGAACCAAGATCGGTACAAACTACAATACAGCCAGTGAATCGTGTCAAGAGGCCTGAACATTTACGGCAGATAGGCGCATCACAGATGAATGAGGTACAGCAGCCAGCTTACTTGTAGCTGCAAATCAGGAAAACTAAGTTACACCAGTTAAGCTGGTGAAGAGGGAAGGGAGCCCCAAGGTCACAGTGAACATTGCCAAACTTGGAAAGGACAGCAACAGCTTGGTTGTTAGTGGTGTGTTAGAAAGAAAACCATATACGTTTACCTTGGATACAGGAGCTTCCAGATCAGTTGTAAATCCCAAAGGTCAAGTGGAAAAAGTATTTCGTTTTAATTTGAGGACAGCGACGGGTGAAGTAACAGCAAATTAAGGAGAGTCCTCCTGTAGTGTCATGTTTGGGGGAATACGGTTTTCTCATCGGTTTATTGTTGCCAGCATTACAGAAAAATGCATATTGGACTTGGATTTCATGACAGAGCACGAGATGTCCCTTGACCTAAAGAACCACGTGTTAAAAGGGCGTAATGTGGAAGTACCCCTGCAAATAAACGACAACCAGATTGGCCTAAGAATCATTACTGAAGAAAAAGTGGAGATTATACCGATGTGCGAGAAAATCATCTATGGCGAGGCGAACGGTGATCTTGGGGACAGTAAGTAGGAATAGGTGAGCTAACCAACTTCAACAAGAACGGAGTGCTATGCGGAAGAACTTTAGTGAGACTCCAGCCCAAGATACCAGTGAGAATAATGAACGTTAGCCCATCACCGAAGGTAATAAGAGAAGGAACAAGACTCAGGGAGTAAGCTGCATCGCAAACTGCCAGCCTGTAAAAGTAAAGAATACGCCACTAGATCTGGAAAGGAAGCAGATAATTCGTTCGCTATGTAAACATCTTCCAGCAGCACAGCGACAAGCAGCAGAAAAGTCGCTAGAGCAATTTACCGACGTTTTTGCTGTTAGCGACAACGACATGGGTAAAACCAATATAGTGCAACATCGAATTGATACAGGAGATACAACTCCAATTCGACAGGCGCCAAGACGATTAGCACTTGCTAAGCAGCTAGTTACTGCAAGACTAAATTTTTCAATGGAGGTTCCAAGAATTTTGAAGGCTGATGTATGTTATTTTTTTTTTGTAATATTTTCTTGGTCAAGGTTTTTTGTAGTTTGCCTTGACCATGATCCATTCATTAAAACATTTGGTCTCGCGTCGTTTTAGTTTCGTGATCGTTTTTCCGTATTGCTTTTTTCAATGAATCAGGGAGAATTCCGAGAAAATAATTTGAAACCGGCTACAAACGTGAGGAATGTGATATGTTGTAAATCACATTTCTCCGATTTATTTCTTAATTTTAATAAAGGGCTTAGCCCACCTTATAGCCTGGCGCAAGTCATTCAGGGAGTATTCCCTTGGCAATACCTTTGAATATAAAAAAAAGAAAGAAAAAAAAACAACCCATAAAAATTAAAATTTTTCATCTAAATTCTCTAGAAAATCATCGAAAGAGACATTTGACATAAGATGTTAAAATTGAAAAAGCTCAAATCATTTTATTCTGAGCACTTAGAGCACGCTCATACTCTGAGCAAATAAGAAACACGAGCATTTATCTTGAGAACTCTTTGACTGCTTTGAACTAATTTATGAAAACGCGAAATGACAGAATATTGTGAAAACTTGTTGTTCTATCTGTAAGTTGATATCGACAACAAAAAAAAACGACATCAATAAAAATACAATTCAGTAAATAAGTAAGTAAGTTGAAGTAAGCATAAAACATGTATGTCTCGTTTCATTTGCTGTGTTCATTTGTGCGTGAGCTAAGATTTCTCTCTCTCTCTCTCTCTCCACCACCAAAACCATGCCGACTGCGCAGCACACACCGCACGCAGTCCTGACCCCGGGGCACGATCGCTTCAAAAAATTTACAAAAAGTTTTGTCCATCGGAGATACACATTCGTATAAAATTTGAAGAAAATCGGGAAGTTTTTTCATAAAATTTGTATGGGTGCCCCCCCCCCCCCGACCCAGGGACCCGATCTCTACAAAAAATTTACAAAAAGTGTTTTCAATCGGAGATACACATTTGTATACAATTTTAAAAAAATCGGGTAATTTTTTTTTAAATTGGTATGGGAGCCCCACGACACCGGGGCCCGATCACTTCCAAATAGAAAGTATTGTCACCGGAAATACACATGTGTGCAAAATTTCAATGAAATCGGGCCATGGGAAGTGGGTTTAAAATTGATAGCAAGATTCCATGATACCATGACACACAAATCCACAAAAAAACGGGCAAGTGAAGTTAATATAGAGAATTTAAAAAGAGGCAGAAACACTGGTTAAGAAGATGGAACGTGATGGAATTATAGAGAAGTCCAAAAGCCCATGGAGTTCACCTGTGGTACTTGTCCAAAAGAAAGATGGTTCAACGAGATTTTGTGTGGACTATCGGAAACTGAACGATGTCACCAAAAAGGATAATTATCCATTACCACGTATAGACGATACGCTGGACACCTTATCGCAAGCCAGAATCTTCAGTACATTGGATCTGAAAAGCGGATACTGGCAGGTAGCAATTCATGACAACGACAAGAAGAAGACAGCATTTACTACGGGAAACGGCTTGTATCAATTTTCTGTAATGCCGTTTGGTTTATGCAACGCTCCTGCTATGTTCGACCGGTTGATGGACCATGTTTTGCGAGGCCTTAGCTAGAAGACATGTCTAGTCTATTTCGATGACATCATTGTTTTTGGTCGCACATTTAATGAGCACGTGAATAATCTTCGACAAGTTCTGGAAACCATAAAAGTAGCAGGATTAAAGTTGAGTCCGCCGAAATGTAGCCTTTTCAAAAATGAAGTGAATTATTTGGGCAACATTGTATCCAGTGAAGGAGTACGCAACCAAAAGTTCCAATGGTCGAGTGAGCACCAAAAAGCATTTGACTTGCTGAAGGGAAAGCTGTGTAGTTCTCCAATTTTGGCATATCCACAGGCAGGAGAACTCTTCATCCTGGACACTGATGCTAGCAATGCAGGAAGAGGAGTGGTTCAATCGCATAATCAAGAAAGAAAGGAGCGTGTTATTTTTTTTTTAGCACCATTTGAATAGACATAGCTGGTCCATTCCCAGGAACAAGAAATGGAAATCGCTATATACTTGTGTGCATTGATTACTTCAGTAAATGGGCAGAAGCATATCCCATTGCAAACCAGGAAGCTAGCTCGGTGGCTAGGGTATTCGTGGACAATTGGATCTGCAGATTTGGAGTACCACTGGATTACATTCCGATCAAGGGCGGAATTTTGGATCGCTAGTCTTTCAAGAGCTGTGCCAAGTACAACACCAAGAAAACGAGGACTACTCCGTTACATCCACAGTCAGACGGAAGGTTCAACAGAACGCTGGAAGAGCATCTGCGAAAAAAAGTTAATGCCAACCAAGATGAATGGGATCGTTGTATACCGTTGTTTATGATAGGTTAGCGTAGTGCTGTCCACAACACAACTAAAAACTCTCCAGCCATGATTGTATTTAGCAGAGAACTTCGTCTACCATGCGAAATCAAATTTGGATTACCACCAGTAGAGCCGACAACAAAGGAGAACAACGTTAGTGATATAAGACAGAGGATGATCGCTGTTCATGCTGCAGTAAGGAGCAACATAGTTGATGCCAGCAACCGGATGAAAACGCGATATGACCTGCGAGCAAACTGTGGTGGATTTCAGGAAGGAGATTTGGTCTGGCTTTAAAATCAAAAAGAAGAAAAGGTAAATCTCCAAAACTACAGCAGAGTTGGGAAGGACCTTATAAGATCATTAAGAGGATAAATGATGTCGTATATCGGATTCAACAAAGCTCCAGATGTAAAATGAAAGTTGTTCACATTGACAGATTGACAAGGTACAACAACAGAAGGAGTGCTGAATCTGTTCGGGACGATGTTACGAAAAGTACATAGTAGCGCATATAATAGAATTAGAATCTTAAGATAAATCCCAATGTAAATACTGCATACTAAAAGTACTGGTTTCTGGTTTCTGTTTCTGTAATTTCCCTTGTCTTGTCTTGGAATTGTATAGCCAAACAAAGTCTCCTTCCAGCAATTTTCATAGTTCCAATTTCCAAATTACGCCATCTCATTACTTGCTTTCTCAAATCAAAGTGACATCTGGTGCGCCATCATAAAGTCCAAACCCAACATGTATTTACCTTCCACACGGGCAACAATAAACCGATGTCGAAACCTTAATCTTCCAAACTCGACTACAATGAAACGTTCACCCTAAACTGCTGCAGCTTCTCCTGTAGCTGTCCTCAACTTTTAGTGATGCACTCTTCTACTTGCTCTCCAGACACCATTTCAGGACTCACAATTGATCTGAAAGCACCTGTATCTAAAATAAAATCGCAAGGTCTTCTCTCCATTACGCCACTAACAACTAGACTGTTGTAATCCCTTTGTACTGCGTATTGTGACCCTGGGATATTCCCTTGTCTTCTTCAGCCTTTGCCCTGCAAAGCTGGTACAAGACGATCGCTCCCCCTTTTTCAAATGTTGTGCATCTATCCGCCATAATATTTCCACATAATTGAAGAAAGAATTTGATCAGCAAAATCAGCAGTTAAATTCCAAATTGACTGATAAGTTTGACCAGCAAATTCAACAATCGCAGATAAAAAGCCAGGAACTGAAACAGGAATTTACTCGGCAAACCCAAAAAACTGAACTCCAAATTCGATCTGCAAAATCAAAAGCTGGATGTTATTCAGGAAAAGTTAAGTGAGTGAAATTCAATTAACCATTCAAGAGCTCAAACGGCCTGGAAGGCAAAATTAAGGAAATTGAGACCCAGGTAGCAATTCATGACAACAACAAGAAGAAGACAGCATTTACTACGGGAAACGGCTTGTATCAATTTTCTGTAATGCCGTTTGGTTTATGCAACGCTCCTGCTATGTTCGACCGGTTGATGGACCATGTTTTGCGAGGCCTTAGCTAGAAGACATGTCTAGTCTATTTCGATGACATCATTGTTTTTGGTCGCACATTTAATGAGCACGTGAATAATCTTCGACAAGTTCTGGAAACCATAAAAGTAGCAGGATTAAAGTTGAGTCCGCCGAAATGTAGCCTTTTCAAAAATGAAGTGAATTATTTGGGCAACATTGTATCCAGTGAAGGAGTACGCAACCAAAAGTTCCAATGGTCGAGTGAGCACCAAAAAGCATTTGACTTGCTGAAGGGAAAGCTGTGTAGTTCTCCAATTTTGGCATATCCACAGGCAGGAGAACTCTTCATCCTGGACACTGATGCTAGCAATGCAGGAAGAGGAGTGGTTCACTCGCATAATCAAGAAAGAAAGGAGCGTGTTATTTTTTTTTTTTAGCACCATTTGAATAGACATAGCTGGTCCATTCCCAGGAACAAGAAATGGAAATCGCTATATACTTGTGTGCATTGATTACTTCAGTAAATGGGCAGAAGCATATCCCATTGCAAACCAGGAAGCTAGCACGGTGGCTAGGGTATTCGTGGACAATTGGATCTGCAGATTTGGAGTACCACTGGATTACATTCCGATCAAGGGCGGAATTTTGAATCGCTAGTCTTTCAAGAGCTGTGCCAAGTACAACACCAAGAAAACGAGGACTACTCCGTTACATCCACAGTCAGACGGAAGGTTCAACAGAACGCTGGAAGAGCATCTGCGAAAAAAAGTTAATGCCAACCAAGATGAATGGGATCGTTGTATACCGTTGTTTATGATAGGTTAGCGTAGTGCTGTCCACAACACAACTAAAAACTCTCCAGCAATGATTGTATTTAGCAGAGAACTTCGTCTACCATGCGAAATCAAATTTGGATTACCACCAGTAGAGCCGACAACAAAGGAGAACAACGTTAGTGATATAAGACAGAGGATGATCGCTGTTCATGCTGCAGTAAGGAGCAACATAGTTGATGCCAGCAACCGGATGAAAACGCGATATGACCTGCGAGCAAACTGTGGTGGATTTCAGGAAGGAGATTTGGTCTGGCTTTAAAATCAAAAAGAAGAAAAGGTAAATCTCCAAAACTACAGCAGAGTTGGGAAGGACCTTATAAGATCATTAAGAGGATAAATGATGTCGTATATCGGATTCAACAAAGCTCCAGATGTAAAATGAAAGTTGTTCACATTGACAGATTGACAAGGTACAAAAACAGAAGGAGTGCTGAATCTGTTCGGGACGATGTTACGAAAAGTACATAGTAGCGCATATAATAGAATTAGAATCTTAAGATAAATCCCAATGTAAATACTGCATACTAAAAGTACTGGTTTCTGGTTTCTGTTTCTGTAATTTCCCTTGTCTTGTCTTGGAATTGTATAGCCAAACAAAGTCTCCTTCCAGCAATTTTCATAGTTCCAATTTCCAAATTACGCCATCTCATTACTTGCTTTCTCAAATCAAAGTGACATCTGGTGCGCCATCATAAAGTCCAAACCCAACATGTATTTACCTTCCACACGGGCAACAATAAACCGATGTCGAAACCTTAATCTTCCAAACTCGACTACAATGAAACGTTCACCCTAAACTGCTGCAGCTTCTCCTGTAGCTGTCCTCAACTTTTAGTGATGCACTCTTCTACTTGCTCTCCAGACACCATTTCAGGACTCACAATTGATCTGAAAGCACCTGTATCTAAAATAAAATCGCAAGGTCTTCTCTCCATTACGCCACTAACAACTAGACTGTTGTAATCCCTTTGTACTGCGTATTGTGACCCTGGGATATTCCCTTGTCTTCTTCAGCCTTTGCCCTGCAAAGCTGGTACAAGACGATCGCTCCCCCTTTTTCAAATGTTGTGCATCTATCCGCCATAATATTTCCACATAATTGAAGAAAGAATTTGATCAGCAAAATCAGCAGTTAAATTCCAAATTGACTGATAAGTTTGACCAGCAAATTCAACAATCGCAGATAAAAAGCCAGGAACTGAAACAGGAATTTACTCGGCAAACCCAAAAAACTGAACTCCAAATTCGATCTGCAAAATCAAAAGCTGGATGTTATTCAGGAAAAGTTAAGTGAGTGAAATTCAATTAACCATTCAAGAGCTCAAACGGCCTGGAAGGCAAAATTAAGGAAATTGAGACCCAGGTAGCAATTCATGACAACAACAAGAAGAAGACAGCATTTACTACGGGAAACGGCTTGTATCAATTTTCTGTAATGCCGTTTGGTTTATGCAACGCTCCTGCTATGTTCGACCGGTTGATGGACCATGTTTTGCGAGGCCTTAGCTAGAAGACATGTCTAGTCTATTTCGATGACATCATTGTTTTTGGTCGCACATTTAATGAGCACGTGAATAATCTTCGACAAGTTCTGGAAACCATAAAAGTAGCAGGATTAAAGTTGAGTCCGCCGAAATGTAGCCTTTTCAAAAATGAAGTGAATTATTTGGGCAACATTGTATCCAGTGAAGGAGTACGCAACCAAAAGTTCCAATGGTCGAGTGAGCACCAAAAAGCATTTGACTTGCTGAAGGGAAAGCTGTGTAGTTCTCCAATTTTGGCATATCCACAGGCAGGAGAACTCTTCATCCTGGACACTGATGCTAGCAATGCAGGAAGAGGAGTGGTTCACTCGCATAATCAAGAAAGAAAGGAGCGTGTTATTTTTTTTTTTAGCACCATTTGAATAGACATAGCTGGTCCATTCCCAGGAACAAGAAATGGAAATCGCTATATACTTGTGTGCATTGATTACTTCAGTAAATGGGCAGAAGCATATCCCATTGCAAACCAGGAAGCTAGCTCGGTGGCTAGGGTATTCGTGGACAATTGGATCTGCAGATTTGGAGTACCACTGGATTACATTCCGATCAAGGGCGGAATTTTGAATCGCTAGTCTTTCAAGAGCTGTGCCAAGTACAACACCAAGAAAACGAGGACTACTCCGTTACATCCACAGTCAGACGGAAGGTTCAACAGAACGCTGGAAGAGCATCTGCGAAAAAAAGTTAATGCCAACCAAGATGAATGGGATCGTTGTATACCGTTGTTTATGATAGGTTAGCGTAGTGCTGTCCACAACACAACTAAAAACTCTCCAGCCATGATTGTATTTAGCAGAGAACTTCGTCTACCATGCGAAATCAAATTTGGATTACCACCAGTAGAGCCGACAACAAAGGAGAACAACGTTAGTGATATAAGACAGAGGATGATCGCTGTTCATGCTGCAGTAAACTGCTGCTCAACTTTTAGTGATGCACTCTTCTACTTGCTCTCCAGACACCATTTCAGGACTCACAATTGATCTGAAAGCACCTGTATCTAAAATAAAATCGCAAGGTCTTCTCTCCATTACGCCACTAACAACTAGACTGTTGTAATCCCTTTGTACTGCGTATTGTGACCCTGGGATATTCCCTTGTCTTCTTCAGCCTTTGCCCTGCAAAGCTGGTACAAGACGATCGCTCCCCCTTTTTCAAATGTTGTGCATCTATCCGCCATAATATTTCCACATAATTGAAGAAAGAATTTGATCAGCAAAATCAGCAATTAAATTCCAAATTGACTGATAAGTTTGACCAGCAAATTCAACAATCGCAGATAAAAAGCCAGGAACTGAAACAGGAATTTACTCGGCAAACCCAATAACTGAACTCCAAATTCGATCTGCAAAATCAAAAGCTGGATGTTATTCAGGAAAAGTTAAGTGAGTGAAATTCAATTAACCATTCAAGAGCTCAAACGGCCTGGAAGGCAAAATTAAGGAAATTGAGACCCGGGTCGACAATCGTATCCAATTCGTCAGAGAGAACATTAAACAGTAAACAGTAAAAGCAGTATTATTATTTACTGTTTATCGGTTTGTAAAATTTCACTAAATTTATTTATTTATTGTCCAACCATTTGCAAAATTTTACTGTCTCACAATTTGCAAAATTTTATTGTTTCTCAATTTACACGACTTGCAAAATATTACTGTAAAATCCCACTTCTGACACCAATTGTTACGAAATTCATGCTTTTGAGTTCGTAAAGGATTTTGCAAATAAAACACAACACAAGTTTATTAATTTACAAATAACAACTTTAATAAACAAACAGTAAAATTAACTAAAGTTCACTAATTACACTGGTGATTACTTTAATTGTACACAAAACACTTAGTACAACAATGCTTGTACTTCACTAGTATTTCTGCAAGAGCTTTTCAACTGCACTGATTGAATTCCAAATAAGAACTAACTTAATTCGGCCTAACGTCTCTATTTATACTCAATCCATAAGCGGTGTTCAAAAGAAATATCCAGATGCCCATCCTCCAACCCAACCGAAATACCCGTGCCTGAACGCGAGCTCACAGGTCCACCATTAGACCTATCTTCAGACGCACCAACCAATTCAGAGATTCCTTCTTTAGCCGCACAATATTTATTTGGAATGAATTGGTGACTCTGTGTTTCCGCATTTGTTTGATCTACAATCATTCAAGACACATGTTCGTAGACATCTCACATGTTCCTCTCCTTAATTTCCGAACGCCCACGCTGTGCTAAGCATTATAAGGGTGCAAACCCATTGAGCGTGTCTACATTATATAAAAAAAACGCAGTTGAGCGCGATAGCCTGTGAGTGTAGCGAAGCGTCACAGCCCCTACATATAAATAATAAAATAAGGAAAGAAGGAAAACAAAATTGTTGTTGTTAGAATTGAAAGCTCCACCCGAACATTCACAAATTAGAATAGGTATTGTATTCATAAACCCACATTGTTTGCTCTAAATCTCGATCACGTGACATCACGTGTATTGATCATCAAGATAACAGGTTCGCGAGAAAAATTATTGTTTTTTGGATAGCTGTGAATCGAAACGGTGCTCTCTGAGTGAGAGCAAACGCTTCTAACCACTAATTTTTTTATTGAAGTTGTTTACAATTGACAACATTTCCTACAACTAACGAGTTGTACAATCGACAATGATATTTAATGCTTTTTATAGTTTTCCTGTGTCTCATTTTACGCAAATTCAGATATTTTTGTGTATCGGAATATTCTTTAAAGTGAAATAGCAACCATTAATTCATTTTAATAGCACAAATTTAATTATTTTTTATTATATGCAATAAATCTTCATCAAGAAAAAATCTAATTCCAAATGGGAATGTTTTTTTATCAAAAATTAATTTTCAATTCGAATTCCAATTCCTCGGCAAATAAAATATAGTAAAAACAACCCATAAAAATCAATATTTTTCATGTAAATTCTCTAATAGGAGATACATATGTGTGCAAAGTTTGAACCCGGTTAATTTGGAAAAAAATTAATATTATAGCCCCCTTCACTTCAAAAATTTTTCAAAACTGTTCTGACCGGAGATACACATGTGTAAAAAAATTTGTATGGGAAAAAAATTAAAATCAAAAACTCAAAAATGTTTACAAAAAGTTCGGTCTATTGAAGATACACATATGTTTAAAATTTTAAGTAAATCGGGCTAATTTTTCAAACTTTTAAATTTATGGTACCGCCCCCTGCCTCTGGGCCCATTCGCACCAAAAATTTTACAAAAACTTTTGTCCATCGGGATAAACATATCTTTAAAATTTTAAGAAAATCGGGCTAATTTTTAAAAAATTTATACGTTGTTGTTGCGTTGCAGCAGAGAGTGTAGAGATATCAGGAGGAAGTAGAACAAATATTTTTATACCAAACTGAATGGTGCAGCAATTGAAATGTGTTGTACAGTCAGATGTGTGAGTGCATTTTTAATTTGTGTTTTGTACAAAACCTTCTCTATAGAAAGCCCAACTGTTCCGATCGTACACAGATACATGCTTAGATTTAGACCAAACGTATTTGTATTAGTAATCAACTAAAGAGCAAAATCCATATAAATTTTTTCTGTTTCCCACTCCCACCACATCTTACGTTTCTCGCTCTTTGCGACTGCTTACTTTTTGTACACTGTACTCACATCCCACAAACACACATGCGTTTGGTCTTGGTTTGCAGCATTAGTATGCGTAGAGTTGGGCTTTCTATAGAGAAGGTTTTGGTTTTGTACAATATTACGACTACGAGTACAAAACCTTCCCTATAGAAAGCCCAACTGTATGCATACTAATGCTGTAAAAGAACGCTAAATATTTATGGATTTGTGACATGTGAATACAGAGTAGAAGAGATAAGCAGAGGCATTTTATGAAACGCGCTAACTGGCCGTCGTAAAAAGAGCGAGAAACGTAATTTGTTGCAGCGAAACACAGAAAAATTTCGTATGGCTTTTGCTTGGCTTTTGCTCTTAATTTAATCACCAATACATAAATATTTCGTTAGTATTTGTGATTCAAAAAAACAGTTGGACTTTCTATAGAAAAGGTTTTGTACGAGTATATGAAGAACTGGTTACGGCACTCACACTGCTTTACAGCTTAGCTCGACGCAAAAGAAAGAGTTTTAGTGGTACTTCGTACGTCGTTATGTGCACGTCGTACCAACCGTGCGCTGTGGCTGCTATGCTCTTACCACAAAATGGGTAATTTCACCACAAAATCGAATCTTGATTTTGTTTAGTCATCGTTTTAACTAAAACAAGTAAATGTTTCCTTTTTCTGGTTAAAAGCTTTTATTCTGTCTGAAAGTTGTCACACGCGCAACATGCGTTAAACGGGATTTCAGAAATGCCCTATGGGACTGACCTACTCACAAACAACCCCAAAGTTATATACCTATGTTAAACATGCTCAGCTCTTAACACTAATTAAAACAATTTGAGTCGAAATAGGGAATAACTCAGTACTGATTCAAGTTGTAACCTAATCTAATATATAAAACTCGATGTGTATATGTATGTGTGTATGTATGTTCCGTATTGACTCCAAAACGGCTGCACCGATTTTGATGAAATTTTCAGACATTTTTTAGATTAGCCCATCGGGTAATCCTGTGAAGGTTTGGTAGCGAACGGATCAACAAGTGGCGCTGGGTCGCTTATTTATGGACCAATTTGGCTCAAATTCATATCATATATTTAAATCGAAATAAAGTCTTTGGGCTCGATAGGTGCCGCTGGGGTGGAAAACGTAGGTTTCGCCTTCTATTTCTTGCTATGTTGGTTCGGCTTCGTTATGTTTGTCTTTTCAGGACCGTTCATTTTTGCGTTTTTACGGACTTTAAAAATAGCCGACGGATTTTTTCCGATCCCAGAGAGCTCGATGTAATTACACAGCTGCACAATAACACCGTTTTAATTACTTGCTGGGCTTCAATAGTAATTAACACTTATCACTTTAAAACTAAATTTTCATATGCCACTGGGTACCGAATGCCAAACACAATTGAGGCTGCAGTTTTGACCCTTTTTGCACACTGGACACTTTTTTATCCTTACACCTGCGTACGCCAGGTGTACAGTATTAAATTCTTTTTTTGGGCTTCCAATGGTGTCGATGGTGGGTCACGAGGCCACTTGAAACTCAGGGTACTTCAGCTAGTCTAATATATAAAACTCGATGTGTGTATGTATGTATGATCCGTATATATTTTGATGAAATGTTCAGGCAATCTTCAGATAAGCCAAGCGGGTAATCTTGTGAAGGTTTGGTAGCGATCGGATCAACAGGAGCGATTGTCTCAAATTCACACCATATAATATTTACATCAAAATAAAGTCTTTGGCAAAATTTGGACCCGATAGGTGGCGCTGATGTGGAAAATGTAGGTTTCTTGCTATGTTGGTTCGGCTTCGTAATGTTAGTCTTTTAACGACCGTTCATTTTTGCGCTTTTACGCTTGCTCCCGAGTTGGCACACCGAAAAATGTGTACGTTTTTACTTCAAATAAAAAAAAACAAAAAACATTGTCTATCCGCTGGCGTTAAGATGAATTAATAAAATTAATAAGTTCTCATTTGACTTAAATACATGTGTTTTCTTTTCTTGGGCGTCTAATGGGGTCGATAGGTGGGTCACGAGGCCACAGGCAACGCCGGGTACGTCAGCTAGTAGCTTTTAAAATACCACCTCTTAGTGCTGAATCAATAAGTAGGATCTTAATAAGATTAACAAAATGATTTACAAGGTGTTAAATTAAAAAAAAAACTGCTAATAGTTTAATAGTATATTACATAACGAGCAAGGCAAGTTGAGTTTATCGTGCGAGTTCGAAGCTTGAAGCACGAGGCGGTAGCCGAGTTCGGCAATCTAACGAGCACGATAAGCTCTTTTCTGCGAGTAATGTACGCTATTTTTCAGACGACCAAACTGGTTTTTCTGCTAAATTGATTATGCGCAATGCAAAATTAATCTGAGAATGTGTGTTCGGTGTGACTGCAGTAAATAACAAAAGTATTTTATATGATAAAGTAACTAGAGTGTGTTACTTTCGAAGCTAGGTTAAACTAATTTGTGGTGAAAAAATAACTCAATTTGTTTGTTAATCTTATTATTTGACAAAACCAAATAAGTTTTGCAGGAAATTAAAAAATTAATTTACCTTAATCCATGATTCCAAACTCTTTCCATATTTATTTTGGAATGCTTCTTTGATATCTCCCAAATCGATTTCAGATCGACTTACTATAATACGAATAAGTGTCTTGTCCTTAGTTCCAATACCATGCATAGAATCGTACAAGCGCTCAGCAAAGTAATCAACTTTTGATTTGCAGCATTTAACTAAATAGTATTTATTTAAAACAGAATAATATAAAAGAAGAAACAACTAATATACCGATCGCAAGAAACCCTTTCTCAACAGCACCACTGAATTCACGTTCAATAGATTTTTCAATGCCATGGCCAGCTAAATTCTCATATTCAAGGAAAATTTGCCTAAGCTGCTGATAAGATCTAGTTACAAGAATAGAATTGAAGACAGATTCATCTGTTCCCCACTTTCCTTCTCCAGCTTCGAAAAGGGAATTGGCATCAGCAACAGCAGCTGCTTCATCTACACCCTGTTTACAACATTCAATTTCATATTATTAAAGTGATTTTTACTATACCAATTTAATATAAAAATTTTTACCTGATTTTCATCTCGGTTGCCTTGTACCAAAGAAACGCAAAGATGCTTAAAATGACCGCTGGTGTCTCCTTTCAAGTTAGACTCCAAAGATTTGCCGAAACTTTGTTCATAGAACTGGGCGATAGTCTTTATTCCATAATTTGATAATGTGCAAAGAATTTCAATTATCGCTTCTTCGTCTGTGCCAATTCCGGAAATAGCATCATGTAACTCCTGCGCATAGAATTGGGGCAGCGGAGTCATCAGAGCAACTATAACATCTTCAAATTTCCCCCCTAGCTCAGACTTTAAGTCTGAAATAAGGTCTTTACCGTATGCTGTTTTGAAAGCTTCAGCAATTTCGAGACGCTGAACTATTCCACGACGAGCAAGAACTTCAATAATCGCTTTTTCATCAGTTCCAAAACCTTTCATAGCTTTGCGAAGGATGGCGGCATCCTCAACTGGATCGAAAGGATCAGCAGGGTAGACTGTTGGAGTGCACTGAAATTTTCATACATATATATATTATTGCAATGTGAAGAAATTGTCATCTAAATTTTAAACATATTTTATATTATTTAATATTTTGCTTGTACCGTCTCGTTTAATAATTATATTTTAATAGAATTACTACGCCGATCTTACAATGCCAAGCATACATACCTAATCATAACTTTTGTTATAGCTAAATCGTGTTTGTCACCGCTGGAATTAATTTAACGTATCTGTTAACAACTTCGCCTTACCTTTTGACGAATCAATTAAAAATAATATCACAAGCTGTTGCCATCTCATTATTTGATAGCCCCAACGCCCCAACCATTATAAAATTATTTGGACAATAGAATTAGTATTTTTAAATTGTATTATGTGCTAATAACCACAATGTAAGTATACCCGAAAAACATAAATTACTCACCTTGAAAGGGTAGTATTCAGCTGAACTCATTGCAAAATAGATTGGTTTACTACAAAAAGGAATTGATTGAGAAATTAATTTAAATAGTTTTTCTGGTAAATATTATATGTACAAAACACGAGTCGCTAAGAGCTATAATAAACTTTAAAAAAAAGCAAACAGGAAACAGCGAACGATGCTGGCTACTGCTAGAGGATGAGCTCTAAGAAATCAAGCATGACATCATCGCTCATCGCATCTCGCATGATTTGCTTTGTTTTGTCAGTTAGCAAACAACAATAAAAATCTAAACCTTGAAACAAAAAGGGCAAAAATGTAGTTCTTGGAAAAAACCGTTCTTGTATTTATTTATGTATGAGTATAACAAACTTACTTGAATATTTATTAATGCACGAACGTGTCCGAGCAAAACAATTACTTCTTGATAAGTGTCCGTGGCGTAACTTTACCTGTTGATTTTACCAGGTTTTTCAATGGGCGTTTTCATAAATTAGTTTAGAGCTTTCTGAGCGAGCAGAGCTTAAGCAAATAGAGCGAGCTCTGAACTGCTTCCAACCGAACGTACCCTGACCATGGCATGAGCGCTGTTTCAACTATAGAAATAGAACACCATTGCGTTGGGATACACATAGATGTAAAAAATAACAATCAATTGCTATATTGCTTTCAACAAAAAAATAAAAATTACAACAACACATTGGATAGACCAGAAAATGGTTAGCGTTAACCAAAAAAAAATGTTTGGGTAAGAAATATTTAACCAAATTTTTATTTATAATTCTCACCACCAGAGTCGACTTTTAAAAATTATATATGGATAAGTTGGCAAACACATGAAACAAAAAATTTACCAAAATTTGGTTAGTTTTTGCTGTTGCTTTAATCAGCCGTTAACCACAAAAAATATCTAACTCATTTTGTTGAAAGCAATATAGCAAATGTATAGTACCGATGCATCGAATTTAACCGATGTATTTTTAACGCTTCGATACATTAAATTCGAATTAGGTTAACTAATTTTACTTTGATATATGGCTTTTGACAACACGCAATACCAGTCAATTGTCACTAATTCAATCTGTCTCTGTCATGCAACAGTGAGTTAAGTTTCATTTTACTATGAGGCTATTTGTTACTTTGTTTTTGTTCTAAAAAGTCTTACTGCAAACCAAATTTATTTATTCTTTCCGTTTGTTACTTTTCTTTAAAAAACAATCTATATATATAAAAGTGAAACTTTGTATGTATGTATGTATGTCCGGTATGGACTGTCAAACCGTTCAACCGATCGCGTTCTAACTTTGCAGACTTTGGTCAGACTCCTAGGTCAAGGGTCACCATACGAATTTTTTGTTATTGTTTTTACAAATTGCATGTTTTTATGAATCGATCGCGTTCAAACTTTGCATAGGGGTTTTATACCATAATGAACACATAATAGGCATATTTTGAAAGTGGTCAGACTCCTTGGTCAAGGGGTCACCATTTCACAAATTGCTTATAAATAGTTAGATGTTTTAAAAAAATTAACCCAATTTTCTTCAAATTTTATGAGTCACGAAAACTGCATTTGTTTGATTAGTAGTTATTTTATTTTACACACAGGGAATGTAAAATTTTAATATCAGCCACAGGAAAGTTATCGGTATAGATGGAAGGGGAGAAAGGTAAAATTTTAACATGAGATTTACAAACGTATTTTTAAAAAAATGTCAACGTAACTTAATGGCAGGTGAGGGAAGGATATAGGCTATAGTACTCCCGTCACCCCGGGTTTGCGGGTAGCAAAGCGCCCGGGAACAGCTAGTTATTTTGTAAATTTTCATACGAAATTTTATTTTTATAATATAATATATAAGGAATATCATCACATTCTTAAATTTTTAACATTACTATATTTAATACATTTACATTAAATATTCATATATATTAATTAATATTGTAATAAAATGTAATGAGGCCAGGACCGGACCCCGGTTGTAGAGCAAAATATGATGATGAAAATATATTAATGAAAACTTTCAATCCTTATTTCATAAATGAACGAGTTTTTGATAAAATTCTTGCCTTTTTGAATTGAGGATCCAAAAATAGAAATTCAACAGTTTATTGTTTACTATAAACCTTTTGACGTGACAACGTCTCACTACAAGGTATATGGGGTGCTTTTTCAAAAAGTAAAATGTGATACAGTGCTCTCACTGTTGTGAGACACTGTTACGAGACACTTGCCATATTGCTTTCAACAAAATTAGTTAGGTATTTTTTGTGGTTAACGGCTGATTATAGCAACAGCAAAAACTAACCAAATTTTGGTAAATTTTTTGTTTCGTGTGTTTGCCAACTTGACTCTGGTGGTGCGAATTATAAATAAAAAATTGGTTAAATATTTCTTAACCAAAAAATTGTTTGTGGTTAACGCTAACCATTTTCTGGTCTATCCAATGTGTTGTAATTTTTATTTTTTTGTTGAAAGCAATATAGCAACTGTTGCGAGACACTGTTAAATGTCAGTATTTATTGTAGGAACTAAGCCATTTCTCAAGCGATTCGCATGAAATTCGATATGTAGGGGTAAGATGCGACTATAAGACTTCTTCCTATGAAAATTCTGGAATATGATCATTGTTTAGACTTAGTTAAAATAACCGCAGCCAGAATACTCTGCATAAATATAATAAACAATTATAATGTATATATTGTTCCCATCAAATTATTATCTGTGCACCGTCTACAGGTTCTCTCCTCATATTCCTAAATCCAACGGCAGACATAAACGATATTGTCAGCATTATCATGTATCATTGCCTTTTCCCACCAAATTATTATCTGTGCACCGGCTACAGGTGCTCTCCTCATATTCCTAAATCCAACGGCAGACATAAACGTAATTGTCAGCATTATCATGTACATTCCCATTCCCATGAAATTGTTATCTGTACAATGCTCGCCTCTCTCATGTCAACTTTATTCCCACAGAATAAATTGCTGACGCATAATTTTATCTTGTAAATTAGAATATAAATAGACATAAGCGTTAATAAATAAAATCACTTTGCATTCAGAAGTCAGATCAGTATTTTTATTTGCTACCCCCCACCCGAGGTAAGGAGCATTTAGAAAAGTAACGTGGAATCAAAAGAGGTTCCAAGTCAAAACATTGGTGACCCCGACATGATTGAGATATTCAGCGTGGACTTGCTTCCCCCACCAGCGGTAAGAAGTAATTCACCGTCTCATCACCACAATAGTAAGAGTGACTTACTTCTCACTCCCAACGAAGCGAAAAGGACAACTCAGTTCCCAACCCACAGATTGAAGACACCAATCCACAATGGACGAGATGGAGATCTTCAAAATCGTGGCCCGACAGAAGGCCAGAGGAACAGAGATTTAAAATTAATATAGGCAAGGACGGACCCGACCGCAAAACTGCCGCCTATAAGAAGAAGAAACACCAGGTTCTGGAAGCACTATGGTTGGAGTTCCATGATAATCACGAAAGAATTAAGGATTTCGTGAAGGCAGACACTCCATATGTTCAGGCAAATACGTATGAAACAGTAAAGAGGGCTTGCGGCGAAATAAGGCTCACTCTGGATTCAATTCGGCCTACTGATGTTGAAGAACGCCATGAAGAACCGATAGGAGCAGTTGGTGGAACAAAGTATCCAGACACGGGAACAAAGCCAAAGATTCCTACGCTTTCATTCGAGGGATTTGCAGCGAAGAGAACAACGGAAGACCACCAGATCAAAGAGTACCCAGTAACCCCATCCAACACTATGAAGGAATTTTTCAGAATCATCAGAAGACAGAACTCAATCGCACAGTCAATACAGCGATTGTTGTTAAGTCTTAAAAATATGGCAGCAGATACCTGGAGCTCGATCTTCGGCAACGTAAAGTTAAATGCACTTCAGAAGTATTGGACGGAATTGGAAGAAACTCATCGATTAGTTAACGAACTATCCGAAGACCCAGCCGAGCATGGATACAACACTGCGGAATATTTTCAGCTAGAAGACGAAGTCCAGAATTGTATAATTGAGCTTACGACCAAACTACAAGAATCAACATTTCATGGTCCACCATCATTCTGTCCAATTACAACACCAACTTCTGTCAACCTACCTAGGGCAACTTTAAATCTACCGAATATCACTTTGCCCAAATTTGATGGAAACTATATCCAATGGAAACAGTATAGTGATCTGTTTGCGGAGCTTGTGCATAAGCAAGACATATCCAACTGCCAAAAGCTGTTCTACTTAAAAACGACATTAACAAACGCAATTAAGGTAATGCACGACACCACACAAGAATGCCTTCTCAGCTTAAAAGGACTTCAAGTTGACACCAGCAATTGGGATCCTCTTCTACTAAGCATTCTGCTCAAAAAACTTGACAGAAGTACACTGACACTTTGGGAACAGTCTCTTAAACAACCAAAGGCTCTGCCATTCTTGACGGACTTCCTATCATTCCTAGAGGTACGATTCCAGTCATTAGAAGCACTGGGAACTAAAACAGGAAGAACAGAAGACTTCAACAGAAGGACAAAAGTAGCTCTTGCATCCACAAAAGAAACCAGCAGATGCGTCATTTGTGGACAACAAAAACATGCCATTTTCTTGTGCTCAAAGTTTTTGCAATTCGCACCACAAGAAAGACTACAGAAGATAAAATCGCTTAATCGGTGCACAAATTGCTTGCGTTTTGGACACCAAACTCCAACATGCAGAGCAACGCACTGCACCAAATGCAACAAATATCACCACACCTTACTTCATGTAATAGCAGGGAATCAGAATCAACAAGCTCCGATAGTTGACAATAGGACTAGCCTCTCAGCAGTCACCAGAAGTACCAAGGCGTCTAAATATGTGCTGTTAGGAACAGCCGTTGTGACCATACTGAATCGGACAAATAACGCCATTAGGGCAAGAACATTGCTCGATTCTGGCTCTCAAATGAGCTTCATAACCGAGAAGCTAGCCAGAAAATTGAACCTCATTACGAAACATGAAATCTTTGAAATCTCCGGAATGGGAAATAGACCACTTAAAATAAGCAAAAAGGTCAATATCTCTCTCCAATCACAAGTCACTGGGTACAGCACACAAATCCAAGCTTTTGTGCTGGATAAAATAACAACCCAGCAACCAAACCAGTTCATTGATACCAGCCAGTGGGACATACCCCAAAACATCCAATTAGCGGACAAAGGCTTTAATCAACCTCAAGATGTTGATCTCCTTATCGGAGCAGAACTGTATCCAGAAATACTTTCTGTAGGCCAAATAAAATTAAATCAAACTGGCCCTACGTTACAAAACACTTTATTAGGATGGGTCGTGATTGGAAAAACTATCACTGGAGTTTCTTCAACGCTATTTTGTGGCATAGGAGTGGAGACTTCCTCTCATAACTTAGACAATCTGGTTGAAAAATTTTGGAACTTGGAAGAAAATCTAGCTTCCCCATCACAAAAAACTGAAAGGCAATTAACTAAAGAAGAACAGCATTGTGAGGACATTTTTTCGAAAACTACAACAAGAACGCATCTGGACGTTACGCCGTAGCTCTACCATTTTCAAATGATCCAAGCAGTCTGGGAGAATCCAGGGAAATAGCTGTTCGAAGATTCCTCAACTTGGAGAAGAGACTTCAAAGGAACCCAGAAATTCAAGAACAGTACATTGAATTCATGCGGGATTACATTGCATTAAGACACATGGAAGATATATCATACAGATCAATCTCCGATAAAAAACCAGAATATTTTCTTCCACATCATTGTGTCCTGCGCCCCGAAAGCACTTCAACAAAATTAAGAGTGGTATTCGATGGATCATCAAAGACATCCTCGAACATATCCCTCAACAACATTCTACACACCGGACCAGCTCTACAGAATGATCTGTTTTCAATTCTACTACGCTTCCGGGCTCACAAGTATGTATTCACGGCTGATATTTCCAAGATGTATCGTCAGATACTTGTGAACGATTATAGTAAGCGATTCCAGCGTATCGTTTGGCGGGAATCTATCACTCAACCTCTAAAGACGTATCAACTTAACACCGTGACTTATGGTACAGAATCTGCACCGTACCTCGCCATCAGATGTCTTCATGATCTAGCGAAAGGAGCAGAGAACCAGCATTCACTAGGAGCTACTATCATACTTCAAGATATATACATGGATGATATATTGACAGGTAGCAACGACCTTAAAACCGCTTTACAAATGCAGTCAGAGCTGAAAAATCTTCTAGGTGAAGGGAAATTTAAACTACGAAAATGGTGCGCCAATACACCAGCTCTTCTTGAGGGGATACCAAAACAAGATTGTGAAACGGAAACTATTCTACACGATCAAAAAGAAGGATCCATCAAAACATTGGGGTTAACTTGGTTACCTGCATCAGACAACTTTCTTTTAAAAACGAATTGGAATGAAACAAAAAGGGTAACTAAACAAGACATATTATCGGATACTGCCCATATTTTTGATCCGCTTGGAATTGTGAGTCCCGTAATAGTTTTGGCTAAAATTTTCATCCAAGAACTATGAGCTTTAAAACTAGATAGGAACACAAAATGGACAGCCTTCCGAAAAGACCTTCTTAAGTTAAACAACCTCAAAATTCCTCGACATATGATAGTGAGAAATACAATCAATATAGAGCTTCATGCATTCTCAGATGCCTCGCAACGAGCGTATGGAGCCGTGGTGTACTTGAAGTCAACTAATCAAAAGGGAGAAGTCAACGTTCATTTGGCGTGCTACAAAACTCGAGTCGCACCAATTAAACAGCAAACTATTCCCCGCCTAGAACTCTGTGCTGCAAAACTATTGGTTCAGTTAGTGAAATTGGTTAAGGAAAGCCTATCAATTGAAGTCGGGCAAACAACGTATTGGACAGACTCACAAGTTGTATTAGCCTGGATACATACAAAGTCACCATTTAAAACCTTTGTGGCTAATCGTATTACCGTAATCCAAGACGAAACATCAAAATCACAATGGAAGTTTATTAGCTCAGAGCTGAATCCAGCCGACCTACTATCCCGAGGAGTTTTTCTAGAACAGTTGTTGAACTCCAAAGTTTGGTTCCATGGCCCAGAATTTCTAAAGAAACCCATAGCAGAATGGCCAAAACAACCATTAAGGCAACAAGAAGAGGAAGTTCCAGAAACAAAAATAATAAAGACCATTCTACTAGCAGTATCACCGGATCATTTTCTTGAACGAATCAATCACAAAAACTCCTTTAAGCTGCTACAACGGGTAACTGCATATGTTATACGATTCATCAGTAACCTTAAGCGAGCAAAAAATTATCGACTGCTAGATAAGGTGATATCGATACAGGAACTTACAGCAGCAACAACAACTATAGTAAGACACGTACAGGAAATATCCTTTCCAGAAGATTTAGAATCACTGACTAAATCTGGTTGTGTTCTTCAAAGCAGCCATTTAAATTCACTCACTCCGTTTCTTGACGATAGAAATGTGATTAGAGTAGGAGGACGATTAGAAGCTTCTAATCTTCCATACGATGCAAAACATCAAATGATCCTTCCAAGCTCACATAAGTTTACGAGATTACTTATGACAGAGCTACACAATGAACATAAGCATCCCGGGCCCCAAGCCTTACTTGCAATTGCACGACAGTATTACGAGGAAAACGGTTAGCGCAAACTATAGTTAACAACTGCATGAGATGCTTTAAAGCAAAGCCGAGAAGTATTGAACAATTAATGGGAAATTTACCATCAGAACATGTTCAACCTACACGACCATTCATAAATGTTGGTGTTGACTTCTTAGGGCCAGTACAAATTCACTACAGAATCCAGGGTAAGCAAGCTACTAAGGCATACGTTGCGGTCTTTATATGCTTCGCAACAAAGGCAGTACATTTGGAACTGGTTACAGACTTGACAACTCAAGCATTCCTGGGAGCATTAAAACGATTTGTGGCAAAGCGAGGATGTCCAGCAAAGATCTTTTCAGACAATGCGACAAACTTCATGGGGGCTCGAAACGAACTTAAAGAGCTCTATTCAAACGTTTTTACTGAAGAAGGCCAGACATCGATCAAAACGCATTGCGCTGGAAGAAACATCGATTGGAAACCAATACCTCCACGATCGCCTCACTTCGGAGGTTTATGGGAAGCAGCAATTAAGTCCGTTAAACACCATATGAAGCGGATATTTTCCAGTGCATCCTTAAACCAAGAAGAATTAACAACAGCTCTTGCTCAAATCGAAGCTGTACTTAACTCCCGACCACTGACACCTATGTCTCCTGATCCAAATGATCTGGAAGCCATCACCCCAGGCCATTTTTTGATTGGGGCACCACTGACTGCCATGGTTGATCCTGAATTAAACTCATCTCAACTAACCTATATTGCTAGATGGAATCTAGTTACATCAATGCATCGAGAATTCTGGCGCAGGTGGGCGCACGAATATTTGCATGAACTTCAACAGAGGCATAAGTGGAAATATCCTAAAGAAGATATTCAACCAGGAACACTTGTTCTTATTAAGGAAGATAATCTTCTTCCACTCTAATGGCTGATGGGACGAGTTTTAAGAAATATCCCAGGAGAAGACAACCTCGCTCGAGTGGTTGATATTAAAACTGCTACTGGGGAAATAAGACGATCAATCGCAAAAGTTTGCCCTCTTCCTACAGAGGTTCAACCAAATAAACTATCTGAAGCCGCTAGCAAACCTGAGCTGACTGCAGTGCCAACAAACACAGCAGCCGAATCTACAAGCCGGTCTCATGGCCTACGAAAGGGAAACCGGGTAAAACAACAACTTAAAGGACCTTCTCTATCAATACAGAAGCAACATGAACACGTTGACAAACCAAATCGCAGGCGATATAATCCAGAACCACCTTCTTCGTCAAAACGGAAAACTAAAATAAATCCCTACCTCGGTCCAATCAAAACGCTACTGATGACTTTATTTATACTAGGCACTGCCTTGGGGCAAACCACAAAACCAAGTACAGTAGAAGTTCAGCACTTTAACGATAACCCAGGATTATACTTTGAAGACATTGGCGAAGCAAAACTTATCACAGACGAATGGAATCTTTTTATATACTTCAACATGTCCAGTTATTGGCATGAATTCCAAGGACTTCAAAAGGATGTAACCCAACTAGAAGAAAAATGTAAGAAACTACAGACTCACCATCCAAATAACTTTTGCAATGCAATCATAAGTCTCCTGGAAATGCGCCTTGTGGAATCAGAAAATCTGAATGAAATCTTGAATCACAGAAACGGTATCGCGATAAGAAAGAGAAGATCTCCATTTGATTTTATTGGCACAGTCGCGAACAAACTTTTTGGGGTTCTTGACCAAGAGTATGCTCAATACAAAGAAGACAATATTCAGATGGCCTACAACAATGAAAAACATCTACTGGACTTAAGTAAAAATCAAACTTCTATTATTGAATCAACAAGCAACGTTCTAAATAAATCATTAACGTCTATAAAGGAACAGTTTAATATTGTTAAACAGCAACTAACAATAGTTTATGATTCCATGATCAAATTAAATCAAACGTCACAAAGAACAGAAGTATTTAACTTTGTCACCATCTATATTACCCAAATAATGGACCGCTTTCAACGAACTCAAATAGCAATCCTCGAGGTAATATCCGACACACATCAAGGAAGAATAAATCCTCTACTACTTTCGCCAAGACAACTATTAACGGAACTAGACAAAATTCGCAAGATGATACCAACCACATTAACAATGCCTGGATACGACGAATACAACCTTCCTAAACTGTACGAGCTGCTAAGAGTCAAAACACGAGTAACATCAGCGGCAATTTTGTTTCGCGTCAAACTGCCGTTATTAAATACTCAGATATTCCAGCTGTTCAAACTAATACCATTGCCTGTTCAGCAAAATAACTCCTTCAACTTTCTCCAACCATCAACATCGTTTTTGGCTATAACTCCGTATAGAGACCAACATTTTGCATTATCACAAACGGAATACCAGAGTTGTATAAACACCGATTAAAGAAAATATTTCTGCAAGCAGCGACATCCAATCTTCAATACGCATTCCATCGAGAACAGATGCGAAATTGACATGCTTAACCACAAAAAGCAGCTATCATCATACTGTGTTCTTAAGTCCATCAATCCTGGAAAGATATGGATCCAACTTCATAATCCGAATCATTGGATATTTGCCGTTCAACAAGAAGAAGTACTGTCAATACTATGTGGGTCTACTATTTCAACTACGGAACTAAAAGGAGTAGGACTTTTAAAACTCGCTTCGAACTGCGTCATAAAGCAAACAACCATGACGATAAATGCCCACAATTTTTACACGTCTAAATCTGCGGTGTCCTTTTTGCCAACACTTAACCTAAGCCAGGTTTTAAATGAATCCCAACTGGTACCACTACAGGAAGCAATTTGGAACAACAAGGAAGTTATCATTCAGGGAGACGATGACTTAGCATTACTAAGGAAGGAAATATCAACCCAAAAAACTCAGCAAACATTGCCCAAATCCATCTCCCACCATGATGTTCATCAGTACTTTGTCGGATACTTATCACTATTTACTATTTTGATCCTGATCATCTTATTTCTACTTAAACAAAGGAATAGAAAGACTATCGGATCTCCAAGCGACATAGGATTTGAGCTCAAAGATCTCAATGCCGAGGAGAATGTTTAGACTTAGTTAAAATTACCGCAGCCAGAATATTTTGCATAAATATAATAAACAATTATAATGTATATATTGTTCCCATCAAATTATTATCTGTGCACCATCTACAGGTGCTCTACTCATATTCCTAAATCCAACGGCAGACATAAACGATATTGTCAGCATTATCATGTATCATTGCCTTTTCCCACCAAATTATTATCTGTGCACCGGCTACAGGTGCTCTCCTCATATTCCTAAATCCAACGGCAGACATAAACGTAATTGTCAGCATTATCATGTACATTCCCATTCCCATGAAATTGTTATCTGTACAATGCTCGCCTCTCTCATGTCAACTTTATTCCCACAGAATAAATTGCTGACGCATAATTTTATCTTGTAAATTAGAATATAAATAGACATAAGCGTTAATAAATAAAATCACTTTGCATTCAGAAGTCAGATCAGTATTTTTATTTGCTACCCCCCACCCGAGGTAAGGAGCATTTAGAAAAGTAACGTGGAATCAAAAGAGGTTCCAAGTCAAAACAATCATTATAGTCTGGAATTTCTGGAACAAAGCAATTTCTCAAGCGATTTGCCTGAAACTCGGAATGTAGGACTTAGATGCCAATAGGGTCTGGGATTTTTGGAACCAAGCCATTTCTCAAGGGATTCGTATGAAACTCGAAATGTAGGACTAATATGTGACTATAAGACTTGTTCCTATGGAAATTCTGGGATCTGGCCAATAGGGTCTGGGATTTTTGGAACCAAGCCATTTCTCAAGGGATTCGTATGAAACTCGGAATGTAGGAGTAATATGTGACTATAAGACTTCTTTCTATGAAAATTCTGGAATATGATCATTATGGTCTGGAATTTCTGGAACAAAGCAATTTCTCAAGCGATTTGCATGAAACTCGGAATGTAGGACTAATATGAGACAATAAGACTTGTTACTATGGAAATTCTGGGATCTGGCCAATAGGGTCTGGGATTTTTGGAACCAAGCAATTTCTCAAGGGATTCGTATGATACTCTTAATGTAGGACTAATATGTGACTATAAGACTTGTTCCTATGGAAATTCTGGGATCTGGCCAATAGGGTCTGGGATTTTTGGAACCAAGCCATTTCTCAAGGGATTCGTATGAAATTCGGAATGTAGGACTAATATGCGACTATAAGATTTGTTCCTATGGAAATTCGGGGATCTGGCCAATAGGGTCTGGAGTTTTGGGGACCAAGCCATTTCTCAAGGGATTCGTATGAAACTCGGAATGTAGGACTAATATGTGACTATAAGAGTTGTTCCTATGGAAATTCTTGGATCTGGCCAATAGGGTCTGGGATTTTTGGAACCAAGCCATTTCTCAAGCGATTCGTATGAAACTCGGAATGTAGGACTAATATGTGACTATAATACTTGTTCCTATGAAAATTCTGGGATCTGGCCAATAGGGTCTGGGATTTTTGGAACCAAGCCATTTCTCAAGGGATTCGTATGAAACTCGGAATGTAGGAATAATATGCGACTATAAGACTTCTTCCTATGGGAATTCTGGATTATGACCATTCATTATCATATTTGGCTCTACAACCGGGGTCCGGTCCTGGCCTCCCGCAAAAAGTCTCTCCATCGGTCCCGATTTCGAGCCGATGTCATCCAGTTTGGCATAGGATCATTATGGTCTGGAATTTCGGGAAATAAGCAATTTCTCAAGCGACTCGTGCCTTTTAATTTAATCGTAATATTGGCCACAACGTCAAAGAATTTCTCTCCAACCGCGCGTAAAGATTACACGCACATATTTTTTTAACAGCTCTTACTTCTCCTACTACTATCGACGCAACTGCATTACTATGTTTGTGCAGTGATATGATATATTTAATATGTACAATAAATTGTTATGAACATTTAAATCAGCTTATAAATTATTTATTCGTTTCAGCCAATGCATTAAAGAAAAATCGACTGCGCAGTTTACGCAGCTACTTAAAAAGGGATGCAAATAGCAAAATGTAAATGTCAAATTGTCGCCCTACAAGCAGACTGTAAGTCGGTTCAAAATATAGCCGCAATTTCGTGCATACCGACTGCCTGCCATGCAGCACAAGCGTAACTCCTTAATTCTTTACCGCAGCCGTAGTGATAGTATAGTCTCTGTTCATTTTCTAACGGTCCTATGCTCTGCTCGATACAGTGCTCTCCTGACGTGCAGAAAAACAAAACTACCATAAGTTCCAAAAAAGATTCATGTAACAATGAAAACCTGCAAGCTTCCGTGCAACTATTTCCTTTTCATTTCGCTTATCTTATCCTTAGTCATGTTTACAGTAACTAGAGTAAATAACTCTTCGATCAATTACAGAAGAGAGAGAACCATGCAAAAGAAATTCAATCACGCCTGCATGTATCAAAGCGAAATTCTTCTCCCTTCAATTTCATTTCTCTTAAAATTTATTTTAAAATTACTCAATTTTTTTATAAATTGAATAACTGTTTAATCTATTACAGGAGGGAGAGAACCATGCAAAATAAATTTAATCACGCCTGCATGTTTCAAAGCGACATTCTTAGAATACCATTTCGATGCATTGGTTAGTGCTGCTCACTTCTCTTCTCTTCAAATTTAATTTAAAACAACTCAAATTTTTTTATGAGTTGAAACCAAAAGCTGATTACTCTGTTTGGGCAGTGATATGCAATATGCAGCCACTTCACAGTTAGTGGTTATGAACATTAAAATTCGTTTATAAATAATTTATATATAATGTGATGTGATGATGATGTATGTGATGAGCTACGGTGCAAGTTGTAGGACTTGTATTTAGTATAGAAAAAAATTTTAATATATACGTCCGTGTTTATGTCCCACAGACAACAAGATCTTTGTTTTCTTTTCTTTCGTCCCGGAAGACGTTGTCACGCTCGAAACCCACGGTCGTGTCTTCGACACAGCCTACCCTGATCTTTTTTTAAGTTTCTTTACACCCAGAACATAATGCGATTTTTGGATATGACAACAGTTCAGAAATTAAATCTAAATTTCTTTAATATTTGACAGCTCTCTGTGCTTTGTACTAATATATGAAAACGCCAAATGTCAAATGTGGTTAATAAAAGTTTGGATTGTACCTTATTGAATTGAATTTATGTTGTTTTGCACTCCAAAAATATTAACCTAAAATGTTGTTAAACATTAGCTGTATTTAATTGAATTCGAATTGGGAATTACAACAACAGCTGTATTTCATTTGGAATCCGAATAAGGAATTCGAATGTCACAACCAGCCAAAACCAGCCAAACAGCAGGTTTTCAAATTCGAAAGAAGGAATTCGACAGTGCAATTGTTGTTGTAATTCCCAATTCGAATTGAATTAAATACAGCTAATATCTCTATACATAAGAAATTCCAATTCGCCTTTACAATTCCACATTAAAATTTATGAAAGCATCGAATCTGTTTACGGATACGCAGAATTCTGCCTTGCCACTCATGCCTCATATAATTTAACAAATAATGAGAAACGTATGAGAACGTTTTTGGTTAAAATGTGATATAGCTCCTACCTCAAAAACATAATTTGACGATTATAACCAAAACTACAATGTAAAAATAAAAGTATTGTTTTTTTTTATTTATTTATTATTTATTACCCATTTAATGAAGTTTTTACGGAATATAAATTTGCTTTTTAAAAATCGTGCAACGTCAAAAGTGAAGTGGCCGCTCTAAAGTAGATTTCTTTGCAAAAGAGGAAATATAAAAGTTATTTAATCCACAAAAAAAACAATAAAGTTAACTGGATACGCTTGATTTAAATTTGTGGCGTGCGAGATAAAATGAGCAGGACGGCTGTTAAATTGAAATTAGTTAGCCAGAACAGAGAAGTAGTATATTTTTCAATGTACTTTACCACAATGCTATAGATAACATTTCCCATGTTACTATAAAATAACAATAATATTCGTGTAGTGTCAATCTCTTCTGGCTAACCACAACTCCAATTTAACACTAGTCGGCCCGCTTACCTTGTCTCGCACGCCCGCGAAAAAAAAGCAGGACGGCTGCTAAATAGCAATTGTGGTTAGCCAGACGAGAGAAGTAGTATATTTTTCAATGTTACCATAATGCTATAGATAACATTTCCCATGTTACTATTAAATAACTTGTAACAGTCTTTTGCTCGGGTGACGCTCGCCGGTCACCCAGGGTTCTTTCTGCTTCTCACTCGTCGTTACAAATTAAAGATTTTGTTGATTTTTCGGTTTTAAATTACAATTGCTTCTTTATTCATTCCTTTTTCTAATATATACGTACTTAGATATAACTAAACTTAAAATATACCTATAATAAGCTGGTTTGGTACGGAGAAACCAGTGGGGTCGGATTGTGGTCGAGGGTATTCGACTGCGGAAAGGGGTTGATTGGCGGCTTCTGCTGCCTGATTTGTTGCTACTGGAGCAGATGAGCAGTGTTCGAATGAACAGCGCAGCGTAGTATAGTGAATTATTTAATCATTAATTCACCGTACTGGTAAGAAAGCGTGGTCCGCGGGGATAGCTACCACAATGGGAGCATGCGGACTGCTAGTGTCTGACAATTTACAGTATAGCGAGACTGCCTGGTGTTACAACTCCAGCAGTTCGTTGTACTGAAATAGACAACGTGAATGTAGGTATGCAATATAACGAAATTGCCTGGTGTTACAACTACAGCAATCTTGTTATATTGACATAGACGGGAGTGCAAGCATACAATGTAGCAAAATTGCCTGGTATTACAACTACAGCAATATGATACATTAATATGACTTGACTAGCCTTGTCACAAAAAAAGGGCTGTTCGTGTAGAACAGAAGTCAGCGAGAAGCTGTCTTTTAAGGGGGAATTTGCTGTGAAATACAGCGCCTTCGTCCCTTTGAGTAGATATAGCTGCCTTGCCGCAGTATATTCTCCTCTCGAATAGATGTTACTACCTTGCCGTAGTATGTTCTATTCTGGTTTTGATGATTGATTTGAGCATATAAGTGTGTCTTAATAGTTAGATTTCTTGGGAATTTTGTTTTCACCCTTTTGTAAAAATTATTTGATTATAAATGTTATTATTAATAAATTTCTATTATTAATCGGATTAAAAAACTCTTTTTCCCGAAAAAAAGAATTTCATTGGTTCAACCGCCGGGTTGAACCTGACACGTACTGCATACCGGCCGAGTACACTCGTATTGCGCCAATATGATATAATGCAAAATGTGTTAGTTTTGCATTATATATCGAGTGACTGTGTTTTTTTGTATAGCGAATACTTTAGACGTACGGTTTGTAGCGAAGTGGTGTTTAAACAACTTCGTTACATTCCCCCCTAATTCGGGGTGACGAAAAATGCATAAGACACACTTATAGGCAAGGAATAGAGATTTTAATATACTGGTTAGATAAGTACTAATTTGTAACTACTGTCGGTTTTCATAATACAATTTGTTTTTATATCTATTTATATATTTATATATTTGGTGTTCTTTGTAAGTGTTTATATAAAAAGATTTTCTCGTATGGTCTGGTCACTCTTTTTTTTCCTTGTAACTATATCCTTGTATTTCCCTAAACGAGTTACAGAAAGATGTTTAAAAATGTTTTGTGGGTTTGTTTATTTTTTTTTTTTTCATTTTGTTTAGTAATAAGCTTAAGTCTATGGATAGTGATAATAATTTCATTTTACAATTTTTTTTGTTTTGTTGGTGTTGTTTTGTGTGTTTTTTTTTTGGTTGGTTTTTTTTTTTTGTTTTTTTTTTTTTGTTTTGTTTAATAATTAACCCTTTTTTTTTTTTTTGGTTTTTGTGTTTTATGTCATTCAAAATTTTATTTTTTTTTTTAACAAAGTAACAATAGATAATAAGTAGGATGATTAATAATAATAATAGAATAATTAATAATAGTAATAAGCATGGTAATTAATAATAGTAATAAGTAGAATGGTTAATAAGTATGATAAGAATAATTAATAGTAGTAATAAGTATGATAATAGTAAAAAAAATCTTCAAGATAGTTATAATAAAAAGTATATAGACAAAAGAACGATGTCTTCTAAGTGTTGCTGGTGTTGCTGGGCTGGTGGATGTCGTCTTGGATGATGGTCATCGCGCTCCCTGCGCATCTCAGCGTGATGGTGTGGTCTGGGTTATGATGTCCGTAGATTCTTCCGCTGGGTGGCCCTTGAAGACGTCGGTGTCGAAGTGGTCGCTTTTCCCGAGGGTTATGAACCTCATCATCGATAGCTTCTGTTGTGGTTTTGCTTGGTTTATAGTGGTACTGGTATTGGGGTTGGTTGTTTGGGTTGGGTTATCGGTTGGTGGTTGGGGGGTGGTGAGGGAAGGTTCGCTTAAGGTTTGGTTTTGGGATTTGCGTTTCAGGTTGGTTTGTGGGATGTTCCGGTGGGCACAGTCGCTGGAGCTCATGTACGGTTAGTGGGCGATTAGGGGGTGGTGGCTGTTTCCTCCACTCGATGTTTCGGGTTTGTTGTTTTGTGGTGGTAATTGTTGGTGGTGGTGCCAATACGGGGCGTGGCCTGGTGCGGCGGTGAGTTCCCGGTTCCGGGTTTTCGCCGAGGAACTTGGTGACGTGTTGTTCTGTTGCCATCGTGATTGGTACTGGTGTTGCTGGATGGGCAGTGGTGTTGAGTATACCTGAGGTTTGACCTTCGTCTATGGTAGGTGTATCGGATAGTTGTCTTAAATCCTTGACATGGGCAGTTATTGTTTTGTTATTTCCTCCTTCTAGGATGCATATGACGGGTGATGGTTTTTTGGAGATTCGGTAGGGTCCAATGAATCGAGGCGCTAATTTAGCGGCGAAACTTTGCGTAGCTGAAGAGAGTGGTCGGTGACGATAGTAGACCATTTCCCCTATTGCTGGTGTCCATGGGCGTCGACGGAGGTCGTAGTATCGTTTCTGTGTGCTAAATGCTTTGGCCAGGTTGTGCTTGACTAGGGCCAGGATTTCGTTTAGCATGGTGATACGGTCTGGTGTGTCAGGTTCTTGGTTTAGCGTTATATCTGGGGTGGTAGGTAACCGTAGCTCACGGCCGAAATTGAGATAGGCGGCGGTGTATCCGGTTGTCTCGTTGTGACTGGTATTGATAGCTAACATGAACTCAGGTAGGTACTCGTCCCATCGCCGGTGATCGGTTCTGACATACTGCGAGATCATTGTCTTGATTACACGGTTCATCCGTTCGGTCGGGTTAGCTTGCGGGGTATACGGTGGGGTAAATCTCTGCTTAATCGGTAGTTGCGTTAGTAGAGCCTGGAATTGCTTGCTTCGGTATTGAGCACCATTATCGGTGATCAATATCTTGGGGCAGCCGTACCGGCTGAGTATACGTTTTTTAAAACCTATAGCTGGTCGGAGTGTATATGTGTCGGTATAGGGTTTTCTCTACGATCTGGTATTCTGGGTTTTCTTCGGGTTTCGTGGTGACTGATTTCATCTTGGCTTCGTACCATGGGCAGGTTTCGGTTATTGGCAATAGAAGTCTAAGGGGTTTTTCGGTTGGGTGTCGAGATAGTACATCGGCCACGGTGTTGGATGATCCATTTCGGTAACGGATTTCATAGTCGTGCTGTTGGAGTTCGATGGCCCAGCGTGCTAATCGCCCTGAGGGGTTATCGATGTTATGCAACCATTTTAGTGACTGATGATCGGTATGTACTATGAAGTGATACCCTTCTAGGTATGGGCGCATCTTTCGTATTCCCCATACCACCGCTAGACATTCTCGCTCCGTGACTGAATAATTCCGTTCGGCGTCGGTGAGCGTTCGGCTAGCATAGGCTATTAAGTTTTGCCGTTCTCAACCGTTTGAATACTTCTGTCAGTGCCGCCATGTGTTCTGAAAAGGTGCGCCCGATTATGATAATGTCATCTAAGTAGGCGAAAGCATGTGGCTCTAGCTCGGGGCTGATTATCTTGTCGAGTAGTCGTTGGAAAGTGGCAGGAGCGGAGTGGAGTCCAAACGGCATGACTTTCCATTGAAAAAGTCCTCTCCCAGGAACGGTAAAAGCTGTGCATGGGCGACTGGTTGGCTTCAGGGGTATTTGCCAATAACCTTGTTTCAGATCGATTGTTGAAATATATTTGGCTCCCTTTAGTTTGTCTAATACGTGGTTGATTTGCGGTAGAGGGTATGCGTCTTTGACAGAGAGTTCATTCAATTGACGATAGTCCACGCATAGCCTCCACGTGCCTTGTTTTTTCTTAACTAGAACTATCGGAGAGCTATAGGGGCTATTTGACGGTTCGATTTTGTTCTCTGCCAACAGCTGATCAATTTCTTCATTGATAATTGCCTGCATGGCGGGATTCCATGGCATGTATCGTTGCTTAAATGGGCGTTGATGCTTGAGTCGGATTTCATGTTCTGCGATGTCGGTTGGTCCTTTTAACTTTTCAAACGTGGGTATTTCGGCTGCTAAGAATTTCTTCAGTTGTTACTCTTCGGACAAGAGACTTTGGATAACTGGTTTGCCAGGTTTGGTTCGAGCTGCTATTGTCTATTTTCCGCGGTTAATGGTAAATCCAAACTTGGATAAAAAGTCGGTTCCTATTAGAAACTTGTCCATGAGTTCTGGTATGTATACAAACTCATGTGTGCGTCCCTCCCATGTTAGTTTGGTCATGTACGCATGGTGGGCGGTAATAGTGGATTTATCGGCTAAGGCGAAAGTCATGGCTATCGGTCGGACTGGTACTCGGTTTGCTTTACAGATTCGCTGTATAGTTTTACCGATGCATGATCTTCCGGCCCCGGTGTCGATGACGGCATGGTATTGGTGATTATAAAATGTGATGGGTAGTGTGTATGAGGCATGGCTGAGGGTAGTTAAAGTGGGGGCGTATAATGCCTCAAAAGATTGGACGGCCGTTTCCCGACCCGCATTGGCAGTGGCGTGTCTGTATCCCCTGAGTGCCGCAGTATGAGCAGAAAAGTAGGCGTGGTTGTTGACAATGCTTCCGCAGGTGTCCAGGCTGACTACATGCCCAACAGTGGGTTTTTCGCTCGTATGCGCTGGTTGGTGTTGCACTACTGGTGTGCGACGGATGTGGGTATATGGAGTTCGTGGTGAAGGTCCGGTGGTTGGCATTGCTGGTGTGTGACGGGTATGAATGTGTTACATCGTTGGCCACTGGTTGGTACGACGATGTGACATTGCTGGTGTGCGACGGGTATGAATGTGTTACATCGTTGGCCACTGGTTGGTACGACGATGTGACATTGCTGGTGTGCGACGGGTATGAATGTGTTATGTTATTGGCCATTAGGTCTGGTGGCAGAATTGGTAGGGCGGACTGGATAGGCAGATGGTGTGGAGTGGCTACGGGTTGCGGCGCTGATTGGCTGTATTGTACTTGTGGACGGAATGGTGGTGCGGTAGAACGAAATGGTGGAACGGTAGGACGTAGTGGCAAGGGCCGACTTTGCGTCTGAGGGAGTCGTGAGACAGGTTGTTCTGCCATTAGGCACTCGAAATCTTCGATCAGGGTGGTTAAATCGGACAGCGTGCTGAACTCCCTTCGCTTGATATAATGTCGGTAGTCTGGTCGGAGATTTTCGTAGATTCGGTTCAGCTTTTCCTCAGGAGTGAGTGAGACGTGCCATCGCATTAGGGCTTGGATAGAGGTGAGGTACTCCTTGCCCTTTTCTCGGCTATTCTGAGTTCTGTTTCTAATGCGATCTGCCAGTTGCGTTGCAAATCGTGGGGGAAGAAAGCAGCTTCGTAATTCTTTGCTGAAATTGTTCCAGGTATTCAGAAACTCCTTGTTGTTTCGATACCAGACTAGCGCGTTCCCTTTCAGAAGTTCAGGTAGGGTGCGGACTATACGGTCGAGTGGCAACTGGTAGCACTCCGCTAGCTCTTCTACCCTTTCTAAAAATTCGAGTGGGTTGTTATTGCCACCCTCGAATCGCACGTTCCATTTTCTAACCTTGTCCATCACTTCTGCGTCGGATGGGTGATAGGTTAATACTCGTGGAATGTTTTGATCTGCTTGCGAGTAGGTTACGGTAGGAGCGGCTGGCGGTTGCGTGGTTCTGGCTTTGTATTCCATGTTCGGCAGGTTACTGGTAGTTACAGGTACTTGTGAGAACGAGATCGTGGGGACATTGGGTGACTGTGTTGGGGAATCCTTTGGTGTCAGCTTCGGTAGGATGTCAGTGCTGGTCGGTAACCCCATATTTCGTAAGTCCTCGCATGATTTGTAATTTATGAGTTCGGCTGATAGTCGTTTTCGTAGTTCATCTACACTACCGGTGTGATTAATCCCACGACGATCCAATTCGTTGATTAACTCCTCTTTTCGGAGTGAGTATACCCCCGAAACACTTAATGTGCTTTCTTCGGTTGACATGGTGCAGGTTTCGGTACTTCGTAGTATTTAAGTGTAGGTAAATAAATACTTCCCGATTGGTGTCCAAGATTTCGCTTTTTTTGGGTTTTTGGGTTTTTGTCCTGACTATTTTGTGTTCCTCAATTGTAGATGAGATCACAACTTTTTTGTTATTATTTTTATTTTCCTCGGTATCGGTCGGTAAATCGACTATAATAGTCGTCCCTGCTCGGGCGCCAAATTTGTAACAGTCTTTTGCTCGGGTGACGCTCGCCGGTCACCCAGGGTTCTTTCTGCTTCTCACTCGTCGTTACAAATTAAAGATTTTGTTGATTTTTCGGTTTTAAATTACAATTGCTTCTTTATTCATTCCTTTTTCTAATATATACGTACTTAGATATAACTAAACTTAAAATATACCTATAATAAGCTGGTTTGGTACGGAGAAACCAGTGGGGTCGGATTGCGGTCGAGGGTATTCGACTGCGGAAAGGGGTTGATTGGCGGCTTCTGCTGCCTGATTTGTTGCTACTGGAGCAGATGAGCAGTGTTCGAATGAACAGCGCAGCGTAGTATAGTGAATTATTTAATCATTAATTCACCGTACTGGTAAGAAAGCGTGGTCCGCGGGGATAGCTACCACAATGGGAGCATGCGGACTGCTAGTGTCTGACAATTTACAGTATAGCGAGACTGCCTGGTGTTACAACTCCAGCAGTTCGTTGTACTGAAATAGACAACGTGAATGTAGGTATGCAATATAACGAAATTGCCTGGTGTTACAACTACAGCAATCTTGTTATATTGACGGGAGTGCAAGCATACAATGTAGCAAAATTGCCTGGTATTACAACTACAGCAATATGATACATTAATATGACTTGACTAGCCTTGTCACAAAAAAAGGGCTGTTCGTGTAGAACAGAAGTCAGCAAGAAGCTGTCTTTTAAGGGGGAATTTGCTGTGAAATACAGCGCCTTCGTCCCTTTGAGTAGATATAGCTGCCTTGCCGCAGTATATTCTCCTCTCGAATAGATGTTACTACCTTGCCGTAGTATGTTCTATTCTGGTTTTGATGATTGATTTGAGCATATAAGTGTGTCTTAATAGTTAGATTTCTTGGGAATTTTGTTTTCACCCTTTTGTAAAAATTATTTGATTATAAATGTTATTATTAATAAATTTCTATTATTAATCGGATTAAAAAACTCTTTTTCCCGAAAAAAAGAATTTCATTGGTTCAACCGCCGGGTTGAACCTGACACGTACTGCATACCGGCCGAGTACACTCGTATTGCGCCAATATGATATAATGCAAAATGTGTTAGTTTTGCATTATATATCGAGTGACTGTGTTTTTTTGTATAGCGAATACTTTAGACGTACGGTTTGTAGCGAAGTGGTGTTTAAACAACTTCGTTACAAACTTTAACATTCGCGTAGTGTTAATCTCTTCTGGCAAACCACAACTATTTAATTAAATATACAATTAAAAACTACATATTCCGATTTTTTGATCAACTACCTTAACTAGATTATTGACTACTTTGTAAAGAAACCGAAAAAAGCGAGCATATAGTTTTTTAAAACTTCCCTTTTCGATGACCGAAACTCCGCTTAGAATCACAAAATCGTTTTTCAAAACCGAGAGTACGGAGACAACAATACTAAGTGATCCAACAAACGTACCATATGCGTATGGTAATGAGTAAAGCATGCATATAAAAATTGAAAACATGTATATTGCAATAAGACAGAACATGTATATTACCAAAGGAAAACATGAATATTACTAGATGTGAAACATGTATACTACTATAAGTGAAGCATGTATATCGCCACTAACATATAGCAATACTCATGATTAATATAAAATTAGGAAAATCTAGGAAAACAGCAACAAAACACAAGGATAACGGCAAACTAACGGAAAACCACGCTGCATAGCAACAACGGTTTCCCCATAGTTTGTAGCAACAGACAAGAGTATAAAAGAAGCACGCAGCTCGAAAGAAGGGGCAGTCTTCCTGAGTTCCTTCTGGAATCAACTACTTAATGGTTGAAGAGTACTTACCTTGTCAATACCGTTGAAGCTAAACGCTGCGATGCTAAATAGGTCCTCAAATTAATGGTTTAAGAGTACTTAAATTGCCATTGCCGCTGAAGCTAAACGCTGCGAAGCTCACTAAATCCTGAAATTCATGGTTAAAGAGTAGTTACGTTTCCATTACCGCTGAAGCTACATGCTGCGACGCTGAGTCCTCAAATTAATGGTTGAAGAGTACTTATCTTGCCATTGCCGAAATTAATGTTTAAAGAGTAGTTACCTTGCCATTACCACTGAAGCTAAACGCTTCGATGCTCACTAAGTCCTGAAATTAATGGTTAGAGAGCACTTACCTTGCTATTGCCGCCGAAGCTATACGCTGTAAAATTATCCGCGCTGCCAAGGAGGCATCGCTAGACAACAGATCGCCACGACACCACGCGCTACCAAGGAGGCATAGCTAGAAAGCACATCGCTAAAACGCACATCACTAGAAAGTACCAATAACGACATCACGCGCTGCAAAGGAGGCACCGCTAGAAAGAAAACCCATTTCACGACATCACGCGTTGCCTAGGGGGCGTCTCTAGAAGCCCATCGCTACGACAACGCTCACCAACATACGATTCCAGAATTTGGAAATGATCGGGCCACAGGGCCGAAGAGAGCTCCCATATGAATTTTTTTAAAAATTAAACCCATTTTGACATGAAAAGTCTTTAAAATCGAAACATGGTGGTACAAAAATAGTAGCGTAACGAAAAAGGTCTTGCCATAATACGTAGTTCCCTAACTATTAGTCTTGGAGACGTATATGCGGTGTCATTATTTAACGCATATAGTCAGTCGCTGGTACGACGTAGAGTTACCATCAAGGACGGGAGGGTTGGTGGGGAAGGGGAACCGCGCAGATTAGACAAAATCTCTCTTCCTTTCTATTCCGTGTAGCTCACGACTCAAACGTGATAGCGCGGTGATTGCCGTGTTTGTGTATTGAGTTTATTAAGATCGATCGATTTAAGAAAAAATAGTGTATTTTGGACAATATATATGGAAAAATTTAAAGTAAGCCTAAAAAAAATGATTAAAACACATATGTAAGCCTCAGCCTATGCAGGAGCCAATCGAAAATATAAATTACGCCTATCGTTGGAAAGAGTAGGCTATGGGCTACGCACAAGTACCACAATGTCCTGTACCGAGCAAGTGAGACTGTTTCGGAATCGTCGCAAAGCTGTCACGGCACGCTTAGTGAACGACCCGGATGCCGCGAGCACCTCTAACGCTGTTGTACCTGTACAAATGGACACATCGAGAAATGATAGCAGCCACACATCTGTCCAATACATCTCCGAACTGAGGGTAATGAACATCAGTCGAAGTGAAATTGTGCAGGCGTGAAGCGTACGAACGCTTCAAAATGGCATTCGAAAAGAATACGTTCGGTTTATTTTGAAGCGTTTGTGCTGGACTTCGTTTCGACAGAGATTTAAAGAAGGCGAAAGCTCGCAATATTTCATTCCTTCAGACTAAATTCCCCGGCAAAAATATAGAAGAATTTTGACGAGGATGTCAAAATCGGGCTCGAGTATCGATCGAGTCTATCGACCCCTACTTTGCCCCCAAATGGGAGATTCTGCTCGCCACTAAAGACACTAAAGGCGACTCGTTGACATAGACGTTTCACGTCAAACCAATGGGATACAGCCCCGCTCGATATTTTTTTTGACTTGTTTCATTTGATGTGGGCACTGATCAGTATTTAAACAAAATCGTGATTCAGTACAAACGTTCATCTCTAGTTTAATATGGCTTCGGATTCAAAAGAGGAAATGGCTGAACTGCAGTATAGCGCTGAAATTGAAAGAAAATAACTGGCCTATACAGCTGATGGTCGTGGCATGAAATTAGATTACTTTTGCTTGTGGGTTCCTATTTCCAACTCGGCTGTGTAAGTCAGTTATTTACCTTTTATTTGGTACCGTCGGGATTCCAAACCGCTTCGAAAAACGCATTTTCCTGAGAAACCACAAAACTTCAAAGTGCTGCCACCCCTCTCCGGGTGGTTCAGAAGCCATTATACTGCAGAATCGCCAATTGTTTAAGCTAAGAAAAACAAAAACATTTTTAAGTGCATTAGTTTCGTGATCGTTTTTCGTATTGTATTACTTTCATTTACATAGTAATTATGAAAATTTTCGAACTCGGGATTTTCGTAGATTTACCATTTACTGTATATCCTGAGTCCGAAAAAGCGAAAATAAAACAATCTTTGTCTGTCTGTGTCCACCCTACAGCCCAGCTTTAAGCCTTATTCATAAATTGTGAGCGGCCGGATCATTCTGACGGAAAACTGCCAACCGAAAGTGACAGTTTACTTAGACAGCTTTTCGAGTTTTTTCAAAATAAAGTATAGAACTTAGGAGAAATCTGTTAAGTGCAAAAGAAATTTAAACAAAAATCAAAAAAAAAATTAAAAAAAAATAAAAAATTTGAAAAAAAAAAATTTAATATACATATACTGAAGATTCCGGTCTTGTCCGTAAAAGAAAGTCGTGTTGCGCCCACACTTCCATTTTTTTAAAATCGAAAAACTCTGAGAAAATACATTGAAATCAGCTAAACTGCATTTGCGTCAAAGGTTTCTAATAGTTGAATTTAAAGAAGATTAGTCATAAATGCATTTTGACTACAATCCCTAAATATTTCCAACACTTACGTAAGCCCACTCATCAATAATTAAACTGAATGGACTGTCTCTAATATCATCCGATACATTGTTTTTTAAGTATGGGGTCCAAACATTAACGATAATGCCTTTGCATTGTGTCCTTGACAGCTTTGTATTAATTTAAATTGTGCTGTCATGATAATTCTTTATTAAACATTTCGATAAATAGTTCACCGAATTGATTGAATTGAATGTTTGGCGAAGTTAAAAACTTATCCGCGCTTCAGCCTCAATTTTGAAAAAATTTTGAAATTTTTTTGAAAAATTCTCCCGTTTTTTTTTCAAATTTTATACACATATAGTAGTGATCGGGCCACAGGGTCGAGGGGCTCCACATAATTTTTTTAAAAATTAACCGATTTATTCAAATTTCATTTAAACATGTGTATACAGGGTATATCCGTTAAGGTGGCAAATACTTAAAGGGGTTATTCCTTGGTTATTTTCGTGAAAAAAATCTTATGGGAGGGGGCTCTATTTTCACCCCCTGCGATGTAAATACATAGCGTTTTAATGCGAAGAGATGTACTTTTGACCTGGCATCATTTCACACTCTGTAACACTTGAAGGCTTCTGGCGTTTCTACGGTATCCTCGGGAACGGTATTTTTGCCTCACCCCCGCACACCGTCCCCGCCCACCACCCACCCCCCACAAATGTGGGTGGGGCGTGGGGGCGAGGCCCCCTTTGGGTGGGAGGGGCATCCAAAGTTTTGAGTTTTTTTTTAAAAAAAAATGCATTTTTATAAGTATTTAGAAGGAGGTATGGGGGTTAATTGGTAGCATACGAAAGGTAATAAAAATACCTTCCATTTAAAAAAATGGGGCCAAAAGAACCCCCCTCGGCGGAGTAAGAGCAAAAAACAGACTTTTCCATAAAAGTGTAAAAGGGGCGTGCTTAAAAGTGGGTGGGGCAAAATATTGGTATCAAATGAAAGGTGATAATTAGGTCTACACAGCCATGCTATTCTTAATGGCGTGGCTCAATTCTAGCGAAATCGCAATCAATTTATATTGCGTTTATATGCAACGTTATGTAAAAATGGTTACCCCATACTATATGCTGGCCGATACCATATTATGCTTACCCCACTAAATGGAAGGTATTTTTATTACCTTTCGTATGATACCAATTAACCCCCATACCTCCTTCTAAATACTTAGAAAAATGCATTTTAAAAAAAAAACTCAAAACTTTGGATGCCCCTCCCAAAGCATTTCTCGAAATAATCGTGTTTGTAAATACAATTTAAAAAAAAAAATTTTGACTTTGACGAGCTTCATATCGGTATGGCTTAAATAATTAAAATAAATTTACATTATTTGATCTTGAAAATTTAATTTTCTTTCGAATAAGACCACCAGTAAACTTATAGCTGAAAGTGTTCAAGAGTTATAGGGTATGAAGTCATGTAAGATCATAAGTACCTTTGGGTTCATTTTAAAAACTTTTAATTTTAGCCCTGCTCCTGTTGACCGAAAGCATAGGTGTTATGAGGTCGATTTTTAGAAAATTGAATGGGCTTTAATACTGCATTTCAAAAAAAAATATCCGAGAGCATATTTTAAAGAATCGCGTTTGAAAATAAAATTTAAAAAAAAAAACATTTTTTTTTCTTTGAAGACGTTCATATCGGTAATGGTTTTAAGAATTTAAAAAATGTACATTTTTTGAAATTTAAATTTTGAATAAGAAATGGAAGTGATCGGGCGGGCGCCGGGGTAGGGAGCTCCCAACAAATGTTTTAAAAAATTTACCTGATTTTCTTTACATTTTATACACACGTATTTAATCCGATGGACAACACTTTTTGTGAAAATTCTGAAGTTGCCACAGGCCCGAGGAGCTCTCATATATTTTAAAAAGTAACCCCCGATTTTTTTCAAATTTTATACACATGGGCAAAATTTCTCTAAAAATTTGGAAGTGATCAGGGCCCAGAGCCTACGTGCTCCCATATTATTTTTTAAAAAAAATCCGAATTTACTCAAACTTTGCGATTAGAGAATTAACACGAAAAATTATAATTTTAATGGGTGGTTTTTTTTATTTTTAAAATAAACTGGGAAACTGCAACTTTTGACTTTTTAAGTCAGCACTAAAATATTTGAGGAAAATCGGGTAAGTTTTTTAAAAAGTCAAATTTGACTAACTTTCTTTGTCATGGACTTGCCATCAATTTTTAACCCACTTTCCAAAGCCCGATTTTATTGAAACTTTGCACACATGTCACAAGACTAGTTGCTAGTGATGGGGCACTGATACAAATCTTTTTAAAAAACTTACCCGATTTTCTTCAAATTTTTTAGTGCTGACTTAAAAAGTCAAAAGTTGCATCCAAAATTTTGAGTTTTTTTTAGAAAAATGCATTTTTCTAAGTATTTAGAAGGAGGTATGGGGGTTAATTGGTATCATACGAAAGGTATCGGGCTTTGGTAAGTGTGTTAAAAATTGATGGCAAGATAAAGAGCACAGAAGAGAATCTATATAATGGGATGGGGAGTATACAATCATTCATTCTCAGCTATTAAGTCCATTTCTGCCTATCGGCCTATGGGTATCATTAATAAGCAAAATTTCCCTATTTGGGTAAGCCAGCAACATCCATTCGCAAGATGTCATTAAAAAATTGAGTTCAGTGCATTCTCTCTCTGTTTCCATGCAGGACTATTGAATGACGTTGTGTTCCATAATTGGATATGCTGGCAACGTCAGCGAGCAGTAAATCCAACATTGGTCTCCCAATTAAGTTAATAATATTCGGCGCGACAGACCGTTGCGGTAGAGGCCGAGCTTCTCGCGACCATTTGTCTTGCATGTATATTTTTGCACAAAAATTAAAGGGACCTACAATTTGAGGCCAGATCCGAACGGCGAATTAATAAGCTTTCCGTGACAATTTATTACTCTCAGACTTGGACCGCAATGGTCTGTCGCGCAGAATATAAAAAAATAGCAATGGCAAACGATAACCGCATTGAACCAGAAATACGCGCACATAACTTATCCTTTCAAATTTCCAGGCATTTAACTATAACATCCGGGTACATAAGACATACCAGTACTTACAAAACCCCTTTGACCTCTTAGCAATGTTCGTGAAGAGAGTTCGTCTTACGGAGAATATTTCGCCCTGTATGCGAGGAAGTATAATTCCGTAGACTCTATAATGATGAGATATACGAGCGTTGCTACAATATCAACAACGTAAAGAGAACTATACTCGACATATCTAAAACGTGAAGTTAAATGTGTTTTTATAACTGTTATTTTGGAGTAGATAACGGTCCTAACTATTGTTCGTAGAACATGTAGACAATTTAATTATCCGTTATTCAAGATATTAACTAAATTTGTAATACCTACCATTCCAGAGATATCTCCACTTTCTTAGCGTCTGTAAATTATTTTATGGCAACCCTTTCATATTTCAGGAAAAAAAATATTATACGAAAAGTCTGACGCTTTTTAGTTCAACAAGGGGCACAAGGAAAAAATTGGGCAGAAATTGCTCATAGTTGCAAAACAAACAGAACCAAATGGAAGCTGTTGCGTGAGCGTTTAGCAAACAATTGAAATGCAGTCGGCAAGCGGCCTACAAGTGGAAGAGTGACATGATTAAAAAAAAAAAAAAAACACTATGGAAACACGTAGGTAAGTAGGTAAAAAAACGCATGCTTTAATAGAGCTGCTACCTCAACTCCAAAAGGATAAACTGTTATCCGATTTCTTTAACAGTATTATGAAATGCCGCAGCGAATTCTTCAAAATATAAATTTAAAATAATAAGATGAAAAATTTTACACTTGGTTTTTAATTTTCACTGAAATATATTTATTTACAAAGTTAATTTCCTATATGTAGTGAATGTTTTTTCGCCGTAGTGATGAATGCTTGATAGTAAGTTAACTCCTATCTTATATCTCCAGAAGCCTTCATGATTCCCATCAGCATCCTCCCACTCCACATAACTTTCAAAGCCTGCCTTATTTCGTTATTGAACATTAAAAAATTATGCAATGTAACAAAATAAATCGAAACTTGTTAAATGTAAAATGTTGACAATGACAGCAGACAATAACAATACAGACAAGCGGTTACTAAAGTTCATTATGGGTAACTTAAAGAAATAGAAAAATTAGCTAAGCTTTTCGTTCGATTTTGACATAAAAATAAGCTCACTGCTGCCTATTATAGTGGAGCCTTAACTTGTCTCTATATACGAGTACAATGCTTTGCTACTTTATTATTATCCATTAAATATATGAAATAACTTATTACCTTTTTTATAAGAATTTATTTTTAAAAAAGACTACCAAAATTATTGTATTTTTGGAACTTGGGTAAGGCCATCAATGATTAAGAGAATACCTCTAATACCAGTTTGTCATATCTGCAAAATACGATTGAATTACATATATAAATAAAATAAGGGGTAAACTATATTATAGCATTTATAGGGTTGGGGTTACAGACACCCCGCCTCTGAAAGCACCCATTATTAGGGAGGGGCTTCCAAAATTTTGCGTTTTTTCTTCAGATAAGTATATTTTTTAAGTGGTTTGGAGGACGTTTAGGAGTTAATTGGTACCAAATGAAAGAAACAGTTAGCAACTTAAAAAAACGACACAATCGAACCACCCTCGACAGTGATAAAGTTAAAAAAACTGACTTTTCCATAAAAGTTCAACATGGGCCGTGTTTAAAAGTGGACGGGCCTAATTATTTATAAAAAATAAAAGGTGAATATTAGTTCTACACAGCTACGCCATTTTTATGAGCGTGACCAAATTTTAATAGAAGCGTAATCAAATTAAGCCTTTTCCACATCATCCTTGAGGTAAGGGTACAAAAGCATTTTTTTCGTTCTATCCCCAGTGGGGCGTAAATTCAAACTTTAGAAACTTCTCCCTTCAAAAAGGGGCGCTCCCTCCACGCATGCAGGTAGCGTAAAAATTGTTAAACGTTATACTATAGATTTGCCAAAATTAAGACAATTACCTGAAATGGTATACCAACTTTATTTTTAGAGTAGCGCTTATCTATAAATGCCAAAAAATCTCCAGTTTCCTTGTTCTTGCTTAATAGAAAACGCTGACCGATTTTATGTGAGTGACTTTCGCCAAGCGCTGGATATATTTTCGATCTCTCACATACTATTTTAGTAGTTAATTCATTTGTTATCACCACCTGCAATTATTAAATGTGTACGAAATTTTACTATTTTCAGTAATTGGATTTATCTTACTGAAATACAAAACTGATCGGCTAACTTTTGAAGGTATGTAAGTACTTCACACAATACCCTTGTCCTTTTAGTATTGTTCTCAAAACTTCGAAATAAAAACGAAAATGAATCAATAACTATAAGTTTAATCTGGAAAATTATTTGTTAGCTATTATGTAGTTGGAAATGGTTTTAAATATTACATGAATGTCAGCATACAAGATTTCTTGAAAGCATTGAACGATGGATAATAACTGGACGTAATCTTTGCAATAAATATATGAAATATTATCCAACAAATTTCTTGTATTAAATAGTTCTTTACCAGTTTCGCATGAAAATGTTTTTTCAAATGTGCGATTTAATCGTTGAGAACAATTGTCGGCAATTTCTATAAGCGCAAAAAATGAAGAAAAAAATAACTTTTAGACGTTTTCTTTTATTTTACATAAAAACTATAAGTCTGTTCCCGTATGCAGCAATTGGTACGAATTTTGTGAAGTATATTTCCTTTTCATGCTCCAAATGCAATTTTAATTTTCGTCTAATGTTAAATTTCGTCATTCCGAAACACAATGGAAATTTTAGTTTAGTACCAGATGAAAATTCCATTTATTTACAAATCAATGAGAAATTATTTCTGCATCGTATTATGTGGTTATAACCAAAATGTATGTTTTGACGTGACGAAGCAAACTCTACATTGGTACATGTTAAAAAAGTTTCTATGAGTGTGGCTACCCCGGCATTGGAATGAAAGTCACGCCAAAGAACGTTGTGGCTACACTTAGCGAAGCATTAGCATTTGTGGGTGTTTGAAAGAATATTTGTAAATTTGTTGTTGTTTTTTCGTATAGAACATTCATGCTTGCGCCAAAATTCTTCTTGCGTGGTTGAATTTCGGTGGAATCAAGCTTTCTCTTTCCAGCTCACTAAAGACGTGCCTGTTTCGCTGGACATGACTTTCATTCCCATGATCGAGTAGCCACGCTCTTAGCCGAGCTCGAGAGGTTAACGCTTGATTTACATTTGTGGCGTGTGAGGAAAAATGAGCAGAAAGGCTGTTATTTTGCATTTTATTAAAGAGCTTAGCCCAACTTATTGCCGTGACGCAAGTCATTCAGGGAGTCCTCCCTTGGCAATGAGTCTCTATATTACGGAGAGCGTTGATGACGTGAGCCTTCGTAAGCCTTTGCGTGCAAACCTTTGGCGTGGGATGTGTGCGTAAGCCTGATACGAGCGTGAGCCTTTGTGCGCCTTTGACGTGAGCCTGAAGAACCTTGACAAGACCCTGATTACGTGAGCCTTTGCGTGGGGGTCTTTGCATGGGAGCCTTTGCGTGTGGGATATGTGCATAAACCTGAGACGTGCGTGAGCCTTTATGCGCCTTTGACATGAGCCTGAAGAACCTTGAAAAGAGACTGATTGTGTGAGCCTTCGTAAGCCTTTGTGTGTGGGATGTGTGCGTAAACCTGAGACAAGCGTGAATCCTGAGTGATGCGTGAGCCTGACATGAAACTATATAGTCGGCCCGCTCTTTTCTTTTCGTCTAAATTCTCCACAACGCTTGATTTTCATTAGTGGCGTGCGAGAAAAAATGAGCAGGATGGCTGTTAAACTGAAATTGTAGTTACACAGACGAGAGAAGTAGTATACTTTTCAATGTTACCATAATACTAAAAATAACATTTCCCATGTTACTATAAAATAAATATAACATTGCGTAGTGTCAATCTCTTCTGGCTAACTACAACTTCAATTTTTCACTCATTTATTCTCGCACGGATATAGAGTAAATTCACTCTAAGTCTTACGGAAAATTGTTGGCCTCGTATGTGAGGAAGGACGATTCCGAAAACTTTATAATGAAGAGACCTACGATGTCGACATCGTAAAGAGCATCAAACTTGGTAGGTTCCGTTTAACAGGACACCTATCTCAAAAAGAGACACTTTCAAATTTAGTTAAAATTTCTCAATTTGAAATTGATTAGGTCTCAAATTGAAATTATTTAGTCTCATTTTGGTCTCAATTTAAAGTCGAAAAGATATGGTGTCTGAGAAAAAAGACTTTTTAAACAAATTATATCAATGAATTCTAATTAATTAAAGAATTAATTTAGTAAGAAAATTATTAAAGTGAATTTTAAAGTGAATACTAAATAGCAGTTTCAAATGTAAAAATAAAATCGTGAACAGCTTGAGCAAATAAATTAGTAGCTGTTTGTTCGCAAGTGTTCCGCAAAGGGTAGCTGTTATAGAAACGAAAGAATAGTGCAAATTATCCCAAAAGTTATTGCGCTTTGAAACATATGAAATTTATTGCAAAAAACCCGTTTGCAATGTTCCATGGACAGGTGAGGTGAATATCTTAAAGTCTGCAGTTGATCTTGACATATGGGAATTGCCTCATGCTACAGAAGATAATTTCGACTATGATGTTGTCGAAGCACACTTGGAACCACATGATTGGATGGTATTAGCAGAAGCTATGCCAAGTATTGCAACAAACAATGTTGACATGGTTTTTCGGGATATTGATTGTAGCATGTACTGTAATAGAGGCCTTGACTAATATCCGGATATACAAGAAAAATTACACTTCATAAGGAATGCAATAGAGTCCTTTGCAATTTCAACAAAATATGGCTGATATTTTGTCATAATTGATGAATTTTTAATTATGGGTCTTAGAATTTAAGCAAGTAGGAGGTTTAATTGCGTTGTTCTTTGGTGATTTCAACAACTGCAGCTAGTTGGTGAGGTTCCTTTTTACGGCAATCCAAGAAGTAATATCATTGATGCAGGTATAATTGTTAAACGACAAATTACAAAGATTTTCATGCTAACTCAAATTATGACACAAATCGGTGATGATCAAAAAACTAATAGAAATGTTTGTCTCTAATCGCAATAGGAGAAATAACAAATAAAGATTATCTGCTCTTAGCTTATCATTAACAACCAATAGGCATTAAATTCATTTAGCAATACTGGGAACTAAAAACCGAAAAATAAAAAATAAAAATTACATAAAAAATAAGACATAACAAACACGCAACAAAGCAATTTAAATAGTAAAATTCTTGATTTTCATATTCAATTTTCCGAGAAATAGGTACAGGTTAAACTTTAACAGAACAGCAAAACGCAATACAAAAACCGACATTAGGAAATCAAATTGCGAGATTAGTAAGGCATGAGTAACATTGCGAGCTAGATGTGTCACATATAACTATAGAATTTATTTAAATAGAAATACATGTACCTCTTAGGCGAAAAGGATTGAATCCTTGGTTAGTATCAACAAAGAGGGCTTTGCCACTAGGTCCACCAACCGCTTTTGGAAACTGAACATTAAGGCACAGTTGCAAGCTACAAAAAACATTGTTAACATACACTGGAAATGTATATTATATTATTCACCATATTTGAGTTTTACCACTACCAGGTGCTCCGCAGATTTCCGTAATGACTTCTGTACCAATTCCGCCACCGAGCTCCAAATCTAAATTTTTGATAAGCGTTATAATTTTTCGGGCGTGTGCCTCTTCTCTCCAAACATCAAGAGATGTCCTTTGGAACATTTTTTTAAATACCGGAACTAAATCAACGTCTAAAGTTATCAAAGTGAATAAATTTATACCAACTTTTTGTAGGGCTGAAATAATGGCTGCATTTTATTGGTCAGTAATAAGAAAAGGATTTAGCTTTTCCAATAAAATGAACAATTATTGTTAACTTCTGTATTATTTTTTCCAAAGACGAAAAAAGGTAATATTGGCTAAACTGCAGTATAACCCGCATTGGATTTGGGGTTTCAGACACCCCTTTCCTGAAAGCCCTCTTTGTACACTACCTGAAAACCGCATTTTTTCTTGGCGGTCACGCCCCCTTTTTGTAAGAGGGGCTGTCAAAGTTTTTTTTTTAGCTTTAGCTTTTCCAATAAAATGAACAATTATTGTTAACTTCTGTATTATTTTTTCCAAAGACGAAAAAAGGTAATATTGGCTAAACTGCAGTATAACCCGCATTGGATTTGGGGTTTCAGACACCCCTTTCCTGAAAGCCCTCTTTGTACACTACCTGAAAACCGCATTTTTTCTTGGCGGTCACGCCCCCTTTTTGTAAGAGGGGCTGTCAAAGTTTTTTTTTTAGCTTTAGCTTTTCCAATAAAATGAACAATTATTGTTAACTTCTGTATTATTTTTTCCAAAGACGCAAAAAGGTAATATTGGCTAAACTGCAGTATAACCCGCATTGGATTTGGGGTTTCAGACACCCCTTTCCTGAAAGCCCTCCTTGTACACTACCTGAAAACCGCATTTTTTCTTGGCGGTCACGCCCCCTTTTTGTAAGAGGGGCTGTCACCGCCTTACGGTGAGCGCTATAACTAAAAAATGGCTTTAGTTATAAATCCTAAAAACTTTTTGGATTTATTTTCGGCTTTATGCTTATGCGAATGGTGTTGTAAGCCAAGCTGGATTAGCCAAAGCAATACAGCAGTTATGTGTTAAACAAAACACCGCCTTACGGTGAGCATCATAACTATAAAATGGCTTTAGTTTTTAAATCTTAAAGACTTTTGGATTTATTTTCGGCTTTATGCTTATGATATTTGCTGCGTTGCTTTGGCTAATCCAGCTTGGCTTTACAAAAGCAACAGCTTTTGGCTTTAAATGGGTTTTAAATGTTCGATGAATTTTAATTGTTATGTGTGTTAAACAAAACACCGCCTTACGGTGAGCGCTATAACTAAAAAATGGCTTTAGTTATAAATCCTAAAATTTTTTGGATTTATTTTCGGCTTTATACTTATGCGATTTTGTTGTAAGCCAAGCTGGATTAGCCAAAGCAACGCAGCAATTGTTGTTGTAAGCCTAGGCGGCTTTGCCAAAGCAACACAGCAATAAAGTAAAACCAGCTTAGGTTTACAAAAGCAACACAGCTCAGCAAGACAGTTGCTAATCCAATACACAAAAACTAATGCAGTTTTTTCCTTTTAGAAATCTTGGGGCCGATTTTGTATCTGTCGTTGTGGTTAGCCAAAAGAGATTGACATTACACGAATGTTATAGCTATTTTATAGTAACATGGGAAATGTTATCTATATCATTATGGTAACATTGAAAAATATACTTATTCTCTCGTCTGGCTAACCACAATTGCTATTTAATAGCCGTCCTGCTAATTTTTTCTCGCACGCCACAAATGTAAATCAAACGTAAGCTAGGGTTGAGTTGGTTTTTCGCTAAACTCAGTTTAAATCCAACGAAAATACCTGGGTTGAGTAGAGTTGAAGCTGAGTAGAGGCGGTTTTTATTATGTTGCAAGTAGTCGCTGGATTTTGTATTATGTTGTCAAAACTTAAACTCATTTTCAATCTGTTTACTTGGAACCGCGTGACGCCAATAATCAATAATCAGACGAAAATCGAAACAATCAGTTCATGTCTTATTTTAGAAAATGGCTCATTACATATAAGTATCGTTATAAGGGAATAAGGCTACAATTTTCTGGTCTTTTCTCGATATTTCTGTCTACAATATTGGAAGTTTCTGGAAGCTTTTGATTGAGTATAAATAGAGGCGTTTAGCCGAAGTAAGATTATTAGTGAATTGGAAATTAAGTGAAAGTGAAGTTGTAAAAGTTCTTGCAAAGCGATTAAGTTACTACCTAAGAGAATTTTTGTAAATTACAAGTATTATAAGTGTTCTTGTGTACATTTAAAGTTGTCACCAGCTTAAATTGTGAACTTGTGTTATTTTTACTGTTTGTGAATTAAAGTTGTTATTTGTAAATTAATAAACTTGTGTTGTGTTTTATTTGCAAAATCCTTTATGAACTCGAAAGTCTGAATATCGTAACAATTGGTGTCAGAATTAGGATTTTGCAAATCGTGTAAATTGAGACAATAAAATTTTGCAAATCGGAAAACAATAAAATTTTGCATATCGTTGGAAAATAAATAAAATTAATTGGTGATTTCCCAATCCTTGAGACAGTAAATAAAGTGAAATTTTACAAACCGATAAACAGTAAATAATAAAATGGGAAGTGCAGTGAACATTAAATGCTCTAGTTCACAGGAGCTTAAAGAAGAGCTTGGATGGCGTGGTCTAAGCACTGCCGGAAATAAGCAGGAGTTATTTCTCCGATTGCAACAAGTCTTTAAAGGGGAAAAGCAGTAAGCCGGTGAAGTGTTTGCAATTGAGACGGAGTTAGTGGAGCGAAAAACGGCTACTTCGGAAGAAGAGGGTGGTGTGCCAAACATGGAGGCGATGTTGCAAGTTCTAATACAACAAATAAATAGCAAGTTTGACCAGCAGAGAGAACAAATGCAGCGGCAAAGTAAACAAAGTTAAGTTTAGAGTTAAGAAAAGATTTGAGTTTTCAATTTAGTGACAAGTTGGAACAGCAAAGCCAAAAGCTGAACAAACAAAATCAACAGCATAGCCAAGAACTGAAGCAGGAATTGAATTCCAAATTCGACCAGGAAAATGCCGCACAAACCGGTTTGACTTCATTTTTGACCAGTACCTAATGATTCAAACTTACAGGCGGTTATATTTCAAATATTCTAATAGTCTTACAGCCTAAAAGTATGCTAAATATGCTTATTTTTAGTATGCAGTATGTGCATTGCGTTTTATCTTAGAATTCGAATTCTATTATATGCTACTTTTCTACTACTACTTTTCGTAACAGTATCATCCCAATGATTAAGAGTAAATATATATAAGTATTCTTTAGTTATACCGGGTGACTGACACGAAGTGTTACCAACTTCAGACTGTCATTGCTGTCAAACGAGTGATGACAGATCGCTCAGATTTACACTAATGACAGTTCATTCTATTGTTTACAAGCGTACAAAAGCATTTTAGTGGGAAATGTTCAAAGAAAAAGTTATCCGCAAGGAATATTGTGGTTGCTCTATTTTTGGCTGGAAAACCACAGCCGCAGATTGTTAACCAGTTAAAACATCTGCATGTGAATAAAACGTTTGTGTATCTCACCATAAATCGTTATAACGATACTGGCAGCATTGCAAAACGCCATGGTGGTGCACCGAAACGCACTGCAACATCGCCGGATATCATTCGGAAGGTGAAGGCCAAATTGGCTCGGAATCCGCGCCGTAGCGGCAGAAAAATGGCTCGTGAGGCGAACATTTCGCGAACGGATGCAGCACATATTGAAAGATTATCTTGGATTAAAGGCCTTGAAATTCCAAAAAACACATGGTCTCATCGATACGCAAAAATAAGTTAGGTTGGAAAGAGCAAAGGAGTTGGTACGTTTGCACGAAAGTGGCGATTTGCCGAATTTGGTTTTCTCCGATGAGTCACCGTTCGTTATTGAGCAATATGTGAACAAGCAAAACGACCGGATTTACTTGCCCGGTCGTTCTTCTGAAAATTTGGATCATCGGATTGCCACTCGAAACCAAGCGCCGCCGATGGTGATGGTTTTGGCCGCCGTAACGGCTGAAAGCCGTTCACCGCTCGTTTTTTTGGACCGTGGCATCAAGATAATGCTCAAATTTATCGGGATCATGTGTTGGAGGGAGCGTTGAAGCCTTGGGCATAAAAAAATTTCGGCCGCAGAGCCTGGACATTTCAACAGGACTCGGCGCCGAGTCATAAAGCGCGCGTCAATCAAGATTGGCTGAGAAACAACGTTCCGCGGTTCATTTCCACTGCCCAATGGCTAAAAAATTCACCGGATGCAAATCCGCTAGATTTCTCGTTTTGGGTATTTTGAAAAGCAAGGTTGGGACAAAAAAATACCAAAGTGTCGATCATCTTAAGCAAGCGCTTCGCCGGGAATGGGCCAAAATACCGCAGAGCCACTTTCGTGCTGCATCCAATAGCTTTGTCGGCCGTTTGAAGGCCAAAATCGCGGCTTAGGGTGGCCAAATTGAAAACTGCTAATGCAATTCAAAAATTTTAATATTTGTGAACATTTTTTACTTTGATTCAATAAAATTCATCAAAAAATAAAAATTCTGTGGCGTTTTGTTTTGGTAACACTTCGTGTCAGTCACCCTGTAAACAACATTGTATTTGTAGTAAGACACGAGAAAGAGAGGAAAATATATATAAAATAAAACTTAAAACCTGACGAAAAATAGCACTCCTCCTCCTCACTCCTCACACTCACTCTATCCGAACAAGTTCCGAATTTAGAACAGAGCAGAACTGCTAAAAGGTACCGCTCTGGTCTGGTAAAGGAACAGAGATCTTTTCGGCACATGGCATTCGTCATACCGCGGACTCTTTGGTAGAACTTCCGCGCCTGGTGCGGTCCTCGCTCTCTATACTGTTCTAGTTCACGGACGAGATTCTTCTCCCAGGGTGCTTTCTTTCGCCGGTGAACTGCTTTTTCATATCTTCTGAGCTCTTTATATTCATCTTCGCGTGCCTGCGTTCTATGAGATTGTTGCATTGCTCGGTACGCAACAGTCAGTCGCTAGCTTACATTCGTCCTCGAATCAGACGTTCTTAATTCTTAAGGCGTGTCCATTTCTCTTCTACGCCCGACATCTCAGCCCCAGGACTTACTCTGCCTGCATTTCGGGCGAGTCCTATCACTTGACCCTAGTTGTTTCTGGTCTCTTCGCTGCGAAGGGCAGCCGTGTTGACTCGAATCTGATTCGCGGATGCTGTCTTTCTTGATGATGCAATCCGCGCTCGGGGCACCATACCAACAAGATAGTGATCCGAGTCGACGTTGGCACCTCGGTACGTTCGTACCGTCATTAGGTTCGGGTTGTGGCGGCGGTCTATCAACACGTGGTCTATCTGGTTGCGAGTGGCATCATCAGGAGATACCCAGGTGGCTTTGTGGATATTTTTACGCGCAAACCCTGTACTCGCAACCACCAAATTATAGCTTGCTGCCATCCCTATGACTTGTTGTCCATTGTCATTAGTGTTCTCATGTAAGCTATCGGTGCCAATATACTGCCTGAATACTGACTCCCTACCTATTTTGGCATTCATATCCCCCAGAATGATTTTGACGTCATACTGAGGGCAGGCTTGGAGTTCCCGTTCGACTGATTCAGAGAATTCTTCTTTTTCATCATCTGGGGAATTCTCTGTAGGTGCGTGAACGTTTATGAGGCCGCATGCGAAGGGTGCATTGCCGTTCATTTAATGCTTTAAAGCCTATAACGGTGGGTTTCATTCTTTTGCTGACTAGAAACCCCACCCCGAGCACATGATGTCTTGCATGACAGCTGTAATATATGTCATATTTTGATTTTTGTAAGACTCCATCGCATCTCCTGAATTGCTGTTATGTCAGCATTATATTTGGACAGGGTATCGTTAGCTGTTGTGCAGCTCGAGCTTTATACAGTGAGCTTACGTTCCATGAGAAAATTCTTAAATCGTTTAGCCGTTTTTGTTGCCGTGGTCGTCGTCGTTCATCAGTGTATCCGAGGCTGATTTTGGGTTCCGTAATAATATTTTTTACAGGCGAGGTTATTGGCCTCGCGCCAACCTTACTTTGAAGGGACTAGCCCGATCATTCAGATTTTCCTGCATTGGAGGAAAATTAACGGCGGCCACCACCACCTGCAATTCTAGAGCATTCTGTGTTATTCCCCCTATTCTGCTGATGGCTGACCGCCATCCGCCATATTGATTACCATAAATAAATATCAGTTCATATTTTTGTTGAATATTGATTTTTAATTTTTTATTTCTCACTATAAACTGATACTTTTTTGCTCACAAATATAAAAGTGAAATACATATCAACCAATATGTAATAGGAATACCGAATATGAATATGTAATATATAAAAAAAAATCTGTATTTAACGAAGTCGATGTAAATACCAACCGCGACTAGGTCACACACCATACATATAATAATATGTACCTATAAGCTAGTGTCCGTCCTACTATAATATCCTGTATATAAATCCTTTATATAACGAAGTCGATGTAAATACCAACCGCGACTAGGTCACACACCATATATATAATAATATGTACCTATAAGCTAGTGTCCGTCCTACTATAATATTCAACCATATAACCTACCACCATAGCGCACAAGCAACTCGTGCATCTATATAATAAATATGGTGTGACCGAGCGCATAAACCGGTTTCCGGCCGACTACAATAGTCTACCACCGTGAGCGCAAAAGGGACTCATGCAGCCATATAATAAATATGGTGTGACCGAGCGCATAAACCGGTTTCCGTCCGACAACAAATAGTCTACCACCGTGAGCGCACAAGCAATTCATCCAGTTGTACGACAAATATCGTATGATCACTCATGCATATGTCCGTCCGTCCGTACGACAACCATAGGAAGCGAGTTTAGTAGCTCATGCAGCTACGACCAAACGTGTAGAAATGATTATAAAATTCCCACCAGGTTTTGAAAACAATCCAATGACATAGGACGCCGAACGAGTCAGAAATCACTCTAGTTCGAGCCGCCGTTGTGACAACAACTGAAAGTTCCGCGTTCTTTACGAACAAGTATTAAATTCTTTCTTTTGGTGCACTTGTGCGGAGTACAGACTGATTAATTCACTCTACTCTACTAGTTCCTCCAGTCCGTTCCACCCGAACACCGCCATACCGAGTGAACATTGATTCATTTATTCACCTTAATCACTCGCTTTACCAGAGTTCAGCAGGCAGGGTTCAGCACTCTGCCTCGATAACACCGCCGCATTGTCCATTTCGGAAATAACACCACCATACCGAGTGAGGATTGACTGATTTATTCGCTTTACTCACTCCGCCTTGATAACACCGCCGTATTGTCCATTTAGGACATAACACCACCAAACAGGGCCCTGATTGATTTATTCACTTCGCCTTGTCAACATCGCTACCCCGCTTTCCCGGTATCTGCTTGTGTCTATACCCCGTCGTATACCTCCTAAATCCTCTCCCCCTTCCGTACGAATCATCACAATGATTTATATTAAATGTTTATAAGTATATATTCTTCAATTATAAACAACATTGTATTTATCGTAAGGCACGAGAAAAAGAGGAAAATCATCATCATATTTGGCTCTACAACCGGGGTCCGGTCCTCCCGCAAAAAGTCTCTCCACCGGTCCCGATTTCGAGCCGATGTCATCCAGTTTGGCATCCCTAAACTCTGGGCGTCCTGGTCTACGCCATTCTTCCAGCGTTGGCTTGGCCGGCCTCGCTGTCGTGTTCCATAAATCCTACCGCAAAGGACTCTTCGCTCATGCGAGCTAGGTGTCCTGCCCACCGGAGCCTACCGAGCTTTATTTTCTTCACGATGTCGACATCACGGTAACGCTCGTAGATCTCATCATTATAGAGTCTCCGGAATCGTCCTTCCTCACATACGGGGCCAACAATTCTCCGTAAGACTTTTCTCTCGAACGCGGCTAAGAGGTCAGAATGCTTTTTGCTAAGCACTCAAGTCTCTGATCCATATGTGAGTACTGGTATGACCATTGTCTTATATATCAGCAGCTTGGATGTTATGGTTAAGTTCCTGGATTTGAAGAGTCTTGACACGCTATAGTAGGCTTTGTTGGCTTTAAGCAACCGTGCGCGTATTTCTGGTTCCATGCTGTTATCGGCTGCTATAGTTGACCCGAGATAGTTAAAGGATTGCACCACTTCAAATTCGCGCTCCACTATCTGAATTGAGGGACCAATGTTGGATCTTCTACTCGCAGACGTGGCCACCATGTACTTTGTTTTGCTCTCATTTATGTGCAGCCCCAGATTTCGTGCCGCCTGCTCTATCTGGATGAAAGCTTCCTGTACAGATCTTTGGTTTCTACCAACGATGTCAATATCGTCTGCGTAAGCCAGTATCTGAATGGACCTATAGAGGATTGTTCCTCTCGCCGTTACGTCAGAGTCTCGGATCACTTTCTCCAACGCCAGGTTGAAGAGGACGCAGGCCAGTCCATCCCCTTGTCGGAGCCCGTTATAGATGTTGAATGGGCTTGATAGTGATCCGGATATTTTTACTTGGCTTATAACATTGGTCATGGTCAACCTACATAGTCGTGTCAGTTTATTTAGGATGCCGAATTCTCTCATGGCTTTAAAAAGTTCTACTCTGGCTATGCTATCATAGGCGGCTTTAAAATCTATAAAAAGATGGTGAAACTCTAGACATTTTTCCATCACCTGCCTTAGGGTGTAAATCTGATCAGTTGTTGATTTGCCTGGGATGAAGCCACACTGGTATGGACCAATGATGACTTTAGCGTATGGGGCTATCCTGTCTTGAAGGATAGAGGAGAAAATCTTATACGCGATACTCAACAACGTTATACCACGATAATTGCTGTATTTTGTGTTATCTCCCTTCTTATGTATGGGGCACAGGATGCCTCTTCGCCAGTCTTCTGGCATAACTTCTTCTTCCCATACTTGCACTATTATTTCATGAATTGCTTGGTGTAATGTGGGGCCTCCTATTTTTATCAGTTCCGCTGGGATCCCATCAGATCCCGGGGCCTTATTATTTTTGAGCCGATTTATCGCTCTGCTAACTTTGACTATGCTTGGTGATATGATCTTCGGTCATTGGTGGAGCTGCCAATTCCTCAGTTAGCTGGCCATTTAGCAACTCATGAAAGTGCTCTTCCCATCGCTCTAAGATGCCTTTAAGACCGGCGATCAGATTACCCTCTTTGTCCTTGCAGTATGTGCAACGCGGTGTATATTGCGTCATACCGCGGACCCTTTGGTAGAACTTCCGCGCCTTTTTTTCGCCGGTGAACTATTTTTTCATATATTCTGAGCACTTTATATTCCTCTTCGCGTGCCTGCGTTCTATGAGATTGTTGCATTGCTCGGTACGCAACATTCTTACGTTCAGTCGCTAGCTTACATTCGTCATCGAACCAGTCGTTTCGATCTCTACGACTACTGCCTAATATGGAGTCAGCAGTACTAATGACAGTATTTTTAAGGCGTGTCCATTACTCTTCTACGCCCGACATCTCAGCCCCAGGACTTACTCTCACTGCATTAAGGGCGAGTCCTATCGCTTGACCGTAGTTGTTTCTGGTCTCTTCATTGCGAAGGGCAGTCCTCTGATTCGCGGATGCTGTCTTCCGTGATGATGCAATCCGCGCTCGGAGCACCATACCAACAAGATAGTGGTCCGAGTCGACGTTGGCACCTCGGTACGTTCGTACCGTCATCAGGTTCGGGTTGTGGCGGCGGTCTATCAACACGTGGTCTATCTGGTTGCGAGTGGGTCCATCGGGAGATACCCAGGTGGCTTTGTGGATATTTTTACGCGCAAACCTTGTACTCGCAACGACCAAATTATTGCTTGCTGCCATCTCTATGACTCGTTGTCCATTGTCATTAGTGTTCTCGTGTAAGCTATGGGTGCCAATGTACTGCCTGAATACTGGCTCCCTACATATTTTAGCATTCATTTCCCCCAGAATGATTTTTACATCATACTGAGGGCAGGCATGGAGTTCCCGTTCGACTGATTCAAAGAATTCTTCTTTTTCATCATCTGGGGAATCCTCTGAAAGAGGAAAATATATGAATATAAAAAAAATAAAAACCTGACGAATTATAACAACACTTCTCTAATTTAATTTGTAACACACCGAAAAACGAACCCTGGGTGTACGGCGAGTGTCACCCGAGCAAATACTGTTACAATATTTTGTTGTTGCTTATTTTTTTTGTGTTTATTAATATTTAAAAATATTGATATTTTTTTATATAAAACTAATACTTTTATTAATTAAATTTAATAGTCTCCACGTATAAAGTCAAATTCAATCATACTTCAATCTCTGTTGTTTCTCATTTAACCTCTGCTTGAAGCGAAAATAAGCAGAGAAGGATCAGTTGCAGTACAAACACAGCACACTCAACTTTGTTAGGACTGTAATTTTCTTTTCTGTAAGTCCTGCATTTTTGTCTTGGCGCAACATTCGTTTATAAATTATTTTTGAAGCCTTTCATGGCTTTCATACACAATAAATTACATGGCGATTATTTCCTGCTGCTTTTTTAATATGTCGACATTTTGATTACTTTGTTTAAGTATATGGAACCAAATACTTTATCAAACAACTAAAGGAAACCTGATGTCGGGTTTGGTGGATTCAGATTACAAATATTTAGTCGTTTTAATTATGTGATGAAATATGCAATTTCGTATAGGATGTTGTTGGCGACTGTAATCGGGAACATTTATACTGTTGTAGACACGATTAAACTTAAAACACACGATTAAACTTGACACAATTACAATTACAATTACATTTGTATTTAATTTTACTTTAATTTAATTGCATTATATAACTTACCCACTAAAACTTAATGTTTTGACAGCAAATTTATTGGTTACAACCAATTTGACTGACGTTTCTAAAAGGAGAAAAATATTACTCCATAGCGGAGTACCTTTACCTTGTAATGAACGAATGTCGATCAAATGTTGTACAGATTTCATCAATAGATGTTGAATGTGATGTGAATGTGAACACGGCAAAAGACAAAATTGTAATATTGAATAAACTGTCATTTTTATATTATATTTTTGTATAATCTCTTCTAACCCAATCAACCACCAAAGCGGTAACATCAAATCAAATCATAAAATATTAAACAATAAAATTATCCATCTTTTATTGAATATATTATTAAATTGTGCTTTGAATTAAGTACCAACCAAACCAAAGTTATCGCATCTACATTTTTGTATCATATAAGGGGTAACATGACGAAATTAATGAACTTCATCAACGTCATAAGCGATGCCACAAATATAGAAGATATATATAATATATTGAAAGATACCGATCGGAATTTAATGAAATTTAAAACAAAATAGTTTCTTTAAAAGACGATGAAGAATTCGATGGAGAGTTTGAAGACAATTACTACAAAGTAGTGGCAGGGCTAAATTTAGCGCTCAGAAAGAAGGCTGAACCATCTCTCAACGACACCCTACTTGACATATCAGCAGTAGCAATGCAATATTCCTAAGAATAAGTGGATTAATGATAACTGCAGGTCAGCAGTAGCGAGTAAAAAATCAGCCCATTTGGACTACGTTAATTGCCCATCCGTAGAAAACCTTGTTAAGTTTAGAATAGCCAGAAATAGAGCTAACGCTCTAATTAACAGGTCCAAAATAATAAATGACCAAAAGATTCGAGATAGCATGCGGAAAATTTTAGATTATGATTCAAACATTAAAAGCTTTTGGACATTTGCAGCAATGGTTAAAAGAAACTTTGGAGAAAAGACTTCTTCTGTTCCTACTTTATTCCATAATGGTATTCTTTATAAAACTGATATTCAGAAAGCCAATCTCTTAGCTTCGCATTTTGCTAGTGCGTCAACCCTTCCATTTTCTAACCAAAGTCTACCAATTCTTCCGAATGTATAGGCCTAGGTATGTCTTCAATTTATTTCCGTCGTCGGGTTGTTTCCAAAATTCTTAAAGAACTTGACCTCAATAAAGCAACTGGACCCGACGGTATACCACCATTATTATTGAAAAGATGTCATCATACTTTGGCTAATCCGCTTAGCAAATTGTTTCATCTCTCAATGAAGACAGGTGTTTTTCCGTCAATTTGGAAAATAGCTAATATTCAACCCGTCCCGAAAAAAGGTGATAAGTCTGCACCTACTAACTACCGCCCTATTGCTCTGTTGTCAGTTTTGTCAAAAGTAATTGAATCTATCAATAATTTCAAAGTAATGAGCTATCTGGATTCGAATGCTCTTTTATCTGATGTACAGTATGGATTTCGAAAAAATCGATCTTCAGGTGAACTAATGATGTGCATGACTCATTGTTGGGAGCGAAGCCTTGAAAATCTAGGCGAATCAAGCGTTGTGTCTTTGGATATTTCTAAGGCTTTTGATAGAGTTTGGCATGATTGTCTTATTAATAAGATTCGTGCGCTCAACTTACACCCCTCTCTCATTACATGGATTGAGGATTATTTATGGAACCGCAAAATAAAAGTGGTATTGAATGGTTTTTCCTCATCTTCGCATGAGATCAATGCTGGCATTCCTCAAGGGTCATCCTTATCGCCAACATTATTCTTAATATATATCAATGACTTGTTGTCTTCTACAACATGTTATATCCATTCATTTGCTGATGATACGACGTTATCGGCTTCAATGGAGTTTGTTAGTCAAAAAGAATGCAATTCTCGCTTGATTGGTTCGCGTGAATAAATGAATTCGACAATTCTGTCGAACATTCAAGTTATTCTTGATTGGGGAAGATCTAACAGGGTGGAATTTAACCCAAATAAATTCCAGTCTTGTCTTTTTTCTCAAAAGGCAATTCAACATTACGTAGCACCACTAATTAAGGGTGCCACTATTGCGAGATCAGGTTCACTTAAGATGTTAGGTTTGAAAGTTTCTAGTAAACTTTCCTGGAAGGAACATATTTATGAAATCTCAAAAAGAGCGAGCCAATGCTTGGGCTTTATAAGACGTTGTAACTTTTACTTCAGCCCCTCTGAAGTATTTAGATTATATAAATCTTATGTTAGACCAATTTTAGAATTTAATTCATTTGTTTGGGGTGGGGCTCCAAGATCTCATTTGGTTCATCTTGATGGAATTCAAAATAGAGTTATCCGTTTGATAAATGATGTAACCATTACTTCATCTCTTGGTTCTTTGGAGCATAGACGCAATGTTGGAGCTTTATCTGTTTTCTACAAATTTTACAACGGTAGATGTTCTTTAGAAACCCGTTCTCTATTCCCAGATCCTTTTGTCAGCAACGTTAACACTCGTTTGAGGTCTAATCAACATAGATTTGCCTTAAAACCTTTCTCATGTAGAACCCAACACTTCAAATCGTCCTTTTATCCGAGAGTGACTTCGATGTGGAATCAATTGGTCGAATCCGTATCTTATAATTTACAGGCCTTCAAAATAGCTGTCAACAACTTTCTGAAGGACGACCGTAGTGTTCATTAGAGGATACGATTATTTTATATAATAAAATTATTATTATGTATATTTTTTGTATTATTTATAATATTTGTTGTTTATTTTGTAATATTTTCTTGGTCAAGGTTTTTTGTAGTTTTCCCTGACCATGATTCTCTGATAAAAGTATTTGGACTCGCCTCGTTTTAGTTTCGTGTTCGTTTTTTCGTATTGCTTTTTTCAATGAATCAGAGATAATTCTGAGAAAATAATCTGAAACCGGCTACAAACGTGAGGAATGTGATATATTGTAATTCACATTCCTTCGAATTTTTAATTTTTAATTTTAATAAAGGGCATAGCCCAACTTTTTGCCGTGACGAAAGTCATTCAGGGACTTATCCCTTGGCATTGAGTCCTTTAAAAAAAAAAAAAAAAATGAGAGTGAAACTCCCTAAGATGTCCACTGGCGGGTACACCGATTGGCAGTCGTTTCACGACTTGTTTTTTTTTCAACCATCCACGATAACCCACAGCTCCTTCCAGCACAAAAACTACATTATCTGAAGGGAACATTAAGGGGAGAAGCCGCAACTCTACTAAAACATTTTAGTACCACTGATGCAAATTATTTCAAAGCAATACAAAAACTGCGAGTTCGCTATGATAGAAAGAAACACACCATATACTCCTTCATCAAAAATTTCATGTTTCAACCATCCGTGACGACCGCAAATAGTACAAATGTCAGGCAACTCTTGGACACCTATGACGAAATTTTACGCGGGATAAAAGCTTTAATGCCAGAAGCCGAAACCAGAGAACACTGGTTGATCCATATCTTGATCAACAAACTAGACAGCGAAACTACTAGTCAATGGTCTCTAATCCAGGCCACATATAATATGGCTACTGTGAAAGAATTCTTTGATTTCCTTGCTCAAAGAATGGATGCCATCGATTCAATAAAATTTGCAGGTAAACGTGCTCATTCGCTTTATAAGACCAACCAACTGTTAGAAGCCACGTCGTCTCTTCCAAGACGAACTATCCAGAAATACCCGAATGCTCTTTTGACCAAAAGAGAATCATAGGTTGTTTGAATGCGACAAATTTAAAGATTTGCAAATTGACGAAAGACGAAATCTCCTGAAAACCCAAAACCGATGTTTCAATTGTCTAAATGATAATCACCATGTATCGAGATGTAAATCAAAATTTCGATGTAGACAGTGTAACCAAAAACATCACACATGAAAATATACTAGAACAGAACACATCAACCAATTGTGCTGTATCTAGTATTCAACCGAAGGAAGACAGCCCATCGAGCGCTGACCATCAAACCTATACCACAACCACAAATCAAGTCGGAAGTGCCTTACTACCTACGGCACTAGTCAAGGTGACAGACAAGAACAACTAGTCCCAATTACGTCGTGTACTACTGAACTCAGGATCACAGAGCTCGTTTATCACCAAGAGATGTGCTCAAAAATTACAACTTAAAAGAAGCACCGCATATCAGGCATAGGAGCAACCACGAACGTTTACACGAGAGGCGCGTTATCGTTACTAATCACACCACGACACAAAACCGAACCAAAGTTCCACCTAGAAGCATTTATATTTCCTAAACTAACTGCCAAACCACCATCAATCGCCGATTACATAAATAAAGAAGATTACAAGCAGTACGAACTAGCTGACCCACACTTTTACAAAGGCTATGAAATCGATATCATAATGGGGGCAGACAATTTCTTTGAGATATTATCTGAAGGAAAAATCATTATCGAAAACAAGTTAATACTGCAAAATACCAAGCTAGGATGGATAATCGCTGGTAAAGCAACCCAAACAATCCATTGCCATTACGGTTAATAAAAGCGAAGACAATCTCGATAATTTATTGCGTCGCTTTTGGAAATTCGAAAATATAACAATGATGCAACCACAATTATCTCATGAAGAAAAATTATGTGAGAAACTTTTCTCAGAAACCAAAACAGTCGATAATTATGGTCGAATCAAAGTACGTTTACCATTTAAAATAGCACCGTCGGTACTAGGCGATTCGTATCCAAAGGCTGTCCAGAGAATGCATTCCATTGAGCGACGATTTCCAAAAAAACATGAGTTTCCGAAAATGTACAAGGACTTCATGTGAGAATACCCAACACTTGGGCACATGAAGGAAGTTGACCGCAATAGAGAAATAAATGATGAACACCAATATTATCTACCACATCATGATGTTATAAAAAGCACAAGTACAACGACCAAATTAAGAGTTGTCTTTGATGGATCTTCAAAGACAACTACTAGAAAATCTTTGAATGATTGCCGGGCGGTCGGACCGACCGTACAATCAACGCTCTATGACATTCTTTCTCGTTTCATAACATTTAAAGTAGCAATCTCAGCTGACATCGAGAAAATATATCGCCAGGTGCTCATAGCAGACGATGACACCAAATTTCAAAAATCATGTGGCGAGAAGATCCAAGCAAGTCATTTACCACGTACGCTCTTGCACAGCTAGTGCAAGCTACCTAGCCACTCGAGCAGTCAATGAAGCAGCAGACAAATTTATCGAAAGGTTCCCGCAGGCGGTCAGTCGCATCAAAACAGATATGTACGTCGACGATCTGATGACTGGGGCAAATACCTTAGAAAAAGTTAGTTATACTATCGAAATCAGGATTTCAACTTCGAAAGTGGCTATCTAATGAACGGGCACTTAATGAACCCACCGACAAATCAAAAATATTCAAATCAGAGGAATCTTCAAACGATACGACTAACGTTTTAGAGCTACATTGGGATCCTGTAAGCGACTGTTTCAAATTCAAGGTGCATTTGCATGAATTACCCACCACCACAAAACGAGGTATTTTATCCGAGGTAAGTCGAATATTTGATCCCCTAGGATGGCTGGCACCCGTCACAGTCATTGTAAAAATATTCTTTCAATCGCTCTGGGTTGAAAATCTCAACTGGGACGATCAATTACTACCCACCATACTAAACGACTGGCTGAAACTAAGAAGCAATCTATACAAAATTGAGAAAATGCAGGTGCCCAGATATCTACACAAAAACTCAGAAAGCAAAATTGTGCTGCATGGATCTTCGGACGCTTCGAAACAAGCCTATTCAGCAGTCGTATACGGTAAAATCACGAACCGAAATGGAGAATCCTTCGTCAAATTATTATCATCCAAAACTAAAGTAGCTCCAGTCAAGCAACTATCAATTCAATGACTGGAATTATGCGGAGCATTGTTCGTAACCAAGTTATTATTAAATTTTAAGCAAGCGTTGAAGGCAGAAGTTACCCAAATGTTCGTATAGACCGATTCCACAATAGTGTTGGATTGGTTAAACACACACCCGATCAAATGGAACACCTTTGTTGGTAATAGAACCGGTGAGATTCTTACGAACTTCAACAGATCCCAATGGAGACATATAAATTCTAAGGATAACCCAGCAGACTGTGCATCCAGGGGGCTCGATCCGGACAAATTGAAGAATTTTAAGCTGTGGTGGAACGATCCAGAATGGCTCATAAACAAAGAAGATTGACCAGAAAACAAAACAAATCACCCAAAGACCACAGAAGAATTAAGCAGTCAGTCGTTGAAGGTTCAAATGCTCCAATCCAGCATAGTACACGAGCTGATAGCAAAGATATCCAGTTTTAATTCCATTCTACGAATCCTTGCTTATACATATCGGTACATCAATTTAAAACTAAAACGAATTTCAAAGGGCTCTATTCAATCGTACCTGGAAGTGCATGAAATACTAAAATCGCAACAAATTATTTTACGTCACATTCAAGCCAAATACTTCGCGATTGAAATACAGCTGATCAAATCTCAGAATGAAGTTCCCGCATAACGTAGAATCAGATACTTCAAACCGTTCATCGACGAGTTGGGATTACTCCGTGTCGGCGGAAGAATCACAAATGCAGATATTTCATACAACACAAAGCAACCAATATTACTCATCGCACAAGACAAATTAGCAGAAACCATCGTAAGAGAACATCACGTAACGCATCTACACGCTGGACCGACGTTAATGATGGCTACATTACAAAACGAATATTGGATACTGGGAGCCAGAAATCTGATTCGAAAAGTGGTACATAACTGCGTGATATGCGTCAAATACCGAGCAAAACCCCTCGAACAAGTCATGGGTCAACTACCAAATGCAAGGGTCGAGTGAGTTAGACCATTCTACAAGATCGGTGTCGATTACGCTGGACCATTCCAAACACATATTACCAGAGGTAGAGGCCACAAACCCCGCAAAAGTTATATTTGTATATTTGTTTGCCTCGCCACATAGGCCGTTCACATTGAGCTCGTATCCGACCTCACATCCGATGCATATCTAGCAGCACTCAAAAGCTTTATCTCTCGAAGAGGAATTTGTAAAGAGATCCACAGCGATAATGGCATTAATTTCATTGGGACACGCAATCATTTATCCCAATTCTTTACATTATTGAAACAAAACATTAATTTAATTACAAAATTTTTATTGGCAGATCAAATAACGTTTAAGATTATCCCCCCTAGCGCACCACATTTCGGCGGGCTGTGGGAAGCCGCCGCCTCACCATAGAGGAAATGACAGCATTGATCCTACAAATCGAGGCAATGCTTAATTTGCGACCACTTTGCATTCTCTCGGATGATGACATGGACTATCTAACACCTTAACATTTTTTAATTGGGCGATTATCAACTCAAGTTCCAGATGAAGATTTAACGGACGTCTAATTATCCAGCCTATTCAGATGGCAATTAGTACACCAAATGAATCAACATATCTGGCGTAGATGGTACCTCGAATATTTAACTAGCCTACAAAAATCAAATAAATGGCACAAAATTCAGCAAAATTTAAACATCGGTAACATAGTATTGGTGAAAGATGACAACTTACCTCCATGTAAATGGTTGTTGGGAAAAATATCGAATCTATATCTTGGCACAGATGGAAACATCAGAGTCGTGTCCGTGCAAACAAAGAATGGAACTTTTAAGCGGCCTTTCCACAAGCTGTGTATACTTCCAATAGATTGAATCATTTTATTTAATGCGGCCGGCATGTTGTAGACACGATTAAACTTAAAACACACAATTAAACTTGACACAATTACTCAAGGGTAAACAAATATGCTAATTTATTTTTTGTTTATTTTTATGTTATTTATTTATTTTTTGAATATTGTGTTCCATTGCTTTTTATATTTTTTTGCAATGACGCATAGGACATCTATCGTCAAGTTTATGTATACAAAAATTTCTAAAATTACATTTATATTTAATTGTACTTTAATTTAATTGCATTATATAACTTACCCACTAAAACTTAATGTTTTGACAGCAAATTGATTGCTTACAACCAATTTGATTGACGTTTCTAAAAGGAGAAAAATATTACTCCATAGCGGCGTATAGAGACGTCTACATTGTAATGAACGAATGTTGATCAAATGTTGTACACATTATACCATTAGATTTTGAATGTGATATGAATGTGAACACGGCAAAAGTCAAAATTCTAAGAATGCATAAAATGTCATTTTTATATTATATTTTTGTATAATCTCTCTCCAACCCAATCAACCACCAAAGCGGTCACATCAAATCAATCATAAAAAATCAAACAATAAAATTATTCATCTTTTATTGAATTTATTATTAAATTGTGCTTTGAATTAAGTACCAACCAAACCAAAGTTTGGTACAAAACATATACTGTCATTAAAAATACCTTTTCCAATTGCACAAAATATATTTTTCCATTATTATGACGCTATGTCTACGCAAATACGATTATCTACTATGATTACAAAAGCCAAAGAACAGATAATATAATATACAGTTGTCGCACGCCCATGCATTCATTTGAGGCAAATCGATTTGTTATAGTAGACAGATTTGTCACCTCTAATGAGTGCGAATTTCGAACTTACATAAAATGAAATTTCAAATTGAAACTTTCAATAAAAGCTTTCTCTTAAAAGTTCAACTGAGGTTTCATGTTTTCTAGTTCCATTTAATTAAGCCACGTACATAAATAGCCAAAACTAATTGTGTGTTAACTCTCCTACCTGAGCGTCGAACTTGAAAAGTTGTAGGGACTTGTAGTAAGGTCAAAGATTCTTGGGAATTTACCCTAAGATGAGTCCTGAAACTAAAGGGCGCTCGTACTATTGTACCATCTTTCCTGATCCCTCCTACCATCTCCTTCATCTACTATCCACATGCCCGTCCTCACCCCCTGGACTGGATTAAGGTGTCTGTAGGGTGCGACGGCGGCGGCAGAGCTTGAATAAAAAGACACCACTGTAGTGTTTATATTAAAGGAATGTTTATTGTATTGAATATAATTAAATAGTTGGAGTTTAGTAAGAAGTGTTAAAATGGCGGCTTGTGTTTTATCGCGTGTTTCGGTTTGGTATTACGGCTTGTGTCGCGGCTTGTTGGCAGAAGTATTTCTGCGATGTGTTCTGAACTGCACGACGTCTACTTTTCAACTCAATTCAACTTTCGTATTGCTGCGCTATACTGCTTGTCAGCATCAAGTACGATGTCGGTCACTATCAGTCGTCTCTCTCTAACACTCCTCCCCCCGTGAATCACCCAGGGATTCACCATCAACGGCAATGACGGCAAGTTTCGTGGCTGGGCGGCGGATATGTCCGGTTGCGGTTTTGACCTCTGCAAACCGCACTTGTCCATCTTTGGCAGGAAATACTCGAACTATTCGGCCTTTACGCATTTGACTACGAGACTGACCTGATTCGCAAATTATGACCAGATCGTTGACTTTCAGTGGGCGTACTTCATCGTGCCATTTTGGTCGTTTTAGCAGCTGTGGTAGGTATTCGACGGTCCATCTCTTCCATAGGCGATCTTTAAGATTTTGACATATTCTCCATTGTTTCCTGAGGCAGATTTTATCATCAACTGGATGAGGCGTCTGTGTAGAGTTTACGCAGCCTATCAAGAAATGGTTCGGCGTCAATGGTTCGTCGTCTTCCATGTTAAGTGGGATATCTGTGAGTGGACGAGAATTTATGATGTTTTCGGCCTCGATAAATACACTTCGTAGGGTTTCTACCCTGGGTGTCTGGTCTGACAGTGTTCGTAGGAGTAGTCTTTTAATTATCCGAATTAGTCGCTCCCAGCAACCTCCTGAGCTAGGATTGGCGGGACAACTGAATACCCATTCGATATTACGGTTAGTGGCTTCCCTTTGTATATGGTCAACATCAAATAATTGACTGTCTTTCAATTCTCGTTGGGCTCCAATAAAGTTGGTACCATTGTCGCTTCTAATTCTGACCGGTGTACCTCTTCGATTGATGAAGTTGCGGAGACATACGATGAAGGCATCCGTGGATAGATTCTCTGCTAACTCCAAATGGGCGGCTCTCACTGTCAGGCAAGTAAATATTACTCCCCATCGCTTTTCTCGTCGTCTTCCAATAGCCACGTTAAAGGGGCCAAATAAGTCAACTCCCGTGTAGGTAAACGGACGCACGTATGGAGTGACGCGGTCAATTGGCAGCTGACCCATGAAGGGTGGCACTGGTTTGGATTTCTCGATCTTGCACTTCATACATCTTTTTTGTACGGCTTTAAGAAGAGACTTGGCACGTGGAATCCAAAACTTTTGGCGAGCTTCGTTGAGAACTACGGCTGAATTTTGATGGTAGAGTTTCTCGTGAAAGTGGCACATAATAAGCTCGGAAACTATGTGCTTCTGCGGCAACAAAATTGGACGTCTTGTTTGCAGTGGCAAATAAAGGGCTTCGTCGATGCGACCTCGAACCCGTAAAAGATCGTCGGGGTCCAGGTACGGCATCAATGAATGTATTGGGCTATTTTTTAAAATAGGTTTTGATGACTTCAGGGCGGCAATTTCCTTTTGATATTCATCTCCTTGAACCATACGGCATAAATGATTTTCTGCACTGATTATCTCGTCGACTGTCAGCAAACCATTCGTTATACGCAGCGTTGAAAGCTTTCCCAGGCAAAGGAATTTTATGACCGCACATCTTACGTATGCTATCGTTCGTATGAGCTTTAAATAAGAAGAGAAACGATTAAAAACGATAACTAAATTGTTACCTGTTTCACATTGGACGATTAGACAAGGCTTGACTTCTTCTTCTTCTGGTCCGTTTGACGGCAGTGGGATTATTGTGGCAGGCCAGTTATATTCAGGTAGTTGTAGAAATTCTGGGCCAGAAAGCCAGATGCTACTCGAATTAAGTTTCGGGGAACTTTTCGCGCGAGTGGCTACATCTGCGCTATTCTTATTTGTTGGCGTCCAACGCCATTGGGATGGTTCTGTTGACGTAAGAATTTCTCCAATGCGGTGACCCACAAATGCTTTATATTTTCGTTCAGCTGAATTGATCCAATATAAGAGGGTTCTTGAATCAGTCCAGAAAATGACCTGGGATATTTTGATATCGTGATTGCGAACTATTACTTTGCTGAGACGGGTCCCTAGGACTGCAGCTTGCAATTCCAATCTGGGAATAGACATAATACGTTGAGGAGCTCCACGAGTTTTACCAAAAACGAAAACAACGTCGACTCCTATTGCGTGGCTGATTCGAAAGTAACCGGCAGCAGCAAAGGCAAGTTGGCTGGCATCTACAAATATGTGCAATTGAATTTCCTCGGATTTGTTCATGTGCGGCGAATAACAACGCTGGATTTTGAATGTGTTGATATTTTGGAGGAATTCTTTCCACCATAACTTCCATTTGTTACTTATATCTGCAGGCAGTGGATCATCCCAAGCTATGTTGTTTTTCCAAGTGTCCCGGACCATTATTTTTAGGGACAGGAGGAATTCAGCGAGCAATCCGTATGGATCAAAGATTGCCATCACGATCCCTAGGAGCTCTCGTTTTGTAGGCGGACGAATTCCTTCTAAGACATCTGGAGGTATGTGGTGGAACTTAGTTTTGAATTCGAAACTATCGACGACAGTGTCCCAATGCATACCCAGCACCTTTTCTGAAGTAGCTTGGCGTTCCATATTCACGGTGGTGGCACCTCCTGTAGGGCTCTGGTTCATGTATGACTTTAGACGAGTTGAATTTGAAATGAACTGTCTTAAAACAAATCCGGCTTTCCTGTTGATCTTTACCACTTCGGTACAAATTCGTATGGCTTCTTCTACTTGACTAAAACTAGCCACATAATCGTCGACATAATGTTGATTAATTATGGCTGCTGCTGCTTCGAAGTATTGTTGTTGATGCTCCTGGGCATTGACATTCTTGATATATTCAGCACTGCATGGCGAACAAACGGCTCCAAAGATCATGGAAACCATGGCATAGTGATCAATTGGCTTATTTTTGTCTCCGTTCCTCCACAAGAACCGTTGTGCATGTTGGTCTTCTGGTTTAATGCGGATTTGCGAAAACATTTCTTCTATGTCGGCGGCAATGCCAATTGCACCTTCTCGGAATTTGAAAAGAATGTTTATTAAGGACTTGGCTTGTTCGGGTCCTTTAAGTAGTACAGAGTTAAGGCTTTTTCCATCTACTGAGGCTGCAGCGTCGAAAACTATCCTCAATTTATTTGGTTTGTGCGGGCTTTGCACGGCAAAATGTGGCAAGTACCATATCGGTTGGTTGTTGTTCATCAGTTCTTCTTGGGAGAGTTTTCTGGCGTATCCTTTTTCGATGTATTTAGACATATTATTTTTATAATTGGCGGCAAAATTGTTGTCTTGGCTCATCTTCTTCTCGATTCCGAACAGGCGTTTTTCGGACATCTTGAAGCTGTCAGGCAGGATGAGTCGAGGGCTCTTCCATAGAAGACCAGTTTCGTATCTTTTACCAATACGATGTGTTGTCTCTTTTAGAATTTGGCGGTCTCGTTTATCTTCTTCGGACTCAATTAGTGTGGGCGTGGTATTGATACCAAAATTGTCGGCGGCGAAGTACTCAATCATCATGTTGTGCAATTCTGCATAGGGCTGTTGTTCTCGTATAAACAACACTAACGGCGTTGATGTTGAAGGGCTTTTGTTCGGTCCATATGCTATCCATCCCAGTTTGGTTTTGACGGCGATGGGACCTTTATCACCAGACTGAACAGTAGTTGAAGACGCTCCAAGATGAGCGTTGTCTAGTCCGAGAAGGATAACTGGTTTGACCATTTTGAAGTTTTTCAGTGGCAGAAACTCCAAATGTTGAAACTGTGACTTGTCAAACGATTGAGACGGTAAATTAAGATTTCGGACTGTGCGACAATTTTTAATTGTAAAACTAGTTGTCTCACTCTCACCTCTTATTTCAAGGTTAACTGCTGATGATTGTTCTTTGGTTACCCTTTGTCCATACCACTGAAGAGTTAACGGCTTAGGCTGACCTCTAAGTCCCAGTTTAAAGGCTATGTCTTCCTCTATAATGGATATGGCGGAACCTTCGTCAAACATGGCGAAAACTTCGATTTTCCCATTTGGTCCAAATAGTGTAACCGGTACGATTTTAAAAAGTATACCACCTAGCGACGATGTCGTACGGCAACTTAATAACGGCTGGACGTTGCTCCTAGACAATGTTGTTGAAGCAACTGGTATTCTGGTGGCTGATGATTCATCATGTAGGCTGCTATGATGATAGCGTCGGCATCCATTAACGCTACACAGTTTCTTGGAACGGCAATTTCCTGTGCTATGACCTTTGCGTAGACATGAAAAACATAAACGCATACTTTTGACTTTATGCCAGCGATCTGGCGACTCATTAAATTCGTTGCAATTTGAAATGAAATGATTTCCACCACACTCGTAGCACTTAATAGTTTGTTGAACTTCTGACTGGGCTCGCGTATTTTCATTTATGTGCATTATGCGTCGTGGCTGTAGTGGCTGTTTTGATGTGGCACTACCTTTAAACGAAGTTGACGGCATAAGGCATACGATTCTTGCTAATTCGCATAACCACTTTGAAAAGTCGGCAATGTTGGCATACGGCTTAACGGTTGCCGAATGTTTTGCCCACTCGTACTGTTTGTCCAGAGGGAGTTTCGTAACCAGCTCATCCAAAATTGAAGAATTTGTGAGATTATGTTCACTGTTGGCCGATCTTAGGAACGCAACAACATTGCGTACTTGGGTTGAGAACGAAACGAGTTGATCCACTCGACTCTCTGCTATGGCTGGAAATTTTTGAATTTTACTGAGCTGGTGTCGGACAAGTAAATCCGCTCTTCCAAAACGGAAATTTAATTCGTCGATTGCGTCAGAAACATCTTGCGTATGAATTAACATTGAAGCGACAGCTTCCCTGGCCGGTCCTACTAAACATTTCTGCAATCGCATTAAGTTTTGACGATTTGTATATTTGAAATCATTGGTGGTGTCATTATAATTGGCAAGAAATAAGGGCCATTCTTCCACATTTCCCGAAAATACTGGTAGATCGTGCAACTTTATTGTTGTTGTTGCATCATTGGCGGCGGTGACTCCAGTTTGACTGTTAGACAGCAATGGTGAAACGTTTTGAGGAAACTGGACAACTGCTTCATTGGCGGCAGTGGCAACGGTGGTGTGCATTTGCAGTTTTTCGTTTAATTTTTCAATATCCTTTTGGCTGTCCGCCGTACTGTTTCGAAGTTCTTGTACGGATGTGCGAAGCTCGTTCAGGCTGTTCAAAATTGTTGTGATGGTTCCTTGGTCCATTGCTTCTTCCTCTATTGGTGATTCACTTTCTTCTGAAGAATCTTCTTGAGCCACCGCGCTTCTTAGCATGTACCTTCCTTCTTGCATTAAATGGTCTCGCGTATGCTTTATAACTTAAACGTTTCGATTAGCATACAAGTTTAATACAAGTAGCTTCAGCGTAGCAACTGATATCGAACAAGCGTTTTTCAAAAACAAGACAAATTTATAGATCGAACGTTTCGATTGGCTCACGAGTTTAAAAGACGTATTTTGATTGGCTCGTAGCTTCAGCGTGGCGGCTGATATCGAACAAGCGTTCTTCAAAAACAAGACAAATTTATAGATCGAACGTTTCGATTGGCTCACGAGTTTAAAAGACGTATTTTGATTGGCTCGTAGCTTCAGCGTGGCGGCTGATATCGAACAAGCGTTCTTTAAATCACATTAAATTTATTATGTAATAAATTTCCATAACCTTGAATTTATATTTGCTTGGAAATATTATTTATGGCAAGCATTTCGAACAGATATAGCAATTAACACTGATTTCCCAAAGTCACTGGCTGCGACAGTAAATGAATACTTGCTAGCTGAGAAAATGGCGGCTGGGTGCTCCGCTAGACGAGACTTCCAAGTGTTATTCACTGGCTGTGAAAACGTCGGAACTTGATATGTAAAGCACGATTTTATATTTTAAATGCAATTGTTCGAATTTCGTACAGATTTAACCAGCAAAATAATAACCAAGAACCGATTGAAAATGGCGACAAAACTAATCGTATTAACACTTTGAAATTACTAAAACGCACTTGGAGACGAATAAATCAGAACACATCGGCAATTCTGCCAAACTAATGTAGGGTGCGACGGCGGCGGCAGAGCTTGAATAAAAAGACACCACTGTAATTTTTATATTAAAGGAATGTTTATTGTATTGAATATAATTAAATAGTTGGAGTTTAGTAAGAAGTGTTAAAATGGCGGCTTGTGTTTTATCGCGTGTTTCGGTTTGGTATTACGGCTTGTGTCGCGGCTTGTTGGCAGAAGTATTTCTGCGATGTGTTCTGAACTGCACGACGTCTACTTTTCAACTCAATTCAACTTTCGTATTGCTGCGCTATACTGCTTGTCAGCATCAAGTACGATGTCGGTCACTATCAGTCGTCTCTCTCTAACAGTGTCATACCACCCGTGCTGATAATCAGCCTGGCTGGGGGCCCAGTTTTTAAAAATAGCCCAGTCTCGAACGGAGTGTCACGGATACCTGGCGCCATCCTGACTAAACTAGCCTTATCTGTATATGGCGGATCTCTGTGCAGACGTAAACGTAAACACTCGTTTAAGGTCCACCATCCATAGATTTGCCTTAAAATTTTTTTCATGAAGAACCCAACACTTTAAATCGTCCTTAAATCGTCGGCGTTAACAACTTCCTGAAGGATGAAGGTTGAAGTGCTCACAAGCTTTTTATTGAATATTAAATATATAATTAAAAAAAAAAAAAAAAGCATTATTATCTACATTATTTTTAAAATTTGTAATATTTTCTTGGTCAAGGTTTTTTGTAGTTTTCCCTGACCATGATTCATTGACGAAAGCATTTGGACTCGGTCTTTTCGTTTTTCCGTATTGATTTTTCAATGAATCAGGGAGAATTCTGAGAAAATAAATTGAAACCGGCTACAAACGTGAGGAATGTGATATATATTGTAAATCACATTTCTTCGATTTTATTTTATTTTGAATTTAATAAAGGGCTTAGCCCAACTTATTGCCGTGACGCAAGTCATTCAGGGAGTCCTCTCTTGGCAATGAGTCTTATAAAAAAAATGGCAGCAAATAATAAATATTTTTCTTTTGCTAGTTTTGAAACAAAAACTTCCAATACCGGTTCTTCTTTACCGGGCGGTAGCACGGTGCAATCGCTGTCTCCCGTTAGTACCCCTGCAACGGCGGATGGTGGTTTATCCATTAGGGGGAATCCTTCTATCAGCAGTGGCAGGGTTGTGGCACATCATGGCCCTCCCGCCACATGCAACAACAAAGGAGGTAAAGTTGTACCGACTACTTCACTTGGGAGTGCATCTTGTAGTAATACTTTGCGACAGAGCGCTCCAACAATGTCGCTCTACAAGGACCGGCGTAATGCCAATTGGACACTGAAGGCCCTCGGAGCTACTCAGGAGACCAGCAGGACGCCGAGGCAAATCGCCAAGCTTAAATGGGCCCAAGACTTTCTTGTTAAGGACAGCAGGAAGACCAGCGGAGACTCTACGTCGAGGCGACAGAGATCGGTGGAGGAGGCCATTCCGGCCTCAAAACGACTCAAGGCATATAGTGCAACCGCCCCTAGTCACTTCTTCTTTACATCTCAGAGGTCCTTCAGCGAAGTCCTAAAAGACAGGATTGTTGTCGCGATAATTGATCGTAGCGACAAAGACGGATCCATCTCTCCTGATCGGTGGCAGCAAATTAAATAAAACTTTCAGGCAATTTCGCGAGCTTTACGAAGGGTCGCACTGGACCTCCTCCTACCACATACTATGGGGGTTGGCATCAAGGCCGGATAAAGCTAATAGCGTGCGAAGATTTGAGATCTTGTGATCTTCAAGGTTGTTGCAAAGGAGGATATCCCTAACCGACCAAGAGCGCGGACTTGGATTCCCATCGAACCCCCCACATCCCCTACGATGGACGACGTTGTTCCCCAAGCTTCGGCTACCCTGTCACATTCTTCTGTCTCCATGATAGTTGACGACGTTCCCCAAGCTTCGGCCAATTCGTCGCAGTCTTCCGTCTCCATGGCTGATACTCTGTCGGACTTGTAGTGGGATGACCTTCCTTTCATGGAATCTACCAATGAAGACTAGCTTCTCAACTCGCCTTCGAAAGGGGATGAGCTGGACAACACTGTAGTGGAGGTTTCTCTGCCCAAGGGTAGCAATAATGCTGCAGGTGGTACAGATTAATCTCCAGCACTCGGCCTCCCTTCTACTCCGTATTTGTAAATCCTAACTACTATCCACTATATGTGACAGACAAGGTAAAATAGAGCAATATCCGCTTCCTGTCCTTTTATTTTAGATAGAGGTAAGAAGAGACCACACTGGTGGAACTCTGAGCTGGGCCAATTTAGGAAAAGCTGCAGGAAGCTTTTCAACTTCGCCAAGTTCTCAGGAACAGAGACCGACTGGGATGCCTTCAAAGAATCCCTTAAAGTGTATAAAAAATAATTTAGGAAAGACAAGCGCGCATCCTGGAGACTCTTCTGCGGCAGAATGGAAGAGTCTTCGGAAGCATTAAGGCTCAGGAAAATCCTCTCAACTAATCCAATAATGCCTAGCTGTTTGAAAAAAGCTGATGGTGATTTGATGGTATATCTCACCGAACAGTGGAACCTGTCTTTGCATAATTTTGGTGAAAGCAAAGCTGTTGCACTCGATATTTCCAAAGCATTTGACAGAGTTTGGCATCAAGCTCTTTTGTCCAAAATGCGTGCTTATGGAGTCGATGATAAACTACTTCATTGGATTAGAAGCTATCTTCTGGACCGCTCAATTCAAGATGTTTTGGACGGTTTCAAGTCTGAAATACACCACATAAATGCTGCCGTTCCCCAGGGCTCTGTTCTGTCCCCGACACTCTTTCTCATTTTTATTAATGATCTCTTATCTGTGACTTCTAATCCAATTCACTATTTCGCTGACGACAGCACTCTCAGCTTCTCATATAAGTTTGAGGAACGTCTCTCCACCTCTCATGTTGAACTCAAACAACTTCGCACGTTAAATTCTGACCTAGACAGCATAATAATATGGGGAGAAAACAATCGAGAAGAATTTAACGCTTCCAAAACCCAATGCGGTCTCGTGTCTTATAAGCGAATCCCAAATCCCATGCCATTATCCATGAATGGCACTTGCATCGAGGAAACTGAAAATCTCGCAATTCTCAGTATGTGCGTTAACAACAAGCTTCGTTGGAAATATATTTACCGTCGCCAAAAATGCTGCGAAATGTTTAGGTTTTCTAACCCGGTGCAAGAAATACTTCACTACCTCTGATCTGGCTACTATCTACACGGCTTTTATTCGCCCTAAACTTGAGTACAATTGTCATATTTGGTCTGGTGCGCCTAAAACCACCTTGCATCAACTAGATAGAATACAAAACCGTGCGATAAAAGTTATCGGTGACGAAAACATTGCGAAATCAATAGATTCGCTTAAACACCGCAGGAACGTCTCCTGCTTGTCACTCTTTTATCGCTTCTTCCACCAGTGGTGCTCAAGAGAAATAGCCAGTTGCACGCCACCTCTCCTTGAGTTCAACCGCAATACTCGGGGCGCTCTAAATGCTTATCAGCTTACCCTTAAGCCCATCTTCGGACGTTCAGTTAAGTTCAGGGATTCGTTCTTCAGCCGTACAACACGTATGTGGAATGCTCTGCCAAGCTCTGTCTTCCCACATCACTATGATCCACAGGCATTCAAAACACAAGCACATAGACGACTTCTCTTTTCTCCTCCTTTTCCTTAACGCGCACGCTGTGCCAAGCATATAGCCGAGCATTATAAAGGAGCGAACCCCTTGAAGCGTGCGCGAATTATATAAAAAAAAAAACAACGACCAGTTAATCCTAGAAGCCTCTTTACAGCTCGAGTCATACCATCCATCTTCCTTTGCTTTGGTTTAACAGACTTATTCCTGGAAGGGATAAATTCTCTCATACCAATAAGGATGATGTTTGTGCTTGAATCAGCGGCGACATCCACGTTGCTATCGCGAAACAATAGCGACCAGTTAATTCTCCCAAACGAGTTGTTAAAGTCCTCCCAATTGACTTTCTCGTATTGCCATACTGTTTTTTTTTGAGTTTTTTCTCTAACTACTCTAACTACTTGGTTTATTAACGAGAAATTAGCTGATGCTACAAAATGGTCTGACGAGCCTAGAGGCGATAATAGATTGACGGAGTATTTATTAGGACGAGAGATAAGGAACAAGTCAAGGGTGTTTGCGGAATGATTTGCAATGCCAGGTATTCGTGTAGGCTTATTTACAAGCTGAGTAAGGTTAGTATACTCAGCGAATAACTCAACACACCTTTCTTCGGGTGTTGTCTGGCCAGAATGGCAAAGCCACCCAGAATTATGCACATTAAAATGGGCGCCCGCAATAACGATTTCCTTTTTACGATTTTTTTGTGCCAAATCTTAAGATTGAATCAGACAGTGCATCAAACTCGCTCTGATTTGAAACACTGTCTAAGTGGGGGCTTCTGTATATGAAACAGTAGTAGATGTTGGACTCTGATACCTTTACTTTGAGCCAAATGAAATTGAATTCCGAATTGGAACTTTGGCTAAATTAAGGCGAAAGCTGAAACGCAACATCACTCGGGACATAGATTGCGAGTCCGCGTCGAGAGAAAATAATGGCACCAAGCTATACCCAGGCAGATTAATTTCTGGTGCATCAGAATTATAAAATACCTGGGTTTCACTCAGTGCAAAAATTGCTGGACTGTGGACATGTACATTGTTAAACACAGCGAAATAATTCGTTCTCAGCCCACTTATGTTGCTGAGATCCACTCTGAAATCCCACATAACTACCAAAAACAAACACACAAAACATATCTTATCGCTTATTTTAACCGAATTGAGAAGAGTATGTCTCAAAATGGATTATTAACACACATTGTCGCCAGAGTTATGACATCACAATTCACAAATTCACCAGAAGAAACAAACACTCACAAACCGGTGTCCGATTGCTAAAGAGTTAGAACATCAACAAACTGCCGCATGCGAAACATACGACAGTTATGTTTCACTAAGTTCTTTAGCAGCGCTGTTGTCGTCTTTATAAACGTAGATTATAAAATGTATCCTTGGATTTATACCTCGATATCGATGGCTAAAACATTGGCTAAGGCTAATGCTACACGATCTCCAAAATGTTCGCGCTCCCAATTTTCCGCGCGCCCGGGACTAATTTCGTTGTTGTCACACGAGCTGAAAGCATATTATGTTTTTTAGGATTTTGAACTATCGTCTGACTCTGGCCCGGTGACATGTCGAATGCACAATTGGAATACTTTCAAACAAAAAAGTTGTTTAAATTTACTTTCTTCTAGATCAAACCCATCAATCGGCAAACTTCCAGCCATTTATCATTTTTAAATTCTCTATATTAACTTCGCGTCCCCGTGTGTTTGTTTGTTTGTCGTGGAATCTTGTGATCACTTTACTGAAACTGAAACTTTGCACACATGTGTATTTCCGATGACTTTCTATTAAAATTATAGGCCCTGTGGCTATAAAAAAATTAAAAATTGATCCGATTTTCTTCATTTTGTACACATCGGAGGTACGATGGGACAATGAGGTTCGAGCGGTGCCCATATAATTTTTTTTAAATAACCCGACCTTCTTAAAATATTAAACACCTGTGTATCTCCGATTGACAAACCTTTTTTGATCGGGCCCTGAGGCCCGAGAAGTTCCCATTTTTTTTTAAATGAACCCGATTTTCGATTTTAAAAACCTGTGTATCTCCGATGGACAAACATTTTTGAAGTGATCGGGCCCTAAGGCCCGATATGGCAATTCCGGGGTTTCTCGTAGCTCCGCTATCATCCATTCAATATCAATCTAACTACCCATGATTTTTTTCCCCTAAAATCGTTCATTTAATTTATGTATTACTTTCTGAAATACCCAACGTCTGTCTGGCTGTCCCCACCCTCAAGACCCTTCAAGACCCACCTTGCGATACTCCCCCCCCCCTCCACAACACACATATAACAGCACTATTATTATTAATATGTTTATTTTAATTTTAATAAAGCGTCTAACCCACCTTATTGCCGCGGCGCAAGTTATTCAGTAAGTTGTCCCTTGGCAATAAGTTAATATATCAACAAAAAAAATGCACGGTCTTCGAGTCAAGCCACCCACCACGTCAACCCCCTCAATAGCATTACCAGCTATATCGGATGAGCGGTCTTCGAGTTATGCGTGAACAGACCTACAGACAGTGTTTCATTTTTATATATTAAGATAACTGGAAAATTTCAAAATGCATAAGAAATTTTAAATGACGCGTTCACATTTGGAAGCTCGTGTGTTCATTCTGATATATAACAGTACCGCTCATGACGCTCTACGGTTCGCGCGCCGTGGAGGGAAGTCGCTTGGTAAAACAGTTTGTGCGACCTAACGACTCCTTTTTGGTCGTGGGCATTTGTGTGCACTATTCCATTGGTTCTCTGTATACTCAAGGCGTGCGACCAAATGGGAGCACCAAAAGGAGCTCGTGTGTCATTAGCCTAAGGCTATTTTCGAAAACAGTCGATTAATAATAATATAGCTGTATTTTAATTGAATTCGAATTGGGAATTACAGCTGTATTTTATTTGGATTCGAAAATAGCTGCATTTTATTTGCCGAGCGAGTTCGGAATTCGTATTTCAAAACCAGCTAAAACCAGCCAAACAGCCGGTTTTCACAATTCCAAAGAAGGAATTCGACAGTGCAATTGTTGTTGTTCCTCGGCAAATAAAATACGGCTAATTGCACTGTCGAATTCCTTCTTTGTAATTTGAAAGCCTGCTGTTTAGCTGGTTTTGGCTGATTTTGACATTCGAATTCGGATTACAAATATAATACAGCTTACAACAACAATTGCACTGCCGAATTCCTTCTTTGGAATTTGAAAACCTGCTGTTTGGCTGGTTCTGACATTCGAACTCGTATTCGGATTCCAAATAAAAAACATACAGCTAATATTCGGCGCGACAGACCATTGCGGTCCAAGGTCTATATTTTTGGACACAAATGGAAGGGACCGACAATTTAAGGCCGGATCCGAACGGCGAATTGAGAAGCTTTCCGTGACAAGTTATTACTCTCGGAATGTTTAGCACCCATTCGCAAGAGGTGGGGCACCGTGAAAAATACTTTTGAAATTGATCACAAGATCTAATCTGTCAGCTAGCCAGCCACGGGCACGCGAAGTTAAAATTTAATAAAAAATTATTGTAGGAGAAAATCATCGAGAGAGTTATTTGACATCTGATGTCAAATTTGAAAATGCTCAGATCATTTTATTCTGAGCACTTAGAGTTAGAGGTTAGAGCACGCTCATACTCTGAGCAAATATGAAACACGAGCATTTTTCTTGAGAACTATTTGACTGCTCTGAAATAATTTATGAAAACGCCAAATGATAGAATATTGTGAAAACTTGTTGTTCTTGATAGCCGTATTTAATTGCCGAGGAACAACAACAATTGCACTTTCGAATTCCTTCTTTGGAATTGTGAAAACCTGCTGTTTGGCTGGTTCTGGCTGGTTTTGACATTCGAATTCCGAACTCGCTCGGCAATAAAATGCTGCTGATATCGACAACAGAAAACGACATCAATAAAAATACAATTCAGTAATGTTAATTTTTTTTTCGTAAAACTCTACCCCATATTTTTTTTTTGGCTCTCAAGTTGTTCGTTTCCCCTTTAAAACCCCCTTCTGGGGTAGTTTTTATGAAAAAAAATTTAACATAAATAAGTTGAATTAAGCATAAAACATTTATGTCTCGTTTCATTTGCTGGGTTCATTTGTGCTCTCTCTCTACACCACCCAAAACCAAGCAGCACAGCCGACTGCGCAGCACACACCGCACACAGTCATTAAAGTACGACGGTATCTGATGCAAAACCTTCTCTATAGAAAGCCCAACTCTACGCATACTAATGCTGTAAACCAAGCCCAAACGCATGTGTGTTTGTGGGATGTGAATACAGTGTACAAAAAATAAGCAGTCGCAAAGAGCGAGAAACGCAAGATGTGGTAGTGGGAAACAGAAAATTTTTATATGGATTTTGCTTTAGTTGATTACCAATACAAATACGTTTGGTCTCAATCTAAGCATGGATCTGTGTACGATCGGAACAGTTGGCCTTTCTATAGAAAGGTTTTGATCTGATGCCACTATAAGATATTTAAAAAAATTTATAAGGGCCTTGCGGCCAAACCCGAGGCCCGATCACTACCAAATTTTAGAAAAAGTATTGTTTGTAGGGTATACACATGTGTGTAAAATTTGAAAAAAAATCGGGTAATTTTTATTTTAAATTTGTATGGGAGCCCCCCGAACCCAAATTTTAAAAGAAAGTATTGTCACTGGAAATACACATGTTTACAAAATTTCAGGAAAATCGAGCTTTAGGAACTGCGTTAAAAATTGATAATTAAAAAAACAAAAGTTTGTATGGGAGCCCCCCGACCCCGCTTCGCTACCAAAATGTTACAAAAAGTTTTGTCCATCGGAGATACACATGCGTATAAAATTTGAAGAAAATCGGGAACTTTTATCATAAAATTTGTATGGGTGCCCCCCGACCCAGAGGCCCGATCACTTCCAAATTTTTACAGAAAGTGTTGTCCATCAAAGATACACATTTGTATAAAATTTTAAAAAAATCTGGTAAATTTTGTAAAATATTTGTATGGGGGCCTCAAAGTATTGTCACCGGAAATATACATGTGTGCAAAATTTCAATGGGAATGTGGTTAAAAATTGATCCGAAAATCTGACAAGCCAGCCAGCCACCCAGCCAGCCACGTGCACGCGAATTTAATATAGATATTAAAAATAAAATTAAATAATTAAGATTAACCAATGAATGGTATTTACAATGGCGAACCAATGGTTAAAAATATGGAATCCCATCACTGATTTTTATAGGTGAATTTTTCAAATAAGAACAAAATCAAATTTCAAAATTAAAAACCACATTTAATAATTAATCATTAAAATAGAAGTTCTTAAAATTTATTGCACATACATTTAGCTCATGTTATTAACAACTGAACGACTAGATAAGAAATTTTAAAACAAATTTTACTCTTTTCATTTCAACTCTGCAAATGATTAATTCATATCTTTTGTGGACAACTGAAAACACTAATCGTTTAACGCATTCAATTTGCCTAACCAAGTAAAATTGATGGAGATGAATTATGATCTATTCCAACATGGCGACGTAAATGTGCCTTTTGTCTGAAAGCTCTGTCGCACAAGTCACATTTGTACGGTTTTTCATCACTGTGTTGAAGCATATGAGTAACAAGTGTTCCAGACTGTCGAAATTTAACTCCGCACTGCGAGCAAGTGTAAGGTTTGTCACCAGTGTGAATTTTTTGATGAATTTTCAGTGTTGTATTCTGTGCAAATTGTTTACCACAATCTTCACACTTGTATGGTTTTTCACCTGAGTGGGTTCTCAAATGATATTTCATATTATCATTGCGAGCAAATGTAGCCTCACAAAGCGGGCATTTGTACGGACGCTCGCCAGTGTGGGTTCGCGTGTGTGTAATAAGCCTTTTTTTCTCCGAATAGGCCCGGTCACAAAAGGTGCATTTAAAAGGTCTTTCACCGGTATGTGTCCGCATGTGTGTGGCCATATAGCCAGATTGTTTTGTTGCATAGGAGCAAATTTCACATTTATATGGCTTTTCTCCAGTATGTATCCGCAAATGAGTTGTAAGGGCGGTTGTGCTACGAAACATTTTTACACAGTAATTACATCCGTATGGACGCTCATCAGTATGAGTACGACAGTGTAACCGCATCGTTTTATTTGAAGTGAACTTTTTATCACATTTTGGACACTTGATTAACTTACTGAAGTGAGTTTTTTTATGAGCGGTTAGTTGTCCTGATTCACGGAATGACTTTTGACATATCTCGCAATTGTAGGGTTTTTCCCCAGTGTGAATGCGCCTATGTGATACAAGAGAGCTGGAATGATTAAATGCCGCATTACAAACCTCGCATTTATAATTGCGTTCGTTACTATGGGTTCTCAGGTGCACTAACAGCGTATCTCTTCGCAAAAATATTCTATTACAAATGTGGCAAGTTCTTTCCTTATGTATTGGATTCTCATGAATTCTCATGTGATTTGTGATCGAAATTTGTCGGGCAAATTTTTTATTAGGACACAGTTTGCACGTATAGGTTGGTTTGCCATCAAGTTCTACACTTATGTTTACGTAATCTTCAAAGAGTTCCTTTTTCGAAAATCCTGTGTAATCTGTTTTTGGGGCTTGTCGATTATTTAGTGTTTTTGACGAAAATGTTTGGCCAGCATTATCGGCCATCAAAGGATTTGAGATTGCATGATTCCGGACATGCAGTGCAAGCTCTTTTGTCGACAAAAACCGTTCATCACAAACAACACAGCTATACCAGGTTAATTGCATACGATCAATATCAGACACTTTAGATGATTTTAAAAAAACTTGAATTTTTCGCTCTTCATCATTAGATTCTTTAATAATAAATTCAGGCTCTTGTTTAATTTCAATCTGCCTAATGTATGGGAAAATTTGATCTGATAAATTATTAGATTGCTTAAACACGTAGTGATCTTCGTTTTTGTTAAAATAGGAAACATCATTAGCAAATCCCATAAAACCTGCAGATTTCCCATCCAGTATCTCTTCAATGTGTCCTGCCATTTTCTGGAACCCAAATTTCTACATAAAATTAATTTATTACACAGCACTCTTCTGGTAGTATAATATAAATTATATTTATAAAATTAGTTCTTCCAGATTGTTTTTTTTATTATACCGACACATATACAAAATCTCAATTCTTCTGTAAACTGAACTAATAAACTAGAAAAAAATATACAAAAAAGTTTCACAATTTTATTAATATGACAGCCAAGACAGCTGTAATAATTATAAAATTCAGCATTAAAGTGCGCGACAGAATGAAATCTAAAGGTCTGTTTTTATTCAATTCGAGCGAACAGTGTAATTCAAATATTTACACTTTTTTTTAATCAACCATAATTATACTCTGTATTCGGTGTTTTTAGTTGTGAACCGAACACGACACGTTTTATACACAGTTTCCTATTTTTAACTCTGATTTAAATATCAGCGTAAGGTAGCGTAAGAGCAAATATAGTTACCCAGTGTACACACCAAATATTTTTACACCGTGCAACATTCGCTCGGTGTACTCCGGGAATTATATTCGCTCGGTTTGAATAAAACAATAGACTCTGAATATGGGTTTATATGTTAGCTGTATTTTATTTGGAATCCGAATAAGGAATTCGAATGTCAAAACAAACCAAAACCAGCCAAACAGCAGGTTTTCAAATTCCAAAGAAGGAATTCGACATTGCAACTGTTTTTGTAATTCCTTATTCCTCGGATTTTGGATTTTAGTTTTGACAAAATTCTGCTCGTTATATTGGTAGATCTTAGTTCTTAAGTTTACAAACTTTTGAAGAAATACAGAATGAAGTTCGCAACATTTTAAAATGGATGTGGAATATTTTTTGTTGTTGTTATTTCTTCAATATAATGACAATGATGCTTGTCACAATTTGAAACTTTGCTGTCACAACCTAAAACTTTATATTCATTGTACGAGTTTTTCTAAAGTTTAAGTTTTAAGTCTTAAGTGTTAAGTTTTTCATTGTGATTGCAGGGTAACTAATGCACTATATTTTTAAGTAACATACAAATTTTGAATTAACAAATATATCATATGTCCAAATATGTATACCATTATCGCATTTCCATTGAAAGTAAACTCTGGGTTGAAACATGTTTGAGTTGATTTTACGTTAAATTTAATATGAACTCAACTAAAATAAACCTTACTGTGTTTCCATGAGACTTCGATTGGGTTGAAATTTTTTTTCAGTATATGCAAAATATCGTCACGCGTTTCCAAGTAATCAGGTTGAAACAGAGTTAAAATTATGACAAAATAATACAAAATCCGACGTCTACTTACAAAAAAATTAAAAATCGTCATTTTGAATTTCAACTCTTCCTAATATATGTTTATATGATTTACAATATATCACATTCCTCACGTTTGTAGCCGGTTTCAATTTATTTTCTTAGAATTCTCCCTGATTCATTGAAAAAGCAATACGAAAAACGAACACGAATTTAGAACGACGCGAGTCCAAATACTTTTATCAATGAATCATGGTCAGGGAAAACTACAAAAAACCTTGACCAAGAAAATATTACAATTTATAAAAATAATTTTAATAATACTGATAAAAATTTTTTTTTTTTTTTTATATTAATAAATTAATAAGAAGTTGTTAACGGCTAATTTGAACGCCTGCAGATTATAAGATTCGGGAAACATGTGCTCGACCAATTGAATCCACATCGAAGAGACTCTCGGAAAAAAGGAGGATTTAAAGTGTTGGGTTCTACATGAAAAAAGTTTTAAGGCAAATCTATGTTGATTGGACCATAAACGAGTGTTTACGGTACTGAGAAAAGGCCCTGGAACTAGAGAACTGGTTTCTAAAGAACATTTACCGTTGTAAAATTTGTAGAAAACAGATGAAGCTCGTACATTTCGTCTGTGCTCCAAAGTATCAAGAGACGAAGTAATGGTTACATCGTTTATCAAACGGATAACTCTATTCTGAACACCATCAAGATAAACTAAATGCGACCTCGGAGCCCCACCCCACACATATGAATTAAATTCTAAAATTGGTCTAAGATTTATATAATCTTAATACTTCAGAGGGAGTGAAGTAGAAGTTACAACGTCTTATGAAGCCCAAACATTGGCTAGCTCTTTTTGAAATTTCATAAATATGTTCTTTCCAGGAAAGATCACTTGATACTTTTAAACCTAACAACTTAAGTGAATCAGATCTCGCAATAGGGGTACCATTAATAACAGTTGGAACATAATGTTCAGTTGTCTTCTGAGAAAAAAGGCAAGACTAGAATTTATTTGGGTTAAATTCTACTCTATTAGAAATGCCCCAATCAAGAATGATTTGAATATTAGACAGAATAGTCAAATTCATTAATTCACGCGAACCATTCAAGCGAGAATTGCATTCTTTTTGACTGACAAACTCAATGGAAGCCGATAGTGTTGTATCATCAGCAAATGAATGGATATCACAGGTTGTAGAAGACAACAGGTCGTTGATATATATCAAGAAGAGCGTGGGAGACAAGGATGATCCTTGAGGCACGCCAGCATTGATCCCATGTGAATCTGAAGATATACCATTTAATACAACTTTTATTTTACGGTTCCATAAAAAATCCATGTAATGAGAGAGGAGTGTAAGTTCAGCGCACGAATCTTATTAATAAGATAATCATGCCATACTCTATCATCACACTTTATCACTTTTTTTCGGAACGGGTTGAATATTTGCTATTTTCCAAAATGATGATGTCTTCATTGAGAGATGAAACAATTTGCTAAGCGGTTTTGCCAAAGTAAGATGACAACTTTTCAATACTAATGGCGGAATACCGTCGGGGCCAGTCGCTTTATTGGGGTCAAGTTCTTTCAGAATCTTTGAAACAACCCGCTTCCGAAAATAGATTTTAGACATACCTGGGCCTAGATTTGGGAGAATTGTGGGGCTTTGGTTAGTTAAAGGAAGATTAGACGCACCAGCGAAATGAGAAGCTAAGAGATTAGCTTTCTCAATATCAGTTCTATAATGAATACCATTATGAAATAAAGATGGAATAGACTAAGTATTGTCTGCAAAGTTTCTTTTAACCAATGCAGCAAACGACCAAAAGCTTCGACTGTTTGAATCAGAATCCAAATTTGTTCGCATGCTATCTCGAATCTTAAGGTCATATATTATTTTGGACCTTTTCAATATAGCGTTTGATCTGTTTCTAGCTATTCGAAACTTTACAAGGTTTTCTTCAGAAGTGCAATTAACGTAGTCCAAATGGGCTGCTTTTTTACACGCGACTGCGGACCTGCAATGTTCGTTAAACCATTTATTTTTAAGAGTATTTTTCTTTTTAAATGAAGAAGATGAGGCCCATTTTCACCTCGGAGGCTACGTTAATAAGCAGAATCGTCGCATTTGGGGCTCAGACAATCCAAGAATGATTGTTGAAAAGCCACTCCATCCTCAACGTGTCACTGTTTGGTGCGGTTTTTGGGCTGGCGGTGTGATTGGACCTTACTTATCCGAAAATGAGGCTGGTGCAACTGTTACGCTGAATGGATTGCGCTACCGAGCTCTGATTAATGCTTTTTTATGGCCGAAATTGGAAGGCCACCGAGATCTTGTGATTTAACACCTTTAGACTTTTTTCTTTGGGACCAAGTGAATGATAAGGTCTATACCAAAGCTCCACATCCGATTAAAGTCCTTAAAGATGGAATTCGTGAAGTTATCGAGGACATACAGCCGCAAATGTGCGAATTGGTCATGGAAAATTTCATAAAAAGGATATGGTGCTGCAAGCGTAGCCGTGGCGGCCATTTGGCTGATATCGTTTTCAAATGTTAATTGCATACCTTCCTCTTTACAATGAAATATATAACTCATATTGTTAGCAATTTTGATAATTTTACTGCAAAACCGTACTAGAAAAATTAGTAAACGAGAGTGAAAAAAAACCCATAAAAATTAAAATTTTTCATGTAAATTCTCTAATAGGAGATGGGTAACTATGTGTTAAAATTTGAAGAAAATCAAATCCGGAATTTCAAATTGATTGATTTTTAAAAACTTTACATGGACACCCAAGTAGCAATTTGTTTGCTATTAAGAAAGATTTTCTTATATCAGGCAAAATCAGAAGTTATTCAGAAAGTGTTAAGCAAAATTTTAGTTATGTCTGAATACTTTGCCTATATTGAAAATATAAGTTCTGATTTTGCTTAAATTTTTGTTAAAATTCAGAATGTTTAAAAATATTAATTTATTCTGAAGGTTTTGCTTAATTTCAGCTCTGATTCAAAGCAAAATAGTTTTCTTAAATACATGGCGTTTCTAAGCAAATTATTTTGCTCTGAATCAAAGCTGAAATTAAGCAAAACGTTCAGACGTATATGAAATTTTCAAACATTCTGAAATTTAGCAAATCGAGTTGCAAAACTAGAGATAATTTTGCCAATATTTTTGCTATTTATATGCAGCGTTTTTAAGCCAACTATTTTGCTCTGATTCAGAGCTGAAATTAGGCAACACGTTCAGACTAAATAAAAATTTTCAAACACTCTGAATTTTAGCAAAAGCTAGTTGCAAAATCAGAGCATTTTTTGCCAATATTTTTGCTATTTTCAGCGTTTTTTAAGCAAACTCTTTTGCTCTGATTCAGAGCTGAAATTAGGCAACACGTTCAGACAAAATAAAAATTTTCAAACAATCTGAATTTTAACAAAAGCTAGTTGCAAAATCAGAGCATTTGTTGCCAATATTTTTGCTATTTTCAGCGTTTTTTAAGCAAACTCTTTTGCTCTGATTCAGACTAAATAAAAATTTTCAAACATTCTGAATTTTAGCAAAAGCTAGTTGCAAAATCGGAGCATTTTTTGCCAATATTTTTGCTATTTTTCAGCGTTTTTTAAGCAAACTCTTTTGCTCTGATTCAGAGCTGAAATTAGGCAACACGTTCAGACTAAATAAAAATTTTCAAACACTCTGAATTTTAGCAAAAGCTAGTTGCAAAATCGGAGCATTTTTTGCCAATATTTTTGCTATTTTCAGCGATTTTTAACCAAACTCTTTTGCTCTGATTCAGAGCTGAAATTAGGCAACACGTTCAGACTAAATAAAAATTTTCAAACACTCTGAATTTTAGCAAAAGCTAGTTGCAAAATCGGAGCATTTTTTGCCAATATTTTTGCTATTTTTCAGCGTTTTTTAAGCAAACTCTTTTGCTCTGATTCAGAGCTGAAATTAGGCAACACGTTCAGACTAAATAAAAATTTTCAAACACTCTGAATTTTAGCAAAAGCTAGTTGCAAAATCAGAGCATTTTTTGCCAATATTTTTGCTATTTTTCAGCGTTTTTTAAGCAAACTCTTTTGCTCTGATTCAGAGCTGAAATTAGGCAACACGTTCAGACTAAATAAAAATTTTCAAACACTCTGAATTTTAGCAAAAGCTAGTTGCAAAATCGGAGCATTTTTTGCCAATATTTTTGCTATTTTCAGCGTTTTTTAAGCAAACTCTTTTGCTCTGATTCAGAGCTGAAATTAGGCAACACGTTTAGACTAAATAAAAATTTTCAAACACTCTGAATTTTAGCAAAAGCTAGTTGCAAAATCGGAGCATTTTTTGCCAATATTTTTGCTATTTTTCAGCGTTTTTTAAGCAAACTCTTTTGCTCTGATTCAGAGCTGAAATTAGGCAACACGTTCAGACTAAATAAAAATTTTCAAACATTCTGAATTTTAGCAAAAGCTAGTTGCAAAATCAGAGCATTTTTTGCCAATATTTTTGCTATTTTTCAGCGTTTTTTAAGCAAACTCTTTTGCTTTGATTCAGAGCTGAAATTAGGCAACACGTTCAGACTAAATAAAAATTTTCAAACATGTTGAATTTTAGCAAAAGCTAGTTGCAAAATCAGAGCATTTTTTGCCAATATTTTTGCTATTTTTCAGCGTTTTTTAAGCAAACTCTTTTGCTTTGATTCAGAGCTGAAATTAGGCAACACGTTCAGACTAAATAAAAATTTTCAAACACTCTGAATTTTAGCAAAAGCTAGTTGCAAAATCGGAGCATTTTTTGCCAATATTTTTGCTATTTTTCAGCGTTTTTTAAGCAAACTCTTTTGCTCTGATTCAGAGCTGAAATTAGGCAACACGTTCAGACTAAATAAAAATTTTCAAACACTCTGAATTTTAGCAAAAGCTAGTTGCAAAATCGTAGCATTTTTTGCCAATATTTTTGCTATTTTTCAGCGTTTTTTAAGCAAACCCTTTTTCTCTGATTCAGAGCTGAAATTAGGCAACACGTTCAGACTAAATAAAAATTTTCAAACACTCTGAATTTTAGCAAAAGCTAGTTGCAAAATCGGAGCATTTTTTGCCAATATTTTTGCTATTTTTCAGCGTTTTTTAAGCAAACTCTTTTGCTCTGATTCAGAGCTGAAATTAGGCAACACGTTCAGACTAAATAAAAATTTTCAAACATTCTGAATTTTAGCAAAAGCTAGTTGCAAAATCAGAGCATTTTTTGCCAATATTTTTGCTATTTTTCAGCGTTTTTTAAGCAAACTCTTTTGCTTTGATTCAGAGCTGAAATTAGGCAACACGTTCAGACTAAATAAAAATTTTCAAACATGTTGAATTTTAGCAAAAGCTAGTTGCAAAATCAGAGCATTTTTTGCCAATATTTTTGCTATTTTTCAGCGTTTTTTAAGCAAACTCTTTTGCTCTGATTCAGAGCTGAAATTAGGCAACACGTTCAGACTAAATAAAAATTTTCAAACATGTTGAATTTTAGCAAAAGCTAGTTGCAAAATCAGAGCATTTTTTGCCAATATTTTTGCTATTTTTCAGCGTTTTTTAAGCAAACTCTTTTGCTTTGATTCAGAGCTGAAATTAGGCAACACGTTCAGACTAAATAAAAATTTTCAAACATGTTGAATTTTAGCAAAAGCTAGTTGCAAAATCAGAGCATTTTTTGCCAATATTTTTGCTATTTTTCAGCGTTTTTTAAGCAAACTCTTTTGCTCTGATTCAGAGCTGAAATTAGGCAACACGTTTAGACTAAATAAAAATTTTCAAACACTCTGAATTTTAGCAAAAGCTAGTTGCAAAATCGGAGCATTTTTTGCCAATATTTTTGCTATTTTTCAGCGTTTTTTAAGCAAACTCTTTTGCTCTGATTCAGAGCTGAAATTAGGCAACACGTTCAGACTAAATAAAAATTTTCAAACATTCTGAATTTTAGCAAAAGCTAGTTGCAAAATCAGAGCATTTTTTGCCAATATTTTTGCTATTTTTCAGCGTTTTTTAAGCAAACTCTTTTGCTTTGATTCAGAGCTGAAATTAGGCAACACGTTCAGACTAAATAAAAATTTTCAAACATGTTGAATTTTAGCAAAAGCTAGTTGCAAAATCAGAGCATTTTTTGCCAATATTTTTGCTATTTTTCAGCGTTTTTTAAGCAAACTCTTTTGCTTTGATTCAGAGCTGAAATTAGGCAACACGTTCAGACTAAATAAAAATTTTCAAACACTCTGAATTTTAGCAAAAGCTAGTTGCAAAATCAGAGCATTTTTTGCCAATATTTTTGCTATTTTTCAGCGTTTTTTAAGCAAACTCTTTTGCTCTGATTCAGAGCTGAAATTAGGCAACACGTTCAGACTAAATAAAAATTTTCAAACACTCTGAATTTTAGCAAAAGCTAGTTGCAAAATCGTAGCATTTTTTGCCAATATTTTTGCTATTTTTCAGCGTTTTTTAAGCAAACCCTTTTTCTCTGATTCAGAGCTGAAATTAGGCAACACGTTCAGACTAAATAAAAATTTTCAAACACTCTGAATTTTAGCAAAAGCTAGTTGCAAAATCAGAGCATTTTTTGCCAATATCTTTGCAAATAGCAAATAGAACACAAAAATTGATTTGGGTTTGTTTGCATTTTTTTACAGGTTTGTTTTAAAATATATTTACAAAATATGTTAATTTTCGCAACATAAAAAATATCAAGCCACGTGCCAAGCAAAAACCCGGTTGTTGGTGGTAATAAAAAAGGTATAAATCTGCCGAAATATATAGATCTTTTTTTTGGGAAATGGAACAGCCAAACGGGCAATTGGTGACAGATTTTCATGTCAAATAAAAAACAAAACAAAACAGGTAAATGTAAAAACAAATCGTTTTTCTGGTACAAATGTCTATGTATACACCGACACTCGCGCGACACGTTTCAGACGCACACAAAACTTTAACTCTATAGTTGGATAAAAATGACTTCAGAGAAGTCGAAAAAACTACTATTGCACGAATCACACGTGCCAGAGGAGACTGATAACATGTGCTCACACGCGGAACCTAACTAGCTACTCACAAAATTTCAACTCTCTGGCATTTGTGGAAGTTTGTTAAAAAAGTCCTTAAAAAGTTGAGAAAATCTCTTTTTCACATATCACTCGTGCCACATGCGTCAAAATCCCGAATCCGAAGCCCGATTGCTTGTCAAATATTCTATCCCTATTGTAATAAATATTTGTATGGGAGCCCCCCAACCCCGGGGCCCGATGCGCCAAAATTTTAATAGAAAGTGTTGTCATCGGAGATATGCGTGTATGCAAAGTTTCAATGAAATTGGTCTTTGGGAAGTGGGTTAAAAATTGATCGCAAGATTCCACGACAAACAAACAAACCAACAAACGAAAAACAAACAAACACACGGGCAAGTGAAGTTAATAAAGAGAATTTAAAAAAGATTGAACTTTGGAATAGACCCATCGCTAATAACAGACCATTTGAAATTTTGATGATTAGCAAATTATATGATAAGAAATTTAAGATTTTTTTATTTATTATTTACTATCCAGTTTATATTATAATTTGGTAAATCACTTTTATTTACGTCAAAGAAAATAGTGAAGGTGTGAGTTTACAAGTAGGATTTTTATAACCGATATTTTAAAGAAAAATGTATACATGAAATTTTTATAAAATCTGTCATAAAACGCAACAAGCTGAAATGACGGTACTAAAATTATTTCTCTATTACAATGTTCATATATATTTTTTTTTATAATGTACACACGCTAAAGGGGTTTGCAGCTTATAATGCTTAGCAGAGCGTGGGCGTTAGGAAATTAGGGAGAGGAAAGGATGAGATGTCTATGCACGCGTGTCTTAAACGACTGCAGATCATACAAAAACGGAAACACAAAATCAGGCAATTCATTCCACATTACTATCGTGCGGCTATAGAAGGAATCTCTGAGTTGGTTAGTACGCCCGAAAATAGGCTTAATGGTGGAACCGTGAGCTAGAGTTGAGGCACGGGTATTACGGATGGGTTGGAGAATGGGCGGGATGCATTTGGATATTTCTTTTGAGTACCGCTTGTGGAAAAAAGCGATACAACAGTGAGAGGCAGGAAACATTCCATTGTTCCAGACAATACAGTTGTATTCAAGTTTAGTGCGAATTTGTAAATAGTAGCCAGATCTGAAGGAGTGAAGTACATCTTGCTGGCATCTCGCAGCTTTTTTGGCGATTGCAAATATGTGGTCATTCCAACATTCAGAAAGGTAGTTACTAGTCCCTTTGAGCAGGGTGTTATTAATTTCATAAGCATTCATTTTCGACAAAACTTTACAACTTTACTTTCACCAAATTTATGAATAGACTGGTTCCACCTTTCAGTTAGATAAGCCATCAGGTAATGATGAAATTATAATATTAACCCATAGTAATCAAGAAATTATTAATTATTATTATTATTAGCATTTACGCTATTTTTACGTGGAACATAAAACAACATTGAAATTTTTTTTGCATGTGTCCAAATAGTATAACTAGTTTAATTTACAACTAGCTATCTCATTGTTTCTTATTCTTTACTTTTGTTAAGTAGCAGCCATCTTGAAATTGAAATAATCAAATCAGTATCTCATTATCCATATTTGTATGGAAGCCCCCTGAACAAAATTCTGAAAAATTCATAAAAACTTGAAATTTGTAGATTTTTGGATTATAAAAAATTGGAATCTTGAAAATTGCAAAACGAAGTAGTTTGGTCCAAAATACCACATAGAAATAGCGAAAATATGGGGAAAATTAGTTCTGTTCTTGCAACTCGCTATGCAAAAACTCAGAATGTCTGAAAACTTAATTTAACCTATTTTTGCTTTATTTCAGCTCTGATTCAGAGCAAAGTCGTTTCCTCAAAAACGCTGCATTTAAATAGCAAAAAAGTTAGCAAATCAGCTCTGTTTTTGCAACTCGCTCTACTGAAATTCAGAATGTTTGAAATTTTTAAATTAGTCTGAACGTTTTTCTTAATTTCAGCTCTGAATCAGTGCAAAATAATGTACTCAAAAACGTTGCGTAGAAATAGCAAAAAAAAACAGCAAAATCAGCTTTGATTTTGTAAATCGATTTGGCTAAATTTCAGAATGTTTGAAAATTTTTATTTAGTCTGAACGTGTTGCCTAATTTCAGCTCTGAATCAGAGCAAAAGAGTTTGCTTAAAAAACGCTGAAAAATAGCAAAAATATTGGCACAAAATGCTCTGATTTTGCAACTGGCTTTTGCTAAAATTCAGAATGTTTGAAAATTTTTATTTAGTCTGAACGTGTTGCCTAATTTCAGCTCCGAATCAGAGCTAAAGAGTTTGCTTAAAAAACGCTGAAAAATAGCAAAAATATTGGCAAAAAATGCTCTGATTTTGCAACTAGCTTTTGCTAAAATTCAGAGTGTTTGAAAATTTCTATTTAGTCTGAACGTGTTGCCTAATTTCAGCTCTGAATCAGAGCAAAAGAGTTTGATTAAAAAACGCTGAAAATAGCAAAAATATTGGCAAAAAATGCTTCGATTTTGCAACTAGCTTTTGCTAAAATTCAGAGTGTTTGAAAATTTTTATTTAGTCTGAACGTGTTGCCTAATTTCAGCTCTGAATCAGAGCAAAAGAGGTTGCTTAAAAAACGCTGAAAAATAGCAAAAATATTGGCAAAAAATGCTAACAGCTCTCAGAATTTCGCAAATTTTGCTATTAGGCAACTACTTTTCGCAAATTCAGAGAATAGTTTGCTCTAAATTGTTACTTGGGCACCACACGGGTCTCATGGCCCTATCACTCCAACAAATTTACAAAAAGTTATGTCAGTCAGTGATACAAATTTGTTAAAAATTTGAAGAAAATCGACCTAATTTTTAAAAAAATTATATGAGCACCCCTTGGGCCTCAGGGCCCGTTCAAAAACTTTACAAAAAATTTTGTCCATCGGAGATACAGAGGTGTATAAAATTTGAAGAAAATCGGGTTAATTTTTTTGAACAATTTTTATGGGGCCCACGACCCCGGCCACCAAAATTTTTGCAAAAAGTGTTGTCCATCGGAGATACACACGTATATAAAATTTAAAAAAAATCGGGTTAATTTTTTTAAAAAAAAATTTGGGGTCCTATGACCCTGGGGCCCGGGGTCTCCAAAAATTTTACAAAAAGTGTTTTTCATTGGAGATACATACGTATATAAAATTTGAAGAAAATCGGGTTAATTTTTTTTTTTAATTTTGGGGCCCCACGAACCCGGGGCCCGGGATCTCCAAATTTTTTACAAAAAGTGTTGTCTATCGAAGATATATGCGTATATAAAATTTGAAGAAATTCGGGTTATTTTTGTAAAAAAATTTTATGGGGTCCCACGAACCCGGGGCCCGGGGTCACCAAAATTTTTACAAAAAGTGTTGCCTATCGAAGATACACGCATATATAAAATTTGAAGAAAATCGAGTTAATTTTTTTAAAAAAATTTTATGGGGCCCCACGAGCCCGGGGCCCGGGGTCTCCAAAATTTTTACAAAAAGTGTTGTCTATCGAAGATATATGCGTATATAAAATTTGAAGAAATTCGGGTTATTCTTTTACAAAAATTTTATGGGGTCCCACGAACCCGAGGCCCGGGGTCTCCAAAATTTTTACAAAAATTGTTGTCTAGCAGAGATACACATATGTATAAAATTTGAAAAAAATCGAGTAAAATTTTGTAAAATATTTGTATGGGAGCCCCCCGACCCCGGGGCCCGAGGGACCTCAAATTTTAATAGAATGTGTTGTCTCCGGAAATACGCAAGTGTGCAAAATTTCAATAAAATCGGACCTTGGGAAGTGGGTTAAAAATTGATCGCAAGATTCCACGGCGACCGACGACCGACGACCGACATCCGTGCCACGGGCAATTGAAGTTAATATAGAGAATTTAAAAATATAGAGTAAGTTTATTTCCCCTAATTCGAATTTTGAAAAGTTTTACTACAAAAATTACTCTAAACAAGGATAGTTAAGGTTAGCATGAAGCGGCTGTCAGCAGAAATACGACGCACATTTTTTTCACTTGTAGGTTTGTATGAAGCGTAGAAGACTTCTATTTGACAAATCATTGAGGTCATTGAAAAGAAAACAACAAGATGGAGCTTACGTTTTTAATATAGGGCTGCGCATGTGCAGAGAAGGTGGAGAATGATCTCCTCTTCTTCCTCGTCCATCCAGCTTCAGCAGAAATCTGATATCTACCAATCTGCTTTTTGGCTCTTGTACGAATAAAACGACAGAAGGCAGGCGGCGCTTTATTGCAGGCCTAGTTGTTGGGGATGTTACAGAGTTAGCATAACTTTTAAGTTTTTCTTTGTATTTGAGTCTGTCGGTTTTTTGGTGATTTTTAAAAACAGATTAGCAAGAGGATTCATCATCCAAACTAAATTGAATGTCACGGTGAGAACTTCCAAACCCCTAATCCAGTGGTGTCAAGTGATCCGTGCCCAGTGGACTGGTTGGTAGCCGGAGGTAACCGTGCTATCTCGAACGAAGCCCGTGAAGTTTCTATTTGATTATATTTTTAGTACAAGCCTAATTGTGTCCAAAATCGGAAATGAACCAACATTCATAACCAAAAGTCGACAAGAAGTTTTAGATATTATTCTTATCTTCGATTCCATCGATCAAAGAATTCTAACTGGAAGGTTTCGGCTGAACATTCTTTCTCATGAAGTCCCCAAACTAGCTTGTTTTCTTCCCTATTGTCTTTGGAGCAGACATCTAGGCGAATTTATACGGCTTTTTATTCTATTGGGCCGTATTAACCTTTCTAGGCATTTTCTCTTTATTTTTGAATCGATAGTGTTTTGCTGGATGTCAATTTTTTGGCACTTTGTCGTCTTTCTTGTCCTTGTTTCTTGAGCATTGGTCTGGCCAGTGGTTGTCGTTGCACTTGACACATCTGTATTCATTGCGACATGTTCAAACTTTTGGCAGTTTCTGCACTTCGTAACGGCTGCTGATTTAAATTTTTCCCAATACACCAACTGGTTCATCAGGAGAGTTTTGGCCAAAATGCTGCCTTATCGCGGTTCTTTTGTAGTCCGAAAATGAAATGATTTAATTTCTTATTAGTCCTCTGATATTATAGCGTTATAGCGACTCCATCTGCCGTCAAAGCTTCCTCGATATCGAAGTTGTGAATACCGATTTTTCACAATTAACTTATTACTAAATAAGGCACTTTCTGGCAATTTAGCACATTATGCTATGCACTAATTATTAATATTTAATTTTTGAATTTTTATTATTTAAGTGTGTACGTTAAAAATAGTATAAATGATTTTTGTTTAAATAAATGAATTATGATCCGATAGCATTCGCGATCTTTAATTCCATTAGCAGACAACAAGAGTATTGCGCTATATCAATACAGATGGTATGTATATAAATGTATACATAAGTTCTACGACCAAAAATTAAGGAAAACGGCAAAGGTATTAAAAAAATTTGATCATTCATGAAAAGAAAAATACAGTCTCGTCGCCAATTCCAAAGTTCATTCACATTTTACAACGACATTCCAGCTGTGAGCTCCAAGGACAAGGCATTGCTGCGCATTTTGCAGCTAGCTCCATGCTTAAAGATTGTGAACTGCTCCCGCCTGTACCACCAAGTATCAAACACTGAAAAATTCGCAATTATCGATATATGCGTAAACGGCAACCTTCGTTGGAAGTACCCCATATTTACCATTTATAAAATGCTGCGACATGTTAAGGGTTTCTAATACGGTGCAAGAAATATTTCACTTCCTCTGAAATAAACGAGCCGTTTGTTTTCCCCAAACGTTAATACAGTTGTTAAAGTTGAGTAATCAGCTTCCAATTTCCGATGTAAACGACATAAACTTGGCATTTTCTCAATTTCCGAACATAAGTTGATGAGTTTTTTTGCTCAAAACTTTACGAGATTTTTGTTTTCTTCGCTTTATGTTTTCAATATTAGTCGTAATAATTATTCCGAGCACGAGGAGCGAAGCTTATATTAAGAACACATGAAATTTTTTCAGCGGGCGTATTTCCGTTTGTACGTACGTTTGTACCGTTTGTTTGCTGTGTCGTATATCTCAGCTTCTACCAGTCAAAATTTGATGGGACTTGTTTTAAACAATTGGTACACGCTCGGCTTGCAATGGCGTAATTTTTTCATTAATAATGGTTGCTACTCCTGAGGAAACTGGAAACAGATTGGTACCCTAGAGATGGAACGAGAATTGCAGGAAGGCAACTTTTAAGATGGAGAGATGATCTTCAGAGAGTGAATTCTCGATGGCAACCCATTGCAAGAAATAGAGATATATGGAAAACATGGGGGAGGATATAATCTAAACACATAATGAAAATTTGCATTCGGATATAAAAACGCATTAATTTAAATTTCGAAAATATTTAAGAATTAGATATTAATTGCATGCAAATAAAATTTTGAAAAGAAAAAAGAAAGAGTGAACAAAGCTTTATAAAAAAGATGTTGTGGCTATCAGCACGGGCCACTGGCCAGTGCAGACATGCTGTAAAGTTGGGTATACCACACAACAACTTCTGCAGAAGTTTCAAAGATAAAAAAGTGGAAAGAAACTCTCATACACTTCCTCTGCAGTTGGCGGGGCATAGCAGGGTCAAGACACCGCACTTTAGGTAAACCCTTTTTTCGCCGAACTAAAAGAGCTGTCAGAAATATCAATGCTAGGTCCCTCGAGATTTGTGGTATCAAAATGGCGCTCTCTAGCGCTAATTAAGGATCTCGCAAGTACAGCGAGAGTCACCACTCTACCTACATACCTAATAGATAATTTCTGTATTCCATTATGTACGGATAACTGCTCCGATAACTTCTTTCTCCTCGCAGCTAATTTAGGCATTTCTAATGAATAGCTGTAGGCGCCATGGCTCATTAGATCAGAGCATTTGGCTCTATCAGAGAATGTTAAGCTTATACCTTATAGAAGGAGGGTTTATGAGTGGAACTTTATATTGCAGGAGTTCCTTCAAGGTATCCGGGTATTTTCCGGAGACGGCAATAGCAACGTCATTCGCATAAGCGATAACTCTGCAGCCTTCACCTCTTAGGCATACCAGCAGTTCGTTTACGCTGAGTTCCATAGTAGTGGGGACAGGACTCCACCTTGTGGGGTTCCTCTGCAGACAAATCTTCTGGCAGACGACACGCCCAGCTTTGAGTTAATAATCCTACCAGTGAGCAGAAGATTAATCAATTCGCCAAGCGATTCGTCCACCCTTAAAATCGACAGCGCGTCCGTAATCGCACATGTGTTGACGTTTTTAAAAGCACCTTCAATGTCTAGGAATACCACCATTATGTACTCCCTGTGATAAAGGGAATAGAACGTCCCATTGTGTGCAGAGCTGTTTCTGTGCCCTAACTCCGAGGTCCACCAATCTGGCCTCTCCTGTCTCTTGGACAAATGAGAGGGCAGGAGGCAAAAAGCGCTTTATTAAAAGCAGAGGTGAGTAACTTGACCTTGTTGTCAAGTTCATTAGTGCTTTGGGGGGAATAGTAAGATCAGAGTGTACGTTTAAATAGTGTTTAAACTTTACTCGGTATTTGAGCCAGGCAGTCTTGCTATTATTGCTATAAGGTGATTGGCGAGGGGGTTTGTCATCTAAACTGAATTGTATGTACCGGTGATCGGAGAAAGTATGTTCAACCGAAACCTTCCAGTCTAGAATTAATTGGTTGAGAGAGTCGGTGACAAGAGTAATATCTAACACTTTTTGTCGACTCCTGGTTACGAATGTTGGTTTATTACCAGTATTGACTACAGTTAGGTTAGTACTTAAAATATAATCAAAAAGTAACTCACCCCTGTCGTTGATGTCTGAGCAGGCCCATACTGAGTGATGGGCATTTGCTTCGCAGCCGATGATGAGACTGGTGTTACGTCTTCCTGCCTCTGCAATGAATATCTCCAGGTTATCACCAGGTAGTGATTCGACGTGGTCGTGTGCGAGATAAGCCGATGCCAGCCAATAGGTTCTTTGGTGAGTCTCCAATAGTGCGGCAGTGACATCTCTCGCTGAAGTTATGGAGTAAAAATACATTTAGATTACGTTTCACTAATATCTAGGTTCTAGGTTTATCTTTTTCTGCTACATATAGCGATTAATACCCAGGAGTCCTAAGTCCGCAAACCAGGTTGCTAACAATGCAAGGTTCTTGGACTAGAACGATGTATTCTCTGTCTTTAAGCAGACGGAGTAAGAGAGGGCCCGGAGCCTTTTTAGAGTGTTGGAGGTTAATCTGAACTAACTGCAGCATTTTTGTTGCATTTTGTTAAATGATTGTCAAATCGAGTAAATCTGACTTTTCATAGCCGTTTGCTATTGGTTTTGAAATAACCCAATATCAAAATAGACCAAAATAAATCAAATAAATGTCAACCAGAAAAGTAGTGAATAATATGGATATGGTTTAAAATTTTCTGGTTTGAAATCTGGTGGTTTATTCTGTTTTCTTTTGTTTAAAAGGGTTCAAACCACGTTTTTTAACCGAGTGAATAATATGGCCGTATGAGAAATTTTTATTTCATTATATTCTTTTATTTATTTTCCTAAAATAAGTACGAGAACAGACCTAGTTTGACAATAAAATATATTAATGAAATCTAAATGAAAATTGTTTTAAATCATTTATTGACAGTAGTTGAGAAAAGTATAAACTAATAGAATTTAATATAAATTTCTTCGTACGATACGATTGCAGAATTGCCTAAGCCAATAGCTGTGTTGCTTTGGTAAAGCTAAGCTGGTTTTTCTTTAATTTCTCAAAGCAACAGCTTTTGGTTTTAAATTTTCGATGCATTTTAATTTTAATGTGTTGGTACTACAACATTGTAAGCTGGATTATTACACTTCCTTCGTCTTGGTTCATTTTATTAAAAACGTATATAAATCATTTTCTTTAATAAATTGAATTTATATTCTTCATAAAATTTCACTTTAAATTTCACTTTTGCTTGTTTTCAAACCAAGTCATTTCTTACGACAAGATGACAACCCTTCGAAAAAAAATAAAAAAAACACCGCCTTACGGTAAGCACCATAACTATAAAAAGGCTTTAGTTTCCTTAATCCTGAAAATTGTTTTGTTTTACATTTGCTGTATTGCTTTGGCTAATCCAGCTTGGCTTACAACAACAATCGCATAAGCATAAAGCCGAAAATAAATCCAAAAAGTTTTTAGGATTTATAACTTTAGCCATTTTTTAGTTATAGCGCTCACCGTTAGGCGGTGTTTTGTTTAACATACATAACAATTAAAATGCATCGAAAATTTTAAGCCAAAAGCTGATGCTTTGTAAAGCTAAGCCGGCTTTGCCAAAGCTATACAGCCTTCGGCTTTATGCTTATGCAATTGTTGTTGTAAGCCAAGCTGGTTTGGCCAAAGCAACACAGCTAATGTATTAATTTTGTTCAACGAGAAAAAAGGCAGAACAGAACAGTACAAATTTGTGAATAATGTCAGATCAATTTAGAAAATTCCAGCCATATGTCAAAAATGACTTCATTTTCTATTAACGGATAGTTTATTTTAGTTTTGACTGAGGTGTAAGAGCAATCGTGAAATATAAATTAAAAATGAATGGAGTTTGATTTTTTTAACAAATTGTATTAGAAGTGATTGACAGTGATTCGCAAAGTGGAAATAGTTTTTCAAGTGATACAGGTTCCAGCAACGCCGAGTAGAAAGCATGAAATTTGCAATTACAACTGATTTTGAAATTTCTCACAAATCTGTTCTACCTCAAGAGTAGTTGCAGAAAAACTTTCCAGAGCAGAGTCATTGAACATTGAAAGTAGAACAGTCTCAGACAGAAATTTTTCTCATTGAACATGAAAACCTGATATTTTTCTGCTCTGAACAGTTCGGAACAGCCTCATTGAACCAAATTAGTGATGGGCAAAATCGAATGATTTCAAGAATCAATTATTGAGTATTCGAATGATGGATATAATCGATTATCATGCGAATGATTCAAAAGAGCAAAAAAAAAAACCTTTTTTGAATTTTTATTTTTTAGAAATAATTGGATAAAAAATTATTACTATAGCCTATAACCTTCCCCCACCATTCAGTAATAACCACTTAAAATTTCATAAAAATTGGTTAAAAATGGTTACTAAAGCATATAACCTTCCCCCACCATTCAGTAATAACCACTGAAAATTTCATAAAAATCGTGATCATAATTCATAAATGTGGCTGATATTAACATTTTACATTAACATTTCATCCAAGTACTCGGTCTCGGAGGCAAAATAATTCGAATGATCACTCGAGAACTCGGTCTCGCTAGGTTGCAAAATCATTCGAATGATCACTCGAGTTCTCGGTCTCGGTATTATTATTTCTGTTTTCTTTTCTCTCGTTGTAGCTTGTTGGTCGCACTACGCAGTCGTAAGCGCAAGCACATCGCAGAAGCAGATCGCAGTATCGCACATGGGTGATGTGTTATGTGTATTGCTTCGCCATGGGCCATGAACCATGCTAAGATGTATGATGTGTATAAATACAGAAATAAGAAAGCATTTGCTTGTGTTTTTCCTTGTTGCTTTTGCTTATTGTTGTTCTTGACTTGTTATTCTTTTATCTTTTCGCTCTCAGTCGGGATATGTCGCTCGTCGCTGCGCATCGCATATCCATACCATATATCTCGTTCGCGCTAGTTCGGTAGAACAGAAATAAGAAATCATTCGAATGATTTTGGACAATATCTCGAGATATCTCGAGACATTTCAATAATCGATTATAATCGATTATATCATTCGAATGCGCCCAACACTAAACCAAATTATTATTTTGTGGATTTGGATTATAATGATAATATATAAGCGGTAAATGTTGTTAGATGTTCCTTTCAATATGAATTTTTTTATAATGAATCAGATAACAAAAATATTAATTTATATCAGTTAACAACAAAATAAATTCTTCGATTTTGGGTAAGCATTAAGCAAATCAAGTTGTATTTCTATCTTTAAATATGTATGCACATACATACACATGTATTTTTAATATGTATGCACTTGTACTAACTTGTCTTTTCACGGTGCATTGAATATTTTTATTATGGATCAGTAAATGAACAAAAAACAATTTAATTCAGTAAACGGGAACCAAATTGCTAGATGTAAATAATATAAATGCGTGGATTCTAAGTGTTGGTTGCGTTTGACGTCTCTATTATTTTATATTGCGCGATTTTGTATTAATACTCTGTACTTAAACTTTCCACAGATAAAAAATGATTATATCAATTTTTAAATTCTGTATATTAACTTCGCATGCCCGTGGATCTGTTTGTTTGTCGTGGAATCTTTTTTAAAATTTGAAGTATTCTAGCCCAGGGTCAGGGGTTCCAAAACAAATTTAAAAAATTGACCTGACTTCAAATTTTATACACACGTGTACCTTCGATGAAAACACTTTTTTTTAAGTAAAAATAGATCTTAAAAACAGATATTTTGACGGTTATTACCAAATAATAAAGGACTGTGTGGCGTTTTTCGATGTATACATAAAAGTTTGTACCCAAAAACGAAGTTTTTTTACATTAACTTTTTTTTTTAAATGGTGGTGGGGTCACAATACGACTTTCTTTTACGGTCGTGGCCGGAATCTTCAGTAAATGCATGTTAATTTTTGTTGTGTACCTGTGTGGAGTTTATGGAATTATGTCCGGTACTTGGAAATTAATTGGAGTGCAATTCCGCTGAACTAGCTGAAATGATGTGTTTATTTATACATTATAAGTGCTATACTTTTTGAGATATTTGCAACAGCTCGAAAAACTGCCCAAGTAAACTGCCACTTCCGGTTGGCCGATTTCCGCCAAAATCAACTAGAAGCTCCCAATTTATGTAAAAGCTTAAATATAAATTTTCATCCCCATCAACTCAGCCGTCTGGGCTGTAGGGTGTGAACACAGACAGAGATTTTTTATTTTTTTGCTTTTTCTGACTCTGGAGATATGGAAATGGGTAAATCTGCAAAAATCACGAGTTCGAAAATTTTAATAATTGCAATACTTCCTTTTACTATGTAAATGAAAGTAAAATGTATTGATTTTATATTTCCTCAGCTTAAATTTGTCTCTAGAACTCGATCAAATATATCGATTAAATTATCCGTTATTTAAATCATAATTCCTGTAAAAGGAACCACTCAGATTACTAACCTTTATTTGCTAGCTTTTTTTTTTATTATAATGTACACACTAAAGGAATTTGCATCCTTATAATGCTTAGCACGGAATGGGCGTTAGGAAATTAGGGAGAGGAAAGATGAGATGTCTTACACGTGTGTCTTAAATGACTGTAGATCATACAAATGCGGAAACACAAAATCGGGCAATTCATTCCACATAACTATAGTGCGGCTAAACAATGAATCTCTGAATTGGTTAGAACGTCCGAAGATAGGCCTAATGGTAGACCCGTTGGCTCGAGTTGAGGCACTGGTATTACTGATGGGTTCAAGAATGGGCGGGATGCATCTGGATATTTCTTTTGAACACCGCTTGTGGAAAAGCGATAAAGAAGTGACAAGGAGGAAAAATTCCTACGTTATTCAAGCGATTCGATTGTTTTCGCTATATTTTCGTCACCAATAAGGTTAATCGCGCGGTACTGAATTCTGTTTAGTAGATGCAAGATTTAATATTAGGGCGAATATATGCCTTGTAAATAGTAGCCAGATCTGAAGGAGTGAAGTACATCTTACATCGGACTTAATACTAAATTTCACCTGTGAGGCTAATTTTATAAAAATACAGTTTTCAATATAAAAATTTCAAATCAAATAAGTAGTTAGTGAGTTCCACTACTGAGGGGTAGGTCGAAGTTTAAATCCTAGAAAATACCTCACAAACATCTGAGGCAAACGTCCTGGATTAATAACTGCTATAGAACCCTTCTCAATTGGCCTTTCAAACAATACGAATGGTCGTAAGAATCTAGGCGCTGAACCAAATTTAATTTATTCAATAGAAATAATATATGTCTAAACAACACTTTTACTTTGAACACAAAATTCTTCTTTTATAATTTGCGCACGCGTAAGGGGTTCGTTCGCACCCTTATAATGCTCGGTTCTATGCGCTTGTGCTTTTAATGCCTGTGGATCATAGTGATGTAGAAAGACATAGCTTGGCAGAGCATTCCACATACGTGTTGTGCGGCTGAAGAACTTATCCCTGAACTTAAATGTACGTCAAAAGATGGGCTTGAGGGTAAACTGATAGCATTTAGAGCGCCGCTAGTAATGCGGTTGAATTTAAGGAGAGGTGGGATGCAGCTAGCTACTTGTCTTGAGCACCGATGATGGAAGAATCGTTAAAATAGTGACAAGCAGGAAACGTTCCTGCGGTTTTCGAGCGAATCTATTGATTTCGCAATGTTTTCGTCACCGATAAGTTTTATCGCACGGTTTTGTATTCTTCTATCTAGTTGATGCAAGGTATTTTTAGGCGCACCAGACCAGATATGACAATTATATTGAAGTTCAGTGCAAATAAAAGCCTTGTAAATAGTAGCCAAATCAGAGGAAGTGAAATATTTCTTGCAGCGGGTTAGAAAACCTAAACATTTCGCAGCATTTTTGGGACGGTAAATATGTGGTCAATCCAACAAAGCTTGTCGTTAACGCACATAACGAGAATTGCGAGTTTTCAGTTTCCTCGATGAAAGTTTCATTCATGAATATTGGCATTGGATTTAGGATTCGTTTAGACGACAGGAGACAGCATTGGGGTTTGGAAGTGTTAAATTCTACTCGATTGCTTTTTCCCCATTTTATTATAATGTCCAGGTCCAGGAATTTAACATGCTTAACATATGCAGTTGTTTGAGTTCCACATGTGAAGCAGAGGGAAGTTCGTCAAACTTATATGAGAAGCTGAGAGTGCTGACGTCAGCGAGAGAGTGAATGATTGGATTAGAAGTAATGGACAAGAGATCAATAATACTAATTAGAAAAAGTGTCGGGGACAAAACAGAGCCCTGGGGAACACCGGCATTTATGTGATGTACTTAAGACTTGAGGTTGTGTTATCAGGTAGAAATATCAGTTTAACTTAAGTTTTCAATATTAGGATGACTAGGACAACTATCTACAGTCAAAATAATTTTCTTGTTTTGTCGCTTTAGCTCCTTATCCCATTTATGAAGATAATCCGTGAAAATCTCGAACGTCATCCATGAAGTTTTATTTGCTTTATAAAAGATCGATAAGGATTTAACATTTCTTCTCTGTTTTGTCTCGATTTTTCCATATTGTTGATACGGTCGAATGTGAAACACCAAACTCCTGTGTTTTGCACTATATTCAACTGCAGTCAAATAAAATGCAAACCTATTTATTGATTAACCAATTATACACAAAGCACAAAAACTAAGAGCAGCTATCCCGATGACACATCAAATAAACTGCAAAATATTCGACGAATATACTGGTGCAAAATGAAGAAGGACCAACGGCAGCACAACAAACCGTTATTACTGTACATGAATTTGTATTTTGTTTGTGTTTTCTTTCATATTCTATCATTCCGTCGTTCGTTACAAGCGAACACAACGATTGATTTATTTTGTAAAAGTTGTCGTTTTATCCGACGCGTCGGTATAAACGACGACGTTATATCCGACGATAGACATGGGTAAAATATAAAGAAACCTACCAAATGAAATGAAAGTGTTCGTTATAAACGACTGGTCGTAATAAGCGAGGTTGTTATAAATTAGAACTATAAATCAGCCCTCTAATGATCTTATTTTAGAATGTATCCTTATTAAAATAAACTCTTCCGCTACTTTTTGGTTTGATTGAAATAGCGTACTGATCTTTTTCATTAAAAAAAGAAAAGGATCAGCCACAATACCTTAAAAATGAACATCGAAATCCCTAATTTCTAAATAATCCATATTCACACTCAATCACAGTTTTCTTGTAACTATAGTTTAATTTGTTATTCGTTGTGATCCATTTTAAAATGAAATACAAATTTAACAATATGACAACGCAAATAGTAAAAGTACAGAACAAAAAAACTTGGAAAAAAGGACCCAAACACTAAGCCCTGCCTCTCTGGCGAAACGAAATGTCGTAGCTCATATGACACGGAGGACCACAGCAAAACCCTGTTATCTACAATGTACCTCATATTAACGTTGGGATATGTGTGTCGGATTATGAGAATATAGAGAAATTGGTTGCAAGCACTCAGCTAGGCAAGGTTTAGTTAACTAGGGTTAAGAAGCTAAGCATATTTCTCAAAAATCAATAGCCCTGTACTACCACATGATAATGTTTTGTTTTAACTTTTTCAGTGCAAAATTAATTATCTGGTCGTTTATATACCTACTTCTAACGCTTTTCGCAAAAAAGGTGGTTTAAAATTGCATTTCATTTATAACTTACAAACACGGCAAAGTATATGTATCTGATTATATAAATTTGAAGCTATATTTGTTATTTTTTGATGGTTGTTGTTGTTGTAGCAACTCCAGGCCTGAAACGAGACCAAGAGGAAACCCTCCAAACATTAAACTCTCATTCACTGTACAAACAAACCCATTCATTCTCGCTAAGTACTTAAATTACCTAAAGGCTAATGGCAAGCAAAGCGGATAGAAAATAAAAGTTCTAATACTAATTATATAAACTAAAGGAGGTGTGTAAGTTATCAAGTTACGTTGGCAGGCCAAGAAAAGTGTTCGCGCCAACAGGGTGGGACCACAGGTCCGCAACGTCAAAATCCGTAGGGTGTATGGGGAAAAGGAATAGGTGGTTGGTGCCTTGGTTACAGTCGGGGCAAAGATCATTGGTGCCAGGGATAATGCGAGCTTGATAACTCTGAAGTATATGGCACCAACCCGACCGAAGTTGTGCCAGGGTTGTCCGGGTTACCCAGGTACCGACTTTTGGCTGCTATTTATAGGGGGAATGTGTACCAAGGACCCTGTTAACCTTGCTTGAGGAGACTGCTGCAGAGACTGTATTATAGTGTATACTATTTGAGGCTGATCGGACAGTAGCGGGATTCCAGGTGGCGGGTATGACTGGGATTAGATTAAGATTAAGATATTTTATTAAACGTTCAGGTAATATACAATTTTGACTTAAATTTAAACTTATAACTATTATTAATAAGTGTCGGCTCAACAATAGGGGCCCGACGTATTTACATACTCTTTTTTTTGTATTGCTTATTATTAAACAATAATTTTGACAACTTAATCTACTACATGTATATTTTTACAGCAATTTAATTTTAAACAATAAATTTTAAAATAAAATAAAAATGCAAAAAAAAATATAAGAGGAGGTATAAACAGGGCGATCTTCAGCCTCTGTAATGTTGATTGCTGGCATTCTCGTAGAAGGAGACGTCTTGATTATTAAAGATGTCGTCGAATCTAGCATATGTGAATCCTCTGATGTGTATGTGCCGGTGACTTGGCTTGATTTATTCGCTTCTCAGTCCTTGCATCTCAAGACTTTAATGGGTTTCCAATCCGTCGACGAATTTCCTCGCCATTTGAAACAAGTGGTCGGTTATTGGCAGCAGACCTGCTGCTTCGTAAAGTCTTGCACTCGACACAAACTTATAGCTGTTTGGCACCCTCCAGAGTCCTGTACAGATCCTTAGTACCTTCCTTTCAAATAGGGAGATCTTCTTCATCGTTGTTGGTGAGACGGTGAACCATATGGGATAGCCATAGGTTATCACTGGCCTGATGAGCTGCCTGGTGTTGTTGGACAGTCGGTTTCGTCTTCTTAGTAGCTGGTGTACCAAATGAAGAGCGTAGTTCGCTTTTTTCATTGTTTTATCGATGTGAGACTTAAACTTGAGCCTCTCAGTAAAGTTGATTCCCAGGTACTTAGTCTCTGACTTGATGTTTATTGTCGTGTTATCCGGAAGGGTAATTTTTAAGGCCATGCACCGCCTTGCGATTTTTCTTATCCTTGTTTCGGTTGCTGGTACTCGGAAGCAGATCAGTTCCGTTTTGTTAACGTTGATTTTCAGTCCCCACTTCAGGTAGTACTCCCAAAGATTTCGGTGGTGTTCCTCCACTCTTCGGGCAGCTGTCTCAGGAGAGCGGGAAACGGCATACGTCTTGGGGAACTCCGGCTTTAATCCTTTTCCTTGTCGATGGGCTGCCATACAACTGTACAAAAAAGACCCTGTTAAAAAGAAAATTTTTAATTATTTTTACAATATAATTGGAGAAACCAAATTTAATAAGTTTGTACAGTAGTCCGTTGATTCAGACACTATCGAAAGCTTTTTCGATGTCTAGTAAACAGGCTACTGTACTGCTTTTGACGTTTAGTCCTTCAGTGATGTCACTGTGAAGCTTCATCAAAGGGTGCAGCGTAGAGTGCTTTTCTCGAAAGCCGAACTGAAAGGAAGGAATTAGATTTTTTCCGAACAATACGCATTAATCTTTTTACGGATACAGTAAAGCTATAGGCCGGTAACCAGTTACGCTAGAGCGGTTAGTTTTCTTGGGAACTGGTACTACTTTGGCCATCTTCCAGATGTCTCGAAAGTAACCATTGTTTAGGCAATTGTTGAATATTATAGTTAACATCAAAATCGCCAAATTCGGCAGCTTTTTAAGAAAAAAATTGGAAATTCCGTCAGTGCCTGATGATGTTTTAGAGTTTCCACTCATAATTAAATCACTGACAACTGCTGTCCCGGTAAACATATCCACGTCTACGGGATTTTCTTGGGGAAGTTGTGTCTTCCACAAGACTTTCAACCTGCTCCACGAAATCTGGAAGATGAGTTGGTGGTCGGTCAGTAAATCTCCTTTCGAAATGACAGGCAAAGGCTTCGGCTTTTTCAACAGGACTGGATGCTACTTGCTCTCCAAACTTGATACTTTCTGGAATGGAAATACGTTTTCCGATCACAGAATTCAGCTTGGCCTGGGCTTGGTTTGATGTTCTAAAGTCGTTCGGTCAGTTCATCTTCCTGGTAACTTCGCACAACTTGACGTAGCGTGATTACTGTACAACGCAGTTGCGAAAATTCAGACAGATATTCGTCATTAACAGTATTGAGAATCCTGTTGAAGATCCTCTGAAAGCGTTTCCGTAGCCTTTGCTTGTGAGCATATATTGCCTCAATATTCTCAGGTAGATGTTAAAAGCGATCCCTGCTATAGCGAACAGTTTTCTGCCGATCTATGGCGGTGTTCACTGAAGTCTCGAAATTTCTGATAGCATCATCAATATCATTATTCTCCAGATTTCTAAATGCCGCTGGAATTTGTAGTCCAGCTTCGACTTCTGATCTAAACCGGTTCCAGTTTATTTTCGTATAGTTGATTTGTAGTTCAGGTGTTGGGTTAACTTGCACAATTCGCTGATTCAACCTCACTCGAAGCTCTATGGCCAAATGATCCGAATCACTATCATGTGCAAAACATGAATAATTCCTTAATTCTGGCAGAATGTTGACGAAATTTGTCGTTGACAAGAAGAAAACCATCGTGGATGGTGTCCGAGGATATGTCTTTCAGGGCTGTGAAACAACAGCCATGGTATGCTGTTGAGGATTTGAATCCAGCCAATCTGCAATGGCCTCTCCTGCTTTGACAGCAGTTCATTGTGTTGCCTGACGAGGAGCATGGACGTTTCGCCATGATCAGGGTTGGTAATGGAGTGGCACCCAGTTGCGATGCGAAGGGCTGTGTTTTGCCTGGACTGGATTTTGTTCCATTGATTGTCACTAAAAAATTACGTCTAGATGGGGGCGGCGTAGTTAAAGATTAAGCGGCCAATAGCTTTATACGTCGTCATAAGGATTTCTTTGTCCTTTCCCCATTCACTTCCGGTTAGGGCTCTAAGAACCCTATAACGACTGTTCACTTTACTGTAAATATTTTTTGCGTGCGTGCGTGACTCCTAAAATTTTAGGTAAGGGATAGTTTCGTTGTTAATACGAATTTCAAGTGAAAGCTTGACTTCTTTAGTCTAAGAGGTGAACAGCGTAGCAGATGATTTGTGGGAAGCGAGGTGGAGTTTCCTTTCCTTGAAAAATTCAAATAGCGCTGTCAGGTAGGAATTTTTCCTAAGTGTGAACTCGTTTACATCGGAGGCACCAACAGAGCAATCATCAGCGTAAGTGATCAGTTTAACGCCAGTAGGGGGAGTAGGAAGCATCGAGACATAGAGATTAAATAAGATGGGGGAGAGGACCCCTCCTTGTGGGACTCCCATCTTAAGTTTCCGATGCATTGAGCAGGAATTTCTGAATTCCACATATGCGCTCATGCCATGCTGACAGGAACCTTTTGATGGAGTCGGGGAGAGTGGAAATCAGTATGTCCTGTAGGAGATTATGGAGGTCAACCGTGACGAAAGCCTTGGACAAGTCGAGTGCCACGACAGCAGTGCGCCAGTGCGAGCGACGGTGGTTAAGATCGTCCGTAATGTGGGACGTCAGCTCCGTAAAGGCGGTAGTAGTGCTGCGATGTTTCCTATGGATGAAGACTGGAGAGGATGAGTGTCTCTAAACTTTTGGCTATAGGAGATGGCAGCGAAATTGGTCTATAAGACGATCCTTCGTGGGCGGGTTTGCCAGGCTTTAAAACTGGAACTATCCTGGCAATTTTCCATACGTTTAGTATGGTGTGGTTTTCCATGGTTAGGTTAAAGATTTTTGCTACATAATCCAGGCTGGAGTTATGTAGCTTCTTCAACATAAACATGGAAATCGACGAATTGTCGTGAAAAATGTGCGCATTTTTTACTGCTTTCGTATTGGTGGTCATTAAATGAGATAGAGGTTAGGCCCTGAAATTGGGATTTCCCAGAAATTCCTTTGACCGTAGACCAGAGTTTTTTGGAACCTAGCGTGCAGTTCTCAAGATGACTTAGCCACTTGGATCGCCGGTGATCGGCAACCAGTTTTTGTATGTCTTTGGTTAGCTGAGTAAGTCGAGGGTCAGCTGGATCCGTAACTCTTAGTTGGTCACGACGCTCAGCAAGCCGGAGGGCTTTCGGCGGAAAGGATGGAATGACCTTTTTGATTCTTCCGGCAGGAATGAATCACAAACTACACTATCATGGAAGGCCTTCTCACCAGATATGGCGTTCAGTAGATAGGGCAACTGGTGCAATTCTGTATCGACGAAATCAGCGAAACCTTGCCAATTGGCTTTGTTGTGGTTTATGTAGGTTCTCTGTTCGGATATGATCCACTGTGATCACAATTTGCAGCAATTAAGATGTTATTGCGAAACATATAGTGGGTTGTTGTGTACTTCACTTATCTTTATTTAACTTAATATAATATCATAATTAATAATAGTTTTGTGAATGCAAATGTTAATGCGATGTGTAGCGCGCGAGAGTTATAAGTCAACTGACGCTAATGCGCTGCTACTTAAATATCAAATTATACACATACAACTGTGTAATAATACAACATTCCTCCCCGACAAATCAGCGTCGTCGGTGACGAATTTTCTCACTAGATGTGAAACGAACCGCTGGCTTTCGTTCGCGAGCAGAGCGTCTAGGAAGTTCGGCCGTTGGTGATTTAAGCATCCCTTTAGGAGTGTTGCCAAGCGGCTAGCTTCTTCAAATTCGGCGGGGCCAATTGCTTTGCCTGGTTTTGATGTCTCCTTGTTAAACCTCGATCAGTTTGTACAACGAACATTCGCCTTCCGATTAAAGCAGTCGTCTTCGCTGGTATCCACTTAGGTCCTCTGGAAAAACTTCTTATGTATACCTCATCATATTAAATTTTGATCTCTGCCATGGCATCAAATGTCTTACGGCACGTGGAGCTAGCTGCGACAACAATGTGCGGAGTTGTCTACCGTGTAAGAGTTCTGCAGGTGATTTCCCCGTAGAATTTGGTAAGCTCCTGTAAGACTCAAGAAAATTTAGTAAAGTTTTACGTTCATTATTACCTTCATGATTAAGTTTTTTCATGGCTGTTTTAAACGTTCTGACCATTCTTCCGGCTTCTCCGTTTGATGCTGGATGAAAAGAAGCAGATTTAAGATGTTGAATGCCCTTTTCCAAACAGAAGCGTTGAAATCTCTCTGCTATAAACTGGGGACCATTATCAGATACCAACAGTTCTGGCAAACCCTCGATAGCGAAAATGTTTTCCAAAGCACGAATCGTAGCATCGGCTGATGTGTTTAACATCTCGACGACATATGGAAAATTCGAGTATGCGTCCACACAGATTAAATACATGTTTTTTAGAAAAGGACCAGCGAAATCAACATGTACCCTTTCCCATGGTTTCGATGAAGTTGGCCAATTCGTAAATTCCTGGCGAGGACTCGCAACTATTTTGCAGACACGTTGTGCAACTATTTATCAGGGCACTAATCTCTTGGTCTATCCCCGGCCACAAGCAGTGACGGCGAGCAAGCTGCTTGGTTCTCACGATGCCCCAATGGCTTGACACGTTCGATTGTTCCATTAGCACTTCATTATGCTGAGCTATAGCAAGACTTCTGAAGAAAAACGGTTTCAACTCCTCACTAAGAGCTTTGGCAGATTCAGGCCACCCTGTTTCTAACATCTGAAACACCTTTCTTCTTTAGCAGTTTCCTTTGCTAACGCTGTGCCTTGACTGTAAAATTAGCAATTTCTTCATCGAGCTCTACCATTGTTTGAAAACAGCTTTCTTCTTGTTTATCGAATTCAACATCAGGACCTGATGGTAATCGTGATAATCCGTCAGCATTTCCATGAAGATTTGTTGGTTTTTACTTTATCGTATATGTATATCCCATGAGGATTATTGCCCACAGCTGCAATCTGTGAGCTGTCATGGTTGGCAACTGTTTACTCGGACTAAATATTGATAAAACCGGCTTGTGATCTGTCACAAGCTCAAATGTCCGACCATAAACGTATTGATAGAACTTTTGTACCCCGAAAATTATTGCTAGGGCTTCCTTTTCAATCTGACTATATTTCAGCTGTTGTGCGTTTAATGTTTTAGATGCATGAGCAATTGGTCGTTCAGATCCATCTTGATAGCGATTTAGGAGCACAGCCTCCATGAGATGACGCATCTGGAGCTAGGATTAATGGCAAATTGTCCGTGAAATGCGCAAGGCGAGCTTCTACAACTGCAACTTTCAGTTTTTTAAAAGCTTCTTGGTGGTGGCTAGACCAATAAAAAACGATATTCAGCTTTTATCAATAAATTTTCCATAATAATTTACCTTTCCAAGGAAAGCCTGCAACTGTTTAAGATCTTTTGGCGCATTCATCTTATTTATTGCTTCAGTTTTTGTGTCTGACGGTTTAATCCCTCTTGAATCTATCATATGACCTAAATATTCAATTTTCTGCTGGGCAAATGAACATTTATTTATATTACACCGAAGGCGATATGACGACAAACGGTTTAACAGCTCTTTAACCGTCTCAACGTGTTCACTGTTATTTCTACCTGTAACAATGAAATCGTCTAAATAGGCAGCACAATGATCCATGCCACTAATGACTTGCTCCACTAGACGTTGAAAAATCCCTGGAGCACTTGCCACTCCGAACGGGAGTCGCTCGCACCGGTACAAACCAAATGGCCTGTTTACTACCAAGTACTTTTTTGAATCTTTTTGAAAATATGCATCACTTAGATTTATCTTTGTGAAAAACTCACCACCTTGTAGCTTATGGAAATCTCCTCTGCCCTTGGAAGCGCGTACCTATCGACTTCCAACTGTGGATTAACCGTTACTTTAAAATCGCCACATATGCGCGTAGCTCCTGAATGTTTTTTACAGGTACAATTGGAGCTGCCCAATTACTCGTAGCTACGGAACTTAGTATACCAGCATTTACTAGACGTTCTATTTCCAATTTTACAGCATCTCTCTGAACGATGGGGATCGGCCGTGGTTTACAAAATTTTGGTGTAGCATTGGCTTCACATTAAGCTAAGCGTGAAACGAAGTACAGCAACCAAGATTCTTATTGAAAACGCTAGAAAACTTATTGCATACTTCGTCTAATTGGTTTTTTAATGCAATTTTATCTGAAACTTTAGTATATAAAATACGATCAGCACAACTCACTTTTAATCCCAGAACATCAAACTAGTCCATGCCGAGAATATTTTCTCCTTCATATGTGTCAATCACTAGCAGATTTAGATTATGCTCATAACCTTGAAACTGAACCAATACATCGACGATTCCTTTTATAGGCACTGTATAGTTTGCACATGTCCGAAGAACAGTAGCGGATACCGAACAATTTACCTCACCCAATTTTTTATAGGCTCTCAACCCAATCATCGAACACGTCGCTCCTGTATCCAGCTGAAAATCTAGCAATACACCGTTTACCATCAACTGTACCATAAATTTTTTTTGATGCCGTGTAACATCTGATAAACTCTTTTTGCTTAAAGCTTTTACTCCTTCAATTCTTAGCGTTTGAATTTGCTCAATTCGTTCGTACTGCCTGCTTGATTTTTTTCTGCGCAGTCGACAAACAGATGAAATGTGTCCCTTTTCATTGCATATTCGGCAAATAGCATCACGCATTGGGCATTGAACATAACTATGTCGAACCCCACAACCTGGAGAAGATCGCTTGCCTTCTCTGATACCATTGCTTCTTTTATCATCCATTCTCTTTCGCGAATGCGATCGACCTCTATAGACTGAATATTTTTTATCGAAATTTTTACCCATTGGTTGCACGAACTTGCATTGCATGGTCACCTTTAATAGCCAAAACAGACTTCTCGTTGATTCGAAGGTTTCAGCATTTTTTAACACTTCGTTCAAACTTGGATTCGACTTTTGCAAAGCTGCCGCACGCACCGCATCGTGTGGAGTGTGAAGCACAATTATATCGCGAATTAAGTTATTCACAAACGGTTGTTCTTCTTTTTCACACAAAAATACACACTCACGCGCCGCTCCACGAAGATCCGCTAACCACTCTGCACAGGTTTGGTTTGCTTTCATACGAAATTAAATAAAAGCGTAACGGGCTGCTAGAACATGCGTTTTATCAGCGAAATGCGCATTTAGCTTTGATATAAGCTCTTCGTATAATACATTCTCTATGTTAGTATCGGAAAAAATATTTCTTATCAATTCATACAAGTCCGGGCCGGACCCAGACGGGAAAAATGCCTTCTTTTGTACATTAGCTACAACATTATAAGCTTGAAAATGTTGGTTTAATTGATCAACAAAAGATTTCCATGATTGATTTCGCCTATCAAACGGTGGAAATATCGGAATATTATTATGCACTGGTACAGTCGTAGCACTGTTGTCGCTTGCTTTTGTTGCAGTTCCATTCTGCATCATTTTTTCAACAAATACTTTTCAGTCATCCACTCCTGCTGTTTTCCTAGCAATTTTGCAAATAAACCCATTATTTTTTCCGATTCCGCCATCCTCGTCGCCAATTGTTGTGTACTTTAATTATCTTTATTTAACATAATATAATATCATAATTAATAATAGTTTTGTGAATGCAAATGTTAATGCGATGTGTAGCGCGCGATAGTTATAAGTCAACTGACGCTAATGCGCTGCTACTAAAATATCAAATGATACACATGCAACTGTATGTGTGTAATAATACAACAGTGGGTGATCTCTCTTAATTTGTTTCGCAGGCCATTACAGCTCCATTGAAGGTTCTTGAAAGAATTAACTGAATGGCTTGTGTGCTAGCCGTGTTGAGTTTGTGGAGCGGGGTCGGTGCATTGTTAGTGGTGGGCAGTGAAAATGCCGGGTATTTCCGCTAGTCACTACATAGTATAAAACAAAGTCGCTTTCTCTGTCCCTATATCCCTATGTATGCTTAGATCTTTAAAACTATTGATTGAAGAGGAAGGTTTATATGTATAATAACATCCATTAAATAGTGGAGAAATACTGTTATTTTTGAGGTTTCTAATGTGATGTCGTAAATAATTACATTTTTTCCGCTTGCATTGCAAACGCAGGCTGAACCCTACGAGATTTATCAAAATAATGTACTAAGTATTGTACACATTGCAAAGGTCTACAGAAAACTCCGCGATGGTATATGTCTATCTCTTATGGATATCCCACAATAAAATTTTTTTGTCATTTACTTTTTACGCATCAAAATCCGTTGCGTAGTTTTAAAGATCTAAGCATACATAGGGATATAGGGACAGAGAAAGCGACTTTGTTTTATACTATGTAGTGATAATGATAGTGATGATTTAAAAATTGCGGGACATAGCGTTTCTCTTTTGTTGTTGATTATTGTTGATTATCTTTTGTATGTATATAAAAATGAATGTCTGTTTGTTTGTAATACGACATTAAAACTCAAACTGAAACTTTCACAGAATCTTAACAAGAAATTGGTAAACCAAGGTGGCGCTTTGTTTAGGTTTAGCTAATAGAACACCCCTCATGTGGTAGTGATGGCAAGGCGTGCTTTCATGTGTGCGGGTGGCAGAGCTCCCGGGAAAAGCTAGTCAACTATAAAAATATATTATTTATGTCTCTTTCGATTTGCAGGGTATAGTTAAGATTTGTATGTCTTGATTTCGGTTTGACGTTCTATTTGCAAACTGTACCCGTGGTACCGTTTGATTTTGCGCTTTATTCGAAAAGTTTTGTAACCGACTTTGTAACTTTGTTTTGTTTATTCAGCAAGATGGCGAAGAGAGAGCAAGCAGATTAATTACTCATTTTGTTTTAACATTTCAGTGACGACGAAGATTAATAAACATTGTTTACCAAAAATTAATTAAAAAGTGAATCCAATAATTAAATATTTTAATATTGAATTAAAGGTTTCGGTTTGGCGTTTTTCGCCAAAAAAGTTTAAAATTGCGTTTCATTTATAATTTACAAAACATTACTTAATTATACTTGGCAATGTATATTTATCTGTTTATATAAATTAGAAGCTATATTTGTTATTTTTTTCTGGTTGGGGTGGTCGATGGTGGAGAGTTGTCAGTGAGAGGGTGGTCAGTAGGCGGTCAATTGGGTGGAAGTCTGTAGATTTGGGCAGCCGGGAAATGCCGGGTATTTTCGGTAGTCAACTATAAAAATATATTTTTTATGTCTCTTTCGATTTGCAGGGTAGAGTTAAGATTTGTATGTCATGATTTCGGTTTGACGTTCTATTTGCAAACTGTACCCGTGATACGGTTTGATTTTGCGCTTAATTCGAAAAGTTTTTAACCGACTTTGTAACTTTGCTACCCGTCGGCAATCGACTCAGCAAGATGGCGAAGAGAGAACAAGCCGATTAATTTATCAGTTTGTTTTGACATTTCAGTGACGATAAATAGGACCTGGGCTGGGATGTTGTACCATCACTTTCGTTCGATACTATCACTTGAAATATTTTGAGTGAGAGAATAGTATCATTATCGTTCGAATCGACTTTCGATACTCGCGATAGTTATATTATTTTATCACTCAAATTATTTTAAGTGATAGTATCGAACGAAAGTGATGGTACAACATCCCAGCCCCTGTGCACATAGAAAAAGTTTAGCACACAGGCCCCTGGCGTCATCAGTAGATACATTCAGTGCGCCTAGATGGCTTTGTATGGCTTTCACCAAGCCTACTGCAATTGCCAACATTTTGTGGTTTTTCAGTCGATTCCCAAATGAATTTAATGCGTAATGGTTGTTATTGATAAGCTAAGAGCTGATAGCCTTTATTTGTTATTTCTCTTATAGCGATTAGAGACAAACATTTCTATGACTGTTATTTGATCATCACCGATTTGTCTGATTGTCATGATTTGATTTAGCATGAAGATCTTTGTAATAAGTCGGTTAACAGTTATGTCTGCATCAATGATATTTTTACTTCTTGGATTGCCGTAAAAAGGAACCTCACCAACTGGCTGCAGTTGGTTGAAATCAAAGAACAACACAATGAAACCTCCTTATCTTGCTTAAATCTTAAGACCCATAATTGAATATTCATCAATTATGACAAAATACCAACCATATTTTGTTGAAATTGTAAAGGATTGCATTCCTTGTGAAGTGTAATTGTTCTTGTATATCCGGATATGAGTCAAGGCCTCTATTGCAGTCCATGCTACAATCAATATCCCGAATACCCATGTCAACATTGTTTGGTGGAATACCTGGCATAGCTTCTGCTAAAACCATCCAATCATATGATTCCAAGTATGCTTCGACAACATCATAGTCGGAATTCATTTCGGTAGGATGAGACAATTCCCATATGTCAAGATCAACTGCAGAACAAAAGATTCTTGTCAAGTGCTTTGCGACTTTAAGAGATTCTCATCACCTCCATGGAACATTGCAAACGAGTTTTTTGCAATCAATTTTATTAGTTTCAAAGCTTTTACCACAATAATTTTTGGGATAATTTGCACTATTCTTTCGTTTCTATAACAGCTTCTCTTTCCGGAACACTTGCGAACGAACAGCTACTAATTTATATGCTCATGATTTTTTTACCTTTGAAACTACTATTTAGTGTTTAAAATTCACTTTAATAATTTTCTTACTAAATTAATTCTTTAGTTAATTAAAATTGATTGATATAATTTATTTAAAAAGACTTTTTTCTCAGACACCAAAATGGGACTAAATAATTTTCAATTAAGACTAATCAATTTCCAGTTGAGAAATTTTAACTAAATTTGAAATTGTTTAGTCTCATTTTGAAGTTAATTGGTCTCAATTTGAAGTTAAAAATGTATAGTTTTTTAGTTATCATTTTTTATTATTAATAAATTTTTCAAATTTTTACTTTATAAATATCATATTTTATAAACACCATATTTGCCTCTGCAACCGGGGTCCGGTACTGGCATCCCGCCAAAAATATCTCCACCAGTCCCGATGTGGAGCCGATGTCATCAAGTTTGGAATCCCTAAATTCTGGGAGTACTAGTCAACGGCATCCTAACAGCGTAGGCTTGGCCGGGCTCGCTATCGTGTTCCATAAATCCTACCGAAATTACTTTCCGAGCAGCATCCTCTTCGCTCATGTGAGCTAGGTAGCCTGTTCAACGGAAACTACCAAGTTTGATGCTCTTGACGATGTCGAAATCGTAGGTCTCTTCATTATATAGTTTTATGAAACGTCAGGCCAACAATTCTCCGTAAGACTTAACCTTTCCAACTCGGTTAAGAGGTCAGCATGCTTTTTGCTAAGCACATAAATCTGGTATCCATATATATAAGTACTGGTATTACCATTGTCTTAGAGCGTGGCTACACGATCATGGAAATGAAAGTCATGTCCAGCGAAACAGGTAGCTTGCTTGATTCGACCGAGAATCCACCGAAAGTCAACTACAAAAGATGACCGATTCTCACGACATTTGGGTCTTCGTCCTGGAATCGATCCATGATTCTCCTGGCCAAAGAATGTCAACAATCAACTTCAATTCGTACACTCCAAACGTGGAGCATAGTGGAGCAAATTACGCCGGCATCCTTGCTCCGCATACTACTCCTACTAGCCGGCATCGAGCCGAATCCAGGAACTCGGATCTGGACATGCTCTGTATACAACACAAGTACAAATAGAAACATCTCCTCAGTTAAGTACAACAACTGCGGACACTGGTGCCATTTCCGACGATGCTCAGGTCAAGCCAAAGTCAAAAAAAGAGCAGGGTAGGCTGTGTCGAAGACACGGCCATGGGTTTTGAGCGTGACAACGTCTGTCCGGGACGAAAGAACAAATTCAGATGCACTCGATATACATGCAAATAAATACAAGATGCATTTTGACGGATACGTTTATTTTTTTTTACGCAATGAAAAAGCATCATACGGTTTTACGAGACGCAGGCCTTAATTTTGTTTAAAAAAAACTAACTTATAATGGTTAGAATCTTCCATGTAAATTCTTTAACCTGAGGCCATATCAAGGATATTTCAGAGTCATCATTCTATAAACAATGAGAAATGAACCGTTCATTAAAGATTATTGTTTGATTTTGTTTTAGTACAATGATAAGCATAGTTAATTTAATAAGAAGTGAATGGCGAACCGTCTGTTATATAAAGATAGAAGACGAACAGAATGTTGAAAAAGCCGAAAGGGAACAAGCAGACAATAAACTAACAGAAACTGTTACTCATAACCTTCTCTACAGAATGCCCAACTGTTTAAGAATACATGCTTAATCCATATAAAAATTTGCTGTTTCTCACTAGAAAAACTTTCTCATTCTATTTCCTTCACTGAGAAATTTTGTAATTTATAAATTATTAAAGAAAAGCTGAAAGAAAGCAAGCAGAGAAACAACACGAACCTTTTTCGTGCAACCGTATGGATTGCAAGTTGTAACTGCAAGGCTAAGAGAACGAGTAAGCAGAACACCGAAGTGGACTTTCGAGTTTCAATACAATTACTAGTACTACACATACACATATTAGCCGTAGAGAGAGAGGGTGATTGAGTTGTTGGGGAAGTGGTATGGCATGGAAATAGAAGTATGCATCAAAATGTTTTTCGCTTTGAAACGCACAGACGCAATATTCGCCATTAATTTCGTTTTATCTGGATCTCTTTTTATTATGTAATATTATGAAGGATAAGATAAGCGAAAAGAAATGATAATAGTTGCAAGAGCTTGCAGGTTGTCATTGTTATCTGCCTCTTTTTTTGTAACTTCGCAACTTAATTTTTTTTTCTGTTAATCGACCAAACACGAGAGCACTCACTCACATTTTATACAATGTTGATAGAAAGAGCAGAGGAGAGCACTGATAGAAAATGAACAGAGACTATACTATCACTACGGCTGCGGTAAAGAGTAGCTTCGCAGCTTGTGCTGCACAAAAAATGGCAGGCAGTCGGTATGCACGAAATTGCGGCTATATTTTGAACCGACTTACAGTCTGCTTGTAGGGCGACAATTTCACATTTACATTTTGCTATTTGCATCCAATTTTAAGTAGCTGCGTAAACTGCGCAGTCGATTTTTCTTTACTGCATTGGCTAAAAAGTGAATTTTTGACCAACATGCTGCATAAACTGCGCAACGGCTGAATTCTTGACCGCAGCCTACTACTGTATAATGTTTGTTTCGTTCTGCTCAAGCTATGAGATTGATTGTATGTTATTGAAACCACATACATGATCATCAATCACATCACATACAACAGAATAAATAATTTATAAGCTGATGTAAATGTTCATAACAATTTATTGTGAGGTGGGTACATATTAAATATATCATATCACTGCACAAACATAGTAATGCAGTTGCGTCGATAGTAGTAGGAGAAGTAAGAGCTGTTAAAAAATTATGTCTTTGACGTTGTGGCCAATAATACGATTAAATTAAAAGGCACGAGTCGCTTGAGAAATTGCTTAGTTCTCGAAATTCCAGACCATAATGATCATATTCCAGAAATTCCATAGGAAGAAGTCCTATAATCGCATCTTAGTACTACATTCCGAATTTCATTCGAATCGCTTGGGAAAATGCTTTGTTTCCGAAATTACAGTCCATAATGATCATAATCCAGAATTTCCATGGGAACCAGTCTTATAGTCACATCTTAGTCCTACATTCCGAATTTCATGCGAATCGCTTGAAAAATTGCTTTGTTCCAGAAATTCCAGACAATAATGATCATTTTCCAGAAGTTCCATAGGAAGAAATCTTATAGTCGCATCTTAGGCCTACATTCCGTATTTCATGCGAATCGCTTGAGAAATTGCTTTGTTCCAGAAATTCCAGACCATAATGATCATATTCCAGAATTTCCATAGGAAGAAATCTTATAGTCGCATCTTAGTACTACATTCCGAATTTCATTCGAATCGCTTGAGAAAATGCTTTGTTTCCGAAATTACAGTCCATAATGATCATAATCCAGAATTTCCATGGGAACCAGTCTTATATTCGCATCTAAGTCCTACATTTTGAATTTTATGCGAATCGCTTAAAAAATTGCTTTGTTCCCGAGGTTCCAGACAATAATGATCATATTCCAGAATCTCCATAGGAAGAAATCTTATAGTCACATCTTAGTCCTACATTCCGAATTTCATGCGAATCGCTTGAAAAATTGCTTTGTTCCAGAAATTCCAGACAATAATGATCATATTCCAGAAGTTCCATAGGAAGAAATCTTATAGTCGCATCTTAGGCCTACATTCCGTATTTCATGCGAATCGCTTGGGAAAATGCTTTGTTTCCGAAATTACAGTCCATAATGATCATAATCCAGAATTTCCATGGGAACCAGTCTTATATTCGCATCTAAGTCCTACATTTTGAATTTTATGCGAATCGCTTAAAAAATTGCTTTGTTCCCGAGGTTCCAGACAATAATGATCATATTCCAGAATCTCCATAGGAAGAAATCTTATAGTCATATCTTAGTCCTACATTCCGAATTTCATGCGAATCGCTTGAAAAATTGCTTTGTTCCAGAAATTCCAGACAATAATGATCATATTCCAGAAGTTCCATAGGAAGAAATCTTATAGTCGCATCTTAGGCCTACATTCCGTATTTCATGCGAATCGCTTGAGAAATTGCTTTGTTCCAGAAATTCCAGACAATAATGATTATGTTTCAGAATTTTCATAGGAAGAAATCTTATAGTCACAACTTAGTCTTACATTCCGAATTTCATGCGAATCGCTTGAGAAATTGCTTTGTTCCAGAAATTCCAGACCATAATGATCATATTCCAGAAGTTCCATAGGAAGAAATCTTATAGTCGCATCTTAGGCCTACATTCCGTATTTCATGCGAATCGCTTGAGAAATTGCTTTGTTCCAGAAATTCCAGACAATAATGATTATGTTTCAGAATTTCCATAGGAAGAAATCTTATAGTCACAACTTAGTCTTACATTCCGAATTTCATGCGAATCGCTTGAGAAATTGCTTTGTTCCAGAAATTCCAGACCATAATGATCATATTCCAGAATTTCCATAGGAAGAAATCTTATAGTCGCATCTTAGTACTACATTCCGAATTTCATTCGAATCGCTTGGGAAAATGCTTTGTTTCCGAAATTACAGTCCATAATGATCATAATCCAGAATTTCCATGGGAACCAGTCTTATATTCGCATATAAGTCCTACATTTTGAATTTTATGCGAATCGCTTAAAAAATTGCTTTGTTCCCGAGGTTCCAGACAATAATGATCATATTCCAGAATCTCCATAGGAAGAAATCTTATAGTCACATCTTAGTCCTACATTCCGAATTTCATGCGAATCGCTTGAAAAATTGCTTTGTTCCAGAAATTCCAGACAATAATGATCATATTCCAGAAGTTCCATAGGAAGAAATCTTATAGTCGCATCTTAGGCCTACATTCCGTATTTCATGCGAATCGCTTGAGAAATTGCTTTGTTCCAGAAATTCCAGACAATAATGATTATGTTTCAGAATTTTCATAGGAAGAAATCTTATAGTCACAACTTAGTCTTACATTCCGAATTTCATGCGAATCGCTTGAGAAATTGCTTTGTTCCAGAAATTCCAGACCATAATGATCATATTCCAGAAGTTCCATAGGAAGAAATCTTATAGTCGCATCTTAGGCCTACATTCCGTATTTCATGCGAATCGCTTGAGAAATTGCTTTGTTCCAGAAATTCCAGACAATAATGATTATGTTTCAGAATTTCCATAGGAAGAAATCTTATAGTCACAACTTAGTCTTACATTCCGAATTTCATGCGAATCGCTTGAGAAATTGCTTTGTTCCAGAAATTCCAGACCATAATGATCATATTCCAGAATTTCCATAGGAAGAAATCTTATAGTCGCATCTTAGTACTACATTCCGAATTTCATTCGAATCGCTTGGGAAAATGCTTTGTTTCCGAAATTACAGTCCATAATGATCATAATCCAGAATTTCCATGGGAACCAGTCTTATATTCGCATATAAGTCCTACATTTTGAATTTTATGCGAATCGCTTAAAAAATTGCTTTGTTCCCGAGGTTCCAGACAATAATGATCATATTCCAGAATCTCCATAGGAAGAAATCTTATAGTCACATCTTAGTCCTACATTCCGAATTTCATGCGAATCGCTTGAAAAATTGCTTTGTTCCAGAAATTCCAGACAATAATGATCATATTCCAGAAGTTCCATAGGAAGAAATCTTATAGTCGCATCTTAGGCCTACATTCCGTATTTCATGCGAATCGCTTGGGAAAATGCTTTGTTTCCGAAATTACAGTCCATAATGATCATAATCCAGAATTTCCATGGGAACCAGTCTTATATTCGCATCTAAGTCCTACATTTTGAATTTTATGCGAATCGCTTAAAAAATTGCTTTGTTCCCGAGGTTCCAGACAATAATGATCATATTCCAGAATCTCCATAGGAAGAAATCTTATAGTCACATCTTAGTCCTACATTCCGAATTTCATGCGAATCGCTTGAAAAATTGCTTTGTTCCAGAAATTCCAGACAATAATGATCATATTCCAGAAGTTCCATAGGAAGAAATCTTATAGTCGCATCTTAGGCCTACATTCCGTATTTCATGCGAATCGCTTCAGAAATTGCTTTGTTCCAGAAATTCCAGACAATAATGATTATGTTTCAGAATTTCCATAGGAAGAAATCTTATAGTCACAACTTAGTCTTACATTCCGAATTTCATGCGAATCGCTTGAGAAATTGCTTTGTTCCAGAAATTCCAGACCATAATGATCATATTCCAGAATTTCCATAGGAAGAAATCTTATAGTCACATCTTAGTCCTACATTCCGAATTTCATGCGAATCGCTTGAGAAATTGCTTTGTTCCAGAAATTCCAGACAATAATGATCATATTCCAGAATTTCCATAGGAAGAAATCTTATAGTCACATCTAAGACCTACATTCCGAATTTCATGCGAATCGGTTGAGAAATTGCTTTGATCCAGAAATTTCAGACAATAATGATCATATTCCAGAATTTCCGTAGGAAGAAATCTTATAGTCGCATCTTAGTCCTACAAGGTACTGACATAAAAATTACAACAGTGGGACATTTAACAGTGTCTCACTTAACAGTGACCAAAACAGTGGGACATTTAACAGTGTCTCACTTAACAGTGGGACATTTAACATTTGACTTTTTGAAAATGCACCCCTTGTAGTGGACGTGTCACGTCAAAATGGAATCGGAGTTTCATTACGGAATGCTGCAGGGCACGATTTCAGACAACCCACAACGCCACTACCTGGCACTGCTCAGTGTATCAAAGCCGCATACACGGCAATGCCTCTTCCGTCAAATGCAATGGCTGTGAGAACTGTAGGTCTACTGCGTATTCCGATCTGAAACTTAAATCTGATCTGAATATGAATCGGTACTATGTAAAGTTTTCAGATCGAATCAAAATGTTATCATATTTCGATCTGATTTGTAATGTCAAATTATTTTTGTGAATAAAGACAAAAATTTAGATAATTTTCAAAATTAAGGTGTTTTTTTAAGTGTAAGAAAATGGATTTTATCGCAATATATTTAAGTAGTAGTGATGATGATAGTAAAAATGAGGTATCGATGGCCATTCAAAGAAAGATATTAAAAAAAACAACCCATAAAAATTAAAATTTTTCTTGTAAATTCTCTAATCGGGGATACACACAGACACACACTGCGTGCTCGTTTTGTGGCAAAATCATCCAACAAATGACGCAGCGGCAGCAAACAGCGCTGCTCACAAAGCACAGAGCTCAGACTTTGCCGTGATCTGATGCGATATACCGATATTTAAAAATTGTATATTGGGGTCCCCAAGGGGCCGATCGCTCCAAATTTTTAGAAAAAGTGTTTTCCATCGAAGACACACATGTGTACAAAATTTAAAGAAAATCGGGTAAATTTTTGAAAATATTTGTATGGGAGCATATGAAATTTTAACAGAAAGTATTGTCACCGGAAATATACATGTGTGCAAAATTTCAATAAAATCGGGCCATTGGAAGTGGGTTAAAAATTGATCAGAAAATCTGACCAGCCAGCCAGCCAGCCAGCCAGCCACGTGCACGCGAAGTTAATATAGAGAATTTAAAAATTCCCTCCAACATGTATCCATTTCTATAGTCTAGAGTAATGTTTATATAATAAATGAACCAATATGCGTTTCCCGGTTCTTAAAATTATTTCGTCTATCAAAAGAATCGTTTTCCTATGTACTGAAACAAATAAAAGACTAGTTGAAACCAATGCGTAGGTCAACTGCTATTCCGCCCATGATTAAGCTGGCCGCAGCGCTTCGATTTTACGCTCAGGGTGGATATCAGTTGAGTGTGGAGGAGGACCTTTTTATTGCGACCTCTCCAAAGCCATTGAAAATACAATTTGTCCTAAATGGATAAAATTAGAGATGTTTCCAACTGAAAAAGGAAGCGAAAAGGTATTTCCATGAAAATAATAGGATTTCCAATGTAATAGGTGCTATAGATGGAACCCATATACAGTTGATTCGGCCACACGAAAATGAAAACCTTTTCTTTAATCGAAAACTTAAACATAGTATTATGGTTGTAATATTTTGTTTATAAAGTAATAGTGTCTCTGCGTATTTGCAACAATTTATAATTCATTTGAAGATTATTTTAGATAAAAGGACCATTAAATCCGTAATTGGTCGTTTTGGTGGATCGTCTCACGATTCTTTTGTGTGGTCGCTAAGCCAAGAAAGGGTCTATTTCCAAGATTGCCACTCAAAAGGCGAACAAAATAATATTAACATTTTTTTGTATGGGGTTTTTTTTTTATAATGAACACAAGCTAAAGGGGGTTTGCACCCTTATAATGCTTAGCACAGCGTGAGCGATGGGAAATTAGGGAGAGGAAAGGATGAGATGTCCATGCACGCGTGCAGATCATATAAATGCGGAAACACAGAATCAGGCAATTCATTCCACATATCTATCGTGCGGCTAAAGAAGGAATCTCTGAATTGTTTACTACGTCCGAAGATAGGCTTAATGGTGGACCCATGAGCTCGAGTTGAGGAACGGGTATTACGGATGGGTTGGAGAATGGGCGGGATGCATCTGGGTTATGCACTATCGGAAACTCTTTTGATATTTAATTTGCTATCAGATAAATTTATTTGACTTTCGCGTCTTTTTAGTTTGAATATCGTAATACGCAGTACAAAAAAAACAAAAGTATAGAATGACATTTATTATCAAAAATATTTTCCTACTTTCAGAAATTCATTTCTGAAAATCGGACTACGCGGTTTGTTATTCAACTTTCAAATCGGTTTTATTTTCTGATCGGAATACGCAGTAGACCTACTGGTGTTATCTTAGAACATGCTCTTGACTTAATTACTGTAAACTTCTTGGTCTCTTGCTGCTCAAACCAAACACTACAGACACCCCCACAACCTCACACTCCACCCACAGCCTCCCCCACAAGCAGTCATAACCCAATAGCATAACCCGATAGACAATGTCAACTTGCTCATCAACCCTCCACCAACACTAACGAACTCACCCCCAGTGTCAAACTACCAACATACCACACATGAACACCATATACCTTTCGCTGTGATGCATCTGAATTGCAACGGCTTACGAGGGAAAGTAACAGAAATCACCAACAATATCGGATCTTAATTGCTGCCATACAAGAAACAAAGCTTATCACCTCCTGTTTGACTTGATGTCCAGAAGCACCAATTACAACATCATACGCAAGGAGAGAAACAGTGGCGGCGGTGGAGGTCTTGCGTTCATCGTGCACAACTCGCTCAACTACAGACTCATGCCAATACCGGTGTGGTGGGCACACCCGATCCACATCTCGAAACATAAACTATTGCAGTCAAGTCCAACGACACCCTAATCGAAATAACAAATGTCTATATTTCTCCAACTACATGGTGCACATCCGGGTAACTTCCTTTATAGAACTTCAACTAACAGATGGTAGCCGCCTCCAAAGTCCAATTAGCCATACGCAGTACAAGTCTCTCCTGCAGGACGTTATCGTGATGGCGTGTTTGACAAAAATGTTTGTGTTTTTTTTTGTTGTATTTTGGTTGGGGGTTGGAATATGTCTGATATGTGTTATCCTTATAGCCGAGAGTTATGCCCGTTATACAAAACATTTGAGTCACATTCACAACGATTACGATTCTTATGACTATATAACTGTTTATCTCAAGGATAGCCTTCTGAGAGTATTTACTTATTTAGAAAGTTTCATTCGATTGAGTTGTAATTTCAACGTAAATATGAAGTATATAACTCAACTTTTTTAAATGTTGAGAAAAGTAGAAAAAACTACTATAAAAATAGTAAAACAAAATATTGCAAAGTATTTTGCAAAGAAAACATAAAAACAAATCTTTTTAATTTAAAAAATTATGGTTTTTAAGTAAAAAAAAAATATTTTTGATTGTAGTCTTGTCTTGGTTTTGCACAGTTTTTGGAGAAAATTAATGGAAAGCTCCATTTACCTTCGTAGTCCAAATTTTCAGCTTCTTGAACACACTGTTGAAATACGAAATTATTGTATTAGGGCATATCCGCCGGAGGAACATAACTTTTTGTCAAAGTAATAATTTCCTCATTTTTTTTGTGATTGATGGGAAATTTGCTTGAATACAATATTATCGGCTTAAAATTATCACCTTGCAGGTTTGCTTTTTCTTCAATATCGTGTGTCGTTAATGGGACGTGGATAGTAATAGAAGCTGAAACCCTTGCAATATTTTCTTCGTCTTATAATGAACTCTTTTGTACGTTTTTCACTGTTGAGTGGTTGGTTCGTAGAAATTCTTCTTATTATTGTTGTTTATAATATTTTTTTATTTTTTTATTTTATTATTATCTTATTTTACGTTTATTTTCATCATCTTGACGGGTTCGGTATTTTTAATTTGTAAAATGAACTCTTATTTTGAAATTCATTTCACTAATATTCGCGGCATTAAAAGTAATTTCAACTCGATCGTAGCACATCTTGACGCGAATAAACCTGCGGCTCTAAGTTTATGTGAAACGCAGGCCTCTTATATGGGTACCCCAAATGATTTTCAATGTCAGGGGTATTCTCGTGTCGACTGTTTGGTTCCTCATCGTGGGGTTATTTTATTTATACGAGAAGACATCAGTTTTAGTGTACCTAATTTTAATATTCCAAACAGTAATCCAATGTTCAATACGATATGGATTGAAATTGTAATTTCAAACCATTCGATATTTATTTGTTCCCTTTATCGTAGTCCTAATTTGTCACCTGATGACACTAATATTGAGTTTAATTACTTATCAGACACAATAGACAAGATTTACAAATCATCACCAACATCAGAATTGGTAGTCTTGGGTGATTTTAATGTCCACAATGATTCATGGTTGACCTATTCGAATGGTAGAGATCGATCAGGTGAAACCGCAGAACTATTTTCAAATGTTAATCTTTTCACCCAACTCGTTGATAAGCCAACTAGGTATCCCGATACTACTGGTCAATCACCTCACCTTTTAGATTTATTTCTTACAACTATGCCTGATAAATATTCAATTGATGTATCTGCTCCATTAGGTCTTTCTGACCATGCTTTGATAGTTGCCAAATTTTCAATATCACCAGCCCTTATAGAGACTACAAGTAAAAGGCTACTCTGGCACTATAAAAATGCTAACTGGGAGCTCCTGAACCAATTTTATAGCTCATTTGATTGGTCAACCTGTTTTTCCAGCAATAATGCTAATGAAGCATCACAACTTATCACGTCAACCATTTTGCTAGGAATGAAAAATTGCATTCCTTCTTCATTTAAAAAGAAAAATACTCATAAAAATAAATGGTTTAACGAACATTGCAGGTCATCAGTCGCGTGTAAAAAAGCAGCCCATTTGGACTACGTTAATTGCACTTCTGAAGAAAACCTTGTAAAGTTTCGAATAGCTAGAAACAGATCAAACGCTATATTGAAAAGGTCCAAAATAATATATGACCTTAAGATTCGAGATAGCATGCGAAAAATATTGGATTCTGATTCAAACAGTCGAAGCTTTTGGTCGTTTGCTGCATTGGTTAAAAGAAACTTTGCAGACAATACTTCGTCTATTCCTTCTTTATTTCATAATGGTATTCATTATAGAACTAATATTGAGAAAGCTAATCTTTTAGCTTCTCATTTCGCTGGTGCGTCTACTCTTCCTTTAACTAATCAAAGCCCCCCAATTCTCCCGAATCTAGGCCCAGGTATGTCTAAAATCTATTTTCGGAAACGGGTTGTTTCAAAGATTCTGAAAGAACTTGACCCCAATAAAGCGACTGGCCCCGACGGTATTCCGCCATTAGTATTGAAAAGTTGTCATCTTACTTTGGCAAAACCGCTTAGCAAATTGTTTCATCTCTCAATGAAGACAGGTGTTTTTCCGTCAATTTGGAAAATAGCTAATATTCAACCCGTCCCGAAAAAAGGTGATAAATCGGCACCTACGAACTACCGACCTATTGCTTTGTTGTCGGTTCTATCGAAGGTAATGGAATCTATCGTTAATTTCAGACTAATGAACTATCTGGATTCGAATGTTCTTTTATCCGATGTGCAGTATGGATTTCGTAAAAATCGATCTTCAGGCGAACTAATGACGTGCATGACTCATTGTTTGGAGCGAAGCATTGAAAACCTAGGTGAATCAAGCGTTGTTTCCTTAGATATTGCTAAAGCTTTTGATAGAGTATGGCATGATTGTCTTATTAATAAGATTTGTGCGCTGAATTTACACTCCTCTCTCATTACATGGATTGAGAATTATTTATGGAACCGTAAAATAAAAGTTGTATTAAATGGTATATCTTCAGATTCTCATGGGATCAATGCTGGCGTGCCTCAAGGATCATCCTTGTCTCCCACGCTCTTCTTGATATATATCAACGACCTGTTGTCTTCTACAACCTGTGATATCCATTCATTTGCTGATGATACAACTCTATCGGCCTCCATTGAGTTTGACAATCAAAAAGAATGCAATTCTCGCTTGAATGGTTCGCGTGAATTAATGAATTTGACTATTCTGTCTAATATTCAAATCATTCTTGATTGGGGCATTTCTAACAGAGTAGAATTTAACCCAAATAAATTCCAGTCTTGCCTTTTTTCTCAGAAGACAACTCAACATTATGTTCCTCCTGTTATTAATGGTACCTCTATTGCGAGATCTGATTCAATTAAGTTGTTAGGTTTAAAAGTATCAAGTGATCTTTCCTGGAAAGAACATATTTATGAAATTTCAAAAAGAGCTAGCCAATGTTTAGGCTTCATAAGACGTTGTAACTTCTACTTCACTCCCTCTGAAGTGTTAAGATTATATAAATCTTATGTTAGACCAATTTTAGAATTTAATTCATATGTGTGGGGTGGTGCTCCAAGATCGCATTTGGTTCATCTTGATGGTGTTCAGAATAGAGTTATCCGTTTGATAAACGATGTAACCATTACATCGTCTCTTGATACTTTGGAGCACTGACGAAATAAATGTAGGAGCTTTATCTATAAATTTTACAACGGTAAATGTTCTTTAGAAACCCGTTCTCTAGTTCCTGGGCCTTTTCTCAGTAACGTAAACACTCGTTTAAGGTGCAATCAACATAGATTTGCCTTAAAACTTTTTTTCATGTAGAACCCAACACTTTAAATCCTTCTTTTTTCCGAGAGTCTCTTCGATGTGGAATCAATTGGTCGAACACGTGTTTCCAGAATCTTATAATCTGCAGGCGTTCAAATTAGCCGTTAACAACTTCTTGAAGGATGATGGTTAAAGTATTCATAAGTTGTTTCTTAATATATAAAATAAAAAAAAAATAAATTGTTTATCAGTATTTTTTAAATTATTTTTATAATTTGTAATATTTTCTTGGTCAAGGTTTTTTGTAGTTTTCCCTGACCATGATTTATTGATTAAAGTATTTGGACTCGCGTCGTTCTAAATTCGTGTTCGTTTTTCTTATTGCTTTTCCAATGAATCAGGGAGAATTCTGAGAAAATAAATTGAAACCGGCTACAAACGTGAGGAATGTGATATATTGTAAATCACATTCTTTCGATTTTTATTTTATTTTGAATTTAATAAAGGGCTTAGCCCAACTTATTGCCGTGACGTAAGTCATTCAGGGAGTCATCCCTTGGCAATAAGTCTCTATAAAAAAAAAAAAAAAAAAAAAAAAAAAAAGCCATTGGTCCGGATGGAATCGCAACGATTATGCTGAAACATCTAGGCTCAACAGGTATCACTTACCTCACTCAAATCTTCAACCTTTCACTTAATACATTCGACATCCCTGACCCTCGGAAAATGGGCAGAATTATTCCCCTACCCATTGTCCAATTTCTCTCCTGTCTCCAACAGCGAAAATACTAGGAGCTATACTACATCTTCAGCTTCATTCCAAACTCCAGTTAGCTGAACACCAACACGGCTTCTGCAAGCAGCGCAGCACAACCACAGCCCTTTCGGAGATCACAACACTCATCTCGCAAGGACCTAACCAACAGCGTCCCTGTGACCGCACTGTACTTGTTGCACTGGACCTATCTAAGGCATTCGACACCTTTGACCTAGGCATCTTACTACAAGACATCCTTGAGTCACAGCTCTCCAATACCACGAAACGATGGTTTGCCAACTACCTTAATGGTAGGAAATCTTACGTCGAATTCCGGAACAACATATCGCTTTACAGGAACGTTAAGCAAGGTGTACCACAAGGAGGGGTCCTCTCACCGACCCTCTTCAACTACTACATGGCGAAACTCCCCGCACCACGCCCCGGAGTCAAATTGATATCCTACGCCGACGACTGCATTGTTCGTGCAAGGACAACCCCACCATTTGCAAAAGCATCAACGCCTACCTCGATATACTAGAAGACTTTTTCGCATCCAAATTTCTTGGGAGTCACATTCGACAATCTGCTGACATTTTCGACTCATTTGGGAAACATTAATAAACGAGTCATGTACAGAAATAAAGTCCTCAAATCCCTAGCGAGCAGTACATGGGGTAAGGACAAAAAACCCTTCGTACCACATATCAAGCGATTAGCATATCGGTCCTTAACTATGCGGCACCCATCTGGACACCTCGCCTCTGCCACACAAAATGGCAGAAGCTTCAATCCTGTCAGAATGCTGCTCTTCGCATCATCACTGGTTGCCACCGCATGTCACATGAGGATCATCTCCATCAAGAAAACCAAATGCTAAAAGTGAAAAAGCACAACGAGCTTCTCGCCAAACAATTCCTACTGGCATGCCACAAACCCGATTACCCGAACCGTGACCTGCTCACTCTCAACACACCACCCAGACATATCCGATCTGATTTTTGTATGTTCCGCGAAGAGACAAACCAATTCATCGCACATACACCTCTAGATCCAACAGACTATAAAGCAGCCCTAAATGCAATTCATCAAGCGTCAGTCAGAACCGCACTAGATGATCGCCAAAATAACATCCTTCTGGGAGGTTGCATACAAATTTATGCGTAGTTTTTTTTTTAATATTCCAACCAATCTAAAATTTTAAGGATTAAATAAAGCAAGAGCAATTTGCATATTTGATATTGATATTTAAAAAGTTTTTTTTTTGTAAAAATGGAAAAAATCCAATCAAAGCAAAAGTCATAGTAAATAACAATGTACCTCAAAAAAATAAAAACTACTACTCTAATGAACTATGGAATAGTCACAATATTATTAGTATTGATAATAATCTTAGGATTTAATTATATCCGTAAATTACTAAGTATGAAAGTAAATAAGGTCATAAAAAAACAACCCATAAAAATTAAAATTTTTCTTGTAAATTCTCTAATCGGGGATACACACAAACACACTGCGTGCTCGTTTTGTGGCAAAATCATCCACCAAATGAAACGCAGCGGCAGCGAACAGCGCACACAAAGCACAGAGCTCAGAGTTTGCCGTGATCTGATGCGATATAGCGATATTTAAAAATTGTATATGGGGGTCCCAATGGGGACCGATAACTCCAAATTTTTACAAAAAGTGTTTTCCATCGAAGACAGACATGTTAATAAAAAGTATTGTCACCGGAAATATACATGTGTGCAAAATTTCAATAAAATCGGCCTTTGGGAAGTGGTTTAAAAATTGATCAGAAAATCTGACCAGCCAGCAACACAGCCAGCCAGCAAGCCACGTGCACGCGAAGTTAATATAGAGAACTTAAAAAAAGAAATAATAAAACAAAATATAATAGGTAGGCGAACATCATTATAAAATAAAAATGGTTTTAGTCTTGTAATTGAAATTTTTTTCAAATTACACGTATATGTATGGTTGCTTTATTTATAGTTTATATAAAAGATAGAAAAATACAGACTGATTGTAATATTATATGATGATGTCGTCATGTCGGATGTTATTTCAAGAAGAACCAAAAAGCCGCCAGGAAGTTGCAAAAAACCACTATTTCTTGTCAAACAAGTGTCACCTCCAGTCATGCGTTCGAACGTTGGAGTTGCTTTTGGCTCCATTACCCTCTGGATCCTTTTCAGCAGAGTTTATTGCATATAACTTGACTACCGGTTGTCTGTAGGTATTTGTCACCGTTCTTACATCAACCACTCTTGTGTGACCATCTGATCCTGGGTGTAACGCAGTGACAATTGCTTTAGTCCAAGTTCCTCTTAGGGTGTCCTTGTCTACGAGTAGGACGACGTCGCCGATTTGAATTGGCCTTCCCGGTTGGTACCATTTAGTCCGCCTCGCTAGACTAGGAGAGTACTATTTTCTCCATCGCGTCCAGATGTGATCTGTCAATCGCTGAGCTGCCCGCCATTGCCGCTTAAGTATCGGGTCATTATCCGTGAAGTCTCCTATCGGAGCTGAAACCGAAGATCTTTCTATGATGAAGTTATTCGGGGTCAATGCTTCTTCATCATCCGCATTGTCTGATATTTCAACCAACGGTCGCGAATTCACTATTTGTTCCACTTCGGCCATAATGGAAGGCACAACCTCCCATTTGTGGAGAAGCTGGTCGTAGGAAAGTTCATTTGATGCGATGCGTGGTCAAGACTCCCCTGATCGCGTCCCTGATCTAGATCGTTAAGGTTTGCCACGAGCTCGTTGTCAGCTCCTCTAAGGTTTGTGCCGTTGTCCGAAAATATTTCACGGTGGCATCCTCTGCGCGCTACGAATCGCCTAATAGCCGTTATACACGCGTCGGTATTCAATGATGACGCGATCTCCACATGAATTGCTCGGATTGACAGGCAGATAAAGAGAACACCGTACCTTTTCTCCCAGCGACGACCCACTTTTACGACAATGGGTCCAAAATAATGCATTCCTGTGAACGTAAATGCGGGAACTTTAGGAGTAATTATGGCGTGTGGTAGCTGTGGCTTTGATCGTCTCCGTTTGCACATGTTGCAATCAAAAATTACTTTTCGTAGAAGAGGGTTTATCTTTAGCATCAAGTACCGCTGCCGTACTTCGTTCAACACGCGGGAATGACCTGCGTGATTGGGTTTTTCATGATGGTACTTCACGAGACGTCTTGAAAAAGGGTGCTGCGATCCAATGATGAATGAGCTTCTAAACCCTGATTCACTGCACGGCAAGTTGTTTAGTCTGTCTCCAAATCTGATGAGGTCGTCGGCAAGCACTGGTGTCAAAGTCAAAGTTTACTTTTCCTACCCACTGGTTCGCCTTTTCGTAGACGTATCAATTCTGGTAGAAAAGCCTGATGTTGTATTTCTCGACCCATAACATCTCACCCTCTTGCACTTCTTCTGGTAACAACTCTCCTGATCGCTTAGTACCTTGCCTACGACAGATATAGATGAATCTCAATGACCATGCAGTCGCACGGATTAACAGCAAACAGGATGAAAAACGTTGAGCATCCGGCAGTGGAAATCCGTGATGCTCGCCTGCTGCACATACAACCTCTACCGATTCGTCGTCATCCACATCTGCGCCTTTCAAGAACGGAAAATTCCAGTTTGAATCGGCCTCCCACAGAAAGGCTGGGCCTTGGAACCAACTGCTATTCTCTCTAAGATCTGCACTCGACATCGTGTGGCTTGGTCTGAAACGTTGTTTTTAGTAGATACCCAATGCAACTCTTCAACGTTAGTAGTCTTAGCAATTTCGCATAGTTGATGGGCCACGAACTTTTTGAACCTCTTTGTTTCAGAATTTATCCAGTAAAGAACAGTGGTTGAATCTGATCAAAGAAAAAATCGGAGTTTGAAAAGTGGGTTAAAAAGTAATCGCAAGATTCCACGACAAACGGACCGACCACCGACAGACAGCCGTGCCACGGGCAAGCGAATTTAAAAATTGCAATTTTTCTTGTAAATTCACTGATCGGAGAATCGATTTTGTGGTGAATTCCCCATTTGGTGGTGAAAACATAGCAGTGCGGCAGCCAACTGCTATTCTCTCTAAGATCTGCACTCGACATCGTGTGGCTTGGTCTGAAACGTTGTTTTTAGTAGAGACCCAGTGCAACTCTTCAACGTTAGTAGTCTCAGCAATTTCGCATAGTTGATGGGCCACGAACTTTTTTAACCTATTTGTTTCAGAATTTATCCAGTGAAGAACAGTGGTTGAATCTGATCAAAGAAAAAATCGGAGTTTGAAAAGTGGGTTAAAAAGTAATCACAAGATTCCACGACAAACGGACCGACCACCGACAGACAGCCGTGCCACGGGCAAGCGAATTTAAAAATTGAAATTTTTCTTGTAAATTCACTGATCGGAGAATCGATTTTGTGGTGAATTCCCCATTTGGTGGTAAAAACATGGCAGTGCGGCAGCCAACTGCTATTCTCTCTAAGATCTGCACTCGACATCGTGTGGCTTGGTCTGAAACGTTGTTTTTAGTAGATACCCAATGCAACTCTTCAACGTTAGTAGTCTCAGCAATTTCGCATAGTTGATGGGCCACGAACTTTTTTAACCTATTTGTTTCAGAATTTATCCAGTGAAGAACAGTGGTTGAATCTGATCAAAGAAAAAATCGGAGTTTGAAAAGTGGGTTAAAAAGTAATCACAAGATTCCACGACAAACGGACCGACCACCGACAGACAGCCGTGCCACGTGAAAGCGAATTTAAAAATTTAAATTTTTCTTGTAAATTCACTGATCGGAGAATCGATTTTGTGGTGAATTCCCCATTTGGTGGTGAAAACATGGCAGTGCGGCAGCCAACTCCTATTCTCTCTAAGATCTGCACTCGACATCGTGTGGCTTGGTCCGAAACGTTGTTTTTAGTAGATACCCAATGCAACTCTTCAACGTTAGTAGTCTCAGCAATTTCGCATAGTTGATGGGCCACGAACTTTTTTAACCTATTTGTTTCAGAATTTATCCAGTGAAGAACAGTGGTTGAATCTGATCAAAGAAAAAATCGGAGTTTGAAAAATGGGTTAAAAAGTAATCACAAGATTCCACGACAGCGCTGCTCTCGCTCATCAGCGCACACAGAGCACAGTCATTATAGTATGATATGATTTGTTGATGCCGCATTTGTATGGGAGCCCCCCGATCCCGCCGCCCGATCTTTCTGAAATTTTAATAGAGTATTGTCACCGGAAATATACATGTGTGCAAAATTTCAATAAAATCGGGCTTTGGGAAGTGGATTAAAAATCTGACCATCCAGCCACCCTGTCAGCCAGCCAGCCACGTGCACGCGAAGTTAATATAGAGAATTTAAAAAGATTTTTAAAGTTAACATCATGCTCAGCACGGATAATCTTTGCTAGACGAGTCGCAAACAGTGCAGCTTGCAGTTCTAGTCTGGGGATTGTAATTGGTTTCAGTGAGGCGGCCTTTGCTCTCGCAGTCACAAACGAAACGGTGATAAAGGAACCCCTTTTTATGCGGCGGTATGCGAGTGCAGCGTAGGCGTCTGCACTGGCGTCTGCAGGCTCATCTGCTAACTTAAGGTGTGGCGAGTAACATCTAGGCACCTTGGCTTCCGAAGTCTTGTGTAACTCGCATAACCAAGCCTTCCAAGTTTTCAGCAAAGCCTCGTTGAGTTGCTCGTCCCATTGAATGTTGGTACGCCACATTTTTTGAAGCATGATTCGACCAAAGACTGTGATAGGTGCGACAAGCCCCAATTGATCAAAAATGGACATCACCATCGCTTTTGCTGCGGCTAAATATTGGTCAGTAAACTAATCGGCGTTTTTGTCTTTGACGAAAATAGCAGAACTTGGTGAACAGCAGTCTCCGAAAGTCATAGCCGTCTTTCTGTATTCCAATGGTTGTATTTTTCGATTGTCTCCTCGCCAAAGGATCAGTTGGCATTGTCTTGTCTTCGTTTCTGATCTTCACCCGTTGAAACATTTCTGCTATATCCCCGACGAAGCTGATTCGATGTTCCCGAAACATAAAAATGTGCTGGCAAAGATTTTAAAAGATCTGGTCCTTGAATGAGAAAGTCATTCAAACAAAGTTCCTTTGATTTCGACGCAGCATCAAACACCATTCTTATTTTTCCTGGTTTAAATGGATTTGTCACACTGAAATGAGGCAAGTATCAATTTCTTTTGCTTGTGACAGTCCGTAGATTGAAGCGTTCTAGGTATCTGCTTTGTATGTATTTTTCGATAATTTTCGAATGCGCTGTTTTTAACAATTGGTTTTGTTCAAGCTTCTTCTCCAACGTATATCGATGAGTTGCCATAGTCTTGCTCTCAAGAAGATTTGGATCGTCGTGTTTCCACAACAGTCCGATCTCACATCTGTTACTTTCAAGTTTCAATGTAGTTGCCTCCATTATTTTCAGCGCCCTGTCATCTTGTTTAGACCTCAGTTTTTCGCTTTTGTTGCCTACGTCATCGAGCAAAAAGGTTTCGTTTACAAACTCGGGCAGTCTTTCATCATCGCCTACTTCCGCCAACACTGTTAAGTTAACCCTGCGAGTTGGTTCCTGGTGACGTCTTCCGTCTAATTACCCATCCTAACCACTTCTTGCTAGCGATTGGTTCATCCCATTTGTTGTGTATGAATTGCCTCGTCTCTCTCTGTGCGCTGTTGTATCCTTTGAATTCGACATTATCAAGATATGGACATCTCTTTATTAAACTGCGCTTATCGATGGTTTGCGTCGTAAGTGGTAGATGTTTCACAATGCGCACATTCTTTAGGAGATATGATCTAGCAGCTGTGAAGGTTCCCATGATATTTGTCGATACAAGTTGGGATTCATATTCAGTGACGATGTCGCCATTTGCCCACTGTATGTTCATAGGCTTTAATGGTCCGTTAAAATTGAGATATTCAGCGACGTCCTTTCTAAACAAGGTGGTTGTGTACCCTGGATCCAGAAGAGCATATGTTCTTAACGACATATGTATATATATTGAAATCACCCGCAATGACGACTTCAGAAAATGGATCAAGAGACAAAATTCTAGTTATTGAGTCAGACAGTGCATCTAACTCACAACTGTCTAAATTGGGGCTTCTATATATGAAGCAGTAGTGAATGACATGCTTACGCACTTTGAGTTTGAGCCAAATGAAATTAAATTCCGCGTTGGAACAATAAAAGGGGAGACCGCAGTGGGGAAAAAATACTGCACCAAGTTGTAACCAGGCCAACTAAAATCCGAAACGTCGGAATCAGCATTAACCTGGGTTTCTGTTAGTGCCAGAATGGCAGGTTTGTGGTCTGCTAAATGGACGCACGTGGCCGAGAGATTCGATCTAAGCCCATGAATGTTACACACATCGACCCTGAATTCGCACATTAGACGCGACTACATAGACAGAATTAAACGAACTGGTTCATCGAATTTTATGTGTAGACAAAAACGATTCACCAGCACGTTCAGCTAAGTCGCGTCTACTGAGGAAATGAGAGGAAAAGGAAATAAAAACGAAAACTGGCACACACGCACTATTCAACACTATGGGTACAATCAACCCAGACACTGCACTGGGTTGGGAAATACCCAACCTATTTTTAAATTCTCTATATTAACTTCGCGTGCCCGTGGCTGGCTGGCTGGTCAGATTTTCTGATCAATTTTTAACCCACTTCCCAAAGCCCGATTTTATTGAAATGTATATTTAAAACTGTAAGTGAGCTCTCACAATGAAAAACTTAAGACTTAAGAGTTGCAGAAATGTATGGATTTTGGTTTTGACCTAAAGAAGTTTCTGCTCGTTATGTTGGTAGATCTTAGTTCTTAAGTTTACAAACTTTCGAAGAAATACAGAATGAAGTTCGCAACATTTTGAAACGGATTTGAAAATTTTTTTTTGTTGTTGTTATGCCTTCAATATAATAACAATGAAGCTTGTCAATTTGAAATTTTGCAGTCAAACTAAAACTAAAACTTTTATTCATTGTGCGAGCTCTTCTAAGGTTTAAGTTTTAAGTCTTTAAGTCTTAAGTTCTTTATTGTGAAAGCAGGGAACGTGTGCTACACGAACTACTAATGAAATGAAAACAGGAGTTTGAGGAACTTGAGCATTTCAACGTTAAAACGCACATTTAAATAGCGCTCATACAAAATTACCTTCGATTCGCTACCCGCACACATGAACACCCGCCTTTCTCTTACCAACGCGTGGTGAGGGCTGTACTATAGCCTTACTTCGACCAAAGAAAACATCATTTGTCATTCGGGAACGCAATGGAAGTTTACGATAGTATCAGACGAAATTTAAAATATAATAATTAATTAAAAAAAAGTAAAGTTAGAATTTATTGTTATTTTTCATATTTATGTATTTAAAGTAAATTTATAGTGGTCAAAATGTTATTGTAAATTATTATTACAGGTAATATGGATAAGAAATCTAAACATAGAAACTAAAACTAAAAATTAAAAGATGGAAACTGAAAATTTTTATGAAATTTTAAATTCGCACCCAAGTGCTACCACCGAAGAATTGAAGTGCAATTACAAGCAACTTATACTACAATGGCATCCAGACAAATTGAGCAACGCATCGAAAGATGAAAATAGAGAATTTATTCGAATTAGTACTGCGTGGAAAACACTTGAAAACTCATCTTTACGCAAACTCTATGATGCAGAATTACTACAAAATAAATTTCAAATGCATAATAATGTTTATGATCATATTAAATATTCTGATCTGACTAACTCACCAAGTGGAGAAAAATGTTTCAATTGCCGTTGTGGTGGACATTATATGGTAGATGAAGCCGATTGGGAATTAAATAAGGACAATCAGGAAATTTTTGTTGAGTGCAGCGAGTGTTCCTTAGTTTTAGCTTTGAATTATTAAATAAGCCTTTTGTTCTTTAAATAAACACGTTTATTTTTAAAATCTCTATATATCATTTTTATTTGAATATATTTATTTGACAAAAAATTTTTTAATCAAAATGCCGGACTTTGGAAATAATAGAAATCAGATAAAATTTAAAGTTCAATTTATAATTAATCTAATAATATCACAAATGTACAAATGCATACACACATAAACAATATGTATTTAAAAATTTTATTTCTCTGTTTTAGTTTTTCTTTGATGACAAGACCACAGACCGCTGCCTTTTACCGCAATCTCTCCAACATTATCTCTGTCTGTTAAGTTATTCTTCTATAATACTGGTAACATAATATAGTTTCTCGTACGCTGTCTATATTAATAACGCTCCGACCAATAGCTTTAAATATATAAACCTGGTATCAGTATCAAAACGATCAAAGATTTGTGGCGAATATATTGTAAAGTGATTAATCGAATTTGCACCATCTGCCACGCCCACTGCCACGCCCCACCGCCCACTGCTTAAAAATGTTAACGGAATTTGGGGGCGGCGCCCCCTTTCGGAGGGAGGGGCTTTCAAAGTTTTGAGTTATAGTGGGCGAGCCTACATTTTGGTATTAAATTAAAGGTGAAAATTAATTCTACACAGCCGTACTATTTTTATGGGCGTGGCATAATTGGAACGGAAGTTTGATCAAGCTGTATATGGTTCATGTGGTCTTCATATAATTGAGTGATATATCGATGGTTTTTTTGAAAAATGAATTTTTCTAAGTGGTTTGATGGATGTCATGGGGTAAATTAGTATCATATGAAAGGTAATAAAAATACCTTTTTTTTAAATGGACGGTATTTTTTTTACCCTTCATATGATACCAATTAACTCCCAAACCTCCTTCAAACCATTGAAAAAAAGGATTTAAAAAAAAAAAACTCAAAATTTTGGAAGCTCCTATCTCATAAAGGCGGCGTCTCCCCCAAACAAGATGGCGGTTTTCGTGGTCTGCTCAATAAGGGCTTTCAGAAGAGGGGTGTCTCAAAGCCCTAACCCCTTAATCGCTATACTATAGTTTAGCCCGATTTGTTAATAAAATTGATGAAAGTATTTTTTGGTTTTGAAGAAAACTAATGAAATGAAAACAGGAGTTTGAGGAACTTGAGCATTTCAACGTTAAAACGCACATTTAAATAGCGCTCATACAAAATTACCTTCGATTCGCTACCCGCACACATGAACACCCGCCTCTCTCTTACCAATGCGTGGTGAGGGCTGTACAATAGCCTATAATCTTTCCCACTTGCTAATAATATACGTTGACAATTTCATAAAAATCAGTTTGTAAATGTGACGGATGTTTTGATTTCACATTTCCAAACCCTGTAAGGGGTGTACTATAGCCTATAACCATCCTCCACCTGTAAATAATATGCATTGAAAATTTCATAAAAATAGGTTTGTATTACAGACCGCTGCCTTTTACCGCAATCTCTCCAACATTATCTCTGTCTGTTAAGTTATTCTTCTATAATACTGGTAACATAATATAGTTTCTCGTACGCTGTCTATATTAATAACGCTCCGACCAATAGCTTTAAATATATAAACATGGTATCAGTATTAAAACGATCAACGATTTGTTAATAAAATTGATGAAAGTATTTTTTGGTTTTGAAGAAAACTTCAAAATACATACTATATTTTTTAAAACAATTTATTTATAAGTATGATACTTAATTCAATACTAATAATAATATTCGGCGCGACAGACCATTGCGGTCCATGGCCTAGCTTCTCGCGACCATTTGTGTTGCGCGTTTATATTTTTGGGCACAAATGGAAGGGACCTTCAATTTAAGGCCGGATCCGACAAGTTATTACTCTCGGAACGTTTGTCACCCATTCGCGAGAGGTGGGACACAGTGAAAAATACTTTTGGTTTTACTGGGATTCGAACCACGAACCTCCTCCTGCTCAGTAGCCACGCGTATTTCGACAGAGCCACGGCGCTCACACTTAATTCAATAATTTTTTAAAAAATGTACATATAAAGCGAATATTTGTATTTGGACATGCTTTAGTGTTCGTCCAATATCCGATATAATGTTTGGCCCTTACGAGAAATGTTTGTTTTTAGTTTATTATATGCCTAATATTCCCAGCCCAGCATTGCCCGACTGCTCCCACCATTCTGTCCCCACCACACTAACACCACCCAACTGACCACCAAGACCCCCCCAAGAAGCACCTTAAGATACCCCCAAATCACTCCTCCCCCACATATATAACATCCAAATATCAAATGCATAGTGTTCAAGTTAATGTCATACAAACAATACCTAGCCACCCACCACGTCAACTGACTAAACACCGTCAGCACACTAACCCCCTAAACATCATCCCCAACTGTCCCCACCATATCCCAAAGTTTCAGCTATATCGGATGAACGGTCTTGGAGTTAATCGCGAACAGACATACAAAGTTTCATTTTTATATATTTAACTATTTATTTTTCTTGGTATCCAGACACTTACTTGAAAAACATTTGCTCGAAAAACATTTTCTCGAAAAACATTTACTCGAAGATCATTTGCTCGCAAATGTATAAAACGACATTTGCTCGAAAAACATTTGCTAGAAAAACATTTTCTCGAAAACTAAATAGTCTATTTTTTCAACCTTCAAAAAACTGTCGCGAGTAATTTTTGTTCGCGAAATGCGAGTTTTTTTAAGAATTTTCTGTTATTAATTTTACCAAAAAAATTACGTTCGAGCAAATGTTTTTCGAGAAAATGTCATGGAACCTTATTTCTTCCAAATATAATCTGTATACATTTGAGATTAATAAAAAAATAAACAACAAACGAACTTGTGGGCTATATTTATAATAATTATGTTTGGTGCGACAGACTGTTGCGGTCAAAGGCCTAGGCTCTCGCGATCATTCGTGTTGTGTTTTGTGGAAGGGACCTACAATTTAATGTCTTATTCGAAAGGCGAATTGAGTAGCTTTTCGTGAAAAGTTAAGTTATTACTCCAGGACGTTTGTCAGACATTTGCGACAGGTGGAACCGTGAAAAATACACTTTGTGTTTCTGGGACTCGAACCTTGAACCTCCTGCTCAGAAGTCCAGCATACTAAAATAGAGGCACCCTATCTGTGAGCTATATTAGTTTTTGTTTACATTATATAAAGTAGTTTTGTTTCTCTTATCTATCAGAAATTATATATTTTTAATATTATATTTGGAAATGTTACGAAATCCCTTTTCCTTTTAAATGTGTTGTTTTACATATAACCCAACTCATTATTCATTCGATTTATTTTGGGAAAATTATGGGAATACCCTTTAATTCTTTAAAAAGGGGGAAAAGCAATGTCGTTAGAAAAATTGACAGAGAAGGTAAGAATTCTTGTTCATTTTATTGGGAAAGCTAAGTCCTATTATTATTCCTGTGCCAATAAAATGCAGTAGTCACATTTTTTATTATAAACCACGTTTCTATGAGTTAACCCAGTGCTAACTCAGGTTTATGTGCTCCGAAAAGCAAATTAGAGTTGAGTTTCGTTAAACCCAAATGAACTCCACGGAACTAGTGCTTTCTGACATTTTATTTTGATGTTGGTATATCAAATTAACTATACTCTACCTGTTCATGGAAACGATACTAGTTAGCGCCGCCAAACCATAATTCTACTTAAACCCTGTAATGGAAACGTGGTAACAGACATGTTATACTACTTTCCATGATCGAGTTATTCTATGGTTAGCTCAGCCTTATGAGCATGAAACCGCCAAGTAGACTTGAGTTTCGTTAAGTAAGCTCCACGAAACTAGTGACGTTGACTTAAGTTTGTCTGAGTTTCATTTGTAGGAAACTACAACGCATCTATCAAATTAACTCTTCTGTTACGAGTTGTTACGAGTTAGTGCCGTCATTTTCTTAACTTGACTCGACTCGACTGAGTTTCATTTGTAGGAAACTACAACGCATCTATCAAATTAACTCTTCTGTTACGAGTTGTTACGAGTTAGTGCCGTCATTTTCTTAACTCGACTCAAAATCTGTCATGGAAACGTGGTAATAGACATGTTAATGAACTCAAAATTTTAATTTGTCGAGTTGACTAACGTTGACATAAACTAACGGAAAATGAGTATTTTTCCTTTAATTAATTTTTGCTCATGTAGTGTTTTATAAAACAGTGGCATTGGGTTGGGCTAGTTATGGGTTATGATGCTTTAAAACTTTCACTACTTGATTTAATTTGAATACATTTTTTTACGTTTCCTTCTCAGCTTGACTGTTTGCTTGAAAAGAAGTTTACAATTTACTCAAGTCGTTTTTAAAAATTATAATAGTTAAGAATCGTGGCGAACCAACCCAATAATACATTTTTAAATAAAATGGCAAACACCGGTGATATTTGGCTTCAATGGTTTTCTTGTTGTTTTCATCAACCGCAGTCGCCGACACGAAGGCGTCACCAGCGATTACATATAGACAGATCAATGATCGGAAATCCTACAAATTTTGTTCACACCGGGCATATTGGATCCGACGATGTGGAGCTCTCAACAAATCATTTAAATGCCATTCAAACACAAATGCAAAGTAAAGGTGGATATGAAATTAATTCTATTCGATTGCAGGTATAGTATTTAATTTTTTTTAAAATACAGAAATATAGTATGTATTTAAATTAAAACTAATACTCTTATTTATATAAAATCTATATATAATACAAAAAACCAATGAGAATGTAATCCCGTATAACACATTTGTGCATCATGCTTTAAATTAGGGTGATTTTTAATTTCTAAAATTTTGGGCGAATATCTTATATATATAAAAATGAATGTCTGTCTGTATGCCCTTTATAGAATCGTAAACTATGCATTTGATCATATGATGATCTTAAGCAAAGTTGTTGTGCATGAGCACATGAAGGTTTCTGAGTTGGTTTCAGCCCCGCTAGGTGGCGCTGGTATCGTTTTTTTTTTCTTCGAAAATTCTTATTTATGGAACGATTTGCCTCAAATTCACACCATATAATATTTAAATAGAAAGAAAGTCGTTGACAGAATTTGGACCCGATAAGTGGAACAAGTGTACATTTTTTGCCTGTATAAGTGTCGATTCTATAGTTTTCTGGATTGGTGAGTTGGTTAGTTAGTGGGGTGTAAGTGGGCGGGAGTCAGTGGGATGGGGTGCCGGGAAACGCGGGTGTAATTGGGCGTGGCAACAGTGGGCGGGAGTTCGGTCGGGGGTCAGTGGGATGGGACAGCCGGGACACGCCGAGTATTTCTGCTAGTTCTTTATATAAACACGATGACACCACTTATTTAAACAAAATTTATTGTAGGTGCAATTTTTGATAGAGACGACTGTATTATCTCCTCGAACTAGTTATAATTCAATTGCTATTGTCCAAAATAAGTGATGTTTTGTAGTTTAAGGAAAAACTAGGTATTTCAGTCAAGATGCTTAAACGCAGCCTGCATTTTAATAGATGTGAAACCAGTAAATGTAACAACCTTTGTTTTTCAGCCACCAACTTTTATGTATATAAATTATTTTATTTTGGCTAGCACTATGTGCTAGCTAGAGCTAGAGCACTATGTGCTAGTAGAAAAACACAAATCAAAACTTAAATTACTTAATTTTGGCTAGCACTATGTTCAATTCAATTCAAATAACAGATAATAGCACTAAGTGTGCTCCAGTTGGAAGTTACTAAAAGAATGAAAATGTTTTAAGACTAAGATCTTAACTTAAGCTGCTGCTCTGCTATTCTGATGTTCTGCTGCTCTGCTGATGATGGCAATTCGCTGACTTCCAAAAACTTCATCTCTCTAGGTCATCTAAATGTTGGTTAAAAAGGACCTCAAAGAAGTCAATATAAACCGCTTCACACGCATTCCATGTGTCACACGAGACTTGCGAAATGACACATGAGACTGAGCTGCTCACAAAATTTTAGCTCCTTGGTCGTGTAAAAGTTAAGTTAAAAAAAGTGTTTAAAATAAAACAGCCCATAAAAATTAAAGTTTTTCGTGTAAATTCTCTAATCGGGAATGCGCAATGTGCAGTTTGAATAAAATCGGGTAAATTTTTTTAAATTTTTTGTTAAAGAGCACCCCGACGACCCCGGGGCCATTTCACTTCCAAATTTTTACAAAACTTGTTGTCCATCGGACATACACATGCGTATAAAATTTGAAAAAAACGAGTACTTTGTTTTATAAAATTTGTATGGGTGCCCCCGACCCAGGGGCCCGATGACTTCCAAATTTTTACAGAAAGTGTTGTTCATCGGAGATACACATGCGTATAAAATTTGAAGAAAATCGGGTAAATTTTTTAAAAAAATTTGTATGGGAGCCCCCCGACCCCGAGGCCCGAGGTGCCCCAAATTTTAATAGAAAGTATTGTCACCGAAAATATAGAAATTTCAATAAAATCGGGTTTGGGGAGTGGGTTAAATATACGAAGATACCATCCGATCGACAACATTTTGGTAAGAGTTTGGTGGTGATCGGGCTCCCAAACTTTTTTTTTAAAAGGTTTACCCAATTTTCTTCAAATTTTGTACACATGTGAATCTCCGATCGAAAAAACTTTTTGTAGGGATGTAACGATGTTTTTAGCTGGGTTATGCTCAGCGGTTTGCAGAAGGTTCGTTACAGAAAAATATACCAGGTAAAATACGTAATTGGCCACTTCGATAACTGGAGAGATATAATCTCTGCTCCCTATAAGCGGAATAAACAATAGTCTGCAACCCCTTACCACGGGTGGGAGGACACTGTATACAATCTAGAAGACGTAACTAGCCGATCTGGGCTACTGAATAATAATAATAGTATATAACCCTTACCACGGGTGAGGGAAGCTATATGCTACGGATAGACTAGGATAATAGATTCACATAGAAGCTGTGAATATATATCTACGTCCTATTCCGTGTGTTCGGTATTTTGTGTTCATTGTCCCTGCTTGTGCGCCATGCGTATACCGTGTTTGTGATGTTTGTCCGTTGTCCGCATGCTGAACCCAATGACCGTGTTGTTATTATTGTATGTATTTTTATTGTTATCGTAATATGAAATTCATAATTATTATTTTTTTTCTTGAATGTGAAAAAATATGTTTTGAAATGAAAGTGGTCAGACTCCTAGGTCAAGGGGATACGAATTTTTTTATTGTTTTTACAAGTTGAATGTTTTTATGAATCGATCGCGTTTAAACTGTTTAAACTTTGCATAGGGGTTTATACCATAATGAACACATATATAGTGGTCAGACTTCTGAGTCAAAGGTCTCCATAAGAATTTTTTTTATTGTTTCTACAAATTGCATGTTTTTATGAACCAATCGCGTTCAAACTTTGCGTAGGGGTTTTATACCATAATGGGCACTAAATAGGTATATTTTGAAAGTGGTCAGACTCCTGGGTCAAGGGGTCACTATTTCACAAATTGCATACGGTGTTTTAAAAAAATTAACCCGATTTTCTTCAAATTTTATACACATGAGTCACGAAAACTGCATTTGTTTGATTAGTAGTTATTTTATTTTACACACAGGGAATGTAAAATGTTAATCAGCCACATTTTAAAACTGCATTTTATGAAATTTTTAAGATATATTATTGGCTGGTAGGGGAAAGTTATAGGTATAGATGGAAGGGGAGAAAGGTAAAATTTTAACATGAGATTTACAAACGTATTTTTAAAAAATGTCAACGTAAATTATTGACATGTGAGGGAAGGTTATAGTACTCTCGTCACCCCGGGGGTTCATTTGTGCGGATAGCAAAGCGCCCGGGAACAGCTACTGTTTAATAAAGTAAAAAAATAATTCAAAAAGAACAAAAACGTATTATATTATATTTTATTGAAAAAAAAATAATGATGGACCGCTGCGCTGGTCCTTATTGTAGGGGGGATTTTGGCTGCGGCCAAATTTCCAAATCCGGTATCTCCGGTCGACAGGACTTTTTGTAAGAATTTGGTGGTTTTTGTAAGAATTTTAATAATTTTAAAAATTAGCAGTAAGCGCATCTTCTGAAAAATATTAAAATATAATAAGCAAATTGACATTTATGCTTAAAAATTAAACTTCGGACAACATTCACGCTACTGGTGACTTTGCATTACAGTAGCACCAGACTGAGAAGAGTGTATACAAAAGAAAATATCGCGGCTGTTGAAGCCAGGGTTTCTGGAAATGGGAATTTATCGATTAGGTGTCTTGGCCAGGTAGCTAACCTTTGTCTATCCACTTTGGGGAACATTTTGCGTTAAGATGTTCTTTTAGTGCCTCACAAGATTCAATTGGTGAAAGAATTGATTCACACAAATCCACATACTGTTCAAGAATTACCGATGCATTCACGCACTGTTTGGTGCGCTGTATGGGCTGGTGGAATTATCGGGACCTTTAAAAAATGCAAATCATAAATCTTAAAAAACACGCATTGCTACGTCTGCAACTGAAAATGTGTAGTGTTCAGCAGATCATAACAGCAGCTGCATATTTGTAGTCTGTAATTTCCATGGAAACATGTAGAGGTTGTATTCGATATGAGTACAAATAAATCCAATGTTTTTATTACGAATCTTTAATATCCAAATTAATATCTTTGTCTTTTTTGTTAGATAAAATTTTTTCAGAATTTTTAAAGTACATAATTATAATCGTTAAATTTTGAAAGAGGTCGCACACCTTGGTTAAGGGCTTCCATACAAATACTTTTTCCAAATCTTATGTCTTCATTAACTCTCCACAATTTTTAAACTTTGCATAAGAGAGCCTGTCATATTATGAAACGTAATTAACACCAGGGTATTCATTTGAGCGGGGAGCGAATCGCCCCAGAACAACTAGTATATATGTAAAAACGAAACTTTGTATGTACGTGTGTTCGCGATTAACTCCAAGACCCGAAGATTAGCAGGTTATCATATTTTAAAAGTTGTAAGAAACTTGGGCCAATAGATGAACATACCAATTTTATTCAAAAATCATTCGTCCAGCATTTTTAATCTTCGCTTTACCAATACCGACCCGGGCGACCAATTCTATTTTTTAATAAAGTGAGTTTTTTTCAAAATTGTAATAAAAATAAAAATCAGATACTTACTTTGTCTTTGTTATTATATATATCTTATGTTTTATCTTCCTAAATTGAATTCTGTTGTGGTCCTGATAATGAAATCTTCCAATAATGTTGGCAAATTTGGATTTTACCAATATCAGACAGAGCTTCTCTCCCAAGTTTTCGATGAAGTGCCTTCCTCAGGACTTATTTGCAGCAACGACTGCGTTGTTTTGCTTATCTATCAATATAAATAAAAATAAACGACAGAAACGACTGTGGAGTTAAAAACTAATATGCAGCGAAGGTTGCTTCCTTAAATTTTGCCCATCTGTCTGCTATTAAAAAAACAAGAACTGCCACTTTTTAAAAGAGGGGGAAAATTCCATCAGTGGCCCATATAAATATAGTTTCCCCAATTTATTGTTATCTCATCGTTTATTTGAAGTTCGGGAATCGATGTCGTTCTTCGATCTCGATGAAAAATATCGTTCATCCGCTGATAGTTTTCTCGAAATGTGGCGCACAATATACACCATCAACAGTCCGCAGGTTCTCGAACAAAGTTGGACCACGAACATTGATCAAAAGCAATCGCAGAGAGAAGCAGTCGTCATTTTGCGGATGAACAGTATAGATACGACCAAGCGCATCAGTTGAACACACTTTCGCGTATCCCTTGTTTTCGGCGTGGGCTTTTTTTGGACCACGCATTCCAAGTGTAATAGCGAGGCATTTCCGAGTAGAGCAACGTTCTTGCGAACGGGTCGATTGTACAGGTGGAGAAGAATCTCGTTAACGTTGGTGATTTGGATTCTCTGTAGTCGCTGTAGAACTGTCGGATGACATTCGTGTATCGGAAAGGAAAAGATTCTCTAAATAGCGTCATTGCAGCTCACATAACGGCCTAATTGACGTCATGTCGATGACGTTGAACGTAAATGAGCGAAAGTGATCTTGATTACGATCGCATTGAATTGGATCAGCGCTCATAGTAGTAAATGGCTATATAGGTAATGTACACTTTCTTACAATTTAAACTAGTGTTCCCAATATTTGAAAATTTTGAGAATGGAAGTGCTCTTAAGTCACATTTGAAATTTGGACCAGCTGCCAAAATAATAAACACAAAATAAAAATACTAACAGTAAATTAATTTTAAGTTATCCATTTTTTTCGTAAATATATAAAAGTCACTGGTCACCATTAAGTTACTAGCCGCGTTCGAGACACGGAGGGCTCCGTATCCTCCGTTTTCTCAGTAACTCGAACACGATTCCTCAAGGAAGAATCCGTAGACAAAATTATTTTAGATTGGCACTCTCTTCGCTATGGTGGTTGACTTTGACATGTTTGAATTGCTGAACTGATAGATATCTGAGAATGTTGTTCGACTAAATGTAATCCTCTTCAGTATAGAGAGAGAGAGAGAAAATGTCCGTCCCTCAGCTATCTCAAACGTGCCTACTATTTACAAATTTTTTTTCCCGGCATCAGATCATTTCATATTATAATGGGTGCGTTATGCGCTGTGGACAGCGCTGCTTGCTTTACGACTGGGGTTGTTTTGTTTTTGGGTTGCAGTGCTTCGTATGTGTTTTTATATTTCAGCATTTATAGTGGAATTCAGTATACTTTTGGTTATTAAAGAATTTACATGAACAATTTTAATTTTTATAGTTTTTTTTTAAATAAATATCGGAATTACATAATTTTTTAATTGTGTTATTAATTTTGTACTTTCGTTTCAGGCCTGCTAATAAAAATTATTTTCACATTAAACGCATATCATGAAATCTTAGTAATTATCACATTTTTTAAAAAAATGGGTACAATTAATTATAAAATAATGTGCTTTAAAATGTATTGTGACAAAAAAATGCAAAATTACATTTTTGCAGCGACCCAAATAAGCAATATTCTCTTTTACAATAAAATAGTTATTTTTGTAATTTATATTTTTATTACACATGATATAAAAATGTATCATTAAATGAACAAAACTTAAATTAAGATAACGATGAGAAATATATTTCGTACTTGAATTATATCCTGAAGAAACATGTTATTTAACTGCCTACAAATAGTTTGTAATAATATTTAAAAAATGTTTAAATATGTGTAGTTAATTTTTTTGTATAAAAGCTTAAAAACTATATAAAAACTATAGATCAAACGACACGCGGACGTTCAAATTTGTCAAAACTTGTTATTGCCAAATGTTTTGTTTAAATGATTTAAATCTTTCTAAAAATTTGCAAAAAACTTTAATTGATGTGCAATTTCAATCGATACTTTTAATGTTTGTAATTAGTAGTTTTTATTTTCGTTTTTTCCAAGTGTATACCTTAAGTGTAAGAGAGATCAAATTTAGTCTGAGAACTTATGCATTTACGCACAATTATTATTTTATAACGTTATCAAATTAAAAAAGAATAATTAGAATAAGTAATTTTTTAAGAGAAAGAAAGTAATACATTTTTAAACTAACATTAGGTTTACAAATGTACCTAAAACTATAAATATGTATACATATATCAAATATATTACATTTATTGACTTGCATTGAAGAATATATGCAACAGTTATATAATTTTTGTGTTATAAACAAACACAACCCGGATAGTAGCACATTTTATTAAATTATTTTTATTGTATAATAAACACAAATGCTATTTGATCTTATTTTATAATTTGTTCCTTTTTTGAATAGTTTTATTTAAACTATTTAACCAAAGTTGAATTCTAATGTAGAATATAATAAATTATTTTTTTTATTTAGAAATAAATGATAAAATGACCACGAAAATACTTTCTGACAATGTCTGTCAAGAATAGTTTTCCCACCTCTCTTATATCTATATACTAATTGTCTATGTCCTCATGCACAACCACTTTCGCAAATGGGTTTCAAAACTGTAAAATTAAACAAAGACAGAAACCATAATGGATGCTTTTGACAGAGACACAAACCAAATGGGTGGGTGTGCGGGAGGGGCGTAGCAACACATTAAAAAGAAAGAGAAGTTAAATTGATATTAAATTTAATAATAAAAACAACAATTGTTTTTGTTGGATCTCCAACTTACTTTTTCGTACAGGCATAACCCCCATGTGTGCAATTTGTTTTAAAAGACCAATTTTTTTGTAGTATGTAAGGTAATGTTTTGTTGTAATGTGTAAATATAGACTGATGTTTTTTAACAAAGTTTACAAAGTTCACTATTCCAATCAGACAAAATCCAAAGATAGGTATATTTAGTTTTTTCTTGGAATAGTTTTTTTAATTTTGGCAGGCGTAAATGGACTTACAGCCATATATATAGGCTTTCTGCTTGGCACATCGTGGGAGTTAATGTTCAGGAAGAAAAAAAGATGGCTTGGGTTTTGAATGTCTGCAGATCGTAATGTAGTGCAATTACAGAGCTTGGCAAAGCATTCCACATACGTTTACGAATAAGAAAAGAATTTCTAAAAATAGCAGTACGGTCATGGCTTAAGGCTAAACTGATAGTAGTCAAACAAGGGGGAGTGAAACTTTTTTTGCACCGGTAAGAAAACAAACATTTTGGGCGTTTACACAGTATAGCCCGGAACGGAATTTACGCCCACAAATGTGGGCGGGAGACGACTTATTTTTGATGGAAGTGCTTCAAAAGTTTTTTTCTAAGTGGTTTGAAGGATGTTTGGGGGTTAATTGGTACTAAATGAAAGGTAAAAATGCCTTTCAATTAAAAAAGGGGCCAATCGAACAACCCTTGCCAGTGGTAGAGTAAAAAAACTGACTTTTCCATTAAGTAAAAAAATTGGCGTGTGTATAAATATTGGTATTTTTTTATATTTAAATTTATTGCCAAGGGAATACTCCCAGAATGACTTGCGGCACGGCAATAAGGTGGGCTAAGCCCTTTATTAAAATAAGGAATTAAATCGGATAAATGTGATTTACAATATATAACATTCATCACGTTTGTAGCCGGTTTCAAATTGTTTTCTCGGAATTCTCCGATTCATTGAAAAAAGCAAGACGGAAAAACGATTACGAAACATAAACGACGCGAGTTCAAATGCTTTAATGAATGTATCATGGTCAAGGAAAACTACAAAAAACCGTGAATTGTACAGGGTTCGTTCGTAGTGCACGCACCACTATCGAGCCGATAAGCTCTCACGCCAAACATTGCACCAAGGATGGGCGACGAAAAAGCTGGACTCAAATGGAGCTCTTGAAGATTCTCTGCGGTTCCTCGTAGCTTGGCCAATTTCACCGGAGAAACCTCCAATTCAGACCTTTGATGAAGTTTTTTGGATTTGGTTCTTCTGTTTTAAATTTTTATGATTTAAATTATAAAATCAGGCCATGTCCACAAAAATTCTATGGCTGTGTACAAGTAATTTTCACTTATCATTTATATTAGGCGTATTTTATTTGTCGAGGAATAAGGAATAACAACAACAATTGCACCATCTTATTCCTTCTTTGGAATAAGAAAACCTGAAGGCCGATTTCGGTCGCAAGTGAGTCTAGACTCCTCAAGGCCGATTTCGGTTGCAAATGAGTCTAGAAATTTTGTTTTCGATTCAAAAGAATATATTTTTTAAAAAAATAAAATATATATTCAGAAAACGTTCTTTTACAAAAGTATTTACAAGAAAGATAGATTTACAACACCTTATTTAACACAACTTGTTTCTTTATAATATTCACTTATTAATAATTCATAACGAAGAACTGAGCAACGAAAACTGTACTGTACGGAACTAAGATGATGATGAACTGTGATTGAATAATAATCGTAACTGAGAACTGTATTGAACTGCACTGAATAACTATAATAACTGAATGATGATAATGAACTGCCACTGAATGATAATAATAATGAACTGACTAACTGCTTGACTGAATAACTTTAATGAACTGCTCTGTTGTGTATTTGCATGTTGCTTAAATACTATTTTGAGCTGTTGGACTTTGATCTTGTTGTTGTGTTTACGGAGTAAACATGTTGATCTCTTAGATCGCAAAATGTGATAATAATTATTCATGTTAGAACATGTCTTTGAATTTGGTAAACAAGATAAGGATGTGTAAATGGTAAACAAGATAACAATGTATCGAAATGGTAAACAAGATGATTTCATCATATTGTGAAATTGGTAAACAAGATAAGAATATATATGCGCAATTGGACATCTGGTTGTCCTTGAATTTAGAAGATGTAAACATGTTTACTTCTTAGATCTGAATTAGAGATAAGGAACTGAATTAGAGATAAGGAATGGAATTTTCCATTGGGACTGCGCGTATGTGTATTATGAGTAATATTATGATTGTGTATATACAATATGAAGTTATTCATATTATTTGGAATGTATGAGGTGTGGGATCTACTGCTATAACACTAGGCATGGGTTAATACTAATATTTGTAGATATCACCTGATATGAATATATTCGTTATTTAATATTATAATATCTTAACCGATACGAAAATATCACTAATACTGGTATCTCTCATAGTAAGAAAGCTATGGTATTACATTTGAGAGTACAGTATTTAGACATCTATTTTTTTTAAAATACATACATATCTGTTTATGTTACATATGTATATTAAATTATGTTGTCAATACTATTATGTACATAGAAGCACATAGAATAAAAGTTCTTTAGATTCCCATAGGATATTTAAGTTTGATACATGACTGAACATGTAACATAGAAAAATTATATTTATGATCAGCATCAATTGCTGAGTCAAATGACCGATGTCCGTCCGTATTTTGAGCTATGAAACTGAATAGTACTATAAGACCATGAGATGCTTTCTGTCTCACTCCAAATCACTTCATCTTTGCGCTTTCGTATCACACATATGCATACTGAATACCTACACATGCATATGAATATTAGTTCTCGATTGGATTCTTACTGGAATAGTGTAATCTAATACGTTTGGTGAATATCAAAGTATCATAATATCTTTGTTATTCGTATTAGTGATACGTAATATGTACAAATATTAGTTATACTTTAACGAATACTAATATATTCGTCTCACCTCTATATAACACCCCCCCGTTAGCCTGAGGCTCCGACGAAGTTACAATTTTAATGGTGTTTTTATGCTTATTGATTTTATATATTAATAGTGCGATAATTATAATGATTATTATTAAAATGTAAGGTATATGATAAAATATTTTATGTGTATTGTTCAGAGTTATTTCTTCAATTTTTTGAATATGAAAATCCTCAAGTTTTATCATTTCTATAGTTTTATTTTCTTTTATCTCTGATACAAAATATGGAAGAATAACACTATCTTTTATTTTAAAGTATGTATTAATAAATGTATTATTTCTTATGATTACATTACAATTTTCAAATTTAATTAATTTGCTTCCGGATATGTTTAATTTCAATTTGTTACAATTATGTTCAATATTTATATTTGTAATATTTTTTGTCAAAATAATTCCGGGTATTATTTCTTTTATTTTATTTCCCGTAAAGTTTTTCATTGGACAATATGCTTCTTTAAATTTAATAATGTTTGAAGTACAGTTATCATTTATTTCGTGTAGGTTTTTCTTTAATTTATCTTTAACCTTTCTGTTATATACTTTATTATTCTCATCCATAATAAAAATACTTTCTTCAAGCAATATAGCTTTATTATATTTATTTAGCATCGGTTCGATAATAACAGTGGAATAGGAAGTGTTAGAATATTGTGGTATTAATAGGACTATTATGATAAGTCTGTTTTCGAAAATTACGGCTATTTTAGTGTCTTTAAAACCTTGTATTCCTTCTGTTAGTCTTAGTTCTTCTTTTGTCAAAATGTTTCTGGTTAGTATGCCTAGTTTGCTTGTTAAAATGATTTGTTCTATGTCGTCTATATGGTGTCGAAAAAGATTTATATCGTAATTGATTTGATAAATATTTTGAACGTAGTCTATTTCTTGTCTTGTAATTTATTGAAATTGTTTTTATTTAATATGTTAATGTTATTTAAAAACTGTGTGATGTTTAATTGTTGCTTTTGAATATGGTCTGTTATGTCTTTAATTTGTTGAGAAATTTTGGAATTAAAGGAGACTTGTTTATTACTTTCTGATATTAATTCTTTATTATTTGTGGTAAGGGCTTCTAATTGTGTTTTTATTTCGATCTCATCTTGTGAGTCCATTGTTCCTGCTAGGTATTTTAGTCCTGTGCCTAATATATTCATGAGTGCTCGTTTGTTTTTAGAATCTGGTCTGAGATTGTATATTTTTTGTTCTAAGTGTTTATAGTTATGTACTAATGTGTTGAACATTGGGTTAGTTGTACCGATTTTTATTTTTATTAAGTTTATATTTTCGTTTATGTGATGCATTGTATTTTCTATTTCTGTAACAAGGAAGGATTTTGTTGAATTTTTCAATAATATTAATATCGTCTTTCTTAATTGTCATGTATCCATGGTTGTTATTTAAGTCATGTATTTCAAGTGATTGTCCATGTATTAAAGATAGTATTGTTGAGAATAATAAAATTATGATCTGGGAATTCATCTGTAAAAGATAGGAATATGTTAAGGTTTCCTTTTAATGATTTTGTTTTTCGCTTGAATTGAAGGAGAGTCAATTGTTTGAAATTTATTTTTACGCTTTATGTGTGATTTGTAATATTTTAAACCAGATTCTTTATTAATTATATGATTTTCGTCGATTTTCTCTGTGTCGAGTTTCCTAAACTTTGTATGATTTTTTCCGCCACGTGTTTCTTTAATAAAATTTGTTCCAGGTTGTATTTCTACTTCTTCCCTTCCTATATTTAATTTATCGATAGTAATTTGCTTTTTCTTTAGAATTTTTTTTTTAATTAAATTATATTCATCATTTTTTATAGTTCCATTTTTAAAATCTATTGGTTTTTTGTCTGTAGTAGAATGAATGGTGTTATTATAGAAGCGTATTATTTTTAAAATTTTTTCTTCAACTGTATCATTGTCTTTGTTGGGATCATGTTTTAATAATCTTATATGTTCATTAATTGTATTATGTAGTCGTTCTACATCTGAATTGGAAGTGTGATTGTTATTAGAAGTATAATGGATTTCTATATGTTCATTTTGTAAAAATTCTCTTAGTGGAAGAGCTTTGAATCCTAGTTCGTTGTCAACTATAATTTTATTTATTGATCCTATTGTAGAAAGTAGAACAAGAATGGTTCTTTTGAATTCGGTCAAAGTTCTTGCTGTAATTTTAAGTGCTTGTGCGAATTTACTAAATTTGTCGATGAATGTAACGAAAATTTGTTTTTCGAGTGTATAGAATACATCAGCGTGGATAATTTCATTAGGACCTGAGGGTGTTTCTGTTAATTGATATTTATGCTTGATTGGTTTACGTTCATACTTTTCTAAGTTGCATATTTCGCAGTTATTAATGAATTGAGTGACTCTGATATTGAGTTTTGGATTATAATATTTTAAATGTAATTCTTTGTAAACCTCTATAATTCCTCTATGGTTGTTTCTAAGATGTTCTTCTTTAATAAGTTCTGCTAATTCTTCTTCATTTATTATGTCTTAGCATTATTTCAGTTCTGACAATTTTTAATTGACTTTGTGCTTCAAAATGCGTTTTATAAACATTTTCTAGTGTTTTAAGAAATTCTTCATTTTCTATGTAGATGCAATTCAGAGATTTTGGGTTGAAATGTGATTTCAAAAGTGTTAATGCAGTTTCTGCATCTAAGGATTTAAGATATATTACTTTTCTGTGTTTGTTGAAAATTCTTATTTGTTTTATTTGTAAAGAACCAGAATTTGTGTTAAGAATTGCTATTTCACCTGGACCAGAAATTAGTAAAGTTTTATTATATAATTTTCTTAATTTGTCTTTAATTTCATTATAAAAGTCTAATGCATTATTTTTGAAAGTTACGCCTCTTAACTCATCGTAGAGTTCTTCTGGACTACGTCTTTCACTGAAGTTATTTTGTAGAACAACTTTAATGTCGCTCCATGCAGTGGCTTGAGTATTTATTTCTATGACTTCCCTGGCTTTTTTAATTAGTTTACTTTTAATAATGTCGGAAAATAAATATTTGGATAAGTCGTCGTATGTTAATAAGAGTGGGTGTATTCTGTCTACTAAGTTTGAAAAGGTTAATAAATTGTCCGGGTTTCTGTCAAAATATGGGAGTGCATTTTAGTATTTGATTGGATTTATTACCACACTATTTCCTTGATTTTCCACTGCCATTTTAATTTATTTGTACTTTTAATTGTATATTTAGTAAATATTGTAATTGTATTGTTTTAAAAAAAAAATTTATATATTTTAACTTGAGGTGTATAGAAAGCACTTTTATTTTAGAAAGGTATATAGGTAATATAGTAAAATATTGTATATATATGTAAGGCAGAATAAAATATATGTGTAAATTTATTTAATATTTTTCAAAAAAAAAAATTAGAATTAATTTGTGTAACCTTTTTATTTTTGTTGATGATCCTGATGTTGTGTTTCGTCTTCTTGTTTTATTGTTGATAATTTTGATGTTGTGTTTTGTCGTTGATCTTAATGTCTTCTCTGTTATTTTTTTTTTCTGTTGAATTTTCTGTTGATTTTTCTATTGATCCTTGATGATTTGTCTTCTTGTTTTATTGTATAGTTTTCTTCTTTATTTCACTGTTGATTCTTGATGTTTCGCCTTCTTTATTTTATTGTATAGTTTTCTTCTTTATTTCACTGTTGATTCTTGATGTTTGGCCTTCTTTATTTTATTGTATAAATTTTTATTTATTAATTTTCTTGTCAGATAGTTGTGTTAAAATATTTTCATAAAATAAAATTATGAAATATATTTTTTGTATATTTGTATATTTCTATAAAATAAAGTTATGAAATATTTTTTTTTCTCTTTTACTTTTGTTGGAATTTTTTGTTAAGATCTTTCTTATTTACAACAAACACCTTTTGTTTTGTAGTGCACTTTTAAACTTTTTTTTAAAAAAAGGTAAGTCTTTAATCGACTAAGTGCATCCTACCGACTGCGCCAATTTTGGTTTCGATTTAAAAGAATATATTTTTAAAAAAAATAAAATATATATTCAGAAAACGTTCTTTTACAAAAGTATTTACAAGAAAGATAGATTTACAACACCTTATTTAACACAACTTGTTTCTTTATAATATTCACTTATTAATAATTCATAACGAAAAACTGAGCAACGAAAACTGTACTGTACGGAACTAAGATGATGATGAACTGTGATTGAATAATAATCGTAACTGAGAACTGTATTGAACTGCACTGAATAACTATAATAACTGAATGATGATAATGAACTGCAACTGAATGATAATAATAATGAACTGACTAACTGCTTGACTGAATAACTTTAATGGACTGCTCTGTTGTGTATTTGCATGTTGCTTAAATACTATTTTGAGCTGTTGGACTTTGATCTTGTTGTTGTGTTTACGAAGTAAACATGTTGATCTCTTAGATCGCAAAATGTGATAATAATTATTCATGTCATGTCTTTGAATTTGGTAAACAAGATAAGGATGTGTAAATGGTAAACAAGATAACAATGTATCGAAATGGTAAACAAGATGATTTCATCATATTGTGAAATTGGTAAACAAGATAAGAATATATATGCGCAATTGGACATTTGGTTGTCCTTGAATTTAGAAGATGTAAACATGTTTATTTCTAAGATCTGAATTAGAGATAAGGAACTGAATTAGAGATAAGGAACTGAATTAGAGATAAGGAATGGAATTTTCCATTGGGACTGCGCGTATGTGTATTATGAGTAATATTATGATTGTGTATATACAATATGAAGTTATTCATATTATTTGGAATGTATGAGGTGTGGGATCTACTGCTATAACATCTAGACTCCTGAAGGTGAGATGTCATTTTCGTATATGTACGAGGTGTATAGCATACAATTTTATTGTTGTGTAATGTTTTTTCTTTCTTTGGGTTAGTGTAAATTTAATGACAGAAAGTAGTAAAATCTTGTACATAATTGCCGAATCGGTTCACTCTTGCCTCATGCAGTAGTCTAGCCACATGCTGGCGACTACGTGAAAAGTCTTTATCTGTCAAAATTGTAGTTAAACACTAATCATATGCTTATGACCAGTGCTGCTGCTAAATATCAATCAAGGTATTATAGTACTATTTCATTAGCTGCACTATTATACTACCTTAACCTAATTATACTACTTTTATGAAGTAATTCTAAATCGAAACGATACCAAATGTATTTGATTTTTTAGCAAAAAATGGTTTCTTTTACAATTACATGTTATTAAGTCTGTAAATTTCTCTCCGAACTATCAATAATTATTATGAAGGAATTTTTACATTTCCCAAAAAGTATATTAACCAAGATGTATGTCAAAAAATAAACAAAACACAAATAACAAAATTTGGTATTTTATTTCAATTGATGCCTTTGCTTCCAAATTGAAAGCCAAATACTATTATATAATATACTAAGAAACCGACGAGTTTTTTTCGATTGATTTTTGTAAAATCTGATTTTGTTTTCGGATATATAATACACAAAATAAACGTCGGTTTATTTGTTATATTTTGGTACTTTATTTAAGACATTTAATTTAGTTGTTGTAATGTAGTAAAATAATAAAAGTATAAGTACATCATCGTACTTGTGTACACATAATGAAACACAGGAATATAAGCATGGAATAATTTATTTTGTGCAATTGCAAAAAAGGGCGAAAAATCAATCACAAAATATTTATATAATTTAAAAGGCTTTTTGTTTTCTGTTGGAACTATTTTTACAAATATTTTTATCGTATAATCCAGTATACTTCCAAAAAGCCGATAATATACTCCGCTCTAAAAATGTAAGCCAGCAGCACTGCTCTTGACATAAAAGCAAAATCAAATTATGCGCATGCGTCAAAACGTCGTACCACTACACATAACATCTACTTACACCACAAACTTGCGGTTGTTCAGGAGCCTAGACTCATTTGCGACCGAAATCGGCTCCCTGCTGTTTTCAAATTCTAATTCCTCCGCAAATAAAATACTGCTATTATACCAATATTTAGGCCCGTCCGCGTTGAACTTTTACAGAAAAGTCTATTTTTTCGCTCTACCTCTTAAGCCCCTTTTAGACGATCAGTTGTCAGTTCAGTTATCAGTTCAGTTGTCAGTTCAGTTAAAAACGACAGTGTATTTAGACGTCAGTCCGGTGTTCAGTTGAGCTTTCATTTTACTTGTGAGCATTCGAAAGTCAGAAGAAATACATCGCGGAATGGACGATGAAAGCCTTATTGCTATCGCTATAGTTTTGTCACTTAATAAATCAAAAAGAAAAAGAAAGAAATGGAGCAAAGATTGCTACTTAAAAAGAGGAACCCTATCGCACGTAAATTTAATGAGGGAATTGAGGTTTGAACATATGGTGATTGGTTAAACTATTTACGTATGAGTGAAAGCGAATATTTGGAGCTACTGCAACTAGCTATTGCGTGATGACCATTGGACACTGTCTCATAGGCCGGCATGCAGCAAGACTTGGAGTCTTTTCGAATGACTTTCGTAGAAGCTGCATGAATAAGGAGGAGACGCAGACCATCGTCCATCTTCTCTGTACTTGCCCAGTTTTCCAAAAGGCCTAAACTCCATATAGAAGCTTTCTTCTACAACGACACTTATGATCTCATTAACATTGACATTGGTAGTCTTCTTTGCTTCATACGAAGCTCTCACTGGTCCATCGAGTAGGCGGAAGGAGTTTTTTCTGATCCGTGTGGTATCACAATAGACCATTTGATGCTCAATCATCAGAATTTTGGTTACTGAAAGTAATGTTACAAATAATTATCATGTACATTATACATGTAGGAAAACTTAATAAAAATTTATATTTTCCAACGACCAAATTTAACTTTATTTTTATAATATCACTAGCTGATTACCCGGCGTTGCCCAGGTATTTATTCATCCCAATCTTCTATCAGGCAGGGGTAGAAAAAAATTATATCTATTTAAGGTAGAATTGCAGTTTTTATTAACAAAATTTATTATTCAGCGGCAGATTTCTAAAATAGATGTCAATTTAACATGGATTGAAAAATATAAAATCGACACTAATATTGGTAACCCCCTCCCCCTCCGTTATCGACCCCATACCCCTAGAGCTGTCTTACCATCACCGTTCAACTCAGCGACACCGAAAACCATAAAATCGACACTAATTTCGGTCACCCCCCACTCAGTTATCGACGAAATCCCCCTAGAGCTTACTATTACCATTCTACTCAGCAACCCGACACTAACATCGGTCACCCCCCCCCCCCCCCCTCAGTTATCGACCCCATCCCCGTAGAGCTGTCTTACCATCACCATTCAACTCAGCCCCGAAAACCATAGAATCGACACTAACATCGACACTTTTGTTTTAGCGCTCTTCTTTTTCAACTCTTTATTATACGCAGAACGAATGCTGTTAATCTTTGCCCTGACATTTGCCTTCGTCGCTTCCGTATCCACCTCTTTTATTTTTTGCAGCAAAATATTGTATGCTGCTTCTCTATTCACTGAATTGTGATAAAAAGGGTCACTTTTCTTCCACAAACATGGAACCGCGCGATAAATATTGAAAAAAAAAACAAGAACTCGAAAATGTTGATTCACCGCCAACTGCAATTAAAATGACGACTGAACTGATAACTGAACTGAAACTATTCTACTATTCTATTCACTGAATTGTGATAAAAAGGGTCACTTTTCTTCCACAAACATGGACACGCGCGATAAATATTGAAGAAAAAAATAACAAGAACTCGAAAATGTTGATTCACCGCCAACTGCAATTAAAATGACGACTGAGCTGATAACTGAAATGAAACGTATTTACACATCAGTTTAACTGATAACTGAACGGACAACTTATGGTAATTCCATCAGTTTCTGTTTCAGTTTCAGTTGAACGCTTCAGTTTTTGCATTTAGACATCAGTTTAACTAAAAGCTAAAAGGGGCTTTACCCGTAGTAAAAATGGTAGAGTGCATTGATAGAATAATGTCGTTTTTTTTTTTAAAAAAATTTAGCGCAGATTGATTTTTTGGCTGTCAAGTTGTTCGTTTTTTCTAAAAAACCAATCTACGGTAGATCGGTTTTTAGAAAAAAAACATTTTTTTATAAATTTTTGGTTATTTGCGTGTTCGTATGATCGTTATAAAGGATTTAAAATAAATATTTAAAATTTCGATTGTGCGCGGCTTAGCAGGATCTACTATGTCGTATTTTTTTTTGTTTTAGAATTCTGCGCTCGAGCTCAGATTTTTTCTCGAAAAAACTAACACGAAAGCCGAGAATCTTTTGTTTAAATTGTTCTGTTTCATGTGTTGTTGTTGTAGTTAATGAAAAGAGGGGTAAATCTCCCAAAATATCAAGATATCAATAAAGCTTCAACGATATTAAAAGAAGTTTTAAAAAACAAAAACTAAGAAAATAAAGATTTAGAAAATAAAAACCTAGAAGATTTAAACGTAGAAAACAGAGAAATATATATTTAGACTTAGAAAATATAGAAGCGGAAAATATAAAAATGGCAACATTTAATTTAGACACTACAACGAAAGCTGTATGTACATTTTCAGGAAACTACAAAGAACTAGAAAGCTTTTTAAAAATCGTAGAGTTGATAGATAAACTCATAGGAACCGCGAAGGCAGACTTGCTAGAATTCGTATTCCATATAAAATTAAGTCCGAACATGAAAACAACCATACCGGAAAATGCAAAAGTACTATAAACAGAACTCAGATCTAGATAGTAGATACAAATCCGCAACCACGACACTTTCGCACATCTCTTACACAAATCACACAAAGAAATTTTTCTGTCACAGCGTACAAGGACATAATCAAATCAAATTACAAATTGGCAATCTTGGTACCACAAGCGAAACCGAAAAATCAATAGTTAGGGCGCTCTCACAATGAAAAACTTAATACTTAAGACTTACAGGATTGTATGGCTTTTGGTTTTGACAAAACCGTTATGCTCGTTATGTAAGTGTTAAGTATTAAGTTTTTCATTTTGAGAGCAGGGTTACAAAAATGAAAGACACATATGCTTTGAACATCTTTAAGAATGGAGTAAAAGATGAGCTCAATAACTACAGCACCAAAAGATACAACAACAGCTATAGACAACCAAACGCACCAAATTCAACCAAAGCAATAACTATTCAATCAGGCAAAGCCACAGACAAAACCCAAGTCATAATAAACAAAATAGAACGTCAAATATAACCAAGGACCAAATCGTTACATAAGATCGATATGCAACGAAGGCGGTGATAACCAGGGCAACGGACAAGCACCGGAGCAGGTGTATTCTCCACAAGGCAATCAATTAAAAAATTTTAAGATATCGGATTGCATTACGAATTACAATGTACTCAAAAGTAAACATAAGGAAATGACATTTTTAATATACAATGGCCCTGATATCTCAATTTTCAAAATTTCACACAAGGTTGAAAATGAACCGTATTACCCTGAAGAAAAATGTAAGTTAACGGGAATTATGCAAGAGGAAACCTGTTTTTTAGGCATATTAGAACTAGATCTGCTATGGGTGGTGTGAATATACGATTTTACTTTAAAGTAAAAGGGTTTAGTACAAAAGTGTGAATAATCTTTTACTTATACTTTTAAGTAAAACCTAGAAAAATTTAAATTTGGCATTTTCATACTTGTAATTTTGTAAGCTTTTACTTTTATAAGGATTCTAACTTCGAGGTCGAATGTACTTAAAAATAATTTTATAATATGCAGTTTAATTTTGTTATAATTTATAGAAAATTATCTATTATATTTTTAATTAATAATAAAATTAATAAAAAAAATATAGTTTTGTTATAATAATGGAAAGTGACTGTGAAATACTCGACAAAAAATGTACGCTGTTGAATTTATACATGCCTTAAAACAAAATCCAATTTTGCTAAGCAGATCACAACTGCCTGAAATCAAAAAAGAAAAGGAAGAAGCAGGTTCCAAAATGAAAGAAGACTAAATAAAAATGCATTTTTCCAAGTACTTTGAAGGAGGTTTTGGGGTTAATTGGTACCAAATGATAGTTAATAAATATACCTTTCATTTAAAAATAAAATCCCCATCCCCTCCCCCTTTGACAGAGTTAGTCCAAAAACTGACTTTTTATAAAAAGTCAAAGAGGGCTCTACACAGCCGTACTATTTTTATGGGCGTGGCCAAAGTTTAACGGAAGCTAGATTAATTTGAAATTGGTTTGTGTGCAATTTCATGTAATTAAGTGGCATTTCCTGTAATTATGCTTCTCCCATAAAAAAGCAGGTGTTATATAGCAAATATTTAGATTGGATATGGATTACTTTAATTTAATTCAATTAAACTTTTTGATAATCAAACGCATTTAGGGTGGTAACGCGCTTGGTAATTCGCGCGCGCGATTTACCACCCTAAATGCGTTTGATTATCAAAAAGTTTAATTGAATTAAATTAAATTAATCCATATCCAATCTAAATATAAAATTGAGCGCAGTGCATTTTTCAGTGTGTGCATAATTTACAAAAACGCCTTTTAAAAGGAAAAACTCCTCTCTAAATATAAATTAATTGATTCATTTTGATGTACCTTCCGTTTAAATTGGACAACATCCATAAAAATAGCATGGCTGTGTAGACCTAATTTTCACCTTTCATTTGGTACTTATACTTAGGGCACGCCCACTTTTACGAACGCCCCTTTTGTAATTTTATGGAAAAATCAGTTTTTTCGCTCTACTACAGGCAAGGATGGTTCGATTGGTCCCATTCATTTTTTTTCCATTGATACTTACCTATATTACCTTTTATTTGTTACAAATTAACCCCTAAAGCTCCTTCAAATAACTTAGAAAAATGCATTTTTCTGAAAAAAACTTGAAACTTTGGATGCCCCTCCTACCTAAAGGGGGCATTTCCGGAATATAAGATGACGATTTCCAAAATCTGCTCGGTTGGGGCTTTCATGGGAGGTGTGTCGGAAAGCCCAAATCTCGAAAACCGTATAATGGAGTTTAGCCAAAATTAATTTGAAAAAGTGGGAACAAGAATTTATGGAACTGTTGGACTATAATTCTAATCCAATATTTGCACAAACGGAAGGTGATTGCATTATTTCCCTAACTAATAACAAATTTTATAATATTATTTCTTGTTTTAAGAGCTCTTTCAATTGCGATACACTGCATGGGGGACAAAATGAACCAACGAGACTTCAGTAGCACCGAAAATATTGAAAACCAATAAAGATTCCAAATCTAAGGGATTAGCGGGCGAGAAGGACGAAACCATTAATTTATCGGATAATAAATTAGTGCGCCTAGTTCTTCTTAAGCAATTGGAAGTTTTAAAACTCCAAAAGAACATTATGAATTGAAAATTAAATACTAAAGTCATATAGTGAGTACCAGGATTATCTATGTGATTATGATAATGAACGAGATCGAGACTGAAATCAGTAAATTAATTCGTGATTTTTTATTTTATTTTAAGTTAATAATGTGTAAACTAGAAGTTGATATGAGTATCGATTAAAAACTTCGGCTAAACTGCAGTATAACCCGCATTGGACTTGGGGTTCCAGACACCCCTTCCCTGAAAGCCCTCATTGTACACTCCCTGAAAATCTCATTTTTTTTGGCGGTCATGCCCCGTTTTAGTAGGAGGGGCTGTCAAAGTTTTCCATTTTCCCAAGTGATTTGAAGGAGGTTTGGGGGTTAATTGGTACCATATAAAAGGTAATAAAAATACCTTCCATTTTAAAAAAAATCCTTGTTTGTATTGCCCTCCTACAAAAACGGGGCGTGGCCGCCGCCTTCTTTTTGCCGCCTACAAAAGGGGGCGTCGGGGGCGTGGTAGTGGGCGTGTCAGGGGGCGTAAATTCACATGTGGGCTATACTGCAGAAACGCCCAAGTTGCTTGCACATTAATACTTGAAAAACATTTACGATTAATTACTCGTCAAATTTACTTGTCTTATGATTTCGACATAGTAGCAGTCAATAGCACCAATGATGTAAGGAATTTTAAAATTTGTTCTCGTGTTTTTTGCGACCATAATCTCTTGCACACTTTTTGGAAATTTTATAAAATGATGTGCTTTTGCCACTACATTTTCTAAGACTTATGTGAATATTTTGGATACAGACCTCCTATGCACTCCTTCTTCTTCTCCAACACCTTCTTGAAAGCCCGGATCACACAAGCATCGTAAAAAGCGTTTCGAAGACAACTCCGTATGAACTCAGATTCTAGATTTTTAAATGTACCTCGTCTTACCTCATGATGAATTAAACCCAAATTTCCAATACATCCAATAACATGAATGTTAGATCATCTGCTGCCCGCAGAAATGTACGAGCAACGGCTTCCTCTCTTTGACCATCCCTTAGTTCGCGATATAAATAAATTCTAATTTGTTTCGTCCATGTAAATAATAATTCCCATTTTGATATTGTTAAATCTCAAATTAAGATTATTAAATCCCAAAATGAATTTGTTAATTCCCGAATTGAAATTTTTAATTCCCATTTTGAAATTGTTTTTTTTCCAAATTGAAGTTGAAAAGGTATAGACTTGAAATATTAATGTCATGGACAAGTAAAAGGTTGTCTTTAATCACACCATTTTAAGAAAATGCTCTTTTGAATTGATTTACGAAAAACTAGTTTTACTTTGCCAAGCGATGTAGAACGAAATAATAAAACAAGTAAATGTAAAAAAACAACTCATAAAAATTAAAAATTTTCATGTAAATTCTCTAATAGGAGATGGGTATGTTAAAAGTTGAAGAAAATCGGGCTAACTTTTAAAAAATTTACATGGACACCACACGGCCCGATCACTCCAACAAATTTACAAAAAGTTTTGTCCATCAGTGATGCACATGTGTTTAAAATTTGAAGAAAATCGAGCTATTTTTTAAAAAATTTATATGGGCCACCTTCATTTTGTCATTTTGTCCAAAAACTTTACAAAAGTTTTGTCCATCGGAGATACACATGTGTATAAAATTTGAAGAAAATCGGGTTTTAAAAAATTTTTATAGGGCCCCACGACCTCGGCCACCAAAATTGTTGCAAAAAGTGTTGTCTATCGGAGATACACACTGTCACGATGAAAGCGCTGACTTATAGTTGTGCTGTATAATAACATGTAAACATGAATAGCATATACAAATGTATACTGACATAATCAATAAAGAACACTTTGCTTTACGTCTTCAAGAATGATGTTTCAACATGGTGTCAGAAATGAAAAATAAAAATTAATCGGGAATCATCGAAGTTCGAAGCTATAATTTCATTTTTAATAGTGTAAAATATAAGAATAAACTGATAAAATTATCATTTTCAGATTTTTATACAAAGTTTCTCGCGAAAACCAACATTTTACATAATCGGTATAAGGAAAAAAATGGAACACGTTTTTCTTATTAACAACGAAACAAGATGGTTGGTGATGAAGAAAACACAAATGCCGGTGCATGCGGTGAATAAAAAATCAGGATCTATTCAGGTAGCTACGTTCATGTCATCGCTGGGAATTGACGCAGTAAATATTTTTAATTCGTTCAATTTAACAAAAGGTTCGTGATAAAATAGTCGTGGGAATAACGAATGGTGCTGTACGCAAAAAACTTTTAGAAATAGAAGACCTAACGTTAGCTAAAGCCATACAAATATGTCGAGTTAGTGAAATAATGACCAAACAACTGAATAAATTCGATAATACACAAATAAAAACAGTAGATAATATATTGTGTAAGAAATATAAAAATGATACCAAACCCGAAGTTACATCAAAAAACGGTGCAATGAATAAAAGCCGAGTGTGGAAATGTAAACATTGTGGCACAATTCACGGCAGAAAAGCTTGTCCAGCTTATCAAAAAACATGTGACAAATGTAAGCATAAAGGCCACTTCGCAAAGTTTTGCTATTCAAAAAAAGTTAACCTCATTGGAGATGAAAACAAATCTATTCGAGATGACGCAACCGATTCGGAGTTAAAGAATGAATTATCAAAACTTAAAGACAACGAAAATAGTTATTACGAAGCTATTAAGCTAAATAATGCCATTAGCATTAATTTCAAGCTAGACACCGGAGCGCAGTGTAACGTGCTTCCCAAAACTATTGTTGATAAAATTGGAGTTAAAATTGATGAGTCACATACAAAACGGATTCTAACGTTCGGAGATCATCCAATCGAGTTGTGGGAGAATGTTTAATTAATTGTAAAGTGCGAAATAAAAACTGTAAACTGAAGTTTATAGTGGTAAATGCAAATGTCAGCCCAATATTAGGAAAAACTGAATGCGAGAAATTGAAATTGATCGTTAAAGTTTCGGAGATCGAAGGAGCCATTTTTGAGGGTCTGGGATGTCTAAAGGATTATGAGTATGACATAGATCTTATTGAGGATCCAAAATTTAAAATTTTTCCGGCGCGAACATTGGCCATTACACTTCGGGAGGAAACGAAGAAATACATCGAGGAAGCAGTTAAAGCTGGAGTTTTAATCAAGACTCAAGGAGCTACACCAGCAGTATCTCCAATGGTGGTAGTTAGGCGAAATGGTAAACTGCGTGTTTGCGTTGATTTGACGCATGTAAATAAAAATATCCGTAGAAGATATCACCCGTTGTGTACAATCGAGGAAATTGCTGCTCGAATTCAAAAAGCTAAGTATTTTACTCTATTAGACTGCAAAAAGGGGTTTTGTTAAATTCCGTGTCTCAGAGAGAAATTCCATTCATATATATACGGTAAGAGGCTGACTATAGAGTCTGACCATAATCCTTTGGAAATAATCTTCCGAAAGCCAATTCATACGGCACCACAAAGATTGCAACGAATCTTGTTTGACGTAATGCCTTATTCACCAAACATAAATTATAAAAAGGGACGAGTCTTTATATCGCAAACACTTTAAGTCGGGATTGCAAGAACAGCATAGTTCCAGATGAAGAGGAGTTACAGGTTCATATAGTATTAAACCTGACAAATAAAGCGTTTAAAGAAATGATTTCTTCGACGGAAGAAGATGTAGAACTTCAAAGCTTAATTTCAGTGGTACTGAACGGATGGCCAAACAACCAAAAAGAAGTACCTGCTAATGTAAAGCATTATTGGAATTTTTGAGACATTATTATTTCGGGCATTCTCGTACTATGGCGGAGTTTTGTTCAAAGGCACAGAGGTAAAAAAAGGATCCTGTACCGCGCGTGTTACGCAGTATTCATTCTGGGCATTTCGGTGAACAAAAGTGTCTCAGATTGGCACGCGAAAACGTCTATTGGAAAGGAATGAGTACTGATATCGTCGAATATATACGCAAATGTAGCATCTGTCAGTCTATGCAACCATCAAAACCTAAAGAACCGTTGATGCTAAAGGAAGTTCCCAGTCTACCATTTGAAATAGTAGGAGTAGATATTTTCTATTTCCAGGGACAAGAATATTTTTTGCTGGCCGATAGTTATTCTGGATTCTTCGACTTTGAAAAATTGAAGCATGGCACAACTGCTGAAGTCATCAAGAAGTTAAAGTCCTGGTTCTCTGTGCACGGTATACCAGTCACTATCAAAAGTGATAATGGACCCCAATTTGCCAGCAAATAATTTGGAGATTTTGAGAGAGACTGGTCGATAAATCATCGCACATCATCGCCTTATTATCCAAGATTAAACGGATTAAGTGAGCGATACGTAAGATAGCGAAAAATATCTTGAAAAAATGTGCTAAAGATAGCTCAGACATCCATTTGGCGTTGTTAAATTATCGCAACGCACCGAGAAACAACGAATTAGGTTCGCCTAATCAACGTTTAATGAGTAGAAATACCAGATCGACGTTACCGGTTTCCATAACAAAATTAACACCGAAAATTGTTGAGTATGACGTTAAAGAAGAGTTGACAAGAATTCGAAAAAAATCAAAAAGTTTACGCTGACCAGAAAGCAAAGGTTTCTAATGAATTTAGGCCCGGAGAAAAAGTTCGTTTACAGGATGGACACCGTAAATGGATCGGAGCAACAGTTGAAAGCTCTACGGATTATCCGCGTTCATATATTGTTCGTGCCAACTGTTTAACGCCGACGTAGATAGCCGTGCTTTCTTGTGAGACCAAGGGAAGAGCTATGTGGGCGGAGAGTTAATGTTTAAATAAAAAGGACGGTTGTTAAATTTTAAGTTGTATTTTTCTTTATTTCTTTGGTTTTTTATTATACACTACTAGAGAGGCCCGCTGTCTTTGGCGTGGCTGCGGCCTCTGCTAGCTATATTTTTATATTTTATATTTATATTTTTTATTTCAATCCTAGGGATGCCCGCTGTCTTTAGCGTGGCTGCGACCTCTACTAGGATGTTCGTAGCTTTAAAGATATATTAACTCTGACTTTTCAACCGGTTTTCACTTCCCTTTTATACTCTCAAATCCGAACGATCTTTGTACCCAAATCAATGCAGTTCATGGAAATGCACCCATCAGCAATATTTCCCAATATCCATAAATCAATTAATTTATGCTCCAGTTATAGTGCGATGCACTATTAACTGAGTAAGCAATTAAATTATTACCCAACAATATTAGGCTAAACGATTAAGCCGGAAAATTATTACACAATATAAATGTGTCAGCATTACATTCGTCAACGGCTCTGGATATAGTTCATACATCCAGATGTTGCTGTTGACGATGTTCATTCACCCTGGTTCTCTATACCTACAATGCATAAACGTACTTGACTTTGGATTTTGTGTATCCGCCGTCGTACAGCATTGCGTTCGGTATGGAACAATGGGACTGCTATAGCTGCAGTGCAGTATATAGATACACACAGCACTAAACGATCGCATGAATTATGTGTATGGATATTTAAATGCTATTGGATGTAGCGGATATCGGGTGACGAGCTCATAAACATTGTATTTTATGTTTGACATGAAAAGCGAGCGCTGTAGCGTGCTTGGCGTACTTTCGGTATTATGACGCCGTGGGAAAGAATCGTGTTTAGGAGAGTTGATTTTGAGTTGAGTTGTGTTTTGAGAGGCGATATGTAGTGCGATCACTACATCCCACCCCCCTTAGAAGAAGGAAATTCCACGGTTGGAATTTTCGAACCATATTCGTTGAAAAGCCATTACATAATTGGTTTGTCAAAGATAATATATATATATATTTTTTGATTATTATTTACAAATATTATATATTAATTTTGTAATATAATAAAAAGGTAAAGTAGTCTAATTTTTCTTCTTATTTTATGCATTTTTTTTTCATTTAGACACTAATACTTATCTTAATTGTTTTAATTATATTTATACGATTTATATTTCTTAAAATAAAAATTAATTTTTCAACATTAATAGATGTTTTGATATCGTAAATTCTAAAAAATTCTTTTTTTTTGTTTTAATTGGTTTTACGATTTTATTTCCTATTTAAAAAAAAAAAATTTTGTTTATTTTATTTATGTCTCTATTTAATACTTCTAAAAATTATTTTAATGATTATATATATATATATATTTTTTTTTCTTCTTTTAATAGAGTATATGTATTCTTATTTATGATGTTAATGTAAATCTTGGGCTTGGGTTTGGGTTAGCATTGTTATTATCTACTTCTAGTACAATAGACTGATCAACAAAAACTTCATCAATAATTTCCTCATTTGGTTTATTTTCTGTTGGCTTTCTAACTTCAGTTACAATTTCTTTCAATTTAGAATTGTATTTATAAATTAACAACAGCATTATGCATGTTACTAAAGTCAAGCTATATATTACAGTATAATGGTGAACATCGTGCTTATCTAACTTTTGCAAACCTTTCCCTTCCTTCTTCTTTAGCAAATCTACCTGATAAGAGATTTCCGCGAGATTATTATTTTCATCGTATCTAAGCAATTTAATAGGATTTACCTTCGCAGAAGTTGTGCTAGCTTTAGATTTTAAAAGAGTTAAATTTATCATCGGGATAAAAGAATTCCTTAAAAGAGTGCTGTCCAGATTTTGACCGTATATTGTCAGATCTTTACTACGTAAATAGCATTTGCCTGTAAATTCTATGATTCCTGCTCCCAGAAATTTATGTGTTGTTAATTTTTGGTCACAAATTTCGTCCATGATATACTCGCTTTTAGCGGACAATAACCATTTGCCAGGTTGAGAGAGCTGTATCCAAACTACGGATAAAGGTGATTGCTTCACTTGGCAAGCTGAAGGATGTATGCCTCTTCGTAATAATTGTATTTCACAACTATCCTGGTTAGAGTTAAAGTCATAAAGAGGATGAGTAATCGGACATAGTAGGGAGTCAGTTTGTGCAGTGCATTTGTTTATTTCTTCGAATGTGAGATCATAGAAGTGTTTTTTATCGAAATCTACTATAACGTAGTTCATCTTGGGTTGGATATAGAGGAAGTCATTTTGAATACTAGTGGGAAATGGTAAAATTTTGTAGAGTTGGTATATTTCTTTGAAAGGAATCGGTAATTTAATCTCATATATTATCCGTTTAGATTGGATTGAAGATGTTATCGTACTAATTTTATAGAGGGGAAGTATATCGTTGTGCCGTATTAGGATAGGAAGTTTGGTGTTGCTAGGGATTTCTCTAAGCATAGCTGAAAGGACGGTTTCTAACTGTTCAGGAGATATGATGGCCGGGTGAGGTTTACCGTGACGTACCTCAGTTACTGAGTCGATAACTTCATTCAACAAACTTTGGTGATGCAAAACGGCTAAAGTAGAATAGGATATTAGAGATTCTAGTTCGTTTACTAGCCGCTCATTTTGTACACTATTAGTACAATCGTCTAGTAGTTTTATTATTGAGGAAAATTTAGTGTTCAGTGATTTAAATTGACTGTCTCTAACTTGCTGGGTTCTATTGAAGATGTTAATAGTTGTTCCCATGATGTATGTTTGATTTTTTATGAGATTTTTTAGATGCTCCTCGTTGTATTGTAATTTACTAATTTGTCTGTCGTAATAGTTGGCATCCTCTTCCGACAAAGTACCGAAAAGAGATTTGCTGATCATTCCTACCGCATTTAGTAATGCTCGTTTTGCCATTGATTTCATATTTACTTCCAAGTTTAGGAGGCTGCATTTTTGCATTTTGCACAATTTGGTTATTTCAGATGTGTATTGGCTCATGAGCTTAGTTGTCGTTAGTAGACCTTCCAGATCGTAGTATGTTATTATTTTCCATTCGTTCGAAAATAAATTGACCCTGTCTAGTTCCTCGAAATACATTCCAGAACCTTGTTGTATAGGCGTGAAAGTTAGATGTCCAAGCGCCATGGTGAACATGAAACACCAAATTGTTCCGCTTTTCATTTTTCTGCGAAGGGGAGATAGAGAACAAAGTTCTTTACAAAAAACTTCTTTTTTTTTCAAGGAGTAAGATGACAGAAGAGAAGTGAAGAATTGAAACAGTGTTTTAAAGCAGATTAAAATTTAATTCTTGTGCAGGTAAATTTACATGTATGTATATATAATAATTTTTTATATTTTTTTTTTTCTTTAGTACTAGGACTTATGTTCAAGCATCTGAAGCGTTAGATCACGAACCCATCGTCTCAGGAGTCCTGCTCCAGAGTAAGGCCGTCGCCGTCTTACGACGTATGCGGGGCATAAAGTTAGGCTGAAGTCTTCCTGTTGAATCCCCAGACTCAGAACGTCCCCGGTTCTCAACGCGGCGGTTTCCCCAGGCCTAAGCTGCACCCCGTTGACGTAGGTACCACTGGAGCCCTCGCAATCCTTGACCGTAACATTTTCCTCACAGTCATCTATTTCAATTATAGCGTGTATAATTGAAACGAGTTCAGTGGGAATGGATATACGATTCGGATAGCCGTTCCCGATTTTTGAGAAACCTTTTCGTAAAGGAATCTCATAATCTGAGACTATGCTGTACAGAATCCAGTACGTATCGGGCAGATAATCTATCGACTCCATTCTGACATGAAAGAAGAAGAAAAAAAACTTTGTTGTTTTCATTCTAGAAACTTATGAGAATGGAGTAAATTTGAATTATTCTGTCAAAATCTTTATATTATTATTATGGAGTATTTTAAATCTGTTTCCTACTTTAACTTCTGTATTCTCGTCTGATATTATGTTGGTTACCTCATGAGGTCCTTCCCATAATGCAGAGAGCTTATTCTTTCTTGCATGGTTTTTTATAAAGACTTAAATTTTTTTCCTTTCGATCCCCTGTCGTAATATGTCTTGGACTTTTCTTTTGTGTCTAATAAAATCTGTTTGGCTATTTGATAACCGTGTTGTAAACGGGCTTTTAACTCTGAAGCATAGTTGTCATAATTGTATGAAACTTGTGGACTTCGGTTTATGGAATTGGGGATCCGTGCAGGAAATCCATAGATGAGTTCAAAAGGACTAAACTTTGTACTGCTATGAGGGGTTGTGTTATATACAAACATTGAATAGGGTAACCAAGTGTCCCAAGAAAGCTGGTCTTTATCGACATAGTGCCTGAGATATTCGGCTAGTGTTCGGTGTCTACGCTCTAAAGCTCCGTTCGTTTGCGGATGGTATGGAGTTGTTTGTATCTTTTTGACTTTAAGAAGCTTACAAACCTCCTTAAAAAGGTTGCTCAAGAAATTAGTACCTTGATTAGTTAACACCGCATCGGGTGGTCCAAAACGACATATTATTTTTTCTACAAAACAGCGCGCCACAGTCGAAGCTTCAGCGTTTGGCAGAGGCATAGCCTCAGTGAACTTAGTCAAATCGTCTTGAAACGTAAGTATATATTTATTGTCCTCATAGCTAGTTGGAAGAGGCCCGACAATGTCCAAAGCTACACGCCCAAATGGACTTGTGCTAGTCGTCGTGACTTTCATCGAAATTCGTGGATTTTGCCTTAACTTATTTCTTTGGCAGGATTCGCATTTTCGAATGAATTCCTTTGTGTCTTTGACCAAAGTAGGCCAATAGTATCTACTTCAGATACGTTTGAGGGTTCTTGAGGTTCCTTGATGACCTCCGAAAGGCGAATTATGGAAGTCATGCAAAATTTTTTCGATCTCTTGTGGATCTGTGAGAATGATTCGGTTGTCCGAATACAAATAAATATCGAGCTTTATTTGAGAAAATGCATGTGTTATTGATGATTTTAAAAAATCGAAAAATGGTTCTTGGGGAGGAATTGATACATCGATACTTTTAATTTTTTCTTTTTGACAAAAATCTCGGATCTGTAAAATATGGTTTTCTATAGTTGCCTTTTCTGTAAGATGTACAGGCAAAGAGGTGATAATGTACGTTGATGATTTGGTTGCGCGAGGAAATATTTTTAGTTCGTTAGGATTGGGGCGAGTATACCCCGAAATATTCCTAAATAAAGTTTCCTCTTGTTGCGTTCCGTGGGGTAGAAAAAAGATCTGGATCGGAGAATTGTGTTCGGCTAACGTTATGGACTTACACGTCTTAATTATAGTGCATTCAGTCGGTGGAGGCACGATTTCTTCACTCCCTACTACGATTATTTCATCAAGGTTTGGCTGTTTAGCCTTGCTTCTTGTAGTGACTAAAACTTTTCAATAGCTTGTGTTATTTTGAGAGTCTCCAGGGATGCGACTGAGTGCATCGGCATTGGCATTACATTTGCCTGGCTTGTATATGATTTCATATTCATATTCCTCTAATGAAATACGCCATCGCGCCAATCTTGATGTAGGATCTTTAAGATTTAAAAGCCATTGAAGCGGCCTGTGATCCGTGAGTATTGTGAACTTTCTGCCGTAAACGTAGGGGCGGAACTGCTTGACTGCAAATATTATTGCTAATAACTCTTTCTCGGTAGTGGTATACTTTGTTTCAGCAACATTTAAGGTACGGCTGACGTAATATATAGGCGTGTCTTGGCCTATTTTTCCTTGAGACAATACGGCTCCTATAGCAAAATCACTTGCATCGGTAGTGATAAGAAATTTTTCTTTAAAATCTGGGTAAATTAGTATTGGCGAGGAGATTAATTTTTCTTTTAAAATTACAAAAGCTTCCTCACATAAAGCATCCCATTTGAAATCTATGTTCTTTTTCAGCAAATTATTCAATGGTTTAGCTATCAGGGCAAACTGGGGAATAAATCTTCGGTAGTATCCTACAAATCCCAAAAACGCTTTGATATCTTTTGCCTTCTTTGGCCTTGGATACGTTTTTACTGCCTCTATCTTATCTGGATTTGGCTTAATTCCTTCGTCGCTGATAATATGTCACAGGTACATAAGCTCTTGCTTAATAAAATGGCATTTGTCTGGTTGTAGTTTTAATTTGTTAAATCGTAGCCTTGTCAGAACATTTCGCAACTTTCGGTTATGGTCGTCCAAAGTAGGTCCATAGACTACTATGTCATCAACAAAGATAAAACATTCAATTCCAATTAGACCCATCAAAACATTATTCATAGTTCTTTGGAAAGTGGCGGGAGCGTTTTTCATACCCATTGGCATTCGGTTATATTCCCAATGACCAGTGGGAGTGCTGAACGCTGTCTTTTCCCGATCTTCTTCTTGAACCAAAATTTGATGAAAGCCGTTTGCAAGATCTAACGTGCTGAAATATTTTGATTTACCTAGTTGGTCCAAAATGTCAGTTATATTGGGAAGCGGAAATGCATCCCCAACAGTTGCATCGTTAAGACGCCTGTAGTCTACAACTACTCGCCATTTCTTATTACCTTGAGCATCAGGTTTTTTAGGAACAAGTAAAAGAGGTGAGTTCCAAGGACTGTAGCTTGGTCGAATAATGTCATTTTTGAGCATTTCGTCTACCTGTTTATTAATTTCTGCTCTGCTTGTTTCTGGCAGTCTATATGCTCTAACATATATAGGAGGTTTACCTACTTCAGTGATTATTTGATGTGTCGCTGCATTAGTACAAGTGAGCTTATCTCCAGGTAAATAAAACAAATCATTAAATTCTCGACATATTTGGACTATGGAAGATCCTTCTTCTTTATTACAGTGGCTTATGTCCACTAATTTTTCCAGGTTTTCTAGACGCTTGTACACCGGATCGTTTTCCGAGTCTGTAGTAAAAAAATTGAATTCGTCTAAGTTATCCCATTCTAAACTTAGATCGTGTGCATTTAGCTGCACTGGGTATTCATTAACGTTCAGGAGTAGGACTTTTGCAAAATTGTCACTTGATTGGGCGATGGAAGAGGCCAAAAAGACCCCAGGTGAAACCTGTTTCTTCCGAATGACGACGTCATTTGCACAATTACAAGCGACTTTAGAAAAGAGAGTACTTCGTGCAGGTATGTTAATCAGTTCAACAAATTTTTGTTCGGTATTCATGTTCTGTTTTGCTCCATCAAAAATTCGTTCTGGTTTTGGAAGAGCTACTTCCCCAGATCCGCTATATATAGGAGACTTACTTTTCGAAACATCGATTACCTCACTTTGTTGGATTAAACAATTTTGCGCTTGTACCTTGACTTCCTTTGCCTTAGTCTTTCCTGTTATTAATTTTTCTTTACACTGTGATTCCATTTGTTCTTTTTGACTCAAATTTTTATTTTCTTTTTTTCTTAGTTTTACTGTCTACCAAGTTTGTTGTTGATTTAAAAAATTGCTTAGTTTTTTCTAAGTCTTTTTGTTTTTGCTTAGGATCTATTGTCTCTAAGTCTTTTTTATTTTGCTTAGGATCTTTTGTCTCTAAGTCTTTTTGCTTGGTTTTACGCTCTACTAAGTTATTGAATTTGTTACAGAAATTGGAATCATCAGATTGAAGTTCGCATGGCGACTTAAAGTTTTCAGGATTTTTTTCATAGGTCGAACGGAAAAGTTTGTTTTCCTCCGTTTGACTTCTCTTGAATGGAATTTCTAGAGTGTCGTTTTTGAAATCCACTACGCATTTGAATCGAGATAAAAAATCATTTCCAATAATTCCATCATAAGGGAAATTAATTTGGTTATCTAGTATATGAAATGGATGCTCTAATAAAAGTGTATGTTCGGGTGACTTGAACTCTAAAGTACCATTCACTAAACCAAGGGGTTTTAGCGACTCCCCGGCTATGGTAGTAATGGTGTAGAGGTCGTCACCATGTATCGTATTTCTACTATACATATTTTCTTTTACTAAACTGACGTCGGCACCCGTATCAATCAAGAACGTAGAGAATTTCTTATCCGAAGGACTGAACTTTAGTCGTATCGTTGGTTCCTTAAACTCGGGAAAAACGAAACGAAAAATCTAAAATTCAGTGCTTGGGACGGAACACTTCGGCTGTCGGAGTCATTCGAGAGGAATTGCCGATTGTTTCCTCCCGAAGGGCTTCGTTTCCCGATTCGTGAACATTCGAATACCTCACACCATGGCTATCATTTTGCTTAGAGGGGTACTCAGGTCTAATATGGTTTCCGCTGAAACCAGGAGTGGAATTTCCATTTCTAAATGGATTTTGTGGAGGCCTGTGGTTGGATAACCGTAACCTACAGTTTGCCTCGGTGTGGTTCCTTCTCTTGCAGTAATTGCAAGTAATAAACTGCACTTCCTTTTTAATGAAAGGCCTATTCTGAAAAGTTGGAAATTGATTATTCCGGTAACACGTTTCCCTCGTGTGACCGGGCTTACCGCAAGTCTGACAATATACAGTTGGCGGATTCCTCTGAGAAGCATATTTGTTTTGGAAATTTCGTGGGGTGTGATCAATGCGTGCAGCATGTCCTTCAGCATGAGCTATAACCTTTTTTAGGTCAGCTCCCCCGAAAGCCTTGGCTATTAGCTTAATTTGGTCATTTTTCAAACCGTCTTCGAACACCTGGATCGCTAGACGACGGTTTTCTTGCACCAAGAATTCCCGTACTGTCTCGTCGCGAGTTGTGTTGAAGGTGGCCGAATTGAGATTGTTAAGGGCCGTACAAACCCGTTCGCCAAACTCCTTGACCGATTCTTTAAATCGTTGCTTCGTTGTCAACAGCTCGTTGTGTGCAGAGGTACGAGTTTTTACCTCCTTATACTCAGACTCGAGCTTCTCCTTGAGAGCTGCCCAAGTCGTGAGTGAGTTGAATTGCGTCAATTCAAACACGGGACCCTGTAGCCTTGTTTTAACAATGGCTAAAAACGTGGGTTAATCACTCTCTTTTACAGAGGTGAAGAGAATATCACCGCAGGACGTAAATTTTGCCAATTCGGCTGGCTTCCCATCGAAGAGGGGGATGATGTTGTACACATCAGAAATACTAATCTTTATGTCCATATTGGACGACTCTTCTTCCGGAATGACCTCTAGGTCCGATGAAAAACTCAAGCTTGATGACAAATTAGTATCAGCAATCGCTTTTGCCTGCCTACTAATTTGTCTAGTGACTGGTCTACTTATTTTGAAGGATTAAATGGACCAGTCCAAGCAAAAAAACAAAATCAAAAACAACACCATAAAAAATTCGCGAAAAATACCGGGTAATACCAAAAACTTCGCGAAAAAATATATCGTATTAGAGAGAGGGGGAAAAAGGTTTGCAACAATGTACCCAAGATTCACAAAAAAAAAAATTTCAACAGGGTATAAACCCAAGGTTCAGCCAAAAAATATTTTAAAAATGTGCAACCAAATATATGTTTAAAAATATATTAATACTATAAAATTTAATATAGGATATATGTTATATATATATTTTTTTTTGTTTTAAAAACGGAGACAAAAAAGGAATAGAAGGATTGTTCTACCTTGTTAAATTTTGTTGGTTTTACTGTGTTGGGTGCTGCCGCTGAATTTTGCTGCTTGCTGCTGAATTTTGATGATCTGCTGCTGTTGTGTTGTTTTGTCGCTGCTTGCTGCTGTTGTCGCTGCTGTGGATGTTACCGCCGAATTTTGAATTTTGTTGCTAGCTGTTGATTTTCTGCTCACTGTTGGCTTTCTGCTGCTGTTGTTCTCGTTGTGGTCGTCGCTGCTTGTCGTTGGTTTTCTGCTGCTGCTGACTTTGCCAGGCAGGCTTCGCGCCCTAAAGTTGCAGTTACAGCCTGGTCTTTTTTCACTGCCCGAATGTTGGCCAAATGCATACGCTCTAAAGCTGGCAAGGTCTTACTGTCTTCGGGGCTTTCTAAATTTCACAGTCACTTTTCACTTTTTTTTTTTTTACTTTTACTTTTACTTTTATTTACTTTTTATTTACTTTTATTTACTTTTATTTATTTTTATTTACTTTGCTTACTTTGCTGGTGTTTGGCCCCAGCACGCATCAGAAGATCGGCCTTCTGTTTTGGCTTATAATTTTTTGGTAAGAGATATTTTTGTAAATCCCACCGCTGCCACCAAATGTTTAACGCCGACGTAGATAGCCGTGCTTCCTTGTGAGACCAAGGGAAGAGCTATGTGGGCGGAGAGTTAATGTTTAAATAAAAAGGACGGTTAATAAATTTTAAGTTGTATTTTTCTTTATTTCTTTGGTTTTTTATTATACACTACTAGAGAGGCCCGCTGTCTTTGGCGTGGCTGCGACCTCTGCTAGCTATATTTTTATATTTTATATTTATATTTTTTATTTCAATCCTAGGGAGGCCCGCTGTCTTTAGCGTGGCTGCGACCTCTACTTGGATGTTCGTAGCTTTAAAGATATATATATTAACTCTGACTTTTCAACCGGTTTTCACTTCCCTTTTATACTCTCAAATCCGAACGATCTTTGTACCCAAATCAATGCAGTTTATGGAAATGCACCCATCAGCAATATTTCCCAATATCCATAAATCAATTAATTTATGCTCCAGTTATAGTGCAATGCACTATTAACTGAGTAAGCAATTAAATTATTACCCAACAATATTAGGCTAAACGATTAAGCCGGAAAATTATTACACAATATAAATGTATCAGCATTACATTCGTCAACGGCTCTGGATATAGTTCATACATCCAGATGTTGCTGTTGACGATGTTCATTCACCCTGGTTCTCTATACCTACAATGCATAAACGTACTTGACTTTGGATTTTGTGTATCCGCCGTCGTACAGCATTGCGTTCGGTATGGAACAATGGGACTGCTATAGCTGCAGTGCAGTATATAGATACACACAGCACTAAACGATCGCATGAATTATGTGTATGGATATTTAAATGCTATTGGATGTAGCGGATATCGGGTGACGAGCTCATAAACATTGTATTTTATGTTTGACATGAAAAGCGAGCGCTGTAGCGTGCTTGGCGTACTTTCGGTATTATGACGCCGTGGGAAAGAATCGTGTTTAGGAGAGTTGATTTTGAGTTGAGTTGTGTTTTGAGAGGCGATATGTAGTGCGATCACTACACAACAACGGTAAATCATATCGTCGCAACACTATTCACATTCATAAAACGAAAGCAGAAATTAAACAGGAACGCAAGTTGGCCGTAGATAGCAGTCCAAACACTTCAAGCATACCAGATCACGAGGGCACATTTCGAATAACAAGCAATAATAGTATCCAGCCGAGGATGCAATCTCATTTGGATAGCTCTCCAACATCAACTAACGGTGAGGCCACCCGGCCTACAGTTACATCAAGATATGGAAGAATTATAAAACCACCACTACGATTAGATGTATAAAGTAGTTTCAAACATTAACCTAAATTGAAAATTTTTTTTTAAAAAAAAAGAGGGCATAGGGTGTATTTGCTTAAATTAATAAGGGGGATGTCACGATGAAAGCGCTGACTTATAGTTGTACTGTAAACATGATTAGCATATACAAATATACACGCTCACAAAATTTCAGCCCTTTCAGTCGTGCGAAAGGTGGTTAAAATAAACCTCAAAAAACGAGAAAATGGCGCGATTTCTACCCATCACATACGACACGCGTGTTACGCGGAATATAGAATATGTCATTTTGGACTTACGACACTCACAAAATTTCAGATCTCTAAGCTGTGTGGAAGGTGGCTAAAAAGGACCTCAAAGTAGTCGAAAATACAGACAAAAATTGGTCAAGTCAAGTTAAATAAAAGTTTTTAAAAATATACAATTTCGACAATTACGTAGATGAATTACGAATTAGACTCATGAACTTTAAAGAGAGTTAAAGAAAATACACTACAAACAAAGTTAAAACAAAAAGAACTCTAGAAAACATTAAGAACTATACAAACACACTTAAAGCAAAAATAGGCCATTAAGTATTAGTAAAATTAGAAAATAGAAATAAAATTAGAAAAGAAGAAATCAAAAGCCAAAGTCCATATAGAGAACTATATGAAATTATAAGAAAAAATGGTGTAAACACCATAGTAAACATAAATGGTATTCATAAAGAGTTACAGAATAACTAACTAAAATTGCACAAACTTAAAATAAGCTTATTATCCATACAATACCTTTTAAATTAAGATCCTTTTTATTCATTATATAAAATGTTTCTTTTATGTTATGTTGGGAAAAAAAAAAACAAGATTAGACAATCAGTATAACATTACTTTGAAAATTGTATAATAAGTGACAAAAATAAAAAACGATTAACGAAAATGTCATTAGACCTCATTTCCTTAACATCCCTCAACCTAACGACTCAACGAACACTAACCAATTACAATGTCATTTACATTCTTAGAATAGTGAAAAAAGTTTTTACATGTGAAGGTCGTAAGCTAGTAGACAATGCGATAAACCCGAACCACGAAGTCCTTACTTTAACAGACGAACCTATGACAACACACCGAGATACAGATTCAGACCGCGTTCCTGAAATAGCCAGAAAAATAACAAATTTATCTCGTGGAAAAAAGTGTAGAGAGACTTTTAGCATACTATGGGCAATTCCAAGGAACTCCAAAATATTTTGGAGTCCTTATAGCCATACGCAACATAATAGTAGGACATGTTTAGCATGGCACTATGCCGACAAAAGAGATCTTAAAACTCTCAAATACCAATAATGTAGCTTAAGGTAGTTCAAGGTCGATTATCAATTCGCGACTTTTATCTTATTATCCACCTTTCTTAATTACCAAATAAAATTTCCTGTATGGAAGAAAGCGCAGATTCCATCAGACTTCTCACACAAATGTACTGAGAAAAGGCCAGAGACGCATTCATAAATGGTCTCAATGGAGATTTACCAAGACTTCTAGGAGTTAGGGAACCAAAAGATCTCCCACATGCACTACATTTATGCGAGATCCTCGAAAACCAAACATATTTCTCGCCCCACCAAAGAACTAAGCGACAACCACCACCAGTCCAAACTAAACCAAACTTGCAGAGAAACATGCTTATAAATACGCGTTTCCACTCAAATTATTATTATTTTTTGTTAGGGAGCCCCCGACCACGGTGCCCGATCACTTCCAAATTTTTACAGAAAGTGTTGTCGATCGGATATACATAAATTTGTATGGGTGCGGGGTACGATTACTTTCAAATTTTTACAACAACTGTTGTACATCGGAGATACACATGCGTATAAAATTTTAAGAAAGTCGGGTACTTTTTTTATAAAAATTGATTTGGTGACCCCCTACCTCGAGGCACGATCACTTCCATCCATTTGTATGGGAGCCCCTGACCCCTAGGCCCGAGGTGCCCCAAATTTTAATAGAAAGTATTGTCACCGGAAATATACATGTCTGGAAAATTTGAATAAAATCTAGCTTTAGGAAGTGGGTTAAAAATTAGTCACAAGATTTAACCTGCCATCTATCCAGCCAGCCAGTCCGCCAGCCCGTGCACGCGAAGTTAATATAGAGAATTTAAAAAGAGAAAACTTTTTAATAAAATCAATCAGTATAATTCAAACCTTCAGGAGAACTTCTTCTTTTTTTTTGGTACTGCATTGTCCTCTGGCGAGAATCGCTGTTTTGTATCGGTTGCTGTCCCTTCAAGGTCCTCCAGCGTTACAAAACAGAAAGTCTACACACCACTCAAAAGACTTTTCCATTTACAGTATAATCAAAGATAATAAATATCTAGATGTCTTACGCTTATGGACAGATGCTATGTCACAAATGTATTTAAATTATTATTTAAGACACATAATGGTCTTTTTTGAAATTGAGATATATTGAATGTCGTTGATATTCCGTATTATAGACACAAACCACGAATAAAAACAACGAAACAATTGCAGTATTCCCTTATTCCAATCCAATTATTACATAGTTGTTCTGAGTAGATGAAGAAGGAATGCGACTTTTAATTTTTCACTGTTATTGTACTGTAAACGATCGGTATTTTCGCTACAGGTTGTTTCAGTTTTTTTTTGCATATTGTCGACTAGATGCTTAGCCGTTTACGCAGCCGAGTTCAACAGAAATATGCGTACTTATGTAGGTAAATAACAAGAATGAATAATATAATCAAGTATTTTCAGTTTTCAGAAACTATCATACCATAATTTATATTATATTCCAATTACAGAGTCTGAATCTGCATTGCGATTGATCGGGAAACTACTGACTGCTCAAAACTTGGTTTGAGCCAGTAGCGCGACAATCAAGTAGTGCTTTACCGCCTAGCGGTGGTCTCCGGGCAAGTATGTGTATGAATCCTTATATATGAAGGCTAAAATTGCAAGTGCGAACGGTTAAACGTTTCTAGTCTAGGTAACGTGGGTTAGACCCTGCGGTACCGAAAAATGCCCGCTACTGAAACCAACACAACGCCTCGGATAAGTAATGATCGAATAATGACGACTTTTGGCTATTGTACCCGAACTTAGATTGGTTTCTGGAATGTGAGAACGCTCCTTGACTCAGGGAATGAAGGATCTCAAATGCCAGATTTCTTCGACTGGAACGTTAGTTTCTTCGATATAATTTGGACATACTGGGAGTGAGTGAATCAAGATGGTTCGACGCGGGAGAGTACCAATCCCCAACGTGTAACACTGTTCTACTCTACTCCGGCAAACCCTCCGGCAGTCCCCGTGAATCTGGAGTGGGTCTGATGCTAACGCCAAAAGCACACAGAGGTCAATTTCCTGGCACCCACATGGTGATAGGATTTTATCGTCCAGATTTCGGACTAAAGTACGGCGCGTCACGATCATACAGTGTTACGCCCCAACGAATCCTTCGACTGAGGATGAAACAGACAATTTCTACAATCAGCTAAGCACTGTATTCAACGCAACGCCGAACGGAGATATCGTCATCGTGATGAGGGACTTGAATGCCAAGGTAGGCAACAACAATGAAGGACTCAGACATGTGATTGGGAAGTACGGCCTCGGCGAACAAAATGACAATGGTGAAAGATATGTTTCTGCAACACCAACCACCTTGTCACAGGAGGCACCATGTTTGAGCATAAGACCTGCCACAAAGTCAGCTGGGTGTCAACTGACAGGCAATTATCATCCAACCAAATCGACCATGTGGCAATCAGCCGAAATTTTAGAAGCTGTCTTTTAGAAGTCCGAAACAGACGAGGAGCCGACATGGGTATGGTGCGGGATCATCATCTTATGGTAGCTACTGTCCAGTTACGTACTGCATCAGTTCAAAGAATCCGCAATATCATCCGAATGCCTAGGTATAACATCGACCGGATCCCTCAGTACGCCAACGATTAGCAATCAGTGTTAAGGGCGTACCGTTCCAGCCCTGTTGGGTGTTGATGCTGTAAAGAAATAAAACCACAATCACATCTGGAGCAGAAAGTATTGTTGGTAGAAGCCAGGCAAGGCACAGCACGTGGCTTACCGAAGATACCTGGAGGCGGATTGAAGAACGTAAGCTACTTAAAGCTCGTCTTGTAGATACCCCAGCAGCAGCGAGGATCGAGCTAGAGTCCCTGTGTCGAAGCAAAATGAGAGAAGTGCAGCGTAGTGTAAGACGTGACAAACGTAATTATATTAACAACCTGTCCTCAGAAGCAGAGGAAGCAGCGAGCAGGTGCGATAGCAGAACCGTTTACAGAATCACCAAAGAGCTGACAGGTGGTCACCGCTCTAGCCAACATCCGGTGAAAGGCCTAGATGGTGCCGTACTCGTTTCAGATGAGGATCAGCCAAGCGATGAAAGGAGCATTTCTCTACGGTCCTTAACCGTGTATTCGACAACGATATTCACCCATATCAAACGGAGCTGCCAGAAGTAACAATTTCCCAAATTCGCACCTCAACTCCTAGTAAAGATAAGATCGCTACCGCGACCAACACACTAAAGAACAACAATTCGATAGGACTAGATGGTATACCCGCAGAGCTTCTGTGTGCCGCTCCAACGACATCAGCAGAGCTGTTATATCCTCTTGTAGAGAGAGTTTAGGAGGCAGAAAGTTTCCGCGACGAGTGGAAGAAGGGATTGATTGTCAATCTACCTAAAAAAGGTAGTCTTAAACTAGAGAGGCATTTGCGTTCTTCCTGCAGTTGCAAAGGTAATAGCCAAAGTAATATTTGAGCGAAGTAAGGAACAGCTGAAAGATACACTCGATGCCGAACAAGCAGGTTTCCGCACTGGATCCTCCTGCGAATTATTATTGAATAGTGCGTTGAATTCCGGTCACTACTGCAGCTGCTGTTCATCGATTTTGAGAAGGCGTTTGACAGTGTCAACAGACAACTTATCTGGCTCGCCTTGCGCAGGAGAGGTATACCCGATAAACCAATAGCTATTATTAAAGCAACCTATGATGGCTCTAAATAACATGTGCTGCATAGAGGAAAGCTGTCAGAGGAATTCGAGATCCTAAGTGGGGTACGACAAGATTCTATCTCCGATACTTTTTTGTTGGTGATTAGCGATGTTCTTCGCGCAGCTTTATCTACTGGAAACGGAGGAATTCGTTGGACTCTTACATCTCAACTAAAACATCTGGCAACGTTTGTTTACTCTCACACTGGATTATGGAGATGCACCAAATGACAACAAATGTGGAAAGGGATGATGATGATGATAAATGGGGTGTTGTAGCACTTCGACCCATATGGACCTATTGCGCTCCCCCCTGACTAGTGCTATAGAGCCAGTGCATGCCCATCCGTATAGCACCCCGTCCATACCAATTCTTCTTAAGAATCCAATTATATGGAGCGGATTCAGTGAAAGCCGCACAGACTCTGAGATTGCGTGGGTTCCCAAGTGGTTTCTTCTCTGACGGATCGTTGCTCCGCACTCATTGAGTAGATGCCATGGGGTCTCCTCCGCTTTCCCACAGAGTCTGCAGCTTCCATCCTCTTCTATTTTAAACTTCTTCAGGTGCCCCTTCAGTTTGCAATGTCCTGTTAGGAAACCCATTATGATTCTTACATTACTTCTACTTAGTCCCAATATTAGGCGGGACCACTTTGGGTTGTAATTCCCCAACATTTCCTTTGCTTGCCGTAGGCCTGAGAGATTCTCCCATCTTTTGGAAGCGGCTGCCTTACCCATACTGCGTACTTCTTCCCGCATTATGATGTACCCTATGCCACAGAAGGGTTCTGGCCCTACAAGCGGAGTTTCTGCTCCTTTATTCGCGAGCCTATCCGAAGCTTCATTGCCTTCGTGTGTCCCGGCACCCAGTATAAACATACTTTGTTGGTTTCACCAAGCCTGATAAGCTTCGCCTTGCATTCCTCCACCAGTTTTAATGTGACGTGGAATGTGACGTAGAGCTTTTAAAGCAGCTTGGCTGTCTGTCATGATTGCTATTTCCTGCCTCATGTAGTTCCTTTCCAGATTGAAGTAAGCACATTTTTCAATGGCATGTACTTCTGCCTGGAATATACTCGGGTACATCCCTATCGATATGGAGTGTTTGGTTCGTGGCCCATATACTCCAGCACCCGTGCCTTCTGCCTTCTTTGATCCATCCGTATACCACTTTATGGCACCCGGATGTATCTGGTATTCAGTTTCTGACCTGAATTCCTTCTTGGTGCTCATTTTGATTTCAAAGTTCTTTTTGAACTCCGCTTCCGCACCATGTTATCGCACGGCATGCTCGCTAGAGGAATCAGCTTAGTAAGTGGTTCTAATATCCCTATTGCCTTGCTTTCCGTGAAGCAGCCTGCCTTGCTCAAACGTAGCTTGGTTTCCATGGATTTGCTCTCTACCACTAAGTGTAGTGGGAGAAGCCCAATGATTGCATCCATGCCCGCTGTTGGGCAGGTTCTCATGGCCCCTGTAATTAAGATGCAGGCCAGTCTCTGTACTTTTTCCAACTCCCTTTTCGTGGTGCTTAGCTTTGTCCTGTTCGCCCATGCAACTGCTCCGTAGGTAATCATTGGAATAACTATCATGGTGTACATCCAGTGCATTATTCTGGGGCTAACTCCCCACGATTTTCCTGCCACCCTTCTGCACATCATGATTGCTCTTTTTGATTTTTGTAGCACTGCTTGTTGGTGTTTTTTTCCAGAGCAGTCTACAATCAAATATCAGTCCCAGGTATTTAACCTTCTCCATTTAGGGTAATCGGGTGTATACGCCCTAACTTCCTTCTGTTGGTGAAGGAAACCAGTGTGGTTGTTAGGGTTTACCCTGAGTCCCACCTCTTGGCACCATCTACTCGTGATGGTTAATCCATTTTGGATTATTTCACAGAGCACTTCCTCGAACTTCCCTCTAGCTATGATGACTATATCGTCTGCGTAGCCTTGAGCGTAAGTCCCTGCTTCAGTTAGTCGCTGGAGTAGTTCGTCTACAAGGATGCTCCACAGAAGGGGAGACAATACACTCCCTTGTGGGCATCCTCTTGTAGTGTTAACCATAATGGTTTTGTCATGTCGAATGCTCCTTCGATGTCAAGGAAGGCGCAAAGCGCGATTTACTTACTTTCCGTTAGCTCTCACAGTGCGGTCTCCGTAGATGTGCCCGCTCTGTATGCATGCTGACTGGAATGTAATGGTCCTTTTCCAGTATTCTCGACCTAATATAGTTCTCGATAACTTTTCGATGGTCTTTAAGACGAACGATGTTAGGCTAATTGGTCTGAAGGACTTCGGATGGGTGGGATCTTTTTTCCCTACCTTCGGTATAAATACCTTGTCGCTATATACCCGAGTGCTAGACTACTTCTAAATATTCTCACCAGATGTGGAAGGAGGTTGTCTAATCCGACCTGCATAACTGCAGGAATTATCCCGTCCACACTTGCCGATTTATAGAGATGGTAGCTTTTGATGGTAGATTTGATTGATGTCCGAGGCTTTCTTCATGAGCTCCCTGCTTGCTCTTAGGTGGTTCACGCCCATCCCGAATTCGTTACTGGTCACTGTGCTTCCAGGAAAGTGTGTTCTCAAGAGAAGGAGGGCTCTTTGCTCCTCGTGTTCTGTGAACTTTCCGTTCCGGTCTAACAGTGATGCCTTTATACTTTTAGCCTCTTTTGCCATAGCTTTAAACAATCAGGCAGACGCTGTAGTATTGGCTACAGAAGTTGCGGAAACTGCTGCGTTTGGCTCTTCTCACCTCTGTTTTGTACGCTGTGAGAGCTTCTCTATATTGTTGTCAGATACCCCTCCTCTTGGCGGATTTGAAGAGTTTCCTCACTTGTCTTCGAAGGGCTGACAGCTTTTCGCTCCACCAAGGAGCTTCATTGTTACCTTTGAGAGATCTTACCGGGCAACTCGACTCATATGCATCAGAGATTGCCCTATTCACTTCATCAGCTGCACATTCCAGCTCGTGTGGACTTTTGGCCACTCTTTGTACTGAGATGTGCTCTAAATTGTACCTCAAATTGGTTTTGAAAACTTCCCAATTTGTTTTCTAGGATTTCTAATAGTTTTTACCTCCACTACAAGCCCTCCCAATTCGAATAGGATAATCCTATGATTCGATAGAGATGACTTGGAGGTGACCCTCCACCTATTAAGTACTGGTATCATTGTCGGAGTTCCGATGGTGATGTCAAGTACTTCTTCCATAACCCTAGTTACAAAAGTTGGTACCCTGCCTACATTGTATATATCTAGGTTTTCCTTCACCAGAAACTCTAAAAGGTACTCACCCCTCTTATTTGTATCGGTGCTCCCCCACTCTTCATTGTGTGCATTAGCATCACATCCAATCAGTAGAGGTTTACTGTGCCTTCGGCAGTGATCCACCAGTTTTTGTACCTTCGGGGCGGAATTTCTCTGTCCCCGGTAGGCCGATGCTACTACTATATCCCGGTTGTTGCCGTCTATATTAAACTGGCACTGGATTGCTACTAGGTCCCGGGTTATGAATTCTGAAAGAGATAGATGGTTAATACTATTTCTTATGATGACGCAGGTCCGAGGGGCCTCATGCACCAAGTCGTAAGTTACCTTTGCATCTCTGCTAGACAGACCTCGGATCTGTCCCCTGTAGCACCAGGGTTCTTGGACCAGCACGAGCCCCAGGGTTGACGGGTGAACATTCTCATTGCCATTGCGGCTGACCCTTTAGCCTTGTAGATGTTCACCTGGGCTATTTTGTGCTGGCTAATCTTTCTATAGACCTGGAGGGGGCGATTGCCCCTCTCCCGCTTCTAACTCAAGGTGCTGGATATCCTCAAGCAGCTCGTCTTCCTCTAGGAGTCCTCCAACTCCTCAAGTGAGATGCTCTGTTGGGGAAGGGCAGCGAGGTCCTGCATCGTGGAGACTTCATTTGCTCCCTCTTCTCCTTCCGCACCTATCACCCCTCCATGAGAGCCCTCTGAGGTTGACGCGGGAGGGTCTTTCTGCCCCTTCTCCGCCTTCGGGCCCTCTTTCCTTCTAAGGCCACTCACCAATATTTTGCCGTAACGGTATCTCAGTGAGTGGCCCGCGGATTTTATCGACTCTCGGCTGCGGGCCACGATTTCCTGTGGAGCCCCTCATTCTGCGCTCCGATGAAGGAAATGGATCTCTCCATTCCTTGCCGATTGCTTCGTGGGAGGAACACCGATATTATTATTGGTTTGGGTATATCTACCCCATCCCTCGCCACTAGCCTCGGTCCCTTCCAGTTGGAAAGGGTCGGATCCGGATCGTGCTCTTTCAGCCAAGCGGCTGTTTCCCCGTCGCAACAGGTGACAAGAATCATTCCCGGTCTGAAGTGGACGCCGTCAAAGCAAATTTTGACCTTCCAGCCCAGCGCCACTTCATCCAAGAAAGAGGAAGCGAAAGAGGGTCGACAGCTGCTCCTGGGTAAGGGTCTCTTCGGGATCATGTTCCGCGAAGATAGCTACTTTAGCTCGCCTGGCCGCCTCTGCATAGTTTGCAGGAGGGGCTTTGGTGCTCGTAGGGAGTGCATCGGTCGTTTGCCCAGAGCCCTCCCTTATTCTCTTATCCTCCATTTGAGGTGAGTGAGAACTGAAGGTCCTCTCTTAACCCCTTGGGAGTTGGCTGCAGGAGGTCCTTGCCTTTCTGCTGCCTTCTTCCTTGCATCCACCTCTCTTCTCGCTTGAGTTGGCTCTTTGCCCTGCTCAAGGAGGCGGAGGTAGAGCCGTAACCCAGTGCCGCTGAGACCTTTCCATAGGGGATCGACGACACCACCCGGCTGTCCCTTTGGAGGAGGGGGGCCTTGGGGTCAAGCCCAATTGAAATTCTTCTTGTTGTTGTTATTTTTAATATTTTTAATTTTTTATTATATTTTAATCTTATTTTACGTATATTTTCATTATCTTGACGGGTTCGGTATTTTTACTTTGTAAAATGAACTCTTATTTTGAAATTCATTTCACAAATATTCGCGGCATTAAAAGTAATTCCAACTCGATTGTGGCATATCTTGACGCGAAAAAACCTGCGGTTCTAAGTTTATGTGAAACGCAAGCCTCTTATATGGGTACACCAAATGATTTTCATTGTCCGGGGTATTATCGTATCGTTTGGTTCCACATCGTGGGGTTATTTTATTTATACGTGAAGACATCAGTTTTAAGTGTACCTAAATTTAATATTCCAAACAGTAATCCCATGTTCAATACGATATGGATTGAAATTGTAGTTTCAAACCATTCTATGTTTATTTGTTCCCTTTATCGTAGTCCTAATTTGTCTCCTGATGACACTAATATTGAGTTTAATTGCTTATCTGAAACTATAGACAAGATTTACCAATCCTCACCAACATCAGAATTGGTAGTCTTGGGTGATTTTATTGTCCACAATGATTCATGGTTGACCTATTCGAATGGTAGAGATCGATCTGGTGAAACAGCTGAACTATTTTCAAATGTTAATCTTCTCACCCAACTCATTGATAAGCCTAGGCCTAGGTATCCCGATACTACTGGTCAATCACCTCACCTTTTAGATTTATTTTTAACTACTATGCCAGACAAATATTCAATTAATGTATCTGCTCAATTAGGTCTTTCTGTCCATGCCAAATTTTCAATAACACCAACTCTTTTAGAGCCTACTCGTAAAAGGCTACTCTGGCACTATAAAAATGCTAACTGGAAGCTCCTGAACCAATTTTATAGCTCATTTGATTGGTTAACCCGTTTTTCCAGCAATAATGCTGATGAAGCATCACAACTTATCACGTCAACCATTATGCTAGGAATGAAAAATTTCATTCCTTCTTCATTTAAAATGAAAAATACTCATAAAAATAAATGGTTTAACGAACATTGCAGGTCAGCAATCGCGTTGCACTTCTGAAGAAAACCTTGTAAAGTTTTGAATAGCTAGAAACAGATCAAACGCTATATTGAAAAGGTCCAAAATAATATATGACCTTAAGATTCGAGAAAGCATGCGAAAAATTTTGTATTCTGATTCAAACAGTCGAAGCTTTTGGTCGTTTGCTGCATTGGTGAAAAAAAAACTTTGCAGACAATACTTCGTCTATTCCTTCTTTATTTCTTAATGGTATTCATTATAGGCCCAGGTATGTCTAAAATCTATTTCCGAAAACGGGTTGTTTCAAAGATTCTTAAAGAACTTGACTCCAATAAAGCGGCTGGCGGCCCCGACGGTATTCCGCCATTAGTATTAAAAAGATGTCATCATACTTTGGCAAAACCGCTTAGCAAATTGTTTCATCTCTCAATGAAGTCAAGTGTTTTTCCATCAATTTGGAAAATAGCAAATATTCAAACCGTACCGAAAAAAGGTGATAAATTGGCACCTAAGAACTACCGTCCAATTGGCACCGACGGTATTCCGCTATTAGTATTAAAAAATTTCATCATACTATGGCAAAACCGCTTAGCAAATTGTTTCATCTCTCAATGAAGTCAAGTGTTTTTCCATAAATTTGGAAAATAGCAAATATTCAAACCGTTCCGAAAAAAGGTGATAAATTGGCACCTAAGAACTACCGTCCAATTGCTTTGTTGTCGGTTCTATCTATGGTAATGGAATCTATCGTTAATTTCATACTAATGAACTATCTGGATTCGAATGTTCTTTTATCCGATGTGCAGTATGGATTTCGTAAAAATCGATCTTCAGGTGAACTAATGACGTGCATGACTCATTGTTTTTAGTGAAGCATTGAAAACCTAGGTGAATCAAGCATGATTGTCTTATTAATAAGATTCGTGCGCTGAACTTACACTCCTCTATCATTACATGGATTGAGAATTATTTATGTAACCGTAAAATAAAAGTTGTACTAAATAGTATATCTTCAGCTTCACATGGGATCAATGCTGGCGTGCCACAAGGGTCATCCTTGTCTTCCACGCTCTTCTTTATATATATCAACGACCTGTTGTCTTCTACAACCTGTGATATCCATTCATTTGCTGATCATACAATACTATCGGCTTCCATTGAGTTTGTCAGTCAAAAAGAATGCAATTCTCGCTTGATTGGTTTGCGTGAGTTAATGAATTCGACAATTCTGTCGAACATTCAAGTCATTCTTGATTGGGGCAGATCTAATAGGGTGGAATTTAACCCAAATAAATTCCATGCTTGTCTTTTTTCTCAAAAGGTAATTCAACATTACGTTCCACCAGTATTTAACGGTGCCACTATTACAAGATCAGTTTCACTTAAGATGTTAGGTTTGAAAGTTTCAAGTGATCTTTCCTGGAAGGATCATATTTATGAAATTTCAAAAGGAGCTAGCCAATGATTGGGCTTCATAAGACGTTGTTACTTCTACTTCACTCCCTCTGAAGTGTTATGATTATATAAATCTTATGTTAGGCCAATTTTAGAATTTAATTCATATCTCCAAGGGCTCCAAGATCGCATTTGGTTCATCTTGATGGTGTTCAGAATAGAGTTATCCGTTTGATAAACGATGTAACCATTACATCGTCTCTTGATACTTTGGAGCACAGACGAAATGTAGGAGCTTTATCTGTTTTCTACAAATTTTACAAAGGTAGATGTTCTTTAGAAACCCATTCTCTAGTTCCAGGTTCTTTTATCAGTAACGTAAACACTCGCTTAAGGTCCAATCAACATAGATTTCAGTATTTTTTACATTACTTTTATAAATTGTAATATTTTCTTGGTCAAGGTTTTTTGTAGTTTTCCCTGACCATGATCCATTGATTAAAGCATTTGGACTCGCGTCGTTTTAGTTTCGTGTTCGTTTTTTCGCATTGCTTTTTCAATGAATCAGGGAGAATTCTGAGAAAATAAATTGAAACCGGCTTCGATTTTTATTTTATTTTGAATTTTAATAAAGGGCTTAGCCCAACTTATTGCCGTGGCGCAAGTCATTCAGGGAGTCCTCCCTTGGCAATAAGTCTCTATATAAAAAAAATATAAAAAATTTGCTCCACCAGATCCGCTGCATTTGACGCGGGCATGCCCTGCGCCGTTTTAAGAATATTTTTATTAATTTTCTCCATAGAAATCCCACGAGTAATGAGGAATTGTAGTCCTCCAGAGCCCGCCCAGAGCCTCTTGCACTGGAGGGCCTGTTTACACATGGAGGGCGGCAGGTATCCACGGGCTCCGTTTGAGATAGAACGGTTACCCCTGGCTACCAACAAGTCCACTGGGCACGGGTCGCAATACACCACTGGATTAGGGGTTTCTCCCGTGGTAATGCCCCACACCATATCCAGCAAATAAATAAAGGACATTGTCAACAGAATCGGCAAAGCAAAATCAGTGTTTGGAATGATGTCCATTATATGCCGAAGCAATGCGATCAGCTTAAACACCAAGCTGCGACTTTTCCATTCAAATGTTGAATCTGTGCTGTTGTATGGGTGCAGCACTTGGCACCGCTACTTTCACAAAAAGATTACAAACGTTCGTAAATAGGTGCCTACGGAACATCTTAAGGGTTTTCTGGCCTAACCGTATCTCAAACGAACAAGGATCAGGAACCAATAGACACAACCATCCAACGACGGAAGTGGCAGCGGATTGGTCATACACTCCGAAAAGGCGACAGCTCCATAGCAAACTTCGCAATGCAATGGAATCCCTTGTCTTAGGATGGTAGAAGAACGGGTCGTCCGAGAAATACATGGCGCAGAACAGTTGAGGAGAAGTCACGGCAATTGGGGAATAGTTGGAGAGAGCTGAAGCTTATTGCCAGGATCCGCACACGATGGCGGGTAGGCGTAGTAGAGGCCCTAGGACCCACAAGGGGGTATAGTACATAGTCCTCCCTTGGCAATGAGTCTCTTTACAAAAAAAAAAAAAAAACCAAGCAATAACAAGAATTAATGCTCTTGTTCCAAAAATATCATGCAATGCTACACAACAATCATGCTTCGTTGCCTTTTCTATTATCTATTATCATATATCTATACATTAAGCATCATAAAGCTGTTTTTGGGCGTTTTTCGCGCTAAACAACAAATGTCTAAAATTACTTCAGAATAACATTTAATGAAAAAGAATGTAAAAACATTTTTTTTTTAATCAATGAGATTCGAACCCAAAACTTAGGCGCTAGTTTGAAGTGCAAAAACCTATTTTACCAAATTACTTTCTAAAATACCATAGTTTATATTCGATATCATTAAAGGCATTTGTGAGTCAGCATAGGTAAATATGTAAGAAGATTATTATATTTACAAGCCTCTCAGTACCAACCTACTCAGCGTAGTACTCGTAGGCAAAATTCTAATTGCAATAGGGAAAGGAGTCTTTAATGGGTGGTTGGGTTTCTCGAGGATCTTTGGATTAATGCGATTCGCAATTGAGGCTTTTAATAATATATATATGTATATATGTACGTGTATATTTATATACACCTATATATTACATATATAACATATAAAACATATATATATATATATAAAACAAATGAGAATGCGCGCAGAATAAAAGTTTTTATACATATAAAAATGAATGGGTTGTACACTCAGTAGTGTGAGTGCATTTTTGATTCGTGTTATGTATCATATTGTATAAAGAACCGGTTACGCACTAACACTGCTTAAAAGCTATCTCTATACTCTCCTTCAAGTAACGCAAAGCGTGTTTTGCACTAGCGTGACGGTCTCGGGTTCGGATCTCATTAATTTTTTTTTATTGTTTTAATTTTTTATTTTTTTTTATTTTTTTTTTATTTTTCTATGTTCCTAATTTTATTTTAAGTAAGTCAAACGGTCAAAATATATACATATAAATGGTCAAAATATATATATTGCGAATTGCGAATGCAAACCACACCCGAAACTACATGGGCATAAAGTCTAATGGCATGTCGGTCGGAATCCGTTTTCCAAATTTTCCTACTTTCCTTTGTAATTTCCCCGAATTTTCTTTTGCTAAAAATTTCTCCTGAGTTTTTTTATAAACGTTGTACGAGGTTGGGTCCTGGATGTGTGTTGCGGAAAGTAATGCATTTCCAGTAAGGAAATCCATATACCCGCATCAACGGTTAGCTATCCTACAGAAGACCTATATGTCCACAAATCCCCCCAACCAATCGAAATGCATAAAGGATAACATCCCGGTTGGCAGGTTAAGGATTGTGTGGACGTACTTCTGCAATTAACCTAGCCGAAACAAACGAAATTTTATGCAACATGTGGTTAGATAATGAATAATAAAATAAAATTAAAAAATTAAATGAAAAGATAAAATAATAAAATGAAAAGATAAAAAGATAACAAAATAATATATAATATAATATAAAATAAAAAAATAAAATGAAAAAATTAAAAGATAACAAAAAATAAAATAATAAAATGAAAAGATAATAAAAAGAAAAGATAACAAAATAATAAAATAATAAAATGAAAAGATAACAAAAAGATAAAAAAAAATAAAATGAAAAGATAATAAAATGAAAAGATAACAAAAATTTTAATAATAAAATACTAAAATGTAGAGATAACAAAATAAAATAAAATAAAAGGATAACAAAATAATAAAATGAAAAGGTAACAAAAGGAAAAAGATAAGAAAATGATAAACTAATAAAATAATAAAATACTAAAATGAAAAAATAAGAAAATGAAAAGATAGCAAAATAATAAAATAAAATAATAAAATGAAAAGATAAAAAATGAAAAGATAACAAAATAATAAAATAGTAAATGAAAAGATAATAAAATGACAAGATAACAAAATAATAAAATAATAAAATGAAAAGATAATAAAATGAAATGAAAAGATAATAAAATATTAAAATAATAAAATGAAAAGATAAAAAATGAAAAGATAACAAAATACTAAAATAATACAATGAAAAGACAACAAAATGAAAAGATAACAAAATAATAAAATAATAAAAAATAAAATGAAAAGATAACAAAATGGGGCATACAAACATAAATGAAAAGATAATAAAATGAAAAGATAACAAAATAATAAAATAATAAAATGAAAAGATAATAAAATATAATAAAATGAAATGAAAAGGTAATAAAATATTAAAATAATAAAATGAAAAGATAAAAAATTAAAAGATAACAAAATACTAAAATAATACAATGAAAAGACAACAAAATGAAAAGATAACAAAATAATAAAATAATAAAAAATAAAATGAAAAGATAACAAAATGGGACAAACAAAACGATAAAAATAAACCAAAGATGTCGTTCCTATCGTCAGTCATGATCGAGTGTGGAGATACAATTATGATATTTTTGTTTTTCCGAATTTTTCGAATTTCCTTTGTAATTGTTTTTTTTCCCAGGACCATAATGCCTGAAACACAAACACGCTTCAGCTTCGGCTTCGTTTCGTTACGAGCAACCGCTTTGAATTTGCTCTGAATTTGCTTTGAATGACATTTCTCATATAACTAATTTTCCCGCACAAAGTAATTTTGTTTGTGTCTTTTTTTCACAGCTGTTGAGCTGTCAGGCAAAGCAAATGTTCAGCACTTTTGAACTAGAGCTTCCGTTTGTAGCTTCGTTACGTAGCATTACGATTTTCTTTACTATTGCCAAACGAAACGTTGAAGCCGAAGCGACATTGTGATAGGAAGCATTGAAATCGTATGGCTGAACTCGTAAACGTCAGGCGAAGCCGAATCTGAAGCGTGTTTGAGTTTCGGGCATAACGAACAAAACAAAAGAATTACGCAAATCCATGATTCGTGGGTTATGGTCGCGAGTTCATACAAAAATCCTATTGAAAAAAGTATTCTCAGTTTTTCCAAAAAATTTTCCGGGAAACTTTTCTAACTTTTTTTTTGCATAAACCTTATTCAAAATATGACGAACATTTTAAAATAAATTTGAGCTTAATCCGTCCAGCCGTTCTCAAGTGATGCGGTTACCAACGAACAGCATATTATTTTTACTTTATTTTCAATAATCACTTTGTTAATTTTTTCCATTTGGGCAAAAAATTGAACCAGTGAATTATATGCGATATTGCCATGTTTCCAACTAATTTCAGTTCTTAATGCTTATATGCAACAACAATGCAAGATTTTCTTTTTATACTTGATTTCAGCGAAGTGAGGCAACTGCTACAACAGCATCGGCAACGTAAAATAAATTTAAAAGTGTGTATTTGCGTTTGTAGTAGAGCTGCCAACAAAAATATTATTTCAATTATCAAAATAAATAAATATCAAGCGAAAAAATCGCGCGACTAACAATACCGTAAAATAATTAATTACTTGCGCAAAAAATAAACGAAATGGTCAACGAGCTGGAAACGTAGCGGCTGGCGGATCGAATCTAGAGCCAAGCTTTTGTTTTATTTTTTTTTTTATTTTTGTAGTTTTGTATAATTAAAAATTACCCACTACTTTATTTAAAATTGTTGTTAACGCCAGCAAGCAAAAAGAACAAACCATTTCGTTTGAAACACAACATTTGATTGACAAATAAAATAGTCTGCTCATTTATTTCCTAACAAATTTATTTCCTAAAAAACGTATCCAAGATCTGCGCTGCGGTATCGTATTTTCTTGTGTCAGTAAAACACCATAATTCATTGCTTTCTTTGTCGTTCGGCCGACGACAGCCGAGTTCAACGTTTTTGTGTAATTGCATTCAAACAGAGAAACAGCAGATATGAAATCAATTTTAATGAAAGGATATTTAATGAAAGATCTTATCAAAAGTTTGAGTACAAATAATTTTATTTTGGGCTCGCGCTCGCGAAACTGGTCAAGCAGGCAAATGTACCTGCTCGAACATACGATTTACTTCAATTCAATGCATAGGCATGCGACATCTGTATATTATATTATCTTTGGTATTACCTTTAGTACCAATTAACACCCAAACCTCCTTTAAACCACTGATAAAATTTCTGTTTTTAAAAATTATATGAAAACTTGGATGTCCCTCCTTAAGAAAGAGGGCGTCTCTCCCAAACAAGATGGCGGTCTTCAAGGTCTGCTAAATGAGGTCTTTTAGCGACATTTTGCATCATATTTGGCGACGGTGACTATGTGATAATTTCAAAGAAGCTTGTTGTTAACGCACATGCCGATAATTGCAAGTTTAAGTTTTCTCGATGGAACTCACATTCACGGAAAATGGCTGAGGGTTTACGATTCACTTAGACGATAGTAGGCAGCATTGAGGTTTGCCAGCATCTATGCGGTGAGATTTAGATTTGAAACTATTCAAAAGTTGTATTTGTGCGGTCCAAATATAGCTTTTAATCCAATGAAGCAGGTTTTTATCGACTCCATATAACACGCATTTCTTTCAATATTGATTGTACTTGTACAAAGACTGTTTTACAACTTCTCGGGAAGCGTCCAGAAAAATAGGATAGATAAAAAAGGAGTGCGTGTAACTTTTACGCGCGGTGAAAGTGAATTTTTTTTAACGTTGTGGCCGATATTACGATTAAAAATGAGATGAGATGACGACGATAAATGCCTTAGTTCCATAAAATTCCAGTCACTACTGGCCAGATCCCAGAATTTTCATAGGAACAAGTCTTATATTCCCATCTAAGTCCTATATTCATACGAATCACTTTAGAAATGGCTTAGTTTCGAAAGCCATTTCCATAGGAACAAGTCTTATATTCCCATCTAAGTCCTATATTCATACGAATCACTTTAGAAATGGCTTAGTTCCGAAAGCTCCAGACCCTATTGGCCAGATCTCAGAATTTCCATAGAAACAAATTTTATAGTCGCATATTAGTCCTACATTCCGAGTTTCATGTGAATCGCTGGAGAAATGGCTTATTCCCCAGAAATCCAGACCCTATTGGCCAGATCCCAGAGTTTCCATCGGAACAAATCTTATAATCACATTCCGAGTTTCATTCGAATCGCTTGAGAAATGGCTTGGTCCCAGAAATTCCAGACCCTATTGGTCAGATCCCAGAATTTCCATAGAAAAAAATCTTATAGTCGCATATTAGACCTACATTCCGAGTTTCATACGAATCGCTTGCAAAATGGCTTGGTTCCCAAAATTCCAGACCCTATTGGCCAGATCCCAGAATTTCCATAGGAACAAATCTTATAGTCGCATATTAGTCCTACATTCCGAGTTTCATGCGAATCGCTTGAGAAATGACTTGGTCCCCAGAAATCCAGACCCTATTGGCCAGAACCCAGAGTTTCCTTCGGAACAAATTTTATAGTCGCATATAAGTCCTACATTCCGAGTTTCATACGAATCGCTTGAGAAATGGCTTGGTTCCCAAAATTCCTATTGGCCAGATCCCAGAATTTCCATAGGAACAAATCTTATAGTCACATTCCGAGTTTCATTCGAATCGCTTGAGAAATGGCTTGGTCCCAAAAATTCCAGACCCTATTGGCCAGATCCCAGAATTTCCTTAGGAACAAATCTTATAGTCGCATATTAGTCCTACATTCCGAGTTTCATACGAATCGCTTGAGAAATGGCTTGGCTCCCAAAATTCCAGCCCCTATTGGCCAGATCCCAGAAAAAAAACTTCTTCTGCCTTGATTTCTGAAAAATAGACTTTCATCTTTAACTCGCAGATTTACATACGCGGGTTTTGAAGCAGTAGTTGGACTAAGAAAGAAAATAAGTCTTCTCGAATCGATGAATTGCAACTAAATTCCCTTGAGCCGGATTTGTTTTGAAGCTTCTATAGTTGGAGTATTCGATTGCAGTTGATGTTATCTTGCATCTTATTTATTTGTGCCATTTTATTCGCCAACAGATGGTTGATAATTCATTCTACAAAAGAGCAGTTTCGTTAAAAGTATTTTTATTCAAGTTTTTAAATTTTTTAAATAATTTATTTTATTTGAGTTGTTTTTAGAAGCTGGTTTGTTAGGCCTGGTACTACAAACGAATCAGTAACGTTTCACTGTTGAGTGGTTGGTTCGTAGAAATTTTTCTTATTGTTGTTATTTTTAATATTTTTAATTTTTTATTATGTTCTTATCTTATTTTACGTATATTTTCATCATCTTGACGGGTTCGGTATTTTTACTTTGTAAAGTGAACTGTTATTTTGAAATTCATTTCACAAATATTCGCGGCATTAAAAGTAATTTCAACTCGATCGTAGCACATCTTGACGCGAATAAAACTGCGGTTCTAAGTTTATGTGAAACGCAGGCCTCTTATATGGGTACCCCAAATGATTTTCATTGACCGGGGTATTCTCGTGTCGACTGTTTGGTTCCACATCGTGGGGTTATTCTCTTTATACGAGATGACATCAGTTTTAGTGTACCTAAATTTAATATTCAAAACTGTAATCCCATGTTCAATGCGATATGGATTGAAATTGTAATTTCAAACCATTCGATGTTAATTTGTTCCCTTTATCGTAGTCCTAATTTGTCACCTGATGACACTAATATTGAGTTTAATTACTTATCGAAAACTATAGACAAGATTTACCAATCTTCACCAACATCAGAATATGTAGTCTTGAGCGTTTTTAATGTCCACAATGATTCATGGTTGACCTATTCGAATGATAGAGATCGATCTGGTGAAACCGCAGAACTATTTTCAAATATTAATCTTCTCACCCAACTCGTTCATAAGCCAACTAGGTATCCCGATACTACTGGTCAATCACCTCACCTTTTAGATTTAGTTCTAACTACTATGCCAGACAAATATTCAATTGATGTATCTGCTCCATTAGGTCTTTCTGACCATGCTTTGGTAGTAGCCAAATTTTCAATAACACCAGCCCTTATGGAGCTTACTCGTAAAATGCTACTCTGGCACTATAAAAATGCCAACTGGAAACTCCTGAACCAATTTTATAGGTCATTTGATTGGTCAACCTGCTTTTCCAGTAATAATGCTGAAGAAGCATCACAACTTATCACGTCACCATAAGGAATGAAAAATTGCATTCCATCTTCATTTAAAAGAAAAATACTCATAAAAATAAATGGTTTAACGAACAGTGCAGGTCAGCAGTCGCGTGTAAAAAAGCAGCCCATTTGGACTACGTTAATTGCACTTCTGAAGAAAACCTTGTAAAGTTTCGAATAGCTAGAAACAGATCAAACGCTATATTGAAAAGGTGTAAAATCTATTTCCGGCGACGGGTTTTTTCAAAGATTTTAAAAGAACTTGACCCAAATAAAGCGACTGGCACCGACGGTATTCCGCCATTAGTATTAAAAAGATGTCATCATACTTTGGCAAAACCGCTTAGCAAATTGTTTCATCTCTCAATGAAGTCAAGTGTTTTTCCATCAATTTGGAAAATAGCTAATATTCAAACCGTTCCGAAAAAAGGTGATAAATTGGCACCTAAGAACTACCGTCCAATTGGCACCGACGGTATTCCGCCATTAGTATTAAAAAATGTCATCATACTTTGGCAAAAGCGCTTAGCAAATTGTTTCATCTCTCAATGAAGTCAAGTGTTTTTCCATCAATTTGGAAAATAGTAAATATTCAAACCGTTCCGAAAAAAGGTGATAAATTGGCACCTAAGAACTACCGTCCAATTGCTTTGTTGTCGGTTCTATCTAAGGTAATGGAATCTATCGTTAATTTCATACTAATGAACTATCTGGATTCGAATGTTTTTTTATCCGATGTGCAGTATGGATTTCGTAAAAATCAATCTTCAGGTTAACTAATGACGTGCATGACTCATTGTTTGGAGCAAAGCATTGAAAACCTAGGTGAATCAAGCATTGTTTCCTTAGATATTTCTAAAGCTTTTGATAGAGTATGGCATGATTGTCTTATTAATAAGATTCGTGCGCTGAACTTACACTCCTCTATCATTACATGGATTGAGAATTATTTATGGAACCGCAAAATAAAGTTGTACTAAATGGTATATCTTCAGCTTCACATGGGATCAATGCTGGTATGCCTCAAGGGTCATCCTTGTCGCCCACGCTCTTCTTTATATATATCAACGACTGTTGTCTTCTACAACCTGTGATATCCATTCACTTGCTGATGATACAACACTATCGGATTCCATTGAGTTTGTCACTCAAAAAGAATACAATTCTCGCTTGAATGGTTCGCGTGAATTACTGAATATGACATTCATTCTCTATTTCTAATAGAGTAGAATTTAACCCAAATAAATTCCAGTCTTGTATTTTTTCTCAGAAGACAATTCACATGTTATTAATGGCGCCCCTATTGAGAGATCAAATTCACTTAAGTTGTTAGGTTTAAAAGTATCAAGTGATCCTTCCTGGAAGGAAGAACATATTTATGAAATTTCAAAAAGAGCTAGCCAATGTTTGGGCTTCATAAGACGTTGTAACTTCTACTTCACTCCCTCTGAAGTATGAAGATTATATAAATCTTATGTTAGACCAATTTTAGAATTTAATTCATATGTGTGGGGTGGGGCTCCAAGATCGCATTTGGTTTATCTTGATGGAATTCAGAATAGAGTTATCCGTTTGATAAATGATGTAACCATTACTTCGTCTCTTGATACTTTGGAGCACAGACGAATTGTAGGAGCTTTATCAGTTTTCTACAAATTTTACAACGGTAAAGAATCTTCTTTTTTTCTAAGAGTCTCTTCGATGTGGAATCATTTGGTCGAGCCCGTGTTTCCCGAATCTTATAACCTGCAGACCTTCAAATTAGCCGTTAACAACTTCCTGAAGGATGATGGATTAAGTGCTCATAAGCTGTTTATTAAATATAAAATAATATATATTACAAATAAAATAAAAAAACAATGTTCATCAGTATTTTTTACAATATTTTTAAAATTTGTAATATTTCCTTAGTGAAGGTTGTAATTTTCCCTGACCATTATCCATTAATGAAAGCATTTGGACTCGGGTCGTTTTAGTTTCGTTTTCGTTTTTTCGCATTGCTTTTTCAATGAATCAGAGAGAATTATGAGAAAATAAATTGAAACCGGCTACAAACGTAAGGAATGTAAATCACATTCCTTCGATTTTTATTTTGTGTTTTAATAAAGGGCTTAGCCCAACTTATTGCCGTGACGCAAGTCATTCAGGGAACTCCTTTGGCAATGAGTCTCTATAAAAAAAAGAAAAAAAAAGAAAAAAAGGAACAAATCTTATAGTCGCATATTAGTCCTACATTCCGAGTTTCATACGAATCGCTTAAGAAATGGCTTGGTTCATAAAAATTCCAGACGCTATTGACCAAATACCAGAATTTCCATAGTAGCTGTGGCCGTAGTAATATATGTATTTATATATATATACTTATATTTGTAGTTATATACATATATAGTTACAATCATATAAAAAGAGTGCGTGTAACTTTTACGCGCGGTTGAAGTGAAACTTTTTTTACGTTGTGGCCGATATAACGATTAAAAATGAGATGAGAAGACGACGAGAAATAGCTTAGTTCCGTCAAATTCCAGTCCCTATTGGCCAGATCCCAGAATTTCCATAGGAACAAATTTCCAGACCCTATTAGCCAGATCCCAGATCCCAGATCCATAGGAACAAATCTTATAGTCGCATATTAGTCCTACATTCCGAGTTTCATACGAATCGCTTGTGAAATGGCTTGGTTCCCAACATTTCAGACCCTATTGGCCAGATTCCAGAATTTCAATAGGAACAAATCTTATAGTCGCATGTTAGTCCTACATTCCGAGTTTCATGCGAATCGCTTGATAAATGGCTTGGTCCCCAGAAATCCAGACCCTATTGGCCAGATCCCAGAGTTTCAATCGGAACAAATTTTATAGTCGCATATTAGTCCTACATTCCGAGGTTCATACGAATCGCTTGAGAAATGGCTTGGTTCCCAAAATTCCAGACCCTATTGGCCAGATCCCAGAATTTCCATAGGAACAAATCTTATAGTCACATTCCGATTTTCATTCGAATCGCTTGAGAAATGCCTTGGTCCCAAAAATTCCAGCCCCTATTGGCCAGATCCCAGAAAAAAAACTTCTTCTGCCTTGATTTCTGAAAAATAGACTTTCATCTTTAACTCGCAGATTTACATACGCGGGTTTTGAAGCAGTAGTTGGACTAAGAAAGAAAATAAGTCTTCTCGAATCGATGAATTGCAACTAAATTCCCTTGAGCCGGATTTGTTTTGAAGCTTCTATAGTTGGAGTATTCGATTGCAGTTGATGTTATCTTGCATCTTATTTATTTGTGCCATTTTATTCGCCAACAGATGGTTGATAATTCATTCTACAAAAGTGCAGTTTCGTAAAAAGTATTTTTATTCAAGTTTTTAAATTTTTTAAATAATTTATTTTATTTGAGTTGTTTTTAGAAGCTGGTTTGTTAGGCCTGGTACTACAAACGAATCAGTAACGTTTCACTGTGGAGTGGTTGGTTCGTAGAAATTTTTCTTATTGTTGTTATTTTTAATATTTTTAATTTTTTATTATGTTCTTATCTTATTTTACGTATATTTTCATCATCTTGACGGGTTCGGTATTTTTACTTTGTAAAGTGAACTGTTATTTTGAAATTCATTTCACAAATATTCGCGGCATTAAAAGTAATTTCAACTCGATCGTAGCACATCTTGACGCGAATAAAACTGCGGTTCTAAGTTTATGTGAAACGCAGGCCTCTTATATGGGTACCCCAAATGATTTTCATTGACCGGGGTATTCTCGTGTCGACTGTTTGGTTCCACATCGTGGGGTTATTCTCTTTATACGAGATGACATCAGTTTTAGTGTACCTAAATTTAATATTCAAAACTGTAATCCCATGTTCAATGCGATATGGATTGAAATTGTAATTTCAAACCATTCGATGTTAATTTGTTCCCTTTATCGTAGTCCTAATTTGTCACCTGATGACACTAATATTGAGTTTAATTACTTATCGAAAACTATAGACAAGATTTACCAATCTTCACCAACATCAGAATATGTAGTCTTGAGCGTTTTTAATGTCCACAATGATTCATGGTTGACCTATTCGAATGATAGAGATCGATCTGGTGAAACCGCAGAACTATTTTCAAATATTAATCTTCTCACCCAACTCGTTCATAAGCCAACTAGGTATCCCGATACTACTGGTCAATCACCTCACCTTTTAGATTTAGTTCTAACTACTATGCCAGACAAATATTCAATTGATGTATCTGCTCCATTAGGTCTTTCTGACCATGCTTTGGTAGTAGCCAAATTTTCAATAACACCAGCCCTTATGGAGCTTACTCGTAAAATGCTACTCTGGCACTATAAAAATGCCAACTGGAAACTCCTGAACCAATTTTATAGGTCATTTGATTGGTCAACCTGCTTTTCCAGTAATAATGCTGAAGAAGCATCACAACTTATCACGTCACCATAAGGAATGAAAAATTGCATTCCATCTTCATTTAAAAGAAAAATACTCATAAAAATAAATGGTTTAACGAACAGTGCAGGTCAGCAGTCGCGTGTAAAAAAGCAGCCCATTTGGACTACGTTAATTGCACTTCTGAAGAAAACCTTGTAAAGTTTCGAATAGCTAGAAACAGATCAAACGCTATATTGAAAAGGTGTAAAATCTATTTCCGGCGACGGGTTTTTTCAAAGATTTTAAAAGAACTTGACCCAAATAAAGCGACTGGCACCGACGGTATTCCGCCATTAGTATTAAAAAGATGTCATCATACTTTGGCAAAACCGCTTAGCAAATTGTTTCATCTCTCAATGAAGTCAAGTGTTTTTCCATCAATTTGGAAAATAGCTAATATTCAAACCGTTCCGAAAAAAGGTGATAAATTGGCACCTAAGAACTACCGTCCAATTGGCACCGACGGTATTCCGCCATTAGTATTAAAAAATTTCATCATACTTTGGCAAAAGCGCTTAGCAAATTGTTTCATCTCTCAATGAAGTCAAGTGTTTTTCCATCAATTTGGAAAATAGTAAATATTCAAACCGTTCCGAAAAAAGGTGATAAATTGGCACCTAAGAACTACCGTCCAATTGCTTTGTTGTCGGTTCTATCTAAGGTAATGGAATCTATCGTTAATTTCATACTAATGAACTATCTGGATTCGAATGTTTTTTTATCCGATGTGCAGTATGGATTTCGTAAAAATCAATCTTCAGGTTAACTAATGACGTGCATGACTCATTGTTTGGAGCAAAGCATTGAAAACCTAGGTGAATCAAGCATTGTTTCCTTAGATATTTCTAAAGCTTTTGATAGAGTATGGCATGATTGTCTTATTAATAAGATTCGTGCGCTGAACTTACACTCCTCTATCATTACATGGATTGAGAATTATTTATGGAACCGCAAAATAAAGTTGTACTAAATGGTATATCTTCAGCTTCACATGGGATCAATGCTGGTATGCCTCAAGGGTCATCCTTGTCGCCCACGCTCTTCTTTATATATATCAACGACTGTTGTCTTCTACAACCTGTGATATCCATTCACTTGCTGATGATACAACACTATCGGATTCCATTGAGTTTGTCACTCAAAAAGAATACAATTCTCGCTTGAATGGTTCGCGTGAATTACTGAATATGACATTCATTCTCTATTTCTAATAGAGTAGAATTTAACCCAAATAAATTCCAGTCTTGTATTTTTTCTCAGAAGACAATTCACATGTTATTAATGGCGCCCCTATTGAGAGATCAAATTCACTTAAGTTGTTAGGTTTAAAAGTATCAAGTGATCCTTCCTGGAAGGAAGAACATATTTATGAAATTTCAAAAAGAGCTAGCCAATGTTTGGGCTTCATAAGACGTTGTAACTTCTACTTCACTCCCTCTGAAGTATGAAGATTATATAAATCTTATGTTAGACCAATTTTAGAATTTAATTCATATGTGTGGGGTGGGGCTCCAAGATCGCATTTGGTTTATCTTGATGGAATTCAGAATAGAGTTATCCGTTTGATAAATGATGTAACCATTACTTCGTCTCTTGATACTTTGGAGCACAGACGAATTGTAGGAGCTTTATCAGTTTTCTACAAGTTTTACAACGGTAAAGAATCTTCTTTTTTTCTAAGAGTCTCTTCGATGTGGAATCATTTGGTCGAGCCCGTGTTTCCCGAATCTTATAACCTGCAGACCTTCAAATTAGCCGTTAACAACTTCCTGAAGGATGATGGATTAAGTGCTCATAAGCTGTTTATTAAATATAAAATAATATATATTACAAATAAAATAAAAAAACAATGTTCATCAGTATTTTTTACAATATTTTTAAAATTTGTAATATTTCCTTAGTGAAGGTTGTAATTTTCCCTGACCATTATCCATTAATGAAAGCATTTGGACTCGGGTCGTTTTAGTTTCGTTTTCGTTTTTTCGCATTGCTTTTTCAATGAATCAGAGAGAATTATGAGAAAATAAATTGAAACCGGCTACAAACGTAAGGAATGTAAATCACATTCCTTCGATTTTTATTTTGTGTTTTAATAAAGGGCTTAGCCCAACTTATTGCCGTGACGCAAGTCATTCAGGGAACTCCTTTGGCAATGAGTCTCTATAAAAAAAAGAAAAAAAAAAGAAAAAAAGGAACAAATCTTATAGTCGCATATTAGTCCTACATTCCGAGTTTCATACGAATCGCTTAAGAAATGGCTTGGTTCATAAAAATTCCAGACGCTATTGACCAAATACCAGAATTTCCATAGTAGCTGTGGCCGTAGTAATATATGTATTTATATATATATACTTATATTTGTAGTTATATACATATATAGTTACAATCATATAAAAAGAGTGCGTGTAACTTTTACGCGCGGTTGAAGTGAAACTTTTTTTACGTTGTGGCCGATATAACGATTAAAAATGAGATGAGAAGACGACGAGAAATAGCTTAGTTCCGTCAAATTCCAGTCCCTATTGGCCAGATCCCAGAATTTCCATAGGAACAAATTTCCAGACCCTATTAGCCAGATCCCAGATCCCAGATCCATAGGAACAAATCTTATAGTCGCATATTAGTCCTACATTCCGAGTTTCATACGAATCGCTTGTGAAATGGCTTGGTTCCCAACATTTCAGACCCTATTGGCCAGATTCCAGAATTTCAATAGGAACAAATCTTATAGTCGCATGTTAGTCCTACATTCCGAGTTTCATGCGAATCGCTTGATAAATGGCTTGGTCCCCAGAAATCCAGACCCTATTGGCCAGATCCCAGAGTTTCAATCGGAACAAATTTTATAGTCGCATATTAGTCCTACATTCCGAGGTTCATACGAATCGCTTGAGAAATGGCTTGGTTCCCAAAATTCCAGACCCTATTGGCCAGATCCCAGAATTTCCATAGGAACAAATCTTATAGTCACATTCCGATTTTCATTCGAATCGCTTGAGAAATGCCTTGGTCCCAAAAATTCCAGCCCCTATTGGCCAGATCCCAGAAAAAAAACTTCTTCTGCCTTGATTTCTGAAAAATAGACTTTCATCTTTAACTCGCAGATTTACATACGCGGGTTTTGAAGCAGTAGTTGGACTAAGAAAGAAAATAAGTCTTCTCGAATCGATGAATTGCAACTAAATTCCCTTGAGCCGGATTTGTTTTGAAGCTTCTATAGTTGGAGTATTCGATTGCAGTTGATGTTATCTTGCATCTTATTTATTTGTGCCATTTTATTCGCCAACAGATGGTTGATAATTCATTCTACAAAAGTGCAGTTTCGTAAAAAGTATTTTTATTCAAGTTTTTAAATTTTTTAAATAATTTATTTTATTTGAGTTGTTTTTAGAAGCTGGTTTGTTAGGCCTGGTACTACAAACGAATCAGTAACGTTTCACTGTTGAGTGGTTGGTTCGTAGAAATTTTTCTTATTGTTGTTATTTTTAATATTTTTAATTTTTTATTATGTTCTTATCTTATTTTACGTATATTTTCATCATCTTGACGGGTTCGGTATTTTTACTTTGTAAAGTGAACTGTTATTTTGAAATTCATTTCACAAATATTCGCGGCATTAAAAGTAATTTCAACTCGATCGTAGCACATCTTGACGCGAATAAAACTGCGGTTCTAAGTTTATGTGAAACGCAGGCCTCTTATATGGGTACCCCAAATGATTTTCATTGAATTTAATATTCAAAACTGTAATCCCATGTTCAATGCGATATGGATTGAAATTGTAATTTCAAACCATTCGATGTTAATTTGTTCCCTTTATCGTAGTCCTAATTTGTCACCTGATGACACTAATATTGAGTTTAATTACTTATCGAAAACTATAGACAAGATTTACCAATCCTCACCAACATCAGAATATGTAGTCTTGAGCGTTTTTAATGTCCACAATGATTCATGGTTGACCTATTCGAATGATAGAGATCGATCTGGTGAAACCGCAGAACTATTTTCAAATATTAATCTTCTCACCCAACTCGTTCATAAGCCAACTAGGTATCCCGATACTACTGGTCAATCACCTCACCTTTTAGATTTAGTTCTAACTACTATGCCAGACAAATATTCAATTGATGTATCTGCTCCATTAGGTCTTTCTGACCATGCTTTGGTAGTAGCCAAATTTTCAATAACACCAGCCCTTATGGAGCTTACTCGTAAAATGCTACTCTGGCACTATAAAAATGCCAACTGGGAACTCCTGAACCAATTTTATAGGTCATTTGATTGGTCAACCTGCTTTTCCAGTAATAATGCTGAAGAAGCATCACAACTTATCACGTCACCATAAGGAATGAAAAATTGCATTCCTTCTTCATTTAAAAGAAAAATACTCATAAAAATAAATGGTTTAACGAACAGTGCAGGTCAGCAGTCGCGTGTAAAAAAGCAGCCCATTTGGACTACGTTAATTGCACTTCTGAAGAAAACATTGTAAAGTTTCGAATAGCTAGAAACAGATCAAACGCTATATTGAAAAGGTGTAAAATCTATTTCCGGCGACGGGTTTTTTCAAAGATTTTAAAAGAACTTGACCCAAATAAAGCGACTGGCACCGACGGTATTCCGCCATTAGTATTAAAAAGATGTCATCATACTTTGGCAAAACCGCTTAGCAAATTGTTTCATCTCTCAATGAAGTCAAGTGTTTTTCCATCAATTTGGAAAATAGCTAATATTCAAACCGTTCCGAAAAAAGGTGATAAATTGGCACCTAAGAACTACCGTCCAATTGGCACCGACGGTATTCCGCCATTAGTATTAAAAAATGTCATCATACTTTGGCAAAAGCGCTTAGCAAATTGTTTCATCTCTCAATGAAGTCAAGTGTTTTTCCATCAATTTGGAAAATAGTAAATATTCAAACCGTTCCGAAAAAAGTTGATAAATTGGCACCTAAGAACTACCGTCCAATTGCTTTGTTGTCGGTTCTATCTAAGGTAATGGAATCTATCGTTAATTTCATACTAATGAACTATCTGGATTCGAATGTTTTTTTATCCGATGTGCAGTATGGATTTCGTAAAAATCAATCTTCAGGTTAACTAATGACGTGCATGACTCATTGTTTGGAGCAAAGCATTGAAAACCTAGGTGAATCAAGCATTGTTTCCTTAGATATTTCTAAAGCTTTTGATAGAGTATGGCATGATTGTCTTATTAATAAGATTCGTGCGCTGAACTTACACTCCTCTATCATTACATGGATTGAGAATTATTTATGGAACCGCAAAATAAAGTTGTACTAAATGGTATATCTTCAGCTTCACATGGGATCAATGCTGGTATGCCTCAAGGGTCATCCTTGTCGCCCACGCTCTTCTTTATATATATCAACGACTGTTGTCTTCTACAACCTGTGATATCCATTCACTTGCTGATGATACAACACTATCGGATTCCATTGAGTTTGTCACTCAAAAAGAATACAATTCTCGCTTGAATGGTTCGCGTGAATTACTGAATATGACATTCATTCTCTATTTCTAATAGAGTAGAATTTAACCCAAATAAATTCCAGTCTTGTATTTTTTCTCAGAAGACAATTCACATGTTATTAATGGCGCCCCTATTGAGAGATCAAATTCACTTAAGTTGTTAGGTTTAAAAGTATCAAGTGATCCTTCCTGGAAGGAAGAACATATTTATGAAATTTCAAAAAGAGCTAGCCAATGTTTGGGCTTCATAAGACGTTGTAACTTCTACTTCACTCCCTCTGAAGTATGAAGATTATATAAATCTTATGTTAGACCAATTTTAGAATTTAATTCATATGTGTGGGGTGGGGCTCCAAGATCGCATTTGGTTTATCTTGATGGAATTCAGAATAGAGTTATCCGTTTGATAAATGATGTAACCATTACTTCGTCTCTTGATACTTTGGAGCACAGACGAATTGTAGGAGCTTTATCAGTTTTCTACAAGTTTTACAACGGTAAAGAATCTTCTTTTTTTCTAAGAGTCTCTTCGATGTGGAATCATTTGGTCGAGCCCGTGTTTCCCGAATCTTATAACCTGCAGACCTTCAAATTAGCCGTTAACAACTTCCTGAAGGATGATGGATTAAGTGCTCATAAGCTGTTTATTAAATATAAAATAATATATATTACAAATAAAATAAAAAAACAATGTTCATCAGTATTTTTTACAATATTTTTAAAATTTGTAATATTTCCTTAGTGAAGGTTGTAATTTTCCCTGACCATTATCCATTAATGAAAGCATTTGGACTCGGGTCGTTTTAGTTTCGTTTTCGTTTTTTCGCATTGCTTTTTCAATGAATCACAGAGAATTATGAGAAAATAAATTGAAACCGGCTACAAACGTAAGGAATGTAAATCACATTCCTTCGATTTTTATTTTGTGTTTTAATAAAGGGCTTAGCCCAACTTATTGCCGTGACGCAAGTCATTCAGGGAACTCCTTTGGCAATGAGTCTCTATAAAAAAAAGAAAAAAAAAGAAAAAAAGGAACAAATCTTATAGTCGCATATTAGTCCTACATTCCGAGTTTCATACGAATCGCTTAAGAAATGGCTTGGTTCATAAAAATTCCAGACGCTATTGACCAAATACCAGAATTTCCATAGTAGCTGTGGCCGTAGTAATATATGTATTTATATATATATACTTATATTTGTAGTTATATACATATATAGTTACAATCATATAAAAAGAGTGCGTGTAACTTTTACGCGCGGTTGAAGTGAAACTTTTTTTACGTTGTGGCCGATATAACGATTAAAAATGAGATGAGAAGACGACGAGAAATAGCTTAGTTCCATCAAATTCCAGTCCCTATTGGCCAGATCCCAGAATTTTCATAGGAACATTCTAAATTTCTAAGCTATAAGACGTCCCATCTAAGTCCTACATTCCGAGTTTCATAGGAATCACTTTAGAAATGGCTTAGTTCCGAAAGCTCCAGACCCTATTGGCCAGATCTCAGAATTACCATAGGAACAAATCTTATAGTCGCATATAAATCCTACATTCCCAGTTTCATACGAATCACTTGAGAAATGGCTTGGTCCCCAGAACCTATTGGCCAGATCCCAGAATTTCCATATGAACAAATTTCCAGACCCTATTAGCCAGATCCCAGATCCCAGATCCATAGGAACAAATCTTATAGTCGCATATTAGTCCTACATTCCGAGTTTCATACGAATCGCTTGTGAAATGGCTTGGTTCCCAACATTTCAGACCCTATTGGCCAGATTCCAGAATTTCAATAGGAACAAATCTTATAGTCGCATGTTAGTCCTACATTCCGAGTTTCATGCGAATCGCTTGATAAATGGCTTGGTCCCCAGAAATCCAGACCCTATTGGCCAGATCCCAGAGTTTCAATCGGAACAAATTTTATAGTCGCATGTTAGTCCTACATTCCGAGTTTCATGCGAATCACTTGAGAAATGGCTTGGTCCCAAGACCCTATAGTCGCATATTGGTACTACATTCCGAGTTTCATACGAATCGCTTAAGAAATGGCTTGGTTCCAAAAATGTCAGAATGTATTGGCCAGATCCCAGAATTTCCATAGAAACAAATCTTATAGTCGCATATAAATCATACATTCCCAGTTTCATACGAATCACTTGAGAAATGGCTTGGTCCCCAGACCCTATTGGCCAGATACCATCATTTCCATAGGAACAAATTTCCAGACCCTATTAGCCAGATCCCAGATCCCAGATCCATAGGAACAAATCTTATAGTCGCATATTAGTCCTACATTCCGAGTTTCATACGAATCGCTTGCAAAATGCCTTGGTTCCCAAAATTCCTTACCCTATTGGCCAGATCCCAGAATTTCCATAGGAACAAATCTTATAGTCGCATATTAGTCCTACATTCCGAGTTTCATACGAATCGCTTGTGAAATGGTTTGGTTCCCGAAATTCCAGGCCCTATTGAACAGATCCCAGAATTTCTATAGAAACAAATTTTATAGTCGCAGATTGGTCCTACTTTCCGAGTTTCATACGAATCGCTTGAAAAATGGCTTGGTTCCAAAAATTTCAGAACGTATTGGCCAGATCCCAGAATTTCCATAGAAACAAATCTTATAGTCGCATATAAATCCTACATTCCCAGTTTCATACGAATCACTTGAGAAATGGCTTGGTCCCCAGAACCTATTGGCCAGATCCCAGAATTTCCATATGAACAAATTTCCAGACCCTATTAGCCAGATCCCAGATCCCAGATCCATAGGAACAAATCTTATAGTCGCATATTAGTCCTACATTCCGAGTTTCATACGAATCGCTTGTGAAATGGCTTGGTTCCCAACATTTCAGACCCTATTGGCCAGATTCCAGAATTTCAATAGGAACAAATCTTATAGTCGCATGTTAGTCCTACATTCCGAGTTTCATGCGAATCGCTTGATAAATGGCTTGGTCCCCAGAAATCCAGACCCTATTGGCCAGATCCCAGAGTTTCAATCGGAACAAATTTTATAGTCGCATATTAGTCCTACATTCCGAGGTTCATACGAATCGCTTGAGAAATGGCTTGGTTCCCAAAATTCCAGACCCTATTGGCCATATCCCAGAATTTCCATAGGAACAAATCTTACCATTGTGAAATGGTTTGGTTCCCGAAATTCCAGGCCCTATTGAACAGATCCCAGAATTTCTATAGAAACAAATTTTATAGTCGCAGATTGGTCCTACTTTCCGAGTTTCATACGAATCGCTTGAAAAATGGCTTGGTTCCAAAAATTTCAGAACGTATTGGCCAGATCCCAGAATTTCCATAGAAACAAATCTTATAGTCGCATATAAATCCTACATTCCCAGTTTCATACGAATCACTTGAGAAATGGCTTGGTCCCCAGAACCTATTGGCCAGATCCCAGAATTTCCATAGGAACAAATTTCCAGACCCTATTAGCCAGATCCCAGATCCCAGATCCATAGGAACAAATCTTATAGTCGCATATTAGTCCTACATTCCGAGTTTCATACGAATCGCTTGTGAAATGGCTTGGTTCCCAACATTTCAGACCCTATTGGCCAGATCCCAGAATTTCAATAGGAACAAATCTTATAGTCGCATGTTAGTCCTACATTCCGAGTTTCATGCGAATTGCTTGATAAATGGCTTGGTCCCCAGAAATCCAGACCCTATTGGCCAGATCCCAGAGTTTCAATCGGAACAAATTTTATTGTCGCATATTAGTCCTACATTCCGAGGTTCATACGAATCGCTTGAGAAATGGCTTGGTTCCCAAAATTCCAGACCCTATTGGCCATATCCCAGAATTTCCATAGGAACAAATCTTATAGTCACATTCCGATTTTCATTCGAATCGCTTGAGAAATGCCTTGGTCCCAAAAATTCCAGACCCAATTGGCCAGATCCCAGAATTTCCATAGGAACAAATCTTATAGTCGTATATTAGTCCTACATTCCGAGTTTCATACGAATCGCTTGAGAAATGGCTTGGTACCCAAAATTCCAGCCCCTATTGGCCAGATCCCAGAAAAAAAATTCTTCTGCCTTGATTTCTGAAAAATAGACTTTCCTCTTTAACGGAAATAATATCTTTGGCTCGCAGATTTACATACGCGGGTTTTGAAGCAGAGGTGACAGAATCAGATTCACTTAAGTTGTTAGGTTTATCAAGTGATCTTTCCTGGAAGGAAGAACATATTTATGAAATTTCAAAAAGAGCTAGCCAATGTTTGGGCTTCATAAGACGTTGTCACTTCTACTTCACTCCCTCTGAAGTATGAAGATTATATAAATCTTATGTTAGACCAATTTTAGAATTTAATTCATATGTGTGGGGTGGGGCTCCAAGATCGCATTTGGTTCATCTTGATGGAATTCAGAATAGAGTTATCCGTTTGATAAATGATGTAACCATTACTTCGTCTCTTGATACTTTGGAGCACAGACGAATTGTAGGAGCTTTATCAGTTTTCTACAAATTTTACAACGGTAAAATTCTATTTTTTCTAAGAGTCTCTTCGATGTGGAATCATTTGGTCGAGCCCTTTTTTTTTTCCGAATCTTATAACCTGCAGGCCTTCAAATTAGCCGTTAACAACTTCCTGAAGGATGATGGATTAAGTGCTCATAAGCTGTTTATTAAATATAAAATAATATATATTACAAATAAAAAAAAACAATGTTTATCAGTATTTTTTACATTATTTTTAAAATTTGTAGTATTTCCTTAGTGAAGGTTGTAGTTTTCCCTGACCATTATCCATTGATGAAAGCATTTGGACTCGCGTCGTTTTAGTTTCGTTTTCGTTTTTTCGCATTGCTTTTTCAATGAATTAGAGAGAATTCTGAGAAAATAAATTGAAACCGGCTACAAACGTAAGGAATGTGAATCACATTCCTTCGATTTTTATTTTCTGTTTTAATAAAGGGCTTAGCCCAACTTATTACCGTGACGCAAGTCATTCAGGGAACTCCTTTGGCAATGAGTCTCTATAAAAAAAAGAAAAAAAAAGGAACAAATCTTATAGTCGCATATTAGTCCTACATTCCGAGTTTCATACGAATCGCTTGTGAAATGGTTTGGTTCCCGAAATTCCAGGCCCTATTAAACAGATCCCAGAATTTCTATAGAAACAAATTTTATAGTCGCAGATTGGTCCTACTTTCCGAGTTCATACGAATCGCTTGAGAAATGGCTTGGTTCCAAAAATTTCAGAACGTATTGGCCAGATCCCAGAATTTCCATAGAAACAAATCTTATAGTCGCATATAAATCCTACATTCCCAGTTTCATACGAATCACTTGAGAAATGCCTTGGTCCACAGAACCTATTGGCCAGATCCCAGAATTTCCATAGGAACAAATTTCCAGACCCTATTAGCCAGATCCCAGATCCCAGATCCATAGGAACAAATCTTATAGTCGCATATTAGTCCTACTTTCCGAGTTTCATACGAATCGCTTGCGAAATGGCTTGGTTCCTAACATTTCAGACCCTATTGGCCAGATTCCAGAATTTCCATAGGAACAAATCTTATAGTCGCATATTAGTCCTACATTCCGAGTTTCATGCGAATCGCTTGATAAATGGCTTGGTCCCCAGAAATCCAGACCCTATTGGCCAGATCCCAGAGTTTCAATCGGAACAAATTTTATAGTCGCATATTAGTCCTACATTCCGAGGTTCATACGAATCGCTTGAGAAATGGCTTGGTTCCCAAAATTCCAGACCCTATTGGCCAGATCCCAGAATTTCCGTAGGAACAAATCTTATAGTCACATTCCGATTTTCATTCGAATCGCTTGAGAAATGCCTTGGTCCCAAAAATTCCAGACCCTATTGGCCAGATCCCAGAATTTCCATAGGAACAAATCTTATAGTCGTATATTAGTCCTACATTCCGAGTTTCATACGAATCGCTTGAGAAATGGCTTGGTACCCAAAATTCCAGCCCCTATTGGCCAGATCCCAGAAAAAAACTTCTTCTGCCTTGATTTCTGAAAAATAGACTTTCCTCTTTAACGGAAATAATATCTTTGGCTCGCAGATTTACATACGCGGGTATTAAGTTGTTAGGTTTAAAAGTATCAAGTGATCTTTCCTGGAAGGAAGAACATATTTATGAAATTTCAAAAAGAGCTAGCCAATGTTTGGGCTTCATAAGACGTTGTCACTTCTACTTCACTCCCTCTGAAGAATGAAGATTATATAAATCTTATGTTAGACCAATATTAGAATTTACTTCAATTACTTCGTCTCTTGATACTTTGGAACACAGACGAATTGTAGGAGCTTTATCAGTTTTCTACAAATTTTACAACGGTAAAGAATCTTTTTTTTTTCTAAGAGTCTCTTCGATGTGGAATCATTTGGTCGAGCCCGTGTTTCCCGAATCTTATAACCTGCAGGCCTTCAAGTTAGCCGTTAACAACTTCCTGAAGGATGATGGATTAAGTGCTCATAAGCTGTTTATTAAATATAAAATAATATATATTACAAATAAAATAAAAAAACAATGTTCATCAGTATTTTTTACAATATTTTTAAAATTTGTAATATTTCCTTAGTGAAGGTTGTAATTTTCCCTGACCATTATCCATTAATGAAAGCATTTGGACTCGGGTCGTTTTAGTTTCGTTTTCGTTTTTTCGCATTGCTTTTTCAATGAATCACAGAGAATTATGAGAAAATAAATTGAAACCGGCTACAAACGTAAGGAATGTAAATCACATTCCTTCGATTTTTATTTTGTGTTTTAATAAAGGGCTTAGCCCAACTTATTGCCGTGACGCAAGTCATTCAGGGAACTCCTTTGGCAATGAGTCTCTATAAAAAAAAGAAAAAAAAAGAAAAAAAGGAACAAATCTTATAGTCGCATATTAGTCCTACATTCCGAGTTTCATACGAATCGCTTAAGAAATGGCTTGGTTCATAAAAATTCCAGACGCTATTGACCAAATACCAGAATTTCCATAGTAGCTGTGGCCGTAGTAATATATGTATTTATATATATATACTTATATTTGTAGTTATATACATATATAGTTACAATCATATAAAAAGAGTGCGTGTAACTTTTACGCGCGGTTGAAGTGAAACTTTTTTTACGTTGTGGCCGATATAACGATTAAAAATGAGATGAGAAGACGACGAGAAATAGCTTAGTTCCGTCAAATTCCAGTCCCTATTGGCCAGATCCCAGAATTTCCATAGGAACAAATTTCCAGACCCTATTAGCCAGATCCCAGATCCCAGATCCATAGGAACAAATCTTATAGTCGCATATTAGTCCTACATTCCGAGTTTCATACGAATCGCTTGTGAAATGGCTTGGTTCCCAACATTTCAGACCCTATTGGCCAGATTCCAGAATTTCAATAGGAACAAATCTTATAGTCGCATGTTAGTCCTACATTCCGAGTTTCATGCGAATCGCTTGATAAATGGCTTGGTCCCCAGAAATCCAGACCCTATTGGCCAGATCCCAGAGTTTCAATCGGAACAAATTTTATAGTCGCATATTAGTCCTACATTCCGAGGTTCATACGAATCGCTTGAGAAATGGCTTGGTTCCCAAAATTCCAGACCCTATTGGCCAGATCCCAGAATTTCCATAGGAACAAATCTTATAGTCACATTCCGATTTTCATTCGAATCGCTTGAGAAATGCCTTGGTCCCAAAAATTCCAGCCCCTATTGGCCAGATCCCAGAAAAAAAACTTCTTCTGCCTTGATTTCTGAAAAATAGACTTTCATCTTTAACTCGCAGATTTACATACGCGGGTTTTGAAGCAGTAGTTGGACTAAGAAAGAAAATAAGTCTTCTCGAATCGATGAATTGCAACTAAATTCCCTTGAGCCGGATTTGTTTTGAAGCTTCTATAGTTGGAGTATTCGATTGCAGTTGATGTTATCTTGCATCTTATTTATTTGTGCCATTTTATTCGCCAACAGATGGTTGATAATTCATTCTACAAAAGAGCAGTTTCGTTAAAAGTATTTTTATTCAAGTTTTTAAATTTTTTAAATAATTTATTTTATTTGAGTTGTTTTTAGAAGCTGGTTTGTTAGGCCTGGTACTACAAACGAATCAGTAACGTTTCACTGTTGAGTGGTTGGTTCGTAGAAATTTTTCTTATTGTTGTTATTTTTAATATTTTTAATTTTTTATTATGTTCTTATCTTATTTTACGTATATTTTCATCATCTTGACGGGTTCGGTATTTTTACTTTGTAAAGTGAACTGTTATTTTGAAATTCATTTCACAAATATTCGCGGCATTAAAAGTAATTTCAACTCGATCGTAGCACATCTTGACGCGAATAAAACTGCGGTTCTAAGTTTATGTGAAACGCAGGCCTCTTATATGGGTACCCCAAATGATTTTCATTGACCGGGGTATTCTCGTGTCGACTGTTTGGTTCCACATCGTGGGGTTATTCTCTTTATACGAGATGACATCAGTTTTAGTGTACCTAAATTTAATATTCAAAACTGTAATCCCATGTTCAATGCGATATGGATTGAAATTGTAATTTCAAACCATTCGATGTTAATTTGTTCCCTTTATCGTAGTCCTAATTTGTCACCTGATGACACTAATATTGAGTTTAATTACTTATCGAAAACTATAGACAAGATTTACCAATCTTCACCAACATCAGAATATGTAGTCTTGAGCGTTTTTAATGTCCACAATGATTCATGGTTGACCTATCTGGTGAAACCGCAGAACTATTTTCAAATATTAATCTTCTCACCCAACTCGTTCATAAGCCAACTAGGTATCCCGATACTACTGGTCAATCACCTCACCTTTTAGATTTAGTTCTAACTACTATGCCAGACAAATATTCAATTGATGTATCTGCTCCATTAGGTCTTTCTGACCATGCTTTGGTAGTAGCCAAATTTTCAATAACACCAGCCCTTATGGAGCTTACTCGTAAAATGCTACTCTGGCACTATAAAAATGCCAACTGGAAACTCCTGAACCAATTTTATAGGTCATTTGATTGGTCAACCTGCTTTTCCAGTAATAATGCTGAAGAAGCATCACAACTTATCACGTCACCATAAGGAATGAAAAATTGCATTCCATCTTCATTTAAAAGAAAAATACTCATAAAAATAAATGGTTTAACGAACAGTGCAGGTCAGCAGTCGCGTGTAAAAAAGCAGCCCATTTGGACTACGTTAATTGCACTTCTGAAGAAAACATTGTAAAGTTTCGAATAGCTAGAAACAGATCAAACGCTATATTGAAAAGGTGTAAAATCTATTTCCGGCGACGGGTTTTTTCAAAGATTTTAAAAGAACTTGACCCAAATAAAGCGACTGGCACCGACGGTATTCCGCCATTAGTATTAAAAAGATGTCATCATACTTTGGCAAAACCGCTTAGCAAATTGTTTCATCTCTCAATGAAGTCAAGTGTTTTTCCATCAATTTGGAAAATAGCTAATATTCAAACCGTTCCGAAAAAAGGTGATAAATTGGCACCTAAGAACTACCGTCCAATTGGCACCGACGGTATTCCGCCATTAGTATTAAAAAATTTCATCATACTTTGGCAAAAGCGCTTAGCAAATTGTTTCATCTCTCAATGAAGTCAAGTGTTTTTCCATCAATTTGGAAAATAGTAAATATTCAAACCGTTCCGAAAAAAGGTGATAAATTGGCACCTAAGAACTACCGTCCAATTGCTTTGTTGTCGGTTCTATCTAAGGTAATGGAATCTATCGTTAATTTCATACTAATGAACTATCTGGATTCGAATGTTTTTTTATCCGATGTGCAGTATGGATTTCGTAAAAATCAATCTTCAGGTTAACTAATGACGTGCATGACTCATTGTTTGGAGCAAAGCATTGAAAACCTAGGTGAATCAAGCATTGTTTCCTTAGATATTTCTAAAGCTTTTGATAGAGTATGGCATGATTGTCTTATTAATAAGATTCGTGCGCTGAACTTACACTCCTCTATCATTACATGGATTGAGAATTATTTATGGAACCGCAAAATAAAGTTGTACTAAATGGTATATCTTCAGCTTCACATGGGATCAATGCTGGTATGCCTTAAGGGTCATCCTTGTCGCCCACGCTCTTCTTTATATATATCAACGACTGTTGTCTTCTACAACCTGTGATATCCATTCACTTGCTGATTATACAACACTATCGGATTCCATTGAGTTTGTCACTCAAAAAGAATACAATTCTCGCTTGAATGGTTCGCGTGAATTACTGAATATGACATTCATTCTCTATTTCTAATAGAGTAGAATTTAACCCAAATAAATTCCAGTCTTGTATTTTTTCTCAGAAGACAATTCACATGTTATTAATGGCGCCCCTATTGAGAGATCAAATTCACTTAAGTTGTTAGGTTTAAAAGTATCAAGTGATCCTTCCTGGAAGGAAGAACATATATATGAAAGTTCAAAAAGAGCTAGCCAATGTTTGGGCTTCATAAGACGTTGTAACTTCTACTTCACTCCCTCTGAAGTATGAAGATTATATAAATCTTATGTTAGACCAATTTTAGAATTTAATTCATATGTGTGGGGTGGGGCTCCAAGATCGCATTTGGTTTATCTTGATGGAATTCAGAATAGAGTTATCCGTTTGATAAATGATGTAACCATTACTTCGTCTCTTGATACTTTGGAGCACAGACGAATTGTAGGAGCTTTATCAGTTTTCTACAAGTTTTACAACGGTAAAGAATCTTCTTTTTTTCTAAGAGTCTCTTCGATGTGGAATCATTTGGTCGAGCCCGTGTTTCCCGAATCTTATAACCTGCAGACCTTCAAATTAGCCGTTAACAACTTCCTGAAGGATGATGGATTAAGTGCTCATAAGCTGTTTATTAAATATAAAATAATATATATTACAAATAAAATAAAAAAACAATGTTCATCAGTATTTTTTACAATATTTTTAAAATTTGTAATATTTCCTTAGTGAAGGTTGTAATTTTCCCTGACCATTATCCATTAATGAAAGCATTTGGACTCGGGTCGTTTTAGTTTCGTTTTCGTTTTTTCGCATTGCTTTTTCAATGAATCAGAGAGAATTATGAGAAAATAAATTGAAACCGGCTACAAACGTAAGGAATGTAAATCACATTCCTTCGATTTTTATTTTGTGTTTTAATAAAGGGCTTAGCCCAACTTATTGCCGTGACGCAAGTCATTCAGGGAACTCCTTTGGCAATGAGTCTCTATAAAAAAAAGAAAAAAAAAGAAAAAAAGGAACAAATCTTATAGTCGCATATTAGTCCTACATTCCGAGTTTCATACGAATCGCTTAAGAAATGGCTTGGTTCATAAAAATTCCAGACGCTATTGACCAAATACCAGAATTTCCATAGGAGCTGTTGCCGTAGTAATATATGTATTTATATATATATACTTATATTTGTAGTTATATACATATATAGTAACAATCATATAAAAAGAGTGCGTGTAACTTTTACGCGCGGTTGAAGTGAAACTTTTTTGACGTTGTGGCCGATATAACGATTAAAAATGAGATGAGAAGACGACGAGAAATGGCTTAGTTCCATAAAATTCCAGTCCCTATTGGCCAGATCCCATAATTTTCATAGGAACATTCTAAATTTCTAAGCTATAAGACGTCCCATCTAAGTCCTACATTCCGAGTTTTATAGGAATCACTTTAGAAATGGCTTAGTTCCGAAAGCTCCAGACCCTATTGGCCAGATCTCAGAATTTCCATAGGAACAAATCTTATAGTCGCATATTAGTCCTACATTCTGAGTTTCATGCGAATCGCTTGAGAAATAGCTTGGTTCCAAAAATTCTAGACCCTATTGGCCAGATCCCAGAATTTCCATATGATCAAATCTTATAGTCGTATATTAGTCCTACATACCGAGTTTCATACGAATCGCTTGAGAAATGGCTAAGTTCCCAAAACTCCAGGCCCTATTAAACAGATCCCAGAATTTCTATAGAAACAAATTTTATAGTCGCATATTGGTCCTACATTCCGAGTTTCATACGAATCGCTTGAGAAATGGCTTGGTTCCAAAAATTTCAGAACGTATTGGCCAGATCCCAGAATTTCCATAGGAACAAATCTTATAGTCGCATATAAATCCTACATTCCTAGTTTCATACGAATCACTTGAGAAATGGCTTGGTCCCCAGAAATCCAGACCCTATTGGCCAGATCCCAGAATTTACATAGGAACAAATCTTATAGTCGCATATTAGTCCTTCATTCCGAGTTTCATGCGAATCGCTTGATAAATGGCTTGGTCCCCAGAAATCCAGACCCTATTGGCCAGATCCCAGAGTTTCAATCGAAACCAATTTTATAGTCGCATATAAGTCCTACATTCCGAGGTTCATACGAATCGCTTGATAAATGGCTTGGTTCCCAAAATTCCAGACCCTATTGGTCAGATCCCAAAATTTCCATAGGAACAAATCTTATAGTCACGTTCCGAGTTTCATTCGAATCGCTTGAGAAATGGCTTGGTCCCAAAAATTCCAGACCCTATTGGCCAGATCCCAGAATTTCCATAGGAACAAATCTTATAGTCGCATATTAGTCCTACATTCCGAGTTTCATACGAATCGCTTGAAAAATGGCTTGGTACCCAAAATTCCAGCCCCTTTTGGCCAGATCCCAGAATTTCCATAGGAAAAAATCTTATAGTCGCATATTAGTCCTACATTCCGAGTTTCATACGGATCGCTTGAGAAACGGCTTGGTACCCAAAATTCCAGCCCCTTTTGGCCAGATCCCAGAATTTCCATAGGAAAAAATCTTATAGTCGCATATTAGTCCTACATTCCGAGTTTCATACGAATCGCTTAAGAATTGGCTTGGTTTCCAAAAATTCCAGATGCTATTGACGAAATACCAGAATTTCCATAGGAGCTGTGGTCGTAGTAATATATGTATTTATAAATACCTATACTTATAATTGTAGTTATATATATATATAGTTACAATCATATAAAAAGAGTGCGTGTAACTTTTACGCGCGGTTGAAGTGAAACTTTTTTGACGTTGTGGCCGATATAACGATTAAAAATCAGATGAGAAGACGACGAGAAATGGCTTAGTTCCATAAAATTCCAGTCCCCATCGGCCAGATCCCAGAATTTTCATAGGAACATTCTAAATTTCTAAGCTATAAGACGTCCCATCTAAGTCCTACATTCTGAGTTTCAAAGGAATCACTTTAGAAATGGCTTAGTTCCGAAAGCTCCAGACCCTCTTGGCCAGATCTCAGAATTTCCATAGGAACAAATCTTATAGTCGTATATAAGTCCTACATTCTGATTTTCATGCGAATCGCTGCAGAAATAGCTTGGTTCCAAAAATTCCAGACCCTATTGGCCAGATCCCAGAATTTCCATAGGATCAAATCTAATAGTCGTATATTAGTCCTACATACCGAACTTCATACGAATCGCTTGAGAAATGGCTTAGTTCCCAAGACACCAGACCCTATAGGCCAGATCCCAGAATTTACATTGGAACAAATCTTATAGTCGCATATTAGTCCTACATTCCGAATTTCATACAAATCCCTTGCAAAATGGCTTGGTTCCCAAAATTCCTTACCCTATTGGTCAGATCCCAGAATTTCCATAGGAACAAATCTTATAGTCGCATATTAGTCCTACATTCCGAGTTTCATACGAATCGCTTGAGTAATGGCTTGGTTCCCAAAATTCCAGACCCTATTTGCCAGATCCCAGAATTTCCATAGGAACAAATCTTATAGTCACATTCCGAGTTTCATTCGAATCGCTTGAGAAATGGCTTGGTCCCAAAAAATTCCAGACCCTAATCGCCAGATCCCAGAATTTCCTTAAGAACAAATCTTATAGTCGCATATAAGTCCTACATTCCGAGGTTCATACGAATCGCTTGAGAAATGGCTTGGTTCTCAAAATTCCAGACCCTATTGGCCAGATCCCAGAATTTCCATAGGAACAAATCTTATAGTCACATTCCGAGTTTCATTCGAATCGCTTGAGAAATGGCTTGGTCCCAAAAATTCCAGACCCTATTGGCCAGATCCCAGAATTTCCATAGGAACAAATCTTATAGTCGCATGTTAGTCCAACATTCCGAGTTTCATACGAATCGCTTGAGAAATGGCTTGGTACCCAAAATTCCAGCCCCTATTGGCCAGATCCCAGAACAAAAACTTCTTCTGCCTTGATTTCTGAAAAATAGACTTTCATCTTTAGCGGAAATAATATCTTTGGCTCGCAGATTTACATACGCGGGTTTTGAAGCAGTAGTTGGACCAAGAAAGAAAATAAGTCTTCTCGAATCGATGAATTGCGGCTAAATTCCCTTGAGCCGGATTTGTTTTAAAGCTTCCATAGTTGGAGTATTCGATTGCAGTTGATGTTTTCTTGCATCTTATTTATTTGTGCCATTTTATTCGCCAACAGATGGTTGATCATTCATTCTACAAAAGAGCAGTTTCGTAAAAAAGTACTTTTATTCAAGTTTTTCAATTTTTTAAATAATTTTTTTTATTTGAGTAGTTTTTAGAAGCAGAATTTTTGTTGACTTTCTGACTCAGTAGCTGTGCGTGCCTTTTTCATTTGTTAGGCCTGTTACTACAAACGAATCAGTAACTTTTCACTGTTGAGTGGTTGGTTCGTAGAAATTTTTCTTATTGTTGTTATTTTTAATATTTTTAATTTTTTATTATATTCTTATCTTATTTTACGTATATTTTCATCATCTTGACGGGTTCGGTATTTTTACTTTGTAAAGTTAACTCTTATTTTAAAATTCATTTCACAAATATTCGCGGCATTAAAAGTAATTTCAACTCGATCGTAGCACATCTTGGCGCGAATAAAACTGCAGCTCTAAGTTTATGTGAAACGCAGGCCTCTTATATGGTTACCCCAAATGATTTTCATTGTCCGGGGTATTCTCGTGTCGACTGTTTGGTTCCACATCGTGGGGTTATTCTATTTATACGAGATGACATCAGTTTTAGTGTACCTAAATTGAATATTCAAAACTGTAATCCCATGTTCAATGCGATATGGATTGAAATTGTAATTTCAAACCATTCGATGTTTATGTGTTCCCTTTATCGTAGTCCTAATTTGTCACCTGATGACACTAATATTGAGTTTAATTACTTATCGGAAACTATAGACAAGATTTACCAATACTCACCAACATCAGAATTGGTAGTCTTGAGCGTTTTTAATGTCCACAATGATTCATGGTTGACCTATTCGAATAATAGAGATCGATCTGGAGAAACCGCAGAACTATTTTCAAATATTAATCTTCTCACCCAACTTGTTGATAAGCCAAATAGGTATCCCGATACTAATGGTCAATCACCTCACCTTTTAGATTTATTTCTAACTACTATGCCAGACAAATATTCAATTGATGTATCTGCTCCATTAGGTCTTTCTGACCATGCTTTGGTAATAGCCAAATTTTCAATAACACCAGCCCTTATGGAGCCTACTCGTAAAAACTCTGGCACTATAAAAATGCCAACTGGAAACTCCTGAACCAATTTTATAGCTCATTTGATTGGTCAACCTGCTTTTCCAGCAATAATGCTGATGAAGCATCACAACTTATCACGTCACCATACTCATAAAAATAAATGGTTTAACGAACAGTGCAGGTCAGCAGTCACGTGTAAAAAAGCAGCCCATTTGGACTACGTTAATTGCACTTCTGAAGAAAACCTTGTAAAGTTTCGAATAGCTAGAAACAGATCCAAAACAATATATGACCTTAAGATTCGAGATAGCATGCGAAAAATTTTGGATTCTGATTCAAACAGTCGAAGCTTTTGGTCGTTTGCTGCATTGGTGAAAAAAAACTTTGCAGACAATACTTCGTCTATTCCTTCTTCATTTCTTAATGGTATTCATTATAGGCCCAGGTATGTCTAAAATCTATTTCCGAAAACGGGTTGTTTCAAAGATTCTTAAAGAACTTGACCCCAATAAAGCGACTGGCGGCCCCGACGGTATTCCGCCATTAGTATTAAAAAGATGTCATCATACTATGTCAAAACCGCTTAGCAAATTGTTTCATCTCTCAATGAAGTCAAGTGTTTTTCCATCAATTTGGAAAATAGCAAATATTCAAACCGTACCGAAAAAAGGTGATGAATTGGCACCTAAGAACTACCGTCCAATTGGCACCGACGGTATTCCGCCATTAGTATAAAAAAATTTCATCATACTTTGGCAAAACCGCTTAGCAAACTGTTTCATTTCATTTCCATAGGAACAAATCTTATAGTCACATTCCGAGTTTCATTCGAATCGCTTGAGAAATGGCTTGGTCCCAAAAATTCCAGACCCTATTGGCCAGATCCCAGAATTTCCATAGGAACAAATCTTATAGTCGCATGTTAGTCCAACATTACGAGTTTCATACGAATCGCTTGAGAAATGGCTTGGTACCCAAAATTCCAGCCCCTATTGGCCAGATCCCAGAACAAAAACTTCTTCTGCCTTGATTTCTGAAAAATAGACTTTCATCTTTAGCGGAAATAATATCTTTGGCTCGCAGATTTACATACGCGGGTTTTGAAGCAGTAGTTGGACCAAGAAAGAAAATAAGTCTTCTCGAATCGATGAATTGCGGCTAAATTCCCTTGAGCCGGATTTGTTTTAAAGCTTCCATAGTTGGAGTATTTGATTGCAGTTGATGTTTTCTTGCATCTTATTTATTTGTGCCATTTTATTCGCCAACAGATGGTTGATCATTCATTCTACAAAAGAGCAGTTTCGTAAAAAAGTACTTTTATTCAAGTTTTTCAATTTTTTAAATAATTTATTTTATTTGAGTAGTTTTTAGAAGCAGAATTTTTGTTGACTTTCTGACTCAGTAGCTGTGCGTGCCTTTTTCATTTGTTAGGCCTGTTACTACAAACGAATCAGTAACTTTTCACTGTTGAGTGGTTGGTTCGTAGAAATTTTTCTTATTGTTGTTATTTTTAATATTTTTAATTTTTTATTATATTCTTATCTTATTTTACGTATATTTTCATCATCTTGACGGGTTCGGTATTTTTAATTTGTAAAGTTAACTCTTATTTTAAAATTCATTTCACAAATATTCGCGGCATTAAAAGTAATTTCAACTCGATCGTAGCACATCTTGGCGCGAATAAAACTGCAGCTCTAAGTTTATGTGAAACGCAGGCCTCTTATATGGTTACCCCAAATGATTTTCATTGTCCGGGGTATTCTCGTGTCGACTGTTTGGTTCCACATCGTGGGGTTATTCTATTTATACGAGATGACATCAGTTTTAGTGTACCTAAATTGAATATTCAAAACTGTAATCCCATGTTCAATGCGATATGGATTGAAATTGTAATTTCAAACCATTCGATGTTTATGTGTTCCCTTTATCGTAGTCCTAATTTGTCACCTGATGACACTAATATTGAGTTTAATTACTTATCGGAAACTATAGACAAGATTTACCAATACTCACCAACATCAGAATTGGTAGTCTTGAGCGTTTTTAATGTCCACAATGATTCATGGTTGACCTATTCGAATAATAGAGATCGATCTGGAGAAACCGCAGAACTATTTTCAAATATTAATCTTCTCACCCAACTCGTTGATAAGCCAAATAGGTATCCCGATACTAATGGTCAATCACCTCACCTTTTAGATTTATTTCTAACTACTATGCCAGACAAATATTCAATTGATGTATCTGCTCCATTAGGTCTTTCTGACCATGCTTTGGTAATAGCCAAATTTTCAATAACACCAGCCCTTATGGAGCCTACTCGTAAAAACTCTGGCACTATAAAAATGCCAACTGGAAACTCCTGAACCAATTTTATAGCTCATTTGATTGGTCAACCTGCTTTTCCAGCAATAATGCTGATGAAGCATCACAACTTATCACGTCACCATACTCATAAAAATAAATGGTTTAACGAACAGTGCAGGTCAGCAGTCACGTGTAAAAAAGCAGCCCATTTGGACTACGTTAATTGCACTTCTGAAGAAAACCTTGTAAAGTTTCGAATAGCTAGAAACAGATCCAAAACAATATATGACCTTAAGATTCGAGATAGCATGCGAAAAATTTTGGATTCTGATTCAAACAGTCGAAGCTTTTGGTCGTTTGCTGCATTGGTGAAAAAAACTTTGCAGACAATACTTCGTCTATTCCTTCTTTATTTCTTAATGGTATTCATTATAGGCCCAGGTATGTCTAAAATCTATTTCCGAAAACGGGTTGTTTCAAAGATTCTTAAAGAACTTGACCCCAATAAAGCGACTGGCGGCCCCGACGGTATTCCGCCATTAGTATTAAAAAGATGTCATCATACTATGCCAAAACCGCTTAGCAAATTGTTTCATCTCTCAATGAAGTCAAGTGTTTTTCCATCAATTTGGAAAATAGCAAATATTCAAACCGTACCGAAAAAAGGTGATGAATTGGCACCTAAGAACTACCGTCCAATTGGCACCGACGGTATTCCGCCATTAGTATAAAAAAAATTCATCATACTTTGGCAAAACCGCTTAGCAAATTGTTTCATCTCTCAATGAAGTCAAGTGTTTTTCCATCAATTTGGAAAATAGCTAATATTCAAACCGTACCGAAAAAAGGTGATAAATTGGCACCTAAGAACTACCGTCCAATTGACACCGACGGTATTCTGCCATTAGTATTAAAAAAATGTCATCATACTTTGGCAAAACCGCTTAGCAAATTGTTTCATCTCTCAATGAAGTCAAGTGTTTTTCCATCAGGAAGAACATATTTATGAAATTTCAAAAAGAGCTAGCCAATTTTTGGGCTTCATAAGACGTTGTAACTTCTACTTCACCCCCTCTGAAGTATGAAGATTATATAAATCTTATGTTAGACCAATTTTAGAATTTAATTCATATGTGTGGGGTGGGGCTCCTAGATCGCATTTGGTTTATCTTGATGGAATTCAGAATAGAGTTATCCGTTTGATAAACGATGTAGGAGCTTTATCAGTTTTCTACAAATTTTACAACGGTAAAGAATCTTTTTTTTTTTCTAAGAGTCTCTTCGATGTGGAATCATTTGGTCGAGCCCGTGTTTCCCGAATCTTAAAACCAGCAGGCCTTCAAATTAGCCGTTAACAACTTCCTGAAGGATGATGGATTAAGTGCTCATAAGCTGTTTATTAAATATAAAATAATATATATTACAAATAAAAAAAAAACAACGTTTATCAGTATTTTTACATTATTTTTAAAATTTGTAATATTTCCTTAGTGAAGGTTGAAGTTTTCCCTGACCATTATCCATTGATGAAAGCATTTGGACTCGCGTCGTTTTCGTTTCGTTTTCTTTTTTTCGCATTGCTTTTTCAATGAATCTGAGAGAATTCTGAGAAAATAAATTGAAACCGGCTACAAACGTAAGGAAAGTAAAGTAATTCCTTCGATTTTTAGAATTTTAATAAAGGGCTTAGCCCAACTTATTGCCGTGACGCAAGTCATTCAGGGAACTTCTTTGGAAATGAGGCTCTATAAAAAAAAAGAAAAAAAAAGGAACAAATCTTATAGTCGCATATTAGTCCTACATTCCGAGTTTCATACGAATCGCTTAAGAGATGGCTTGGTTTCCAAAAATTCCAGACGCCAAATACCAGAATTTCCATAGGAGCTGTGGCCGTAGTAATATATGTATTTATATATATATACTTATATTTGTAGTAATATACATATATAGTTACAATCATATAAAAAGAGTGCGTGTAACTTTTACGCGCGGTTGAAGTGAAACATTTTTGACGTTGTGGCCGATATAACGATTAAAAATGAGATGAGAAGACGATGAGAAATGGCTTAGTTCCATAAAATTCCAGTCCCTATTGGCCAGATTCCAGAATTTTCATAGGAACATTCTAAATTTCTAAACTATAAGACGTCCCATCTAAGTCCTACATTCCGAGTTTCATAGGAATCACTTTAGAAATGGCTTAGCTCCGAAAGCTCCAGACCCTTTTGGCCAGATCTCAGAATTTCCATAGGAACAAATCTTACAGTCGCATATTAGTCCTACATTCCGAGTTTCATGCGAATCGCTGGAGAAATAGCTTGGTTCCAAAAATTCCAGACCTTATTGGCCAGATCCCAGAATTTCCATAGGATCAAATCTTATATAGTCGTATATTAGCCCTACATTCCGAGTTTCATACGAATCGCTTGAGAAATGGCTTAGTTCCCAAAACTCCAGTCCCTATTGAGCAGATCCCATAATTTCTATAGAAACAAATTTTATGGTCGCATATTGGTCCTACATTCCGAGTTTCATACGAATCGCTTGAGAAATGGCTTGATTCCAAAAGTTTCAGACGGTATTGGCCAGATCCCAGAATTTCCATAGGAACAAATCTTATAGTCGCATATAAATCCTACATTCCCAGTTTCATACGAATCACTTGAGAAATGGCTTATTTCCGAAAAAACAAATAGGAAAAAATCTCATACTCGCATATAAGTACTACATTCCAAGTTTCATACGAATTGCTTGTTAAATGGCTTGATTCCTAAAATTCCAGACCATATTGGCCAGATCCCAGAATTTCCATAGGAACAAATCTTATAGTCGCATATTAGTCCTACATTCCGAGTTTCATACGAATCGCTTGAGAAATGGCTTGGTCCCCAGACCCTATTGGCCAGATCCCAGAATTTCCATAGGAATAAATATTATAGTCTCATATTAGTCCTACGTTCCGAGTTTCATTCGAATCGCTTGAGAAATGGCTTGGTCCCCAAAACTCCAGAGCCTATTGGCCAGATCCCAGAATTTCCATAGGAACAAATCTTATAGTCGCATATTAGTCCTACATTCCGAGTTTCATACGAATCGCTTGAGAAATGGCTTGGTCCCCAAAATTCCAGACCCTATTGGCCAGATTCCAGAATTTCCATAGAACAAATCTTATCTTGTTATCTTATCTTATCTTGGTTCGCATTGCTTTTTCAATGAATCAGAGAGAATTCTGAGAAAATAAATTAAAACCGGCTACAAACGTAAGGAATGTAAATCACATTCCTTCGATGAATTTTAATAAAGGGCTTCGCCCAACTTATTGCCGTGACGCAAGTCATTCAGGGATCTGCTTTGGCAATGAGTCTCTATAAAAAAAAAAAAAAAAATTCATGTAGGCAAATAAACACACTACACCTCCCTTTTTTACCAAGAATGATCTTGTTATTATATCTTGTTAAATTGTTTGATTCTTTCTTATTCTATTATATATATTAATATATATGTAAAACAAGGTCTTTCTAAAAAAAATTTTTTTCTTTTTTTTTTTGTATGAAATCTTATATTCTATTACGAAATTAATTCATGACATTATTAACTTCTGTGTTTTTCATTGTTTTAAACTTTATTAATTATTATTATTTATTATTAATATCTGCAGCAAACGATATAAAGTAGCTTAATTATGTATGTACGTAGGAAAATAAGAAATGCGAAGCTTTATTTTTAGCAGACAAATATAATTTAATTTCAAATAAAACTAATAAAATAAAAAAACAATATGAGAGTACAAACTTATAAAATTACAACTTCAAATTAATTCTAGTAAACATCAAAATAGGAAATCGGAAAAAGCACGACCGCACGGCTGCGTAAGTAAAAACGAACTTCGTCTCCTGTTGTGCAGTCACCATCGTTATCGCTTTAGAGCATGTCCCACACATGCAATGCCTTCAACAGCCGATACCACGTCCATAGCTTTAGCAGCGCCGTCAGCAGTAATCCAATACTGCCTACGCCGATTACGGCAACAATTAGCTTCGCTGGTGTCATCGTTTTGCGATAACACCAACCCACGTTGACTCGCTTATATACGAGTATTATGCTGTCAATCACCCTTGTGGTGATTCAACTGTCCTACATCGACAGCTGTTATGTTTTTTTTTGTATCTATTTAAATCAAGTAAAAGTATATCAATAGAGATATACATTTTATTTTTATTTATTTATTCGTTTACAAAAACCGAAGTCTATTTAAGATTATATTTCCTTAGTCTATTTTTATGTACTATCGAGATTTTCTTATTGTCATCCGTTATCGTACAGTTATTCCTATTATCTATTTTTATTACCTTAAATGGGCCCATGTATAAGTTATCTAACTTATGTCCTGCATTATTTTCTAAAAGTACTAAATCTCCTATGGTTAAATCGATTTCATTTAGGCTATTATCGTACTCTCGTTTTTGAGCTACCTTTGACTGTTCTAACATTTGCCTAGCTCTATTCTGTGCTACTTGTAGTCTGTACTTTACCTCCTTGTCATATGCGTTCACATTGTAAAGGGAGTCGACTTCAGGTTGCTGTAGGAATTATATTGTATTTGGTACTTTTTCAAATACTAGTTCAAACGGACAGTAACCGTGCACTGTCGAGGGTGTGGTATTGTAACAATACGTAAAAATTGTAACCCATTCATCCCAATCATTTTTATCGAGGGATATGTATGATCTTACATATTCGTTAAATGTTCTGTGTACGCGTTCCACAGATCCTAATGTTTGGTGATGATAGGCAGTACAGTTGACGTTTTCAATCTTTAGAAGGTCACACAATTCTTGAAATAATTGGTTTTTGTATTCTGTTCCCATGTCCGTTAGAATTTTCTTCATGAGTCCGTATGTCAGATTAAAACCACTAAATATTCCTTTAGCCACCGCCTTTGCACTTTTATTTTGGACTGGTATTGTAACCAAAAACTTAGTTAAGTCACACACTATCGTGATTGCGTATTCGCTACCATTTTCAGTTTTTGGTAATGGTCCAATAGTGTCAATTAATACCGTGTCAAAGGCACTAATTGGTGTTGGAGTAAGTATCATGGCCTCCTTTGTTTTAGAAAGCGATTTACTCTTCTTGCACTGATCACACGATTTGACATATCTTTTAATTTCTCTGGTCATGTTTTTCCAGTAGAAATATTTTCTTATCTTGTTAGTAAGCCTCGTGATTCCTGGGTGGCCACCAAAAACAAGATTATCGTGGTATTTTTTTAGAATTTTTAGTTTTTCATCCTCGTCTTTTATTGTTTTTATCATAGGTATAAGCACAATTTCTATAGTCTTTAATAACGCGTTTCCTTTTTCTTTAAATTTATTTATCCGGATTTTATTAAATATTTTATCACCAAGTGAGAGCTGGAACCTCTTTATTCCTTTATTACCAGCTATTTTTTCAAGCTTTGGGAATAGTTGATCTAGATCAATAGTCCCATTGACAATAAAGTCGTTCCTTTTTATTGTGCATATTATTTGTTTACCTTTTTTTATTTTTAAACTAGCTGATTACCCGGCTTTGCCCAGGAATTTATTTATCGCAAGATTATCTTAGGCATTGGTATGAAAAGAAATAACTATATTTAAAAAATAAAATCAATGTAATTTTTTATTCACAAAATAAATATTTTAAGGTAAAAGAACACTATACCTAAAGAAACATTTTTTTTTAAATCTACTGAAATATAAGTTTAACACAAAACTTGATTATAAACAATATTTCTAGTTTCACCTCCAGGAGCAAGAATAAATAAATTTTTAGGTGAGCCCACCCTAAAGCAAGCAACATAAAGTTGTGGGAGAAACATGGCGATCTCAAGTCCACTTCGCAGTATTTAATAGACTGACCCTGTGATTTGTTAATCGTAATAGAGAACGCAAGTCTCACTGGAAATTGCAATCTTTTAAAGTTAAAAGGTATATCCGTCAAAATGAGTGTTATCCGTGGGATAAAAACTGTTTCGCCCTCTCCTTTTCCTGTTATTATAGTAGCTTCAATTACATTGCCCAGCATCTTTTTTACGCACAACCTTGTTCCGTTGCACAGTTTTGGTAAATCAAGATTACGTAGTAAAATAATTGAAGATCCCACTTTGAGTAAAAGACTATGAGGTGGAAATCCAGCCAAATCAAGTGAGTTTAGGAATTCGGTTGGGAAATTAACGACCTCATAGGTATCCACTACAGTATCGATAGACTTGTATTCAGTGACTACGCCTGGTAACATGGCAAGTATTTGGTTATTTATTTCGTTGACATCTTCATTTTAGCAGCAAGAATGGCTCTTTCTCGCAACCAGTTCAGAATGTGATAATTTTGGGAAACAGCCGGATAGATGGCATCTATCAATTCTGCGACAGACGATACCAAATTACAAAAATCGGATGGTAATTTTATCTTGCTAGAAGACTCAAATCCACAAAAATTAATGTTTTAAACATGCATGGATTTCATCGGCCGGTGTTGATTTTGGAATGACGGGCAGAGTTTGACGAAAGTCTCCACAAAGGAGTACCAAAGCTCCTCCCATCAGGTTATCGTTTCTCCCAGGTCACTCAGAGTGGCGTCAAGTGCCTCGAGAGCTTTCTTATGAGCCATAGTGCATTCATCCCATACGATTATTTTACATGTCCTGAGCACTTGCGCCCGACCACTTGTTTTGCTAATGTTGCAGGTAGCGTTTTTCTTCGTGGCGATGTCAAGTGGTAACTTAAGTGCAGAATGGGCGGTTCTCCCTCCTTCTAATAATGTCGATGCAATCCCTGAAGAGGCGATGGCAAGAGCAACTTCTCCGTGAGCCCTGATTTCGGCAAGAATTAAATTGGTTAAAAATGTTTTTTCTGTGCCCCCAGAAGCATCTAGAAAAGTTATACCACCTTGTTGTTTCGCTACCTGATACATGATAATTTGATATGTTTTTTTTATATCTTGATTTAAAAGTGGCTTCTTTTCCGCAACGTATGCACTTAGCTCTTCGGTGTTGTAGTTCTTTTCACGTATGTAATCTGCGTGAAGTACGTCTTGGCCGACGTACGTCTGGTCACCGACAATGGGATGCAGTTCATGAGCCACCTGTTCCGCAAGTTCCTACAGCAGCTGGGTGTAAAGCACCAATTTACCGCCCCATATACACCACAGGAGAACCCCACAGAACGAGTGAACCGTACCATCAAAAGCATGATAGCCCAGTTCGTAGGAGAACAGCATAAAAGATGGGACGAGTCCCTCCCCGAGATATCTCTAGCGCTAAACACAAGCGTGGCAGAATCAACGGGGTTTTCCCCCGCATTTCTTGTCCAAGGCCGGGAACCCCGGCTACCGAGAACTCTTTTTGGCGAAAAGGTAACAGGAACCGGGAGCATCGAACAGTCACCACAAGACAAAGCAGCGCGGTTACAGGAAATTTTCCAGTTAGTACGTGAAAGACTCGAACAAGCGGCCCAAGATCAGTCGAGATACTACAATCTCCGTAGAAGACCATGGAAGCCTACACTGGGTCAAACCGTACTCATAAGACAGCATCACTTGTCTAAAGCCGCTGACAACTTCGCCGCAAAGCTAGCCCGCAGGTATGATGGCCCCTACAAGGTGACCGGGTTCATATCCCCTGTGATAGTCAAGGTTCGTCAACATGGGAGTCTAAAGGACCGCACCGCGCACGTTAGTGACCTTAATATCTTCAGCCCGGAAACTATAAACCTGCAAGAAAAAACTATCACCACCAAGACACCGCCAGCCCCCAAAGAGACGACCAGCGCTCAAAGGACCCTCCAAATCTCGGGGTCTCGACTCAGACCCACTACCAGACAGGAAAGCCCAGACTCCCCCAAGAAGTAAACCAGAGCCCCACAACAGCTCCAGGGGAACGTTTCATCCCGGAGAGCAGTAGCAGTAATAGCGATGGTAGCAGCAGCAGCAGCAGCGACAGCGACAGCGTTAGCAGTAGTAGTAGCAGTGATAGCAGCAGCAGCAGTAAGGGTGATACCAGCAACAACGACAACAACATCAGCCTCAGTAACCGCAGCGGCAAGAACATAAACACAAAGCTCACAGAAACAACAACGATCACCGTAACCGCGGCATCCACGACAACACCTAGAAATTTCCCCACACAAAGAAACAAAAAAAAAAACAAACCCAAAAACTACAAAAACTACAAAAACATGAACATATACATACATACTGGATTACGAAACATTTACATTAAGCACTGTATTATAAAAAACATGTACATTACATAGAATAAGAAAACACTGAATTATAAAACATATTATTATTAAATCACCACCGCATTAAATTTAGCCAGCTAGTTGAAAATTTAATATTAAGCCGTTCTTTTTACCGGTCTCTGCTCTATAGCACCGTGCCGGAAAAACAACCACAAAGAAAAACACTCGCAGCAGTCACCAAGTAGACACGATTATGTTTGCTTGGTAACCACTAACAGAGGAAACGACACTAAAAAGAAACATAAACACATAAGAAAAACAACAACAACACCACACATAAAATATTATGCCTAATACGGCGCGCATGTGCATAAAATAATTATGTACATACTGCATATACGCGCTGATGCAAAGAAATAACCCATTAGTCGGGTATAAAAAGAGGCTGTTGGACAGTCAGTCGTTCGGAAGCCAGCATAGCGTGCGCACCGGTAAGTGTCTCCTAATTCCCACTGTTTACTTGTCTAAATTTTTTTGAGTCGAGAACTTCCCCCCACCCGAGGTAAGGAGTTCTCTGACTGTAGGATATTCCACTATTTTTTGCTAATAACGTAGTTTAGTTCTAACAAGCCGAGAGTTTCCCCCGACCCACGGTAGGAGTTTCTCTGGCCTACATCGTACTTCTCTTTAGGGGTAGAGGTGACGCCTCTCCACAGAATTACATTGGGTTAGCCGCATACCTATACGTTTAACTGGCTTACATCGCTTTTCCCTTTAGGGGTAGAGGTGACGCCTCTCCACAGAATTACATTGGGTTAGCCGCGTACTTATACGTTTAGCTGGTTTACATCACTTTTCTCTTTAGGGGTAGAGGTGACACCTCTCCACCAGTTACATTGGTTTACCCGCATATATATATACGTCTCACTGTTAGTAATTCTCTAGCTTAAGTCATATTTCGCTAGGACATAAACAAAGCACGCCGAAAGAAAGGGCAGTTGCTATAGGTAGACTCCTCCTTCCCCGTCCTATCCCACTAATCAAAACTTAACGGGAAACACGCTGCTGGGTTACAACGACCATCGGTATAAGAAGTGGTGATATAAAAAAAACAAGAAAAAAAATATGTATAAGTAAAAGTATTGCATATTCAAAGTATCCTAGATTACATTGTTAAAAATATATAGAAACTACAAATTAGATTAAATAAAGGAAAACGAAAAGAAAAAGAATCAAAACAAAGACTTTTTTCTGTAACGGAACCTTGGACGACTACTGAGCATTACCCCGGCAGTAGAAAACGTCGTTGCAATATAATTGAAGAAATTTTGGTGGTTGATCTGGTAGCGGAAGCAGCGATCCCGCCTTATGGTAAATCTGTCCTTACACCGTAAATGTTGGTGAAAATCCGGACTGATGAATAACTGTTGTGGCGCCGAACGATATCATTTGGAAACATGAATTGTATTTTCTGATGTTACTAAGAAAATGCTTCGACTCCGACGTGGCTCCTGATGTGTAACTCAAAAGTTCTTGTGGTGGTGATTCTAATGGAAACAGTTTCACTTTTCCATTTTTGCAGCAAATACCAGTGATTTAAACTTTCTTGCTTGACAGTAACTACAAACCATTTCCATTTTTCCGATGGTAACACTTTCATACTGTGAGTAGTCTATGTGTGATCTATTACTATTGTAGCTCTGTTTCTCAGATCATCTAGTCTGGCTTCACGCTGTTGTCCGGTCTCTGCAGCTATAGATGTAGTAGTTCTTTCTCTCTGATCCTCTAGTCGGGCTTCACGCTATTGTCTGGTCTCTGAAGCTCGAGTTGTAGTAGCTCTATTTTCAGATCATCTAGTCGGGCTTCACTCTGTTGTCCGGTCTCTGAAGCTCTAGGCGTTGTAGCTCTATCTCTCAGATCATCTTGTCGGTCCTCACGCTGTTGTCCGGTCTCCGAAGTTCTAGATGTAGTAGCTATCTCACGCTGCGTTGCAAGTCTTCTATTAGTTTCCTCGGGAGTTTCTTGTCTTCGCTGTTGTTTAATTTGTTTAGCCTTTGCTTGCACTTGGCCAATCCATTTACGTTTCCTTGGCGGCATTTTTAAAAAAGGCACACTCTAACTGAACAATGGATTTTAAAAATAAAATAAAAATTATAAACAACAGAAAAAAAAGAAATTTTAAATTTATAATGTACTTACATCCGTGTAAAAATATAAACCCTTCACAAAAATAAAATAGGAATAAACTTTATTTTAAATGAGTAAAATACACACTCACAAAGTTGAAAGTACAAAAAATGATATCAGTAACTATATTTTTAAACTTCAATATAATTGCGTATTTGTTGTAGCACACTTGAATTATATTTAAGAACTGTTTTTATTTTTAACAGATTTGTGTTTATATACACAATTCTTACAATAATTATCCTCAATATAAGGAACGGATGAATAAATATGTATGTATTCATTATAAGGTAAAAGTAATTAGTAGTAATAAAAGTTCATGTGTCTTGCAGTGGTACGGATTTATTGACACGACTGCTCTTATTAGGTTTTTACCAGCATATGCTAAAAATACATACATTGAATTTGTATATGTACATTAGTAGGTAAAAATAATTAGTAGGTAATAAAATTCATGTGTTCGGCAATGCACAAATTTGGGTTTTACCAGAATACCCATACAAATAAAAAATGTGCAATAGGTAGAAAAAATAATTAGCAGGTTAAAAAAGTTCATGTGTGCCGCAGTGCTACATAGTTTCTTTTTAGACAGCTACACATATTTGGGTTTTACCAGCATATGTAAAACAGACAATTGATGTAATTACAATATTATAATTTTTCCATTTAGTTGACTGTATTACAAAATTTTACAGTTGTCATCTGTGTAGAAATACAAAAACTCATTACAGAATTAAAAAATATTAGACACGCATTAGACACGTCTGTAATGTATTCTTTATACAATGTTTCAATTGATCTTTAGATAGATGGAACTGAAGGAGTATTGGCAATGCCTTCTAACCACCACTATTCATTTCAGCCACCCCGAAAACTATAGAATCGACTCTAATACTAATACTTTCTTACCATCACCGTTCAACTCAGCGACCCCGAAAACTGCAGAAGCTACACTAATATCTGTCATCCCCCTCTCAGTTATCGACCCCATCCCCCTAAAGCTTTCTTACCATCACCATTGAACTCAGCGACCCCGAAAACCATAAAATCAACACTAACATCGGTCACTCCCCCACAGTTATCGATCCCATCCCCATAGAGCTGTCTTACCATCACCATTCAACTCAGCGACCCCGCAAAACATAACATCAACACTTACATCGGTCACTCCCCCTCAGTTATCGACCCCATCCCCCTAGAGCTACCATCAACATTCAACTCAGCGACCCCGAAAACCATAGAATCGACACTAATATCGGTCACCCCACCCCCCTCCAGTTATCAACCCCATCCCCCTAGAGCTGTCTTCCCATCACCATTCAACTCAGCGACCACGAAAACCATGAAATCAACACTAACATCGGTCTCCCCCCCCTCAGTTATCGACGCCATCCCCTAGAGCTGTCTTCCCATCACCATTCAACTCAGCGACCACGAAAACCATGAAATCAACACTAACATCGGTCCTCCCCCCCCTCAGTTATAGACCCCATCCCCTAGAGCTGTCTTAACATCACCATTCAACTCAACGACTACGAAAACTATAAATTCAACACTAACATCGGTCACCCCACCCCCCTCCAGTTATCAACCCCATCCCCCTAGAGCTGTCTTCCCATCACCATTCAACTCAGCGACCACGAAAACCATGAAATCAACACTAACATCGGTCACCCCCCCCCCCCTCAGTTATCGACGCCATCCCCTAGAGCTGTCTTCCCATCACCATTCAACTCAGCGACCACGAAAACAATGAAATCAACACTAATATCGGTCACCCCCCCCCCCCTCAGTTATCGACCCCATCCCACTAGAGCTGTCTTAACATCACCATTCAACTCAGCGACTACGAAAACTATAAATTCAACGCTAACATCGGTCACCCCCCCCCACCCACCAGTTATCAACCCCATCCCCCTAGAGCTGTCTTCCCATCACCATTCAACTCAGCGACCACGAAAACCATGAAATCAACACTAACATCGGTCACCCCCCCCCCCCTCAGTTATCGACGCCATCCCCTAGAGCTGTCTTACCATCACTATTCAACTCAGCGACCAAGAAAACCATGAAATCAACACTAACATCGGTCACCCCCCATCCCCCTAGAGCTGTCTTAACATCACCATTCAACTCAGCGACTACGAAAACCATAAAATCACACTAATTAGATCACCCACCCCCCTGCGGAGATACATACCTCACCCATAGGAGTGTACTACCAGCACTATTCGTCTCGGCGATACCGAAAACGGTGGGTCCGACACTAATATCGGCCTCCCTCGCCTCCCCCAACCAAAAAACGTGCAACCCCCTCCCCTAAGTTTAATTCCACATAGTAACTACCAAGTTTGGTTGAAATTGGTCAAGGCGTTCCAGAGCTAGTTAGGCACAAATATATATACAAATATATATACAAATATATATACAAATAAATTCTCTATTTTATATATATAGATTGAAGTCTTTAAGACTAATGCATGCACATTTTCTTATCTCTTTTAAATTTAGTGCTTCATAAATTTTTGAATTTTCAGACTGAGGGCAATGGACTTGGGGTATCGTGTTGGGCGTGTTTATCTCTAAGTTATTTTTTTTTTAATTAAGTGACTTTCAAAATATTACTGGAAAGGTTTGGTATTTGTTTGATTTCAGAAAAATCAATGTGAGACAAAGCGTCTGCTGCATAGTTTTCTTTTCCCCTAATATACTCTATTACGAAATCATATTCCTCTAAATCTAGTCTCATGCGTATTAGTTTTGATGACGGATTTTTCATTGAGAAAAGGTAGGAAAGTGGTCTATGATAACTCTTAACTAAGAATTGTTTTCCATATATAGGTACATCAAAAACAAAAATGAACGATTTAAAACACAAAAAACTCAGAGCCCTGTTATTTTAGAGAGAAGTAGAGTACGTATTAAACACAAGCATCAAAACAATAGAATATTCAAAAATCAATTTTATTTTAAATGTTAGTTCTCATCATGGTGTTGACAATTGAACAGCAGCTCTTTGTTTCAAATTTTTTAAAGAAAAACGTTAGTTTTTCACTAATTATAAAAGAGTGTAAAAAAGTGGGGTTTAATAATTCAAAAGGTACACTAACCAAATATAATAAACGAATTGAAAATGAGGGACGAAAATCATCTTTGTCAAAACGCCAAATTTCAAATTTGCGAAAAATGGCAACCAAACCACAACCATCGACGCAGAAACATCTGGCAAAACATTTTAACAGAAAGGTTGGAGTCATACAATATACACTAAAAAAAATTGGGACTAAGACTTGTGAAGAAGCCGAAGCGTCTGCGCAAAGAATCACCAAAAGGCACCAACGGTATCTGGGCCTTTACCGACTACTGAAAGGCGATAAACACAAAATCATTTTTGTTTTTGATGTACCTTACATATGGTTTAAAGTGAGTTATAGCCCAGTGAATAGCTGCCAACTCTTGTTCTATGGTTGATTTATTGCTTTCGCCTTTCGTGAAAGCTCTAGAAGCATATGCAACGGGCAGTTGTTTTCCTTCGTACTCTTGGCTAAGTACGGCTCCACACGCATGCTTGCTAGCGTATGTTGTTATACAAAATTTCTTTTGAAAGTTGGGATATTGCAAAATATTCGGGCTCAGTAGGCAGTTTTTAAGATATTGAAATGCAGTTTCACACTCATTACTCCATACAAACGATATGTTCTTTCGACCTAACTGTGAATACTCAGAAAAATTTGGAATAAAACGCCTATAATAATTACAGAAAGCAACGAATCTTTTCGTTTGATCGGCATTTTGAGGTCTAGGATAGTTTAAGATCGCGCTGAATTTACTATCATCTGGAAGTATGCCCTTGTCTGTACATTTATGCCCTAAATATGTAACTTCGTGACTGAAAAATGAGCATTTGTTTGGATGGAGTTTTAAATTGTATTTACGGCAACTTGAAAAAACGTCTTTAAGGTTTCTCAGCATATGTTTCTCCTAGCAACCTAATACTACCAAGTCATCCATATACAGAAATGCTTATTGTGGTGAGAGACCACAAAACGCTATCGACATCATTCGTTGAAAGGAATTTGGTGCTATTTTGATGCCATACGGGAGACGTTTGAATCGAATTGATCCTTTGTCCGTAGAGAATGATGTTATGTCTCTAGATTTTTCATCTAACTCGATTTGGTGGAAACCAGATATTAAATCAAGGCACGAAAAATATTTTGCCTTTTTTTAGCCCCACTTCTTCTTCGTCTTACTCACTGTCACTACTATTGGCAGTAATATTGTTTGAGTTTAATTCAGTCTCTAGAGAAAGCGGGATTTTTAAATGAATTCTACGTTTAGTGAAAATTTTAAGTAATCTATCCCTAAAACTCCAGAAGATATCTTGAGCTTCTGCTTTGTGTTCTTTTGTTAATTTATTATAGTTTACGTTTAGTACTGTTCTTATTTTATTGAAATTTTCTATTAGTACTGTAGTATGTTTGTCTACAGTGTCGCTTTTAATTTCAATATTTTTATTTAAACATTTAAACATTTATACGATTTATTGAATACTTCTCTACACACTTCTATTTTTGACCGAATGTCGGTCCAATTTTGGCACATTAAACTGGTTTAATTCCTTATGCAATCGACTGAATTTTCAAGAATTTGGTTTGGATTTTCGAAAAGTTATATGTATTTATGTAACTGGATAAAAATATGAAATATCATGAGTAGACATTTATATTAAATATATAGAATATATATATATATATATGTAGCAAATTAAAGGAATGTAGTTAGTAAAATATATTCGAATATTCTAATGTTGAAACCGCGTGTGACAGATATCTTTTTTTCAAAATCTTATGCCACATTTTATATATTTTAAAAATTAAATTTAAAACCATAATAATGGGTTATTATATCCGCATTTTCCAGTTGATAATGCTGATGAGAAAGTTGACGTGAATATCTGCGCATCTAAATAATTCCACAAGATAGCTCGTTTATTCCTGCACACTGCGATGTGAATGCCGCAATGTATCTTGCAAATTATACACCTTTTTCTGCTTGATAATTTGAAATTTATTGTTATTGCATTCTCTGAATGAATTTCAAGGAATTCATATTCATATATTTGAACTTAAATATGTTTTTTTTTTTCAAGAAATCTACACAAAAACTGTCACTGTTTTTTTTTTTTTTCAAATCGACACAAAAACTTTTTTCTGCTTGATAATTTGAAATTTATTGTTATTGCATTCTCTGAAAAAATGCCTGGAATGTCCATGTAGGCAAATAAACACACTACACTTTGTTCCCAAAATTCCATAGCCTATTGAAAAACCCCAGAATTTCCATAGGAACAAATCTTATAGTCGCATATTAGTCCTACATTCCGAGTTTCATACGAATCGCTTGAGAAATGGCTTGGTCCCCATAACTCCAGACCCTATTGCCCAGATCCCAGAATTTCCATAGGAACAAATCTTATAGTCGCATATTAGTCCTAAATTCCGAGTTTCATACGAATCGCTTGAGAAATGGCTTGATTCCCAAAATTCCAGACCCTATTGGCCAGGTCCCAGAGTTTGCTTAGGAACAAATTTTATAGACGCATATTAGTCCTGCATTCCGAGTTTCATACGAATCGCTTGAGAAATGGCTTGGTCCCCAGACCCTATTGGCCAGATCCCAGAATTTCCATAGGAACAAATCTTATAGTCGCATATTAGTCCCACATTCCGAGCTTCATGCGAATCGCTTGAGAAATGGCTTGGTCCCCAAAACTCCAGGCCAGATCCCAGAATTTCCATAGGAACAAATCTTATAGTCGCATATTATTCCTACATTCCAAGTTTCATACGAATCGCTTGAGAGATGGCTTGGTTCCAAAAATTCCAGACCCTATTGGCAATATCCCAGAATTTCCATAGGAACAAATCTTATGGTCGCATATTAGTCCTACATTCCGAGTTTCATACGAATCGCTTGAGAAATGGCTTGGTCCTCAGACCCTATTGGACAGATCCCAGAATTTCCAGAGGAACAAATCTTATAGTCGCATATTAGTCCTACATTCCGAGTTTCATACGAATCGCTTGAGAAATGGCTCGGTTCCCAAAATTCCAGGCCCTATTGGCCAGATCCCAGAGTTTCCATGGGAACAAATCTTATAGTCGCATATTAGTCGTACATTCCGAGTTTCATACGAATCGCTTGAGAAATGGCTTGGTTCCAAAAATTCCAGATCCTATTCTCCAGATCCCTGAATTTCCATAGAAACAAATCTTGTAGTCCCATCTAAGTCGTACATTCCGATTTTGATATGAATCACTTTAGAAATGGCTTAGTTCCGAAAGCTCCAGACCCTTTTGACCATATCTCAGAATTTCCATAGGAACAATTCTTATAGTCGCATATTAGTCCTACATTCCGAGTTTCATGGGAATCGCTGGAGAATTAGCTTGGTTCCAAAACTTCCAAACCCTATTGGCCAGATCCCAGAATTTCCATAGGATCAAATCTTATAGTCGTATATTAGTCCTACATTCCGAGTTTCATACGAATCGCTTGAGAAATGGCTTAGTTCCCAAAACTCCAGACCGTATTGGCCAGATCCAGGATTTTCATAGGAACAAATCTTATAGTTGCATATTAGTCCTACATTCCGAGTTTCATACGAATCGCTTGAGAAATGGTTTGGTTCCCAAAATTCCAGACAGTTTGGCCAGATCCCAGAATTTCCATAGGAACAAATCTTACAGTCGCATATTAGTCCCAAAATTCCAGACAGTTTGGCCAGATCCCAGAATTTCCATAGGAACAAATCTTATAGTCGCATATTAGTCCTACATTCCGAGTTTTATACAAATCGCTTGAGAAATGGCTTGGTCCCCATAACTCCAGACACTATTGGCCAGATCCCAGAGTTTGCTTAGGAATAAATCTTATAGACGCATATTAGTCCTACATTCCGAGTTTCATACGAATCGCTTGAGAAATGGCTTGGTCCTCAGGCCCTATTGGCCAGATCCCAGAATTTCCATAGGAACAAATCTTAAAGTCGCATATAAGTCCTTCATTCCCAGTTTCATACGAATCACTTGAGAAATGGCTTATTTCCGAACAAAACAATTAGGAAAAAATCTTATAGTCGCATATAAGTCCTACATTCTGAGTTTCATACGAATCGCTTGAGAATTGGCTTGGTTCCAAAAATTCCAGACCCTATTGGCCAGATCACAGAATTTCCATAGGAACAAATCTAATAGTCGCATATTTGTCCCAAAATTCCAGACTTTATTGGCCAGATCCCAGAATTTCCAAAGGAACAAATTTTATAATCGCATATTAGTCCTACATTCCAAATTTCATACGAATCGCTTAAGAAATGGCTTGGTTTCCTAAAATTCCAGACGCTATTGGCCAAATACCAGAATTTCCATAGGAGCTGTGGCCGTAGTAATATATGTATTTAAATATATATATACTTATATTTGTAGTTATATACATATATAGTTACAATCATATAAAAAGAGTGCGTGTAACTTTTACGCGCGGTTGAAGTGAAACTTTTTTGACGTTGTGGCCGATATAACGATTAAAAAAACAACCAATAAAAATTAAAATACGGTTTGATTTTATGTACCTTTGTTTTGTAACCGATAATGTTACTTTGCTACCCGTCGGCAATCGGGTACATCGGGCACTCACCTCGTTCACGTCGTAAACTCTTTCACTTTGAAAGCTAACCTATGGGTATGGTTTCGGATATGGTTTGTGCAATTGGAAAGAGACATTAGTAAACAAAATACATACATATTACTTAAAGATGAAATGGAATGTTCATAATCGATTCGACTTTTATACTATTACGCACATTCATGGTAACTTTGTGAAATGGCATTAATAATGATTGTGTAAGTCGGAGTAATGTATATTGATGCTTGAGAAATGATGTGAAACCGAAATTTTATGTTTTCGTTCATTAGAAATAATGACATTATTAATAACCGTGTAAGTGCCGAGTTAAAAATATGGCGACCCAAACTCGTAGTGCTGCCATGAACAGGCAGAATAGTTTTTGCAATCGGTATTTTTGCGACGGTTTTTAAAAAAATTTATAAGGGCCTTGCGGCCGAACCTGGGCCCGATCACTACCAAATTTTAGAAAAAGTATTGTTTATTGGGTATACACATGTGTGTAAAATTTGAAAAAAATCGGGTAATTTTTATTTTAAATTTGTATGGGAGCCCCGAGAACCCGGGGCCCGATCACTTCCAAATTTTAAAAGAAAGTAAAAACACATGTGTACAAAATTTCAGGAAAATCGGGCTTTATATAAAATTTTAAGAAAATCGGGTAAATTTTTTTTAAATATTTGTATGGGAGCCCCCCGACCACGAGGTCCGAGGGGCCTGAAATTTTAATAGAAAGTATTGTCACCGGAAATACACATGTGTGCAAAATTTCAATAAAATCGGGCTATGGGAAGTGGGTTAAAAATTGATCGCAAGATTCCAGGACACACAAACCCACAAACACACGGACACGCGAAGTTACTATTGAGAATTTAAAAATGAGATGAGAAGACGACGAGAATTGGCTTAGTTCCATAAAATTCAGTCCCTATTGGCCAGATCCCAGAATTTCCATAGGATCAAATCTTATAGTCGTATATTAGTCCTTCATTCCGCATACGAATCGCTTGAGAAATGGCTTAGTTCCCAAAAATCCAGATCCTATTGAACAGAACCAAGAATTTCCATAGGAACAAATGTTATAGTTGCATATTAGTCCTACATTCCGAGTTTCATACGAATCGCTTGAGAAATGGCTTGGTCCTCAGACCCTATTGGCCAGATCCCAGAATTTCCATAGGAACAAATCTTATAGTCACATATAAGTCCTTCATTCCCAGATTCATACGAATCGCTTGAGAAATGGCTTATTTCCGAACAAAATAATTAGGAAAAAATCTTATAGTCGCATATAAGTCCTACATTCCGAGTTTCATACGAATCGCTTGAGAAATGGCTTGGTTCCCGAAATTCCAGACCTTTTGGCCAGATCCCAGAATTTCCATAGGAACATATCTTAAAGTCGCATATTAGTTCTACATTCCGAGTTTCATACGAATCGCTTGAGAAATGGCTTGGTCCCCAGACCCTATTGGTCAGATCCTAGAATTTCCATAGGAACAAATCTTATAGTCGCATATTAGTCCTACATTCCGAGTTGCATACGAATCGCTTGCGAAATGGCTTGGTTCCCAAAATTACAGACCCTATTTAGCAGATTCCAGAATTTCCATAGGAACAAATCTTGCAGTCGGATATTAGTCCTACATTCCGAGTTTCATACGAATCGCTTGAGAAATGGCTTGATTCCCAAAATTCCAGACCCTATTGGCCAGATCCCAGAGTTTGCTTAGGAACAAATCTTATAGACGCATATTAGTCCTGCATTCCGAGTTTCATACGAATCGCTTGAGAAATGGCTTGGTCCCCAGACCCTATTGGCCAGATCCCAGAATTTCCATAGGAACAAATCTTATAGTCGCATATTAGTCCCACATTACGAGTTTCATGCGAATCGCTTGAGAAATGGCTTGGTCCCCAAAACTCCAGGCCAGATCCCAGAATTTCCATAGGAACAAATCTTATAGTCGCATATTATTCCTACATTCCAAGTTTCATACGAATCGCTTGAGAAATGGCTTGGTTCCAAAAATTCCAGACCCTATTGGCAATATCCCAGAATTTCCATAGGAACAAATCTTATGGTCGCATATTAGTCCTACATTCCGAGTTTCATACGAATCGCTTGAGAAATGGCTTGGTCCTCAGACCCTATTGGACAGATCCCAGAATTTCCATAGGAACAAATCTTATAGTCGCATATTAGTCCTACATTCCGAGTTTCATACGAATCGCTTGAGAAATGGCTCGGTTCCCAAAATTCCAGGCCCTATTGGCCAGATCCGAGAGTTTCCATGGGAACAAATCTTATAGTCGCATATTAGTCGTACATTCCGAGTTTCATACGAATCGCTTGAGAAATGGCTTGGTTCCAAAAATTCCAGATCCTATTGTCCAGATCCCTGAATTTCCATAGAAACAAATCTTGTAGTCCCATCTAAGTCCTACATTCCGATTTTGATATGAATCACTTTAGAAATGGCTTAGTTCCGAAAGCTCCAGACCCTTTTGACCATATCTCAGAATTTCCATAGGAACAATTCTTATAGTCGCATATTAGTCCTACATTCCGAGTTTCATGCGAATCGCTGGAGAAATAGCTTGGTTCCAAAAATTCCAAACCCTATTGGCCAGATCCCAGAATTTCCATAGGATCAAATCTTATAGTCGTATATAAGTCCTACATTCCGAGTTTCATACGAATCGCTTGAGAAATGGCTAAGTTCCCAAAACTCCAGACCCTATTGGCCAGATCCAGGATTTTCATAGGAACAAATCTTATAATTGCATATTAGTCCTACATTTCATACGAATCGCTTGAGAAATGGCTTGGTTCCCAAAATTCCAGACAGTTTGGCCAGATCCCAGAATTTCCATAGGAACAAATCTTAAAGTCGCATATTAGTCCCAAAATTCCAGACCCTATTGGCTAGATCCCAGAATTTCCAAAGGAACAAATCTTATAGACGCATATTAGTCCTACATTCCGAGTTTCATACGAATCGCTTGAGAAATGGCTTGGTCCTCAGGCCCTATTGGCCAGATCCCAGAATTTCCATAGGAACAAATCTTAAAGTCGCATATAAGTCCTTCATTCCGAGTTTCATACGAATCACTTAAGAAATGGCTTATTTCCGAACAAAACAATTAGGAAAAAATCTTATAGTCGCATATAAGTCCTACATTCCGAGTTTCATACGAATCGCTTGAGAATTTGCTTGGTTCCAAAAATTCCAGACCCTATTGGCCAGATCACAGAATTTCCATAGGAACAAATCTAATAGTTTCATATTTGTCCCAAAATTCCAGACCCTATTGGCCAGATCCCAGAATTTCCAAAGGAACAAATTTTATAATCGCATATTAGTCCTACATTCCGAGTTTCATACGAATCGCTTAAGAAATGGCTTGGTTTCCAAAAATTCCAGACGCTATTGGCCAAATACCAGAATTTCCATAGGAGCTGTGGCCGTAGTAATATATGTATTTATATATATATATACTTATATTTGTAGTTATATACATATATAGTTACAATCATATAAAAATAGTGCGTGTAACTTTTACGCGCGGTTGAAGTGAAACTTTTTTTGACGTTGTGGCCGATATAACGATTAAAAAAAACAACCCATAAAAATTAAAAATTTTCTTGTAAATTCTCTAATCGGAGATACACACACACACACACTGCGTGCTCGGCTTGTGGCAAAATCATTCACGAAATGACGCAGCGGCAGCGAACAGCGCTGATCACAAAGCACAGAGCTCAGACTTTGCCATGATCTGATGCGATATAGCGATATTTAAAAATTGTATATTGGGGTCCCCAAGGGGCCGATCGCTCCAAATTTTTACAAAAAGTGTTTTCCATCGAGGACACACATGTGTACAAAATTTAAAGAAAATCGGGTAAAGTTTGTAAAATATTTGTATGAGAGCCCCCGAACCCGAGGTCCGAGGGGCCTCAAATTTTAATAGAAAGTATTGTCACCGGAAATATACATGTGTGCAAAATTTCAATAAAATCGGGCTATGGGAAGTGGGTTAAAAATTGATCGCAAGATTCCAGGACACACAAACCCACAAACACACGGACACGCGAAGTTACTATTGAGAATTTAAAAATGAGATGAGAAGACGACGAGAATTGGCTTAGTTCCATAAAATTCAGTCCCTATTGGCCAGATCCCAGAATTTCCATAGGATCAAATCTTATAGTCGTATATTAGTCCTTCATTCCGCATACGAATCGCTTGAGAAATGGCTTAGTTCCCAAAAATCCAGATCCTATTGAACAGGACCAAGAATTTCCATAGGAACAAATGTTATAGTTGCATATTAGTCCTACATTCCGAGTTTCATACGAATCGCTTGAGAAATGGCTTGGTCCTCAGACCCTATTGGCCAGATCCCAGAATTTCCATAGGAACAAATCTTATAGTCACATATAAGTCCTTCATTCCCAGATTCATACGAATCGCTTGAGAAATGGCTTATTTCCGAACAAAATAATTAGGAAAAAATCTTATAGTCGCATATAAGTCCTACATTCCGAGTTTCATACGAATCGCTTGAGAAATGGCTTGGTTCCCGAAATTCCAGACCTTTTGGCCAGATCCCAGAATTTCCATAGGAACATATCTTAAAGTCGCATATTAGTTCTACATTCCGAGTTTCATACGAATCGCTTGAGAAATGGCTTGGTCCCCAGACCCTATTGGTCAGATCCTAGAATTTCCATAGGAACAAATCTTATAGTCGCATATTAGTCCTACATTCCGAGTTGCATACGAATCGATTGCGAAATGGCTTGGTTCCCAAAATTACAGACCCTATTTAGCAGATTCCAGAATTTCCATAGGAACAAATCTTGCAGTCGGATATTAGTCCTACACTCCGAGTTTCATACGAATCGCTTGAGAAATGGCTTGATTCCCAAAATTCCAGACCCTATTGGCCAGATCCCAGAGTTTGCTTAGGAACAAATCTTATAGACGCATATTAGTCCTGCATTCCGAGTTTCATACGAATCGCTTGAGAAATGGCTTGGTCCCCAGACCCTATTGGCCAGATCCCAGAATTTCCATAGGAACAAATCTTATAGTCGCATATTAGTCCCACATTACGAGTTTCATGCGAATCGCTTGAGAAATGGCTTGGTCCCCAAAACTCCAGGCCAGATCCCAGAATTTCCATAGGAACAAATCTTATAGTCGCATATTATTCCTACATTCCAAGTTTCATACGAATCGCTTGAGAAATGGCTTGGTTCCAAAAATTCCAGACCCTATTGGCAATATCCCAGAATTTCCATAGGAACAAATCTTATGGTCGCATATTAGTCCTACATTCCGAGTTTCATACGAATCGCTTGAGAAATGGCTTGGTCCTCAGACCCTATTGGACAGATCCCAGAATTTCCATAGGAACAAATCTTATAGTCGCATATTAGTCCTACATTCCGAGTTTCATACGAATCGCTTGAGAAATGGCTCGGTTCCCAAAATTCCAGGCCCTATTGGCCAGATCCGAGAGTTTCCATGGGAACAAATCTTATAGTCGCATATTAGTCGTACATTCCGAGTTTCATACGAATCGCTTGAGAAATGGCTTGGTTCCAAAAATTCCAGATCCTATTGTCCAGATCCCTGAATTTCCATAGAAACAAATCTTGTAGTCCCATCTAAGTCCTACATTCCGATTTTGATATAAATCACTTTAGAAATGGCTTAGTTCCGAAAGCTCCAGACCCTTTTGACCATATCTCAGAATTTCCATAGGAACAATTCTTATAGTCGCATATTAGTCCTACATTCCGAGTTTCATGCGAATCGCTGGAGAAATAGCTTGGTTCCAAAAATTCCAAACCCTATTGGCCAGATCCCAGAATTTCCATAGGATCAAATCTTATAGTCGTATATAAGTCCTACATTCCGAGTTTCATACGAATCGCTTGAGAAATGGCTAAGTTCCCAAAACTCCAGACCCTATTGGCCAGATCCAGGATTTTCATAGGAACAAATCTTATAATTGCATATTAGTCCTACATTTCATACGAATCGCTTGAGAAATGGCTTGGTTCCCAAAATTCCAGACAGTTTGGCCAGATCCCAGAATTTCCATAGGAACAAATCTTAAAGTCGCATATTAGTCTCAAAATTCCAGACCCTATTGGCTAGATCCCAGAATTTCCAAAGGAACAAATCTTATAGACGCATATTAGTCCTACATTCCGAGTTTCATACGAATCGCTTGAGAAATGGCTTGGTCCTCAGGCCCTATTGGCCAGATCCCAGAATTTCCATAGGAACAAATCTTAAAGTCGCATATAAGTCCTTCATTCCGAGTTTCATACGAATCACTTAAGAAATGGCTTATTTCCGAACAAAACAATTAGGAAAAAATCTTATAGTCGCATATAAGTCCTACATTCCGAGTTTCATACGAATCGCTTGAGAATTTGCTTGGTTCCAAAAATTCCAGACCCTATTGGCCAGATCACAGAATTTCCATAGGAACAAATCTAATAGTCGCATATTTGTCCCAAAATTCCAGACCCTATTGGCCAGATCCCAGAATTTCCAAAGGAACAAATTTTATAATCGCATATTAGTCCTACATTCCGAGTTTCATACGAATCGCTTAAGAAATGGCTTGGTTTCCAAAAATTCCAGACGCTATTGGCCAAATACCAGAATTTCCATAGGAGCTGTGGCCGTAGTAATATATGTATTTATATATATATATACTTATATTTGTAGTTATATACATATATAGTTACAATCATATAAAAATAGTGCGTGTAACTTTTACGCGCGGTTGAAGTGAAACTTTTTTTGACGTTGTGGCCGATATAACGATTAAAAAAAACAACCCATAAAAATTAAAAATTTTCTTGTAAATTCTCTAATCGGGAATACACACACACACACACTGCGTGCTCGGCTTGTGGCAAAATCATTCACGAAATGACGCAGCGGCAGCGAACAGCGCTGATCACAAAGCACAGAGCTCAGACTTTGCCATGATCTGATGCGATATAGCGATATTTAAAAATTGTATATTGGGGTCCCCAAGGGGCCGATCGCTCCAAATTTTTACAAAAAGTGTTTTCCATCGAGGACACACATGTGTACAAAATTTAAAGAAAATCGGGTAAAGTTTGTAAAATATTTGTATGAGAGCCCCCGAACCCGAGGTCCGAGGGGCCTCAAATTTTAATAGAAAGTATTGTCACCGGAAATATACATGTGTGCAAAATTTCAATAAAATCGGGCCATGGGAAGTGGGCTAAAAATTGATCAGAAAATCTGACCAGCCAGCCAGCCAGCCAGCCAGCCAGCCAGCCAGCCAGCCAGCCAGCCAGCCAACCAGCCAGCCACGTGCACGCGAAGTTAATATAGAGAATTTAAAAAAACAACCCATAAAAATTAAAATACGGTTTGATTTTATGTACCTTTGTTTTGTAACCGATAATGTTACTTTGCTACCCGTCGGCAATCGGGTACATCGGGCACTCACCTCGTTCACGTCGTAAACTCTGTCACTTTGAAAGATAACCTATGGGTATGGTTTCGGATACGGTTTGTGCAATTGGAAAGAGACATTAGTAAACAAAATACATACATATTACTTAAAGATGAAATGGAATGTTCATAATCGATTCGACTTTTATACTATTACGCACATTCATGGTAACTTTGTGAAATGGCATTAATAATGATTGTGTAAGTCGGAGTAATGTATATTGATGCTTGAGAAATGATGTGAAGCCGAAATTTTATGTTTTCGTTCATTATTAGATATAATGACAATATTAATAACCGTGTAAGTGCCGAGTTAAAAATATGGCGACCCAAACTCGTAGTGCTGCCATGAACAGGCATAATAGATTTTGCAATCGGTATTTTTGCGACGGTATTTAAAAAAATTTATAAGGGCCTTGCGGCCGAACCTGGGCCCGATCACTACCAAATTTTAGAAAAAGTATTTTACACATGTGTGTAAAATTTGAAAAAAAATCGGGTAATTTTTATTTTAAATTTGTATGGGAGCCCCGAGAACCTGGGGCCCGATCACTTCCAAATATTAAAAGAAAGTATTGTCACCGGAAATACACATGTGTACAAAATTTCAGGAAAATCGGGCTTTATATAAAATTTTAAGAAAATCGGGTAAATTTTTTTAAATATTTGTATGGGAGCCCCCCGACCACGAGGTCCGAGGGGCCTGAAATTTAATAGAAAGTATTGTCACCGGAAATATACATGTGTGCAAAATTTCAATAAAATCGGGCTATGGGATGTGGGTTAAAAATTTATCGCAAGATTCCATGACACACAAACCCACAAACACACGGACACGCGAATTTACTATTGAGAATTTAAAAATGAGATAAGAAGACGACGAGAAATGGCTTGGTCCCCATAACTCCAGACCCTATTGCCCAGATCCCAGAATTTCCATAGGAACAAATCTTATAGTCGCATATTAGTCCTAAATTCCGAGTTTCATACGAATCGCTTGAGAAATGGCTTGATATCCCAGAATTTCCAAAGGAACAGATCTTATAGTCGCATATTAGTTCTACATTCCGAGTTTCATACGAATCACTTGAGAAATGGCTTGGTCCCCAGACCCTATTCCTAGAATCCTAGATCCTAGGAACAAGGAACAAATTTTATAGTCGCATATTAGTCTCAAAATTCCAGACCCTATTGGCCATATCCCAGAATTTCCAAAGGAACAAATCTTATAGTCGCATATTAGTCCTACATTCCGAGTTTCATGCGAATCGCTGGAGAAATAGCTTGGTTCCAAAAATTCCAAACCCTATTGGCCAGATCCCAGAATTTCCATAGAATCAAATCTTATAGTCGCATATTAGTTCTACATTCCGAGTTTTATACGAATCACTTGAGAAATGGCTTGGTCCCCAGACCCTATTCCTAGAATCCTAGATCCTAGAATTTCCATAGGAACAAATCTTATAGTCGCATATTAGTCTCAAAATTCCAGACCATATTGGCCATATCCCAGAATTTCCATAGGAACAAATCTTATAGTCGCATATTAGTCCTACATTCCGAATTTCATGCGAATCGCTGGAGAAATAGCTTGGTTCCAAAAATTCCAGACCCTATTGGCTAGATCACAGAATTTCCATAGGAACAAATCTTATAGTTGCATATTAGTCCTACATTCCGAATTTCCATAGGAACAAATCTAAAAGTCGCATATTAGTCCCAAAATTCCAGACCCTATATTCCAGACCCTATTGGCCATATCCCAGAATTTCATTAGGAACAAATCTTAAAGTCGCATTTAAGTCCTTCATTCCCAGTTTCATACGAATCACTTGAGAAATGGCTTATTTCCGAACAAAACAATTAGGAAAAAACCTTATAGTCGAAATATAAGTCCTACATTCCGAGTTTCATACGAATCGCTTGAGAAATGGCTTGGTTCCAAAAATTCCAGACCCTATTGGCCAGATCACAGAATTTCCATAGGAACAAATCTTATAGTCGCATATTAGTCCTACATTCCGAGTTGCATACGAATAGCTTGAGAAATGGCTTGGTTCCCAAAATTCCAGACCTTTTGGCCAGATCCCAGAATTTCCATAGGAACAAATCTTATTGTCGCATATTAGTCCTACATTCCGAGTTGCATACGAATAGCTTGAGAAATGGCTTGGTTCCCAAAATTCCAGACCCTATTAGCCATATCCCAGAATTTCCAAAGGAACAAATATTATAGTCGCATATTAGTCCTACATTCCGAGTTTCATGCGAATCGCTGGAGAAATAGCTTGGTTCCAAAAATTCCAAACCCTATTGGCCAGATCCCAGAATTTCCATAGAATCAAATCTTATAGTCGAAATATAAGTCCTACATTCCGAGTTTCATACGAATCGCTTGAGAAATGGCTTGGTCCCAAAAATTCCAGACCCTATTGGCCAGATCACAGAATTTCTATAGGAACAAATCTTATAGTCGCATATTAGTCCTTCATTCCGAGTTGCATACGAATAGGTTGAGAAATGGCTTGGTTCCCAAAATTCCAGACCTTTTGGCCAGATCCCAGAATTTCCATAGGAACAAATCTTATAGTCGCATATTAGTCCCAAAATTCCAGACCCTATTGGCCATATCCCAGAATTTCCAAAGGAACAAATCTTATAGTCGCATATTAGTCCTACATTCCGAGTTTCATGCGAATAGCTTGAGAAATGGCTTGGTTCCCAAAATTCCAGACCTTTTGGCCAAATCCCAGAATTTCCATAGAAACAAATCTTATAGTCGCATATTAGTCCTACATTCCGAGTTTAATACGAATCGCTTGAGAAATGGCTTGGTCCCCATAACTCCAGACCCTATTGCCCAGATCCCAGAATTTCCATAGAAACAAATCTTATAGTCGCATATAAGTCCTACATTCCGAGTTTCATACGAATCGCTTGAGAAATGGCTTGGTTCCAAAATTCCAGACCCTATTGGCCAGATCCCAGAATTTCCAAAGGAACAAATTTTATAATCGCATATTAGTCCTTCATTCCGAGATTCATACGAATCGCTTGAGAAATGGCTTGGTTCCAAAAATTGCAGACCCTATTGGCCAGATCACAGAATTTCCATAGGAACAAATCTAATAGTCGCATATTTGTCCCAAAATTCCAGACCCTTTTGGCCAGATCCCAGAATTTCCAAAGGAACAAATTTTATAATCGCATATTAGTCCTTCATTCTGAGATTCATACGAATCGCTTAAGAAATGGCTTGGTTTCCAAAAATTCCAGACGCTATTGGCCATATACCAGAATTTCCATAGGAGCTGTGGCCTTAGTAATATATGTATTTATATATATATATACTTATATTTGTAGTTATATACATATATAGTTACAATCATATAAAAAGAGTGCGTGTAACTTTTACGCGCGGTTGAAGTGAAACTTTTTTGACGTTGTGGCCGATATAACGATTAAAAAAACAACCCAAAAAAATTAAAAATTTTTCATCTATATTCTCTAATCGCAGAAATTGATATGGGACCCCTCGATTCTGGGTCATTTTTTTATTGTAGTAGAAAATCATCGAAAGAGACATTTGACATCAGATGTTAAATTTGAAAATGATCAGATCATTTTATTCTGAGCACTTAGAGCACGCTCATACTCTGAGCAAATAAGAAACACGAGCATTTTTCTTGAGAACTCTTTGACTGCTCTGAACTAATTTATGAAAACGCCAAATAACATAATATTGTGAAAACTTGTTGTTCTGTAAGTTGATATCGACATTAAAAAACGACATCAATAAAAATACAATTCAGTAAATAAGTAAGAAGTTGAATTAAGCATAAAACATTTATGTCTCGTTTCATTTGTTGGGTTCATTTGTGGGTGAGCTAAGATTTCTTTCTCGTTGTTCCAGTTTAACGTTGCATTTGCGAACTGTGCCCGGAGTACGGTTTGATTTTATGTACCTTTGTTTTGTAACCGATAATGTTACTTTGCTCCCGTCGGCAATCGGGTACATCGCGCACTCACCTCGTTCACCTCGTAAACTCTGTCACTTTGAAAGCTAACCTATGGGTATTGTTTCCGATATGGTTTGTGCAATTGGAAAGAGACATTAGTAAACAAAATACATACATATTACTTAAAGATGAAATGGAATGTTCATAATCGATTCGACTTTTATACTATTACGCACATTCATGGTAATTTTGTGAAATGGCATTAATAATGATTGTGTAAGTCGGAGTAATGTATATTGATGCTTGAGAAATGATGTGAAACCGAAATTTTATGTTTTCGTTCATTATTAGAAATAATGACATTTTTAATAACCGTGTAAGTGCCGAGTTAAAAATATGGCGACCCAAACTCGTAGTGCTGCCATGAACAGGCAGAATAGATTTTGCAATCAAAATCCACCAAATCAAGCAGCGCAGCCGACTGCGCAGCACACACCGCACAGAGTCGTTGAAGTGCGACGGTATTTAAAAAATCGGGATTTAGGAAGTGCGTTAAAAAATGATAGTTAAAAAAAAAAATTGTATTTGAGCCCCCCGACCCCGGGACCCGATTGCTTCAAAAATTTTACAAAAAATTTTGCACATCGGAGATACACATGCGTATAAAATTTGAAGAAAATCGGGAACTTTTTTCATAAGATTTGTATGGGTGCCCCCCCCCCCAGACCCAGGGGCCCGATCTCTCCAAAATTTTACAAAAAGTGTATTCCATCGGAGATACACATTTATATAAAATTTTAAGTAAATCGGGTAATTTTTTTTAAATATTTGTATGGGAGCCCCCGACCACGAGGTCCGAGGGGCCTGTAATTTTAATAGAAAGTATTGTCACCGGAAATATAAATGTGTGCAAAATTTCAATAAAATCGGGCTATGGGAAGTGGGTTAAAAATTGATCGCAAGATTCCCTGACACACAAACCCACAAACACACCGGCACGCGAAGTTACTATAGAGAATTTAAAAATGAGATGAGAAGACGACGAGAAATGGCTTAGTTCCATAAAATCCAGTCCATATTGGCCAGATCCCAGAATTTCCATAGGATCAAATCTTATAGTCGTATATTAGTCCTACAATCCGCATACGAATCGCTTGAGAAATGGCTTAGTTCCCAAAAATCCAGATCCTATTGAACAGATCCCAGAATTTCCATAGGAACAAATGTTATAGTTGCATATTAGTCCCAAAATTCCAGACCCTATTGGCCATATCCCAGAATTTCCAAAGGAACAAATCTTATAGTCGCATATTAGTCCTACATTCCGAGTTTCATGCGAATAGCTTGAGAAATGGCTTGGTTCCCAAAATTCCAGACCTTTTGGCCAAATCCCAGAATTTCCATAGAAACAAATCTTATAGTCGCATATTAGTCCTACATTCCGAGTTTAATACGAATCGCTTGAGAAATGGCTTGGTCCCCATAACTCCAGACCCTATTGCCCAGATCCCAGAATTTCCATAGAAACAAATCTTATAGTCGCATATAAGTCCTACATTCCGAGTTTCATACGAATCGCTTGAGAAATGGCTTGGTTCCAAAATTCCAGACCCTATTGGCCAGATCCCAGAATTTCCAAAGGAACAAATTTAATAATCGCATATTAGTCCTTCATTCCGAGATTCATACGAATCGCTTGAGAAATGGCTTGGTTCCAAAAATTGCAGACCCTATTGGCCAGATCACAGAATTTCCATAGGAACAAATCTAATAGTCGCATATTTGTCCCAAAATTCCAGACCCTTTTGGCCAGATCCCAGAATTTCCAAAGGAACAAATTTTATAATCGCATATTAGTCCTTCATTCTGAGATTCATACGAATCGCTTAAGAAATGGCTTGGTTTCCAAAAATTCCAGACGCTATTGGCCATATACCAGAATTTCCATAGGAGCTGTGGCCTTAGTAATATATGTATTTATATATATATATACTTATATTTGTAGTTATATACATATATAGTTACAATCATATAAAAAGAGTGCGTGTAACTTTTACGCGCGGTTGAAGTGAAACTTTTTTGACGTTGTGGCCGATATAACGATTAAAAAAACAACCCAAAAAAATTAAAAATTTTTCATCTATATTCTCTAATCGCAGAAATTGATATGGGACCCCTCGATTCTGGGTCATTTTTTTATTGTAGTAGAAAATCATCGAAAGAGACATTTGACATCAGATGTTAAATTTGAAAATGATCAGATCATTTTATTCTGAGCACTTAGAGCACGCTCATACTCTGAGCAAATAAGAAACACGAGCATTTTTCTTGAGAACTCTTTGACTGCTCTGAACTAATTTATGAAAACGCCAAATAACATAATATTGTGAAAACTTGTTGTTCTGTAAGTTGATATCGACATTAAAAAACGACATCAATAAAAATACAATTCAGTAAATAAGTAAGAAGTTGAATTAAGCATAAAACATTTATGTCTCGTTTCATTTGTTGGGTTCATTTGTGGGTGAGCTAAGATTTCTTTCTCGTTGTTCCAGTTTAACGTTGCATTTGCGAACTGTGCCCGGAGTACGGTTTGATTTTATGTACCTTTGTTTTGTAACCGATAATGTTACTTTGCTCCCGTCGGCAATCGGGTACATCGCGCACTCACCTCGTTCACCTCGTAAACTCTGTCACTTTGAAAGCTAACCTATGGGTATTGTTTCCGATATGGTTTGTGCAATTGGAAAGAGACATTAGTAAACAAAATACATACATATTACTTAAAGATGAAATGGAATGTTCATAATCGATTCGACTTTTATACTATTACGCACATTCATGGTAATTTTGTGAAATGGCATTAATAATGATTGTGTAAGTCGGAGTAATGTATATTGATGCTTGAGAAATGATGTGAAACCGAAATTTTATGTTTTCGTTCATTATTAGAAATAATGACATTTTTAATAACCGTGTAAGTGCCGAGTTAAAAATATGGCGACCCAAACTCGTAGTGCTGCCATGAACAGGCAGAATAGATTTTGCAATCAAAATCCACCAAATCAAGCAGCGCAGCCGACTGCGCAGCACACACCGCACAGAGTCGTTGAAGTGCGACGGTATTTAAAAAATCGGGATTTAGGAAGTGCGTTAAAAAATGATAGTTAAAAAAAAAAATTGTATTTGAGCCCCCCGACCCCGGGACCCGATTGCTTCAAAAATTTTACAAAAAATTTTGCACATCGGAGATACACATGCGTATAAAATTTGAAGAAAATCGGGAACTTTTTTCATAAGATTTGTATGGGTGCCCCCCCCCCCAGACCCAGGGGCCCGATCTCTCCAAAATTTTACAAAAAGTGTATTCCATCGGAGATACACATTTATATAAAATTTTAAGTAAATCGGGTAATTTTTTTTAAATATTTGTATGGGAGCCCCCGACCACGAGGTCCGAGGGGCCTGTAATTTTAATAGAAAGTATTGTCACCGGAAATATAAATGTGTGCAAAATTTCAATAAAATCGGGCTATGGGAAGTGGGTTAAAAATTGATCGCAAGATTCCCTGACACACAAACCCACAAACACACCGGCACGCGAAGTTACTATAGAGAATTTAAAAATGAGATGAGAAGACGACGAGAAATGGCTTAGTTCCATAAAATCCAGTCCATATTGGCCAGATCCCAGAATTTCCAAAGGAACAAATCTTATAGTCGTATATTAGTCCTACAATCCGCATACGAATCGCTTGAGAAATGGCTTAGTTCCCAAAAATCCAGATCCTATTGAACAGATCCCAGAATTTCCATAGGAACAAATGTTATAGTTGCATATTAGTCCCAAAATTCCAGACCCTATTGGCCATATCCCAGAATTTCCAAAGGAACAAATCTTATAGTCGCATATTAGTCCTACATTCCGAGTTTCATGCGAATAGCTTGAGAAATGGCTTGGTTCCCAAAATTCCAGACCTTTTGGCCAGATCCCAGAATTTCCATAGAAACAAATCTTATTTTCGCATATTAGTCCCACATTCCGAGTTTAATACGAATCGCTTGAGAAATGGCTTGGTCCCCATAACTCCAGACCCTATTGCCCAGATCCCAGAATTTCCATAGGAACAAATCTTATAGTCGCATATAAGTCCTACATTCCGAGTTTCATACGAATCGCTTGAGAAATGGCTTGGTTCCAAAAATTCCAGACCCTATTGGCCAGATCACAGAATTTCCATAGGAACAAATCTAATAGTCGCATATTTGTCCCAAAATTCCAGACCCTATTGGCCAGATCCCAGAATTTCCAAAGGAACAAATTTTATAATCGCATATTAGTCCTTCAATCCGAGATTCATACGAATCGCTTAAGAAATGGCTTGGTTTCCAAAAATTCCAGACGCTATTGGCCATATACCAGAATTTCCATAGGAGCTGTGGCCTTAGTAATATATGTATTTATATATATATATACTTATATTTGTAGTTATATACATATATAGTTACAATCATATAAAAAGAGTGCGTGTAACTTTTACGCGCGGTTGAAGTGAAACTTTTTTGACGTTGTGGCCGATATAACTATTAAAAAAACAACCCAAAAAAATTAAAAATTTTTCATCTATATTCTCTAATCGCAGAAATTGATATGGGACCCCTCGATTCTGGGTCATTTTTTTATTGTAGTAGAAAATCATCGAAAGAGACATTTGACATCAGATCTTAAATTTGAAAATGATCAGATCATTTTATTCTGAGCACTTAGAGCACGCTCATACTCTGAGCAAATAAGAAACACGAGCATTTTTCTTGAGAACTCTTTGACTGCTCTGAACTAATTTATGAAAACGCCAAATAACATAATATTGTGAAAACTTGTTGTTCTGTAAGTTGATATCGACATTAAAAAACGACATCAATAAAAATACAATTCAGTAAATAAGTAAGAAGTTGAATTAAGCATAAAACATTTATGTCTCGTTTCATTTGTTGGGTTCATTTGTGGGTGAGCTAAGATTTCTTTCTCGTTGTTCCAGTTTAACGTTGCATTTGCGAACTGTGCCCGGAGTACGGTTTGATTTTATGTACCTTTGTTTTGTAACCGATAATGTTACTTTGCTACCCGTCGGCGATCGGGTACATCGCGCACTCACCTCGTTCACCTCGTAAACTCTGTCACTTTGAAAGCTAACCTATGGGTATTGTTTCCGATATGGTTTGTGCAATTGGAAAGAGACATTAGTAAACAAAATACATACATATTACTTAAAGATGAAATGGAATGTTCATAATCGATTCGACTTTTATACTATTACGCGCATTCATGGTAATTTTGTGAAATGGCATTAATAATGATTGTGTAAGTCGGAGTAATGTATATTGATGCTTGAGAAATGATGTGAAACCGAAATTTTATGTTTTCGTTCATTATTAGAAATAATGACATTATTAATAACCGTGTAAGTGCCGAGTTAAAAATATGGCGACCCAAACTCGTAGTGCTGCCATGAACAGGCAGAATAGATTTTGCAATCAAAATCCACCAAATCAAGCAGCGCAGCCGACTGCGCAGCACACACCGCACAGAGTCGTTGAAGTGCGACGGTATTTAAAAAATCGGGATTTAGGAAGTGCGTTAAAAAATAGAATAGAAAAATAGTCGTATATTAGTCCTACATTCCGCATACGAATCGCTTGAGAAATGGCTTAGTTCCCAAAAATCCAGATCCTATTGAACAGATCCCAGAATTTCCATTGGAACAAATGTTATAGTTGCATATTAGTCCTACATTCCGAGTTTCATACGAATCGCTTGAGAAATGGATTGGTCCTCAGACCCTATTGGCCAGATCCCAGAATTTCCATAGGAACAAATCTTATAGTCGCATATAAGTCCTTCATTCCCAGTTTCATACGAATCGCTTGAGAAATGGCTTATTTCCGAACAACACAATTAGGAAAAAATCTTATGGTCGCATATAAGTCCTACATTCCGAGTTTCAAACGAATCGCTTGAGAAATGGCTTGGTTCCAAAAATTCCAGACCCTATTGGCCAGATCCCAGAATTTCCATAGGAACAAATTTAATAGTCGCATATTAGTCCCAAAATTCCAGACCCTATTGGCCAGATCCCAGAATTTCCAAAGGAAAAAAATTTATAATCGCATATTAATCCTACATTCCGAGTTTCATACGAATCGCTTGAGAAATGGCTTGGTCCTCAGAACCTATCGGACAGATCCCAGAATTTCCATAGGAACAAATCTTATAGTCGCATATTAGTCCTACATTTCGAGTTTCATACGAATAGCTTGAGAAATGGCTTGGTTCCCAAAATTCCAGACCTTTTGGCCAGATCCCAGAATTTCCATAGGAACAAATCTTAAAGTCGCATATTAGTCCCAAAATTCCAGACCCTATTGGCCATATCCCAGAATTTCCAAAGGAACAAATCTTATAGTCGCATATTAGTTCTGGTTCATGTTCATAGTTTATAGTTCATGGTTGTCTTGATTCCCAAAATTCCAGACCCTATTGGTCAGATCCCAGAGTTTGCTTAGGAACAAATCTTATAGTCGCATATTAGTCCTACATTCCGAGTTTCATACGAATCGCTTGAGAAATGGCTTGGTCCTCAGACCCTATTGGCCAGATCCCAGAATTTCCATAGGAACAAATCTTATAGTCGCATATAAGTCCTTCATTCCCAGTTTCATACGAATCGCTTGAGAAATGGCTTATTTCCGAACAAAACAATTAGGAAAAAATCTTATGGTCGCATATAAGTCCTACATTCCGAGTTTCATACGAATCGCTTGAGAAATGGCTTGGTTCCGAAAATTCCAGACCCTATTGGCCAGATCCCAGAATCTAATAGTCGCATATTAGTCCCAAAACTCCAGGCCCTATTGGCCAGATCCCAGAATTTCCAAAGGAACAAATTTTATAATCGCATATTAGTCCTACATTCCGAGTTTCATACGAATCGCTTGAGAAATGAATGACAAATCTAATAGTCGCATATTAGTCCCAAAACTCCAGGCCCTATTGGCCAGATCCCAGAATTTCCATAGGAACAAATCTTATAGTCGCATATTAGTCCTACATTCCGAGTTTCATACGAATAGCTTGAGAAATGGCTTGGTTCCCAAAATTCCAGACCTTTTGGCCAGATCCCAGAATTTCCATAGGAACAAATCTTATAGTCGCATATTAGTCCCAAAATTCCAGACCCTATTGGCCATATCCCAGAATTTCCAAAGGAACAAATCTTATAGTCGCATATTAGATCTACATTCCGAGTTTCATAGGAACAAATCTTATAGTCGCATATTAGTCCTACATTCCGAGTTGCATACGAATCGCTTGAGAAATGGCTTGGTTCCCAAAATTCCAGACCCTATTGGGCAGATCCCAGAATTTCCATAGAAACAAATCTTATAGTCGCATATTAGTCCTACATTCCGAGTTTAATACGAATCGCTTGAGAAATGGCTTGGTCCCCATAACTCCAGACCCTATTGCCCAGATCCCAGAATTTCCATAGGAACAAATCTTATAGTCGCATATAAGTCCTACATTCCGAGTTTCATACGAATCGCTTGAGAAATGGCTTGGTTCCAAAAATTGCAGACCCTATTGGCCAGATCACAGAATTTCCATAGGAACAAATCTAATAGTCGCATATTTGTCCCAAAATTCCAGACCCTTTTGGCCAGATCCCAGAATTTCCAAAGGAACAAATTTTATAATCGCATATTAGTCCTTCATTCCGAGATTCATACGAATCGCTTAAGAAATGGCTTGGTTTCCAAAAATTCCAGACGCTATTGGCCATATACCAGAATTTCCATAGGAGCTGTGGCCGTAGTAATATATGTATTTATATATAAATATATTTATATTCTTATATTTGTAGTTATATACATATATAGTTACAATCATATAAAAAGAGTGCGTGTAACTTTTACGCGCGGTTGAAGTGAAACTTTTTTGACGTTGTGGCCGATATAACGATTAAAAAAACAACCCAAAAAAATTAAAAAATTTTCATCTATATTCTCTAATCGCAGAAATTGATATGGGACCCCTCGATTCTGGGTCATTTTTTTATTGTAGTAGAAAATCATCGAAAGAGACATTTGACATCAGATCTTAAATTTGAAAATGATCAGATCATTTTATTCTGAGCACTTAGAGCACGCTCATACTCTGAGCAAATAAGAAACACGAGCATTTTTCTTGAGAACTCTTTGACTGCTCTGAACTAATTTATGAAAACGCCAAATAACATAATATTGTGAAATCTTGTTGCTCTGTAAGTTGATATCGACATTAAAAAACGACATCAATAAAAATACAATTCAGTAAATAAGTAAGAAGTTGAATTAAGCATAAAACATTTATGTCTCGTTTCATTTGTTGGGTTCATTTGTGGGTGAGCTAAGATTTCTTTCTCGTTGTTCCAGTTTAACGTTGCATTTGCGAACTGTGCCCGGAGTACGGTTTGATTTTATGTACCTTTGTTTTGTAACCGATAATGTTACTTTGCTCCCGTCGGCAATCGGGTACATCGCGCACTCACCTCGTTCACCTCGTAAACTCTGTCACTTTGAAAGCTAACCTATGGGTATTGTTTCCGATATGGTTTGTGCAATTGGAAAGAGACATTAGTAAACAAAATACATACATATTACTTAAAGATGAAATGGAATGTTCATAATCGATTCGACTTTTATACTATTACGCACATTCATGGTAATTTTGTGAAATGGCATTAATAATGATTGTGTAAGTCGGAGTAATGTATATTGATGCTTGAGAAATGATGTGAAACCGAAATTTTATGTTTTCGTTCATTATTAGAAATAATGACATTTTTAATAACCGTGTAAGTGCCGAGTTAAAAATATGGCGACCCAAACTCGTAGTGCTGCCATGAACAGGCAGAATAGATTTTGCAATCAAAATCCACCAAATCAAGCAGCGCAGCCGACTGCGCAGCACACACCGCACAGAGTCGTTGAAGTGCGACGGTATTTAAAAAATCGGGATTTAGGAAGTGCGTTAAAAAATGATAGTTAAAAAAAAAATTGTATTTGAGCCCCCCGACCCCGGGACCCGATTGCTTCAAAAATTTTACAAAAAATTTTGCACATCGGAGATACACATGCGTATAAAATTTGAAGAAAATCGGGAACTTTTTTTATAAGATTTGTATGGGTGCCCCCTTCCCAGACCCAGTGGCCCGATCTCTCCAAAATTTTACAAAAAGTGTTTTCCATCGGATATACACATTTATATAAAATTTTAAGAAAATCGGGTAAATTTTTTTAAATATTTGTATGGGAGCCCCCCGACCACGAGGTCCGAGGGGCCTGTAATTTTAATAGAAAGTATTGTCACCGGAAATATAAATGTGTGCAAAATTTCAATAAAATCGGGCTATGGGAAGTGGGTTAAAAATTGATCGCAAGATTCCATGACACACAAACCCACAAACACACCGGCACGCGAAGTTACTATAGAGAATTTAAAAATGAGATGAGAAGACGACGAGAAATGGCTTAGTTCCATAAAATCCAGTCCATATTGGCCAGATCCCAGAATTTCCATAGGATCAAATCTTATAGTCGTATATTAGTCCTACATTCCGCATACGAATCGCTTGAGAAATGGCTTAGTTCCCAAAAATCCAGATCCTATTGAACAGATCCCAGAATTTCCATAGGAACAAATGTTATAGTTGCATATTAGTCCTACATTCCGAGTTTCATACGAATCGCTTGAGAAATGGCTTGGTCCTCAGACCCTATTGGCATCCCAGAATTTACATAGGAACAAATCTTATAGTCGCATATAAGTCCTTCATTCCCAGTTTCATACGAATCGCTTGAGAATTGGCTTATTTCCGAACAAAACAATTAGGAAAAAATCTTATGGTCGCATATAAGTCCTACATTCCGAGTTTCAAACGAATCGCTTGAGAAATGGCTTGGTTCCAAAAATTCCAGACCCTATTGGCCAGATCCCAGAATTTCCATAGGAACAAATCTTATAGTCGCATATTAGTCCTACATTTCGAGTTTCATACGAATAGCTTGAGAAATGGCTTGGTTCCCAAAATTCCAGACGCTATTGGCCAGATCCCAGAATTTCCAAAGGAACAAATTTTATAATCGCATATTAGTCCTACATTCCGAGTTTCATACGAATCGCTTGAGAAATGGCTTGGTCCTCAGAACCTATCGGCCAGATCCCAGAATTTCCATAGGAACAAATCTTATAGTCGCATATTAGTCCCAAAATTCCAGACCCTATGGGCCAGATCCCAGAATTTCCAAAGGAACAAATTTTATAATCGCATATTAGTCCTACATTCCGAGTTTCATACGAATCGCTTGAGAAATGGCTTGGTCCTCAGAACCTATCGGCCAGATCCCAGAATTTCCATAGGAACAAATCTTATAGTCGCATATTAGTCCTACATTTCGAGTTTCATACGAATAGCTTGAGAAATGGCTTGGTTCCCAAAATTCCAGACCTTTTGGCCAGATCCCAGAATTTCCATAGGAACAAATCTTAAAGTCGCATATTAGTACCAAAATTCCAGACCCTATTGGCCATATCCCAGAATTTCCAAAGGAACAAATCTTATAGTCGCATATTAGTTCTGGTTCATGTTCATAGTTCATAGTTCATGGTTGTCTTGATTCCCAAAATTCCAGACCCTATTGGCCAGATCCCAGAGTTTGCTTAGGAACAAATCTTATAGACGCATAATAGTCCTACATTCCGAGTTTCATACGAATCGCTTGGGAAATGGCTTGGTCCTCAGACCCTATTGGCCAGATCTCAGAATTTCCATAGGAACAAATCTTATAGTCGCATATAAGTCCTTCATTCCCAGTTTCATACGAATCGCTTGAGAAATGGCTTATTTCCGAACAAAACAATTAGGAAAAAATCTTATGGTCGCATATAAGTCCTACATTCCGAGTTTCATACGAATCGGTTGAGAAATGGCTTGGTTCCAAAAATTCCAGACCCTATTGGCCAGATCCCAGAATTTCCATAGGAACAAATCTAATAGTCGCATATTAGTCCAAAATTCCAGGCCCTATTGGCCAGATCCCAGAATTTCCAAAGGAACAAATTTTATAATCGCATATTAGTCCTACATTCCGAGTTTCATACGAATCGCTTGAGAAATGGCTTGGTTCCCAAAATTCCAGACCCAATTGGCCAGATCCCAGAATTTCCATAGGAACAAATCTTATAGTCGCATATTAGTCCTACATTCCGAGTTGCATACGAATCGCTTGCGAAATGGCTTGGTTCCCAAAATTCCAGACCCTATTGGGCAGATCCAAAAATTTCCATAGAAACAAATCTTATAGTCGCATATTAGTCCTACATTCCGAGTTTAATACGAATCGCTTGAGAAATGGCTTGGTCCCCATAACTCCAGACCCCAGATCCAGATATACGAATCGCTTGAGAAATGGCTTGGTCCTCAGAACCTATTGGCCAGATCCCAGAATTTCCATAGGAACAAATCTTATAGTCGCATATTAGTCCTACATTCCGAGTTTCATACGAATAGCTTAAGAAATTGCTTGTTTCCCAAAATTCCAGACCTTTTGGCCAGATCCCAGAATTTCCATAGGAACAAATCATAAAGTCGCATATTAGTCCCAAAAATCCAGACCCTATTGGCCATATCCCAGAATTTCCAAAGGAACAAATCTTATAGTCGCATATTAGATCTACATTCCGAGTTTCATAGGAACAAATCTTATAGTCGCATATTAGTCCTACATTCCGAGTTGCATACGAATCGCTTGCGAAATGGCTTGGTTCCCAAAATTCCAGACCCTATTGCGCAGATCCCAGAATTTCCATAGAAACAAATCTTATAGTCGCATTTTAGTCCTACATTCCGAGTTTAATACGAATCGCTTGAGAAATGGCTTGGTCCCCATAACTCCAGACCCTATTGCCCAGATCCCAGAATTTCCATAGGAACAAATCTTATAGTCGCATATAAGTCCTACATTCCGAGTTTCATACGAATCGCTTGAGAAATGGCTTGGTTCCAAAAATTCCAGACCCTATTGGCCAGATCACAGAATTTCCATAGGAACAAATCTAATAGTCGCATATTTGTCCCAAAATTCCAGACCCTATTGGCCAGATCCCAGAATTTCCAAAGGAACAAATTTTATAATCGCATATTAGTCCTTCATTCCGAGATTCATACGAATCGCTTAAGAAATGGCTTGGTTTCCAAAAATTCCAGACGCTATTGGCCATATACCAGAATTTCCATAGGAGCTGTGGCCGTAGTAATATATGTATTTATATATATATATACTTATATTTGTAGTTATATACATATATAGTTACAATCATATAAAAAGAGTGCGTGTAACTTTTACGCGCGGTTGAAGTGAAACTTTTTTGACGTTGTGGCCGATATAACGATTAAAAAAACAACCCAAAAAAATTAAAAAATTTTCATCTATATTCTCTAATCGCAGAAATTGATATGGGACCCCTCGATTCTGGGTCATTTTTTTATTGTAGTAGAAAATCATCGAAAGAGACATTTGACATCAGATGTTAAATTTGAAAATGATCAGATCATTTTATTCTGAGCACTTAGAGCACGCTCATACTCTGAGCAAATAAGAAACACGAGCATTTTTCTTCAGAACTCTTTGACTGCTCTGAACTAATTTATGAAAACGCCAAATAACATAATATTGTGAAAACTTGTTGTTCTGTAAGTTGATATCGACATTAAAAAACGACATCAATAAAAATACAATTCAGTAAATAAGTAAGAAGTTGAATTAAGCATAAAACATTTATGTCTCGTTTCATTTGTTGGGTTCATTTGTGGGTGAGCTAAGATTTCTTTCTCGTTGTTCCAGTTTAACGTTGCATTTGCGAACTGTGCCCGGAGTACGGTTTGATTTTATGTACCTTTGTTTTGTAACCGATAATGTTACTTTGCTACCCGTCGGCAATCGGGTACATCGGGCACTCACCTCGTTCACGTCGTAAACTCTGTCACTTTGAGAGCTAACCTATGGGTATTGTTTCCGATATGGTTTGTGCAATTGGAAAGAGACATTAGTAAACAAAATACATACATATTACTTAAAGATGAAATGGAATGTTCATAATCGATTCGACTTTTATACTATTACGCACATTCATGGTAATTTTGTGAAATGGCATTAATAATGATTGTGTAAGTCGGAGTAATGTATATTGATGCTTGAGAAATGATGTGAAACCAAAATTTTATGTTTTCGTTCATTATTAGAAATAATGACATTATTAATAACCGTGTAAGTGCCGAGTTAAAAATATGACGACCCAAACTCGTAGTGCTGCCATGAACAGGCAGAATAGATTTTGCAATCAAAATCCACCAAATCAAGCAGCGCAGCCGACTGCGCAGCACACACCGCACAGAGTCGTTGAAGTGCGACGGTATTTAAAAAATCGGGATTTAGGAAGTGCGTTGAAAAATGATAGTTAAAAAAAAATTGTATTTGAGCCCCCCGACCCCGGGACCCGATTGCTTCAAAAATTTTGCACATCGGAGATACACATGCTTATAAAATTTGAAGAAAATCGGGAACTTTTTTTAAAAGATATGTATGGGTGCCCCCCCCCCCCAGACCCAGGGGCCCGATCTCTCCAAAATTTTACAAAAAGTGTTTTCCATCGGATATACACATTTATATAAAATTTTAAGAAAATCGGGTAAATTTTTTTAAATACTTGTATGGGAGCCCCCCGACCACGAGGTCCGAGGGGCCTGTAATTTTAATAGAAAGTATTGTCACCGGAAATATAAATGTGTGCAAAATTTCAATAAAATCGGGCTATGGGAAGTGGGTTAAAAATTGATCGCAAGATTCCATGACACACAAACCCACAAACACACCGGCACGCGAAGTTACTATAGAGAATTTAAAAATGAGATGAGAAGACGACGAGAAATGGCTTAGTTCCATAAAATCCAGTCCATATTGGCCAGATCCCAGAATTTCCATAGGATCAAATCTTATAGTCGTATATTAGTCCTACATTCCGCATACGAATCGCTTGAGAAATGGCTTAGTTCCCAAAAATCCAGATCCTATTGAACAGATCCCAGAATTTCCATAGGAACAAATGTTATAGTTTCATATTAGTCCTACATTCCGAGTTTCATACGAATCGCTTGATAAATGGCTTGGTCCTCAGACCCTATTGGCCAGATCCCAGAATTTCCATAGGAACAAATCTTATAGTCGCATATAAGTCCTTCATTCCCAGTTTCATACGAATCGCTTGATAAATGGCTTATTTCCGAACAAAACAATTAGGAAAAAATCTTATGGTCGCATATAAGTCCTACATTCCGAGTTTCAAACGAATCGCTTGAGAAATGGCTTGGTTCCAAAAATTCCAGACCCTATTGGCCAGATCCCAGAGTTTGCTTAGGAACAAATCTTATAGACGCATATTAGTCCTACATTCCATGTTTCATACGAATCGCTTGAGAAATGGCTTGGTCCTCAGACCCTATTGGCCAGATCTCAGAATTTCCATAGGAACAAATCTTATAGTCGCATATAAGTCCTTCATTCCCAGTTTCATACGAATCACTTGAGAAATGGCTTATTTCCGAACAAAACAATTAGGAAAAAATCTTATGGTCGCATATAAGTCCTACATTCCGAGTTTCATACGAATCGCTTGAGAAATGGCTTGGTTCAAAAATTCCAGACCCTATTGGCCAGATCCCAGAATTTCCATAGGAACAAATCTAATAGTCGCATATTAGTCCCAAAATTCCAGGCCGTATTGGCCAGATCCCAGAATTTCCAAAGGAACAAATTTTATAATCGCATATTAGTCCTACATTCCGAGTTTCATACGAATCGCTTGAGAAATGACTTGGTCCTCAGAACCTATTGGCCAGATCCCAGAATTTCCATAGGAACAAATCTTATAGTCGCATATTAGTCCTACATTCCGAGTTTCATCCGAATAGCTTGAGAAATGGCTTGGTTCCCAAAATTCCAGACCTTTTGGCCAGATCCCAGAATTTCCATAGGAACAAATCTTATAGTCGCATATTAGTCCCAAAATTCCAGACCCTATTGGCCATATCCCAGAATTTCCAAAGGAACAAATCTTATAGTCGCATATAAGTTCTACATTCCGAGTTTCATACGAATCGCTTGAGAAATGGCTTGGTCCCCAGACCCTATTGGTCAGATCCTAGAATTTCCATAGGAACAAATCTTATAGTCGCATATTAGTCCTACATTCCGAGTTGCATACGAATCGCTTGCGAAATGGCTTGGTTCCCAAAATTCCAGACCCTATTGGGCAGATCCCAGAATTTCCATAGAAACAAATCTTATAGTCGCATATTAGTCCTACATTCCGAGTTTAATACGAATCGCTTGAGAAATGGCTTGGTCCCCATAACTCCAGACCCCAGATCCAGACATACGAATCGCTTGAGAAATGGCTTGGTCCTCAGAACCTATTGGCCAGATCCCAGAATTTCCATAGGAACAAATCTTATTGTCGCATATTAGTCCTACATTCTGAGTTTCATACGAATAGCTTGAGAAATGGCTTGGTTCCCAAAATTCCAGACCTTTTGGCCAGATCCCAGAATTTCCATAGGAACAAATCATAAAGTCGCATATTAGTCCCAAAATTCCAGACCCTATTGGCCATATCCCAGAATTTCCAAAGGAACAAATCTTATAGTCGCATATTAGTTCTACATTCCGAGTTTCATACGAATCGCTTGAGAAATGGCTTGGTCCCCAGACCCTTTTGGTCAGATCCTAGAATTTCCATAGGAACAAATCTTATAGTCGCATATTAGTCGTACATTCCGAGTTGCATACGAATCGCTTGCGAAATGGCTTGGTTCCCAAAATTCCAGACCCTATTGGGCAGATCCCAGAATTTCCATAGAAACAAATCTTATAGTCGCATATTAGTCCTACATTCCGAGTTTAATACGAATCGCTTGAGAAATGGCTTGGTCCCCATAACTCCAGATCCTATTGCCCAGATCCCAGAATTTCCATAGGAACAAATCTTATAGTGGCATATTAGTCCTACATTCCGAGTTTCATACGAATCGCTTGAGAAATGGCTTGGTCATCAGACCCTATTGGCCAGATCCCAGAATTTCCATAGGAACAAATCTTAAATTCGCATATAAGTCCTTCATTCCCAGTTTCATACGAATCGCTTGAGAAATGGCTTATTTCCGAACAAAACAATTAAGAAAAAATCTTATAGTCAGTTGTCCACTGCTATCCGTCGAGAGCAGTAGTCTTTTTTTCGTGTTCGTGCTTTGTGTGTGTAAAGAGAAGGAAAAAAAACCGAAAATATCAACTGTCTGGCTTCAGCAGTTTAGCACATCGCGCTCGTCTTGTGTTTTCACCTAATATAATAAAAAAGGGAAAAATTAAAAAAAATACCACACCCAGTGCAGTGTCTGGGTTGATTGTACCTATAGTGTTGAATAGCATAGCGTGTGTGTGCCAGTTTTCCATTTTATTTCCTTTTCCTCTCATTTCCTCAGTAAAGACGAATTAGCTAAACGTGCTGGTGAATCGTTTTTGGCTACACATGAATTCGATGAACCAGTGCGTTTAATTCTGTCTCTGTAGTGGCGAACAGTGTGTGATTGCTGTGACGGTCGCTCAATTCTATTTGTAAAGGCATAACACTTGCAACGATTGGTTGAGTGTCGTCATTGGTCTTTCTCACCACGGTTTGTCTCTATTGTATCGGTGTGTGTCCTATTCGTTTAATGTGCGAATTCAGGATCGATGTGTGCAACATTCGTGGGCTTAGATCGAATCTTTCGGCCACGTGCGTCCATTTAGCAGACCACAAACCTGCTATTCTGGCACTAACAGAAATTCAGGTAAATGCTGATTCCGACGTTTCGGATTTTAGTTGGCCTGGTTACAACTTAGTGCCAGTATTTTTTCCCCACCGCGGTCTCGCAATATATGTACGTAGTGATATTGTTTACCAGTCCCAAGCACATTTCAATCATTGTTCCAACGCGGAATTCAACTTCATTTGGCTTAAAGTCAAAGTGCATTTACTACTGCTTCATATACAGAAGCCCTAATTTAGACAGTGTCTCAACTTGTAGCGAGCTAGATGCACTGTCCGACTCTATCACTAGAATTTTATCACTTGATGAATTCTCTGAAATCGTAATTGCGGGAGATTTCAACATATACAATTCTAGTTGGCTGCGCCATTCAGGCTTAACAACACAGCAAGGAAAGGATGTTGAGTTATTTGCTGATTTTAACCATCTCACTCAGCTTGTGAATGAGCCCACTCGAATTCCAGACATTGTAAGTCATAACGCTAATACCCTTGACTTTTTTCTTACTTTTCTTCCTAACAAATACAAATACACCGTCAGTGTATTATCGCCTCTAGGCTCTTCAGACCATTGTGTAGTATCAGCTAATTTCTCGTTGTCAAACCACACAGTTAAAGAGAAAACTCCTAAAAGAAAAGTATGGCTACACGAAAAAGCCAACTGGGATGGCCTCAATAATTTCTTTAAAAGCTATAACTGGCCACTTAACGCCAATAGTGGTGTGGATGCCACTTTTGATACGATCACTAACATAATCCTCGAGGGTATGAGACAATTTATCCCTTCCAGGACAAAGTGTATCAAACCGAAGGAAAATGTTTGGTATGATTTAAGCTGCAAAGAGGCTACTAGGAACCGTGAGGTATGCTTTCGGTTATATAAAAAAACCCCAATGTGGAAAACCGAGCCAAATTTAGATGAGTCAGAAATGATTGCAATTCCTTCCTTAAACGCGCCAAATTCGACTATGACCAAAAACTGAGACAAAAAATTTTGGTTGTGAGTAAAGCCTAGTTTGGATAATTTTAACAAAAGAATGTATGGGTTAACAGTATCAAAAGCTTTACTTAGATCTAAGAACAGGCAGCCACAAAACAATTTTTTATCTATATTTGTGCTCATATAATCCGTAAAATTTAAGCACGCCGCCGTAGTGTTAGAGCCCAAGGTGAAACCAAATTGATGGTTACTAATGATACTGTTAGAGGTTAAAAATTGGCTTACTCGAGTAAGTATAACCTTTTCATAAACTTTAGATATAGCAGTTAATATTGATATCGGTCTATAGTTTGAGACATCTGTTTCATCTCCGCTTTTATAAATAGGAATAATGTTTGCAGTCTTATTACAATCAGGAAAGATTCCACTATTAAAGGCTTCATTTATGAATTTTGCAAGGAGTGGACTGATATAGTTAACAGTGTACTGCAATACTTTTGTAGAGATATTATCATTACCAATGGCTGCATTTAAATTTAAACTTAATATTGCCTGTTCCACTTCATAATCGTTTGTTGGTTCCAAAAATTCCAGACCCTATTGCCCAGATCCCAGAATTTCCATAGGAACAAATTTTATAATCGCATATTAGTCCTACATTCAGAGTTTCATACGAATCGCTTAAGAAATGGCTTGGTTCCAAAAATTCCAGACCCTATTGGCCAGATCCCAGAATTTCCATAGGAACAAATCTTATAGTCGCATGTTAGTCCTACATTCCTAGTTTCATACGAATCGCTTTAGAAATGGCTCGGTTCAAAAATTCCAGACCCTATTGGCCAGATCCCAGAGTTTCCATGGGAACAAATCTTATAGTCGCATATTAGTCCTACATTCCGAGTTTCATACGAACGAGTTTCCTTAGGAACAAATCTTATAGTTGCATATTAGTCCTACATTCCGATTTTCATACGAATCGCTTGAGAAATGGCTTGGTTCCCAAAACTCCAGACCATATTGGCCAGATCCCACAGTTTCCTTAGGAGCAAATCTTAAAGTCGCATATTAGTCCCAAAATTCCAGGCCCTATTGACCAGATTCCAGAATTTCCAAAGGAACAAATCTAATAGTCGCATATAAGTCCCAAAATTCCAGACCCTATTGGCCAGATTCCAGAAATTCCATAGGAACAAATCTTATAGTCGCATATTACTCCTACACTCCGAGTTTCATACGAATCGCTTGAGAAATGGCTTAGTTCTCAAAATTCCAGACCCTATTGGCCAGATCCCAGAGTTTTCTTAGGAACAAATCTTAAAGTCGCATATTAGTCCCAAAATTCCAGACCCTATTGGCCAGATCCCAGAATTTACAATGGAACAAATCTTATAGTCGCATATAAGTCCTATATTCCGAGTTTCATACGAATCGCTTGAGAAATGGCTTGGTCCCCAGACCCTATTGGTCAGATCCTATGATTACCATAGGAACAAATCTTATAGTCGCATATTAGTCCTACATTCCGAGTTTCATACGAATCGCTGGAGAAATGGCTTAGTTCCGAAAGCTCCAGACCCTATTGGCCAGATCCCAGAATTTCCATATGAACAAATCTTATAGTCGCATATTAGTCCTACATTCCGAGTTTCATACGAATCGCTTGAGAAATGGCTTGGTTCCCAAAATTCCAGACCTTTTGGCCAGATCCCAGAATTTCCATAGGAACAAATATTAAAGTCGCATATTAGTCCCAAATTTCCAGACCCTATTGGCCAGATTCCAGAATTTCTAAAGGAACAAATCTTATAGTCGCATATTAGTCCTACACTCCGAGTTTCATACGAATCGCTGGAGAAATAGCTTGGTTCCCAAAATTCCAGACCTCTTTGCCAGATCCCATAATTTCCATAGGAACAAATCTTATAATCGCATATTAGTCCTACATTCCGAGTTTCATGCGAATCGCTTGAGAAATAGCTTGGTTTTTTTTTTTTCTTTATTTTATTTAGACCACAAATTTTACTAGATTAAATATAATAGGTTTAACAATTTAGTCAGTTGCTCGAACCTTATAAGGTTATAACGCAACTTTTTAGTAGTATATGCTAACGGCTTAGCTATATACTTCATTTTAACAATGATAAATTTAATTTTTAAAATATATGTATTTATACAAAAGACAATGTTATTTAATAAGTTACACTATTCAATTTCTTGTCACTTTCGCAAAGTGAATTTTTAATATCCAATTTTCCTTATTTTAGCAATTCACAATTTTCGTACGTTTTAAGGTATTCAGTTATTTTCATTTTAAATTTTGTTGAGTTTGTAATATTCTTAAGCTCCGAAGGCAGAGTATTATATTTCAAGAGTCCTCGATACAATATATTATTATTTGATGCCTTTGTTCTGAAATAATTAACAACAAAATTTGATTTTCTTCTTGTATTATAGTCATGCTGATCTTGAGCTTTGATCAAATCAAAATTGTGTTTGATTTGGCTATTATGTATTTTATTTATCAAAATTAGAAGCTCTCTCTCAATTAAAAATCTTAGTGATTGAAACTCATCAAAAAGTTTCTTAGTTGGGTACCTTACTGGAACGTTTATAATGTTTTTGAGAACTCGTTTTTGCAAAATCTCTAGCTCTTTGACTTTATAATTCGCAGCACCACTCCAAACCGGATTAAGGTAGATTAATCTCGACTGAATGAATGCGAAATACATTAGCAAAAGTGCTTTTCTTGTAAGGATATATTTTAATCGATTAATAGCGAAAACATATGGTTATATATTCTTTTTAATTTTGTTAATTTGACTAGTCCAGTCCAGCTCGCTATTAATCACCAGCCCAAGATGGTTATACTTGTTAACTCTTTCAATTACGAAAGAACTATAAGTAATTGGGTGGTTCTTAAGAACATCCTCGTCCAATTTTCGATTTGTAAATATCATATACTTAGATTTAGTATGATTCAGCGTTAAATGGTTTATATTAAGCCAATGTTTCAATTTTTGTAAAACATTTTGAATTTTTATGAGCAATTCTTCTAGCGATTCTGCAGAGTACATTATCAGACAATCATCGGCATATAATTGAATTTTCCCTTCAAGTTTAATGAAAGTTATATCGTTAATGTATACATTGAAGAGAACGGGGCCTAAGATAGAGCCTTGTGGAACTCCTAAATTTGTAATTTTTTCTGAACTAACACTATCGTTAACTTTCACAAATTGACGCCTGTTGGATAAATAAGTCTCAAACAACTTTATTTGGTTGTGAGTAAAGCCTAGTTTGGATAATTTTAACAAAAGAATGTATGGGTTAACAGTATCAAAAGCTTTACTTAGATCTAAGAACAGGCAGCCACAAAACAATTTTTTATCTATATTTGTGCTCATATAATCCGTAAAATTTAAGCACGCCGCCGTAGTGTTAGAGCCCAAGGTGAAACCAAATTGATGGTTACTAATGATACTGTTAGAGGTTAAAAATTGGCTTACTCGAGTAAGTATAACCTTTTCATAAACTTTAGATATAGCAGTTAATATTGATATCGGTCTATAGTTTGAGACATCTGTTTCATATCCGCTTTTATAAATAGGAATAATGTTTGCAGTCTTATTACAATCAGGAAAGATTCCATTATTAAAGGCTTCATTTATGAATTTTGCAAGGAGTGGCCTGATATAGTTAACAGTGTACTGCAATACTTTTGTAGAGATATTATCGTTACCAATGGCTGCATTTAAATTTAAACTTAATATTAACTGTTCCACTTCATAATCGTTTGTTGGTTCAAAAAATTCCAGACCCTATTGCCCAGATCCCAGAATTTACATAGGAACAAATTTTATAATCGCATATTAGTCCTACATTCAGAGTTTCATACGAATCGCTTAAGAAATGGCTTGGTCCTCAGACCCAATTGGCCAGATCCCAGAATTTCCATAGGAACAAATTTTATAATCGCATATTAGTCCTACATTCCGAGTTTCATACGAATCTTTTGAGAAATGGCTTGGTTCCCAAAATTCCAGACCCTATTGGCCAGATCCCAGAATTTCCATGGGAGCAAATTTTATAATCGCATATTAGTCCTACATTCCGAGTTTCATACGAATCTTTTGAGAAATGGCTTGGTTCCCAAAATTCCAGACCCTATTGGCCAGATCCCAGAATTTCCATGGGAGCAAATCTTAAAGTCGCATATTAGTCCCAAAATTCCAGACCCTATTGGCAAGATCCCAGAATTTCCAAAGGAACAAATCTTATAGTCGCATATTAGTCCTACATTCCGTGTTTCTTACGAATCGCTTGAGAAATGGCTTGGTTCCAAAAATTCCAGATCCTATTGGCCAGATCCCAGAATTTCCATAGAAACAAATCTTATAGTCGCATATTAGTCCTACATTCCGAGTTTCATACGAATCGCTTGAGAAATGGCTTGGTCCCCAGACCCTATTGGTCAGATCCTAGAATTTCCTTAGGAACAAATCTTATAGTCGCATATTAGTCCTACATTCCGAGTTGCATATGAATCGCTTGCGAAATGGCTTGGTTCCCAAAATTCCAGACCCTATTGGGCAGATCCCAGAATTTCCATAGGAAAAAATCTTATAGTCGCATATTAGTCCTAAATTCCGAATTTCATGTGAATCGCTTGAGAAATAGCATGGTTCCAAAAATTTCAGAACGTATTGGCCAGATCCCAGAATTTCCATAGGAACAAATCTTATAGTTGCATATTAGTCCTACATTCCGAGTTTCATACGAATCGCTTGAGAAATGGCTTGGTCGCTAGACCCTATTGGCCAGATCCCAGAATTTCCATAGGAACAAATCTTATAGTCGCATATTAGTCCTACATTCCGAGTTTCATACGAATCGCTTGAGAAATGGCTTGGTCCCAAAAACTCCAGGCCAGATCCCAGAATTTCCATAGGAACAAATCTTATAGTGCATATAAGTCCTACATTCCGAATTTCATGCGAATCGCTTGAGAAATGGCTTGGTCCCCAAAATTCCAGACCCTATTGGCCAGATCCCAGAATTTCCAAAGGAACAAATCTTATAGTCGCATATTAGTCCTACATTCCGAGTTTCATACGAATCGCTTGAGAAATGGCTTGGTCCCAAAAACTCCAGGCCAGATCCCAGAATTTCCATAGGAACAAATCTTATAGTGCATATAAATCCTACATTCCGAATTTCATGCGAATCGCTTGAGAAATGGCTTGGTCCCCAAAATTCCAGACCCTATTGGTCAGATCCTATGATTACCATAGGAACAAATCTTATAGTCGCATATTAGTCCTACATTCCGAGTTTCATACGAATCGCTGGAGAAATGGCTTAGTTCCGAAAGCTCCAGACCCTATTGGCCAGATCCCAGAATTTCCATATGAACAAATCTTATAGTCGCATATTAATCCTACATTCCGAGTTTCATACGAATCGCTTGAGAAATGGCTTGGTCCCAAAAACTCCAGGCCAGATCTCAGAATTTCCATAGGAACAAATCTTATAATGCATATAAGTCCTACATTCCGAATTTCATGCGAATCACTTGAGAAATGGCTTGGTCCCCAAAATTCCAGACCCTATTGGCCAGATCCCAGAATTTCCAAAGGAACAAATCTTATAGTCGCATATTATTCCTATATTCCGAGTTTCATACGAATCGCTTGAGAAATGACTTGGTTCCCAAAATTCCAGACCCTATTGGCCATATCCCAGAGTTTCCTTAGGAACAAATCTTATAGTCGCATATTATTCCTACATTCCGAGTTTCATACGAATCGCTTGAGAAATGACTTGGTTCCCAAAATTCCAGACCCTATTGGCCAGATCCCAGAGTTTCCTTAGGAACAAATCTTATAGTCGTATATTAGTCCTACATTCCGAGTTTCATGCGATTCGCTTGAGAAATGGCTTGGTCCCAAAAACTCCAGGCCAGATCCCAGAATTTCCATAGGAACAAATCTTATAGTCGCATATAAGTCCTACATTCCGAGTTTCATGCGAATCGCTTGAGAAATTGCTTGGTCCCCAAAATTCCAGACCCTATTGGCCAGATCCCATAATTTCCATAGGAACAAATCTTATAGTCGCATATTATTCCTACATTCCGAGTTTCATACGAATCGCTTGAGAAATGACTTGGTTCCCAAAATTCCAGACCCTATTGGCCATATCCCAGAATTTCCATAGGAACAAATCTTATAGTCGCATGTTAGTCCTACATTCCTAGTTTCATACGAATCGCTTTAGAAATGGCTCGGTTCAAAAATTCCAGACCCTATTGGCCAGATCCCAGAGTTTCCACGGGAACAAATCTTATAGTCGCATATTAGTCCTACATTCCGAGTTTCATAGGAATCGCTAGAGAAATGGCTTGGTTCCAAAAATTACAGATCCTATTAGCCAGATCCCAGAATTTCCATAGAAACAAACCTTATAGTCGCATATTAGTCCTACATTCCGATTTTCATACGAATCGCATGAGAAATGGCTTGGTTCCCAAAAATCCATACCCTATTGGCCATATCCCAGAGTTTCCTTAGGAACAAATCTTATAGTCGCATATTAGTCCTACATTCCGAGTTTCATACGAATCGTTTGAGAAATGGTTTGGTTACCAAAATTCCAGACCCTATTGGCCAGATCCCAGAATTTCCATAGGAGCAAATCTTATAGTCGCATATTAGTCCTACATTCCGAGTTTCATACGAATCGCTTGAGAAATGGCTTGGTCCCCAAAACTCCAGACCCTATTGGCCAGATCCTAGAATTTCCAGAGGAACAAATCTTATAGTCGCATATTAGTCCTACATTCCGAGTTTCATACGAATCGCTTGAGAAATGGCTTGGTTTCCAAAATTCCAAACCCTATTGGCCAGATCCCAGAATTTCCATAGGAGCAAATCTTATAGTCGCATATTAGTCCTACATTCCGAGTTTCATACGAATCGCTAGAGAAATGGCTCGGTTCAAAAATTCCAGACCCTATTGGCCAGATCCCAGAGTTTCCATGGGAACAAATCTTATAGTCGCATATTAGTCCTACTTTCCGAGTTTCATACGAATCGCTTGAGAAATGGCTTGGTTCCAAAAATTCCAGCTCCTATTGGCAAGATCCTAGAATTTCCATAGGAACAAATCTTATAGTCGCATATTAGTCCTACATTCCGAGTTTCATACGAATCGCTTGAGAAATGGCTTGGTTTCCAAATTTCCAGACCCTATTGGCCAGATCCCAGAGTTTCATACGAATCGCTTGAGAAATGGCTTGGTTCCAAAAATTCCAGATCCTATTGGCAAGATCCTAGAATTTCCATAGGAGCAAATCTTATAGTCGCATATTAGTCCTACATTCCGAGTTTCATACGAACGCGCTAGAGAAATGGCTCGGTTCAAAAATTCCAGACCCTATTGGCCAGATCCCAGAGTTTCCATGGGAACAAATCTTATAGTCGCATATTAGTCCTACATTCCGAGTTTCATACGAATCGCTTGAGAAATGGCTTGGTCCCCAAAACTTCAGACCCTATTGGCAAGATCCTAGAATTTCCATAGGAACAAATCTTATAGTCGCATATTAGTCCTACATTCCGAGTTTCATACGAATCGCTTGAGATATGGCTTGGTTTCCAAATTTCCAGACCCTATTGGCCAGATCCCAGAGTTTACTTAGGAACAAATCTTATAGTCGCATATTAGTCCTACATTCCGAGTTTCATGCGATTCGCTTGAGAAATGGCTTGGTTCCCAAAATTCCAAACCCTATTGGCCAGTTCCCAGAATTTCTATAGGAGCAAATCTTATAGACGCATATTAGTCCTACATTCCCAGTTTCATACGAATCGCTTGAGAAATGGCTTGGTTCCTAAAATTCCAGACCCTATTGGCCACATCCCAGAGTTTCCTTAGGAAAAAATCTTATAGTCGCATATTAGTCCTACATTCCGAGTTTCATACGAACGAGTTTCCTTAGGAACAAATCTTATAGTCGCATATTAGTCCTACATTCCGAGTTTCATACGAATCGCTTGAGAAATGGCTTGGTTACCAAAATTCCAGACCCTATTAGCCAAATCCCAGAGTTTCCTTAGGAACAAATCTTATAGTCGCATATAAGTCCTACATTCCGAGTTTCATACGAATCCCTTGAGAAATGGGTTGGTTCCCAAAATTCCAGACTTTATTAGCCAGATCCCAGAGTTTCCTTAGGAACAAATCTTATAGTCGCATATTAGTCCTACATTCCGAGTTCCATACGAATCGCTTGAGAAATGGCTTGGTTCCCAAAATTCCAGAACCTATTGGCCAGATCCAGGATTTTCCATAGGATCACATCCAGATAGGATCCAGACGCTATTGGCCAGATACCAGAATTTCCATAGGAGCTGTGGCCGTAGTAATAAATGTATTTATATATATATAGTTATATTTGTAGTAATATACATATATAGTTACAATCATATAAATAATATCTATAGAAAACAAGGCATAAAATCAACAAAAGTGAACAACAGAGCAATGTGTACAACAGAGCAATGTTTACAACAGAGCAATGTGTACAACAGAGCAATGTGTACAAGAGAGCAATGTGTACAACAGAGCAATGTTTACAACAGAGCAATGTGTACAACAGAGCAATGTGTAAGTTAAACTAATTTATGTTTAGTTTTATAAAAAAATATATTTTGCGGACTTAACGTCCGTTCTCTTTATTAATCAAAAACAGAATGATTTCAATGTTACATCTAAGGTCTTAATGTTAACTTAATATATTCCTAAAAATACCTTATCTAAGCTTTTTCCGCGCGCCGACGTCGTTCACTGTCATTTATGAAATTAGTTCACACGGGAAGTGAACCAGACGCGTCGTCAGCATTTACCTGTCGTTTGTTGGGTAACTAGAGAATCGAGTTACCCAACTTATAATGTGTTAACTCCTCCGCCGCTAAACTCAAACGTCCTCGTTTGACGCTTTGAAGTGTTTTGCTACATTTTCTAAGTTTATTTCTTCTTTCTTTGTATTTTTTTGCTCTTTTGGCTCTTTTGGAATTACTCTATTTTTTCTATGTTTGATCAAGATTAGGATTACAATTAAAATTCCAGATATTAAAAGTGTTAGATTAGTAGTAAAATATATACTATTTTCTTTTTTTAGCAATTCTATATGTTTGGTACTATTAACGTTAAGATTCTTTAACATTTCTAGAGATGACATTTCTTCTAAATTATATTCATTGTTACTTAATTGTAACATTGCAGGCAATGGCTTAGTGCTACTGACAATTTTTGAGAAGTATTTTTTATTTTTTATTTCAATTGTTTGATTCACATGCTTAATAAGATAACTACCATCTAAATCTATGTTTTCTTCATTTATTTTTATTTTTCCTTTAAATTCGTTTAAAAGTATAACATCATCGAATATTTCTTCTATTTCTTCAATATTGTCACTGTTTATTTTTGTACAATTTGAAATTTTGCTTTTTAACAATGGTGGAATACATGAACTATTTGTAATATTTTCTATTTTATTTTGCTCGCATATCGCTAAATTATTAAAGCTTTTACAATCATTTTTTAATCCGAATATCTCATCAGAGCATACTATTATCGTTTTCAGGTCTATTTTATTGATATATTTCCCTTTTTTAATTGGTCTAATTTCTAATTTTTGCAATTCTCTGTCTTTGTTGTAGGTAGGCTTATAATGTATATTAAACTATCTTTACTGGCTGCTATCTTAACATCTGCGAATTCTAAAGCTTCGTCGATATTTACATAAGGAATACCTTCTTTATTAAATATTTCCTCGGCTATTCTAACTTCGCTATCTGCTATTATAAAAGAATTAACAATATTTGCTTTCGCCCAATGAATCGCGTAGGCAATATTGATTATTTCTTCCTTTAGTAATTCTAATTTGAATTTGATTTTTAAAACGTAATTGTTTTTGGTTTCGAAATTGTTGGTGCTATTTTCTTGAATTTTTATAATTTTATTTGTTATATTTGTAATTTCGTTTATTTTGCTTTCAATTAATCTATTTATTACCACTTGGTTATTGTTATTTTGTAATATGTTATTAATTTTGTTTTCTAATATTATTATGTCATTATGATCGGGCGTACCTGTAACCCATTTCCATGCGCTGCCTAATATATCTATCGATCTTTTTCCTATTTTACTATGAACACTAAGCCTTTTCATGTGTAAGCTAATTTGTTTAATTAACGATGAGAGAATTGGATAATTGCTATCATTTTTCAAGACTTCTGTTGTTTTTTCAATGTTGTCAATTGCTTCTTCATATTTTTCTAGTTCTATTAAATGTATTATTTTAAATGTTCCCGTTTGAATTTTTGCTGCTCCGATGTCGATTGTTATAAGTTGTGACTTACTGTAGTCCAGTATTTGTACCTGTCCGTTAGCGACTATTATAAGTAACCTGTAATTAGTTTCTGATTAAACTTTTATGTATAATACGGCCAGATTCTGTTAGTATTGTGCTTGTCCTATTTTCCCTGACAGTTTCTGTTTTGTATCTTGGTGTTAGTTTCGTGCCATGTCTTTTATTAATTTTTACGTAAATTATTTGTCCTGGATCGTAATTTTTTATTTCGTTTCTATTTTTGTTGTGATATCTTAGATCTAAATCTTGTTTTTCTTTAAGTTTCTGTATATTGTCCTGTTTTATTTTTTCGTCAATTTCTGGGTTTGTGCTAACCCTTCGACAAAAAAAAAGTTCTATTGGTTTGTACTTCGTCGTTGAGTGTATGGTAAAATTGTATCTGTAAACAGCGTTGTCTAAAAGTTCTTCAAATTTTTCACTTATATTTTCTTTTTTTATGCATCTAAGTATTTCTGATAATGTAGAGTGGAATCTTTCTACTTGGCCGTTTATATTACTCATGTATGGTGGTGTTTTGTAAACCTTAATTTTGAGCTGGTCTTCTAGCATAAACATGATCGACGCTGAGTTGAAAGCTTTCTCATTATCAATAACTAACGTTTCAGGAGTACCAAAGGCCATTAACAATTGTCGCAATGGTTCTTTGACGTGTTCGACTGCTCTTGATTGCAGGGGTTTAATCTGAGCGTATTTTGAAAACTTGTCTATTGCTGTTAGAATAAGTCTTTTTTCTATTATGTAAATATCTAAGTGTACTATTTGCCCTGCGTACTTTGGGATTGGGGTTGCTGAAATTATGGGATTTGGTGGATGTCTGTCGTATTTCTGCTCACTACAAATTCTACACTGTTTAACAATGTTCTTAACTTTATTTAGCATTTGGGGAAAATAAAATTTTTCTAGTATTTGCTTTTTGTTCTCTATTGCATTTCGGTGAGCTCTTCTGTGTTCTACTATTATGCACTGCTCTTGCTCTTCCGGTGTCACTAAATCTTTTACAATTAACTGGGTGAATCTAACTTTGTAATTTCTAAAATGGTCCGGATAAAAGTTTTGTATGGTACCCATAATACTCTCAGATGTACATAATCCATTTATTACAGAGGGGTTAAGATACCGTCTAAGGATGTCTATTAGATCTTGCTCTGAATATGTTTGTCTCTTTATTGTATGTCTATGGAACGTGGGAAATGGAATTGAAAATTGATAACTGTCTTCTTGATCTATTAGGATGAAAATTTGGTTTTTGAATACGTTTATTGGGATTTCTGTGGTGGCGATTAAATTATGGGATGAACTTTCGTCTGAATTTGTTGCTATTGAAAGAGAATTTATATAAGATGGTCGAGATAGCGCGTCCGCGACTACATTTGCCTTTCCCGGTTTGTAAATAATTTCATGATCGTATTCCTCTAATATTGATTTCCATCGTTTTAATTTTGTGTTGTCATTTTTATTACTTAGTGCATAGATGAGAGGTTGATGATCTGTAAAGATTTTGATTCTTGCGGTGCCATATAGATAATTTCGCAAAGTTTTAAGTGCCCATATAATGGCTAAGAGTTCGCGCTCATTAGTGGCATATGATTCTTCGGTCTTATTGAGTGTTCGAGAGATGTAGGTAATTGGTCTTCCTTCTTGTTCTAAGACCGCGCCAATAGCGTATTTCGAGGCATCTGTTGTCAGATGAAATTCCTTGCTGTAGTTTGGATAAGCTAGTACGACCTCTTTTGAAATTAATGCGTTCTTTATTTGGTCAAATGCCTTTCTTGCGTTTTCATTTAAATTGATAACTTTATTTTTAGAGACATTCTTGGATGCTCTTCCGTCTTCCCCGCGTAGTAGTGTGGTTAATGGTTTCGCGATTTTCGCATAATCCATGACGAATCTTCGGTAGTAACCCGAGAGTCCTAAAAACGAACGCAGTTGCTTAAGTGTTTTGAGATACGGGACGTTTGCTATTGCTTGAACTTTGGTTGGGTTGGTGGAGACACCGTGAGAAGATATTACAAAGCCTAAATATTCTATTTCTTTCTTAAAAAATTGACATTTGTCTACTTGTACTTTCATGTTGGCCTCTGCTAATGTTTCGAAGATTTTGGAGATATGATTTGCGTGAGATTTTTCATCTGGGCTAAATATGACTATATCGTCTATATAGACGAAGCATATTTTTCCGATGTGTTCTCTGAGAATATCATCGAGTGCGCGTTGAAAAATCGCGGGTGCATTCTTCAGGCCGAATGGCAACCTGGTAAACTCATATTTTCCTTGGTTTATTGAGAATGCTGTCTTTTCAACATCAGATTCCTTCAGGGGAATCTGGTGAAAGCCGCTTTTCAGATCAATTATCGAAAACCATTTGTTCTGACTAAGACAGGGTAAAACGTCATTGAAATCAGGCATGGGGTAACGGTCTGCCACTGTGACTGCATTTAACTTTCTGTAATCGATGACCATCCTGTATTTTTTCTCTTTTGACGCATCCTGTTTCTTAGGCACTATCCATACTGGGGAGTTGTATGGAGATTTTGAGATTCTTATTATGCCATCATTTAAAAGTTTCTTAATTTCCTTTTCGATTTCTTCTTTTAGGGCCATAGGGTAAGGGTAGGTTTTACAGTAAACGGGGGTGTCGGTATTTGTTCTAATTGTTGCTACCACCTTCGTTGTGTAAGTTAGTCTCTCGTTTGGTTCAGAAAAGAGTTTCGCGTTGTTTTTTATAAGTGTCTGCATTGTTTGTTTTTGATATTCATTCAAGTGATCATCTGCCATCCTAATAAGGTTTACATTTTGTGAAACTAATTGTTTTAATTTTATTATGATTCTATCTTGAACTACCATAAAATTGTCTTTTGTATGAATAACCACTGACAGTTGTTTTAAGCTGTCATTGCCCAATATGGCATGAAAAGATGTTAGGGATGGGAGCAAGTAAAATTTTAATTGGGTATCATTGATACTAAACAAATTAATGAGGGTGTGGTGCATAATTTTGATTTTACCGCCTACTGAATTTGCGTAAGAACATTCGTCATTTTCTATTACTTTTTTGGCTAATTTAGGCTGTACGTAGTTTTTGTTTGATCCTGTGTCGACAAGGATCTTGTAAATTTCCCCACTCTTCGTTTTACACTCGAAATAGGGCAACGAAGAGTTGTTTATTCTAAAAAATGAATGTCGGATACATCTTGAAATTCGAAGTTATAATTATTAATTTGTTCTTCAGCAAATTGTAGGTTCCCTGTTTCTATTTCTTGATCTATTTCCTGTACTGTTTCTATATTGAAGTTCCTCTGCATCTTATATGGTGGTCTATTTTGCATTGATCCGGGTGGTCTCTTGTCTGTTTGTCGATATTGTGGTCTGTTAGCATAATTTACCATATTAGTTCTTATTGAACTGTCGATTTCCATCGGCACTGGTTTTGGTTGCGGTTTTGGTGCTGTAGGTCTGGGTGGTACGTAGTTTTGTTGGAAAAGTCTTTGTGGGTTAGGTTGTTGGTAATGGGTTAGTTGTTGGTAAGGGGTTTGTTTGTAAAGATTTTGTTGGTAAGGGGGGATGATGGGTCTTTCTTGGATCTGTGGTGAGTAAGTTAGTTCGGGATAAAATTGCCTTTGTTGGTAATTATTCCTATTGAATTCTGTTCTGTTCTGCCTAGGTTGCATAAATTGTTGTCTTTGACTATTGTTGTTCCTATCGTAAGCGTATTGTGACCTAAAATTTTGATTTTGGAGTTTTAAGCATAATTGCAGTGCTTGCGGTAAGTCCGTTGGTTCTTTCATTCCGAGGAGCCTAGATAGATCTCCTGATAAACCTCGAATAAATGTGTCGAGTGCTTTATTCCTATAGGTGTCAGTAAGAACTTTTACAGCTTCTGCACTAACATTCATACATGCTATATTATTAAGTATTAAAGATAAATGTGCATAAACTTGTTGATAGAACACTTGTACAGTTTTTTGTCCTTGAACCAGGCTAGTCAACTGATATTCTAAAGTTCCTAAATCACGTTTGTCAGCATAGTGAGCTGTTAAACACTTAACGATTGCTTCCCAATTAAGGGGTGTGTTGTACGATTCTAATACAATGTCAGCGTTTCCAGTTATTTTATTTCTAATCGTGTTCAGTATCGCGAAATATTTTGGAGTGCCTTTACTCGTTTCGTAAATATTTAACACCCTTTCTACGCTCTTTTTCCATGAGCTATATTCTTTTTGGTTACCTGAAAATTCTCGTAGTGATTTTATGATGTCTGGTACCTTATCTAAGTCTGTAATATTTTCCCTAAACTGTGGATAGATTGTTTGGTCTACCAATTGTTGTTGATCATTTTCATTTGCTATTTCCTCAAACAATTGTCTACCTCGTGTGTTTATTATCTGCGTTACTATATCTGCTATTAACACTGTAAGCTCAGCAGATGCGATTGGCCTATTGCCAGAAGGTGCAAGTTGTTGGGCTGCAGGTTGCCGAGCTGCAGGTTGTTGAGCTGCAGGTTGTTGAGCTGCATCGAGCACTGATGGTCTGATGAGATTATTGGGGTTTGCCATTTTTTATTAAAGGTAAGCAATTATTAAAAAAAAAAATATTATAGGTAATATATTCCGAACTAAAGTGGGTTAAAATATATCTTTTATATATTATTATAATATTATTGTGATTGTATTCCGCTCTGAATCACTGTTTCGGGTTTTTTCTATACTTGGGTTTTTTCTTTTATATATTTTTATTTTCTTATCCAATCAGTTAATCACTTCTTTTAAACATGTATTTTACTTTTTATTATTAAGCTTTTATTTTCTTATTTTCTTTTTTGACTACTTTCTATTTTTCTATATATATTTTCGATCTGTTATTTGTGTTATAATAACTTTAAACTATATGTATGTTATATTATTGACTTACAATACTAATAGACGGGTCATCATTTTTACTTTGCTGTCTCCGGTTGGGTTGTCTCCTCCTCGGTTGGCTGTCCACCAGATTAGACGTCCTTTTTGTTTCCTACTAAGGGGCCTTCCTCGAGAGCTTATTGGGGACTTCCTTTCCTTCGGTTGTGTGGGTCAACGGGTGAACTAGTGCACTGTTTAGTGGCACTTTTGAGTAGTTAGCAGCACTTTGTTTCGTGGCACTTTTGTGTAGTTAGTGGCACTTTGTTTCGTGGCACTTTATTTATTTGGTGGCACTTTATTTATTTGTACTTTGTTGGTTTAGTGGCACTTTATTTATTTAGTGGCCCTTTTATTTATTTATTTTTCGTGGCACTTTATTTATTTGGTGGCACTTTTATTTATTTATTTTTCGTGGCACTTTATTTATTTGGTGGCACTTTTAGTGGTACTTTATTTATTTGCACTTTGTTGGTTTAGTGGCACTTTTATTTAAAATATTTTTACTATCTGGTTTCCGTTGACCACACACTCTTTACAGCACTATACTATTGCTCGGGCGCCAGTTAAACTAATTTATGTTTAGTTTTATAAAAAAATATATTTTGCGGACTTAACGTCCGTTCTCTTTATTAATCAAAAACAGAATGATTTCAATGTTACATCTAAGGTCTTAATGTTAACTTAATATATTCCTAAAAATACCTTATCTAAGCTTTTTCCGCGCGCCGACGTCGTTCACTGTCATTTATGAAATTAGTTCACACGGGAAGTGAACCAGACGCGTCGTCAGCATTTACCTGTCGTTTGTTGGGTAACTAGAGAATCGAGTTACCCAACTTATAATGTGTTAACTTGTACAAGAGAGCAATGTGTACAACAGAGCAATGTGTACAACAGAGTAATGTGTACAACAGAGTAATCGAACAAATGTATTTTCCCTCTTCTCTTGACGGATCGGAATAAGCAAATAAAACATAGGAACGTAAAGATGATGAAGTGGTTAGTGGAATAACAGTGTAACGCTGTGAAAATTGTTGCCCCCTCCGTAAAAAAGTTTAACTTCAAAAATAACTATAGAAAACGATGCATAAAATTAACAAAAGTGAACAACAGAGCAATGTTTACAACAGATCAATGGGTACAACAGAGCAATGTGTACAAAAGAGCGTGTACAGCAGAGTAATAAAATTGTAACGCTGTAAAAATTGTTGCCTCCTCCGTAAAAACGTTCAAAAATCTTACGCGATGGTAATGTCAGCTTCAAAAAACATTACTTCAGAACAATTGGGGAAATACAATCTGACCCAGCGGATGTCTGAGTTTTGAATTCGCTACTCTAGCAACTGTACAAGTACGAAAATGGATCTGTGTGCAATACTCGGAGGTACAGGCGAAAGCAACGCACAATCTGGAATCGTGGAGCTAGCTGCAAAATGCTCAAATGTCATTAAAAGTGAGCATTGAAGCCGACGATGAGGCTGTATTATTACTTCTTTTCACGAGTGATCAACAATTTTTTCTACATTTGGAACATTGTATAAATTGTTTCCTAAATTTTTGGTCGAATTTGACTCACTCACTGTAATTTGACAGCTGGGCAGTGCCTGTTATTTTAGCTAATCTTGAAAACGACTGGGCCAAGCTTTTAGTAAGGTGTGAGAAGGGGAGACAGTGGGTGCGGGACAGTAGGGATCACTTGGTCGGTGGTCAGTTGGGTGGTTGCCGTTCGAGGCCTGGTATTTTAGCTGGTAAAATTTTACATAAATTGTGCTAGATGTTCTGGTATTTGTGTCTGGTTCTTTATATTTAGAATACATTTTGTTAGTAAAAATATTTGCCGTTATCATAGGACAGAACGGATAATGAATAAATTAAGTGAAAAATCAGCAAATTAATACAGTATTACTAAGTACATTTGTTACTTTTAAACCGAACTTGCAGCATTTTGTGAAAATGAAAATTATGTATTTTTCACGTATCTTAAGGTTTTTTCTTACTGAGTTCTTCGCTTGCCTCTTTACGCCACAAACAATTGGTTGAACAAACATCGTGTTGTACGGCTGAAGAATTCCTGAATTTAACTGTATGATCGAAGATGTGCTTGAGGGTAAACTGATAAGCATTTACAGCGCCACGATTATTGCGGTTGAATTCAAGGAGAGGTGGCATGCAACTGGCTATTTCTCTTGAGCACCGCTGGTAGAAGAAGCGATAAAACAGTGACAAGCAGGAAACGTTCCTGCGGTGTTCAAGCGAATCTATTGATTTCACTATATTTTCGTCACCTATAAGTTTTATCGCGCGGTTTTGTATTCTATCTAGCTGATGCATAGTAGTCTTAGTCGCACCAGACCAGATATGGCAATTGTACTCAAGTTTTTGGCGAATAAAAGCCTTGTATATGGTAGCCAGATCAGAGGGAGTGAAATATTTCTTGGACCGGACTAGAAAACTTAAACATTTTGCAGCATTTTTAGCGACGGTAAATATGTGGTCATTCCAACAAAGCTTGTCGTTAACGTACATACCTAGAATTGCGAGATTTTCAGTTTCCTCGATGTAAGTGCCATTCATGGAAATTCTACTCTATTGATTTCTCCCCATTGTATTATGCTGTTAAGGTCAGAATTTAACGTGCTTAACATACGAAATTGTTTGAGTTCCACATCAGAGGTGGAGGGACGTTCCTCAAACTTATATGAGAAGCTGAGAGTGCTGTCGTCAGCGAAAAAGTGAATTGGATTAGAAGTCACAGATAAGAGATCATTAATATAAATGAGAAAGAGTGTCGGGGACAGAACAGAGCCCTGGGGAACGCCAGCATTAATCTGGTGTATTTTAGATTTTAAACCGTCCAAAACAACTTGAATTGAGCGGTCCAAAAGATAGCTTCTAATCCAATGAAGCAGTTTATCATCGACTCCATAAGCACGCATTTTAGACAAAAGAGCTTGATGCCAAACTCTGTCAAATGCCTTAGAAATATCGAGTGCAACAGCTTTGCTTTCTCCAAAATGATGCAAAGATCGGTTCCACTGTTCGGTGAGATATACCATAAAATCACCAGTAGAACGTTGCCCACGAAATCCATACTGTCGGTCACAAAGGATTTCGTTGGTTTCAAGATATTTCTTAAGCTGATAATTTATCAGCGTTTCCATAACCTTGGAAAGAATGGATGTAAGTGCTATGGGTCGGTACGAAGAAGGAGACGACGGCTCGCCTTTTTTGGGTATGGGCTGGATAAATGCTGTTTTTCAACTTCTCGGGAAGAGTCTAGAAGAATAGGATAGATGGAAACGCAATGGTAATGCCAGCTTGGAAGAACACCTCTTCAGAACTAATGGAGAAATACCATCTGACCCAGCGGATTTGTGAGTGTTGAGATCATTTAAAACTCTAGCAACTGCACGAGTACGAATGAAGATCTGTCCCATAGAGTGTTCAATACTCTGAAGTGCAGGAGGCGGCAATGCATAATCTGGAAGCGTAGAGATAGCTGCGAAATGCGCAGCAAACAGATTGGCCTTGGCTATAGAGCTGACACCTGGAATGTCATTATAAATGAGCGTTGGAATCGACGACGAGGCTGTATTTTTGATTCTTTTCACGAAAGACCAGAAATTTTTACTATCTTTGGGATAATGTAGTATTTTTTGCCATTTAGCATTGCAATTAGCGTTTTTGTTGTTGTTAAGTTTTTGTTTTGTTTATTTTGTGCAATGGCGATGCGCAGCACATCCGCGCACGATGGCGTATCAGAGACAACTTTCCTGTAAAGGAAACAATAGTGGAAGTTGCGCTCTTGTACCTTTACTGAAATTCTGGATTGGAACTTTGGCTGAATTGAGGCAAAAGCTGAAACGCAACATCACTCCGGACATAGATTGCGAGTCCGCGTCGAGGGAAAACTAATGGGACCAAGTTATAACCAGGCAGATTAAATTTCGATGTATCAGAATTATCAAATATCTGAGTTTCGCTCAGTGCCAGAATTGCTGGCCTGTGGTCAAGTACATACGTAAATACAGCGAAATTCATTTTCAGCCCACTTATGTTGCTGAGATTCACTCTGAAATCACACATAACTACAAAAACAAACACACAAAACACAACTTACCGCTTCTTTTAACCGAATTCGTGTAGTGGGTGCCTTACAATGGATCATCAATACCTTTTGTCGTCAGTGCTATACCTTCAAGACAAAATGAGTTAAATCACCAGAAGAAACAAACACTTACAATCCGTTATTCTATTGCTAAAGAATTAGATCATCAACACACTGCCACATGCAAAAAATATACAATAATACCACAGTTATGTTTCACCAAGTTCTTTAGCTGCGCTGTTGAGGATGGGTCACACGGACTGCATTTTTGTTTCTTGCTTCTATGTATTTATTTGTATGTTATTTAACATGAATTATAAATTATTGCTATGTATATATTTATGTATATATATTTTTTTTCTTATGTTTTTTAATTGTCTACATTGTTTGTTGCCTCTGTTGGTGTTGCTTTATTTATTGACAACTTGATTTTGACAAATTTTTAACTACTATTATTAGTACTACAATTAGAACTATTATTACTATGATTATTACACTTATTCTTCCAAATATATTTTCGTCATTTATTACTAGAATTTTATTTTGTTTTGTTTTGCTAGTTATATCGCTTAATTTTATACTGTATTTGTTTAAATCAAATTCTTCTAAGTGAACCGCTTCGAGTGGTATTAGGGACAGGTTTGTAGGAATGCCTATTGATCCAATTGGTATAGAATTCTCGAAGTAGTACATGATTGGTGTTTATATTTCTGATCTGTGTAGTGAGTTGTTATAATTTGTTGTCTTTAAGTGTGTGTGGTTTGATGTGGTTATTGTGCATAATTTTTCTTTCATGCCTATTCTTACATTAGAGTTTTCTGGGGATTTGATTTCTACAATTTCGAAGGATCCTTCATAGATAGGGGTAAGTTTTTTGTTTGATCTGTTTTTTTAATCTACCCAGACTTTGTCGCGGACGTTGTGTTTAGCTTCTTTAAATTTTCGATCGTAATACTGTTTAAACCCTTTCCTTAGACTTTATTTGGGTTTTTTCTTATAATTTCATAACCTGTTTGTATTTTAGTTTTAACCTTGCTGTAATAGTCATCGTATTTGTACCTTGGTTCTACTTGTCTGTTTAGAATATTAGGATTGGTGGTTTTAATCCAAACATTGCTTTATAAGGACTGTAGTTAGTACTTGCGTTTTCTGTAGTGTTATAGCAAAAAAACTGCATAATTGATTTACTTGCGTAGTTTCTCAAATAATCAACTAACGTCCTGTGTCATTGTTCAAGTGCTCCGTTCGATTGTGGATGGTATGGGCCTGTTTGGGTTTTTTGTATTTTCAGGAGTTTACAAACGTTTTTTAATATATCGCTGGTAAAATTAGATCCTTGATCTGTGAGGATGGTTTGTGGAATTCCAAATGTACAGATGATTTGTTTTGCTAATGCTTCGGCCAGAGTTTGGGCTACATGGTTTGGAATGGCTACAGCTTGATCGAATTTTGTGAGATCATCTTGGAATGTGAGTATGTGTTTGTTTAAATTTTCCGCCATTGGGAGTGCTCCCACTATATCAAGAGATTTTCTTTCGAAAGGAGCTTTTGCTGTTGTAGTGATGACCATTGGGTTTTTGTTGCGTACATATACCCTATTCTTTTGACACGACTCGCAAGACAAAATATAATTTTTTATATCTGCGTACATATTTTTCCATTTGTAAGACTTTTCCGGCTTTATGAGAAACCGTAAAATCGTACTCTTCGAGCTTAATGCGCCAGCGTATTATTCTTAAATCAGGTCTGTTAAATTAAACATCCAAACAAACATTAGGCTTGTGGACGGTAACTACTTCAAAGTGTCGCCCGTACACGGAAGTGTGTCACCGCCCAGACGATAGCTAGAGCTTCTTTTTCTATAGTAGAATAATTCTTTTCTGCAAATATTTAATATCCTACTCGCAAATGCTATAGGTAGATCATTTCCATTTGGATCGCTTTGTGAGATTACTGCGCCTATAGCTTCGTTGCTAGCGTCAGTAGTGACGAAAAAGGTTTTGTTAAAGCTAGGGTATTGTAAGATGCGGGACTTAATAATTGCTTGTTTTAATTGTTTAATTCCGGTCGTGGAGGAGAAAGTCTTTTGAGAAAGACCAAATGATTGTATTCACGGCATATTTCTGCTATTGCTCTCTTTTGCTCGTTGTTTAAATGAGTCAATTGGAGTTGATTTTTAATTATTTTTAATCTCTCATCTACCATTGGTTTTGGAAACTTATGTCTAGTTTCTTGTTATGATTTCATTTTCGAATTGTCGGCTCCTGAACTAGTAGTTTTAGAAGTTTGAGACATTGAACGATTTTTATCTTCATGAGTTTCTCTTTGAATGGAATTGAATTTTGAATTGCTAGATTTAGGAATTTGGTACAGTGGATGACTTTTATCGTCAGTAGTTTTCCTTTGGTTGCATTTTAAATTGATAGATTTTAGATTTTGATACAGTGGATGACTTTTATCGTCATTAGTTTTTTCTTGATTAGAAACGCACTTTGAATTAGAAGATTTAGAAATTTGATACAGTGGATGCGATTTCTGGTTTATTTAGTCTGGTTTTTAGTAAAAAGGTTTATAATTTTGATACTGCTCAAGCAAACCTTTTTTTTTTTGGGAATTTAACACACCTTACTACCTGCGCTTCACCTGACTCTGGGTGTTGAACGGGCCATGTCTTGAGTCGTTTCCCGAGCTTTGAATAGACTGTTGAGAAATATTTCCGCTGTTTTTGAATTGTCTTTTCCTACATTGGTCTATGGAGTGTCCTAGATGTTTTCAATATCTGCATGACACGATATTTTGAGTCGTGTTGATATTTGAATATCTGAATGTTTGATTTCAGGAGGATATCTGTCTTTATGTCGCGGGGTATGTGGGTGTTAAACCATTACCATTGATATTTACATTTGGTCGGTTTCGGCATTCGTTTGTGTTGTGTGTTCTGTTCCAACAGTTATTACAGTATTTATTACTTGAAATAGGAACACCCTTAGCAGTGGCAAGAAGTTTTTCTTCTTCCATTGCTATGTCGACGCCCTCATCCATTTCCTAACACCTAGCACTTTTCACTACCGTTTTAAGTTGCAGTTTTAAACCGTTGCAGAAACTGTTCAGAATCATACCACTATTGAGTGTTCGTATAGCTCTATTTGCAGCCTCATCTGTACTACTGGCATTCGCATTATTGAGTTCATCAAAAAGAGCGTTTGCTCCTTCTGAATATGAGCTTACGGTCTCATTGTAGTTTTGCCTGAACTAGAAAACTTCAGTCTGTATTACTTGCATAGAGCGCGTTTTCTTGAAATTCTTAACAAATGCCTCTCTTAACTCTGGCCAAGCATTACAATCGTTATATTTTATTATAACGTTATATGCCCGACCAGTTAGTTTTGATTTGACTATGTCGACAAGTTCGTCTTTGTCGGACACATTGGTGGCCTTCCTTGATTGGAGGTCGATCAGTTGTATAAATCTATTCAAATTTTGGGCAGAACTATCAAACTCGGGTATGAGTTGTATGGCATGTGAAGAATTTAACGACATTGCTACCGGGAGCTGTGATGCTATTGGAATAACAGTTGGCGATGAAACAGAGATATCGAATGTATTGCTGATACAAGGGGTGATTTTGGAGAAACTGACTTCGTTATTAGGAGGAGGGGAAACTTTTGAGAAACCGACTTCGTTGTTAGGAGAAGGGGAAACTTCAGGGACACCGACACCGAGAAGAAACGTTAGAGACACCGACTTCGTTGTTGGATTCAGTGTATTTTATTGGTTTAGGGGGTGGTGAACATCCGATAGGCATTTGCGTAGGAAAAGTTTTAAAAGAAGAATCGGACTCTTCACTTTCGGATAACGTAGGGACCTTTCTATTTCTGAGTGAAATGTTGAGGTTTAGGTCCGACATTTACCGTATCAACCAGGCAAAATCGGTAAGTGGAACAACAAGTAATAATCAATATGTAATATATTCGTAAACAAAATATTTTCAGAAAAACATTTTTTTCTCGATTTGATTTCTGGCCACTTAATACTTGGATTTATTTATATTTACAAAAAAACATTTTTTTTTTAAATTTTGGCGCTTAACAAAAAAAAAAAGGTTTTGTGTAATTTTTGTAATTTTTAAAATTTGCATACTGCGTAGCTGGTAGGATTTTGTTCCCGGGAACTCGTGCCTACTATCGTGAATTTCCCTTGGAATGTTTTTCTTTGGGAACAAGTTTCACCAACATGAAAACAATAAAAAAAAACCTATTCGAATATTATTTTCAAACGATTTGACAGATGATTTGATAAAAGAAGTATCTTTTTTTTATAATCTTTATATATCTTTGTCGTTATTAATTGAAGATCATGAGCGAAGAGAATATACGGAACAAAGATCAATAAGGCGAAGTTTAAGGGACCATTCAAATCCCTTTTCTAAAGCTGATTGTGGTGTCATACCAATTTGTCGTTGTTTTCTTGAATATGTAAGTGGATTTTTTGAAATATGTTCTAACAATTTTGTCTCTTCTTGTTCTCTTTCTTTTGAACTGTCTGCTATTCTATTCTATTCTATTCTATTACAACGTTTTGGTCCTTAAAGCATTAAACATTATTATCTCTTTTTGCTGTATGTCGGTAAACCAAAAGAAGAAGCATTTGGGCATCCTTCAACCGATTCACCAAATGCGCAAATCTGTATAATAGCTTCCTCCATCAGAATAAATTTATATTGTTTGTTTGTGTCGCCACCAGTTCCTTTTTTTTGGCTCAAACTTTCAGTCATTTTCTTCCTGACGTATTTTTTTTCTTATCAAGCCATACCTTAAAATTTTTTTTAAAAAAAACGTTCGTAAAAACATATTCAAGTAATCTAATCTTTTACTTTTATCCACACCGCGCAATTGATTTAATTGGTGGCCCAATCCAGTTGAGTTCACTTTCAACACGTTTCCAAAATTTTTGGTCGTCTTTTCCTCTGGTTGTGTTAAAACCGTTGACAATATCCCGGTTTTTTTCATAAAATTAATTAACATTTCAATTTGATGTGTTAGACTTAAAAAACAAGTTTCTTAATGTATTTTAACAAATCTACTTAAAAACACCTTACATTATGCTGCTTGCGCTATCGATTTCCCTAGCCTAATAACAAAGGAATGTTTCGAGAGAAATAGCATTAAAATTCCGATGAAATTTTAGTTCACGATAGATATTTTTCCCTCGAAATTTTTTTCCCTATTTTCGAAACTGGCTTACGATACCGATTTTGGAAAAATTTAAAGGAAAATTCGATTCCCATTCACCCCGCATGTACCGTCACTTCGGTGACCAAATGAGAATTCGCAGCAGCATATAAACAAGCATACAAATATTACGGTTTTCCGGTGACCCTTGCTCAATCGTAGTGTCACATTGCTCTGCGGCAATTAGTGCATTCGGTGTAGCCATGTGCAATGTCTGTACTTTGAGTACTCACGAGTACCCGTTACTTTTGATGTAAATACCAGTTACTTTTTTTTCCTTTCAAAGTAATCATGCACTTTTTAGAGAAAAACTAAAAACAGTACGATTACCTACCTACCAATTACTTTTTTTTCGTTACAAAGTAGTCATGCACTTTTAAAAAAAAACTCAAAACAGTACGATTACCTACCTAACCATTTAATTATTACTCGTGAATTTGTATGTATGGCTAACTCATATAACTCTGTTTTTTCAATATACATTGTTTAAGAAAATATGTTTTTATTATACAAAAAAAAAGACATTATATTAATTCATCTGATTAAGTCAAAAAAAAATTAAAAAAATCAAGAATTAACTTATTAAGATTGATTCATAATTCAAAGACTAGAACAAATGGAAAGATAAAACGAAATTTAAAAAAATTATAAGAAAATTTTGATTGGCATTCAAAAATATAAATTTTTGGATTTAAGACGATATTAAGAAAATATTTCCCCACTCTTTTAAAATATTCTTTCTAAAGGCACAGAAGTTATTGTATTTCCCTAATTCCATTGATTCGCTATCGTTTTCGTATTGCTTTTATCAATGTATCAGAAATTCTTAGAAATTCTTTCAATTCTTATATTGTAAATCACATTTCTTTGATTTTTTAATTTTAATAAGGGGCTTAGCCGCCCTTATTGCCGTGGCGCAACGCGCAAGTTATTCAGGGAGTTTTCCCTTATTAATATGTTTAAATATAAAAAAAAGTCTACCCGAAAATATTTTTTGAATATTTGCGGTTCGTTCAATGCCCAGCACACCCAAGACTAAAAAGAAGAAAATAATTATTTGTAAAATTTTTAATATATCACGTTTTTAAAACGAAGTATAAAATAAGATTCAAAATTAAGAACATGGGGCGTGTGCAACTATTTATGCACCAATTAACTATTGCAAGCGCTCCAGATTTTTAATTTTAAATTATTGTTTTTAATTAATCACTACAGTTACCAGAATCACTGACAATAACATTACGGGCCATATTTGTAGTCGTGAATATAGCCATGGATTAATCCACTGTATTCGAAAATAGTCTTAGCCATCGATATCGAGTATAAATCCAAGGATACATTTTATAATCTACGTTTATAAATACGAAAATGGGGATAAATCCGCCGATTTAAATGTATCCTCAACAATAAATATGGTCCAAAAGGTCGTGAATACATCCAAATCCCCGTCCAAGCAACTGTGTCTTCACCTCTTCACCAATATTTTGTAAATTTATAAATGTATTATTTTTTAAAATTTAAACAAAAAAAAATTTAGTTTATTTGTGTATACGCGAAAGAAAATAACTTTTTATTGTTGGCTTGATTAATTTTGTACTGAGAATCGGCTATTTATTTCAATTCATTAAAATTAATTTGTTCTAGTCAAAAAAAGTAAGGCTTATTGTGCAGTATTAAGTATAACTTTGTGTATCCTAAAAACTCGTCTACGCTATGCTCAGTTGAATTTTTGCCTTACCAAAATATTGTATTTTTCTTTGTGTTTAATAGCACAATAATCGAATGTTCTAATAACGCTATAATATTGCTATAATATACTGTTGATGTTTAATTTATGTGCAGTTGTCTACTTCTCTCTATATGAATGTACATAAATCGAACTCCCTCATAATTTTCCCATTTGTATCTGCTTTTCTTTTATTCTGTCTTCTTTCCTTGTCATTTTTTCTAACATTTTTCTGAATGTAAATCAAGCATTATGGTAACATTGAAAAATATACTTATGAAAGTATATTTTTATGGTAACATTTGGTGATTTTTTCTGTTTTCTCTCTTCGCACAGCCTTTCTGCTTTTTTGCCATAAATTTGCAGATCATTTCGCATTCGTCATTTAGCAGGTTCTTGTTGAAATAATAAAAATAACTTTATTAATATGCAGAGAAGTAAAAGGAAGATATATTTGCACTTTGACAATTCAAAAAGGAAGGAGTTTATTCAACAGGGTGAAGTTGTATACAAATAAATAAACAGTGTTCATAACCTGTTCAGATATTAAGTTAACAGTGTTAGGTGATGTATTTTAATTTCAATTTCAACAGTTCTCAGTGATGTGTGGGAAACTGTGTTGCGCACACTACACGATTAATATAATGTCATTAGTCATCAGTCGAATTAATGAATAACGATGTGTGAAATGATGTGAATAGAGATTTTATTATTTCGTTTATCATTACTAATAATAACATGTTATTAAACGTATGTGGTTTGTTTTTTTAATGAAAGGCATAACAATCGCAAGCATTTCTTTCAATTATTATTATAATTATTGTTTTTCCCTGATTCCATTGATTCGCTATCGTTTTCGTATTGCTTTTATCAATGTATCAGCAATTCTTAGAAAATAAATAAAACCGGCTACAAACGTGAGGATATATTGTAAATCACATTTCTTTGATTTTTTAATTTTAATAAGGGGCTTAGCCGCCCTTAATGCCGTGGCGCAAGTCATTCAGGGAGTTTTCCCTTAGTAATATGTTTAAATATAAAAAAAAGTCTACCCGAAAATATTTTTTGAATATTTGCGGTTCGTTCAATGCCCAGCACACCCAAGACTAAAAAGAAGAAAATAATTATTTGTAAAATTTTAATATATCACGTTTTTAAAACGAAGTATAAAATAAGATTCAAAATTAAGAACATTGGGCGTGAGCAACTATTTGTGCACCAATTAACTATTGCATGCGCTCCAGATTTTTCATTTTAAATTATTGTTTTTAATTGATCACTAGAATCATCGGAATCACTGACAATAACATTAAGGTCCATATTTATAGTCGTGAATATAGCCATGGATTAATCTACTGTATTTGAAAAAAGCCTTAGCCACGGTTTTAGCCAACGATATGGAGGTATAAATCCAAAGATACATTTTTTAATCTACGTTTATAAATACGAAAATGGGGATAAATCCGCCGATTTAAATGTATCCTCGACAATAAAAATGGCCCTAAAGGCCGTGATTACATCCAAATACGCATCCAAGCAACTGTGTCTTCACCTCTTCACCAATATTTTGTAAATTTATAAATGTCTTTTTTTTTAGATTTAAACAAAAAAATTTAGTTTATTTGTGTATACGCGAAAGAAAATAACTTTTTATTGCTGGCTTAATTTTTTACTGAGAATCGGCTATTATAATTCAATTCATTAAAATTAATTTGTTCTAGTCAAAAAAGTAAGGCTTATTGTGCAGTATTAAGTATAACTTTGTGTATCCTAAAAACTCGTCTACGCTATGCTCAGTTGAATTTTTGCCTTACTAAAATATTGTATTTTTCTTTGTGCTTAATAGCACAATAATCGAATGTTCTAATAACGTTTTAATATTGCTATAATGTACTGTTGATGTTTATTTTTATGTGCAGTTGTCTACTTCTCTCTCTATGAAAGTACATAAATCGAACTCCCTCATAATTTTCACATTTGTATCTGCTTTTCTTTCCTTCTGTCTTCTTTTCGTGTCATTTTTTGGAATGTAAATCATGCATAATTCGGTGCACTATGTCTTTGTTGGTCATATAGAGTAGAAGAACGTAGTGAAATAGTAGCCATATTTTATTTGCCGAGGAACAAAAACAATTGCACTGTCGAATTCCTTCTTTGGAATTGTGAAAACCTGCTGTTTGGCTGGTTTTGACATTCGAATTCCGAACGCGCTCGGCATATAAAATGCAGCTAGTGAAGAACAAATGCTGCGTTGCTTTGGCTAATCCAGCTTGGCTTTACAAAAGCAACAGCTTTTGGCTTTAAATGGGCTTTAAATGTTCGATGCATTTTAATTGTTATTGCTATATTGCTTTCAACAAAATGAGTTAAGTATTTTTTGTGGTTAACGGCTGATTAAATCAACAGCAAAAACTAACCAAATTTTGGTAAATTTTTTGTTTCATGTGTTTGCCAACTTATCCATATATAATTTTTAAAATTCGACTCTGGTGGTGAGAATTATAATTAAAAATTTGGTTAATATTTCTTAACCATTTTCTGGTCTATCCAATGTGTTTGTTGTTGTAATTTTTATTTTTTTGTTGAAAGCAATATAGCATATGTATGTTAAACAAAACACCGCCTTACGGTGAGCGCTATAACTAAAAAATGGCTTTAGTTATAAATCCTAAAAACTACTTGGATTTATTTTCGGCTTTATGCTTATGCGATTTTGTTGTAAGCCAAGCTGGATTAGCCAAAGCAACGCAGCAAAAGACAGTGAATTGGGAATTATGTGCTTTGTGCCTTATGTGCGGCACAACAGTATACCATCCCTGTGGTTATTACTGTTGGAACGTTCGTCAGACTTTCGCGAGAGGTGGGACACCGTAAAAATTACTTTTAGTCTTACTGGGATTCGAACCACAAACCTCCTGCTCAGTAGCAATTTGCTTTTCCACTGAGCCGCGACGCCCAGCCCACACATTCACAATAAAACTAAAAAATATATTTTTTTCCTATATTATTTATTTATACTAAGCGTTTTACGATACGAAAAAAATCAAACATTTGAGTGTTAATGGAAAAAATTAATTTTTATAGAATACTTTATTTTACGAAGAAATACTAGCCTTTGTAACTGCGTTTAAATGAAGTTGATATCTTGTTTGAGTCATCAGGTATCAAATTTCAATGCCCGTTCCAGTTTTCTTGCCCATGCTAAGTTTTAACTTTGAGGTCAATTTTCTCCAGAAAATCCATAATAAACATAGCGTTTTACTATTTTATGAACGTAATAATAATAAAAATCACTAACGAGTTTGCGGAAAACCCCATAGATTTTATGATGCTTGGGAAACCTGCAGCATGCAAAATTTTTTTAAATTCTCTATATTAACTTCACTTTCCCGTGGCACGGATGTCGGTCGGCAGTCGGACGTCTGACGTGGAATCTTGCGATAAATTTTTAACCCACTTCCCAACGCCCGATTTTATTGAAATTTTGCACACATGTGTATTTCCGGAGACAACACTTTCTATTAAAATTTGAGGCCCCTCGGGTCACGGGGTTGGGGGGCTCCCGTACAAATATTTTACAAAATTTTACTCGATTTTCTTCAAATTTTATACACATGTGTATCTCCGATAGACAACACTTTTTGTAAAAAATTTGGTGACCCCGGGCCCGGGTTTGCGGGGCCCCATAACTTTTTTTAAAAAAATTACCCGATTTTCTTCAATTTTAATACACATGTATATCTCCGATAGACAACACTTTTTGTAAAAAATTTGGTGACCCCGGGCCCGGGTTCGTGGGGACCCATAACTTTTTTAAAAAAATTAACCCGATGTTCTTCAAATTTAATACACATGTGTATCTCCGATAGACAACACTTTTTGTAAAAAATTAACCCGATTTATTTTAAATTTTATATACGTGTGTATCTCCTATTAGAGAATTTACATGAAAAATTGTATTTTTATGGGTTGTTTTTTTTAAAGTGTTTTAAGCTCCAAAGACTATGAATAAATAATGATTTTCTGTGGTTTTAGATCATTTTTGTTTTATGTGTGTACAACAACAGCTATAACAGGCGCTTAAAGTGTTCTACTTGGTTTTGTATGCGTGCTAGAGCATGAAAGAATAATACAAACTAGGGCCCCTTTATTTGTATAACGGTATTTTTTTTAATTATCTATATTAACTTCGCGTGCCCGTGTGTTTGTGGCTGGCTGGCTGGCGGACAAGATCTTATGATAAATTTTTAACCCACTTCCTAAAGCCCGATTTTATATTATTATAAACACATGTGTATCACCGATGACAACACTTCCTGTTAAAATTTGGGGCCCTCGGGCCTCGAAAGCTCCCATACACATTTTTTTTTAAATTGTACCCGATTTTCTTCAAATTTTATACGCATGTGTATCTGCGATGAACAACACTTTTTGTAAAAAAATGTGATCGGACCCCAGGACCAAAGGACTCCCATATAATTCATTTTAAAATTAGCCCAATTTTTTTAAACTGCCTACATGGGCATCTCCGATTACAGAATTTACAAGAAAACAATTTTATGTGCTGGTTTTTATACATCACTTTGAACCGCATAAAATTAAATTCCGGATTTGAACATTGGCTGAATTAAGGGTGAAACTGAAAAGCAACATCACTACGGAATTAGCGGCAAAAAAATTTATACAAATTTATCAATTTAGTTCCGAAGTATAGGTATTCTCATTTATCTGATTTCTCTTAGTGCGCGAATTGCTGGACTGTAGACAAATAGATGAGCGTACACATCGAAAAAATTTGCTACAAACTGTACACAACAGAAATACCGAACTGCTGTATGATTGCTGTTATAGGACAGATGGAAATGTTTACGCATTAGAAACGTTGAAGAACACTAGAAAATTGAGCTCATCTGGCAGGCCACCACAAGATACTTCTTGTAGAGCCATAAATTGGCATACTCTTAGGTATGTAAAATGAAATAGCATTTCGAAGGCAATCTTTTATTATATAAAGCATTTAAAAGAGTAACATAATTGGTAAGAATAATTTTTATCGTATTATTAATCTTTGTCCTCGCTGCTGTCATTTTCTGAATCACTTTTTTGACTATCAATTTCGTTTTCTTCGTTGCTTTCACTTTTGTCTTTATCGGCGTCCGATTGGTTTGATTCATCATCGGAGTCTTTTAGTGCTTTCACAACCTTAGTCTTATCGATTTTCTTGCTTCTTCGGCCCTCAAAGTCAGAACCCTCATCATCATCTGAAGAATAAATGGCAGATGTTTTGTTATCTTGAGCTGCTCCACCTTTTTTGTATTTGTTCTTAATAGCGCTCAAAGAAATGGCATTCTCATCGTCGCTGCCATCGTCATGTTGATAGGATGAATTTGCGCCAGTATGTGATTCATGAACTCCAACACCAGCACGACTAATCTTTTTAGGTTTCGGCTTGTTTTGATTGCGCATTGCTTGTCGTAATTTTTCCTCTTCCTTTTTAAGGTTGTACAAACGATCGGTTGTTGGATCTTTTCCTACCTGAGTCAAAATTTTAATTCCACTGGTTTTTGTAGAACGGTCAGCTAGCGACATTGTCATTTTCTTGTGTGTAAACGATTCCGTTGAATGTGGCCGGAAAGTAAGCTTTGTACGAAATACGGCTTGACCTTGAAGACCAGTACCTTGTCGAATAAACATATGATTGTGATCACCATGTAGAGGTTGCCGATACACATCAAAAGTTTCATTGCCCAAATGCAATGTCATGCTACCATCGGACCATCTAACAAATCGTGCATTTGATTCTTTAATAACCTCACCCTTATTACTCATAAATTCGCGCCATCTAATTGTGTTACTAACTTTTAGCTTAATGCGTTGCCTGCCTTCCTCGTCCATTGTCTCCTCTTCATCAATTTCATCTTCATATGTTTCTTGATCAAATGGCCTAGTATCAACTGATAAGAAATTTGGAAGCTTAATGAAGTGAATCTCTTTGCCTAAGTCTGTGACAATCCTGGGAATTTCGACATCAATGCGAGTCTCTGGAATAGGTTCAGGTACCTCTTCTCTCGCTGGTTCCATACGGTCCCTTAACATACGATCTTCTCGCGATCCAGACCTTGATCTAGACCGACAAGAATGTTGCGAACTTGATCTTGAACGAGATTTTGATTTTGATTGCGATCTACTTTTTCCTATTTCTGGGTCATTCTCTATTTCAGATTTTTTATCCTCATCGTCGGATAAACTAATATCGTCTGCATCTCCAAACAATAAATGAGCTTCATCACCCTTTGTTTGCTAAAAAAAAAAATATCGTCAATTTAAAGAGCAATCTGTTTTAATACAAACGCGCTTTTAAAAATTAAAAAAAAAAACATTCAATAACATTAACAATAGTTTTACAAAATGTGTTTAGTACCATGCAAAATCTGTCTGACAGTACATGTTTTAAAGAACTTATAGAAATGGCGCTCGCAATGATAAATGATCTATGGATTTTATTCTTACCACATATGGAGGATTAATTTTATCCACTATTGTTTTCGACATGTGACAGTTGTTAATTTTATATATTTCCAAATTAGAAAAATTTATCCAGAAAAAATTAAATAAGAAATGGCATATTCTAAATAAATCTTTTACAACGTTAATTAATTTTCGTAAGATTCCGACTACTCTCGAGACTTTAAAAATGAAAAATCAATCTGAAGAATTTATATTAAGGCATTATCCTGTAAACATAAGTCAAGATTTCAATTTCTTTTGTAGGAAGCAGGTGCACAAAGACACTAATCTCATATATACGTATAATAACTGTAAACAACTATGTACTATATGTAAAAATTTGAGTGTAGGTTACAGCGCTACATAAAAAAAGGTTTTTAACTTTTAATACTGCAATTACCTCTTCTTCACTTTCAGAATCGATGATTTTGGCTTTTTTTATTTTTGCAATAGAATTAGGTTCGTCTTCGAAATCACTAGATTGATCTGCACCACGTTTTTTGTGTTGATATGCGGTGACTTCACTTCTAGATGCTGATCTACTTCTATTACTTCTTGAATGTGTAGATTTAGAGCTTGATCTAGATCTAGATTTACTCTGAGATAAAGATCTGGAAGTGCGAAAAGATCTAGATCTAGACCGGGATAAGGATTTTCGTCTAATTTCTGGAGAACGAGACTTTAAATGTTTATTTGATAGAGGGCTGTGACTTTTTGATTTTGAATGTTCTCTGTCATCAATTTCCAAGTTTGGAGACTGCGATCGCGTATCATCGTCGTTGTGTGGATTTGGTGCGTCCTTTTGAGACACTGCAGAACCTGATCTACTGCTTTGATTACTTCCTGAGTGATGACTGCGCGAACCATCATGGCTATCTGAATAATAAGAGGCGTTAGAACGACCTTCTGCTGAGCCGGAACGGCGACTATTTCTACTCTCATTTCCGTCACTGTGAGAGCTTCTAAAATTCTGATCGTTTGGTGTTTCAGAACGGGATCGATTACTGTTAGGTGAGCCTAATGAAGATCGATCACTAGCTCCACCAGATTTTTCACTTCTCGGCGAACTACAAGGTGTTCGAAATTTACAAGAAAACAAAATAAAAACTAATATCTCTACTCTCTTCGTAAAACCAAATCCATTTTGGAAAAGGCCCCACCTCATAAAAAACAAAATATTTACATTTTATATACATATGAACCACATAATATCGAACCTCCTGTGAAACAAAAACCTAAGTGCAAAAATATTGATTTTTCAGAAAACGCATTATTCGTCCGAAAAATTCCTTTAAAACTAACGTAAGGAAACAAAGACGTATCTCTCCTCTGCTGACAAGTGTTTTTCAATTACGTCTTAGTTTTATTAGGAAGAATTATAATTTTTGAATCTTTTAGCATACTTAACTAAGAAAATCTAATTTTTGCGCTTGCGTCTTTGTTCCACCCGAGCTGTAGAAATAAATTTTTTACACCTTTTAATTATTTATAAAAATTTTCCACCCATTTTCGTCTGGTAAAGTAAAACTTCACAATTTTGCATTATTAATTACCATGTAAAAAAGTATTTCGGCATCGTATTTGTGGCTCATTATAACCAAAATGTAAGTATGTTTTTATAAGTGGGGTCCGATTGACCCTAGCGAACCTTGTATCTGGAACTTCAAGAGAGTGCCCAGGTGTTTGAGCAGTTGCCGTCAAAGGACTCTTTCTACTAAAGCTTGAATCTGTTTCAGAACCTAAAATAATAAAAAGGAAGTCAAATACCATGCATATGTAAGGTATTTATTGTCAGAATTACCACTATCACCGTCAGAATTGTTAAATTCCATAGTTTTTAAAAATATAACGCAAAATGAATACGAAAACAGCCAAACAAACGAAACCAAGTTGAAGCTAGGCCTTTTTCCACAAACCTGAATAGAAGATAGAACTACAACATAGGGATGCACGATATAAATCGATGTAAAAAAACACTCCGATTCATAGAATTTAACCGATGTATTTTTAACGCTTCGATACATTCGATGTATCGATGTTTTTCATTCGATACATCGGATGGCTAAACGTAAATTAGGTTACCTAATTTTACTTTGATATTGAGCTTTTTTGGCAACACGCAAAACCAGTCAGTTGTCACTTATTCAATCTATCTCTGTCAGGCAACAGTGACTACTGGTTAATACTTTTTATTAAGATTTAAGTTTCATAAGTTTTTTATGATGCTATTTGTTGCTCTGTTTTTGTTCTAACAAGTCTTCCTGCAGCTTCTCTAAGATAAAAACCAAATGGTTCTTTTTTTTCTCTTTGTTCATTTTCATACCATAATCATTCTTCATTGTTCTGCTAGTCTGTAAGTACCAAAAAGCTTGTTTAATATTCCGGGTGTGACATGTGTCGCGTTTTGCATTTGGCGCGTGTGATGCGTGCAAAAAAGAAAATACTTTGAAATAGGCTCGACCTCAAAATCATAATTTGGCGGTTATTGCCAAATAATACCATGTAAAAATAAAAGGACGGTATGGCGTGTGTCGATCTATACTTTTAGTTTGTACTTTGTACAACTGTTTTTATCTCTCATGACGATTTCAATTCGGCGATTCGTTCAAGTTGTGGCCAAAGTCAAAAAGGTTTTTTCTTCTTCTATTTTTGACATTGTTATTTATTTTTTTTCTACTTAGGTTCAGAATATTTCCGTGTAAATCTATTGACAATTTTGGTGGGCAGACGGCAGAATAGTTTCCTTAAAAAATTTATAATAACTGTTTTCTGTTGTGTTGCAGATTAGTTACTTCTTTGTAGAAGAACAAGATGCAACATTTTGATTTGTCAGCTTAATAAAAGACGGCAAAGGTTGTACTAGATTTTTAATGCATACCTTTGTGTGATTCAAACTGACATCGACTTTTAATTTTCCATGAAGTTGAATTGAGATGTATTTCCACCCGTGTGAATAAGTGAAAAGAAGAAACAAAAAGAGAAAAGAAATCAAATCGTTTTTTATTACACGAAGTCATTCGTTCTTATAAAGGGTTATCCATTTTGCGGTTTCAAAAGTAATCGTAAATAAAACACATATAAAATATTTTTTATCATGATATTTCTTTTTTATTATAAAGTTTGAACGTTGACGTGTGAAACACTACATCATTTAAATGACCACCACGCGAATTGTTGCAAGCATCAATTCTTTTGAGGTAATTTTTGACCACTTTTTGACACATATTAGGCGGTATCTCAGCCATAACTTGACGAATATTGGTTTTTAAGTGCTCAAGAGTTAAAGGTTTATCTACATAAACACGGTCTTTCGCGTAGCACCACAAAAAAAAGTCAAGCGGTGTCAAATCGCATGATCTTGGTGGCCAGTTCAAGCACCCATTCGACGTATCTACGACGTTGTGAATGGTCAGCTGGCTTCAGTTGTTGTGTGAGCTGGATTTTATATGGATGTAGGTGTAGATCCAAATGCAAAATACGCCATAATGTGCCGTAAGGCAGTCCTAATTCCTGAGAACGACGAGGAATCGACACATTCGGGTCTTCGGCAACACTTTCACATACAGCAGCGATATTTTCAGTGGTACGAGCGAAACGATGATGCACAGGCCTTACAATATCTGTCACCGATCCAGTCTCTTCTAATTTCTTCACAATTTTGCCAATTGCTTGCGTAGTTGGACGATTATGTAAACCATAATCTCCTCTTAAAGCACGATATGTGGCTGTGGCAGAATCACCATTTTTGTAGTAGGTTTTTACAATTTTAATGCGTTGTGCGATAGTTAAGCGATCCATTTTCGTAAATGTCAGACTTTCAACTGAAAAAAAAAATTGTTTTAACAACTTAGTTTGACAGATGTCGAATTCCAGCCCTATACTTTTGAAACCGCGAAATGGATAACCCTTTACATTCGAGACTTGCGCCCGCACTTTATTTTGCGCATTAATTAGGTAACTTGTCTGAAATCGAATTCTATAATTTTAATTAAAATAACTTGTCTGAAATCGATTTCTATTAATTTTTGATTTTTTAAATAAACAATATTTATTATACAATAAAAGTGACGATCGTGTTTTCATGTTACCGGAATCTTCAGAAATATAATATTGAACTACTGTAAATTATTGATGCAGTGGTAGTGTGCTCGCCGTAGGCCTATTCACGCCACTGTTGTTTACTATGAACTTTTTTTAAATTTCTTTACACGCAGAACATAGCAGTTTAATGCGTTCTTGGATGTGACAACACTTAAGAAATTAAATCTGAATTTCTTAAATATTTTTCACATTCGGTACATAAACATAGTTGAGATACATTTTTGTAATTGTTAATATCAGAAATTTTTCCGCCAGTATTTATTTTTGCAGGAAATTATACAATTATTTCCTAAATTTAAAAGATTATTACGATTTGTTTTTGGATTGAAATGGTACATTAAGTTCATTAACAATTTAGTGCATGCTTTGTAAAATCAAAATACGCTCTGACTGTACTTGAGTTGAGATTTTGTAGAACCTTTTTTGTTGACGGAAGTTAAGTCCTAATACTCGCAACAGAAGACAGTAGATTGAGATTTTTAACATCGAAATAACAGGGTTCTCCTTTTATAACAGGGAAAACGGCAGCATGTTAAAACCATATAAACAAACATTCGATGCATCGCAAATATCGATGTATTTTTCAATACTTCGGTCTTACATCTACTGTATTTCTTTGGCTAATCCAGCTTGGCTTACAACAACAATCGCATAAGCATAAAGCCGAAAATAAATCCGAAAAGTTTTTAGGATTTATAACTAAAGCCATTTTTTAGTTATAGCGCTCACCGTAAGGCGGTGTTTTGTTTAATACACATACGATAAAAATGCATCGAAAATTTAAAGCCAAAAGCTGTTGCTTTGTAAAGCTAAGCCGGCTTTGCCAAGCAATACAGCAATCGATGTTACCATACGATGCATTACATCGATGTATTTTTGATGTGCATCCCTACCCTACTACACCAATCAATAAAAAACACACTTATTTGACGATTGTTGTCAATACAAAGGAATCTACCTTTATTCGGGAAACACAAACACGCTTCAATTTCGTCTTCGCCTAACGTTTACGAGTTCGGCTTTACCCCATACGATTTCAATGCTTCCTAACACAATATAGCTTCGGCTTCAACGTTTCAGGCATTATGCCTGAAACACAAACACGCTTCAGCTTCGGCTTCGCCTGACGTTAACGAGTTCAGCCATACGATTTCAATGCTTTCTATCACAATTTATTTATTTATTTATTTATTTATTTAACCATTCATTCTTTGTGCATTTAAGAGTCAATCTTTTTGTTATACACAAGTTATTTTACAATGTATCGTTTAACCATTTGAAAATTAATCATTACATTATACTTAAAGCTAAATTAAAAAACTAAAAAAAAAATTAAAAAAAAAGAAAATAAAAAATTAATAAAACCATGAAAGTGTGGTGAAATAAGAAATTACAAAAAAATAAGATAACAATAAAAATTTAAGTTAAGATTAAATTATGAAAATAGGAAAAAAAAAGAAAAAAAAAAAATAAAAAGATAAAGAGAAGATTTAGGAGTTCAAAAGATAACGTCAGTGACCCTCGGCATAAAACTGAAAAACTTTTAACTTAAAGGTGTTCGTGTTTCTTGTTTGTCTAATATCAGGGGGTAGAAGATTCCAAAGTTTAGATGAATAAACGAAGAACTGACGAGAGGTGACCAGATATTTATGTCTCGGTGTTATTAATTGCTGCGTTCTCTGACTTCTAGCAAAGTTGAATTTTTCAAATAGATATTTAGGCTCTTTAGTGGTAATTATTTTATTTAATGTTGCAATAGTTTTATACTTAAATAAACTCATTAAAGAAGAACCAGCAATCTGCTTGGAAAACTCTGAAATATGCACGTGTCGGCTAACATTGAAGATATATCTTGCACAACTGTTATAAGCAACAGTGATACGTCTCATTGAGCCACTATCAATGCATGAAAAAATCTCACATCCATATAGCATAATAGGTAAAATTAATGATTTCACAAGCTTCAGTTTAACGTGCTGCGGAAGATATTTTGCAGTGGGACTTAGGCCGCGAAGAGCACCGTAAACTTTTGACACTATTTTATTAATGTGGACATTCCAGCTGAAGGTTTCACTAAAGTAAATTCCTAGATTTTTAAAATTTGATACAGTTTCCACTGGTAAGCCATTAAGATACAGCATTGGATAATTTTCTTTGGTTTTACTTCTATTAATTATTAGCGCCTTAGCTCTCGGATTGAGGCTAAGCTTATTTTCTTCCGACCAAAGAAGTACTTGACTTAGTACATGATTAATTTTGCTAAAGGCAAGAGTTTTGTGACTTAGGAAAGAGAGTATATAGCTGCACATCATCCGCGTATATGTGATACTTAGACGTTATGTGGCCTCCTATGTCGTTTATGAAACATGTGAATAATAGCGGACCAAGTATAGAACCTTGTGGTACACCCAACGGAACTTTTAGTTTAGATGAACATTCATTATTGTTAATAACATATTGCGACCGATTAAAGAGATATGATGATAGAAGGTTACATAAAGAATTTCCAAAAATAAATTTTTCTTTAAGTTTCTTGACTAATAAGCAATGATTGACAGAGTCGAAAGCCTTGGAAAAGTCAAGAAAAACAATTAGTCCTGACATGTCACTATCCAAACCAGCACGTATATCGTCACAAACCTTTAGGAGAGCCGTAGTGCAACTGTGTTTCTCCCGAAAACCAGACTGGTATTCAGTAAGTAGCTTTTTACTTTTTTTATTAAAGTATAGTTTACCACATTAGGAGCCATATATATACAACCAACTAATAGCTTTTTATGACCAAAATTTACCTCTAGGAAAATGTACTCAATTAGATCTTCTGCAGAAGACATTTTGACAATATGAAACCTGTAGCGATTTTTTATATAGATGGCAACACCTCCACCTATTTTGTTTTGCCTATCTGCCCGAATAAGTCTAAAATTATGCAACCTGAACATATCTGTACATATTTCAGGTTTTAACCAAGTTTCCGAAAGACATAGACAGAACAATGTCGCTTCAGATTCATGCCTGAAACACGAACACGCTTCAGCTTCGGCTTCACCTGACGTTTACGAGTTCAGCCATACGAATTCAATGGTTCATATCACAATTGCTATATTGCTTTCAACAAAATGAGTTAGGTATTTTTTGTGGTTAACGGCTGATTAAAGCAACAGCAAAAACTAACCAAATTTTAATAAATTTTTTGTTTCATGTGTTTGCCAACTTATCCATATATAATTTTTAAAAGCCGACTCTGGTGGTGAGAATTAAAAATAAAAATTTGGTTAAACATTTCTTAACCAAAAAATTTGCTTTGAGTGACATTTCTCATATAACTAATTTTCCCGCGCAAAATAATTTTGTTTGTGTCGTTTTTTTTCACAGCTCTTGAGCTGTCAGGCAAAGCAAATGTTCAGCAATTTTGAACTAGAGCTTCCGTTTGTAGCTTCGTTACGTAGCATTACGATTTTCTTTATGATTGCCAAACGAAACGAAACAGAGTTTGGCCAAGCATTTCACATACGTTGTACGGCTGAATAACGTACAACGCCACGAGTATTGTGGTTGAATTCAAGGAGATGTAGCATGGCTATTTTTCTTGCGCACTGTTGAAGAAGCGATAACAAAGCGACAAAGCTGGAAACGTTCCTGCTGTGTTTAAGCGAATCTATGACTAAATGTATTTTTCAAAAAAAAAAAACACCCTCGACCAAGATTGTGGTTTTCTAGATCTGCTCAATCTGGTTTTCAGGAAATGTTTGTTTAAGCCGTAACCCTTTAAAATCTGTAGTTTAGCCGGAAACGTAGTGAATTAATATTTTTTAAGTTGTTCTCGTTTTTAATTGTAACGTTTGTAACCTTCGATTACAACATAAAACATCCATAGGCCAACTTTACGTTACTTTTCAACTCTATCATAACTTCAAATTGCTCTTCATTTATAATTTTTATCATTTTTTTTTCAATTTTAAATTGGAAATTTAACTAGTGCCACACGACAAATATATTTAACTCGTTTTTATGTTTTATTCTATTTACAAACCGAATACCCACCAATTAAATTTTTTAAAGGTTTTTTAAATTAAATATATAAATGTGATTGATCTTTGTGCTTTGGGCTGTACTTAGAATGGCAATTGAGTCCAATATTTTGCAGCAGCTTTAAAATAGGCTCTGAGGACAACGTATCCAATTCAACCTTGTCAGTGTATACCATATAAGATTGTAACGGGAGATTGTGGCATTCCCTCCACGAAGATACTAAAAAGCAATTCATTAATTTCCCTAAATTTATCAAGACGGTTAATAATACATACTTCCTGCAGCTACACCAGATATAAAATTTGGAGTTTCGAGTTCTTTAATTGTACTTGAATTAATTGCTCTGACGAAGGTTATTTTATCTTCGAAAGACGAAAATTTCTCGCTGCTGTATTCTTGTTTGGGTCTAATGGTTAGTGTAAACAAATTGTTTGCTATTTTTGCCAATGGAATCAGCAGTTCCGATACTTCACCACTAATAGAAAGGTTTTCCTCCACCACAGTAACAACGATATTTTGCTTATTTAATAATTTGTATACTAAAACTTTCGTTTTATTTATGGTACAAATCAATTTCGATTCTTTTAAAATAGTTTTTTTCACAAAATCCAATATTTTAGTTCCTTCTATCAAAACAAGTATATCGATTTGGAGTTCAGTTATATTAATGTTTGCTTGAAAATTTAATTGGAGCTTCTTGCTATTGAAATATTTGTGAGAATTTAACATAATATTCATACTGTAAAGTTATTTATAAACTTACTGTGCGGATGAAACATCGCCCTCTTCTTCATCTAAATCGTCCCAAAATGCCCTCGAGGAAAAGTCTCTAATTTCCCCGAAATTCATTAAACTACTCATTTTTCTAAATGCCGTTGAAAAAACTTAATTACGTCTTGCACAAAACAACGATTTGGGTATATTTTACAAATCCCAGAAACAAGAATCAGATCTAGCTATATAATTTGTAAATTAAATGACTGATGATTTGTGAATTTTGTTTAAACTATGTTCACATTAGGCACAATCGTAAATAGAACCTTAGTTCCAAAGTTAACAAACTTTTAACTTTTGCCTTTAAGCCGGAACTATAATGCAATTTCGTCTCTTTACGATAGTGTCAAAACCCGACGATGAAATGAGCGAATACAAAGAAAATGTATGCTGCGTCCATAATAGAGTTCGCAATAGATTCGTTACTTTGGCAATCGATTAGATGTGCGCTGGCGAGCGCATTTTCTTAAGAAAACTTGACAGTTGTCATATGTTATTTCATTGTCATTGACAAAATTACATTATGGTCGGATGAGAAACTTTAGAAACTTTGGAAAGCATTTCGTTGGATTTTGACTTTAACGTAAGGTGGCGAAATTGCATTATAGTTGAGCCTTTAGAAATGAAGAATGAAGTTAGATGCATTTTTTAAATTGTCAAAATTTATTGTTTTCGTTTGTTTATTTTATGTTAATTTTTTTTTCGTAAAACTCTACCCCAGAATCGCGCTCACCCGCAGATTTTTTCAAAAAGGAAATCGAACACGAAAGGCGAATATCTTTTGTTTACATTTTTTTGTTGCATGTGTTGTTGTATAAAGAGGGGTAAATCGCCCGCAACTCGGTCCATCACAAAGGAACTGCGATAACAAAGATTATGAAAGGCCAAAAAATAAATTAAAACAAAATGGAATAGAAAAAAAGGAAAGAAAAAAAAGTAAAGTGTTCCCAGAAGTAGAACATTTTACAAATATGTGTGCTTGCGTCCTACAGCACCAAAAATCAAGAAAAAAAAGACTACGGACCCTTAAATAATGAAATGTCTTTTAATGACTTAAGTTTTATCTGTCATAATATAACTTTCTATTCTGTTTGCATTACTATCTAATAAAGACGTGTTTCTCATCGTGTTACTTCTTTAGGTTAGGGACCCAGGCCACGTGAAATTTCTTTTACGTTTTATTAAACTAATGGTAAATTTAAAACCTTTTAATTAATCACGTTAGTTATAATTCAAATAATAAAAAAAAGAAGAATGAACGGCCTTACGATTGAGAAACTACTTGGTCGCGACAACTACCTAACGTGGAAAATCGCTGCCCAGGCATTCCTTGACTTGGACGAATTATGGATCACAACGATCGAATACGTCACAAATCCAGATGGAACTCCAAAAATTTCAATGGATGTCGATAAAGATCGAAAAGCCAGAAGCAAGTTTACGCTGGTCATCGATCCGGTGTGCCACATACACATCCAAAACGCAAAGACCGCAAAACAGTTGTGGAAAAATCTAGCAGACGCCTACGAAGACAACGGACTAACCCGTAGAGTGGGCCTACTGCGAAAATTAATAAACACATCGCTGTCGAATTGCGGCTCAATGGATAAATATGTCAACGAAATTTTTTCGACGGCACAGTTTTTAAACGGAATAGGTTTCGAAATCGATGACGAATGGATTGGAACGCTTTTGTTGGCCGGTCTACCAGAAGAATATCGCGAATGATAATAGCACTAGAAAATTCCGGTACAAAAATAACAGGTGACGCAATTAAAACAAAGTTATTGCAAGAATTGCGACCTGGTGAGGATAACTCGACGGCATTCTTCTCAAACAATCGCAAAAAACATTTTGAACGTGAAGTAAATGAAAACCCAAAAGGACCGCGATGCAGGAAATGTCAAAAATTTGGTCACATTGCAAGAAATTGTCGATCAAAAACGCAAAGTGCAGGAAAAGATGACAAGAAATCAAACGCATTTAGTACCGTATTATCAACAATCGGTGCTACAGACAAAAACGATTGGTACTTTGATTCCGGTGCCACATCTCATATGGTTTTCAATAGAAAGAAGACTCTAGCACAGTTGTTGCAGCAAACAATGGCGTAATGCAGGTAAGAGGCTGTGGAAACTCCACATTGAAACCAGTTTGCAGTACTTCACAAATCGAAATGACTAATGTAAAGTACATCCCTGAGTTGTCAACGAGTCTTCTTTCTGTCGGTTGCATTGTCAAGCGAGTTCATACTGTTGTTTTCAACAACAGAGGTGTAAAGGTTTTGAATCCAAATCAGGAGATAATCGCCACTGGTTCATATACTAATGATTTATTCAAACTAGATTCAACGCTTCCAAGCAAAGCATTTGCGTGTGGAGCGACAGGTAGTCGGGAACTTTGGCACAGACGAATGGGTCATAATTTTGAATAAACTCAAAGGAAGCCTGGCAACCGGAATCAACTTTACACAAAGCATCAATAAAGACTGCAAAATTTGTTGTGGCCCAATGAAAAATAAATCGCTTGGTGGCAGCCGATATTTTCTAATATTTATCGATGATAAATCGCGAAAAATATTTGTGTTTTTCCACACAAAATTCGATTGGGAAGTATCACAACGCTTTAACATTTTTCTTAATTATGCTGAAAAACAAAGCGGTCAGAAATTGAAAGCACTCCGTACGGACAACGGCAAGGAATTCTTTAACCAAAAATTCCTAGAAATTATACGAAAGAACGGCATTCATTATCAGACTACAAATGTGCACACACCCGAACAAAATGGACTTACCGAAAGAAGCAACCGTTCAATTGTTGAGAAGGCAAGATGCATGCTTGCCGATGCCAACTTGTCAAAAGAGTTTTGGGCTGCTGAACCGTTCCCCATCACAAGGTACAGGCATGACACCTGTGGAAGCATGGACAAGAAAGAAGACAGATCTGTCGCACATTAAAGTATTTGGAACACTAGCAGTGGCGCATGTCCCGAAGGCGAATCGAAAGAAATGGGACCCGAAAGCACATGAATGCATCATGACAGGTTTTGATGAACACACCAAAGGCTATCGTTTATATGATCCCAAAAAGAGATCTATCTTTAAAAGCCGTAATGTGTCCTTTATCGACGAAGATTCCTTTGAAACTTTGCAACGTCCGTCGCAGAAGAATTTAACTGAAGGATCACATATCTGGCGTTAAGACATACGCAAGCTAAAAATTTTCCAAAAATAATAATAAATTTTTTACATAATTTAAATATTCGTTTTTCTTTTTTATATTAATTAAAATTAAGTTCTTTTCTTTTATTTCGGGTTGTGTTTTGTGTCCATCAGTGTTTATTGTTGTGTTGCTTTAATTTTTCTGGAGTTTGGAGATATTTGGTATTGGCAAATCATAACAACCGCTAGAAAAAACCTCCCTTGGCAAGCAAAAGTGGACATTTTGTCAGACAGTCATAAGAAGCAAGCTACGCCAAACAAAAGGACAACAATTAAACAGTAACAAGTCTGTAGTTTTTGCTACACTGTCACAATCTATCAACAATCAGTGTAGAAAAAGTTAAAAGTTTTTCAAATTTTTTAAAATAATTTATTTTGTTTGGTTAGTTTTTATAAGCAGAATTTTTATTGACTTTCTGACTCAGTAGTTGTGCGTGCCTTTTTCGTTTGTAAGGCCTAGTACTATATACGAATCAGTTACGTGTCTCTATTGAGTGGTTGGTTTTTAGAAATTCTTCTTAGTTTTGTTGTTATTTTTAATATTTTTAATTTTTTATTTTATTATATACTAATTTTACATTAATTTTCACAATCTTAACGGGTTCGGTATTTTAACATTGTGAAATGAATTCATATTTTAAAATTCATTTCACAAATATCCGAGGCATTAAAAGTAATTTCAACTCGATCATGGCACATCTTGACGCGAATAAACCTGCGGTTCTAAATTTATGTGAAACGCAGGCCTCTTATATGGGTACCCCGAATGATTATCATTGTCCGGGGTATTCTCGTGTCGACTATTTGGTTCCACATCATGAGGTTATTCTTTTTATTCGTAATGACATAAGTTTTAGTATACCTAATTTTATTTATCCAAACAGTAATCCCATGTTCAATACGATATGGATTAAAATTAAAACTTCAAACCATTCGATGTTTATTTGTTCACTTTATCGTAGTCCAAATTTGTCACCTGATGACACTAAAAAAGAGTTTAATTACTTATCAGAAACTATAGACAAAATTTACCATTCCTCACGATTATCAGAATTGGTTGTTTTTGGCGATTTTAATGTCCACAATGATTCATGGTTGACCAATTCGAATGGTAGAGACAGTTCTGGTGAAACTGCAGAACTATTTTCAAATATTAATCTTCTCACCCAACTCGTTGATAAGCCAACTAGGTATCCTGATACTTCTGGTCAATCTCCTCACCTTTTAGATTTATTTCTAACTACTATGCCAGATAAATATTCAATAGATGTATCTGCTCCATTAGGACTTTCTGACCATGCATTGGTAGTAGCCAAATTTTCAATAACTCCAGCCTTTATAGAGCCTAATCATAAAAGGTTAGTCTGGCCCTATAAAAATGCTAACTGGGAGCACCTGAACCAATTTTAAAGCTCATTTGATTGGTCAACCTGCTTTTCTAGCAATAATGCTGATGAAGCATCTCATATTTTTACGACAACCATTTTGCTTGGAATGAAAAATTGCATTCCATCTTCATTTAAAAAAAAATACTCGTAAGAATAAATGGTTTAACGAAAATTGCAGGTCAGCAGTCGCGTGTAAAAAAGCAGCCCATTTGGACTACGTTAATTGCACTTCTGAAGAAAACCTTGTTAAGTTTCGATTAGCTAGAAACAGATCAAACGCTATTTTGAAAAGGTCAAAAATAATATTTGACCTTAAGATTCGAGATAACATGCGAAAAATTTTGAATATTGATTCAAACAGTCGAAGCTTTTGGTCATTTGCTGCATTGGTTAAAAGAAACTTTGCAGACAATACAACGTCTATTCCATCTTTATTTCATAATGGTATTCATTATAGAACTGATATTGAGAAAGCAAATCTCTTAGCTTCTCATTTCGCTGGTGCGTCTACCCTTCCTTTAACTAACCAAAGCCCTCCAATTCTCCCGAATCTAGGCCCAGGTATGTCTAAAATCTATTTCCGGAAACGGTTTGTTTCAAAGATTCTTAAAGAACTATCTATCATTAATTTCAAAATAATGAACTATCTGGATTCGAATGTTCTTTTATCCGATGTTCAGTATGGATTTCGTAAAAATCGCTCTTCAGGTGAACTATTGACTCATTATTTGGAGCGAAGCATTGAAAACCTAGGTGAATCAGGCGTTGTTTCCTTAGATATTTCTAAAGCTTTTGATAGAGTTTGGCATGATTGTCTGCAATTGCAATTCTCGCTTGAAAGGTTCGCGTGAATTAATGAATTCGATAATTCGGTCGAACATTCAAGTCATTCTTGATTGGGGCAGATCTAATAGAGTAGAATTTAACCCAAATAAATTTCAGTCTTGTCTTTTTTCTCAGAAGACAGTTCAACATTACGTTTCACCTTGTTATAATTCAAATAATAAAAAAAAGAAGAATGAACGGCCTTACGATTGAGAAACTACTTGGTCGCGACAACTACCTAACGTGGAAAATCGCTGCCCAGGCATTCCTTGACTTGGACGATTTATGGATGACGACGATCGAATACGTCACAAATCCAGATGGAACTCCAAAAATTTCAATGGATGTCGATAAAGATCGAAAAGCCAGAAGCAAGCTTACGCTGGTCATCGATCCGGTGTGCCACATACACATCCAAAACGCAAAGACCGCAAAACAGTTGTGGAAAAATCTAGCAGACGCCTACGAAGACAACGGACTAACCCGTAGAGTGGGCCTACTGCGAAAATTAATAAACACATCGCTGTCGAATTGCGGCTCAATGGATAAATATGTCAACGAAATTTTTTCGACGGCACAGTTTTTAAACGGAATAGGTTTCGAAATCGATGACGAATGGATTGGAACGCTTTTGTTGGCCGGTCTACCAGAAGAATATCGCGAATGATAATAGCACTAGAAAATTCCGGTACAAAAATAACAGGTGACGCAATTAAAACAAAGTTATTGCAAGAATTGCGACCTGGTGAGGATAACTCGACGGCATTCTTCTCAAACAATCGCAAAAAACATTTTGAACGTGAAGTAAATGAAAACCCAAAAGGACCGCGATGCAGGAAATGTCAAAAATTTGGTCACATTGCAAGAAATTGTCGATCAAAAACGCAAAGTGCAGGAAAAGATGACAAGAAATCAAACGCATTTAGTACCGTATTATCAACAATCGGTGCTACAGACAAAAACGATTGGTACTTTGATTCCGGTGCCACATCTCATATGGTTTTCAATAGAAAGAAGACTCTAGCACAGTTGTTGCAGCAAACAATGGCGTAATGCAGGTAAGAGGCTGTGGAAACTCCACATTGAAACCAGTTTGCAGTACTTCACAAATCGAAATGACTAATGTAAAGTACATCCCTGAGTTGTCAACGAGTCTTCTTTCTGTCGGTTGCATTGTCAAGCGAGTTCATACTGTTGTTTTCAACAACAGAGGTGTAAAGGTTTTGAATCCAAATCAGGAGATAATCGCCACTGGTTCATATACTAATGATTTATTCAAACTAGATTCAACGCTTCCAAGCAAAGCATTTGCGTGTGGAGCGACAGGTAGTCGGGAACTTTGGCACAGACGAATGGGTCATAATTTTGAATAAACTCAAAGGAAGCCTGGCAACCGGAATCAACTTTACACAAAGCATCAATAAAGACTGCAAAATTTGTTGTGGCCCAATGAAAAATAAATCGCTTGGTGGCAGCCGATATTTTCTAATATTTATCGATGATAAATCGCGAAAAATATTTGTGTTTTTCCACACAAAATTCGATTGGGAAGTATCACAACGCTTTAAAATTTTTCTTAATTATGCTGAAAAACAAAGCGGTCAGAAATTGAAAGCACTCCGTACGGACAACGGCAAGGAATTCTTTAACCAAAAATTCCTAGAAATTATACGAAAGAACGGCATTCATTATCAGACTACAAATGTGCACACACCCGAACAAAATGGACTTACCGAAAGAAGCAACCGTTCAATAGTTGAGAAGGCAAGATGCATGCTTGCCGATGCCAACTTGTCAAAAGAGTTTTGGGCTGCTGAACCGTTCCCCATCACAAGGTACAGGCATGACACCTGTGGAAGCATGGACAAGAAAGAAGACAGATCTGTCGCACATTAAAGTATTTGGAACACTAGCAGTGGCGCATGTCCCGAAGGCGAATCGAAAGAAATGGGACCCGAAAGCACATGAATGCATCATGACAGGTTTTGATGAACACACCAAAGGCTATCGTTTATATGATCCCAAAAAGAGATCTATCTTTAAAAGCCGTAATGTGTCCTTTATCGACGAAGATTCCTTTGAAACTTTGCAACGTCCGTCGCAGAAGAATTTAACTGAAGGATCACATATCTGGCGTTAAGACATACGCAAGCTAAAAATTTTCCAAAAATAATAATAAATTTTTTACATAATTTAAATATTCGTTTTTCTTTTTTATATTAATTAAAATTAAGTTCTTTTCTTTTATTTCGGGTTGTGTTTTGTGTCCATCAGTGTTTATTGTTGTGTTGCTTTAATTTTTCTGGAGTTTGGAGATATTTGGTATTGGCAAATCATAACAACCGCTAGAAAAAACCTCCCTTGGCAAGCAAAAGTGGACATTTTGTCAGACAGTCATAAGAAGCAAGCTACGCCAAACAAAAGGACAACAATTAAACAGTAACAAGTCTGTAGTTTTTGCTACACTGTCACAATCTATCAACAATCAGTGTAGAAAAAGTTAAAAGTTTTTCAAATTTTTTAAAATAATTTATTTTGTTTGGTTAGTTTTTATAAGCAGAATTTTTATTGACTTTCTGCCTCAGTAGTTGTGCGTGCCTTTTTCGTTTGTAAGGCCTAGTACTATATACGAATCAGTTACGTGTCTCTATTGAGTGGTTGGTTTTTAGAAATTCTTCTTAGTTTTGTTGTTATTTTTAATATTTTTAATTTTTTATTTTATTATATACTAATTTTACATTAATTTTCACAATCTTAACGGGTTCGGTATTTTAACATTGTGAAATGAATTCATATTTTGAAATTCATTTCACAAATATCCGAGGCATTAAAAGTAATTTCAACTCGATCATGGCACATCTTGACGCGAATAAACCTGCGGTTCTAAGTTTATGTGAAACGCAGGCCTCTTATATGGGTACCCCGAATGATTATCATTGTCCGGGGTATTCTCGTGTCGACTATTTGGTTCCACATCATGAGGTTATTCTTTTTATTCGTAATGACATAAGTTTTAGTATACCTAATTTTATTTATCCAAACAGTAATCCCATGTTCAATACGATATGGATTAAAATTAAAACTTCAAACCATTCGATGTTTATTTGTTCACTTTATCGTAGTCCAAATTTGTCACCTGATGACACTAAAAAAGAGTTTAATTACTTATCAGAAACTATAGACAAAATTTACCATTCCTCACGATTATCAGAATTGGTTGTTTTTGGCGATTTTAATGTCCACAATGATTCATGGTTGACCAATTCGAATGGTAGAGACAGTTCTGGTGAAACTGCAGAACTATTTTCAAATATTAATCTTCTCACCCAACTCGTTGATAAGCCAACTAGGTATCCTGATACTTCTGGTCAATCTCCTCACCTTTTAGATTTATTTCTAACTACTATGCCAGATAAATATTCAATAGATGTATCTGCTCCATTAGGACTTTCTGACCATGCATTGGTAGTAGCCAAATTTTCAATAACTCCAGCCTTTATAGAGCCTAATCATAAAAGGTTAGTCTGGCCCTTAAAAATGCTAACTGGGAGCACCTGAACCAATTTTAAAGCTCATTTGATTGGTCAACCTGCTTTTCTAGCAATAATGCTGATGAAGCATCTCATATTTTTACGACAACCATTTTGCTTGGAATGAAAAATTGCATTCCATCTTCATTTAAAAAAAAATACTCGTAAGAATAAATGGTTTAACGAAAATTGCAGGTCAGCAGTCGCGTGTAAAAAAGCAGCCCATTTGGACTACGTTAATTGCACTTCTGAAGAAAACCTTGTTAAGTTTCGATTAGCTAGAAACAGATCAAACGCTATTTTGAAAAGGTCAAAAATAATATTTGACCTTAAGATTCGAGATAACATGCGAAAAATTTTGAATATTGATTCAAACAGTCGAAGCTTTTGGTCATTTGCTGCATTGGTTAAAAGAAACTTTGCAGACAATACAACGTCTATTCCATCTTTATTTCATAATGGTATTCATTATAGAACTGATATTGAGAAAGCAAATCTCTTAGCTTCTCATTTCGCTGGTGCGTCTACCCTTCCTTTAACTAACCAAAGCCCTCCAATTCTCCCGAATCTAGGCCCAGGTATGTCTAAAATCTATTTCCGGAAACGGTTTGTTTCAAAGATTCTTAAAGAACTATCTATCATTAATTTCAAAATAATGAACTATCTGGATTCGAATGTTCTTTTATCCGATGTTCAGTATGGATTTCGTAAAAATCGCTCTTCAGGTGAACTATTGACTCATTATTTGGAGCGAAGCATTGAAAACCTAGGTGAATCAGGCGTTGTTTCCTTAGATATTTCTAAAGCTTTTGATAGAGTTTGGCATGATTGTCTGCAATTGCAATTCTCGCTTGAAAGGTTCGCGTGAATTAATGAATTCGATAATTCGGTCGAACATTCAAGTCATTCTTGATTGGGGCAGATCTAATAGAGTAGAATTTAACCCAAATAAATTTCAGTCTTGTCTTTTTTCTCAGAAGACAGTTCAACATTACGTTTCACCTTGTTATAATTCAAATAATAAAAAAAAGAAGAATGAACGGCCTTACGATTGAGAAACTACTTGGTCGCGACAACTACCTAACGTGGAAAATCGCTGCCCAGGCATTCCTTGACTTGGACGATTTATGGATCACGACGATCGAATACGTCACAAATCCAGATGGAACTCCAAAAATTTCAATGGATGTCGATAAAGATCGAAAAGCCAGAAGCAAGCTTACGCTGGTCATCGATCCGGTGTGCCACATACACATCCAAAACGCAAAGACCGCAAAACAGTTGTGGAAAAATCTAGCAGACGCCTACGAAGACAACGGACTAACCCGTAGAGTGGGCCTACTGCGAAAATTAATAAACACATCGCTGTCGAATTGCGGCTCAATGGATAAATATGTCAACGAAATTTTTTCGACGGCACAGTTTTTAAACGGAATAGGTTTCGAAATCGATGACGAATGGATTGGAACGCTTTTGTTGGCCGGTCTACCAGAAGAATATCGCGAATGATAATAGCACTAGAAAATTCCGGTACAAAAATAACAGGTGACGCAATTAAAACAAAGTTATTGCAAGAATTGCGACCTGGTGAGGATAACTCGACGGCATTCTTCTCAAACAATCGCAAAAAACATTTTGAACGTGAAGTAAATGAAAACCCAAAAGGACCGTGATGCAGGAAATGTCAAAAATTTGGTCACATTGCAAGAAATTGTCGATCAAAAACGCAAAGTGCAGGAAAAGATGACAAGAAATCAAACGCATTTAGTACCGTATTATCAACAATCGGTGCTACAGACAAAAACGATTGGTACTTTGATTCCGGTGCCACATCTCATATGGTTTTCAATAGAAAGAAGACTCTAGCACAGTTGTTGCAGCAAACAATGGCGTAATGCAGGTAAGAGGCTGTGGAAACTCCACATTGAAACCAGTTTGCAGTACTTCACAAATCGAAATGACTAATGTAAAGTACATCCCTGAGTTGTCAACGAGTCTTCTTTCTGTCGGTTGCATTGTCAAGCGAGTTCATACTGTTGTTTTCAACAACAGAGGTGTAAAGGTTTTAAATCCAAATCAGGAGATAATCGCCACTGGTTCATATACTAATGATTTATTCAAACTAGATTCAACGCTTCCAAGCAAAGCATTTGCGTGTGGAGCGACAGGTAGTCGGGAACTTTGGCACAGACGAATGGGTCATAATTTTGAATAAACTCAAAGGAAGCCTGGCAACCGGAATCAACTTTACACAAAGCATCAATAAAGACTGCAAAATTTGTTGTGGCCCAATGAAAAATAAATCGCTTGGTGGCAGCCGATATTTTCTAATATTTATCGATGATAAATCGCGAAAAATATTTGTGTTTTTCCACACAAAATTCGATTGGGAAGTATCACAACGCTTTAAAATTTTTCTTAATTATGCTGAAAAACAAAGCGGTCAGAAATTGAAAGCACTCCGTACGGACAACGGCAAGGAATTCTTTAACCAAAAATTCCTAGAAATTATACGAAAGAACGGCATTCATTATCAGACTACAAATGTGCACACACCCGAACAAAATGGACTTACCGAAAGAAGCAACCGTTCAATAGTTGAGAAGGCAAGATGCATGCTTGCCGATGCCAACTTGTCAAAAGAGTTTTGGGCTGCTGAACCGTTCCCCATCACAAGGTACAGGCATGACACCTGTGGAAGCATGGACAAGAAAGAAGACAGATCTGTCGCACATTAAAGTATTTGGAACACTAGCAGTGGCGCATGTCCCGAAGGCGAATCGAAAGAAATGGGACCCGAAAGCACATGAATGCATCATGACAGGTTTTGATGAACACACCAAAGGCTATCGTTTATATGATCCCAAAAAGAGATCTATCTTTAAAAGCCGTAATGTGTCCTTTATCGACGAAGATTCCTTTGAAACTTTGCAACGTCCGTCGCAGAAGAATTTAACTGAAGGATCACATATCTGGCGTTAAGACATACGCAAGCTAAAAATTTTCCAAAAATAATAATAAATTTTTTACATAATTTAAATATTCGTTTTTCTTTTTTATATTAATTAAAATTAAGTTCTTTTCTTTTATTTCGGGTTGTGTTTTGTGTCCATCAGTGTTTATTGTTGTGTTGCTTTAATTTTTCTGGAGTTTGGAGATATTTGGTATTGGCAAATCATAACAACCGCTATAAAAAACCTCCCTTGGCAAGCAAAAGTGGACATTTTGTCAGACAGTCATAAGAAGCAAGCTACGCCAAACAAAAGGACAACAATTAAACAGTAACAAGTCTGTAGTTTTTGCTACACTGTCACAATCTATCAACAATCAGTGTAGAAAAAGTTAAAAGTTTTTCAAATTTTTTAAAATAATTTATTTTGTTTGGTTAGTTTTTATAAGCAGAATTTTTATTGACTTTCTGACTCAGTAGTTGTGCGTGCCTTTTTCGTTTGTAAGGCCTAGTACTATATACGAATCAGTTACGTGTCTCTATTGAGTGGTTGGTTTTTAGAAATTCTTCTTAGTTTTGTTGTTATTTTTAATATTTTTAATTTTTTATTTTAATATATACTAATTTTACATTAATTTTCACAATCTTAACGGGTTCGGTATTTTAACATTGTGAAATGAATTCATATTTTAAAATTCATTTCACAAATATCCGAGGCATTAAAAGTAATTTCAACTCGATCATGGCACATCTTGACGCGAATAAACCTGCGGTTCTAAGTTTATGTGAAACGCAGGCCTCTTATATGGGTACCCCGAATGATTATCATTGTCCGGGGTATTCTCGTGTCGACTATTTGGTTCCACATCATGAGGTTATTCTTTTTATTCGTAATGACATAAGTTTTAGTATACCTAATTTTATTTATCCAAACAGTAATCCCATGTTCAATACGATATGGATTAAAATTAAAACTTCAAACCATTCGATGTTTATTTGTTCACTTTATCGTAGTCCAAATTTGTCACCTGATGACACTAAAAAAGAGTTTAATTACTTATCAGAAACTATAGACAAAATTTACCATTCCTCACGATTATCAGAATTGGTTGTTTTTGGCGATTTTAATGTCCACAATGATTCATGGTTGACCAATTCGAATGGTAGAGACAGTTCTGGTGAAACTGCAGAACTATTTTCAAATATTAATCTTCTCACCCAACTCGTTGATAAGCCAACTAGGTATCCTGATACTTCTGGTCAATCTCCTCACCTTTTAGATTTATTTCTAACTACTATGCCAGATAAATATTCAATAGATGTATCTGCTCCATTAGGACTTTCTGACCATGCATTGGTAGTAGCCAAATTTTCAATAACTCCAGCCTTTATAGAGCCTAATCATAAAAGGTTAGTCTGGCCCTATAAAAATGCTAACTGGGAGCACCTGAACCAATTTTAAAGCTCATTTGATTGGTCAACCTGCTTTTCTAGCAATAATGCTGATGAAGCATCTCATATTTTTACGACAACCATTTTGCTTGGAATGAAAAATTGCATTCCATCTTCATTTAAAAAAAAATACTCGTAAGAATAAATGGTTTAACGAAAATTGCAGGTCAGCAGTCGCGTGTAAAAAAGCAGCCCATTTGGACTACGTTAATTGCACTTCTGAAGAAAACCTTGTTAAGTTTCGATTAGCTAGAAACAGATCAAACGCTATTTTGAAAAGGTCAAAAATAATATTTGACCTTAAGATTCGAGATAACATGCGAAAAATTTTGAATATTGATTCAAACAGTCGAAGCTTTTGGTCATTTGCTGCATTGGTTAAAAGAAACTTTGCAGACAATACAACGTCTATTCCATCTTTATTTCATAATGGTATTCATTATAGAACTGATATTGAGAAAGCAAATCTCTTAGCTTCTCATTTCGCTGGTGCGTCTACCCTTCCTTTAACTAACCAAAGCCCTCCAATTCTCCCGAATCTAGGCCCAGGTATGTCTAAAATCTATTTCCGGAAACGGTTTGTTTCAAAGATTCTTAAAGAACTTGACCCTAATAAAGCGACTGTCCCAGACAGTAATCCGCCATCATACTTTGGCAAAACCGCTTAGCAAATTGTTTCATCTCTCAATGAAGAGTGGTGTTTTTCCATCAATTTGAAAATAGCAAATATTCAACCCGTTTCGAAAAAAGGTGATAAATCGGCACACAGAACTACCGTCCAATTACTTTGTTGTCGGTTCTATCTAAGGTAATGGAATCTATCATTAATTTCAAAATAATGAACTATCTGGATTCGAATGTTCTTTTATCCGATGTTCAGTATGGATTTCGTAAAAATCGCTCTTCAGGTGAACTATTGACTCATTATTTGGAGCGAAGCATTGAAAACCTAGGTGAATCAGGCGTTGTTTCCTTAGATATTTCTAAAGCTTTTGATAGAGTTTGGCATGATTGTCTGCAATTGCAATTCTCGCTTGAAAGGTTCGCGTGAATTAATGAATTCGATAATTCGGTCGAACATTCAAGTCATTCTTGATTGGGGCAGATCTAATAGAATAGAATTTAACCCAAATAAATTTCAGTCTTGTCTTTTTTCTCAGAAGACAGTTCAACATTACGTTTCACCTGTTATTAATGGTGCCCATATTGCGAGATCAGATTCACTGAAGTTGTTGTGTTTAAAAGTATCTAGTGATCTTTCCTGGAAAGAACATATTTATGAAATTTCAAAAAGAGCTGGCCAATGTTTGGGATTCATAAGACGTTGTAACTTCTACTTCACTCCCTCAGAAGTATTAAGATTATATAAATCTTATGTTAGACCAATTTTGGAATTTAATTCATATGTTCATATGTGGGGCTCCAAAATCTCATTTGGTTCATCTTGATGGAGTTCAAAATAGAGTTATACGTTTGATAAACGATGTATCCATTACTTCGTCTCTTGATACTTTGGAGCACAGACGAAATGTAGGAGCTTTATCTGTTTTCTACAAATTCTACAACGGTAGATGTGCTTTAGAAACCCGTTCTCTAGTTCCAAGTCCTTTTGTCAGTAACGTAAACACTCGTTTAAGGTCCACTCAACATAGATTTGCCTTAAAACTTTATTCTTGTAGAACCCAACACTTTAAATCCTCCTTTTTTCCCAGAGTCTCTTCGATGTGGAATCAATTGGTGGATCCCGTGTTTCCCGATTCTTATAATCTGCAGGCCTTCAAATTAGGCGTTAACAATTTCCTGAAGGATGAAGATGAAGGTTGAAGTGCTCATAAGCTTTTTATTAATATTTTTGTTTTATTTTTATTATATATAATTTAAAAAAAAAAAAAAAATTATTGCATTATTATCTACATTATTTTTAAAATTTGTAATATTTTCTTCGTCAAGGTTTTTTGTAGTTTTCCCTGACCATGATTCATTGTCGAAAGCATTTGGACTCGCGTCGTTTTAGTTTTTCGTGACCGTTTTTCCGTATTGCTTTTTCAATAAATAAATTGAAACCGGCTACAAACGTGAGAAATGTGATATATATTGTAAATCACACTTCTTCGATTTTTATTTTATTTTGAATTTAATAAAGGGCTTAGCCCAACTTATTGCCGTGACGCAAGTCATTCAGGGAGTCCTCCCTTGGCAATGAGTCTCTATATAAAACTCGAATGTGATACCATCAAATTCTACTGCGCTCCCTCAGAAATCAAACTCTAACTCACTGTAGCCGCAAGTATTAAGGCGTAGTAAGAGGGAACGCCAAATACCAGGCAAGTACAATGATTTTTTTATTGAACCCGATGATTTTCCTGTGTCTTCACATTTTGAAGGTAAATTACCTGAAGCAACTGAGCAGAACATGTCATCAAGTAGACCAATTTCGATCTCTAACGATCAAACGGAGCTCCTACATGGATTCTCAGGACTTGTAGCGTCTCCATTGTACCAGAATAGACCAGTTTTGGTTTGTAACCATCAAGTGTCAAAGCTTAACGATGAGGGGCGCAAACCCCAAGGCAAGTATCCTAAACAAAACCGATGTAAAGTTCCTAGTACTGGCACAAATTTCTCTCAGCAAAACATGAATGACCCGGCGTCGCCAGAGGATGCACTATCACGTGCAGATGCAAATTGTTGGAAGCTGGCATTGGAAGAGGAATTTCAGTCACTTCTCGAAAACAACACTTGGTCGCTATCAGAATTGCCGAAGAACCGAAAGGCTATCAAATGCAAATGGATATTCCGGACCAAATGTGACGTCACAGGCCATGTCAGCCGATTTAAAGCAAGGCTGGTCATAAAAGGATATTCGCAGCGAAAGGGGGTAGATTACGAAGACACATACTCACATGTAATATATAGTTCACTACGATACCTTTTCGCTTTTGCTGCTCAACTCCATCTTAAAGTGGAGCAAATGGACGCCGTCACAGCATTTCTGCAAGGACATTTAAACGAAGAAATATATATGGAACAGCCTAAATACTTCAAGGACAAAAACAATCCGACGCTAGTTTGTCGTTTGAATAAGGCTTTATATGTGTTAAAGCAATCCAGTACAGTCTGGAATCATGAACTAGATCGAGAACTTAAATAATTCGGATTGCAAAAGTCAAAGCATGATCCTTGCATATACTTTAAAATCAAAGACGAACAAATCCTTCTAGTAGCCGTATATGTTGACGATATCTTGCTATTTTGCAATAATGGGAACTCGCTGAAGAAGATCAAAAGCAAACTACATGAGCAATTTCACATGAAAGAACTTGGTGACGCTACACAAATTCTTGGAATGCGCATCACTCAACGACAAGATACGAGTAGAATTGAACTAATTGAAAAAATTCTCGATAAATTCGGAATGAAGGACGCAAAACCTGTGAAGACACCAATGAATGCAAGTGAAAAATTGTCACAAGAAGACTGTCCTACTAAGGTCGATGACATCGAGCAAATGCGGAAGATTCCGTATCAGGAAGCGATTAATTGTCTAATGTATTTAACTCAGTGTACCCGCCCGGACATTTGTTTCGCAGTAAACTTTCTCAGCCGTTTCAATTCGAATCCTGGACCACGTCATTGGCTTGCGGTAAAGCATTTACTATGATACTTACGCGGATCATCGTCATTTAAGCTGCAATTTAAGAAAACTGATAATGATCTCATCGTTGGATACACTGATGCAGATTGGGCAGCAAATGCTGATGATCGAAAGTCAACAACAGGATTCATATTTATAGCTCAAGGAGGAGCCATATCATGGTGTTCCAAAAGGCAACAAACTGTTGCACTATCATCATGTGAAGCGGAGTATATAGCTATTTCCGCCACTGTTCAAGAAGCGCTCTGGTGGAATGGACTCAAAAAACAGCTTCAAAGAAAACATCAGCCGCTGCAAATTTGTTGTGATAATCAAAGCGCCAGAGCAATTGCATTAAATGGTGGATTTCATCCCAGGACGAAACACATTGATATTCGCCAACATTTTGTGCAAGACACACTCACCCAAGGTGAAAAAAAGTTGACCTTTGTCAGAACTGATCAGCAAATCGCTGATGCTCGAAACCATTGGACAAGATAAAAATTGGAATCATTCAGAGAGGCATTGGGTATTCAATTATAATTCTCAGGTTAAGGAGGCATATTAGTGTACCTATTGTAACCTGACCCTTAAATAATGAAATGTCTTTTAATGACTTAAGTTTTATCTGTCATAATATAACTTTCTCCGGCCTTAAATTGTAGGTCCCTTCCATTTGTGTCCAAAAATTAATGTTAAATTTTTTTTCGTAAAACTCTGCCCCAGATTTTTTTGTGGCTGTCAAGTTGTTCGTTTCCCCTTCAAAACGACTCTACCGTAGAGCTAAAACAGCTCTTGATATTCTGGGAGATTTACCCCTCTTTATACTAGCACAACAACAACACATGCAACAAAAAAATGTAAACAAAAGATTTTCGCCTTTCGTGTTCGATTTCCTTTTTGAAAAGTTCTGCGGTCGAGCGCGATTCTGGGGTAGAGTTTTACGAAAAAAAAATTAACATAACATGTGCAGCACAAATGGTCGCGAGAAGTTAGGCCTTGGACCGCCAATGGTCTGTCGCGCCAAATATTATTATAATATAACTTTCTATTCTGTTTGCATTACTATCTAATAAAGACGTGTTTCTCATCGTGTTACTTCTTTAAATGCACATCTTGTACGATGAAGAATCTTCAGAATAAATAATTTTCACCTTTTATTTGATACCAGTTTGAGTTTGATTTTATTATTTTGTTTATTCTTATTTTTTAAGGTGTATTTTTGTTTTCTTTTTTAAAGGGACAATCTCCCAACATTCACAGAGTTTATTTGCCAGGTAAGTGTATCATCCATAACAAAGTAGTTTTTTATTTAGTCGCGCATATTCAAATTATCCCGTGTTGAATTTCTTGGTCTAAGTCTTAAGGGTGTCGAATTTTTTCTTTGCAACCCAATGCATTTATCTAATACAAGATTGCATTTGCGATCTCCCCTTATTGATGGTAGTTTTATTGGCCGTTTTTGTATTTATAATAAAATTGTGTAAAACCACAGTGGCTTTTATTATATCATCAACTGTTTTCGTAGATGCTCTTATTTTGAAAAACAATAGGTTAAACCGCAAAACTAATACCACAAAAGCTCTTTCGATGCAATTTCTTGCTCTTGCTAGTCTGTAATTGAAAATTTTTTTTCCAGTAGATAGGTCGGTGCCACCATAAGGAGTAAACAAATTTTTATGCAACTGGAATGCCGCATCTCCAATAAAAAAGGATGGAAATTTTTTGGCATCTTTACTCTTTGGGAATGGTTGTTCACTTGGAAATTTAAGATGATTATTAAAGAACCTTTTTCCAAAAGCTGAGTTTCGAAAATACAACCATCATTATTCGATCCGTACGCTCCAATGTCCACAAAAATAAACCTAAGATTTGCATCACATACAGCCATAAGGACTAAACTGAAACAATGTTCCCGATTTGTTAGGGCATTGAATTACAACATGTTTTCCATCGATGCATCCCAAACAATTTGGAAAGTTCCACATTGTGTAAAATTCTTCAGAAATTCTGTGCGATTCCACTTCAGTTGGTGGTTTTAAATATGTTGATTTTAAAGCTGTCCATATTGCTTCGCATACCTCAAACACAATGGATGAAACCGTGGACGATCCCACTCGATACTCATATGACAGGATCATCATTGAGTTTCCAGATGCAAGGTATCTGAAAGGAACACGAAATTTTATAATAAATGATTTGACACAAAATTAAATTATTTTACCTCAACGTCAACATCAATCTGAGACCAGGTGATAAACTTTTTCGATTACTATTTTTTTTTAAGAGGCGTGAAATGCTAGAAGCTCTTCATATTCTTTAATTGCCAGCCTGCAATAATTTTTAAACTTTCGCGGATATTTGTAAAACTCCCTAACAAGAGTATTGTATGATCCAAATGATGGTCGATTCTGCCACAGTGGATGAACCCAATATCTTCGCAGAGGTCTTTTCAACATATAACCCATACTAATAAGTGACATAAGTGCTAAATCAAGATCTAAAATTTTTAAACTCATTTTCTTATACTTTTATTCATTTATTTAATTACTTTTACTGTTATTTATTTACTTTTACATTTTAAACTGAGCACTGTTGAAATTTCAATGAACACTGAAGTTAGTCACAATTTAAAACTTTGCTGTCAGAACTTAAATCTTATGTCTTCATTGTGCGAGCTCTTCTAAGGTTTAAGTTTTATGTCATAAGTAACAAGGCAAAAGTTTTTCATTGTGAGAGCTCTGTAAGGAGCTTTTTCGGAATGTGCCTATTGGGCCCGACTTTTTTTTCCACCCGATGTTTGGAGCAACATAACAGATAACATTTCAAATGTTACTATAAAATAACTATAACATTTGCGTAGTGTCAATCTCTTCTGGCTAACCACAACTTCAATTTAACTATAGTTGGCCCACTTTGTCTCGCACGCCTCAAATGTAAATTTTGCATAAGTAATGATGTGGAACCAGGAGTTTCTTTATTTCATTAACAACATTTCGAATTTGAAATAAAACTTTCTTTTATTTATTCTTTTTATTCTATTCCTTTTTATGCTACGTTTTTATTTCTTCGGAATGCTTAGAACGGATTTTTTTTTACTACAACGATTTGTAGAATAAACAGAATATTCTTTGGTCATTTGATTAATATTCAGTTCCTTAATGCTTAATTGAATATTTACACATTTTTAATGACGCAGCCGCAAGTATTAAGGCGTAGTAAGAGGGAATGCCAAATACCAGGCAAGTACAATGATTTTTTTTATTGAACCCGATGATTTTTGATTTGATTTGATTACCTGAAGCAACTGACCAGAAAATGTCATCAAGTAGACCAATTTCGATCTCTAACGATCAAACGGAGCTCCTACATGGATTCTCAGGACTTGTAGCGTCTTCATTGTACCAGAATCGACCAGTTTGGGTCAGTTATGAATGACCCGTCGTCGCCAGAGGATGCACTATCACGTGCAGATGCAAATTGTTGGAAGCTGGCCATGGAAGAGGAATTTCAGTCACTTCTCGAAAACAACACTTGGTCGCTATCAGAATTGCCGAAGAACCGAAAGGCTATCAAATGCAAATGTATATTCCGGACCAAATGTGACGTCACAGGCCATGTCAGCCGATTTAAAGCAAGGCTGGTCATAAAAGGATATTCGCAGCGAAAGGGGGTAGATTACGAAGACACATACTCACATGTAATATATAGTTCACTACGATACCTTTTCGCTTTTGCTGCTCAACTCCTTCTTAAAGTGGAGCAAATGGACGCCGTCACAGCATTTCTGCAAGGACAATTAAACGAAGAAATATATATGGAACAGCCTAAATACTTCAAGGACAAAAACAATCCGTCGCTAGTTTGTCGTTTGAATAAGGCTTTATATGTGTTAAAGCAATCCAGTACAGTCTGGAATCATGAACTAGATCGAGAACTTAAATAATTCGGATTGCAAAAGTCAAAGCATGATCCTTGCATATACTTTAAAATCAAAGACGAACAAATCCTTCTAGTAGCCGTATATGTTGACGATATCTTGCTCTTTTGCAACAATGGGAGCTCGCTGAAGAAGATCAAAAGCAAACTACATGAGCAATTTCACATGAAAGAACTTGGTGACGCTACACAAATTCTTGGAATGCGCATCACTCAACGACAAGATACGAGTAGAATTGAACTAGATCAAGAGCAGTACATTGAAAAAATTCTCGATAAATTCGGAATGAAGGACGCAAAACCTGTGAAGACACCAATGAATGCAAGTGAAAAATTGTCACAAGAAGACTGTCCTACTAAGGTCGATGACATCGAGCAAATGCGGAAGATTCCGTATCAGGAAGCGATTAATTGTCTAATGTATTTAACTCAGTGTACCCGCCCGGACATTTGTTTCGCAGTAAACTTTCTCAGCCGTTTCAATTCGAATCCTGGACCACGTCATTGGCTTGCGGTAAAGCATTTACTACGATACTTACGCGGATCATCGTCATTTAAGCTGCAATTTAAGAAAACTGATAATGATCTCATCGTTGGATACACTGATGCAGATTGGGCAGCAAATGCTGATGATCGAAAGTCAACAACAGGATTCATATTTATAGCTCAAGGAGGAGCCATATCATGGTGTTCCAAAAGGCAACAAACTGTTGCACTATCATCATGTGAAGCGGAGTATATAGCTATTTCCGCCACTGTTCAAGAAGCGCTCTGGTGGAATGGACTCAAAAAACAGCTTCAAAGAAAACATCAGCCGCTGCAAATTTGTTGTGATAATCAAAGCGCCAGAGCAATTGCATTAAATGGTGGATTTCATCCCAGGACGAAACACATTGATATTCGCCAACATTTTGTGCAAGACACACTCACCCAAGGTGAAATAAAGTTGACCTATGTCAGAACTGATCAGCAAATCGCTGATGCTCGAAACCATTGGACAAGATAAAAATTGGAATCATTCAGAGAGGCATTGGGTATTCAATTATAATTCTCAGGTTAAGGAGGCATATTAGTGTACCTATTGTAACCTGACCCTTAAATAATGAAATGTCTTTTAATGACTTAAGTTTTATCTGTCATAATATAACTTTCTCCGGCCTTAAATTGTAGGTCCCTTCCATTTGTGTCCAAAAATTAATGTTAAATTTTTTTTCGTAAAACTCTGCCCCAGATTTTTTTGTGGCTGTCAAGTTGTTCGTTTCCCCTTCAAAACGACTCTACCGTAGAGCTAAAACAGCTCTTGATATTCTGGGAGATTTACCCCTCTTTATACTAGCACAACAACAACACATGCAACAAAAAAATGTAAACAAAAGATTTTCGCCTTTCGTGTTCGATTTCCTTTTTGAAAAGTTCTGCGGTCGAGCGCGATTCTGGGGTAGAGTTTTACGAAAAAAAAATTAACATAACATGTGCAGCACAAATGGTCGCGAGAAGTTAGGCCTTGGACCGCCAATGGTCTGTCGCGCCAAATATTATTATAATATAACTTTCTATTCTGTTTGCATTACTATCTAATAAAGACGTGTTTCTCATCGTGTTACTTCTTTAAATGCACATCTTGTACGATGAAGAATCTTCAGAATAAATAATTTTCACCTTTTATTTGATACCAGTTTGAGTTTGATTTTATTATTTTGTTTATTCTTATTTTTTAAGGTGTATTTTTGTTTTCTTTTTTAAAGGGACAATCTCCCAACATTCACAGAGTTTATTTGCCAGGTAAGTGTATCATCCATAACAAAGTAGTTTTTTTATTTAGTCGCGCATATTCAAATTATCCCGTGTTGAATTTCTTGGTCTAAGTCTTAAGGGTGTCGAATTTTTTCTTTGCAACCCAATGCATTTATCTAATACAAGATTGCATTTGCGATCTCCCCTTATTGATGGTAGTTTTATTGGCCGTTTTTGTATAATAAAATTGTGTAAAACCACAGTGGCTTTTATTATATCATCAACTGTTTTCGTAGATGCTCTTATTTTGAAAAACAATAGGTTAAACCGCAAAACTAATACCACAAAAGCTCTTTCGATGCAATTTCTTGCTCTTGCTAGTCTGTAATTGAAAATTTTTTTTCCAGTAGATAGGTCGGTGCCACCATAAGGAGTAAACAAATTTTTATGCAACTGGAATGCCGCATCTGCAATAAAAAAGGATGGAAATTTTTTGGCATCTTTACTCTTTGGGAATGGTTGTTCACTTGGAAATTTAAGATGATTATTAAAGAACCTTTTTTCAAAAGCTGAGTTTCGAAAATACAACCATCATTATTCGATCCGTACGCTCCAATGTCCACAAAAATAAACCTAAGATTTGCATCACATACAGCCATAAGGACTAAACTGAAACAATGTTCCCGATTTGTTAGGGCATTGAATTACAACATGTTTTCCATCGATGCATCCCAAACAATTTGGAAAGTTCCACATTGTGTAAAATTCTTCAGAAATTCTGTGCGATTCCACTTCAGTTGGTGGTTTTAAATATGTTGATTTTAAAGCTGTCCATATTGCTTCGCATACCTCAAACACAATGGATGAAACCGTGGACGATCCCACTCGATACTCATATGACAGGATCATCATTGAGTTTCCAGATGCAAGGTATCTGAAAGGAACACGAAATTTTATAATAAATGATTTGACACAAAATTAAATTATTTTACCTCAACGTCAACATCAATCTGAGACCAGGTGATAAACTTTTTCGATTACTATTTTTTTTAAGAGGCGTGAAATGCTAGAAGCTCTTCATATTCTTTAATTGCCAGCCTGCAATAATTTTTAAACTTTCGCGGATATTTGTAAAACTCCCTAACAAGAGTATTGTATGATCCAAATGATGGTCGATTCTGCCACAGTGGATGAACCCAATATCTTCGCAGAGGTCTTTTCAACATATAACCCATACTAATAAGTGACATAAGTGCTAAATCAAGATCTAAAATTTTTAAACTCATTTTCTTATACTTTTATTCATTTATTTAATTACTTTTACTGTTATTTATTTACTTTTACATTTTAAACTGAGCACTGTTGAAATTTCAATGAACACTGAAGTTAGTCACAATTTAAAACTTTGCTGTCAGAACTTAAATCTTATGTCTTCATTGTGCGAGCTCTTCTAAGGTTTAAGTTTTATGTCATAAGTAACAAGGCAAAAGTTTTTCATTGTGAGAGCTCTGTAAGGAGCTTTTTCGGAATGTGCCTATTGGGCCCGACTTTTTTTTCCACCCGATGTTTGGAGCAACATAACAGATAACATTTCAAATGTTACTATAAAATAACTATAACATTTGCGTAGTGTCAATCTCTTCTGGCTAACCACAACTTCAATTTAACTATAGTTGGCCCACTTTGTCTCGCACGCCTCAAATGTAAATTTTGCATAAGTAATGATGTGGAACCAGGAGTTTCTTTATTTCATTAACAACATTTCGAATTTGAAATAAAACTTTCTTTTATTTATTCTTTTTATTCTATTCCTTTTTATGCTACGTTTTTATTTCTTCGGAATGCTTAGAACGCATTTTTTATACTACAACGATTTGTAGAATAAACAGAATATTCTTTGGTCATTTGATTAATATTCAGTTCCTTCTATTCCTTCTGTAGAATGAATTAAAGAAAACACTCCGGATTATAGCATTACGTCTTTATTAATAATAACAGCATTATTAATGACAGAGTAATGTGCCAATTTTGTAGACGATAGTAATCAGGTCTCGTTTTCTAAACTGTGGCTGGCTAGCTAGCCAAATCTTACTTTAATCCACTTCTTAAAGTCCGATTTTATTCAATCTTTTACATATATCCGATTAGAGAATTTAGATGAACATTTTTAATTTTAATGGGTTGTTTTTTTTAAATAATTAGAAATATAAAATAGGAAGATTTAATAGTTAATTGAATATTTACACATTTTTAATGACGCAGCCGCAAGTATTAAGGCGTAGTAAGAGGGAACGCCAAATACCAGGCAAGTACAATGATTTTTTTTATTGAACCCGATGATTTTTGATTTGATTTTTAAATTACCTGAAGCAACTGACCAGAAAATGTCATCAAGTAGACCAATTTCGATCTCTAACGATCAAACGGAGCTCCTACATGGATTCTCAGGACTTGTAGCGTCTTCATTGTACCAGAATCGACCAGTTTGGGTCAGTTATGAATGACCCGTCGTCGCCAGAGGATGCACTATCACGTGCAGATGCAAATTGTTGGAAGCTGGCCATGGAAGAGGAATTTCAGTCACTTCTCGAAAACAACACTTGGTCGCTATCAGAATTGCCGAAGAACCGAAAGGCTATCAAATGCAAATGGATATTCCGGACCAAATGTGACGTCACAGGCCATGTCAGCCGATTTAAAGCAAGGCTGGTCATAAAAGGATATTCGCAGCGAAAGGGGGTAGATTACGAAGACACATACTCACATGTAATATATAGTTCACTACGATACCTTTTCGCTTTTGCTGCTCAACTCCATCTTAAAGTGGAGCAAATGGACGCCGTCACAGCATTTCTGCAAGGACAATTAAACGAAGAAATATATATGGAACAGCCCAAATACTTCAAGGACAAAAACAATCCGTCGCTAGTTTGTCGTTTGAATAAGGCTTTATATGTGTTAAAGCAATCCAGTACAGTCTGGAATCATGAACTAGATCGAGAACTTAAATAATTCGGATTGCAAAAGTCAAAGCATGGTCCTTGCATATACTTTAAAATCAAAGACGAACAAATCCTTCTAGTAGCCGTATATGTTGACGATATCTTGCTCTTTTGCAACAATGGGAACTCGCTGAAGAAGATCAAAAGCAAACTACATGAGCAATTTCACATGAAAGAACTTGGTGACGCTACACAAATTCTTGGAATGCGCATCACTCAACGACAAGATACGAGTAGAATTGAACTAGATCAAGAGCAGTACATTGAAAAAATTCTCGATAAATTCGGAATGAAGGACGCAAAACCTGTGAAGACACCAATGAATGCAAGTGAAAAATTGTCACAAGAAGACTGTCCTACTAAGGTCGATGACATCGAGCAAATGCGGAAGATTCCGTATCAGGAAGCGATTAATTGTCTAATGTATTTAACTCAGTGTACCCGCCCGGACATTTGTTTCGCAGTAAACTTTCTCAGCCGTTTCAATTCGAATCCTGGACCACGTCATTGGCTTGCGGTAAAGCATTTACTACGATACTTACGCGGATCATCGTCATTTAAGCTGCAATTTAAGAAAACTGATAATGATCTCATCGTTGGATACACTGATGCAGATTGGGCAGCAAATGCTGATGATCGAAAGTCAACAACAGGATTCATATTTATAGCTCAAGGAGGAGCCATATCATGGTGTTCCAAAAGGCAACAAACTGTTGCACTATCATCATGTGAAGCGGAGTATATAGCTATTTCCGCCACTGTTCAAGAAGCGCTCTGGTGGAATGGACTCAAAAAACAGCTTCAAAGAAAACATCAGCCGCTGCAAATTTGTTGTGATAATCAAAGCGCCAGAGCAATTGCATTAAATGGTGGATTTCATCCCAGGACGAAACACATTGATATTCGCCAACATTTTGTGCAAGACACACTCACCCAAGGTGAAATAAAGTTGACCTATGTCAGAACTGATCAGCAAATCGCTGATGCTCGAAACCATTGGACAAGATAAAAATTGGAATCATTCAGAGAGGCATTGGGTATTCAATTATAATTCTCAGGTTAAGGAGGCATATTAGTGTACCTATTGTAACCTGACCCTTAAATAATGAAATGTCTTTTAATGACTTAAGTTTTATCTGTCATAATATAACTTTCTCCGGCCTTAAATTGTAGGTCCCTTCCATTTGTGTCCAAAAATTAATGTTAAATTTTTTTTCGTAAAACTCTGCCCCAGATTTTTTTGTGGCTGTCAAGTTGTTCGTTTCCCCTTCAAAACGACTCTACCGTAGAGCTAAAACAGCTCTTGATATTCTGGGAGATTTACCCCTCTTTATACTAGCACAACAACAACACATGCAACAAAAAAATGTAAACAAAAGATTTTCGCCTTTCGTGTTCGATTTCCTTTTTGAAAAGTTCTGCGGTCGAGCGCGATTCTGGGGTAGAGTTTTACGAAAAAAAAATTAACATAACATGTGCAGCACAAATGGTCGCGAGAAGTTAGGCCTTGGACCGCCAATGGTCTGTCGCGCCAAATATTATTATAATATAACTTTCTATTCTGTTTGCATTACTATCTAATAAAGACGTGTTTCTCATCGTGTTACTTCTTTAAATGCACATCTTGTACGATGAAGAATCTTCAGAATAAATAATTTTCACCTTTTATTTGATACCAGTTTGAGTTTGATTTTATTATTTTGTTTATTCTTATTTTTTAAGGTGTATTTTTGTTTTCTTTTTTAAAGGGACAATCTCCCAACATTCACAGAGTTTATTTGCCAGGTAAGTGTATCATCCATAACAAAGTAGTTTTTTATTTAGTCGCGCATATTCAAATTATCCCGTGTTGAATTTCTTGGTCTAAGTCTTAAGGGTGTCGAATTTTTTCTTTGCAACCCAATGCATTTATCTAATACAAGATTGCATTTGCGATCTCCCCTTATTGATGGTAGTTTTATTGGCCGTTTTTGTATAATAAAATTGTGTAAAACCACAGTGGCTTTTATTATATCATCAACTGTTTTCGTAGATGCTCTTATTTTGAAAAACAATAGGTTAAACCGCAAAACTAATCCCACAAAAGCTCTTTCGATGCAATTTCTTGCTCTTGCTAGTCTGTAATTGAAAATTTTTTTTCCAGTAGGTCGGTGCCACCATAAGGAGTAAACAAATTTTTATGCAACTGGAATGCCGCATCTCCAATAAAAAAGGATGGAAATTTTTTGGCATCTTTACTCTTTGGGAATGGTTGTTCACTTGGAAATTTAAGATGATTATTAAAGAACCTTTTTCCAAAAGCTGAGTTTCGAAAATACAACCATCATTATTCGATCCGTACGCTCCAATGTCCACAAAAATAAACCTAAGATTTGCATCACATACAGCCATAAGGACTAAACTGAAACAATGTTCCCGATTTGTTAGGGCATTGAATTACAACATGTTTTCCATCGATGCATCCCAAACAATTTGGAAAGTTCCACATTGTGTAAAATTCTTCAGAAATTCTGTGCGATTCCACTTCAGTTGGTGGTTTTAAATATGTTGATTTTAAAGCTGTCCATATTGCTTCGCATACCTCAAACACAATGGATGAAACCGTGGACGATCCCACTCGATACTCATATGACAGGATCATCATTGAGTTTCCAGATGCAAGGTATCTGAAAGGAACACGAAATTTTATAATAAATGATTTGACACAAAATTAAATTATTTTACCTCAACGTCAACATCAATCTGAGACCAGGTGATAAACTTTTTCGATTACTATTTTTTTTTAAGAGGCGTGAAATGCTAGAAGCTCTTCATATTCTTTAATTGCCAGCCTGCAATAATTTTTAAACTTTCGCGGATATTTGTAAAACTCCCTAACAAGAGTATTGTATGATCCAAATGATGGTCGATTCTGCCACAGTGGATGAACCCAATATCTTCGCAGAGGTCTTTTCAACATATAACCCATACTAATAAGTGACATAAGTGCTAAATCAAGATCTAAAATTTTTAAACTCATTTTCTTATACTTTTATTCATTTATTTAATTACTTTTACTGTTATTTATTTACTTTTACATTTTAAACTGAGCACTGTTGAAATTTCAATGAACACTGAAGTTAGTCACAATTTAAAACTTTGCTGTCAGAACTTAAATCTTATGTCTTCATTGTGCGAGCTCTTCTAAGGTTTAAGTTTTATGTCATAAGTAACAAGGCAAAAGTTTTTCATTGTGAGAGCTCTGTAAGGAGCTTTTTCGGAATGTGCCTATTGGGCCCGACTTTTTTTTCCACCCGATGTTTGGAGCAACATAACAGATAACATTTCAAATGTTACTATAAAATAACTATAACATTTGCGTAGTGTCAATCTCTTCTGGCTAACCACAACTTCAATTTAACTATAGTTGGCCCACTTTGTCTCGCACGCCTCAAATGTAAATTTTGCATAAGTAATGATGTGGAACCAGGAGTTTCTTTATTTCATTAAAAACATTTCGAATTTGAAATAAAACTTTCTTTTATTTATTCTTTTTATTCTATTCCTTTTTATGCTACGTTTTTATTTCTTCGGAATGCTTAGAACGCATTTTTTTATACTACATCGATTTGTAGAATAAACAGAATATTCTTTGGTCATTTGATTAATATTCAGTTCCTTCTATTCCTTCTGTAGAATGAATTAAAGAAAACACTCCGGATTATAGCATTACGTCTTTATTAATAATAACAGCATTATTAATGACAGTGTAATGTGCCAATTTTGTAGACGATAGTAATCAGGGTCTTGTTTTCTAAACTGTGGCTGGCTAGCTAGCCAAATCTAACTTTAATCCACTTCTTAAAGTCCGATTTTATTCAATCTTTTACATATATCCCATTAGAGAATTTAGATGAACATTTTTAATTTTTGTTTTTTTTTAAATAATTAGAAATATAAAATAGGAAGATTTAATAGTTAATTGAATATTTACACATTTTTAATGACATCTAATAGAATGAAATTATCCCGTAATCGCCTTCCTGCTCCGATCGCTAAAAAATTTGCTGTTGGCTGTCAGTCACCGGCCATGTTTGTTTGTGATTAATAATTACCACGTTTATATGCAAGGTTGAGAGTTTGAGTAAGAGCGTGGCTACACAGGCATTGGAATGAAAGTCATGCCAATGAATGTTGTCCATCTTTCAATCTCAGTGAGTGGCATACAGTAACTTTTCACTGTAGAACTTGTTGGTACGATCTCGTGATACTGCGGTTTTCCTCCTTTTCGTCATTAACAACCAGACTGTTGCAATCCCTGCCAAGATTTGTACTGCGTATTGTGACCCTGGGACATTCCCTTGTCTTCTTCAGCCTTTACAGGAAGATCGCTCCACCTTCTTTAAATGTTGTGCATCTATACACCGTAATATTTTCAGATTATTGACACCATTCACAGGCTGTCCCATCACGTTTCCAGTACTCAGTTCCTTGCAATCCCGAATAAAACTTCCAGGTTTCTGACATCTAAACATCTTAATGAAGAATTGAATCTACTATTTCTGTCGTTTTAAAAGCGACCTGGGGTTGATTTTTGGATCTCCTCTCCAATCAGACCTTTTATTTGTGCGACGTCCTCTGTTTCCATTTTGCGTAGCCCAAAAAAATCGAAGACACACTGGTTTTAGCTGCTTCATATCCCAAAGCCACAATGCTTGATTCATTGTTTTTACTCTCGATGTTGTCCTTAAATGAAACTTCAACTGTTCATCTCGAATAGCATTGATGAATGCATCCACTGCCAATCGGTCCAAGATACCAGCCGGAATCCCACAATAGGCTCGTCGTGCTAGCTTAGTTGTTTCTCGCTCTAATTCTTGAAGTCGTTCTCCTCGCTGTTGTTTATTCATCTGGAGCTGTAATTTGCTTAGCACCTGGGTGTGAGACTTGCACCTCAACGCTAGGATTAGAGAATTTAGTTGTTCTTCAGCGCCCCATCCATTGTGTTGTACCGCAGCTCCAAGTTTCGAAAGCTGTCTCGCCATCGAACGCAGGTGGCTTCAAAATTCTTTTCTGTTTACGAGAAGGTTGTGGAAGGACTTTAATTTTAATTTTTCCTTCAAGACCACTCACCTTTCCAGAGATGTTCGCCTCGAAAGATTTCTCTTCTTCTTGAATTGATGGTTGAATTTTACTCATCTCACCTCTGAACTTTTCTTGAATAACATCCAGCTCTGATTTTGCTGGTCAAATTTGGAGTTTCAGTTTTTGGCTCTGCTGTTGATTTTGTCGATTCAGCTTATTGCTCTGCTGTTCTAACTTGTCGCCAATTTGAAAATTCAATTTTGCTTTTGCTGGTTCATTTTCTCGTTTAGCTTGGAACTCAATTCTAAATTCATCTGTTTATTCTCCTGACTCTGTTAATGCGATTGCTTCTGCGATTCTTGCTTTTGCTGAATCAACTCTTTTTTTATCTCTTCACTTTGTTTACTTTGATGCTCCATTTGTTCCCTCTGCTGGTCAAATTTGCTATTCATTTGTTGCATTAAAACTTTCAACATCGCCTCCATGTTTGGCATACCACCCTTTTCTTCCTGTATTTATGCTTTAACAACTTGTTGCAATCGGAGAAATAACTCTTGCTTATTTTCAGCGGTGCTTAGACCTCGCCTTCCAAGCTCTTCTTTAAGCTCCTGGGAACTATAGGATTTAATGTTCACTGCACTTTCCATTTTATTATTTACTGTTTATCGATTTGCAAAAATTTCACTTTATTTATTTACTGTCTCAAGGCTTGGAAAATCGTCAGTTAATTTATTTATTGTCCAACGATTTGCAAAATTTTACTGTCTCACAATTTGCAAAATTTAATTGTCTCTCAATTTACACGATTTGGAAAATCACACTTCTAACACCAATTGTTATGAAATTTAGGTCTTCAAGTTCGTAAAGGATTTTGCAAATAAAACACAACACAAGTTAATTAATTTACAAATAAAAACTTTAAAATAACACAATTCATATTGGTGTTAGCTTATGTACACAAAAACACTTAATACAACAACACTTGTATTTCACTATAATTATCTTAGGTGGTACCAGTATTACATTTTTGCAATAATATATTTTTCAATGTTACCATAATTTTATAGATAACATTTCCCATGTTACTATAAATTAACTATAAAATTCGCGTGGTGTCAATCTCTTCTGGCTAACTACAACTTCAATTTAACTATAGTCGTCCCGCTTATTTTTTCTCGTATGGCTATAGTCTAAATTTTCCATAACGCTTGATTTACATTTGTGGCGTGCGAGAAAAAATTAGCAATACGGCTGTTATATAGCAATTGTGGTTATCCAGACGGAGAAGTAGTATATTTTTCAATGTTACCATAATGCTATAGATAACATTTCCCATGTTACTATAAAATATAACACAAGTTAATTAATTTACAAATAAAAACTTTAATAAACAAACAGTTAAAATAACACAATTCATATTGGTGTTAGCTTATGTACACAAAAACACTTAATACAACAACACTTGTATTTCACTATAATTATCTTAGGTGGTACCAGTATTACATTTTTGCAATAATATATTTTTCTATGTTACCATAATTCTATAGATAACATTTCCCATGTTACTATAAATTAACTATAAAATTCGCGTAGTGCCAATCTCTTCTGGCTAACCACAACTTCAATTTAACTATAGTCGTCCCGCTTATTTTTTCTCGTATGGCTATAGTCTAAATTTTCCATTACGCTTGATTTACATTTGTGGCGTGCGAGAAAAAATTAGCAATACGGCTGTTATATAGCAATTGTGGTTATCCAGACGGAAAAGTAGTATATTTTTCAATGTTACCATAATGCTATAGATAACATTTCCCATGTTACTATAAAATAACTATAACATTCGTGTAGTGTCAATCTCTTCAGGCTAACCACAACTTCAATTTAACTATAGTCGACCCGCTCACTTTGTCTCGCACGCCTCAAATTCAAATTTGTCCAGCCCATACCGCAAAAAGGCGAGCCGTCGTCTCCTTCTTCGTACCGACCCATAGCACTTACATCCATTCTTTTTAAGGTCATGGAAACGCTGTTCAATTATCAGCTTAAGAAATATCTTGAAACAAACGAAATCCTTAGTGACCGGCAGTATGGATTTCGTGGGCAACGTTCTACTGGTGATTTGATGGTATATCTCACCGAACACTGGAACCGGTCTTTACATCATTTTGGTGAAAGCAAAGCTGTTGCACTCGATATTTCCAAAGCATTTGACTGAGTTTAGCATCAAGCTCTTTTGTCTAAAATGCGTGCTTATGGAGTCGATGAAAAACTGCTTCATTGGATTAAAAGCTATCTTTTGGACCGCTCAATTCAAGTTGTTTTGGACAAGATTCCAAAACATTCGCCGACGACAGCACTCTCAGCTTCTCATATAAGTTTGAGGAACGTCCCTCCACTTCTCATGTGGAACTCAAACAACTACGCATATTAAGCACGTTAAATTCTGACCTTGACAGCATAATACATTGGGGAGAAATCAATCGAGTAGAATTTAACGCTTCCAAAACCCAATGCTGCCTCCTGTCGTCCAAGCGAATCCTAAATCCCATGCCATTATCAATGAATGGCACTTGCACCGAGGAAACTGAAAATCGCGCAATTCTCGGTATGTGCGTTAACGACAAGCTTCGTTGGAATGACCACATATTTACCGTCGCTAAAAATGCTGCGAAATGTTTAGGTTTTCTAACCCGGTGCAAGAAATATTTCACTCCGTCTGATTTGGCTACCATATACAAGGCTTTTATTCGCCCAAAACTTGAGTACAATTGCCATATCTGGTCTGGTGCGAATACGAAACCGCGCGATAAAACTTATCGGTGACGAAAATATAGCGAAGTCAATGGATTCGCTTGAACACCGCAGGAACGTTTCTTGCTTGTCACTGTTTTATTGCTTCTTCTACCAGCGGTGCTCAAGAGAAATGGCCAGCTGCATGCCACCTCTCCTTGACTTCATCCGCAATACTCGTGGTGCTCTAAATGCTCATCAGTTTACCCTCAAGCCCATCTTCGGACGTACAGTTAAATTCAGGGATTCGTTCCTCAGCCGTACAACTCGTATGTGGAATGCCCTGCCAAGATCTGTCTTCCAACATCACTATGATCCACAGGCATTCAAAATACAAGCTCATAGACATCTCCTCTTTTCTCCTCCTATTCCTTAACGCCCACGCTGTGCCAAGCATATAGCTGAGCATTATAAGGGTGCGAACCCCTTGAAGCGTGCGCGAATTATAAAAATAAAAAATAAAAAAACTTAATAAAGGCATTTTATTGAGTTCAAACCCTGTATCTAATAAAGCTTAATTGATTTAACCTTGGTTAGTACCCCATGGAGATATATAATGTCGTAAAGCAGGTTAATGCTTGATTAAGAAAAGTGTTAGAAAATATGACAAGGAAAGAAGACAAAACGAAAGAAAAGTAGATACAAATGAGAAAATTATGAGGGAGTTCGATTTATGTACATTCATAGACAGAGAAGCAGACAACTGTACACAAAAATAAACATCAACAGTACATTACAGCAATATTATAACGTAATTAGAACATTCGATTATTGTGTTATTAAACACAAAGAAAAAGACAATATATTAGTAAAGCAAAAATTAAACTGAGCATAGCGTAGCCGAGTTACACTTAATACTCCACAATAAGCCTGACTTTTTTTGACTAGAACAAATTATTTTAAAGAATTGAAATATAATAGCCGATTTTCAGTACAAAATTAATCAAGCCAACAATAACAACTTATTTTCTTTCGCGCATGCACAAATAAATGAAATTGTTTTTTTTTTAATCTAAAAGAACAAGACATTTATAAATTTACAAAATATTGGTGAAAAGGTAAAGACATAGTTGCTTGGATACGGATATAGATTTAATCCCGGCTTTTTGGGCCATATTTACTGTCGAGGATACATTTTAATCTGCAGATTTATTCCCATTTTCGTATTTTTAAACGTAGATTATAAAATGTATCCTTGGATTTTGTAATGGTAGGATTTCTATCGTGCGCGATTAGAATTATTACCCAGTATTTCGTTTGGGTTTTCAATTCGCTTGTTCCCCTGTGCACTTGGTCTACGTGGCGACAGCAGTTCTGTCTCGAGTTTGTTACACATGTGCGTGTGTGGAAGCTAACCCAAAAACAAACAAAAAAAACAAAAAATATATAAACTCTGTCTGCGGCGCAACTGGTTGTGCCATATCGAATGATTCTCCGGTATATTTCCAGTCCGAAGAACTACTCTTACTTATGGAATCACTTGCATGGGAGTGAGAGAGATATGCTGCGTCTCAACAAATCGTACGAGATGTGCTTATTGTATTTTTTTGGCATTGCTTTTGACTGAAGAACATTCTCGAACAACTTACGGTAGTCTTAGCAAAAAGGAATTTTCGCTGACCGGCATGCGATGAGGAAAGTCGAAATTCTACCACCATCAGAGTCGGTCATGCCTATCATGGCTATTTTTGTATTTTTCCGGCCTGCGGCACCATAATCATATAGTGTTATAATAATAAGTTTTCTGCTGTGTCAGTGCTTAGCACAGAATAAAATCAAAGTGGAGAAAAATTTAAAAAGTTACATTTTGTTTCTGGATAAAAGAAATACAATAGTCGCTTGCATAATTCGAAGAAATAGTTTTTTATTTAACTAAAAATTAAAGGTATAGTACGTGCAACGCTCGTCCTAAGCGTCATTACCCGACCTCCATTTTACAAATGAAAAAAAAAGGGAACGCGACGAGACATAATTATAAATTCAAGCATTTAAGTGCGAGATGTTCCTGTATGTTTTTTTTAAATTTGTGCTTCGATTGATAGATCTGAATGGGTACAAATTTATCCGGATTAGCACCACCCACCAGCCTCTAACTTATGGAATCACTTGCATGGGAGTGAGAGAGATATGCTGCGTCTCAACAAATCGTACGAGATGTGCTTATTGTATTTTTTTGGCATTGCTTTTTACTGAAGAACATTCTCGAACAACTTACGGTAGTCTTAGCAAAAAGGAATTTTCGCTGACCGGCATGTGCCTGCGGCACCATAATCATATAGTGTTATAATAATAAGTTTTCTGCTGTGTCAGTGCTTAGCACAGAATAAAATCAAAGTGGAGAAAATTTTAAAAAGTTACATTTTGTTCCTGGATAAAAGAAATACAATAGTCGCTTGCATAATTCGAAGAAATAGTTTTTTATTTAACAAAAAATTAAAGGTATAGTACGTGCAACGCTCGTCCTAAGCGTCATTACCCGACCTCCATTTTACAAATGAAAAAAAAGGGAACGCGACGAGACATAATTATAAATTCAAGCATTTAAGTGCGAGATGTTCCTGTATGTTTTTTTTAAATGTGTGCTTCGATTGATAGATCTGAATGGGTACAAAGTTATCCGGATTAGCACCACCCACCAGCCTAGCTAAGGATCGTGGGTCTCCAACTTATTAATCAGCGATGCACGAACGCCAACACCCATGGAGTTTGTATGCCATCATACCTAACGGAGCCCCCGTATGGTGTATCATTTTATGTTTTATGTGTTTGCCGCTTGTCCAAATTCACATTTGGTAGGGAGGAGCTTCCCATACCAAAATTTGCGTCGTGTGTGCACGACTCGCAGCTTATGTCCTTTGGGGTTAGAATTCTCTTTTGGCATCCATGCGCATATGATCTGATTTTAGACGACGCGGCTGTGAGTGGCCATCTCTCCGTGCCACCCAGCTACCAATTACAACATCATCGAGGATCCATCGACACCAGTTCCGGCTCAAATTTCGTGTGCCTGCGAAACCGGAAACCATGTGATTCAACTGGCTGTAGTTTTGATAGACTTAAATTTTATTTGAAAGAAAAGATTTAAACAAAATTTGTGAAAGTCGAAGGAAAAGAAAAGAAAATAACTTTTCGCCAGATAAGCAATTCCGAATCTTTTTTTTCGTCAATTTAAATAACCTAACCTTTTTCTTAGTGCATCGCATCCCACCCTCTTCGACAGCGCTGACGGAGACGGACCACAAGTGGATACGGGGTAAGTGCACACGTATTTGTAAATTAACCAATGAAGTTTTGATTTCGTTTTTTTTTCTTTTGCTCGGCTTAATTAAATATTTGTGTGGTGTAAATAGAAAGTATGAATTTCCCGAGCAGGAAGGTCCTGCCAAAGGCTAGCTGGTTTTTGATTTTTTGTTTTGAGTTTTAGTGTCGGAACCTACCGACCATTTACTATACTGTAAGAAAATGTTATTTCCTGTTTAATATTAATCACGATTTGCAAGAATATTGAAAGCCCATAGATGGTTTAAAGTACTGTTAATTTGGTAATGAAACGTTATAGAAAAGGATATTTAATTTTATATCAAAAGGCGATTAACCTTGTCCAGTAATGAACTGTAAATTATATATATATGATATAACATTAGATTTTTTTTATGTTTTGTTTTATTGTACATTATCCTTATGATTATTATTCTTTTATTATATTAGCTACAGAAGAGAACAAATCTAACCCAAAAGGGAATTAATCAGATAATAAATTGATCATTTATGAATTGGAAAGTTTAAATGAATCTTGAATTTTGAATATTTCTGGGCTCCCTATCAGCGGGTGCAATCATTACTGATGACAAGGGGTTAGACCTCTTGTGGGGGTACAATGACAAACGGTACCCAGGGTGGGAGGGTAAAGACAGGGAGCAGGTCTGCTTAGGATAACGGGGCCTGCCTCCCGTCACACATCAGAACAGCATGGGCCAGTAGGGGTAACCCAAGTGGGCCTTGGGAATTAAGGATTCCTTCTTCTCCTCTTTCCTTTTTTTTCCCTTTAGATTTTCTAATTTTGTGTATTAGCACGTGAACTATCTGTGCTAGTGGAGCGAGCAGCAGGTCAACCAAGAACCTCCTCCCGGTTGCCGACGAGCCGAGGCGAAATTTAACACGTGCGCCCGGTTGATCTGTGCCGCATAGTAATTCTTCAACGACGTCTTCACCATTTACTATAACCGCAACGTTGGCGAGAGAACTCCCTTAATGACTTGTGCCACGGCAATAAGGTGGGCTAAGCCCCTTATTAAATTTATAAATCGAAGAAATGTGATATAGGATTTCAATTTCAAATTAAACCATTAAAAGTTCAATGCAAACTTTTTCGTAAGCAAACGAAACCTTTTCCAATAAATAAAACTTTTTCAAATCCATGTGAAGAAACTTTCAAATTTAAAAAAAACTTTTTCAAAATCAAAAGAAACTGTGACTGACACGAAGTGTTACCAAAACAAAACGCCACAGAGTTTTTATTTTTTGAAGAATTTTATTGACAGTTTTCGATTTGACCACCCTTAGCCGCAATTATGGCCTTCAAACGGACGACAAAGCTATTGCATGCAGCACGATAGTGGCTTTGCGGTTTTGCAATAATATATCCATTCTTTTTAAGGTCATGGAAACGCTGTTCAATTATCAGCTTAAGAAATATCTTGAAACAAACGAAATCCTTAGTGACCGGCAGTATGGATTTCGTGGGCAACGTTCTACTGGTGATTTGATGGTATATCTCACCGAACACTGGAACCGGTCTTTACATCATTTTGGTGAAAGCAAAGCTGTTGCACTCGATATTTCCAAAGCATTTGACTGAGTTTGGCATCAAGCTCTTTTGTCTAAAATGCGTGCTTATGGAGTCGATGAAAAACTGCTTCATTGGATTAAAAGCTATCTTTTGGACCGCTCAATTCAAGTTGTTTTGGACAAGATTCCAAAACATTCGCCGACGACAGCACTCTCAGCTTCTCATATAAGTTTGAGGAACGTCCCTCCACTTCTCATGTGGAACTCAAACAACTACGCATATTAAGCACGTTAAATTCTGACCTTGACAGCATAATACATTGGGGAGAAATCAATCGAGTAGAATTTAACGCTTCCAAAACCCAATGCTGCCTCCTGTCGTCCAAGCGAATCCTAAATCCCATGCCATTATCAATGAATGGCACTTGCACCGAGGAAACTGAAAATCGCGCAATTCTCGGTATGTGCGTTAACGACAAGCTTCGTTGGAATGACCACATATTTACCGTCGCTAAAAATGCTGCGAAATGTTTAGGTTTTCTAACCCGGTGCAAGAAATATTTCACTCCGTCTGATTTGGCTACCATATACAAGGCTTTTATTCGCCCAAAACTTGAGTACAATTGCCATATCTGGTCTGGTGCGAATACGAAACCGCGCGATAAAACTTATCGGTGACGAAAATATAGCGAAGTCAATGGATTCGCTTGAACACCGCAGGAACGTTTCTTGCTTGTCACTGTTTTATTGCTTCTTCTACCAGCGGTGCTCAAGAGAAATGGCCAGCTGCATGCCACCTCTCCTTGACTTCATCCGCAATACTCGTGGTGCTCTAAATGCTCATCAGTTTACCCTCAAGCCCATCTTCGGACGTACAGTTAAATTCAGGGATTCGTTCCTCAGCGGTACAACTCGTATGTGGAATGCCCTGCCAAGATCTGTCTTCCCACATCACTATGATCCACAGGCATTCAAAATACAAGCTCATAGACATCTCCTCTTTTCTCCTCCTATTCCTTAACGCCCACGCTGTGCCAAGCATATAGCTGAGCATTATAAGGGTGCGAACCCCTTGAAGCGTGCGCGAATTATAAAAATAAAAAATAAAAAAACTTAATAAAGGCATTTTATTGAGTTCAAACCCTGTATCTAATAAAGCTTAATTGATTTAACTTTGGTTAGTACCCCATGGAGATATATAATGTCGTAAAGCAGGTTAATGCTTGATTAAGAAAAGTGTTAGAAAATATGACAAGGAAAGAAGACAAAACGAAAGAAAAGTAGATACAAATGAGAAAATTATGAGGGAGTTCGATTTATGTACATTCATAGACAGAGAAGCAGACAACTGTACACAAAAATAAACATCAACAGTACATTACAGCAATATTATAACGTAATTAGAACATTCGATTATTGTGTTATTAAACACAAAGAAAAAGACAATATATTAGTAAAGCAAAAATTAAACTGAGCATAGCGTAGCCGAGTTACACTTAATACTCCACAATAAGCCTGACTTTTTTTGACTAGAACAAATTATTTTAAAGAATTGAAATATAATAGCCGATTTTCAGTACAAAATTAATCAAGCCAACAATAACAACTTATTTTCTTTCGCGCATGCACAAATAAATGAAATTGTTTTTTTTTAATCTAAAAGAACAAGACATTTATAAATTTACAAAATATTGGTGAAAAGGTAAAGACATAGTTGCTTGGATACGGATATAGATTTAATCCCGGCTTTTTGGGCCATATTTACTGTCGAGGATACATTTTAATCTGCAGATTTATTCCCATTTTCGTATTTTTAAACGTAGATTATAAAATGTATCCTTGGATTTTGTAATGGTAGGATTTCTATCGTGCGCGATTAGAATTATTACACAGTATTTCGTTTGGGTTTTCAATTCGCTTGTTCCCCTGTGCACTTGGTCTACGTGGCGACAGCAGTTCTGTCTCGAGTTTGTTACACATGTGCGTGTGTGGAAGCTAACCCAAAAACAAACAAAAAAAACAAAAAATATATAAACTCTGTCTGCGGCGCAACTGGTTGTGCCATATCGAATGATTCTCCGGTATATTTCCAGTCCGAAGAACTACTCTTACTTATGGAATCACTTGCATGGGAGTGAGAGAGATATGCTGCGTCTCAACAAATCGTACGAGATGTGCTTATTGTATTTTTTTGGCATTGCTTTTGACTGAAGAACATTCTCGAACAACTTACGGTAGTCTTAGCAAAAAGGAATTTTCGCTGACCGGCATGCGATGAGGAAAGTCGAAATTCTACCACCATCAGAGTCGGTCATGCCTATCATGGCTATTTTTGTATTTTTCCGGCCTGCGGCACCATAATCATATAGTGTTATAATAATAAGTTTTCTGCTGTGTCAGTGCTTAGCACAGAATAAAATCAAAGTGGAGAAAAATTTAAAAAGTTACATTTTGTTTCTGGATAAAAGAAATACAATAGTCGCTTGCATAATTCGAAGAAATAGTTTTTTATTTAACTAAAAATTAAAGGTATAGTACGTGCAACGCTCGTCCTAAGCGTCATTACCCGACCTCCATTTTACAAATGAAAAAAAAGGGAACGCGACGAGACATAATTATAAATTCAAGCATTTAAGTGCGAGATGTTCCTGTATGTTTTTTTTAAATTTGTGCTTCGATTGATAGATCTGAATGGGTACAAATTTATCCGGATTAGCACCACCCACCAGCCTCTAACTTATGGAATCACTTGCATGGGAGTGAGAGAGATATGCTGCGTCTCAACAAATCGTACGAGATGTGCTTATTGTATTTTTTTGGCATTGCTTTTTACTGAAGAACATTCTCGAACAACTTACGGTAGTCTTAGCAAAAAGGAATTTTCGCTGACCGGCATGTGCCTGCGGCACCATAATCATATAGTGTTATAATAATAAGTTTTCTGCTGTGTCAGTGCTTAGCACAGAATAAAATCAAAGTGGAGAAAATTTTAAAAAGTTACATTTTGTTCCTGGATAAAAGAAATACAATAGTCGCTTGCATAATTCGAAGAAATAGTTTTTTATTTAACAAAAAATTAAAGGTATAGTACGTGCAACGCTCGTCCTAAGCGTCATTACCCGACCTCCATTTTACAAATGAAAAAAAAGGGAACGCGACGAGACATAATTATAAATTCAAGCATTTAAGTGCGAGATGTTCCTGTATGTTTTTTTTAAATGTGTGCTTCGATTGATAGATCTGAATGGGTACAAAGTTATCCGGATTAGCACCACCCACCAGCCTAGCTAAGGATCGTGGGTCTCCAACTTATTAATCAGCGATGCACGAACGCCAACACCCATGGAGTTTGTATGCCATCATACCTAACGGAGCCCCCGTATGGTGTATCATTTTATGTGTTTGCCGCTTGTCCAAATTCACATTTGGTAGGGAGGAGCTTCCCATACCAAAATTTGCGTCGTGTGTGCACGACTCGCAGCTTATGTCCTTTGGGGTTAGGATTCTCTTTTGGCATCCATGATCTGATTTTAGACGACGCGGCTGTGAGTGGCCATCTCTCCGTGCCACCCAGCTACCAATTACAACATCATCGAGGATCCATCGACACCAGTTCCGGCTCAAATTTCGTGTGCCTGCGAAACCGGAAACCATGTGATTCAACTGGCTGTAGTTTTGATAGACTTAAATTTTATTTGAAAGAAAAGATTTAAACAAAATTTGTGAAAGTCGAAGGAAAAGAAAAGAAAATAACTTTTCGCCAGATAAGCAATTCCGAATCTTTTTTTTCGTCAATTTAAATAACCTAACCTCTTTCTTAGTGCATCGCATCCCACCCTCTTCGACAGCGCTGACGGAGACGGACCACAAGTGGATACGGGGTAAGTGCACACGTATTTGTAAATTAACCAATGAAGTTTTGATTTCGTTTTTTTTTCTTTTGCTCGGCTTAATTAAATATTTGTGTGGTGTAAATAGAAAGTATGAATTTCCCGAGCAGGAAGGTCCTGCCAAAGGCTAGCTGGTTTTTGATTTTTTGTTTTGAGTTTTAGTGTCGGAACCTACCGACCATTTACTATACTGTAAGAAAATGATATTTCCTGTTTAATATTAATCACGATTTGCAAGAATATTGAAAGCCCATAGATGGTTTAAAGTACTGTTAATTTGGTAATGAAACGTTATAGAAAAGGATATTTAATTTTATATCAAAAGGCGATTAACCTTGTCCAGTAATGAACTGTAAATTATATATATATGATATAACATTAGATTTTTTTTATGTTTTGTTTTATTGTACATTATCCTTATGATTATTATTCTTTTATTATATGAGCTACAGAAGAGAACAAATCTAACCCAAAAGGGAATTAATCAGATAATAAATTGATCATTTATGAATTGGAAAGTTTAAATGAATCTTGAATTTTGAATATTTCTGGGCTCCCTATCAGCGGGTGCAATCATTACTGATGACAAGGGGTTAGACCTCTTGTGGGGGTACAATGACAAACGGTACCCAGGGTGGGAGGGTAAAGACAGGGAGCAGGTCTGCTTAGGATAACGGGGCCTGCCTCCCGTCACACATCAGAACAGCATGGGCCAGTAGGGGTAACCCAAGTGGGCCTTGGGAATTAAGGATTCCTTCTTCTCCTCTTTCCTTTTTTTTCCCTTTAGATTTTCTAATTTTGTGTATTAGCACGTGAACTATCTGTGCTAGTGGAGCGAGCAGCAGGTCAACCAAGAACCTCCTCCCGGTTGCCGACGAGCCGAGGCGAAATTTAACACGTGCGCCCGGTTGATCTGTGCCGCATAGTAATTCTTCAACGACGTCTTCACCATTTACTATAACCGCAACGTTGGCGAGAGAACTCCCTTAATGACTTGTGCCACGGCAATAAGGTGGGCTAAGCCCCTTATTAAATTTATAAATCGAAGAAATGTGATATAGGATTTCAATTTCAAATTAAACCATTAAAAGTTCAATGCAAACTTTTTCGTAAGCAAACGAAACCTTTTCCAATAAATAAAACTTTTTCAAAATCAAAAGAAACTGTGACTGACACGAAGTGTTACCAAAACAAAACGCCACAGAGTTTTTATTTTTTGAAGAATTTTATTGACAGTTTTCGATTTGACCACCCTTAGCCGCAATTATGGCCTTCAAACGGACGACAAAGCTATTGCATGCAGCACGATAGTGGCTTTGCGGTATTTTGACCCATTCCCGGCGAAGCGCTTGCTTGAGATGATGGACACTTTGGTATTTTTTTTGTCCCAACCTTGCTCTTCAAAATACCCCAAACCGAGAAATCTAGCGGATTTGCATCCGGTGAATTTGGTGGCCATTGGCAGTGGAAATGAACCGCGGAACGTTGTTTCCCAGCCAATCTTGATTGACACGCTCTTTATGACTCGGCGCTGAGTCAATCACATAGTGTATATCACATTCCTCACGTTTGTAGCCGGTTGGCTTTTCTGCCTACTATCTCTCCCGCAGCGTTCTCTTTTGTGGTTCCTTCCCGATGTTCGACGGCAATGCGGGTGCATAAATACACTTGTGATCAGAATATGTTGTTACGAAATTTAGGCTTTTGAGTTCGTAATGGATTTTGCAAATAAAAACACAATCAACAACAAAACAGCAAATACTGTTGACAAAAACAATATAGACAGAATTAGCTAAAATGAGAACTGACTTTCTCGCAATGATAGCTGATCTCGAAAAAACATAGTCAGCACGCTTTAGCAACGCGAACTCAGCATTATCCAACGCTACTGATCGAATAGAGCAGCTTGAAGGTAAGCTACACTCAAAGTCGGTAACAGATGATGAGATAAATCGACAAATTGATGCTCTAGAGAGAAGAGAAGACGCAAAAGACGCTGTCATTTTCGGTGTTCCTATTATTGAAGGCGAAAATTTAAGTAACCACCTAGATAACTTTTGCAATGGCATTAAAATTACACCGCCTGTAAATAGAATCATTTTTCGAGTGAAGACTAATAACAAAACAGCTCAAAAATCTACAAATTTAGGCTTATATTTGCTCAATCTAATGTCGATGTTGTCTGCGTATCAGAAACATGGTTTTCTATTGATGCTTCTGATCAAATTAACTCTGTCGCGAGACACTTAAGTGCAAAACTATACTTAAGTCTAATCCTGACTGCACCATGGAGTTCATCTTTGCTGAAATACAGTGTAAATCCCAAAACATTTTATTAGGAACAATACCTCACAGGCATATAAGTTTCGACCAATTATTCAAAGTCCTTGATGATCTATTGTGCACTGCCTCAAACATAGTGTTTTGTGGTGGTCTTAATTGTAACCTGTTGGATAAACCTATGTCAGTTAACCTATTAGAATATATGATCGGGATCGGGACAAAAACTGTGGAAACAACTTCGCCAACTTGGTTTTGGTAAGCAAAACCCAATAATTTCGGATGATATTGATTGCGATAAGTTAAACGCTGAATTCATTGCTTCTTGTAGAGCTCCGACTAGCACCTCTTACTAAGAGGGAAATGAAGGGAAATGTGAAGATGACCACATTAGGTCTTATCGCTTTAATAGGGTCTATGATGAAGATGTTGTGCAAGCTCTTCTGAGTATTAGCTCTAATGCTACTGGTCTAGATGGATTAAATCCTTAGTTTGTCAAAATTCTTCTGCCCATCATACTGCCATTTATTACGTATCTCTTTAACTCTATGCTAACGATGCCCGTATTCCCATCCGAGTGGAAGAGAGCTAAAATAATTCCTATACCAAAGAATAGCAATCCTAGAATGACGGAATTAGACCAACTAAATTCAAAACATTTCATTTCATTTCATTTCACATTTCATTTCAAAAGTTCTAGAAAAAATTATATTGACACAAATCCATAGATATCTCTCAGAAAACTAACTTCTGTGCTCAAATCAATCAGGATTTAGACAAAAGCTAAGCTGTAAAACGGCGCTTTTATACATTGTTGATGAAGTGCGGAAGTCTTTGGTTAATAATCACCCTACTTTTCTAATGCGTCTAGATTTTTCTTAAGCATTTGACACTGTGAATCACTCAATTCTCTGCAATAAACTTATGCTCATTGAATGTGCGTCCCAAAGCAACGATTTAATCCAAATAGACCAGACACGTCTTCCAGCTAAGTCTTCGCAAAACATGTTCCATCAACCGCTCAAAGGTAGCAGGAGCATTGCATACACCAAACCGCATTACAGAAAATTGAGACAAGCCGTCCCCGCAATAAATGCTGTCTTCTCCTTGTCTGAATCTTTCTTTTGGACAAGTAGCACAGGTGAGCTCCATGGGCTTTTGGACTTCTCTATGATTACATTACGTTCCATGTTCTTAACCAGTGTTTCTGCCTCTTGTTATTTAGCAAGTTGTAATCGTCTTGGCGCTTGTCGAATTGGAATTATCAGTGCCTGCTCCTTCTTTATTACATTAAGTAATGGGCTAACATTTTTTGTTCGCACTGGTATATTGGGCTGGAGTATAACTAATGTTTTTCCGCGCAACAGTCTGTTCTTTTTCACGTTGGCTGGCTCTACTAATGCTATTCTACTGTCCGCATGATCATCGTTTATTTTGCCATAGATGATTTTCTCGCACACAGGGAGTATATCAATATCTCGTAATTCACTGTTCTGGGTTTCGTTCATGTTAAGGGTACATCCACATTTAAGGGTACCTCCACATTGCGTGCTTCTTTAGATCAAGGGACATCTACATCTAGTGCTTAATTTATCTCTCCTTTCGCACCGCAAAGCTGGAGTAACTTAGTTTTACTCCAGCTATAAGGTAAGCTTCACCTCATTCATCTGTGGTGCGCCTATCTGGCCTCTTGGCACGATTCGCGGGCTGTATTGTGGTTTGTTCTGGTCTTGGTTCCTTACAATCGCGCACAAAATGTCCAAGTTTCTGACATCTAAAACATTTTGGACGGAAAATAGATGTTGGGTTTCCATCGTTCTGAAAAATTTCAATTTTGAATTTCATATTTCCTCTTAAATAAGGGCTTTTATTTGCGTGATGTCCTCCGTTTCCAGCTTATGCAATCTAACCAAATCAGTAGACAAACTGTCTCCACCTGCCTCGTGTTCCAATGCAGATGGCAAAACTTCATTTAACGGCTTTCAATTGGCTATTGTCCTCAAATAAAGTTTTAATTGCTCATTTCGAATAGTGTTGATGAACGCATATGCTAATCCGACTAAGACATCAGCCGGACCCGCAAAATAGGCTTGACGTGCTAGCTTAGTTATTTTCCGTTCTAATCCTTGAAGTTGCTAACCTCGCTGTTGTTTTCTTCGTCTGTTTAATTAACTCCTGGGTGTGAGACTGTCCATAACGCAAGTCCAACTATTTCAAGATTCTTCCGGAACTCATCTCTGCATCTGTAATCATCTGCAGTTCGTCGACTGCCTTGCACCTTAACGGTAGCATCAGCGTTAGCTGTTATTCAGCACCCCATCCATTGAGTTGGTCCACAGCTCCAAACTGGACTTTAAAATTTTCAAAAGCTGTCTCACCATCGAACGCAGGTGGCTTCGAAATTTCTTTCTGGATACTGGAAGATTCTGAAATAACTCTGGTACTGCTTTACCACTTTGTTGCTCAAATTTGCTGTTCATTTGTTGCATTAGAGCTTTAAACATTGCTTCCATGTTTGGCGCTTCTTTCTTTTCCAAAGTACACAATTTTCATTCTACTAGCTATGTTTCAATTAAAAACACTTCACCAGCTTACTGCTTTTTCGCTTTAACGACATATTGCAAACCGAGAAATAACTCTTGTTTATATCCCGCAGTGCTTAGACTTCGTCTTCCAAGCTCATCTTTAAACTCCTGGTAACTATAATATTAAGAGTTTAGTGTGCCTTCCATTTTGTTATTTATTATTTAACGACTTGCAAAATCGCCAACTAAATTATTTTCTGTCTCACGATTTGCAAAATCCCACTTCTGACACCAATTGTTAGGAAATTTTGGCTTTCGAGTTCGTAAAGGATTTTGAAAATAAAAACACAACACACTTTTATTAATTTATAAATTACAACTTTAATTAACAAAAAGTAGAAATAGCAAAAGTTTATAAACTGACACTGTGGTTCTGCCGATATGATCATTATGATGTCGGCAGAAGTCAGTTGTCATATAGTAGCCGATCCGATAAGAGTATATGAGTAAGAGCGTAAAGAAATAATAGCTGTATTTTATTTGAATTCGAATTTGGAATTACAACAACAATTGCACTGTCGAATTCCTTCTTTGGAATTCGAAAACCTGCTGTTTGGCTGGTTTTGGCTGGTTTTGACATTCGAATTCGGATTCGGATTCCAAATAAAATACAGCTAATAAAGGTATAAGGTTAATTGGAATTGGTTTATAAAAATAATAAAGTATAATAAAAAAACAACCCATAAAAATTAAAGTAAATGTAAAGTTTGAACCGGGTTAATTTGAAAAAAATTAATATTAGAGCCCCATTCACTTCAAAATTTTTCAAAAACTATTCTCACCGGAGATACACATGTGTAAAAAAAATTTGTATGGGAAAAAATTCAAATCATAAACTCAAAAATGTTTACAAAAAGTTCGGTCTATCGGAGATACACATATGTTTATAGTAAATCGGGCTAAGTTTTAAAAAAAAATTTATGGACCCGACCCCGGGCCTCAGGGCCCATTCGCTCCAAAAATTTTACAAAAACGTTTATCCATTGGGATAAACATATGTTTAAAATTTTAAAAATACAACGTGTATAAGTTTTGAAGAAAGTCATGTTAATTTTTTAAAAAAAAATTATGGTGCAACACGACCCCGGGGCCCGGGGCCCCAAAATATACCAAAATTGTTGTCCATCGGAGGTACACCCGTGTGTAAAATATGAAGAAAGTCGGGTTAATTTTTTTAAAAAATTTGTATGGGGCCCCGGAGTCCCCAAAATTTTAACAAGAAGGGTTTTCCATCGGAGATACACATATGTGTAAAATTTTAAGAAAATCGGGTAAATTATTTTGTAAATATTTGTCTGGGAGCACCCCCGACTCCGAGGTCCGAGGGTCCCCAAATTTTAATAGAAAGTATTGTCACCGGATATATACTTTGGTAGACGCATATAACCGACGTGCGTGGTCGTAGTTGTGGGCAATTTACTCGTGTTTCATCTTATAAACACATAAACTGGTTGTTTGTTGGTCGCTATTCTGGCAATCATATAGTTGACGTCTATTTCTTTCGCACTTCAATGGAAGAGTTAAAAAAAGAGAAGCTCCCTAAAGGGGCAAATCACTCGAATCGAAACGTATGTCAGGGAGTTAAGGGTGGAAGACGCAATGCCAGACCACATCAAAGAGCGGGTATGTTGTTTATACGTATTATTAAAAGAGTTTTGCGACGTGCAGTTGGAGACTAAGTTAGAAGAGACCGAACTTACGAATGAAGAGAACCATAGAATTACAGTTGAAGAGAAATATTACAACGCCAATGAACGTGTCGTGGCTTCTAGAAAAGATTCATCAGGAATCTCCATCTCCAATTCGCTCCGAATTGTTCTCTCCGCTACCAAACACGAACGAGTTGACCAACGTAGGTAAAGCTTTGCTTGAATTGACTTCAATAGTAACTGGTGTTCAGTCAACTAGCGAATGCCCTCACTACGGATATCAAAGTGGAGCGAGTTGCATTACCAACATTTGATGGCAAGGATTGGACAGCCTCTCATGACCTGTACAAATCTCTTGTGCACGACAATCATCGACTATCCCCTGCACAAAAATTACAATATCTTAAAAATTCGCTGCGCAGCGACGCCGCTTCCCTCTTCAAATATTTGACAGTCAGTGACGCGAATTATCTCGAAGCATACGCACAACTGACTGAAATTTATGATCGAAGCGATTACGTCATTGACGCCCGTTTGAAATTAATTTTCGACTGCGATAATATAACCATAGCATCAGCGTCGGGTATCCAACACGACCAGTGAATCAGTCAGAGCTCTTCGAGCGTTAGGACTGCCAACGTAATACTGGGATTACTGGCTAATTTTTGTAGTCACTTCAAAGTTGGACAACGAGTCGTTGCATTTATGGCACAGGACGAAAATTCAGAAATCCCATGACTCGTACGCTAAATTCAGCGAATTAATTTCGTTCCTCAATGATCGCGTATATGAGTTGACAGACCTTGTAACCTCCACGGCAACTGCGTTAATTTCAATACCAAGACTCGCGTAGCATCAATACGAAGTTGTTTTTGATTGCAAGGAGCCTCATTCGCTGGACTCTTGTCCATCTTTTTTGACCCTGTCGGTAGTCGATCGCCGAGCATTCGTACTCTCTAAGGGATTGTCGATAATGGCAAGTGTGCCAGAGCTGCAATATGCGACATCATTCCTTGTTGCACGATAGTCAAACAAATACGGCAAGTCTTCATACGAACAACAAGCCCACTGCGACACTGTCAACCATACAATCATGTTCTGCAGTTTCTTCTCCAATGACCATTCTTCCGACGGCTTTAGTGTAAATTTATGATGGATCAAGGTGTTTTCAGGTGTTATTGGATTCTTGTTCTCAAACAAGCTTAATAACTGAATCCTGTGCACAAATGCTCAATCTAAAACGCATTAAGGCAAGGTTACGGATATCAGGAGTAGGTTGCAACGAAGCAACGTATACTAAAGGAAAAATAACACTTACCATTAAATCTATGTAGTCCGATGAACAAGTCCAAACCGAAGCCTTCGTAATTCCTAAACTCACATACAAGCTACCTCATAACAGCTTTGACATCGATAAAATCTTATTTGCGAATTTAACATTGGCAGACCTTCATTTTTCCTTTCTCTAAAGAATTACATAATATTAGGGTGAGACATATTCTTCAAAGTCATGCGTAAAGGCAAAGTAACTTGCGGACCGTCATTACCCATAGCACAAGAAACAGCATTTGGATGGCTTGTGGCAGGAAATGAAATCACAAGTGAAATAATGATTATTGTTTTCATTCGTGCATTGATATTGACAGGACTGTTCTGAGGAAATGTTGTGAGGTGGAAGACATGGACAAACAATCAGACCTGACAGAAGATGAAAGGTTAGCAGAACAACACTTCGCTAATACAATAGGAGTAGGGGCAATAGCGGGGGATATGTTGGTGCGACATCCTTTCAAGGAGAGTAAGGAAACATTAGGAAACCCGATAGTTGAGGCACGACAACGGCTTATTGGAATGGAACGCCGTTTTGAGCGGTACAACGACTTACGGAATAATTACACACAATTCATGAAAGAGTATTTAGGGTGGACCCACATGACCTACATCGGTCCAGACATTCGTGATCAGAATGTTTCGCATAGTTTTATTTGCCTCATCACGCGGTCACGCTCGACAACGAAACTCAAGGTCGTATTTGATGCGTCGTATAAGTTAACACATAAAACATTAACTTTCAGTTAACACATAAAATATTAACTTATTTTACAAAATTACAATTGACACACTTAACACACGCGCACACGATTGCGCAATTCAGCATAAAACATTAACTCAGCACAAAACGTTAACTTACTTTACAAACATACAGTTGACACATTTAGCACACGCGCAAACGGTTGCGCAACTCACCTTTTTCGTTATTTCACTTTCCACTTAATTGTCGCAATTCTTGATTGACGCAATTCTTTTCTTTTACCTGCAATTTCCAAATCAACAAAGTAGATCATGCCTACGTAGCGCCTGACACAAACAATTATTGCAATAACTTCCGTAAAGAATGTAATGTAGTTGAGTTCGATTTTAGCAATAAAGAAACGCGGACGTACCGCGCATTAAAATTAAAAGAAAAAACCTCTTCTTATTTTTTTAACCGTTTCCGAACAAGGAAACATAACTGGCGCCAGAGCAATTAAATGTTTTGATAACATAAAGTTACCCGAGTTACGCGTATTGCAAGGAACGAGGCCCCTGAGTAACCCAGTTTGAAAAAAGGAAAAAAGGGACGCGTCTGAACGTAAGAAGAACTTGAAAAGAAAAATACTTCTTTTGATAAAAGAACTTGAAAAGAAAAAAACTTCTTTTGATAAGAAGAACTTGAAAAAAAAACTTCTTTCGATAAGAAGGAGAAAATCGTTTTTCCAGTGTAGTTTTTTTTTAATAAGTTAATGGAAAGCATAGTGTTACAAAAAAAGACATTCGAGAAAAACAATTATCAATCAGCAAATTAAAATAAAAAAAAAATAAGAAATTTTCTCTCGAAAAAATTAAACGGAAAATCAATCGTTCCGTTCAAATATTTTACAAAAATAAAAATATTCCTCACACCTACTCCAAGGATCATCTACAATCATCGCAATCGACATTAATTTCAAGCAAAATATTCATCAAGCAGCAGAAACACCAATCACTGAAGCTATCAACAGCAAGACCAAGAAGGGAAAATCAAGCGTCAACTTAAAAGAATCATCTTTTTTATCTGCAGCAGCTTAGCAACATCGCCCAATACGCAGAAAAAAACTCCAAAACTCCGTCCTTAGTCGGAATATAGTTACAGTGGTACTCCGAATCTGCATAGCCAATTGTCCATATATGCCCTGGCCACCGTACTAGCTTTTTTGTTGGTGATAATAGAAATATGTCTGCTTTGTTCATTGATATCCGCTCAAATGGCGCTCTAACATTGTATTGGTGCATTTTTGCACCATTATTATGCAGCATTCATTTTCGATGCTCTGTCCTGAATGAGTATGCCTGGAGTAGTTCGATCCATCTGGCCACTTGTCCTTCTGGCTCTCTTAACTGCTTTAGCCACTTGGTAAGTTACTGCATGGAAAGTTCGAAGAAGAAATTCTTGGCCATATAGGTACTTGTGGAATTGTTTGACGCTATCCACAACATCTAGTAATTATCTACGGGTTAGATAGTATGTAGTTCTTCGCAGGCTTAGAAAAGCATACTACTTTTACACGCTCTTTTCCTTCTTGATTCTTCGATAGCACCGCCGCTATTGTCGTATTGCTCGCATCAGTGTCCAGGAATGATAATACTGTGTATATGCCAATATTGGAGAACTGCATATAGCTTTCCTTTCATCAAGTCAAATGATTTTTGATACTCGCTAGACCATTGGCTAGACCATTAGGTTCTTCTCAGTAAGGCGATGAAGGCTTTGTACAAGACCTGCGAAGTTGGTCACAAATAGTCGATAATAGGAGAACAGCCCCAGGAAACTCCGCAGTTCATGTAAATTCTTTGATACCGGCTATTCGTTAAAACCTTCCAACATCTTTGGATCTGTGCGTACTCCTTGACTGGATACAATGTGACCCAAATAATTCACTTCATTCTTGGCTACATTTCGGCGGACTCAACTTTAAATCCTTAGCTTTAATGGTTTCCAAAACATGCCGAAGATAATTTACGTGCTCATTGAATGTGCGTCCCAAAGCAACGATTTAATCCAAATAGACCAGACACGTCTTCCAGCTAAGTCTTCGCAAAACATGTTCCATCAACCGCTCAAAGGTAGCAGGAGCATTGCATACACCAAACCGCATTACAGAAAATTGAGACAAGCCGTCCCCGCAATAAATGTTGTCTTCTCCTTGTCTGAATCTTTCTTTTGGACAAGAAGCACAGGTGAGCTCCATGGGCTTTTGGACTTCTCTATGATTACATTACGTTCCATGTTCTTAATCAGTGTTTCTGCCTCTTGTTATTTAGCAAGTTGCAATCGTCTTGGCGCTTGTCGAATTGGAATTATCAGTGCCTGCTCCTTCTTTATTACATTAAGTAATGGGCTAACATTTTTTGTTCGCACTGGGATATTGGGCTGGAGTATAACTAATGTTTTTCCGCGCAACAGTCTGTTCTTTTTCACGTTGGCTGGCTCTACTAATGCTATTCTACTGTCCGCATGATCATCGTTTATTTTGCCATAGATGATTTTCTCGCACACAGGGAGTATATCAATATCTCGTAATTCACTGTTCTGGGTTTCGTTCATTTTAAGGGTACATCCACATTTAAGGGTACCTCCACATTGCGTGCTTCTTTAGATCAAGGGACATCTACATCTAGTGCTTAATTTATCTCTCCTTTCGCACCGCAAAGCTGGAGTAACTTAGTTTTACTCCAGCTATAAGGTAAGCTTCACCTCATTCATCTGTGGTGCGCCTATCTGGCCTCTTGGCACGATTCGCGGGCTGTATTGTGGTTTGTTCTGGTCTTGGTTCCTTACAATCGCGCACAAAATGTCCAGGTTTCTGACATCTAAAACATTTTGGACGGAAAATAGATGTTGGGTTTCCATCGTTCTGAAAAATTTCAATTTTGAATTTCATATTTCCTCTTAAATAAGGGCTTTTATTTGCGTGATGTCCTCACCATCGAACGCAGGTGGCTTCGAAATTTCTTTCTGGATACTGGAAGATTCTGAAATAACTCTGGTACTGCTTTACCACTTTGTTGCTCAAATTTGCTGTTCATTTGTTGCATTAGAGCTTTAAACATTGCTTCCATGTTTGGCGCTTCTTTCTTTTCCAAAGTACACAATTTTCATTCTACTAGCTATGTTTCAATTAAAAACACTTCACCAGCTTAATGCTTTTTCGCTTTAACGACATATTGCAAACCGAGAAATAACTCTTGTTTATATCCCGCAGTGCTTAGACTTCGTCTTCCAAGCTCATCTTTAAACTCCTGGTAACTATAATATTAAGAGTTTAGTGTGCCTTCCATTTTGTTATTTATTATTTAACGACTTGCAAAATCGCCAACTAAATTATTTTCTGTCTCACGATTTGCAAAATCCCACTTCTGACACCAATTGTTAGGAAATTTTGGCTTTCGAGTTCGTAAAGGATTTTGAAAATAAAAACACAACACACTTTTATTAATTTATAAATTACAACTTTAATTAACAAAAAGTAGAAATAGCAAAAGTTTATAAACTGACACTGTGGTTCTGCCGATATGATCATTATGATGTCGGCAGAAGTCAGTTGTCATATAGTAGCCGATCCGATAAGAGTATATGAGTAAGAGCGTAAAGAAATAATAGCTGTATTTTATTTGAATTCGAATTGGGAATTACAACAACAATTGCACTGTCGAATTCCTTCTTTCGCACTTCAATGGAAGAGTTAAAAACAAAGAGAAGCTCCCTAAAGGGGCAAATCACTCGAATCGAAACGTATGTCAGGGAGTTAAGGGTGGAAGACGCAATGCCAGACCACATCAAAGAGCGGGTATGTTGTTTATACGTATTATTTAAAGAGTTTTGCGACGTGCAGTTGGAGACTAAGTTAGAAGAGACCGAACTTACGAATGAAGAGAACCATAGAATTACAGTTGAAGAGAAATATTACAACGCCAATGAACGTGTCGTGGCTTCTAGAAAAGATTCATCAGGAATCTCCATCTCCAATTCGCTCCGAATTGTTCTCTCCGCTACCAAACACGAACGAGTTGACCAACGTAGGTAAAGCTTTGCTTGAATTGACTTCAATAGTAACTGGTGCTCAGTCAACTAGCGAATGCCCTCACTACGGACATCAAAGTGGAGCGAGTTGCATTACCAACATTTGATGGCAAGGATTGGACAGCCTCTCATGACTTGTACAAATCACTTGTGCACGACAATCATCGACTATCCCCTGCACAAAAATTACAATATCTTAAAAATTCGCTGCGCAGCGACGCCGCTTCCCTCTTCAAATATTTGACAGTCAGTGACGCGAATTATCTCGAAGCATACGCACAACTGACTGAAATTTATGATCGAAGCGATTACGTCATTGACGCCCGTTTGAAATTAATTTTCGACTGCGATAATATAACCATAGCATCAGCGTCGGGTATTCAACACGACCAGTGAATCAGTCAGAGCTCTTCGAGCGTTAGGACTGCCAACGTAATACTGGGATTACTGGCTAATTTTTGTAGTCACTTCAAAGTTGGACAACGAGTCGTTGCATTTATGGCACAGGACGAAAATTCAGAAATCCCATGACTCGTACGCTAAATTCAGCGAATTAATTTCGTTCCTCAATGATCGCGTATATGAGTTGACAGACCTTGTAACCTCCACGGCAACTGCGTTAATTTCAAGACCAAGACTCGCGTAGCATCAATACGAAGTTGTTTTTGATTGCAAGGAGCCTCATTCGCTGGACTCTTGTCCATCTTTTTTGACCCTGTCGGTAGTCGATCGCCGAGCATTCGTACTCTCTAAGGGATTGTCGATAATGGCAAGTGTGCCAGAGCTGCAATATGCGACATCATTCCTTGTTGCACGATAGTCAAACAAATACGGCAAGTCTTCATACGAACAACGAGCCCACTGCGACACTGTCAACCATACAATCATGTTCTGCAGTTTCTTCTCCAACGACCATTCTTCCGACGGCTTTAGTGTAAATTTATGATGGATCAAGGTGTTTTCAGGTGTTATTGGATTCTTGTTCTCAAACAAGCTTAATAACTGAATCCTGTGCACAAATGCTCAATCTAAAACGCATTAAGGCAAGGTTACGGATATCAGGAGTAGGTTGCAACGAAGCAACGTATACTAAAGGAAAAATAACACTCACCATTAAATCTATGTAGTCCGATGAACAAGTCCAAACCGAAGCCTTCGTAATTCCTAAACTCACATACAAGCTACCTCATAACAGCTTTGACATCGATAAAATCTTATTTGCGAATTTAACATTGGCAGACCTTCATTTTTCCTTTCTCTAAAGAATTACATAATATTAGGGTGAGACATATTCTTCAAAGTCATGCGTAAAGGCAAAGTAACTTGCGGACCGTCATTACCCATAGCACAAGAAACAGCATTTGGATGGCTTGTGGCAGGAAATGAAATCACAAGTGAAATAATGATTATTGTTTTCATTCGTGCATTGATGTTGACAGGACTGTTCTGAGGAGGTGGAAGACATGGACAAACAATCAGACCTGACAGAAGATGAAAGGTTAGCAGAACAACACTTCGCTAATACAATAGGAGTAGGGGCAATAGCGGGGGATATGTTGGTGCGACATCCTTTCAAGGAGAGTAAGGAAACATTAGGAAACCCGATAGTTGAGGCACGACAACGGCTTATTGGAATGGAACGCCGTTTTGAGCGGTGCAACGACTTACGGAATAATTACACACAATTCATGAAAGAGTATTTAGGGTGGACCCACATGACCTACATCGGTCCAGACATTCGTGATCAGAATGTTTCGCATAGTTTTATTTGCCTCATCACGCGGTCACGCTCGACAACGAAACTCAAGGTCGTATTTGATGCGTCGTATAAGTTAACACATAAAACATTAACTTTCAGTTAACACATAAAATATTAACTTATTTTACAAAATTACAATTGACACACTTAACACACGCGCACACGATTGCGCAATTCAGCATAAAACATTAACTCAGCACAAAACGTTAACTTACTTTACAAACAAACAGTTGACACACTTAGCACACGCGCAAACGGTTGCGCAACTCAGCTTTTTCGTTATTTCACTTTCCACTTAATTGTCGCAATTCTTGATTGACGCAATTCTTTTCTTTTACCTGCAATTTCCAAATCAACAAAGTAGATCATGCCTACGTAGCGCCTGACACAAACAATTATTGCAATAACTTCCGTAAAGAATGTAATGTAGTTGAGTTCGATTTTAGCAATAAAGAAACGCGGACGTACCGCGCATTAAAATTAAAAGAAAAAACCTCTTCTTATTTTTTTAACCGTTTCCGAACAAGGAAACATAACTGGCGCCAGAGCAATTAAATGTTTTGATAACATAAAGTTACCCGAGTTACGCGTATTGCAAGGAACGAGGCCCCTGAGTAACCCAGTTTGAAAAAAGGAAAAAAGGGACGCGTCTGAACGTAAGAAGAACTTGAAAAGAAAAATACTTCTTTTGATAAAAGAACTTGAAAAGAAAAAAACTTCTTTTGATAAGAAGAACTTGAAAAAAAAACTTCTTTCGATAAGAAGGAGAAAATCGTTTTTCCAGTGTAGTTTTTTTTTAATAAGTTAATGGAAAGCATAGTGTTACAAAAAAAGACATTCGAGAAAAACAATTATCAATCAGCAAATTAAAATAAAAAAAAATAAGAAATTTTCTCTCGAAAAAATTAAACGGAAAATCAATCGTTCCGTTCAAATATTTTACAAAAATAAAAATATTCCTCACACCTACTCCAAGGATCATCTACAATCATCGCAATCGACATTAATTTCAAGCAAAATATTCATCAAGCAGCAGAAACACCAATCACTGAAGCTATCAACAGCAAGACCAAGAAGGGAAAATCAAGCGTCAACTTAAAAAAATCATCTTTTTTATCTGCAGCAGCTTAGCAACATCGCCCAATACGCAGAAAAAAATAAGGTCCACAATCGTTGTTTTACTGTATTAACTTGAATTTCAATTATAGTTTTTATTATTATTATTATATTATTTATGGTAACCACCAGTGCTTGAGAAACGAATTTTCTAAGCTCATATTTCGTGACTGCAAAGAATTTAATAAATTGTAACGATTTAAAAAAAAACGAAATAAGTGAAAATAAAAGCCTTTTAATTGTAAAATTTAAATAGGAAAAAACGAGAATAAAAGTATTTTTTTTCTTTTAAAAGTGAAAAATAGTGCACTAATTTCGAATTCGAAATTATGTCGAACCCGAGCAATCTTATACACCCAGCCGTTCTAAACGCTAGTCCACCAACTGACTCCAACCCATCCGGTTCCAATGATCCTTCAGCCCATAGACAATTTAATTTATCAGATCTAAGAACAATAATATCCCAGATAGCCCTAGAAGTACTTAACAGCCAAGCACCAACAATTTTGCAGGCAGCACTTAACCCAAATGCCAGTCTTTCTAATATGGTTGATCAAACAATAGAGGAACAGTATCTTAATAATTTGACTGATCTTGACAAAATTCCTGACGTCATAAAATGTTTGAGAGAGTTCTCAAGGAAACCAGGGGAATTTGATTCCCGGAAAAAAGTGTAGAAAGGATACTTGGGATTAATGAGCCCATCAGGGGAACACCTAAGTATTATGGCATCCTGAACATAATAAGAAACAAGATTGTCGGAAACGCGGATACCGCGTTAGAATCCTATAACACCCCGTTAGATTTGGCTGCCATTTCAAAATGCTTGACGTTACACTACGCGGACAAACGAGACGTGTCAACATTAGAGTACCAGATGACAGGACTCATTCAGGGCAACTCTACGGTACAAGAGTTCTACCAGGCGGTATACTCCAATCTATCCCTTATTCTCAATAAGCTTTGCTGCCTAGGGGCAGGAAATGCAACTCTAAGTCTACTTACGCAGACTTATAGGGAAAAAGCATTTGATACCTTTATCAGAGGCCGCAATGGAGATCTACCAAGGTTACTCGGTATGAAAGAGCCTGCAGACTTACCCCAAGCCTTCATCTCGGCTTAAAGCTTGAGAATTGAAAATTCCGAACTCATCATGCACAGAATCAAAATAATTCTGCAGCCAGGAGGCAAATATTCCAAAACACCGCCACCTTTACCAGAAAAAGGCCCTTGTAACCAAAGATACAGACAGGCTTTTTATCCTCAATTAGCTCGTGTACCACGTCCCCAAAACTTCACTACTCACCTAAGACCTGCTATCAACAACGGACAAATACCGACAAACAATATCCAACAAAGACAACCCCCACCAAGACCAATAGCTTCTAAGCCATTATCACTTCCAGAACCAATGGAGTGTAACGAAGTTGCCTGTCAGCAACTACGCCACATACCATACGGCTAATAATTATATTTAAAATATATGTATATATATTATGTGCGCACAGCTCCCATATGAATTTCATGGCTCCGCTCAAAATATATACATACATACATACACGCGTATAAATTTTCAAAGTAATTTCGTGAGTAACCATTTAGGAATATCAACGTAGTAAGTATGCGGCAGAATAATTCATTCAAAAGGCATACTTCTAGGCATTGATATTAAGATATATTCTTGGGTTACTCAAGTGAGTCAATAGCGCCAGAGGAGAGCTATGAGCTAGAAATCTCTAGTTGCCGAGTTCATACCCCGGCATTGACTCGGACTTTTTTAATTTATATATCGCCTGTAGTAAAATACCCACTCGGCCCTATGTCTTTATAATAAAGGAAAATGATTGAATTTGTTATAAACAGTGGAGAAAAGGGTATATTCACATAAAATATCATTATTAATTAAACACTAAATAATCAGTCAATGATTATTAGAAATTACTTTTTGGTTTTGAATACAACGATAATTCTCAACAAGCCTTTATTTTTAATTAAAGACACAGGGACCGAAAGTTCAGTACAAACAGAGAGCAAACTCAAAGTACCACTATAGGTATAAGCCTCTATCGGTTCTAACGAACAAACATATTTTTAAGGAGAGAATAAACGCTCTCGGTTCTAACGAACAAACATATTTGTAAGGAGAGAATAAACGCTCTCGGTTCTAACAAACAAAGTTTTGAACAGGAAAGAATAAACTCCAAATACCAACTTCGGTGTACGTATTTCCGGGTTCTAAACGAACAAGGGAAAGAAATTCCAAACACTGAAAACGGTAAGAGTCTCTCAACGTTCTGCACGAACACCTTTTTGAAGGGAACAGTAATCTACTGAACCCTATATATATATAAAGCAGATCCTGTAATATTTTAGTAAGAGATAAGTAGATTTAATCGCATTCTCTTACTAACATATTGCACCCTGGCTGGAAATCGACAACCAATACCCGCAGTGCGAAATAAGTAGATTTAATCGCCTTTTCGTCACTGATGGTATGTTCTGCCGAAACTCCTCGTGGGCTTGTAAGGGATAAGTAGATTTAATCGCCTTTCCTTACTTGCGCCATAGTCCACTGACCGGCATTGCACTTAATAGGAAGTAAGTGGATTTAATCGCCTCTTCCTCATTAAAGCCCATTATGGTCAATCGCATATAGCGTGGAATAAGTGACTTCAGTCTGTGTTTCCCCACTATAGCCAGTTCTTTTCAGTCGGCCGACTGTGGTATAGGGTATTGGATGCGCCAATATCCTATATAGGCAAATACCTCTATACGTAAGTTTAGGTATACATATATATAAGTAAGTAGTTATTCTTAGCATAAGCATCCAGAAGCTTTCACTTAGTATTAATCTCAAGAAGAGAAGAAAAAAAGAGAAAATAATAAAAACAAGAAGAAAATACAAACAAAACCGAATTATTATTTATAACAAAACAAAAACAATTTGTAACACCGACGTAGAGGAGAAGAACCCTGGGTAACCGGCGAGCGTCACCCGAGTAGAAAGAGAAGGGACTATATTCGAATAGTCACACCACCGACGAGGAAAATATATATAATTATAATTTTAACATAAACCGACGACAAGCACTGTCGCAAAATCAGGAAAACATAATTTTAGTATAAGCCGACGACACGAACGGTCGCAGTAATTATATAAAACTAACACTAATATAAGCACACGACACTAATGGTCGCATCACCAGAAAATGAAAACCAACGTTAATATAAGTAAACGACAAGAACAGTCGCACCACAAGAAAAATGATTAAAATTAGAACCCGCATTACTCTAAGTAACCAATTAGAATAGTCACAGCAGAAAAAAAATCTGCTTTATTATTATTATCCGCGAAGGAAATTTTGCTGAGATTGGTGAAAGCGTCACCACGGACATAGTCTGGGCACCAACCGGGGAGTGTGCAAATTCAGACCCGAGCAACAAACCTCCTTTTTGGCAATGGCAACCACAGACACTGGACTGAGTGCATCTGGGGTGTACTCTTTAAGAAAGGAAGAACTGATCAGCGAACTGGAACGTCGTGGCATAGACCAGACAGGAACCGTAGACGAACTACGAAAGAAATTAGCAGCCGAATTAAAGAAGTTCAAATCTTGTGAAGACCTGTGGACTGGGGAAACAGCAGCAACAAACAGAAAAATGGCCGAAATTCCCATAGTTATCCACCCAGCAGTAGATGCAAGTACTTCGCAGCCGCTAGCCTATCGTCCATCTGACTCTGAGGTAATGGACAAAGTTAGGAAATGGAATGTAAGGTACGATGGAGGTACAAATAACCTACTAGAATTTTTGGAACGCGTGGAAGAACTGGCTGATTGTTACCAGTTGCCTCTCGACCGAATTGTACGCACGCTACCCGAATTACTAAAAGGAAACACGCTAGTGTGGTACAGAAACAATAAAGAATTGCTAAATAGCTGGGGCACATTTAGCGAAGAACTGCGCCGTTTCTTTTTACCTCCACGGCTCTACTCACAACTACTAGACCGCATTCGAAATCGAACACCTGGTAACAAAGAAAAAGGGAAGGATTTCTTCACTGCAATTCAGGCCCTGATAAGATGGCATACTTCCCTCATGGCCGACGAGAAGCTGCAGCAAATTTACGACAACCTGCGCCCCGAATACCGGTACTACATCAAACGCAGAGAGTTCACAACCTTGTCGGAACTCATCGCCCTCATCGAAGACTTCGAGTGCCTGATGACCGAACAAAATTCATCACGGCCTACGCAACTACTGAACCGGCAAGTACCACTACGCCCTACTGCACCACCGTTTCGACCAGCCGATGTACCACACACATACTATAGTCCACCAGCACCCCAACAGGTGCCCGTTCCATACCAGATGCCAATCCAGTCAGCTCGACCAGTCTTTGCTCCAATACAACAAGCCAACGATGTAACATATCCGCATCATGCAAGTAATGTCACATACCCAATCGAGGCCAACGATGTAACATATCCGCATCATGCCAGTAATGTCACATACCCAATCGTAGCTAACGATGTAACATATCCGCATCATGCCAGTAATGTCACATACCCAATCGTGGCCAACGATGTAACATATCCATATCATATACCGATCGCCAGTGATGTGCCGTATCCACATCAAATACCGAATAGCTGGCGATTACTCGTCGTCCAAATGGTCAGCACATCCGTTGAAGCCAGACGCTCAGCAGAATCACCAGCGAATTGTCTCCAATCTCACTTCCCATTACAACCAGTCAAACCAACAAATATTACAAGTTGTAGGACGTGTGGATAGCTTGGACACACCAACCGTACCCGCCCTGAGCTGAACAATCGTCTCTTAGGTCGGACCAACCAACGACACAGCGTAGAATCAGCTTTGGGAATACCGCATATTTTAAAACCGTCACCGCATCTATTGCATTATTTTTAAATCGCCGATACAGATACCTCTGTCGAATAAACCGTCACGGCATCTTATTTTTAAACCGCCAAGACAGATATCGCTGTCTTATAAACTATCACAACGGCTGACCACTACCCTAAAGAAATCGATGTCTTTAAATCGACCGACTCCGAAGGTTATTCACGTTCGAGAAAGTACTACCGCTCCGAAAACCAATACTAGAAATAAAATTCCAAGGACAGTACCGGCACCGACCAAACCACTCAACACGAAGACGACTACCGATTCATAAGTCGCTACCGCTCTGATGATAACCACCGTTACCGCCCTGTCTACCAATACATTATTAGATTATGATTAGATTACATTATTATTAGATTATACGGACCGAAAAAAAAACATTAAAAAAAATAAAAAATTAATACAAAAAAAATATATATATAAATATATATATAGAAAAAAAATTAAAATGAATACCGAAAAAATACATGAAAAAAATATAGAAAAAAAATATAAATGAATACAAAAAAAAACAACAAAAAAAATTAACCTGGATAGAAAAGAAAAAAAAAACAAAAAAAGCATATAAACAAATATATATTCTTTATTTTTGTATCTCGGACCGGTGACTGGCGCGAGAAATAAAGTTAATCCCATAAAAGAGAGTGACCACACCGACCGAGCAAATTAGATTATAAATCATATATATATTATAAGACCAGAAAACACAAAAATACAATTAGAATTAGTTATACTAGAGAAAATTTTTTATATATAAAGATCATATATATATATATTCAACGAAAATACCATTAGAATTAGTTATACTAGAGAAAAAAAAAACTTGTATATATCAACTATGTATATATGTTAATATAGTTATCATTAGTTACACCCCCATAGTATTTTCGTTTCTTCCCCGAAGTAGGAGGGGAATGCAACGAAGTTGCCTGTCAGCAATTACGCCACAAACCATACGGCTAATAATTATATTCAAAATATATATATATATAATAGCTGATTACCCGGCGTTGCCCAGGTATTTAATCATCCCAATCTTCTATTAGGCAGGGGTAGAAAAAAGAATGATATCTATCTATAAGGTAAAATTGCAGTTTTTATTAACAAAAATTTTAAAAAATATATTTTAAATTATAGCTATTCAAATTATAAAATGAAATTAAATAAACTTACATAAAATTAATTAAAAAAAAAAAAACTTGGTTGTATACAATGTTTTTAGTTTCACCTTTAAGAGCAAGAATAAATAAATTCTTAGGTCAACCCAACCCAGAGCAAGCAAAATAAAGTTGTCCGTGGAAACACATGGCGATCTCAAATCTATACTCCGCAGTACTTAATAAACTGTCCGACTTATTGATCCCTTTTCTGTGAAGATAGTTGCTTTATTTCCCGGCATCTCTTTTACGCACAGTCTTGTGCCGTTGCAAAGTTTTGGCGAGTCGAGAATCCGTAGTAAAATAATTGGAGATCAAACTGTAAGACGATACGGTGGCAATCCAGACGAATTAAGTGAGTTTAGGAACTCAGTTAGATAATTAACTTCCTCATCATTATCTACAAAGGTATCGATACACTTTGCCTATTAACATGGCAAGTATTTGATTGCTTATTTCGTGGTTGTCTCCATTTTTAGTAGCAAGAATAGCCCCTTCTCGCAACCGGTTCAAAAGGTTATAGTTTTGAGAAACAGCCGGATAAATAGAATTTATTAGTTCAGCGGCAGATTTCAAAAATCGATGTCAATTTAATATAACGATAAGACACGGATACTAATCACCTTTTCCAATCTGAAGTAGGGGCGACAATGTCCTCACCCCCAAATTCGTCGCCAAATGGTCACCGAGTACCATTCTAAACACCACTATTCATCTCAGCGACCCCGAAAACTATGGGATCGACACTAATATCGGTCACCCTCCCCCCTCCGGGGAGACAACTCACCCATAGGAGTGTCCTACCAACAGTATTAAACTCAGTACCCCGAGAACTATTAAATGGACACCAATATCGGTCATCCCCCTAACGTATCGACTCCATCCCCCTTGAGCTGTCGTACCAGCACAATTCAACTCAACGACCACGAAAACCATAGAATCGACACTAATATCGATCACCCCCCCACACAGTTATCACCCCACCCCCCTAGAGCTGTATTACCATCACCATTCAACTCAGCGACCACGAAAACCATAGAATCAACACTAATATCGGTCACCCCCCCCCCTCAGCTATCACCCCATCCTCCTAGAGCTGTCTTACCATTACCATTCAACTCAGCGACCACGAAAACCATAGAATCGACACTAATATCGGTCACCCCCCCCCCCCCCCCGTAGCTATCACCCCATCCGCCTAGAGCTGCATTACCATCACCATTCAACTCAGCGACCACGATAACAATAGAATCAACATTAATATCGATCACCCCCCCCCACACAGTTATCACCCTCTCCCCCTAGAGCTGTATTACCATCACCATTCAACTCAGCGACCACGAAAACCATAGAATCGACACTAATATCCAACCAAAAAACATGCTACCCCCACCACCTATATTTGATTCCACATAGTAACTAATATGTATACCAAGTTTGGTTGAAATTGGTCAAGGCGTTCCAGAGCTAGTTAGGCACAAATATATATAAATATATACAAATAAATTCTCTATTTTATATATATAGATATATATATTATGTGCGCACAACTCCCATATGAACTTCATTGCGCTGGTAAAATAATTATAATAATAATTATATTCAAAATATATATATGTATGATATGTGCGCACAATTCCCATATGAATTTCATGGCGCCGGTCAAAATATATACATACATACATACACGCGTATAAATTTTCAAAGTAATTTCGTGAGTAACCATTTAGGAATATCGCCTGTAGTAAAATACCCACTTGGCCCTATGTCTTTATAATAAATAAAAAGGCTTGAATTTGTTATAAACAATGGAGAAAAGGGTATATTCACATAAAATATCATTATTAATTAAACACTAAATAATCAGTCAATGATTATTAGAAATTACTTTTTGGTTTTGAATACACATATAATTCTCAACAAGCCTTTATTTTTAATTAAAGACATAGGGACCGAAAGTTCAGTACAAACTGAGAGCAAACTCAAAGTACCACTCTCTTGGTTCTAACGAACAAAGATATTTTTAAGGAGAGAATAAACGCTCTCGGTTCTAAATGAACATATTTTTAAGAAAGGAACGGTAGTCCACTACTGAACCAATATATGTTTTAGGAGAGTATAAACGCTCTCGGTTCTAACGAACAAACATATTTTTAAGGAGAGAATAAACGCTCTCGGTTCTAACGAACAAACTTTTGAACAGGAGAGAATAAACTACAAATACCAACTTCGGTGTAAGTCTTTCCGGGTTCTAAACGAACAAAGGGAAAGAAATTCCAAATGGGCATTGCACTTAATAGGAAGTAAGTGGATTTAATCGCCTCTTCCTCATTAAAGCCCATTATGGTCAATAGCATCGCATATAGCGGGGAATAAGTGACTTTAGTCTGTGTTTCCCCACCATAGCCAGTTCTTTTCAGTCGAACGACTGTGGTATAGGGTATTGGATGCGCCAATCTCAGTTATTCTTAGCATAAGCATCCAGAAGCTGTCACTTAGTATTAATCTCAAGAAGAGAAGAAAAAAAGAGAAAATAATAGAAACAAGAACAAAATACAAACAAAACCGAATTATTATTTATAACAAAACAAAAACAATTTATAACACCGACGAAGAGGAGAAGAACCCTGGGTAACTGGCGAGCGTCACCCGAGTAGAAACGTTACAGGAGATTGACACAAGCATCCGTTCTCAACGAATAAATTACACAAATAGACCTTATGCAAATCAATTCTTAGCCCAGCCACCTTCACAACAAAATATCCAACCCACAAAAAATAAACGTGTGTTCCATATTGACGCAGACGGCCACGACACTAATGAAGAAAATTACGATTATGACCAGACATTAGCAGAGTACATACATAGAATCAGAAGATAAGAACAAAGAAACAGAATTAGTACTAAGTGACATACATTTTTTAGAATGACCAGCTCTTCGCTTCCATATTTCGAATGCCAATCGAAGAGCGGAGAAGTGTTAAAATTTTTAGTAGATACGGGCTCTAGCAAAAATTATATCCAGCCGAGCCTAGCGAAAAAAGTGATTCCAAACGACACTCCATTTTTTGCAAAATCACTTGCAGGCGACATAAAAATTCAGTCCCACACCTATATTAACTTATTCAATTTAAATGACAAACTAAAATTTTACCTTATGCCTACCCTCAAATCCTTCCATGGAATTTTAGGGAATGATAGCCTAAAAGGCATCCAAGTCTTTCATACTAATAAAAATTTCATGATCATTCGCAGCCAGACTAAAATCCGACTTAAACAACTTAATAATCAAAGCATAAATTCCATCGGACTACATGACGAACAAATGACAGAAAATTAGAAGGAAACATTAAACGCCTTAGTCAAACAATTCCCAAAACTTTTTTCAGAACCTGAAGAAAAACCCACATACACCACAAAGGTCATCGGAGAGATCCGAACCTCAACCAACACTCCCGTTTATAGCAAATTTTACATATATCCTGCAGCCCCAAAAATGAAGTATAACAACAAAGCAGTAAACTCCTAAGCGACGGCATAATACGACCATCGCGCTCACTCTATAACTCCCCGGTATGGATCGTAGATAAAAAACCAGACTCCAAAGGGAATAAGCAATATAGAATGGTAGTCGATTATAGGAAATTAAATTCACTGACAATATCCGACAGATACCCTATATCAGAGATAGCTGACGTCCTGTCACAGCTAGGTAATAGCAAGTTTTTTTCAGTGCTCGACCTCAAAAGCGGTTTCCACCAGATCCCACTTAAGGTCACTGACGTAGAAAAAACCGCATTTTCCATAAATAATGGAAAGTATGAGTTTACACGTTTGCCATTTGGCTTAAAGAACGCATCCTCGATATTTCAGCGTGCATTAGACGACATCCTTCGTGACTTAATCGGGAAAATATGTTACCTTTACATAGACGACATCGTCGTGTACAGTAAGTCAAAGGAGGAGCACGTACGTCAGATCAGAACTATTAAATGGACACCAATATCGGTCATCCCCCTAACGTATCGACTCCATCCCCCTTGAGCTGTCGTACCAGCACAATTCAACTCAACGACCACGAAAACCATAGAATCGACACTAATATCGATCACCCCCCCACACAGTTATCACCCCACCCCCCTAGAGCTGTATTACCATCACCATTCAACTCAGCGACCACGAAAACCATAGAATCAACACTAATATCGGTCACCCCCCCCCCTCAGCTATCACCCCATCCTCCTAGAGCTGTCTTACCATTACCATTCAACTCAGCGACCACGAAAACCATAGAATCGACACTAATATCGGTCACCCCCCCCCCGTAGCTATCGCCCCATCCGCCTAGAGCTGCATTACCATCACCATTCAACTCAGCGACCACGATAACAATAGAATCAACACTAATATCGATCACCCCCCCCCCACACAGTTATCACCCTCTCCCCCTAGAGCTGTATTACCATCACCATTCAACTCAGCGACCACGAAAACCATAGAATCGACACTAATATCCAACCAAAAAACATGCTACCCCCCACCACCTATATTTGATTCCACATAGTAACTAATATGTATACCAAGTTTGGTTGAAATTGGTCAAGGCGTTCCAGAGCTAGTTAGGCACAAATATATATATATACAAATAAATTCTCTATTTTATATATATAGATATAACTATATATTATGTGCGCACAACTCCCATATGAACTTCATTGCGCTGGTAAAATAATTATAATAATAATTATATTCAAAATATATATATGTATGATATGTGCGCACAATTCCCATATGAATTTCATGGCGCCGGTCAAAATATATACATACATACATACACGCGTATAAATTTTCAAAGTAATTTCGTGAGTAACCATTTAGGAATATCGCCTGTAGTAAAATACCCACTTGGCCCTATGTCTTTATAATAAATAAAAAGGCTTGAATTTGTTATAAACAATGGAGAAAATGGTATATTCACATAAAATATCATTATTAATTAAACACTAAATAATCAGTCAATGATTATTAGAAATTACTTTTTGGTTTTGAATACACATATAATTCTCAACAAGCCTTTATTTTTTATTAAAGACATAGGGACCGAAAGTTCAGTACAAACTGAGAGCAAACTCAAAGTACCACTCTCTTGGTTCTAACGAACAAAGATATTTTTAAGGAGAGAATAAACGCTCTCGGTTCTAAATGAACATATTTTTAAGAAAGGAACGGTAGTCCACTACTGAACCAATATATGTTTTAGGAGAGTATAAACGCTCTCGGTTCTAACGAACAAACATATTTTTAAGGAGAGAATAAACGCTCTCGGTTCTAACGAACAAACTTTTGAACAGGAGAGAATAAACTACAAATACCAACTTCGGTGTAAGTCTTTCCGGGTTCTAAACGAACAAAGGGAAAGAAATTCCAAATGGGCATTGCACTTAATAGGAAGTAAGTGGATTTAATCGCCTCTTCCTCATTAAAGCCCATTATGGTCAATAGCATCGCATATAGCGGGGAATAAGTGACTTTAGTCTGTGTTTCCCCACCATAGCCAGTTCTTTTCAGTCGAACGACTGTGGTATAGGGTATTGGATGCGCCAATCTCAGTTATTCTTAGCATAAGCATCCAGAAGCTGTCACTTAGTATTAATCTCAAGAAGAGAAGAAAAAAAGAGAAAATAATAGAAACAAGAACAAAATACAAACAAAACCGAATTATTATTTATAACAAAACAAAAACAATTTGTAACACCGACGAAGAGGAGAAGAACCCTGGGTAACCGGCGAGCGTCACCCGAGTAGAAACGTTACAGGAGATTGACACAAGCATCCGTTCTCAACGAATAAATTACACAAATAGACCTTATGCAAATCAATTCTTAGCCCAGTCACATTCACAACAAAATATCCAACCCACAAAAAATCAACGTGTGTTCCATATTGACGCAGACGGCCACGACACTAATGAAGAAAATTACGATTATGACCAGACATTAGCAGAGTACATCGACTCCATAGTATCAGAAGATAAGAACAAAGAAACAGAATTAGTACTAAGTGACATACATTTTTTAGAATGACCAGCTCTTCGCTTCCATATTTCGAATGCCAATCGAAGAGCGGAGAAGTGTTAAAATTTTTAGTAGATACGGGCTCTAGCAAAAATTATATCCAGCCGAGCCTAGCGAAAAAAGTGATTCCAAACGACACTCCATTTTTTGCAAAATCAGTTGCAGGCGACATAAAAATTCAGTCCCACACCTATATTAACTTATTCAATTTAAATGACAAACTAAAATTTTACCTTATGCCTACCCTCAAATCCTTCCATGGAATTTTAGGGAATGATAGCCTAAAAGGCATCCAAGTCTTTCATACTAATAAAAATTTCATGATCATTCGCAGCCAGACTAAAATCCGACTTAAACAACTTAATAATCAAAGCATAAATTCCATCGGACTACATGACGAACAAATGACAGAAAATCAGAAGGAAACATTAAACGCCTTAGTCAAACAATTCCCAAAACTTTTTTCAGAACCTGAAGAAAAACCCACATACACCACAAAGGTCATCGGAGAGATCCGAACCTCAACCAACACTCCCGTTTATAGCAAATTTTACATATATCCTGCAGCCCCAAAAATGAAGTATAACAACAAAGCAGTAAACTCCTAAGCGACGGCATAATACGACCATCGCGCTCACTCTATAACTCCCCGGTATGGATCGTAGATAAAAAACCAGACTCCAAAGGGAATAAGCAATATAGAATGGTAGTCGATTATAGTAAATTAAATTCACTGACAATATCCGACAGATACCCTATCTCAGAGATAGCTGACGTCCTGTCACAGCTAGGTAATAGCAAGTTTTTTTCAGTGCTCGACCTCAAAAGCGGTTTCCACCAGATCCCACTTAAGGTCACTGACGTAGAAAAAACCGCATTTTCCATAAATAATGGAAAGTATGAGTTTACACGTTTGCCATTTGGCTTAAAGAACGCATCCTCGATATTTCAGCGTGCATTAGACGACATCCTTCGTGACTTAATCGGGAAAATATGTTACCTTTACATAGACGACATCGTCGTGTACAGTAAGTCAAAGGAGGAGCACGTACGTCAGATCAGAACTATTAAATGGACACCAATATCGGTCATCCCCCTAACGTATCGACTCCATCCCCCTTGAGCTGTCGTACCAGCACAATTCAACTCAACGACCACGAAAACCATAGAATCGACACTAATATCGATCACCCCCCCACACAGTTATCACCCCACCCCCCTAGAGCTGTATTACCATCACCATTCAACTCAGCGACCACGAAAACCATAGAATCAACACTAATATCGGTCACCCCCCCCCCCCTCAGCTATCACCCCATCCGCCTAGAGCTGCATTACCATCACCATTCAACTCAGCGACCACGATAACAATAGAATCAACACTAATATCGATCACCCCCCCCACACAGTTATCACCCTCTCCCCCTAGAGCTGTATTACCATCACCATTCAACTCAGCGACCACGAAAACCATAGAATCGACACTAATATCGGTCACCCCCCCCCCCCCCCCCCACCGTAGCTATCGCCCCATCCGCCTAGAGCTGCATTACCATCACCATTCAACTCAGCGACCACGATAACAATAGAATCAACACTAATATCGATCACCCCCCCCACACAGTTATCACCCTCTCCCCCTAGAGCTGTATTACCATCACCATTCAACTCAGCGACCACGAAAACCATAGAATCGACACTAATATCCAACCAAAAAACATGCTACCCCCCACCACCTATATTTGATTCCACATAGTAACTAATATGTATACCAAGTTTGGTTGAAATTGGTCAAGGCGTTCCAGAGCTAGTTAGGCACAAATATATATATATACAAATAAATTCTCTATTTTATATATATAGATATATATATTATGTGCGCACAACTCCCATATGAACTTCATTGCGCTGGTAAAATAATTATAATAATAATTATATTCAAAATATATATATGTATGATATGTGCGCACAATTCCCATATGAATTTCATGGCGCCGGTCAAAATATATACATACATACATACACGCGTATAAATTTTCAAAGTAATTTCGTGAGTAACCATTTAGGAATATCGCCTGTAGTAAAATACCCACTTGGCCCTATGTCTTTATAATAAATAAAAAGGCTTGAATTTGTTATAAACAATGGAGAAAATGGTATATTCACATAAAATATCATTATTAATTAAACACTAAATAATCAGTCAATGATTATTAGAAATTACTTTTTGGTTTTGAATACACATATAATTCTCAACAAGCCTTTATTTTTAATTAAAGACATAGGGACCGAAAGTTCAGTACAAACTGAGAGCAAACTCAAAGTACCACTCTCTTGGTTCTAACGAACAAAGATATTTTTAAGGAGAGAATAAACGCTCTCGGTTCTAAATGAACATATTTTTAAGAAAGGAACGGTAGTCCACTACTGAACCAATATATGTTTTAGGAGAGTATAAACGCTCTCGGTTCTAACGAACAAACATATTTTTAAGGAGAGAATAAACGCTCTCGGTTCTAACGAACAAACTTTTGAACAGGAGAGAATAAACTACAAATACCAACTTCGGTGTAAGTCTTTCCGGGTTCTAAACGAACAAAGGGAAAGAAATTCCAAATGGGCATTGCACTTAATAGGAAGTAAGTGGATTTAATCGCCTCTTCCTCATTAAAGCCCATTATGGTCAATAGCATCGCATATAGCGGGGAATAAGTGACTTTAGTCTGTGTTTCCCCACCATAGCCAGTTCTTTTCAGTCGAACGACTGTGGTATAGGGTATTGGATGCGCCAATCTCAGTTATTCTTAGCATAAGCATCCAGAAGCTGTCACTTAGTATTAATCTCAAGAAGAGAAGAAAAAAAGAGAAAATAATAGAAACAAGAACAAAATACAAACAAAACCGAATTATTATTTATAACAAAACAAAAACAATTTGTAACACCGACGAAGAGGAGAAGAACCCTGGGTAACCGGCGAGCGTCACCCGAGTAGAAACGTTACAGGCATCCGTTCTCAACGAATAAATTACACAAATAGACCTTATGCAAATCAATTCTTAGCCCAGCCACCTTCACAACAAAATATCCAACCCACAAAAAATCAACGTGTGTTCCATATTGACGCAGACGGCCACGACACTAATGAAGAAAATTACGATTATGACCAGACATTAGCAGAGTACATCGACTCCATAGAATCAGAAGATAAGAACAAAGAAACAGAATTAGTACTAAGTGACATACATTTTTTAGAATGACCAGCTCTTCGCTTCCATATTTCGAATGCCAATCGAAGAGCGGAGAAGTGTTAAAATTTTTAGTAGATACGGGCTCTAGCAAAAATTATATCCAGCCGAGCCTAGCGAAAAAAGTGATTCCAAACGACACTCCATTTTTTGCAAAATCAGTTGCAGGCGACATAAAAATTCAGTCCCACACCTATATTAACTTATTCAATTTAAATGACAAACTAAAATTTTACCTTATGCCTACCCTCAAATCCTTCCATGGAATTTTAGGGAATGATAGCCTAAAAGGCATCCAAGTCTTTCATACTAATAAAAATTTCATGATCATTCGCAGCCAGACTAAAATCCGACTTAAACAACTTAATAATCAAAGCATAAATTCCATCGGACTACATGACGAACAAATGACAAAAAATCAGAAGGAAACATTAAACGCCTTAGTCAAACAATTCCCAAAACTTTTTTCAGAACCTGAAGAAAAACCCACATACACCACAAAGGTCATCGGAGAGATCCGAACCTCAACCAACACTCCCGTTTATAGCAAATTTTACATATATCCTGCAGCCCCAAAAATGAAGTATAACAACAAAGCAGTAAACTCCTAAGCGACGGCATAATACGACCATCGCGCTCACTCTATAACTCCCCGGTATGGATCGTAGATAAAAAACCAGACTCCAAAGGGAATAAGCAATATAGAATGGTAGTCGATTATAGGAAATTAAATTCACTGACAATATCCGACAGATACCCTATCTCAGAGATAGCTGACGTCCTGTCACAGCTAGGTAATAGCAAGTTTTTTTCAGTGCTTGACCTCAAAAGCGGTTTCCACCAGATCCCACTTAAGGTCACTGACGTAGAAAAAACCGCATTTTCCATAAATAATGGAAAGTATGAGTTTACACGTTTGCCATTTGGCTTAAAGAACGCATCCTCGATATTTCAGCGTGCATTAGACGACATCCTTCGTGACTTAATCGGGAAAATATGTTACCTTTACATAGACGACATCGTCGTGTACAGTAAGTCAAAGGAGGAGCACGTACGTCAGATCAAAAACATTTTTAAGACTCTGGAAGATGCCAATATGAACATACAGCTCGACAAATGTCATTTCTTTAGACAAGAAGTGGAGTTCTTAGGGTTTGTAATATAACAAACTGGCATCAAAACCAATCCAAAAAAGGTTGAAGCAATAATTAACTTTCCAATACCAAAAAATTTAAAAAACTTAAGATATTACGCTAAATTAGCCAAACCCTTGACAACTTTATTAAGAGGTGAAGAAGGCCATGTGTCAAAACGACAATCTTCCAAAATCACAATAACTCTTGATAACACCGCAACCGAAGCTTTTAATTAAATAAAAAACTCTCTGATTTCAAAAGACATTCTGCTTTCCTACCCTAACTAAGACGAAGATTTTGAACTAACAGCGGACGCATCCGACTTCGCGCTGGAGCTATTCTTTCCCAAAAGGATAAGCCCATAACTTTCATATCCATAACATTGAGTAAAGCTGAAGAGCACTACGCGGCAAACGAAAAAGAGATGCACGCCATTATTTTGGGCTCTCAACTCCCTGCGTAACTACCTGAATGGTTCCGCCAAAGTAAAATCTTCACAGACCACCAATTGCTCACCTATGCGCTCAGCCATAAGAATAATAACAGCAAAATGAAACGCTGGAAAGCTATACTTGAAGAGTATAATTATGAACTGCATTATAAACCGGGAAAAAGTAATGTTGTGGCTGACGCCCTCTCGAGAATACCAATAGAATCGCAAGTCAATACTGTGTCAGAAATTACTAAAAGTGACGACAGTTCAGGTCAAAACCTTATTTATAGTGTCGAGACACCCTTAAACGTTTTCAAGAATCAAATCATTCTAAATACAGACTCAGCATCGGCATATAAATTCGAAATCGTTTTCCCTACAATACACCGACATACTATTACAGAAAATGAATACAACCCAAAAAAACTCGTGTCGCTTCTAAAAAAAAATACCTAAATCCGTCCGTCATAAACGGCATCAAAGCTTCAGAACCTCTGTTGGGAAAAATCCAAGAAATCTTCCCAGACAATTTCGCAAAGTATAAGATTAGGTTCACGCAGCTTCAGGTAGAAGATATTAAAGATGAAAAACAACAGGAGGGAATTATTATAGAAACGCATACAAGAGCACACAGAAACGCTAAAGAAAACAAGACCCAAATACTAGAAAAATACTATTTTCCCAGCATGAATAACAAAATTAACAGAATTGTAAAACAGTGCTTAACTTGCAAACTTAACAAATACGACCGACACCCAACGAAACCGGAACTAGGGAAAACCCCCATACCTACGTTCCCTGGCGAAATCGTCCACATAGACATCTACAGAACAGAGAACAAACTTGTACTTACAGCAATAGACAAATTTTCGAAATATGCCTAAGGTAGGGTTATCAATTCAAGAGCCATAGAGGACATAAAGGAACCCCTTCGAGAAATTCTTTTCCTATTCAGTGTGCCAGAAATGGTAATATTCGATAATGAGAAATCCTTCAACTCTGCCACAATTACCTTTAACGTCCGTGAATGGGCAAGTAAAACGGTTCCATTCCACCCTTACAGAGATTATGCGTTGTCTCAAAACCGAAGGTACTAATAGGACTTCTCAGAAAGTTATATGAACATAACTTTTCCATTCATAGCACAACGGGAAAGAAACTCCTAGACGTATTTTTCAGACGAAAAATTAACACAGACCCTGAAACCCTCAAAAAAGCACTACAAACTAACGTACAGAGACTCATAGACAAACAAGCCACTGCCATAAAAAACCACAATAAAAATCGTCAACCAATTAAAAAATACAATCCTGGAGAAGTTTTTTTAGGAAAAACAAAAAAGTGGTTAGGAACAAAGCTTCCCCCAAGATTTAAAAAAGAAATCGTAAAAAAGGACGAATCCTCAACTGTCCTTACGGAAACAGGAAAAATTATAAAAAACCTATTAATATTTCATATTACAGATCACTTTTCACTACCAACATACCTGCAAATAGTTAACTACACTTCGTCACACCTGGTAACAATAAACAACGGACCAACAAAAATACTAGACGGAACATTTAAGGTAATACCTACATGTCACAAAACTTGGCCTCTTCCTCATTAAAGTCCATTATGGTCAATAGCATCGCATATAGCGGGGAATAAGTGACTTCAGTCTGTGTTTCCCCACCATAGCCAGTTCTTTTCAGTCGAACGACTGTGGTATAGGGTATTGGATGCGCCAATCTCCTCTATAGGCAAATACCTCTATACGTAGGTTTAGGTATATATATATATATATATATATATATATATATATATATATATATATATAAGTAGTTATTCTTAGCATAAGCATCCAGAAGCTGTCACTTAGTATTAATCTCAAGAAGAGAAGAAAAAAAGAGAAAATAATAGAAACAAGAACAAAATACAAACAAAACCGAATTATTATTTATAACAAAACAAAAACAATTTGTAACACCGACGAAGAGGAGAAGAACCCTGGGTAACCGGCGAGCGTCACCCGAGTAGAAACGTTACAGGAGATTGACACAAGCATCCGTTCTCAACGAATAAATTACACAAATAGACCTTATGCAAATCAATTCTTAGCCCAGCCACCTTCACAACAAAATATCCAACCCACAAAAAATCAACGTGTGTTCCATATTGACGCAGACGGCCACGACACTAATGAAGAAAATTACGATTATGACCAGACATTAGCAGATTACATCGACTCCATAGAATCAGAAGATAAGAACAAAGAAACAGAATTAGTACTAAGTGACATACATTTTTTAGAATGACCAGCTCTTCGCTTCCATATTTCGAATGCCAATCGAAGAGCGGAGAAGTGTTAAAATTTTTAGTAGATACGGGCTCTAGCAAAAATTATATCCAGCCGAGCCTAGCGAAAAAAGTGATTCCAAACGACACTCCATTTTTTGCAAAATCAGTTGCAGGCGACATAAAAATTCAGTCCCACACCTATATTAACTTATTCAATTTAAATGACAAACTAAAATTTTACCTTATGCCTACCCTCAAATCCTTCCATGGAATTTTAGGGAATGATAGCCTAAAAGGCATCCAAGTCTTTCATACTAATAAAAATTTCATGATCATTCGCAGCCAGACTAAAATCCGACTTAAACAAATTAATAATCAAAGCATAAATTCCATCGGACTACATGACGAACAAATGACAGAAAATCAGAAGGAAACATTAAACGCCTTAGTCAAACAATTCCCAAAACTTTTTTCAGAACCTGAAGAAAAACCCACATACACCACAAAGGTCATCGGAGAGATCCGAACCTCAACCAACACTCCCGTTTATAGCAAATTTTACATATATCCTGCAGCCCCAAAAATGAAGTATAACAACAAAGCAGTAAACTCCTAAGCGACGGCATAATACGACCATCGCGCTCACTCTATAACTCCCCGGTATGGATCGTAGATAAAAAACCAGAATCCTAAGGGAATAAGCAATAAAGAATGGTAGTCGATTATAGGAAATTAAATTCACTGACAATATCCGACAGATACCCTATCTCAGAGATAGCTGACGTCCTGTCACAGCTAGGTAATAGCAAGTTTTTTTCAGTGCTCGACCTCAAAAGCGGTTTCCACCAGATCCCACTTAAGGTCACTGACGTAGAAAAAACCGCATTTTCCATAAATAATGGAAAGTATGAGTTTACACGTTTGCCATTTGGCTTAAAGAACGCATCCTCGATATTTCAGCGTGCATTAGACGACATCCTTCGTGACTTAATCGGGAAAATATGTTACCTTTACATAGACGACATCGTCGTGTACAGTAAGTCAAAGGAGGAGCACGTACGTCAGATCAAAAACATTTTTAAGACTCTGGAAGATGCCAATATGAACATACAGCTCGACAAATGTCATTTCTTTAGACAAGAAGTGGAGTTCTTAGGGTTTGTAATATAACAAACTGGCATCAAAACCAATCCAAAAAAGGTTGAAGCAATAATTAACTTTCCAATACCAAAAAATTTAAAAAACTTAAGATATTACGCTAAATTAGCCAAACCCTTGACAACTTTATTAAGAGGTGAAGAAGGCCATGTGTCAAAACGACAATCTTCCAAAATCACAATAACTCTTGATAACACCGCAACCGAAGCTTTTAATTAAATAAAAAAACTCTCTGATTTCAAAAGACATTCTGCTTTCCTACCCTAACTAAGACGAAGATTTTGAACTAACAGCGGACGCATCCGACTTCGCGCTGGAGCTATTCTTTCCCAAAAGGATAAGCCCATAACTTTCATATCCATAACATTGAGTAAAGCTGAAGAGCACTACGCGGCAAACGAAAAAGAGATGCACGCCATTATTTTGGGCTCTCAACTCCCTGCGTAACTACCTGAATGGTTCCGCCAAAGTAAAAATCTTCACAGACCACCAATTGCTCACCTATGCGCTCAGCCATAAGAATAATAACAGCAAAATGAAACGCTGGAAAGCTACACTTTAGGAGTATAATTATGAACTGCATTATAAACCGGGAAAAAGTAATGTTGTGGCTGACGCCCTCTCGAGAATACCAATAGAATCGCAAGTCAATACTGTGTCAGAAATTACTAAAAGTGACGACAGTTCAGGTCAAAACCTTATTTATAGTGTCGAGACACCCTTAAACGTTTTCAAGAATCAAATCATTCTAAATAAACGATCAACGAATAAATTACACAAATAGACCTTATTCAAATCAATTCTTAGCCCAGCCACCTTCACAACAAAATATCCAACCCACAAAAAATCAACGTGTGTTCCATATTGACGCAGACGGCCACGACACTAATGAAGAAAATTACGATTATGACCAGACATTAGCAGAGTACATCGACTCCATAGAATCAGAAGATAAGAACAAAGAAACAGAATTAGTACTAAGTGACATACATTTTTTAGAATGACCAGCTCTTCGCTTCCATATTTCAAATGCCAATCGAAGAGCGGAGAAGTGTTAAAATTTTTAGTAGATACGGGCAAAAATTATATCCAGCCGAGCCTAGCGAAAAAAGTTATTCCAAACGACACTCCATTTTTTGCAAAATCAGTTGCAGGCGACATAAAAATTCAGTCCCACACCTATATTAACTTATTCAATTTAAATGACAAACTAAAATTTTACCTTATGCCTACCCTCAAATCCTTCCATGGAATTTTAGGGAATGATAGCCTAAAAGACTTGGATGCAGTTATTCATACTAATAAAAATTTCATGATCATTCGCAGCCAGACTAAAATCCGACTTAAACAACTTAATAATCAAAGCATAAATTCCATCGGACTACATGACGAACAAATGACAGAAAATCAGAAGGAAACATTAAACGCCTTAGTCAAACAATTCCCAAAACTTTTTTCAGAACCTGAAGAAAAACCCACATACACCACAAAGGTCATCGGAGAGATCCGAACCTCAACCAACACTCCCGTTTATAGCAAATTTTACACATATCCTGCAGCCCCAAAAATGAAGTATAACAACAAAGCAGTAACCTCCTAAGCGACGGCATAATACGACCATCGCGCTCACTCTATAACTCCCCGGTATGGATTTATCTACGATCAACCAGACTCCAAAGGGAATAAGCAATATAGAATGGTAGTCGATTATAGGAAATTAAATTCACTGACAATATCCGACAGATACCCTATCTCAGAGATAGCTGACGTCCTGTCACAGCTAGGTAATAGCAAGTTTTTTTCAGTGCTCGACCTCAAAAGCGGTTTCCACCAGATCCCACTTAAGGTCACTGACGTAGAAAAAACCGCATTTTCCATAAATAATGGAAAGTATGAGTTTACACGTTTGCCATTTGGCTTAAAGAACGCATCCTCGATATTTCAGCGTGCATTAGACGACATCCTTCGTGACTTAATCGGGAAAATATGTTACCTTTACATAGACGACATCGTCGTGTACAGTAAGTCAAAGGAGGAGCACGTACGTCACATCAAAAACATTTTTAAGACTCTGGAAGATGCCAATATGAACATACAGCTCGACAAATGTCATTTCTTTAGACAAAAAGTGGAGTTCTTAGGGTTTGTAATATCACAAACTGGCATCAAAACCAATCCAAAAAAGGTTGAAGCAATAATTAACTTTCCAATACCAAAAAATTTAAAAAACTTAAGATATTACGCTAAATTAGCCAAACCCTTGACAACTTTATTAAGAGCTGAAGAAGGCCATGTGTCAAAACGACAATCTTCCAAAATCACAATAATTCTTGATAACACCGCAACCGAAGCTTTTAATTAAATAAAAAACTCTCTGATTTCAAAAGACATTCTGCTTTCCTACCCTAACTATGACGAAGATTTTGAACTAACAGCGGACGCATCCGACTTCGCGCTGGAGCTATTCTTTCCCAAAAGGATAAGCCCATAACTTTCATATCCATAACATTGAGTAAAGCTGAAGAGCACTACGCGGCAAACGAAAAAGAGATGCACGCCATTATTTTGGGCTCTCAACTCCCTGCGTAACTACCTGAATGGTTCCGCCAAAATAAAAATCTTCACAGACCACCAATTGCTCACCTATGCGCTCAGCCATAAGAATAATAACAGCAAAATGAAACGCTGGAAAGCTATACTTGAAGAGTATAATTATGAACTGCATTATAAACCGGAAAAAAGTAATGTTGTGGCTGACGCCCTCTCGAGAATACCAATAGAATCGCAAGTCAATACTGTGTCAGAAATTACTAAAGTGACGAATGTTCAGGTCAAAACCTTATTTATAGTGTCGAGACACCCTTAAACGTTTTCAAGAATCAAATCATTCTAAATACAGACTCAGCATCGGCATATAAATTCGAAATCGTTTTCCCTACAATACACCGACATACTATTACAGAAAATGAATACACCCCAAAAAAACTCGTGTCGCTTCTAAAAAAAATACCTAAATCCGTCCGTCATAAACGGCATCAAAGCTTCAGAACCTCTGTTGGGAAAAATCCAAGAAATCTTCCCAGACGATTTCGCAAAGTATAAGATTAGGTTCACGCAGCTTCAGGTAGAAGATATTAAAAATGAAAAACAACAGGAGGGAATTATTATAGAAACGCATACAAGAGCACACAGAAACGCTAAAGAAAACAAGACCCAAATACTAGAAAAATACTATTTTCCCAGCATGAATAACAAAATTAACAGAATTGTAAAACAGTGCTTAACTTGCAAACTTAACAAATACGACCGACACCCAACGAAACCGGAACTAGGGAAAACCCCCATACCTACGTTCCCTGGCCAAATCGTCCACATAGACATCTACAGAACAGAGAACAAACTTGTACTTACAGCAATAGACAAATTTTCCAAATATGCCTAAGGTAGGGTTATCAATTCAAGAGCCATAGAGGACATAAAGGAACCCCTTCGAGAAATTCTTTTCCTATTCAGTGTGCCAGAAATGGTAATATTCGATAATGAGAAATCCTTCAACTCTGCCACAATTACCTTTAATGTGCGTGAATGAGCAAGTAAAACGGTTCCATTCCACCCTTACAGAGATTATGCGTTGTCTCAAAACCGAAGGTACTAATAGGACTTCTCAGAAAGTTATATGAACATAACTTTTCCATTCATAGCACAACGGGAAAGAAACCCCTAGACGTATTTTTCAGACGAAAAATTAACACAGACCCTGAAACCCTCGAAAAAGCACGACAAACTAACGTACAGAGACTCATAGACAAACAAGCCACTGCCATAAAAAACCACAATAAAAATCGTCAACCAATTAAAAAATACAATCCTGGAGAAGTTTTTTTAGGAAAAACAAAAAAGTGGTTAGGAACAAAGCTTCCCCCAAGATTTAAAAAAGAAATCGTAAAAAAGGACGAATCCTCAACTGTCCTTACGGAAACAGGAACAATTATAAAAAACCTATTAATATTTCATATTACAGATCACTTTTCACTACCAACATACCTACAAAAGAACTGCAAATAGTTAACTACACTTCGTCACACCTGGTAACAATAAACAACGGACCAACAAAAATACTAGACGGAACATTTAAGGTAATACCTACATGTCACAAAACTTGACCAATACGCAACATTTCTAAACAACATACACACTTTCATGGAGGAAAACATCCCTAAAACCAATTCCTTTTTCGCACTGTTAAACCACGAAATATCCCAAATAACTAATATCCTCGACACAATAGAACAAATCCGGTAATTCCCCACTAAAAGGTCAATAAACATGCTTGGAACAGCTTGCCGGTACACCAGTACACGATGATTTCGAAATGGTTAAGAGTATCCTAAATGAAAATCACATAAATAATAATAAACAAGTTTTAATAAACGAGGCTTTTAACGAAAGAATGAATAATCTAACAAAAATAACAAATATGTTAAACAATGTTATTAGAAAAGATAATGATTTTATAAACGAAATAGCACTACATTTACAAACGAAAATTAGGCTGGTTAAAGACTGGTTAAAAGTTGTAAAAAACGCAATAAAATGGGCAAAAAACAATGTAATAAATTCAAGCCTTCTTGATAAAAAAGAAATTAATGCAACCCTTAGCAGACTCGAAGAAGAAAACATTTTATTTACGTCAACAGAAGAAGCTCTTAATTTTGCCGATATTAATATTCTATATAACGGCACTACCTTATTATATGTTGTCGAAATCCCGCTAACCAGTAAGGACAATTATACTAATATTGCCATTATTAAAACCTGTAAAAAGGGAAACAAAATTGAGTTATATTATTTATGTTATATAATGAAGTTTTAAAATACAATAAAAAAATATTTGGTTTATTAGAAAATTGTAATATAATTAACACAATAAAATTATGTAAAAAAAGTCCGATATTTCCAATGAACTGTGCATTCCCGCACTTCTTAACGGTTTAGACTCATCCTGTTCAATTTCTGATGGGTACCATATTCCAACAATAGACCAAATTTCACCTAGTGTAATACTTGTAAACGATTTTAACGGTACGGTCAAAATAACACGTTCAGAGGCACGTTTTTACTTAAATTTTCAAATTCAACTATAAAAATAAATAACCAATTATACAGAATTTTATAAGCACCCCTCATGGAAGTCGCTCCACCAATAATTCAACCAACACCCACAGAAAAAGAATTTATAAAGATACTTTCATTGGAGATGTTACGTCAATTACACATTAATAATACTAGGAAAATTCACTTGCTGAAGTCAGACGCTACGCTTAATAAATATTTAAATATTTCCCTATTTACCCTCCTAGCCATTTGCTTACTATTACTGAAATTTTGAATTAGAAGAAAGGAGAAGTTTATTGTTCAAACAACTATTCCCAATTTAAAACAAACGCAAGCCCCAATGAAACCGCCAATAACTCGAAACCCGCAAGTAAAAATTAACGACCTTCCATACTTTTAACGATTGGGGACAATCGTTTTTTAAGGGGAAGAGTTAACACATAAAACATTAACTTTAAATTAACACGTAAAATATTAACTTATTTTACAAAATTACAATTGACACACTTAACACACGCGCATATGATTGCGCAATTCAGCATAAAACATTAACTCAGCACAAAACGTTAACTTACTTTACAGACATACAGTTGACAAACTTAGCACACGCGCAAACGGTTACGCAACTCAGCTTTTTCGTTATTTCACTTTCCACTTAATTGTCACTATTCTTGATTGACGCAATTCTTTTCCTTTACTTGCAATTTCAAAATCAACAAAGTAGATCATGCTTACGTAGCGCCTGACACAAACAATTATTGCAATAACTTCCGTATAGCAATTAAGTTATTCTTTAGGTGTAATGTTAAGTAAAGAATGTAATGAAGTTTAGTTCGATTTTAGCAATAAAGAAACGCATTAAAAATAAAAAAAAATAAATTCCAAAGAAATAAATTCCAAATCAATCATAAACAGCTTACCGAACGAAAGGTAAAAGAAAATATAAAAAAAACACAAATTCCCTGATTCAGCGCAAGTTAATTAGTGAGAGAAGAAATCTTCCAAAAGATAAAAAAATCCACCGTGAATCATCAGTCAAGTTTCCGGCAGAAAAACACCAGAACACCTGAGTTTCCGGATGCCTCTTAGAGAAAGGAATCTAAAGGAAGAAGTAATCTATTTCATTTCATTGATCTTTCGAGTATTAGTCTGGTCAGGTATTCAACCCTCGCAAGCCAAAAAAATTCCTGCAATTCCAGGCCAACCGAACAGATCAACAAATAAACAAAATTCCAATCAAGTGTGATCTACCGCATAACAAAGCAGATCTTCCAAAAGGTATACAAGTCCTCGATCAAGTTTCCGGCAGAGAAACACCAGAATACCTGCGTTTCCAAATGATCTTGTTCACCTTTTACACTGGACGAAAGGATAAGTGCAATGTCCTAAAGACAAATCAACCAACGTGATATTTAAATAATTAATAACCAGAAGTATGGTGGAGACCCGAACGGAATAGATAAAAACCCATCACCGTCCACCGCCCCACGTTGGGCGCTATTTTATGTAATGAAGTGTCAATTAGATTAAAGTTTTCAATTTGACTTGGAACCAGAGGCCTCCAAACGATTCGTCGGAGTGAATCTGGTGTCCTGTGGCGAATGGAATGGTGCGGAGTGCACGTCTTGCCTAATTGCTCAGGCCTAGCTCAACGAAATGGGTGGGTTCTTGCACGTCCATTAAACCGCTAACTTCACCATAAAAAAATTACGTGCACATTACGGGAGGGGAAATAAGAAGGATGAGAGGTGAGGAAGATTGAGAGGGGTAAGAAAGGAATATTGAGAAGAACAAAGAAAAGGAATGAAACAGGTAGAGGATGCTGAGGGAGAAAACCGCGAAGAGAAAAAAAATTATACCCATCAGAAAGGTCCGTTTCAACCTAGGTTGCCAACGCCGAGGCTCGAGAGACCAACCGCCGCTCAGGCACAGGTCCAACAACCATTAATTGCTAAGAGAGAGTCGACAGAGTAGAGAGAATGCCGCCAATATTCTTAAACAGAAACTATTAAAAACGCCATTTTATTAGTTTTTTTTTGTAATTTAAGTACAAAAAAAAGTTTCCTTTTTTTGTTCCTTTTTCAATTTTATTTCAAACTTAATTCTTCAACATGGGTTTAACTATAACAAACACAAAAAAAATATTGATTTTAAAGAGAAAGCCAAACTGTGGGTTGGTTCTCTTTTAACATTTCTTATTTGGGATGTATTAAAAAGTTCTAAGTGGTTATTAATACTAATAACTATGTAAACAATCATATATGTATAAAAAAAAGAGTGCGTGTAACTTTTACGCGCGGTTGAAGTGAAACTTTTTTGACGTTGTTACCAATATTACGATTAATGATGAGATGAGATGACGATGAGAAATGGCTTAGTTCCAAAAAATTCCAGACCCTATTGGCCAGATCCCAGAATTTCCATAGGACCAAGTCTTATAATCGGATATAAGTCCTATATTCCGAGTTTCATACGAATCCCTTGAAAAATGGCTTAGTTACTAAAACTACAAACACTATTGGTCAGATCCCAGAATTTCCATAGGAACAAATTTTATAGTCTCTGAGTTTCATACGAATCCCTTGAGAAATGGCTTGGTTCCAAAAAGTCCAGACCCTATTGGCCAGATCCCAGAATTTCCATAGGAACAAATCTTATAGTCGCATATTAGTCCTACATTCCGAATTTCATAGGAATCCCTTGAGAAATGGCTTTGTTCCTAAAATTCCAGACCATATTGACCAGATCCCAGAATTTCTATAGGAACAAGTCTTATAGTCGTATATTAGTCCTATATACCGAATTTCAAACAAATCGCTTGAAAAATTGCTTAGTTCCCATAATTCAATCATATAACACAAAATCCGAACACAAAACCCTACTAAATTTTACCCTTACTGTCGCTAAAGTAGTTTCACTTCAAAAAGTAGATATATTGAATAGTAAAAAATAAACCAAAATGTATGTATTAAAAAAAATCTAATAAATATTTCTCGATTTTTGCTTTGAGTGCCTTTATTTTTTCTCTTTTTATTTTTCCTTTTTTTTCTTTGTTTTTCTTTTATTACTATTCTATTATTCTATTAGATAAAGAAAACTATAAAAAAAATGACTCCGGTGAAGGGATATAACGTATTTCGAACACGAGCCACTACCGGCTAAATAAACAAATCCATGTTACATAAAAAAAGTTTATAAATAAGTGATTACATTCTTGCAGTCAGGAACATTTATCGTCGGCAGCGCTGTCGATTCCAAATTCCCGTAGCTGCTGAAACAAACTTGTGGGTAAAGGAAAAGGTAAAAAAAATTTAAATTCTCAAACACGCGGATCGCTCCATCCGTTCAACGTTACAAGTTAATATTAAGTTAGTGATTTTTTTTTTTTTTTTTTTTTTTTTTTTTGTAGACCCTAGTCCAAGTGACTGACACCGCGACCTGAAAGATCTATTGTATCAATAGGGCATTAGTTGTCTAATAGACATACTACCTTCCTAATAAAAGATAATATATCCTTAGTAGCAGAGTTCTTCAACTCCACTGTTGAGCATATTTCCTTATGGAAGATGCGTTTCCTTAACCAAATAAGTGCTGGGCAATCGCAGAGAACATGTTCGGATGACTCCTCATCCTCTGCACAGAATCTGCATTCTGTTTGAGAGCCCACACCTATTTTGTTAAGATGATATCTAAGGCCACAGTGGCCTGTAAGAAAACCGGCTAGTTTTCTAATGCTACCTTTATCTAAGTTAAGGATTTCTTTATATGTATAGGGTCTGATCAGTTGTTTGGATTGCCTAAGCCCTGGGGTGTTAACCCAATGAGCCAGACGAAGTTCGCCCTCCCAACTATTTATCACCTTCGTGGCGGCACACCAGTTGACGCCACAAAAAGGTTCAGGTCCTATGAATGCAGCCTCCGAACCTGCTCTAGCTAGTTCATCTGCGGCTTCGTTGCCTGCGATACCTCGATGACCTGGTACCCAACCGAGCTTAACCCTGTTGTGTCTGGCCAGAGATTGCAACGGTTCGTAGCAGCTTTTTACTGTTAAAGAGTCCATCGAGTGGGACGATAGAGCTTTAATTGCTGCCTGACTGTCTGAATAAATATATATTCTAACGCCTTTAACGACTTTGCTAAGGTTTAACCTGGCACAGATCTCTATGGCATGGAGTTCGGCTTGGAAGACCGTTGGACTGTCTCCCATTGGTATCGAGACCCTTGTATTAGGTCCATAGACACCGGCTCCGACTCCCGATTCCATCTTAGATCCGTCACTGAACCAAACCAGACCATTAGTGTCTAGTGTCGGAGCACCGTTTGAACAGCTTGCGCGGTCTGAGATCTCAACTTCAAATAACCTTCCGAAACAGTACTCCCTGACCATAACGTCCGGTATTGTGCAGAACATGTCTCTTTCGGGAATTGAGTTGAGAATACTCAGGTGTCCCACAAGGTCGCATGGTTTATACTTAAATTCTAGTTGCAGCTTAATAGCGCATCTAGCGGCCGTCTTCCTAATGAATACCTGAAGGGGCGAAAGACCTACGATAGCTTCTAATGCTGTCGTTGGGCAGGTACGCATAGCACCTGTAATACCTAAACAGGCAATCCTTTGGAGCTTCTGAAGCTCGTTTACCGTTTTACGCTCGAGTGCCTTGGGCCACCATATTATGGCCGCATACGAGATTATGGGTCTCACCATCAACGTGTAAATCCAATGTATCATCTTAGGATTGAGGCCCCAAGTACTGCCGTAAAGTCTCCTGCAGGCCCATAGGGCCCTTGTAGCGCGTTTAGTAGCAGACTTAATATGAGCATTCCAGTTAAGTCTTTTGTCAAGGATAACGCCGAGGTATTTGACCTCGCTGGAATACGTAAGAGTGGTGCCTTTAATGATGATTGGATTTAAGTCAATCAATATTCTTTTAGTAAAAGGCACTAGAACCGTCTTGCAAGGATTGATGGATAACCCTTCCCTGCTGCACCAGTCTAAAACTGTTAAAAGCGCACATTGCATGACAGCAGAGATAGTCTTGCAGTGTTTGCCTCTTATTATAATTGCCAGGTCGTCAGCGTAGCCTATGGCAGTGTAGCCTAATCTGTGTAGATTGGCCAAGAGATCGTCTATGACCATTGACCACAGAAGGGGAGAGAGGACACCTCCTTGGGGGCATCCCTTGACTGCGGTCATAGACACTGACACTCCTCCTGAGGAAGATGTGATATCTCGACTCTCGAGCATAGCCCTAATCCATTGATTGGTCGAGGTTTCGATACCCTTATGTCTAATAGCTCTCTCTATAGAGTCATAGCCAGTGTTATCGAAGGCGCCTTCAATGTCCAGAAATGCACACAAAGCAACCTCCTTGGATCTAAAAGTTCCTTCTATCTTTTTAACCAGATAGTGGAGGGCACCTTCTGTGCTTTTGCCTTTTCTGTATGCATACTGGCTTGAGTGCAGAGGAGCAGATATCTCTAGTCTGCTTCTAATATGAACATCGATGAGTCTCTCCATGATTTTCAGGACAAACGATGTTAGACTGATAGGTCTGTATGATTTAGGTAGCTCGCTAGGCCTATTGCCTGGTTTGGGGATAAAAATCACGTTTACCTGTCTCCAGGCGACCGGGATGTACCCCCAGTTGTAGCTAGCTCTAAATAATAAAATTAAGATTGGAAGGATTGCATCGATCGCCTTCTGTAGAAGAGCAGGAAAGATGCCATCCCCCCCAGGGGCTTTGAATGGTTTGAAGGAGCCTACTGCCCATCTAACCTTATCTGAGGCAAATATCTTACCAGATAAACTATTGGTTCTACTAGCGATGCTAACCCTTCGGTCAATCGTGTTCGAGTTTGTGTGTGGTACACTGTTGTACGAGCCGGGGAAATGAACATTTAGAAGTGTTTTCAGTGTGTCTTCCCGGTCCATCGTGTAGGTGCCGTCATTCTTTTTCAACAGACCCACAGTATTAGTCTGATCTTTAACGAGTGCCTTGTGGATTCTCGCAGCTGCAGGCAGTTCAGCGATATTTTCGCAGCACTTCCTCCACGTGGCCCGCTTAGATCGTCTTAATTCAGAGTTATACTCTGTAAGGGCGGACTTATATTCGTCCCAGCTCTTCGTGCGTTTAGCAGAGTTGAAGAGTTTTCTTACTTTCCTCCTGAGCTTGGCCAGTGTGTCGTTCCACCACGGAACTTTGCGTTTACAGAGATTAGTTTTGACGACACAACTGTCATGGTAGGAAGTAAGCAGTAAATCATTAACTTGGTGAGCTGCCTCGTCTAGTACCTCTATTGAGTCAATTGGTGAGACAAGCAAATCTAATTTAGAGAGAACTATTCCTCGATAAAGATTCCAGTCGGTAGACTTAGGATCATATCTGGTAGAGGCATGTTCCAACGGGCCTGGAATGTTAAACCTGATGTGTAGGTGGTCTGACAGCGATGCCTCGTCGGACACATGCCAGTTAAAAATGGAGTTTGAGATAAAAGGACTCGCGAGTGTGAGATCTAGTACCTCTTCGCGAATCGCATTTACGAAGGTTGGTTTTGAGCCCTTGTTTACGATATCTACATTATTGCTAATAAGATAGTCTAAAAGACACTCACCCCTTCTATTGATACCGCTGCTTCCCCATACCTCATGGTGCGCGTTGGCATCGCATCCTATGATGTACTGGATGTTCCGATCTTTGCAGTACGTGATAATATCCTGTACCTCTTTAGGCGGAATGGTATCTTCATCGCCTGGGAAGTATGCCGAGGCACATACAATGTTGTGTTTTCCCCTCTCGGTCGGAACCTCCACCAGAACGGCAACCAGGTCCCTAGTTATAAATTCTGGAATGGGAAGGAAGTTAATATTAGATCTAATAAGGCAGGCCGCTCTTGGAACTGCCTCCCCACATTTTACTATCAACTTACCTTTCCCGTCCTTTAGACCCTTCACCTGTCCGCTAATAGGCCAAGGCTCCTGTATGAGGCCAAGGGCTATGTTCTCCTCGACGAATCTCTTGTTAAGTGTAGCGGACGCCCCCTTAGCATGATGCAGATTCGCCTGTAGCACCTTTATGGTGCTCAACCTTCCTCCTTCTGAGAAAGGGCCTGCCTTATTAGCAGCTTTTTTGGGGCCCTTACCCTGCGGCAGGCAGTCTGGCTCGGTTGACCCGTTGGTCTACCGTTGCCTATCCTACTCCTGGGAGTAAGCGCAGCTCTTGCTGCTTTTTTACCCATTCTGGGGGGGATTGAACCAGTTTGCTTGTTAGCCTTGCTGGAGGATGAGGCTGGTCGTGCTACCAGCTTGGATGTTACGGTTCCGGACCCGCTGTGGTCAACCTGCCCGGAAGAGCTGGTGACCGAAGAGGCGGCCTTTTGTACCGCTGTCGCTGGGTTGGAGCCGCTCAGACTAGCTGGCTCAGTGGTGTTTTGAACAGAGCTGTCTGTATTTGAGGTGCCTTGGTCAGATGCAGAGTTCTTGTCGGTGCTCTTAAGAATCAGCTTAATCTGACCAAAGCGGTACCCTATAACGCCTTTGTTGGCGATAAGTCTTGTCATGGAGGCGTCGTCAACCGCCATTACGAGATGAAGGAGCGCACCTTCCTTCTTACTCTGTAACACCTTCCATGATATGGCATTCACACCTTCGTTCTGGGCCTCGATTGTGGCCAGAACCTTTTCTGAAGGGAGTTCAGTGCTCTGTGGAAAGAACCCACGGACGATGTGTGTCTTCGGGAAAGCTCCCTCTTCCACCAACATCACGTCCAGTCCACTTTTTTCTTTGATTTTTTGGAAGTTGGAGCGCATCCAACCGGCAGTAGAGCCGTCTAGACAGATGAAGATCATCCATCCAGATTTCGGATATGTTCCGATGAAACGGGGCCAAACTCCACAGCCGATCATCTCGATCGAGATGTCGATAACCGCTTCTTGAAATTGAGCGATTTGCTCCTTTGTCAGCGGTTTCTTCGACAGGTCGGTCGGGACAACCCCCAGTCTTACAGCACTGGTCACTTGACTGAATGTTGGAGTGTCTGGTGACGGTCCTGCTCTGGCCTTTTTGGCAGTCGATGAGGGCGGTGTCTGGTCTTCCGACCTGGCGCGTTTGACAACGCTCTTTGTGGGAGGCGCTGCTTTGGCAAAAACAAGAGCACTGTCTCTGTCTTTGCCTATGCGTAATGCATGCTTGAAGCGTCTTTTTTCCCTCGAAGTTAGCTTAACATAAGCCTGTTGTTGGATCTGCATTCCCCCTAATGCGATCCCAACCGAGGAGCAACCGGATTTCTCCGAGATGACGCTAATGGTGTCGACAACTTCGGATGTGTAAGACTCGGATGTATCCGAATCCACACCCTTGTTGCCAACATCTAAAAGTGGCGTATTTGTCAACACGGGGTTGACCCTGGAGATCTTATCCCCCACTGACAAAACACCGGTCTGCATTTGAGCAGGTTCCGTGTTTGTTGTCAACACTTTAATGACCGTCGGAAGGGAATCAGATCCTGACGAGGTTACGAGTGGCTCAGAAGCACTTCTCGATGTTTGTGTCATCACTGGGATGACTGTCATTGGCACAGAAGCCTCTGACACTACAACGGCCCGCTGAAACGCAGGTACCGAGGATGATGCCATTGGAGATGCATCGGTCTCATTTTTATTTTCTGGATATTCTATTATTCCCACGAGTATCCGGGAAAGTAAGTCACCCATAGCAGAGCCCGGTATACCATGAGAAGACCGGTTAAAAACGGAGGTTGCCAGGTATCCGTAGTCCCGTGCTAGCGACCAACAACTCATGGCCATACATCCCTCGGCGCACGTGTCTCACCACTGGATTTAGGATTTTTTAGTCTGTCGAGGTTTTCTCCTCCACTTAATTTTATTGAGGATAGGGTTGCCCCGTTACCCCACACCCTCCTCCTTTACCCGGGCTTGGGACCGGCATGCTGTATCCGCGCTGTGAGAGGTAGTCGACTCGTCCTATTGACCAGAAAACGCTCCTACTCAACTCTCAAGAGTGAGCAGACGCGCTTTGTGGCCAACTCTGAGACCACTCCTACTCCCACTAGACGGAAAAACAAGGCGGAGTTAAGTTAGTGATACTTCGAACAACAAAAGAAAAACTATGAAGAGTTTGTTGCGGACAAGTTATGGTATCATGGTATAGATGCGATGTCTTCGGGTCCTTCCCCGTACTACGGATAGATCTTTATTTATTAGATAATTCTCTTCCCTTTCCCATTTTTTTTTTTTTTTGAAATTTCCGGCACCGATGACGATGTTGAATTAATGGCATGATGGATCACGGCCATTTTGGGGAAAATGCCCAAAAAAATGAGTTACGATAAATTCGCGAAAAGGTATTTCCATTGAATTTGCGTTGATATAAAACAATGTTTTCCCACGATTAAATAACTTTTTATTCAATTGGGAATTATTTTAATCGACATAATTTCTATTCTTTCTTTACAGATTTCAAAAGGTGGGAAGCCATTTTCCTTTTCGAAGGGACGCCACTTATATGCAAACGCGCACGAGGTATTTGTCCAAAGACGCACTGAGGTGAGAAGATTCGCAAAAAAGTACGTCCATTGAATTTGCGTGGATATAAAGCAATTTTTCCCACGGTTAAATAACTTTGTATTCAATTGGGAATTCTTTTAATCGACATAATTTCTTTTCTTTCTTTACAGATTTCAAAATGTGCCGTGCCGTGCCATTTTCCCTTTCGAAAACGCAAACGCGCACTAGGTATTTATCCAAAGACGAATTTCGGTACCACCGACGGAGTATCACTTCCATCTTTACCTTTTAATTTAAAACCATATTTTTTTTCAAAAAAAAAAAGAGCACAAAAATAATTAGATGGAACACTTGAAATTAGTTCCGACAGGCCCTCCGGTGCAGACCAAGAATATATGATAGTAGCAACCGAACAAGAGAAGAAAGAAACCAAAGAACACAAGCTTGAATCGCTCGAATGCTCGCCAACAACTGGCTGCCCAGCATGCCTACCGCCTAACGACCCACAAAAATAAATGTTTCCTCAATTCTCGTCTTCGTGCAATTCTTTCTCCCCATCTGTCGTACCTAATCGATGAACTCATCAGCTTCATTGTGGCCGGCCGAACTCTCTCTTTTTTTTTCTGAAGTTGTTGTTGATTAAAACCCACTGGTGTTACACAGCCACCACATCGTACAGCAATTTGGTAGTGCGTAAGCCAGCCAAAAAAGAGAGCAACATTAAATCGAATTACAAGTTGTAACTGTCTTTGACATATAACACGTCTCGTTTTGGAATACTGGGTGCCTATTCTGGACTGTCGCCACCACAAGAACCAGTAACAACCAGTGTAAATTTGTGTAAATTTCTAAACTTTTGCTATTCCTACTTTTTGTTGATTAAAGTTGTATTTTATAAATTAATAAATTTGTGTTGTTTTTATTTGCAAAATCCTAACTCGAAAGTCTAAATTTCGTATCAATCGTGAGACAGAAAATAATTAAATTGGTGATTTTGCAACTCGATAAATATTAAATAATTAAATGGTAGGTGCAGTGAACATTAAATCTTATAATTACCAGGAGTTTAAAGATGAGCTTGGAAGACGAAGTCTAAGCACTGCAGGAAATACCCAAAAGTTATTTTTCGGTTTGCAAGTAGTCATTAAAGCGAAAAAGCAGCAAGCTGGTGAAGTGTTTTCAATTAAGGCAGCGCCCCCTACCAGGGCGATATATGGTAGCGTAACCGTAGTGTCAGTATTTCAGTGTTTTTTGTGCATAATAAGTAAAAACCAGTATGTTGTATGCCGAATGAAAACAAAAAAAGAACGTCTTATTTTATCCGTTAACTTTATTATTTTAATAATCCAATTCCAATTAACCTTTTAACTATATTATTTTACTACGCCAAATAACGGCAGAACCATAACGCCCACCTTGAAAAGTTACTCTTTAAACACAAAGTTTAGTCCTTCAAATCAAATTCAAATCCAATAACATTAATTCAAGTAAATAAGTAATTTAACAACATTTCGAAAGAAAAAAAGTACATGTATAAAAGCCAAGATTATTAACTTTCAGGTCGTTTACCCAAAAAAATAAATTCAATGTTTATATGATAATGGAATTCAAATAGTTAAATAATATGTTGAAAGAATATATACAAGCTTATTAATCTTCAAACCAACAACAAAAGAAAAAATATCAATTATTTTGTGTATTTGAGTTCACAAGAATGCACAGCTTCGTGGTAGATCGCCGTATAATCCCGAGGTTCGTCTTGAGAGATACTATGCTAACTAATCCATCTGAACCTGGGTGTACACGACCTTCACGACCACTAAAATATCTGCCTTTAAATTCCACTGAACCAGGAGCCATTTTTTTCGGTTTTGCAAATTAACGAGATATTCAGCACTCCATCTTTTCCAGAATTTTTGAAGAAGTCTTTGTACATCTTTCCATCTATAGACAAGAGCCAAGGTTCTATTGTTGAGGTCCTCTTGGGGTGGAAACTTGATATCGTTTTACATTAGGAAATGTGCAGGAGTGAAGTCTTCTAGGTCATCTTTGGAGCAATAGGCTCAAATAGGTCGTGAGTTGAGATATGCCTCGAGCTGACACAGCAAGGTTGTGGTTTCCTCGAATGTCAGCCAAGAATTTTTAATAGCTCTTCGAAGATGAAATTTTACAGACTTCACAACGGACTCCAAAATACCGCCTAAGTGAGGGGACCATGCAGGTATGAAGTGATAAGAAATACTAGCGTCTGCCAAAGTCTTATGAACTAGTGTCGAATGCGTTTGAACGAACCTTTGTACCTCAGTCAATCGTCGCGCTGCTCCGAGAAAGTTTCGACCATTATCAATGTACATATTGATGACTTCTCCTCTGCGGCGGGTAAAGCGATACAGTGCAGCCAAGAACAAAGTTAGTTCTGACACCAACTCTATATGAATAGCGCGTGTTACCTGCAGACAAAAAGCGCTTAATAACTCTTGAACTGCTTCGCTCCTCGACCCTTCCAAGCTTGTACAATAAATGGGCCTGCATAGTCAATGCCAGTGTTCATGAAGGCCTTTTCTTCTTGTAACCGGAATCCAGAGAAAATTCCCATTTGTTTTTGGCAAGCTTCTGCTATGAATCTAATACAAGTCACGCATTTGCTAATAGTTCTCCTGACAACCTCTATGCAGCTAATTATTCAATATTTACTGAGTAGAATCGCCAACATGTGTTGCTGGCCGGCATGCAGATATCACATATGAATGTCTTGAACTATCATCACATTTTTGACTCTACAACCGTGGTGCGGTCTTATAGAGGATTGTTCCTCTCACCGTTTCGTCAGAGTCTCGGATCACTTTCTCCAACGCCAGGTTGAAGAGGACGCAGGACAGTCCATCCCCTTGTCGGAGCCCGTAATAGATGTTGAATGGGCTTGATAGTGATCCGGATATTTTTACTTGGCTTATAAAATTAGTCATGGTCAACCTACATAGTCGTGACCGTTTATTTGGGATGCCGAATTCTCTCATGGCTTTATAAAGTTTTACTCTGGCGGCTTTAAAGTCTATAAAAAGATAAGGTAGTGAGTTTTGAAACTCTAGACATTTTTCCAGCACCTGCCTAAGGGTGTAAATCTGATCAGTTGTTGAATTGCCTGGTATGAAGCCACACTGGTATGGACCAATGATGACTTTAGCGTATGCGGCTATCCTGTCTTGAAGGATAGAGGAGGAAATCTTATACGCGGTACTCAACAACGTTATACCACGATAATTGCTGCATTTTGTGATATCGCCTTTCTTATGTATGGGCACAGGATGCCTCTTCGCCAGTCTTCTGCTTGGTGTATTGCGGGGCCTCCTGTTTTAATCAGTTCCGCTGGGATCCCATCAGATCCTGGGGCCTTATTATTTTTGAGCCGATTTATCGCTCTGCTAACTTCGACTATGCTTGGTGGCGTCAGCATAGTATGATCTTCGATCATTGGCGGACCCTCCAATTCCTCAGTTAACTGGCCTTTTAGCAACTCACGAAGTGCACTTTCCATCGCTCTAAGACGCTGTAGTGTCCCAATGAATGCGCCATGTCGATACATACATCACTACACAATCCTGTAATGTTGTAATGTATCAACGCATGCGCCACGTCGATACATGCACCCTACCAATCAACAATACAATATGCCAGTGCATATACCATACATACATCACTACATAGTTTAAGCATAATCATAAGATACAAAGTATTAGGTAAATCATAGTAGCGAAACAAAGTAGTAAGCAATAAAATACTGCACACCAAGTACAATGCAAATATCACCACACAGCTCGCACACTAATAGCTTAAGCATTATACGAACAGAGAGTTCACTATTAGGGTGACTCACTAATAAATGTCATCTATGTAATTATAATCAATATGTCAATATAATCTATGTTAGCAATTAAGTATGAAAGGGCCACCTATTTTTATAAAGAACTCAGAATTAATCTATCAATCGAACACATCGGTATTTTAATTCTCTCGTCGATCTTCTGCTTTTGACTCTGGCAAATACAGCAATAGAAGATCGGTCTTCTGCTTTTTGTTTCCTGCAAATACAGCAATAGAAGAAAGGACTGGGCGCAACTAATGCGATTTCAAGCTTCACTAAATATCTTCGTTGTTTGAGAGGTCCATTTAATATTATACACACAGTAAACGACAGACGTATTACAATGCCTTTAAGATCGGCGATCAGATTACCCTCTTTGTCCTTGCAGTATGCGTAACGCGGTGTACATTGCGTCATACCGCGGACTCTTTCGTAGAACTTCCACGCCTGGTGCAGTCCTTGCTCTCTGTACTGTTCTAGTTCACGGACGTGATTCTGACTGACATCTCGGCCCTAGGACTTACTCTCCCTGCATTTAGAGCGAGTCCTATAGTTGTTTCTGGTCTCTTCGTTGCGAAGGGCAGCCGTGTTGACTCGAATCTGATTCGCGGATGCTGTCTTTCTTGATGATGCAATCCGCGCTCGGAGCACCATACCAACAAGATAGTGGTCCGAGTCGACGTTGGCACCTCGGTACGTTCGCACCGTCATCATATTCGGGTTGTGGCGGCGGTCTATCAACACGTGGTCTATCTAGTTGCGAGTGGCTCCATCAGGAGATACCCAGGTGGCTTTGTGGATATTTTTACGCGCAAACTTTGTACTCGCAACGACCAAATTATTGCTTGCTGCCAACTCTATGACTCGTTGTCCGTTGTCATTAGTGTTCTCGTGTAAGTTATGGGCACCAATGCATTGCCTGAATACTGGCTCCCTACCTTCATATTCAGGATTCATATCCCCCAGAATGATTTTTACATCATACTGAGGGCAAGCATGGAGTTCCCGTTCGACTGAATCGAAGAATTCTTCTTTTTCATCATCTGGGGAATCCTCTGTAGGTGCGTGAACGTTTATGAGGCTTATGTTTTTAAATTTTCCCGCGAAGGGTGCATAGCCGTTCATTTATTGCTTTAAAGCTGATAACGGTGGTAGCGGTAGTTAGACAGGGTATCGACCAGCTGCTGTGAAGCTCGAGGTCTCTACAGTGAGCGTACGTTCCATGAGAAAATTCTTAAATCGTTTAGCCGTTTTCGTTGCCGTGGTCGTCGTCGTTCATCAGTGTATCCGAAGCTGATTTTGGGTTCCGTAATAATAACTTTTTACGGGCCCGAGCCCGATCATTCCGCTTTTCCTGCATTAGAGGAAAATTACCGGCGGCCACCACGTGCAGGTTTGATCGCACTTCCACCAGGCAGAGATAGTTACGGCCACCTGCAATTCTAGAGCATTCTGTGTTATTCCCCTTATTCTGTTGATTGCTGACTGCCGTCTTGAACTATCAGCTCGGTCAAAAAGGATCTTTTTCCTAAAATAGCCGGATGCTTCTTGTCATACATGATAGTGGAATATGGAACATGGAACGAAAGCATGCCATGGTTTCAGGAGGCCTTTTAGTACAGCCTTCTTCCTTCTTAGTTGTTCCGTTTCGGCGTAAAATGTTTGATTTTGACTTGCACGTATTAAGCCATGTTGTGCTGAAATGAACTCGAACAAACTGAGTGTGTTGACCAATACTAATGCTTTGTTTTTTTTCGTCTACAATTAGCTACGAAACGAGAACACCATCCAGCGACCAGCTTCAAACAGGACAGCTTAGAAAATTTGTCGAAGTAATTTATTATTGTAGAATTTGTACCCGCTGACAGGCTTACCATAATAATTATATCGGCGCGACAGACCATGCGGTCCAAGGCCTGACTTCTCTCAACATTTTTGTGTTGAGCATGCATATTTTTGCACACAGATGGAGGGACCTACAATTTAATGCCGGATCCGAACGGCGAATTGAGAAGCTTTCAGTGACAAGTTATTACTCTCGGACGTTTGTCAAACTTTCGCGAGAGGTGGGACACCGTGAAAAATACTTTGGTGTTACTGGGATTCGAACCACGAACCCCCTGCTCAGTAGTCCATGCTCCTATCCACTGAGCCACGGTGCCCACAGACAGGTTTACCATAGCTATGGATATTTGTCGTCGTTCTGTATCAGTAGCCTCCAGTTTTGTGATACATGTCGAAAGCTCTCATTTCATTTCATCATTTCTATGCACAACCTCTGGCTCTTGCCACCACAAATTGAGTTACAGCAACTCACTTTCATTGGTGCCCAAAGACGCACAATCTGCAGGATTATCATTCGATCGTATGTGCCTTCAACAGTTAAAAGAAAGCATAGAAAGAATCTCAGACGTTCGGTTCCAAATGAAGACCATTTTCCATTTTCTTGTAATCTCTTTAAGCCATGCTACCATGTTTGAGTCAGTAAATGCTATTGCATCAATGGGTTTAGAAGTGTCAAAGGTAGGTAACAATTTATAAACTATTTTGCATAAGAGATATGCGGCGCACAATTCCAATCGGGGTAGATAAATTTGTTTAATTGGAGCGACCTTAGACCTTTCCATTCATGTTATAACGAAGCCCAGAGTTTTTGCATGAACATTTTTGCGTAAACTATGCAAGAAGTTAGCCAACAAAGTGGATCAAAAATCTTCGCGATTTCTGATAAAATGCTTCGTTTAGAAATTACTTTTGAGTTTTCTAAATTTACTATAAACCTAAAACAATCAGAACTGGGATGCCAATGAAGTTCTAATGTTTTTATTACTCCTTCTGCTTCGATTTGCAATTCATCGTTTGCGCGTGTGCTAAGTGTGTCAACTGTATGTCTGTAAAGTAAGTTAACGTTTTGTGCTGAGTTAATGTTTTATGCTGAATTGCGCAATCATAAGTGCGTGTGTTAAGTGTGTCAGTTGTAATTTTGTAAAATAAGCTAATATTTTATGTGTTAATTGAAATTTAATATTTTATGTGTTAACTCTTCCCCTTAAAAAACGATTGTCCCCAAAACATAACTTATATAAAAACGTCTGAATCTCCGGTCTGATGTGAGACACTTAGACATTATGTCAGTGTCCAGACTGCGCAAAGTGGTTCTGATTCTATCGAAATTTTTGGCATCACCATTGAATGATGACCCCGTTGGAGCGAAGGTATCCTCGCTGCCGAATTTTCCTGAGCCCATTAGCCCAGAAATTCGTGTACCATCAAAGATAATTTGTTGGAATTGTAATACAGAAGGCCACCGGCTTGATATGTGCCTTGAGCCACGTAGGATATTCTGTTATGGGTGCGGTACGGCAAACCTAACTGCCAGAAATGCAATCAGGAAACTGGACAAGGGGTGTGAGCAGGACCACCAGTTCACACCCACGTTAAATCTCAGTAAGACTAGACCCCCCCCCGCCCTGAAGGACCAAAATCAGTGTCACCAAAGGCGATACTGGTTAGGGAACATACAGCTCCCAGCGTTTATGTGGCCCCCGTTAGTACTGACGTCACTTTGCATCCCATTATACCCTATCATCGTCGAGTCGCTGAATATAACATAGCTAGAGCGAAAATTTTCCACTTAGTGCCTAGCTTAGTAAAGATCAAACCTGACAGATCCTCCAAGCGGATGGGATGTTTTTGGAAAATGGTCAGGAAAAGCCGCAATCTGGTGATTAGCACGATTTTGACTGTCCAATGATGCCCGTCCGTATGCCACTGTGACATTGTTATGCGAGAAGGTATTAGGACTACTAGACAGTGGTTCCTCTATAAGTTGTGTGGGTGGCTCGTTGGCGTTGCAGGTTTTAAACGGCGATATCAAGCTAAAGCAATATATTTCGCCCATCAGAACGGCCGATGGAAACGCACAGCAGGTCTGTGGGGTTTTTGATTCAGACGTTCAGTTTAAGGGTAAGGCAAAGCGTATCTCTTTGTACGTAATACCCTCATTGGCTCAGAAACTATATCTGGGTATTGATTTTTGGAGACTGTTCACCATAGCCCCTGAGATTGTTTCCGAAATAACATTGTCGCATCTGAGTAAAAGGAGGGTCTTGGGAAAACAGCACTTCTGGAACATGTTATAGACACGAATGACTGCAAAGCTATAAAGCAATGCCATTACCCCGTTTCACCCGCGATTGAAAGGCAGATCTTTGATGAGTTGGACCGCATGCTTAAGCTAGGAGTGATCGAAGAATCTAAAAGCTCCTGGAGTTCCCCAGTGGTGTTAGTCCGCAAGCCTGGGAAGGTTAGGCTATGCCTAGACTCCCGAAAACTGAATGCCGTGACGGTTACGGATGCTTATCCACTGCCACACATCCAGGGGATTTTGAGTAGGATTCCTCGGGCTGAATTTATTTCAAGTCTAGACCTTAAAGATGCCTTTTGGGCGAATTCCACTGGAGATGAACTCCAGGGGAAAGACAGCTTTTGCAGTTCCGAAGCGTCCTCTATACCACTTCAAAGTTATGCCATTGTTATGGATAAGGTCATTCCTGCAGAATTTCACGGAAAAGTTTTCATATATCTTGACGACCTGTTAATGATAACTGAAGACTTTGAAAGCCATCTGGATACACTCCAGCAAGTCGCGAAACATATAAGACCCGCGGGCCTGACGTTAAACATTGCAAAAAGCAAGTTTTGTCTTAAAGAAGTACGTTACCTAGGACACATAATTGGTAATGGTGGGTTGAGAACGGGCCCCGAAAAGGTCCAGGCGATCGTAGACTATCCCGTCCCCAGTACTGTACGCCAGCTTCGTCGGTTCCTTGGCATGGTAGGGTGGTATAGGAAGTTTATCGCCAATTTAGCTTCGATTTGTGCCCCGCTAACGGATCTCTAGAAAAAAGCGAAAAGCTTACAATGGACTTAAAACGCGTAAGTGGCTTTTGAAGCTCTAAAAGCTAAGCTTACCACTTCACTGGTACTGTATACCCCGGATTTCTCAAAACCTTTTATGATACAATGTGACGCTAGTCAGTCGGGAGTGGGCAGCGTGCTGGTGCAGGCCCTTGACGATGGTTCGGAGGTGCCAATAGCCTATTGGTCGAAAAAACTTAACAAAGCTCAGCGCAGTTATAGCGTTACCAAAAAGGAGTGTCTGGCGGCCGTTCTTAGCGTGAAACATTTCCGTCCTTTCGTGGAGGGGCTGGAATTCACGGTAATAACGGTTCACGCGTCGTTGCAATGGCTGATGCGCCAAACTGATTTAAGTGGAAGGCTTGGCAGGTGGTCGTTGAATCTTCAGGGGTTCCAGTTTAGTATTCTGCACAGAAAGGTTTCGGATAACAGAGTTCCAGATGCGTTGTCAAGGGTCCATGAAAATGACAAATGAGGTAGCAGCGGTTGAATTAGTATTGCCCGAAATTGATCTGTCATCGTCGGAATTCTCGTCCATTGAGTACGATCAGCTGAAACAACAGGTCATGGCAAGTAGCAGGCGTCTGCCAGATCTGAAAGTGATCGATCAATACCTTTACAAACGCACCGAATTTCATAGTGGAGATGTACTACAGAAGCAAACCGCCTGGAAGCTCTGGGTCCCCAAGGGTCTCACCAAGCAAGTCATAGAACGAGCACACGATGCTCTAACTTCAGCACATGGTGGTATTAACAAAACCTATCAAAGGCTCAAGAAAAGTTTCTTTTGGCCAGGCATGTTTGCTGAAGTACGCGACCATGTCTCGAATTGTGTGACTTGCAAAACCACCAAGCATCCTAATGTGTCTTTAAAACCGGTTATGGGACGACAGAATGTCTCTTTAAGGCCGTTCCAACGGCTATACATGGACCTGATTGGACCCTTTCCCCGGTCCAAGTCTGGGCATATAGGAATATTGATTATTTTGGATCATTTCACGAAGTTTCAAAGCTTTGTCGCTAAGCCCATTGTTGAATATCTCCGAAGTCACATATTCCCCACTTACGGAGCACCTGAAACGGTCGTAACGGACAATGGTGTACAATTTAAAAGCAAAGAATTTAACCAACTCTTGACTATTTACGGCGTTACTCATACATACACCGCGCTATACTCACCTCAGGCAAATGCTTCGGAAAGAGTGAATCGATCCCTGATAGCGGCGATACGTACTCATCTAAAGGACGACCAAGCGGGTTGGGACGTTAACCTCGGACATATCTCTTGCTCGCTGCGGAGCTCAATACATACTTCCACGGGTTTTACCCCGTATTTTTTAACCTTTGGACAGTACATGGTCACTCACGATTGGAATTGTTGGAGCCCTCAGATACTCGTATCTCTCGCGAGGACGGGATGGCCCAGGCACGCGGGAAAGCAAAACAAAATATGAAAAGCGCATATGAGGTGAATGAGCGGAAGAAGCCAATTAACATTCAAGTGTACACACGAAACTTGCACAAAGTGATTGGCGGAAAGGATTTAACACCAAACTTGCGCCCACCTTCTTAAAGGCCCGCATCAAAGAAAAGTTAGGGAGTAGCAACTATATGCTTTAAGATTCTCACGGGACACCGCTAGGAGTGTTTCACGCCAACGACATAAAGCAGTAAGACCGGAGCATTGGATTAGTCGCCTGTTTTCAGCCTTTCGGTGACTTTAAGGTAAATCCCCCGTAAAGCCTGTTTTGTGTTGTCGACCGTCCAGAATAGGCACCCAGTATTCCAAAACGAGACGTGTTATATGTCAAAGACAGTTACAACTTGTAATTCGATTTAATGTTGCTCTCTTTTTTTTGGCTGGCTTACGCACTACCAAATTGCTGTACGATGTGGTGGCTGTGTAACACCAGTGGGTTGTAATCAACAACAACCACAGAAAAAAAAAAAAAGAGAGAGTTCGGCCGGCCCCAATGAAGCTGATGGGTACATCGGTTAGGTACGACAGATGGGGAGAAAGAATTGCATGAAGACGAGAATTGAGGAAAAATTTATTTTTGTGGGCCGTTAGGCGGTAGGCATGCTGGGCAGTCAGTTGTTGGCGAGCATTCGAGCGATTCAAGCTTTGTTCTTTGGTTTTTTTCTTCTCTTGTTCGGTTGCTACTACCATATATTCTTGGTCTGCACCGGAGGGCCTGTCGGAATTAATTTCAAGTGTTCCATCTAATTATTTTTGTGCTCTTTATTTTTTTTTAAAAAATATATGGTTTTAAATTAAAAGGTAAAGATGGAAATGATACTCCGTCGGTGGTACCGTCTTTGGATAAATACCTCGTGCGCGTTTGCATATAAATGGCGTTCCTTCGAAAGGGAAAATGGCACGGCACGGCACATTTTGAAATCTGTAAAGAAAGAAAAGAAATTATGTCGATTAAAAGAATTCCCAATTGAATACAAAGTTATTTAACCGTGGGAAAAATTTTTCTATATCCACGCAAATTCAATGGACATTTTTTTTGCGAATCTTCTCACCTCAGTGCGTCTTTGGACAAATGCCTCGTGCACGTTTGCATATAAGTGGCGTCCCTTCGAAAAGGAAAATCGCGTCCCACATTTTTAAATCTGTAAAGAAAGAAAAGAAATTATGTCGATTAAAAGAATTCCCAATTGAATAGGAAGTTATTTAACCGTGGGAAAAATTTCTTTATATCCATGCAAATTCAATGGACGTACTTTTTTGCGAATCTTCTCACCTCAGTGCGTCTTTGGACAAATACCTCGTACGCTTTTGCATATAAGTGGCGTCCCTTCGAAAAGGAAAATAGCTTCCCACCTTTTGAAATCTGTAAAGAAAGAAAAGAAATTATGTCGATTAAAATAATTCCCAATTGAATAAAAAGTTATTTAATCGTGGGAAAACATTGTTTTATATCAACGCAAATTCAATGGAAATACCTTTTCGCGAATTTATCGTAACTCATTTTTTTTTGGCATTTTCCCCAAAATGGCCGTGATCCATCATGCCATTAATTCAACATCGTCATCGGTGCCGGAAATTTCAAAAAAAATAAAAGGGGAAAGGGAAGAGAATTATCTAAAAAATAAAGAGCTATCCGTAGTACGGGGAAGGACCCGAAGACATCGCATCTATACCATGATACCATAACTTGTCCGCAACAAACTCTTCATAGTTTTGACGTGACAACGTCTCACTCCAAGGTTTAAGAGGGTACATGTTCAAAAACTCAAATGTTAAATGTCACTATTTAACAGATGTTAAGTTACGTTTTTAACAGATGTTAAGTTACGTTTTTAACAGATTTCAAGTAACGTTTTTTTAACTGATGTTAAGTTACGTTTTTAACAGATTTTAAGTAACGTTTTTTAATATCCAATGGGATTTGGTCATGAGAAACTAGAGTTTTTGAACAAAGCAATTTATCAAGCGATTCGCATGAAATTCGGAATGTAGGACTAATATGTGACTATAGGACTTGTTCCTATGGAAATTCTGGGATCTGGCCAATAGGGTCTGGGATTTTTGGAACCAAGCCATTTCTCAAGGGATTCGTATGAAACTCGTAATGTAGGACTAATATGTGACTATAAGACTTGTTCCTATGGAAATTCTGGGATCTGGCCAATTGGGTCTGGGATTTTTGGAACCAAGCCATTTCTCAAGGGATTCGTATGAAACTCGGAATGTAGGACTAATATGTGACTTGTTCCTATGGAAATTCTGGGATCTGGCCAATAGGGTCTGGGATTTTTGGAACCAAGCCATTTCTCTAGGGATTCGTATGAAACTCGGAATGTAGGACTAATATGTGACTATAAGACTTGTTCCTATGGAAATTCTAGGATCTGGCCAATAGGGTCTGGGATTTTTGGAACCAAGCCATTTCTTAAGGGATGCGTATGAAACTCGGAATGTAGGACTAAGATGTGACTATAAGATTTCTTCCTATGGAAATTCTGGAATATGATCAGTATTGTCTGGAATTTCTGGAATAAAGCAATTTCTCAAGCGATTCGCATGAAATTCGAAATGTAGGACTAAGATGTAACTATAAGATTTCTTCCTATGGAAATTCGGGAATATGATCATTATTGTCTGGAATTTCTGGAATAAAGCAATTTATCAAGCGATTCGCATGAAATTCGGAATGTAGGACTAAGATGCGACTATAAAGGCTAAACTATAATGCAATTTCGCCCCCTTACGTTAAAGTCAAAATCCGACGAAATGCTTTCCAAAGATTCTAAAGTTTCTCATCCGACCAAAATGTAGTTTTGTCACCTCGACGAAATAACATATGACAACTGTCAAGTTTTCTTAAGAAAATGCGCTCGCCAGCGCACATCTAATCGATTGGCAAAGTAACGAAAGTATTGCGAACGCTATTATGGGCGCAGCATACATTTTCATTGTCATTTCATTTAATCGTCGGGTTTTGACACTAGCGTAAAGAGATGAAATTACATTATAGTTCCGGCTTAAGACTTCTTGCTATGGAAATTCTTGAATATGATTATTATGGTCTGGAATTTCTGGAACAAAGCAATTTCTCAAGCGATTGATATGAAATTCGGAATGCAGGACTAATATGCGGCTATAAGACTTCTTCCTATGGGAATTCTGGAGTATGATCATTATGGTCTGGAATTTCGGGAACTAAGCAATTTCTCAAGCAACTCGTGCCTTTTAATTTAATCGTAATATTGGCCACAACGTCAAAGAAATTCACTCCAACCGCACGTAAAGATTACACGCACATATTTTTTTAACAGCTCTTATGCTGCATGTTGGTCAAAAATGCACTTTTAAGCCAATGCATTAAAGAAAAATCGACTGCGCAGTTTACGCAGCTACTTAAAATGGGATGCAAATAGCAAAATGTAAATGTCAAATTGTCGCCCTACAAGCAGACTGTAAGTCGGTTCAAAATATAGCCGCAATTTCGTGCATACCGACTGCCTGCCATTTTTTTGTGCAGCACAAGCTGCGAAGCTACTTAATTCTTTACAACAGCCGTATTGATAGTATAGTCTCTGTTCATTTTCCTAACAGTGCTCTGCTCTGCTCTTTCTATCAACATTGTGAGTGAGTGCTCTCGTGTTTGGTCGTGTAACAGAAAACAATACTACTATAAGTTACAGAAATAAGAGAACAATGCAAAAGAAATTTAATGAGAAATAATTGGCCTGCATGTTTGAAAAGCGACAATCTTACCATACCATTTTGAAGTATGGGCAGCACTACTCAGTACTCACTACTTTCCTCTTCTAATTTAATTTAAAACTACTCGAATTTTTTATGAGTTGAAATCAAAAGCTGCATTACTGTGTTTGGGCAGTAATATGTAATATGCAGCAACTTCACAGTTAGTGGTTATGAACATTAAAATCAGCTTATAAATTATTTATTCTGTTGTATTTGATGTGATTGATGATCATGTATGTGGTTTCAATAACATACAATCAAGCAGAGCAGAACGAAACAAACATATGCAGTAGTAGGCTGCGGTCAAGAATTCAGCCGCTGCGCAGTTTATGCTGCATTTTGGTCAAAAATTCAATTTTCAGCCAATGCATTAAAGAAAAATCGACTGCGCAGTTACGCAGCTACTTAAAATTGGATGCAAATAGCAAAATGTAAATGTCAAATTGTCGCCCTACAAGCAGACTGTTAGTCGGTTCAAAAATAGCCGCAATTTCGTGCACACCGACTGCCTGCCATTTTTTTGTGCAGCACAAGCTGCGAAGCTACTTAATTCTTCACCGCAACCGTATTGATAGTATAGTCACTGTTCATTTTCTATCAGTGCTCTGCTCTGCTCTTTCTATCAACATTGCATAAATGATACAGTGCTCTGTGAAAGAGGAAAAAAAATACAAATTTTGTTGCTGCTATTTCCTTTTCTTTTAAACTTAAGCTTAACTTATCCTTAGTATACAGTAAGTTCGATTGCTGGTTTGATTTTTTTAATATCAAGAAGGCGTACCGTACTCGAAAATTTGAGAATCGCCTAGAGAAGACTATATTTAGAAATCTTCATTTCAGTGTCGTTTGGCATTTTGTGCACATAAGTTTGAATGGTTTTTGCATTATTATAAAAAGTATTACAGTAATTTATTTTTGTTATTTACATTAAACAATATTTCCTTGTATAGCAGATATCAGCTTTAATATATTTAAGTAATAATCTTCTACAAAAAATCATTTTAAACACAGATTTTTTTTTATATAAAAATGAAGCTAAATTTAACATTATAAAAATGCCAGTCTCTCAGTCAAAGAAGAGATGTTCGATCGTAAGTTGGATGTCTGCCACTGAACAATGAATCTACCATCGACCATTGAGTCAACCATCAAATATCATACATGGCATTAAGCATCGGTTCAAAATAACTATTCGATCATTTACAGAAATAAGAGAACAATGCAAAAGAAATTGAATGATAAATAATTGGCCTGCGTGTTTCAAAGTGACATTCTTACCATACCATTACCTTTTCTCTTCTAATTTAATTTAAAACTACTCAAATTTTTTTATGAGTTGAAACCAAAATCTCCATTACTGTGTTTGGGCAGTAATATGCAATATGCAGCAACTTCAAAGTTAGTGGTTGTGAACATTAAAATTCGCTTATAAATAATTTATATATAATGTGATGTGATGATGATGTATGTGATGAGCTACGGTGCTAGTAGTATAGAGTATAGAAGTATAGATATATAGAATATATATATATATATATATATAGAAGTTTAGTATAGAATTTTCTTTTAATATATCCGTCCGTGTTTATGTCCCACAGACAACAAGATCTTAGTTTTCTTTTCTTTCGTCCGGACAGACGTTGTCACGCTCAAAACCCACGGCCGTGTCTTCGACACAGCCTACCCTGCTCTTTTTCTTTTGTTGTTCGAAGTATCACTAACTTAATATTAACTTGTAACGGTGAACGGATGGAGCGATCCGCGTGTTTGAGAATTTAAATTTTTTTTACCTTTTCCTTTACCCACAAGTTTGTTTCAGCAGCTACGGGAATTTGGAATCGACAGCGCTGCCGACGATAAATGTTCCTGACTGCAAGAATGTAATCACTTATTTCTAAACTTTTTTTTATGTAACATGGATTTGTTTATTTAGCCGGTAGTGGATCGTGTTCGAAATACGTTATATCCATTCAACGGAGTCATTTTTTTTTATAGGTTTCTTTATCTAATATAATAGTAATAAAAGAAAAAAAAAGAAAAAAAAGGAAAAATAAAAGGAGAAAAAATAAAGGCACTAAAAGCAAAAATCGAGAAATATTTATTAGATTTTTTTTAATACATACATTTTTGTTTATTTTTTATTATTCAAGATATCTACTTTTTGAAGTGAAACTACTTTAGCGACAGTAAGGGGACAATTTAGTAGGGTATCAAAAATAAAATTGTGTTACGTTTTTGTGTTCCGATTTTGTGTTCGGATTTTGTGTTATATGATTTAATTATGGGAACTAAGCAATTTTTCAAGCGATTTGTTTGAAATTCGGTATATAGGACTAATATACGACTATAAGATTTGTTCCTATAGAAATTCTGGGATCTGGTCAATATGGTCTGGAATTTTAGGAACAAAGCCATTTCTCAAGGGATTCCTATGAAATTCGGAATGTAGGACTAATATGCGACTATAAGATTTGTTCCTATGGAAATTCTGGGATCTGGCCAATAGGGTCTGGACTTTTTGGAACCAAGCCATTTCTTAAGGGATTCGTATGAAACTCAGAGACTATAAAATTTGTTCCTATGGCAATTCTGGGATCTGACCAATAGTGTTTGTAGTTTTAGTAACTAAGCCATTTTTTAAGGGATTCGTATGAAACTCGGAATATAGGACTTATATCCGACTATAAGACTTGGTCCTATGGAAATTCTGGGATCTGGCCAATAGGGTCTGGAATTTTTTGGAACTAAGCCATTTCTCATCGTCATCTGATCTCATCATATATCGTAATATCGGTAACAACGTCAAAAAGTTTCACTTCAACCGCGCGTAAAAGTTACACGCACTCTTTTTTTATACTTATATGATTGTTTACATAGTTATTAGTATTAATAACCACTTAGAAGTTTTTAATACACCCCAAATAAGAAATGTTAGAAGAGAACCAACCCACAGTTTGGCTTTCTCTTTAAAATCAATATTATTTTTGTGTTTGTTATAGTTATCAGCTACCTCTACCTGTTTCATTCCTTTTCTTTGTTCTTCTCAATATTCCTTTTTTTCCCCTCTCATTCTTCCTCACCTCTCATCCTTCTTATTTCCCCTCCCGTGATGTGCACGTAATTTTTTATGGTGAAGTTAGCGGTTTAATGGACGTGCAAGAACCCACCCATTTCGGTGAGCTAGTCCTGAGCAATTAGGCAAGACGTGCACTCCGCACCATTCCATTCGCCGCAGGACACCAGATTCACTCCGACGAATCGTTTGGAGGCCTCTGGTTCCAAGTCAAATCGAAAACTTTAATCTAATTGACACTTCATTACATAAAATGGCGCCCAACGTGGGGCGGTGGACGGCGATGGGTTTTTGTCTATTCCGTTCGGTATTCCACCATACTTCTGCTTATTGATTATTTAAATATCACGTTGGTTGATTCCAACGTGGAATTCGAAAGAAGTTCAGCCTTAGGGCTAGCTTTTCTTTTGGTTTCCAAATGGTTATGTTTGTGAAAATTCCCTTTCAAATTTCAATTCTTTTGTGCTGTTAGATTAATTGAAAGCAGTGTCTTTAGGACATTGCACTTATCCTTTCGTCCAGTGTAAAAGGTGAACAAGATCATTCGGAAACGCAGGTATTCTGGTGTTTCTCTGCCGGAAACTTGACCGAGGACTTGTATACCTTTTGGAAGATCTGCCTTGTTATGCGGTAAATCACACTTGATTGGAATTTTGTTTATTTGTTGATCTGTTCGGTTGGCCTGGAATTGCAGGAATTTTTTTTGGCTTGCGAGGGCTGAATACCTGACCAGACTAATACTCGACAGATCAATGAAATGAAATAGATTACTTCTTCCTTTAGATTCCTTTCTCTAAGAGGCATCAGGAAACTCAGGTGTTCTGGTGTTTGTCTGCCGGAAACGTGACCGATGATTCTCGGTGGATTTTTTATCTTTTGGAAGATTTCTTCTCTCACTAATTAACTTACGCTGAATCAGGGAATTTGTGTTTTTTTTATATTTTCTTTTACCTTTCGTTTGTTCGGTAAGCTGTTTAGGATTGATTTGGAATTGCAGGATTTCTTTAGCGATAGTGCTTAAAATTTTTTTATATATCATGGGTTTTGAGTTTTTAAAATTAATTTAGTTAAATAGTCAGTATGACGAGAATGAGATGCGATAAAGGACCAGTTGTCGCAAGCCTAAGTAATAGTATATTGACCGTTCGATTTTCTTTGTTGGTGTCAAACTTGTTTTGATGGCCTGAGGGACTATCGCGTATTCCGATTTTCTGCACGTTCTCTCCGGGTAGTCAAGTATGGATTGTTAGTGAATTCATTAACCTAATTTATTTTGGCCTAGAAGCGGATTTAGTGTCATCAGTCAGCTTTAACTCTTACCCGGAGGCATCAAGCTAGGAGAACAGTCCGAGTTCCCCATTTTATTTTGAAGCATCCACCGGAGAGGGAGTGAGAGAGAGAGAGACGCCCAACTGAGGTTTCCTTGTATACATTTTCTTGATATCGTTGGTAAATTTTTTTTATAACTTGTTTCTCGAATACACTATATCGCGTATTCCAATTTCCTGCACGTTGTCTTCGGGTAGTCAAGTATGGATTGTTAGTGAATTCATTAACCTAACTTATTTTGGCCTGGAAGCGGATTTAGTGTCATCAGTCAGCTTTAACTCTTACCCGGAGGCATCAAGCTAGGAGAACAGTCCGAGTTCCCCATTTTATTTTGAAGCATCCACCGGAGAGGGAGTGAGAGAGAGAGAGAGACGCCCAACTGAGGTTTCCTTGTATAAATTTTCTTGATATCGTTGTTAAATTTTTTTTATAACTTATATATATATATAGGGTGTTTTTTTGGGAGGTTTGTTTTTCCGATAGATGTCGTTTTATTTTATGACAGTTGTTTTGACAGCTCAAAGTGGCATTTCTACTCAGTATTGTTTGGCAAATCATTATGAAAAAAAAAAAAAAAAAAAAAAAAAAAAAAAAAAATGACATTTGTGAAAAATAGTCGTGGTAGCCATATGCCAGAAATTGTATTTAAATGTTAAATGCCAAAAAATTATCTACTAAATAAAAAAAAATTTTGGTCATTTCATAATTTTATATGTGTTTTATTCAAAAAAAAAATCGGCAACCTCTTAAAAAAACACCCGTTAGATATAACGTGTTTTTTTAAGAGGTTGCCGATTTTTTTTTTAAATAAAACACATATAAAATTATGAAATGACCAAAATTTTTTTTTATTTGGTAGATAATTTTTTGGCATTTAACATTTAAACACAATTTCTGGCATATGGCTACCACGACTATTTTTCACAAATGTCATTTTTTTTTTTTTTTTTCATAATGATTTGCCAAACAATACTGAGTAGAAATGCCACTTTGAGCTGTCAAAACAACTGTCATAAAATAAAACGACATCTATCGGAAAAACAAACCTCCCAAAAAAACACCCTATATATATATATATATATAAATTTTTTCATATTTTTGTGATTGCCTTGAATTCCTTGAAGGAAGGAGGGGTTTTGGATTGATTTTGAACGAGATCAAATATTTGAATTCGTCTCGCGTTTAAGAAAGATACCATAGATTTCTTGGTTGGTACCCTTGACCGTGTCAAGACGAGTAGCTTATCCAAACGGATGCTAGATAGTACCTACCGTTGTTATTGATGTATTTTTTTTTAATATTATTTATATTTTTTTAAATACAGTTTTCAGACCTTGCCATTGAAAGCAAATTTTCCTTTTTATTCCGAGTCTTGATAACTCGTTTTCCACTCACCGTGCTCCTGCGGTTACGTTACCTGAGTAGAAAACTGACACAAACGTTTTTTTTTAGTCCTTAACCACCCACTAGGTTAAGTGACACATACTTAGACTTTAAGAATCCTTGAGTTGACCACTCCTAAGTTTTTTCTTGCCAAGTCATGGTTAAAGGTAAAAATCGGGCTGGTCATTTCAAAGAAGCACTTATCATAAGATACGTTTTTTTTTATCTACATACTTATTGGCTCATTTAATATAATATATCATCCCTAAGTATGGCCGTTAGACGCAGCTTTGATGGTCCTAAAAGACAAACACTGCCCTTGGAGTTAATAGTCCCCGAGTCGTGTGAATGTCCTCTGTGCAAAATCGAAATCGATGGCAGCGCGGAGGTTGTGATCACCGATTGCCAGCACGTCTTCCACAAAGTTTGTTTACTAGAATTATTAAAAAAATCCGAAATCTGTCCGCAATGCAATAAGTGCCTTATAAGCTCAGTGAAACCGGGCTCGGGTACTGGTGAGGTCGCAGGTGCAGCTGATGTTCTTTACGCGCATAATACGCGGAATCGTTCAAAAAGGAGATCAAAAACTCAAGCCCCGTCTACTTTTCAGAAGCTTCAGCGGGCTGTGCTCCACTTAGCGGTTGAAGGTGTATAAGATTACAACAAACAAAACAAAAAAAACAAAAAAAAATTAAACTACCCTCAAATCCATAAAGTGATATATGCCATCAGCACTCACCTGTTGGGTGCATTACTGAAATGCTCTTAGGCACAAGCTTCGTGTCTTGTTATTTTCATCCATTCCTTGAGCATACCTCACTATTAAGTAGATGATCGAAATTTATGTCACCTTTGTTTTTTTTTTTTTAGATTAAGATATTTTATTAAACATTAAGTTAAAATACAATTTTGACTTAAAACTAAACTTATAAATAACTATTATTAATAAGTGTCGGCTCAACAATAGGGACCCGACGTATTTACATTGTTTTGATTATTTTGTGTTGCTTATAATTAAACAATATTTTTGACTACTTAATCTACTACATGTTATATTTAAAGCAATTTAATTTCAAACAATAAATTTTAAAATAAAATAAAAATGAAAAGAATATGAGAGGGTGTAAACAGGGTGATATTCAGCCTCTGTAATGTTGATTGCTGGTTTTCTCGTAGAAGGAGACGTCTTGATTATTAAAGAATCTAGTCGAATCTAGCATCTGTGAATCCTCTGATGTTTATATAGCGGTGGCTTGGCTCGATTTCCTCGATTCTCAGTCCTTGCATCTCCGGACTTTGATGTGTTTCCAACCCATCAACGAATTTCTTTGCCATTTGGAACAAGTGGTCGGTTATTGGCAGCAGACCTACCGCTTCGTAAAGTTTTGCAGTCGACACAAACTTATAGCTGTTTGGCACCCTCCAGAGTCCTGTACAGATCCTAAGTACCTTCCTTTCAAATAGGGAGATCTTCTTCATCGTTGTTGGTGAGACGGTGAACCATATGGGATAGCCATAGGTTAGCCACTGGCCTGATGAGCTGCTTGTAGATGAGCAGCCTGGTGTTGTTGGACAGTCCGTATCGTCTTCTTAGTAGCGGGTGCACCAAATGAAGAGCGTAGTTCGCTTTTTTCATTATTTTATCGATGTGAGAGTTAAACTTGAACCTCTCAGTAAAGTTGATTCCCAGGTACTTAGTCTCTGACTTGGTGTTTATTGTCGTGTTAACCGGAAAGGTGATTTTTTAGGCTCTGAACCGGCTTGCGATTTTTCTTATCCTTGTTTCGGTTGCTGGTACTCGGAAGCAGATGAGTTCCGTTTTGTTGGCGTTGATCTTCAGTCCCCCCTTCAGGCAGTACTCCCAAAGATTTCGGAGGTGTTCCTCCACTCTACGGGCAGATATCTCAGGAGAGCGGGAAACGGCATACGTGATGCAGTCATCCGCGAAAAGCATGGTCCTTGTTCCGGCTGTATTGGTGGGTTGATCCGCCGTGAAGATGCTAAATAGGACTGGTGCAAGTCTGGAGCCTTGGGGAACTCTGGCTTTAATCCTTTTCCTTGTCGATGGGCTGCCATACACCTGTACAAAAAAGACCCTGTTGAAAAGAAAATTTTTAATTATCAAATCTAATAAGTTTGTACAGAAGCCCGTTTGTCCAGACGCTATCGAAAGCTTTTTCGATGTCTAACAAACAGGCTAGTGTACTACTTTTGAAATTCAGTCCTCGAGTGACGTTACTGTGAAGCTTCATCAGAGGGTGCATCGTAGAGTGCTTTTCTCGAAAGCCGAACTGAAAGGAAGGAATAAGATTTCTTTCCGAGCAATACGCATTGATCTTTTTACGTATCAAAGACTCCAATACTTTACTTATACAACACAGTAAAGCTATGGGGCGGTAACCAGTTACACTAGAGCGGACAGTTTTCTTCGGTACTGGTACTACTTTGGCTACATTCCAGTTGTCTGGAAAGTATCCATTGTTAAGGCAATTGTTGAATATGATGGTTAACATCAATATTGCCATACCCGGCAGCTTTTTAAGCAGAAAATTTGAAATCCCGTCAGTGCCCGATGATTTTTTTGAGTTTCCACTCCTAATTAAATCACTGAAAACAGATGTCCCGGTAAACATATCCAAGTCTACGGGTGCGTTTGCGGGATTATCTTCGTTGAACTGTACTTCGAAAGTGGTGTCTTCCACAAGACTTTCGACCTGCTCTACGAATTTTGGAAGATGTGTTGGTGGTCGGTCTGTAAAGATCCTTTCAAAATGACAGGCAAAGGCTTCGGCTTTTTCAACAGGACTGGATGCTACTTGCTCTCCAAACGTGATACTTTCTGGAATATAAATACGTTTTCCAAACACAGAATTCAGGTAACTTCGCACAGCTTGACCAATCATGATATCTGTACAACGCAGTTGCGAAAATACAGACTGATATTCGTCATTAACAGTGTTGAGAGTCCTGTTGAAGATCCTCTGAAGGCGTTTCCTTAGCCTTTGCTTGTGAGCATATATTGCCTGAATATTCTCAGGTAGATGCTGAAAGCGATCCCTGCTAGAGCGAACAGTTTTCTGCCGATCTATGGCTGTGTTCACTGAAGTCTCGAAATTTCTGATAGCATCATCAATTTCACTATTCTCCAGATTTCTACATGCCGCTGGAATTTGAAGTCCAGCTTCGACTTCTGATCTAAACCGGTTCCAGTTTATTTTCGCAAAGTTGATGTGTAGTTCAGGTGTTGGAGTAACTTGTATAATTCGCTGATTCAACCCCAGTCGAAGCTCTATGGCCAAATGATCCGAATCACTATCATGTGCAAAACAGGAATAATTCGTTATTTCTGGCAGAAAGTTGACGAAATTTTTCGTTGCCAAGAAGAAATCCAGCATGGATGGTGTCTGAGGATATGTCTTTCAGGGGCTGTGAAACAACAGCCATGGTATGCTGCTGAGGATTTGAATCCAGCCAATCTGCAATGGCCTTTCCTTGATTGTTGCATACTTCATCTTGCCATCGGGTCTGCCTAGTGTTAAAATCCCCTCCAACCACACAGAGGAGAGGTCCAGAGGAGATGCCACAGACAGTTTGCAGAATGTTTTCCCTCGTTGCATTACAGTGATTGTACACTGATATTACCAACAAGGTCTCAACCTCGTTGACTTTGATGCTGACAACTGTTGCTTGCATGCTACGCAACCCACTGATTTCCACCTTTTCGCCTGCCATAGTGTCCCTGTTAAGGACCGCCGTCCCAGAGCAATCCCTTTTTTTGTCGACCCTGTGGATGTTGTATCCGTCTGGACTTAATGGGTTTCTCCCTGTGAGATTTGTTTCCTGTAAAAGAAGAATGTCAGGTTTATTAGTTTTAATAAATAATTTTAGTGTGATACGCCTAGCTAACGAGTAAATAGAGTTCACATTATATGAGGATATACTTATCCTGCTTATTGTGAAAATAATTCACAAATAAGTCTACGCAAAACGGATGTTTTGGACCTGTCATCAAGACTGCTATAATTAGCAGGCACGACTTCTCTTGCTTTCTGCAGAATTGTGAAAAGGTCTGCTCCAATTTCCAGTAGATGGTGCCGGTTTTGAGGCTTGCTTACTTACTGGTTTTTTGCTTGCTTGGATGGTTGGTGGTGGTTTGTTGATTGTTTCTGGCTTGCTACCAGTCCCCGCAGCTACACTAGCAAAGCTAACTCCTTTCACAATAGCTTTTGCAGCAGATTTCTGGGCGAACTTATGCTTCTCCATCTTCTTTTGGGCGGTTTTTACTTTTTCCGCCATTATTTCTTTATATTAAGGACATCCTCGATAGTTTGCAGGATGTCCAGATTTTTGGCAATTTGTACAGAAAACGTTGTCGTCTTTCTTGTTGTCTACATTTCTCGGGCATTGGCCAGGTAAGTGTTCGTCCTTGCACTTAACGCATCTGTATCCGCAGTTGCTTGCGACATGTCCAAACTTTTGGCAGTTTCTGCACTGCGTAATGCCTGCCGGTTAAAGTTTTTCCCAATGCACCAACTGGTTCATCAGGAGGGTTTTTGAGCAAACTGCTGCCTTATCGCAGTTCTTCTCATGTTCGACAATGAAATTGTTAAATTTCCTGTCGGTCCTCTGAGATTTGAAGGGTTTGACCTTCTTTCCCGATTGTAGGAAAGACCGAATTTTCTGGTGCCCATCTTTGTTCATAGCCGTGACGACCGACTTACTGCTGTTGATGTTGCGAATTCTGCAACATATATTGGCATTCCTCGTGAACTTTGAGAGTTCAGCGACGTTTAGTCTAAAGCAGACTATTGGCGGCATGGCAAACGTTTTTGTTGTTGGTCCCGTAGACTGGGGTTTTTTGGTTGCTGGAGCGACAGGTGATGGTGTCTTCTTTGTGAGATTTTGCTTCTCTTTTGCTTTGTCAGTATTTCCTGCAGCGGTTGTTTTCGGCGGATTGCTTCCTTCAGCAGTAACTACTGCAGGAGAAGATGCTGTTGATGGTGATGATGGTCTGGAATTTGATTCAGACAATCTCCTTCTTTTTGCCTTTACTGGCAAGACCGCTCTTTGCGATTGTCTTCTTCTGCATTTTCCTCTTCGCTGGTAAAGGAATCGGACGCTCCAGTATCCGATTCCTCGCCTAGGCTCATGTTTTCCTCTTTAGACGAAGTGGCGTTTTCGTAAAGCTGGTTGACTTCATCCAGCCTTTCGTACAGAGATGCGAGGAAGTCACCACCATGGTTGGAGACTTCTTGTCTAATTGTCACCTTTGTTGACATCGGGAACTTGTACGCGGGCCACACATTTGAAGAGGTCGAGTTCTTTGGATTTGCCTCATATGAAAGAGTATTTGTTTAATAAAAAACGCTGCACTGAGTCGATTTCCTACTTACCAAATCATTTAGTCTGCCGTAAAGGGAGCCACAAATACTTTTAGGGAAATCCATATTGAGGTTCCACGGTGGGTAAAGTGCAAATAAGTAACCTTTTTTTGCCAAACCTAGCGTACTGAAAAGATCGTGCGTAGAGTCGTCTAGGGGTTCCAGAAAAATGATACATCGCGAATGCATGGTGTATTCGGTATATAAATCCATTTTTTTTTGTATGATGTTTACTTTTACCGCATTTAAATAAACGCAAAAATTACAAATTACATGAAAAGGTACTTTGACATCTTAGTTGTAATAGAGAAAAAACACAGTAGCGAGTGTCTGACTTGACAGATGAGTTAGGGTGGATAAAGTCATTTCTAGTATCCGAACTATGTATTTCATGTTGGGTTTGGTGGAGATCTGGTTCGTGTATTGGATAGTCATCGAAGGTAGTTGTCCATTCACAATGAAAGATATTAACATGTAGGTGTTGGGCTAATAGTATTTATGATTTATGTTCATTGGTGATGGTAGTTAGATTTTAAAAAGGGACGGGATGAGGAAAATTGTAAGTAATTCTTATTTAAATAAGGACAAATAGAGAATTTAGACAAAGGGAATTTAGAAAAGGGGGAAAGAGACTTTTTTTCAGAATTTCTTTCCAGAAGGTTCGGCGATAGGTGGTTGATTTGTGGCTAGCCGATGAAGAATAGCATTTAGAAGAGTCAGTTGGAAACTAACAATCAACAGTCATAGTCTAAAAATCTTAAGAATATAATTTAAAACAGTGCTACACTAAAAATCAAATCTAAGTTGAAAAGTTTTCTTTAAGAAAAAAAAAATTGAATATATGTATATAGCATTAAACTTGTGCGAAACATGAAATCAAATCAAAGTGGAAAAGTTTTCGAATATAATTGAACTGCTGATAAGCCTGAAATCAAGTCCAAGTTAAAAGGTGTAATAGGAAATTACATAGTGCAACACAGCAGTTTTCTTTTAAAATTGAAAACTTAATTGAAATTGTGCTCGATGAAAAATACATCTAAGCTTGTGCAGAAATTAAGACCAAGTCCAAATCAACAAAAAGGGCAAATAAATTCAGTTTCCCCGTTTGCTTTAAATTGTGATAGTAAATATTTCAAAGTTCGCCCAAAAATAGCTTTAAAGTAAATCCATAATCCATCAAACGACGCCAACCGCCATCTTACCGTCAAAGTACAATTTACATACACATTAGCAAATGGTTGATATATTGGAAATCAACTGATATCGAAAGTGATACACACCAATTGAAATTATGAAACTCTCCACCATTACTACTTAAGAGAATTTAAATGGTCGACTCAACAAGAATTCAAAATCAAAGAACTGCCAGATCAAGATATTCCCTCATGGATCAATTTTGTAAAATACGGTGGTTGCGAAACAGATTTTTTAAATTTTTATGCGTTATTTGCAACGCCACCATTAAAATTAAATTATCAAACAGTTTTTTTATAATTCAAATAAATTTGATTTGCTTTATCCTTTTTTTAATTTTAATTTCCTTTTTTTCTTGGTTCATTTAATTACCGTTTTTTTTTGTCCTACTGTGAACTGCCATTAGTATATAGTAGTGGCAAGAAAGTTTTTTTAATCATTTTGAGTTTCAGCTCCTCAACGGCTTCTGCTAGCAGGACCTCCTTGAAGGAGCGAATACAAGGTAGAAAACATTTTGTTTTCAAATTTATATCCACATTAATATAGTGTAGTGAAAAACACTACTAAGGCAGTAATACAAAAAAAATTACCTTTAAATTTTGAATTTTAAAAGAAAGAATTAAGAAACAGATTTTCGTTTATACACATAACATTTCATTTTAATACATATATTTGTACATTTCAATTGAATTTTTATTTTGAAGATATTTATAACTTTTGTTGATAAACATATATACATTATATTTCAATTTTTAATTTTCCCTACTTTATTCTAATTTGAAGTCTTTTTAATAAAAAGTAAAAAAAAAGTAAGTAATGTATTTACAAATTGAAAATATAAATACGTGACTTCTTATTGCCGTTGCCCATTGGGTGGGAGGCACATTCCTTTTGAATATATATTTTTTTTGGTCCTCACCATGAGTGAGTAGATCAAGTTGGCTGTAGGTATGTGGCTGGGATTGCTTATCCCACGGTGATTTCTCTCGGCGCTTTTCAGATGACGACGTGACGGACCGTGGACGACCGGACGAAGTCGACCTTTCCTTAATGATTTTGTGAGGCCTCGGTACTGGTGCAATCAAGTCATTCCTTTTAGATTTAATTAGCTATTAAAAAAAAAAAATCCTAAAAGAAATCAAATTTTCTTTCGTTAATTTTAATGTAGTTTTAACGTAGAATATTATAGTTATAAGTGTTTAGAATTTAAAAAAAAAGGAATGACCTGGCTGCACCGGGACTGAGGGACGCTATCCTTTGTTCCCTCCTTTATCCAGCCCCTTTGATTTCCTTTTTTTTTTCTATATAAGTCGACACGACAAAATTTTTTTGTTCATGACGAGGTGTCACTGGTAAGAGACAAGGACCGCTCGTCCGACGAGCTAAGCCGAGCCACCGCGAGCGTGTCGCGACGTCCTTGCCAGTGGCAGGTCAAGTGGGACCAGCTCTTTAACAAAGGGTTAGGTCGAAATCCCCCGAACGCCTCAGCTGGGGAAAATCGCGCGCGATTGTCACTCCCTGACAACCCTTCCGGCCAAAGTAGACGAGAGTCTGACCTGGTGTCGAAGATTCAGCGAGTGGTGAATGATTCGATCGATCAGATACAAGGATCGATTATACAACAGATGTCACAAGACATTTCGCAGCTTATCGAATCAAATGTCGAGCGTTGTCATGCGACCATGTTTCAACAGGCTGAATCATCGAGAGGGTGTAAAGGGAATACCCCAGACATCGAGAACCTGTTTTGGCTACACGATATGCCATTTGATCGAAGAGAGCCTCACCAGCCGACCTCATACCCAACTCAGTCTTCAGTCAGTTAAGGTGGCGAATATAATCTCAAGCTGGCATCTCCAATTTGAAGGGGTGAACGAAGGGTTGACAGTAGACAATTTTATTTATCAGGTTCAGTCCTTGACGCGTCAGAACTTGGACGGGAATTTTAATTTGCTATGCAAACACGCCCATTTGCTATTTAAAGGTAGAGCAAAGGAATGGTTCTGGAGGTTTCACAGAGCTCAACCTTTCTTCTCCTGGGACGAATTGTTCGATCATTTGCGACAGCAGTAAAAAGACAGTGTTCTGACTATGATATTCGTGAAGCTATTAGAGGTCGTAAACAGCGAGATAAGGAAACGTTCGACGAATTTTACGATTCCATCGTTCGGCTCACTGATAAGCTGAGATTCCAAATTACCGAGATAGATTTTGTTGAAATCCTAATAAGGAATCTCCGGTCTGATGTGAGACATGAAATTCTCCAGTTAGACATTATGTCAGTGTCCAGACTGCGCAAAGTGGTTCAGAGAGAGAACGATTCCTGATTCTATCGAAATTTTTGGCATCACCATTGAATGATGACCCCGTTGAAGCGAAGGTATCCTCGCTGACGAATTTTCCTGATCCCATTAGCCCAGAAATTCGTGTACCATCAAAGATAATTTGTTGGAATTGTAATACGGAAGGCCACCGGCTTGATATGTGCCTTGAGCCACGTAGGATATTCTGTTATGGGTGCGGTACGGCAAACCTAACTGCCAGAAATGCAATCAGGAAACTGGACAAGGGGTGTGAGCAGGACCACCAGTTCACACCCACGTTAAATCTCAGTAAGACTAGCCCCCCCCCCCCCCGCACTGAAGGACCAAATCAGTGTCACCAAAGGCGATACTGGTTAGGGAAGATACAGCTCCCAACGTTTACGTGGCCCCCGTAAGGACTGACGTCACTTTGCATCCAATTACACCCTATCATCGTCGAGTCGCTGAATATAACATAGCTAGAGCGAAAATTTTCCACTTAGTGCCTAGCTTAGTAAAGACCAAACCTGACAGATCCTCCAAGCGGATGGGATGTTTTTGGAAAATGGTCAGGAAAAGCCGCAATCTGGTGATTAGCACGATTTCGACTAAGTCCAATGATGCCCGTCCGTATGCCACTGTGACATTGTTAGGCGAGAAGGTATTAGTACTACTAGACAGTGGTTCCTCTATAAGTTGTGTGGGTGGCTCGTTGGCGTTGCAGGTTTTAAACGGCGATATCAAGCTAAAGCAATATATTTCGCCCATTAGAACGGCCGATGGAAACGCACAGCAGGTCTGTGGGGTTTTTGATTCAGACGTTCAGTTTAAGGGTAAGGCAAAGCGTATCTCTTTGAACGTAATACCCTCATTGGCTCAGAAACTATATCTGGGTATTGATTTTTGGAGACTGTTCACCATAGCCCCTGAGATTGTTTCCGAAATAACATTGTCGCATCCGAGTAAAAGGAGGGTCTTGGGAAAACAGCACTTCTGGAACATGTTATAGACACGAATGACTGCAAAGCTATAAAGCAATGCCCTTACCCCGTTTCACCCGCGATTGAAAGGCAGATCTTTGATGAGTTGGACCGCATGCTTAAGCTAGGAGTGATCGAAAAATCTCAAAGCTCCTGGAGTTCCCCAGTGGTGTTAGTCCGCAAGCCTGGCAAGGTTAGGCTAAGCCTAGACTCCCGAAAACTGAATGCCGTGACGGTTACGGATGCTTATCCACTGCCACACATCCAGGGAATTTTGAGTAGGATTCCTCGGGCTGAATTTATTTCAAGCCTAGACCTTAAAGATGCCTTTTGGGCGAATTCCACTGGAGATTAACTCTAGGGGAAAGAAAGCTTTTGCAGTTCCGAAGCGTCCTCTATACCACTTCAAAGTTATGCCATTCGGGTTGTGCAATGCCCCGCAAACGATGTGCCGTCTTATGGATAAGGTCATTCCTGCAGAATTTCACGGAAAAGTTTTCATATATCTTGACGACCTGTTAATGATAACCGAAGACTTTGAAAGCCATCTGGATACACTCCAGCAAGTCGCGAAACATATAAGACCCGCGGGCCTGACGTTAAACATTGCAAAAAGCAAGTTTTGTCTTAAAGAAGTCCGTTACCTAGGACACATAATTGGTAATGGTGGGTTGAGAACGGACCCCGAAAAGGTCCAGGCGATCGTAGACTATCCCGTCCCCAGTACTGTACGCCAGCTTCGTCGGTTCCTTGGCATGGTAGGGTGGTATAGGAAGTTTATCGCCAATTTAGCTTCGATTTGTGTCCCGCTAACGGATCTCTTGAAAAAAGCGAAAAGCTTACAATGGACTTAAAACGCGTAAGTGGCTTTTGAAGCTCTAAAAGCTAAGCTTACCACTTCACTGGTACTGTATACCCCGGATTTCTCAAAACCTTTTATGATACAATGTGACGCTAGTCAGTCGGGAGTGGGCAGCGTGCTGGTGCAGGCCCTTGACGATGGTTCGGAGGTGCCAATAGCCTGTTGGTCGAAAAAACTTAACAAAGCTCAGCGCAGTTATAGCGTTACCAAAAAGGAGTGTCTGGCGGCCGTTCTTAGCGTGAAACATTTCCGTCCTTTCGTGGAGGGGCTGGAATTCACGGTAATAACGGTTCACGCGTCGTTGCAATGGCTGATGCGCCAAACTGATTTAAGTGGAAGGCTTGGAAGGTGGTCGTTGAATCTTCAGGGGTTCCAGTTTAGTATTCTGCACAGAAAGGTTTCGGATAACAGAGTTCCAGATGCGTTGTCAAGGGTCCATGAAAATGACAAATGAGGTAGCAGCGGTTGAATTAGTATTGCCCGAAATTGATCTGTCATCGTCGGAATTCTCGTCCATTGAGTACGATCAGCTGAAACAACAGGTCATGGCAAGTAGCAGGCGTCTGCCAGATCTGAAAGTGATCGATCAATACCTTTACAAACGCACCGAATTTCATAGTGGAGATGTACTACAGAAGCAAACCGCCTGGAAGCTCTGGGTCCCCAAGGGTCTCACCAAGCAAGTCATAGAACGAGCACACGATGCTCTAACTTCAGCACATGGTGGTATTAACAAAACCTATCAAAGGCTCAAGAAAAGTTTCTTTTGGCCAGGCATGTTTGCTGAAGTACGCGACCATGTCTCGAATTGTGTGACTTGCAAAACCACCAAGCATCCTAATGTGTCTTTAAAACCGGTTATGGGACGACAGAATGTCTCTTTAAGGCCGTTCCAACGGCTATACATGGACCTGATTGGACCCTTTCCCCGGTCCAAGTCTGGGCATATAGGAATATTGATTATTTTGGATCATTTCACGAAGTTTCAAAGCTTTGTCGCTAAGCCCATTGTTGAATATCTCCGAAGTCACATATTCCCCACTTTCGGAGCACCTGAAACGGTCGTAACGGACAATGGTGTACAATTTAAAAGCAAAGAATTTAACCAACTCTTGACTATTTACGGCGTTACTCATACATACACCGCGCTATACTCACCTCAGGCAAATGCTTCGAAAAGAGTGAATCGATCCCTGATAGCGGCGATACGTACTCATCTAAAGGACGACCAAACGGGTTGGGACGTTAACCTCGGACATATCTCTTGCTCGCTGCGGAGCTCAATACATACTTCCACGGGGTTTACCCCGTATTTTTTAACCTTTGGACAATACATGGTCACTCACGGAAAAGGCTATGAATTGTTGCGACAGTTGGAATTGTTGGAGCCCTCAGATACTCGTATCTCTCGCGAGGACGGGATGGCCCAGGCACGCGGGAAAGCAAAACAAAATATGAAAAGCGCATATGAGGTGAATGAGCGGAAGAAGCCAATTAACTTTCAAGTCGGGCAAGAAGTGTACACACGAAACTTGCACAAAGTGATTGGCGGAAAGGATTTAACACCAAACTTGCGCCCACCTTCCTAAAGGCCCGCATCAAAGAAAAGTTAGGGAGTAGCAACTATATGCTTTAAGATTCTCACGGGACACAGCTAGGAGTGTTTCACGCCAACGACAAAAAGCAGTAAGACCGGAGCATTGGATTAGTCGCCTGTTTTCAGCCTTTCGGTGACTTTAAGGTAAATCCCCCGTAAAGCCTGTTTTGTGTTGTCGACCGTCCAGAATAGGCACCCAGTATTCCAAAACGAGACGTGTTGTATGTCAAAGACAGTTACAACTTGTAATTCGATTTAATGTTGCTCTCTTTTTTTTGACTGGCTTACGCACTACCAAATTGCTGTACGATGTGGTGGCTGTGTAACACCAGAGGGTTGTAATCAACAACAACCACAGAAAAAAAAGAGAGAGTTCGGCCGGCCGCAATGAAGCTGATGGGTAAATCGGTTAGGTACGACAGATGGGGAGAAAGAATTGCACGAAGACGAGAATTGAGGAAAAATTTATTTTTGTGGGTCGTTAGGCGGTAGGCATGCTGGGCAGTAGAAATTTGCTGGGCAGTCAGTTGTTGGCGAGCATTCGAGCGATTCAAGCTGGTGTTCTTTGGTTTTTTTCTTCTCTTGTTCGGTTGCTACTATCATATATTCTTGGTCTGCACCGGAGGGCCTGTCGGAATTAATTTCAAGTGTTCCATCTAATTATTTTTGTGCTCTTTATTTTTTTTTTAAAAAATATGGTTTTAAATTAAAAGGTAAAGATGGAAGTGATACTCCGTCGGTGGTGCGCGTTTGCATATAAGTTGCGTCCCTTCGAAAAGGAAAATGGCGTCCCACCTTTTGAAATCTGTAAAGAAAGAAAAGAAATTATGTCGATTAAAAGAATTCCCAATTGAATAAAAAGTTATTTAATCGTGGGAAAAAATTGTTTTATATCAACGCAAATTCAATGGAAATACCTTTTCGCGAATTTATCGTAAACTCATTTATTTGGGCATTTTCCCCAAAATGGCCGTGATCCATCATGCCATTAATTCATCATCGTCATCGGTTCCGGAAATTTCGATTAAAAAAAAATAAAAGGGGAAAGGGAAGGGAATTATCTTCTAAATAAAGAGCTATCCAAAGTACGTGCTACTTACCTGTTTGGGGAAGGACCCGAAGACATCGCATCTATACCATGATACCATGACTTGTCCGCAACAAACTCTTCATATTTTTTCTTTTGTTGTTCGAAGTATCACTAACTTAATTTTAACTTGTAACGGTGAACGAATGGAGCGATCCGCGTGTTTGAGAATTTAATTTTTTTCTACCTTTTTCTTTAACCACAAGTTTGTTTCAGCAGCTACGGGAATTTGGAATCGACAGCGCTGCCGACGATAAATGTTCCTGACTGCAAGAATGTAAAAGGTAATCACTTATTTATAAACATTTTTTATGTAACATGGATTTGTTTATTTAGCCGGTAGTGGCTCGTGTTCGAAATACGTTATATCCCTTCACCGGAGTCATTTTTTTATAGTTTCCTTTATCTAATATAAAAAAAGAAAAAAAGGAAAAATAAAAAGAGAAAAAAAACAACCCATAAAAATTAAATTTTTTCATCTAAATTCTCTAATCCAGAAATTGATATGGGAGCCCCTCGATCCTGGGTCATTTTTTTTTTATTGTAGGAGAAAATCATCGAAAGAGACTTTTGACATCAGATGTTAAAATTGAAAATGCTCAGATCATTTTATTCTGAGCACTTAGAGCACGCTCATACTATGAGCAAATAAGAAACACGAGCATTTATCTTGAGAACTCTTTGACTGCTCTGAACTAATTTATGAAAACGCGAAATGACAGCATAATGTTAAAACTTGTTGTTCTATCTGTAAGTTGATATCGACAGTAAAAAAAACGACATCAGTAAAAATACAATTCAGTAAATAAGTAAGTAAGTTGAATTAAGCATAAAACATTTATGTCTTGTTTCATTTGCTGGGTTCATTTGTGCGTGAGCTAAGATTGTATAAATGCTCACTACGAAATTTTAGAAAAAGTATTGTTTATTGGGTATACACATGTGTGTAAAATTTGAAAGAAATCAGATAATTTTTATTTTAAATTTGTATGTGAGCCCCACGAACCCGGGGCCCGATCACTTTCAAATTTTAAAAGAAAGTATTGTCACTGGAAATACACATGTGTACAACATTTCAGAAAAATCGGGTTTTAGGAAGTGCGTTAAAAATTGATAATTAAAACAAAAAACCCGGGGCCCGATCGCTTCAAAAATTTTACAAAAAGTTTTGTCCATCGGAGATACATATGCGTATGAAATTTAAAGAAAATCGGGAACTTTTTTCATGAAATTTGTATGGGTGCCCCCGACCCAGGGGCCCGATCACTTCCAAATTTTTACAGAAAGTGTTGTCCATCAAAGATACACATTTGTATAAAATTTTTAAAAAATCGGGTAAATTTTGTAAAATATTTGTATGGGAGCCCCCGACCCCGAGGTCCGAGGGGCCTCTAATAGAACGTATTGTCACCGGAAATATACATGTGTGCAAAATTTCAATAAAATCGGGCCATTGGAAGTGGGTTAAAAATTGATCAGAAAATCTGACCAGCCAGCCACGTGCACGCAAAGTTAATATAGAGAATTTAAAAATAAAGGCACTCAAAGCGATAATCGAGAAATCTTTATTAGATTTTTTTAATACATATATTCTTGTTTATTTTTTTTTTATTCAATATATCTACTTTTTATACTTATATGATTGTTTACATAGTAATTAGTATTAATAACCACTTAGAACTTTTTAATACACCCCACATAAGAAATGCAAGAAGAGAACCAACCCACAGTTTGGCTTTCTCTTTAATTGAAAAAAAAAGAACAAAAAAGGAAACCTTTTTATTTGTACTTAAATTACAAAAAAAAACTAATAAAATGGCGTTTTTAATGGTTTCTGTTTAAGAATATTGGCGGCATTCTTTCTACTCTGTGGACTCTCTCTTAGCAATTAATGGTTGTTGGACCTGTGCCTGAGCGGCGGTTGGTCTCTCGAGCTTGTCGTTGGCAACCTAGGTTGAAACGGACCTTTCTGATGGGTATAATTTTTTTTTCCTCTTCGCGGTTTTCTCCCTCAGCTACCTCTACCTGTTTCATTCCTTTTCTTTGTTCTTCTCAATATTCCTTCTTTTCCCCTTTAATTCTTCCTCACCTCTCATCCTTCTTATTTCCCCTCCCGTGATGTGCACGTATTTTTATGGTGAAGTTAGCGGTTAAATGGACGTGCAAGAACCCACCCATTTCGGCGAGCTAGGCCTGAGCAATGAGGCAAGACATGCACTCCGCACCATTCCATTCGCCGCAGGACACCAGATTCACTCCGATGAATCGTTCGGAGGCCTCTGGTTCCAAGTCAAATCGAAAACTTTAATCTAACTGACACTTCATTACATTATTATGCACATTAAACATTTATACTACTGTTACGTTGCCATATATCGCCCTGGTAGGGGGCGCTGTAAACGTCGCAACCCGAGAAAACCTCCTATGTTCTGTTGCGTGGCGAACCCCACTCACGCCGCGCTGCCGTTTCCTCTTCTTCAATCTAAGCAAGTCATTTTAGCGTTTCTGGGCATGCTTACCATTTAAGGAAGTGTGGACGAGAACATTCATCTGCACCCGCAAAATAATATCTAATGAATGAGCTTCTCGGACAATAAAACGTTCATGCTGGTGGAATCATGCTTTCTTTTTTCAACATGACATGTCTTTCATTTCCATGCCTGTGTAACCCGCTCTTAGAGAGATGTACCAAAACTTTTAAAATATTTAGGCTGTTTTTTATGTCGAAGTAATCGCAGAGAATTTAACTGTCAAAATTCATACCTGTACTTTTTGTCGCTCTCCGAGGAATCTTTTTTCTCTGAGGAGTTTTTTTACGGTCCGATAATTCTCGGAAATGATCTTTTTTCACAGCTGTAGTTGTTTGTTTCTATAAACTTGGGAGTTGTCGACTAGTATGGAGCATTTAGGTGAAAAATAAAACTTTTCTCTGAAACTCAGCAGAGAAAAAATATATCGGAACTCGGATTTCTCCGACATAAAAAAATGGTCTTAATGTTGTGCAAACTACAAATTAAAATTGATATATGTTAGCTGCATTTTATTGCCGAGCGAGTTCGGAATTCGAATGTCAAAACCAGCCAAACAGCAGGTTTTCACAATTCCAAAGAAGGAATTCGACAGTGCAATTGTTGTTGTTCCTCGGCATATAAAATACGGCTGTTGTTGATAAATGATAATGCTATATAATCCCAAATTATGGGTGGCCAGTTGCGTTGTGTCCTCGGTGTATAAAATACATTTTTTAAATAGTGGTTTTTTGGTAGCTTACAATAAAACATTTAGTTTTCAAATTATTAAAATATATTGTTTGTTTTAAACCTTAAATATATACAAATGCATGCTGGACTCTAAAATCAATTTTTTGAGCATTGCATATTTTTCGCGCCTTTTCTAAAATCTATACGTAAATCTAGAAAATGGCTCAAATACATACTTTACAAAACTTGGTTTTAGATGCGTTAGAAGTAGTTGAATTTAAATTAAGTATGTGTTCGAATATTATTGTACTGATACCATCAAATACATATTTTCGCAGTCCGCTCAAAGGAAGATTTGTCCAACGAATCTCTTAAATTTCCACCCTTAATGGCGCATCAAATTTTTGGAGAGACTGAGAATATTTTTGGTTACAACGAACTAAAAGTTAAAATTCTATATAATGCTGGTCCATTGGAAATATGCATTGATATGAAATACAAAAATAAAGTAGAAGATTTATCACAGGACGGAATAAAGGCGGACGACGTAATAGGAATAATTGCCAGTAAATTGCCCGACGGTTGCAATTTTATTAACATGGACGAATTCCTGAAAACACTTGATAAAGTACATACATTTTATCCCTTTGGAGAAAAACTTCAGGAGCATTATATTACCGATCCGGATGGCAATTTACGACGTTTCGAAATTTATCATTGCGATTACCATAAATCTGCTTTCTTGAAATACTTTTCCCGTATGCAAACATTTATTTTGTGGTTTGTCGATGCGGCATCGTATATTGATGTTGATGACCCTCAGTGGAGCTATTTCATTTGGTAAACAAGTTGATGTTTTCCGACTAGTTTTCTCTAAATCTTCTTTTTTTTAGTTATGAGAAATACCTAAATCAGGATGGAGCTTATCAATATGTTTCTGCAGGTTATACTACTGTTTATGAATATTTCGCGTATCCCCAACACATACGTCCTAGAATTAGCCAGATTTTGGTGCTACCACCATTTCAAAAACTTGGAATTGGTACGAAGTTTATAGAAACAATATACAAATATTATGGACAGAAAAATGTAGTTGACATAACTGTTGAAGATCCTTCCGATGATTTTCAAAGGCTGAGAAACTTTGTTGACTCAAGTCTTTGCTTGGATCTTTTATCATTTAGCAAATGTAATATTAAAAAGGGATTTAATAAAGAAATGATACATGAGGCTAGATACAGACTTAAGGTAAGCTGTGCATTTGATGGTAATATGATTACAATAGTTACATTTTTTGTAGATAAATCCTAAACAATGTCGAAAAGTTTATGAGATTATACGGTTATTTCATACAAATACGCAAGATAAAGAGGATTATAAATCTTATCGTTTAGAAGTCAAAAAACGCTTGAATGCTATTTTCCACAAACAGCTTAGAGATATAAAGAAAATGGAAAATGCTAAAATGGATACTCAGTGGCTAAAAGCCAGACTTCCATCTATAGAGGAACGAATAGAACAATTGAAACATGAATATGACCAAGTTGAGTCTGATTATAAACAAATTATAAATAAATTACAAACCTAAACTTTTCAAAATAAATTCCGATTTGTTTTCTGTAGTATTAATATGTAGGCTAAAGTGCGTTATAGGGAACAGAGCGTTACGGCTTTCGGACCCCGCTATCGAAAAGCCCTTATTGAGCAGAACTCGAAAACCGCAATCTTGGTTGAAGGAAATTCCCCCTTAAGGAGAGAGGGGGTGTTAAAGTTTTGGGCACTTTTTGAGGTTTGACGGATGTTAGGGGGTTAATTGGTATCATATAAAAGGCAATAAAAATACCTTCCGTCCTATAAAAAATTTGGTCCAATCCAACCCCCCTCGACAGAGTTAGAGCCAAAAAATTACTTTCACATTAAAGTTCAGCAGGGGACGTTTTTAAAAGTGGGCGGGTCTATATATTGGTGTCAACTAAAAGGTGAAAATTACTTCTATACATCCGTACTTTTTTTTATGACCGTTGGCCAGCTAAAACAGAAGTTTGATCAAGTTGTACCTCCATGTAGTTTTTCATATATTTGAGTTAATGACTTGAGTTCTTCCCATACAAAAACGTATTATATAGCAAAGTGCATTATACGTTTTACGCGGTTAGGGCTTTCAGACACTGAAAAATTGGGAGATCCTCTTAAAAGTTAGTCCCTGGACATTCGGAAATGTGCTTCAAAAGTTAATGTGTAATTTTGTTTATTTTTATAATTTAGGATAAAAGGCAAAAAACTTGGGTGTAAAATACCATCATCATGCGTTATGACTAGTGTTGGGCGCATTCGAATGATATAATCGATTATTGAAATGTCTCGAGATATCTCGAGATATTGTCCAAAATCATTCGAATGATTTCTTATTTCTGTTCTACCGAACTAGCGCGAACGAGATATATGGTATGGATATGCGATGCGCAGCGACGAGCGACATATCCCGTCTGAGAGCGAAAAGATAAAAGAATAAGTCAAGAACAACAATAAGCAAAAGCAACAAGGAAAAACACAAGCAAATGCTTTCTGATTTCTGTATTTATACACATCATACATCATAGCATGGTTCATGGCCTATGGCGAAGCAATACACATAACACATCACCCATGTGCGATACTGCGATCTGCTTCTGCGATGTGCTTGCGCTTACGACTGCGTAGTGCGACCAACAAGCTACAACGAGAGAAAAGAAAACAGAAATAATAATACCGAGACCGAGAACTCGAGTGATCATTCGAATGATTTTGTAACGGAGTACTCGATGCTCATAATCGATTATCATTCGAATGATTTTGGAACCTAGCGAGACCGAATTCTCGAGTGATCATTCGAATGATTTTGCAACCTAGCGAGACCGAGTTCTCGAGTGATCATTCGAATGATTTTGCAACCTTGCGAGACCGAGTTCTCGAGTGATCATTCGAATGATTTTGCAACCTTGCGAGACCGAGCTCTCGAGTGATCATTCGAATGAATTTGCAACCTAGCGAGACCGAGTTCTCGAGTGATCATTCGAATGATTTTGCCTCCGAGACCGAGTACTTGTATGAAATGTTAATGTAAAATGTTAATATCAGCCACATTTATGAATTATGATCACGGTTTTTATGAAATTTTCAGTGGCTATTACTGAATGGTGGGGGAAGGTTATAGGCTATAGTAATAATTTTTTTACCAATTTTTATGAAATTTTCAGTGGTTATTGGTAAAGAATAAGTCAAGAACAACAATAAGCAAAAGCAACAAGGAAAAACACAAGCAAATGCTTTCTGATTTCTGTATTTATACACATCATACATCATAGCATGGTTCATGGCCTATGGCGAAGCAATACACATAACACATCACCCATGTGCGATACTGCGATCTGCTTCTGCGATGTGCTTGCGCTTACGACTGCGTAGTGCGACCAACAAGCTACAACGAGAAAAAAGAAAACAGAAATAATAATACCGAGACCGAGAACTCGAGTGATCATTCGAATGATTTTGTAACGGAGTACTCGATGCTCATAATCGATTATCATTCGAATGATTTTGGAACCTAGCGAGACCGAGTTCTCGAGTGATCATTCGAATGATTTTGCAACCTAGCGAGACCGAGTTCTCGAGTGATCATTCGAATGATTTTGCAACCTTGCGAGACCGAGTTCTCGAGTGATCATTCGAATGATTTTGCAACCTTGCGAGACCGAGCTCTCGAGTGATCATTCGAATGATTTTGCAACCTAGCGAGACCGAGTTCTCGAGTGATCATTCGAATGATTTTGCCTCCGAGACCGAGTACTTGGATGAAATGTTAATGTAAAATGTTAATATCAGCCACATTTATGAATTATGATCACGGTTTTTATGAAATTTTCAGTGGCTATTACTGAATGGTGGGGGAAGGTTATAGGCTATAGTAATAATTTTTTAACCATTTTTAATGAAATTTTCAGTGGTTATTACTGAATGGTGGGGGAAGGTTATAGGCTATAGTAATAATTTTTTTACCAATTTTTATGAAATTTTCAGTGGTTATTACTGAATGGTGGGGGAAGGTTATATGCTATAGTAACCATTTTTAACCAATTTTTATGAAATTTTCAGTGGTTATTACTGAATGGTGGGGGAAGGTTATAGGCTATAGTAATAATTTTTTAAACAATTTTTATGAAATTTTTAGTGGTTATTACTGAATGGTGGGGGAAGGTTATAGGCTATAGTAATAGTTTTTTAACCAATTTTTATGAAATTTTCAGTGGTTATTACTGAATGGTGGGGGAAGGTTATAGGCTATAGTTATAATTTTTTAACCAATTTTTATGAACTTTTCAGTGGTTATTACTGAATGGTGGGGGAAGGTTATAGGCTATAGTAATAATTTTTTAACCAATTTTTATGAAATTTTCAGTGGTTATTACTGAATGGTGGGGGAAGGTTATGTGCTATAGTAACCATTTTTAACCAATTTTTATGAAATTTTCAGTAGTTATTACTGAATGGTGGGGGAAGGTTATAGGCTATAGTACCCACCACGCGTTAATAGTTGGTAGGCGGGACGCTTGCGGGTAGCAAAGCCCGGGAAGAGATAATTATTTCTATTTCGTATTTCATTCATATCTCGAATACTGTTAGACATTTTACTCAATTTAAAAGTAAAGGGTAAATTAAATGAGATGGATGTTAATGTACAAAATATAAAACGTTTTCAATAACCCTTTTTTTAATGCAGCACACAACAACCGAATTTTTCGCAACTATTTTTTAAGTATTTCGGTAAGACGCAAAACGTTGTGGCTTGTGGTTGTCATTAACCCATTTTTATATAGACCAGTAAACCCCAAAACGTTTTCATTAACCCTTTTTTACTTCAGCACACAGGAAACAAATTTTTTCCTGACTTTTTTTACGTATCACAGTAAGAAGCAAAACGTTGTGGCTTGTGACTGTCATTAACCCATTTTTATATAGACCGGTAAAACCCGAAACGTTGTCATTAACCCTTTTTACTTTTTGCTTTGTATAAAAACAAATAATTTTTTAAAATAAAATTAGTTCTAAAGTATAATTCATGTGTGTTACATCAAAGGTAAAAACGAACATCGGTGATTATAGCAACGTATTTAGTTTTCTACATTTTAAAATTGCTATAAGAACAATTTAAAAGTACAAGAACCTTAGTTATTTCAAAAAATTTGTTTGAGAGGTAAGTCATATTACTTAATTAATTTTTTTTTATCGGAAGTTAATTAAACGTTTTGGCAGAAGCAGCAAAAATACCAAAATGAAACCTAGTTGCAAGAAATCCGTTGTTTGGAATTTTTTCGTGAAAGATGCGGACTCTAAATTCGTAAAATGCAACATTTGCAAGAAGAATTTAAATTTTTTTTCAAATACCACCAACTTAAAACAGCATCTTGAATGCATACAACCTGTGCAATTAAGGAAGGAAATTGATGATATTGTGGAAAACAATGAACTGGACACTCATGTTTCAGACGCAGTTCCGAGTACCAGTGGTTTACAGTCCCATCATCAACGGATATCATCCACTTCGACAACTTTAACCGCAGCTACAACGAATGCCGAAAAGAGATCAGCTCCAGCTCCAGCTCCAGACACTGATGGCAGATCAGAAGTTAGTCAACGAAAGACTAAGCAAATGAGGCTTTATGGAGTAAGAGAAAAAGAATTTTCTCAATATGAAAAGGATAGGATCGACAAATAGTTATTGAAGATGATAACCATTGATTATCAACCGCTGTCACTGGTGGAAAATTCGGGATTTCTGGAATATACCCATATGCTTCAGCCTCTATATAAGCCTCCTAACAGGAAAAAGCTTACAATGACGTTGCTACCCAATCTTTATAATGAAGTCGCGGGAAAAATTAAATTTATGTTGTCGGGTGTAGACTACGTCGGAGTAACAACTGACATGTGGACTTCTGATAGCAATAAATCGTACTGCACCGTCACTTGCCATTTTAATTTTGAAGATAAGCTGTACTCGCCAGTAATTGCTACAAGAGAAATGCGAGATGCGCATACAGGAAGCAATATCGCCAAAGTTCTGACAAAATTTTTTGAAGAATGGGGCGTTAATGACAAAATCGTAACGGTTGTTTCAGATAATGGAGCAAACATAAAAAACGCAATAAATGAGCACCTGAAAAAATACCATTATCCCTGTGTGGCTCATACATTGAACTTAAGCGTAAATGATGGAATTGCTGCAAATGCTGAATTTTCGGATTTATTAAAAAAATGTAGAGCATCGGTAACTCATTTTAAGCAGAGTACTTTGGCATCCGAAAAACTAAGGAAAACCCAAGAAAACATGTCACTTCCACAGCTTAAAATAAAGCAAGATGTTGTTACGAGGTGGAATTCGTCGTTAATTATGATAGAAAGGCTATTAGCAATTAAGGATCCTCTTTCGGTTGCAGTTACTGATTTACCAAGAGCTCCAGAATTTTTGGTTGCATCCAAATGGGAATTGATTAACGATTGCATTCCACTTCTAACACCATTTGACACGCTTACAAAGGAACTTTCTGGGGAGGATTATCCGACCATGGGTCTTGTGATACCCTTATTGCGAGGGCTTCAATTAAAAATTAAAAATCGGAGCTGTTTAACACTAACTGGTACCAAGCTTCAACATGATTTATCACAAATAATCATGAGACGGTTTGGTACTTTTGAAAGTAACAAAATTGAAGAAGACAACTCTGCTGGATCCAAGACTCAAAAAAGCAGCTTTCGGATTAGAAGAAAATGCGAGAAATGCTGAAAGATGGCTTTTTTGTTTCATGTGTTTGCCAACTTATCCATACATAATTTTTTAAAGTCGACTCTGGTGGTGAGAATTATAACTAAAAATTTGGTTAAAAATTTCTTAACCAAAAAAAATTTTTTTTATTAACGCTAAACCATAGCATATAGCTGTATTTTATTTGCCGAATAAGGAATTACAACAATTATTGCTAATTTCAATTTCTAATTCCTTATTCCTCGATAAATAAAATACGCCTTATGTTTTATGTTAGCTGTATTTTATTTGCCGAGGAATAAGGAATTACAACAACAATTGCACTGTACTTCTTTGGAATAAGAAAACCTGCTGTTTTGATGGTTTTCAAATTCCTCGGCAAATAAAATACGCCTGTTTTCGATTTCAGTGTGCTGTTCTTCGGAAAACAGTAAACATCTACATTTGCTGTATTGCTTTCAACCAAATGAGTTAGGTATTTTTTGTGGTTAACGGCTGATCAAAGCAACAGCAAAAACTAACCAAATCAATTGGTCAATTTTTTGTTTTATGTGGTTGCCATATATAATTTTTAAAAGTAGACTCTGGTGGTGAGAATTATAAATAAAAATTTGGTTAAATATTTCTTTGGTTTATCTTGGTTATCTACAAGAGAAATGCGAGATGCGCATACAGGAAGCAATATCGCCAAAGTTCTGACAAAATTTTTTGAAGAATGGGGCGTTAATGACAAAATCGTAACGGTTGTTTCAGATAATGGAGCAAACATAAAAAACGCAATAAATGAGCACCTGAAAAAATACCATTATCCCTGTGTGGCTCATACATTGAACTTAAGCGTAAATGATGGAATTGCTGCAAATGCTGAATTTTCGGATTTATTAAAAAAATGTAGAGCATTGGTAACTCATTTTAAGCAGAGTACTTTGGTATCCGAAAAACTAAGGAAAACCCAAGAAAACATGTCACTTCCACAGCTTAAAATAAAGCAAGATGTTGTTACGAGGTGGAATTCGTCGTTAATTATGATAGAAAGGCTATTAGCAATTAAGGATCCTCTTTCGGTTGCAGTTACTGATTTACCAAGAGCTCCAGAATTTTTGGTTGCATCCAAATGGGAATTGATTAACGATTGCATTCCACTTCTAACACCATTTGACACGCTTACAAAGGAACTTTCTGGGGAGGATTATCCGACCATGGGTCTGTGATACCCTTATTGCGAGGGCTTCAATTAAAAATTATAAATCGGAGCTGTTTAACACTAACTGGTACCAAGCTTCAACATGATTTATCACAAATAATCATGAGACGGTTTGGTACTTTTGAAAGTAACAAAATTGAAGAAGACAACTCTGATGGATCCAAGACTCAAAAAAGCAGCTTTCGGATTAGAAGAAAATGCGAGAAATGCTGAAAGATGGCTTAAAGAGGAACTGAATGGTCTTATTTGTCGGAGTAGACCTACACCAACGTCGGAAACAATAAATCCATCGACAAGCACAGTATAAGCACAAAATGATCCTGATTCTCTCTGGTTTGACTTCGACGAAAAGTTGGCCCACACGCAGACAGTCATTACACCAGAAGTAACTGCAACATTGACATTGAGGCAATATTTCGAATTACCTCATCTTCCAAGATCTGCAAATCCGCTGGAATTTTGGAAGGAACATAAGAATTCACTGGTCAACTGACGAACGACCGCCGAAATCGGTTACTAGACAAAAATTTGGACAAAATAATATTTTTAAATAGTTAATTTTCAAAATGTGGGCACTATTAAGTCTTAGTTCAAAAGTTCATCAGTTTTTGTTATAACTTTAAAATTTTAATTTAATGTAAAAAAAAAAAATGTAGTTGGTTAATTTAGTTTATTTAAAATCAAAGTCTTAGTTATTGTTGTAAAGTACATTTGTTTTTCATTTCCAATAGTTAATTTACAATAAATTTATTTCAATGATGATGAGATATAAAAAATCTAAAAAATAAAAATTCAAAAAAGGTTTTTTTTTTGTTCTTTTGAATTTTTAAATCATTCGAATGATAATCGATTTATCCATCATTCGAATACTCAATAATCGATTCTTGAAATCATTCGATTATGCCCATCACTAGTTATGAACAAATTTTGGTAAATTTTTTGCTTCATGTGTTTGCCAACTTATCAATACATAATTTTTTAAAGTCGACTCTGGTGGTGAGAATTATAACTAAAAATTTGGTTAACAATTTCTTAACCAAAAAAAATTTATTAACGCTAAACCATAGCATATAGCTGTATTTTATTTGCCGAATAAGGAATTACAACAATTATTGCTAATTTCAATTTCTAATTCCTTATTCCTCGATAAATAAAATACGCCTTATGTTTTATGTTAGCTGTATTTTATTTGCCGAGGAATAAGGAATTACAACAACAATTGCACTGTACTTCTTTGGAATAAGAAAACCTGCTGTTTTGATGGTTTTCAAATTCCTCGGCAAATAAAATACGCCTGTTTTCGATCTCAGTGTGCTGTTCTTCGGAAAACAGTAAACATCTACATTTGCTGTATTGCTTTCAACCAAATGAGTTAGGTATTTTTTGTGGTTAACGGCTGATCAAAGCAACAGCAAAAACTAACCAAATCAATTGGTCAATTTTTTGTTTTATGTGGTTGCCAACTTATCCATATATAATTTTTAAAAGTAGACTCTGGTGGTGAGAATTATAAATAAAAATTTGGTTAAATATTTCTTTGGTTTATCTTGGTTGGTTAAATATTTTTTTTGGTTAAAGCTAACCTTTTTCTGGTCTATCCAATGTGTTTGTTGTTGTAATTTTTATATATAGCAATATAGCAATTATGAAGGAAGATGAAATCGAGTTTCTGAAATTTTGACATCTAATAATTTGATTTCTTTTCATTCTCTTATTCGTTTCATTAGGCGAAGTAACGCGCCGTCTCCACGTCAAATTATACTAACCCTACAATGAAATAATTTGCTTGTGGGCATGTATGTACACGTTTACGGGCTTTAAATAATGCTTTATGAATATGAGCCGAATTGAAAGGAAATTGTTGTAGCTTGTAGGATTATAAGAAGCGATTTTGAAGGTCAGCATAAATAAAAATTGCGAAATTGAAGAGAAGGGTCGCCCTGCAAACACCAAGACGGAAGAAAATTTAGGACATAAACAGTGTGTCCCCTAATGCGTGCACAATAATTTGGGAAATGATTCTTGGGTATATTCTAAGAAAAAAATCGTTCTACAGGGTTTACATCCAATATTGAGATCATTTATCGGGGATTTAAGAAAAAGCTTAATTTGGTGTACCCTGACTCATGTTAACGGAAATTGCTCTGTTAATATTAACGGTAGAAACTTCGTTTAGCATACATACAAAACCAAGGAGGACACTTTGAGCACCTGTTATAACTGTTGTTGTACACACATAATATAGAAGTTATATAAAACCACACAAAAAATTTTTTATTCTTTGAAGCTTAAAAAAACCATTTTTTAAAAATTTTACCTGCGGCAGGTTTTCCCAAGTATCATAAAATCTATGAGTTTTTCCGCAAACTTGTTGGTGATTTTTTATTTTATTATTGTTACGTTCTAACTAGTTATAAGTGCCTGTGAGGCAGAAAAAAAAGTGAGCTAGGAGCCAGAAAATACACTATACATATAATAAAGAGTACAAATACTATTTGTAGCTGAAAACAGCAGTATCAACATTTAAGAAAATGTCTTAATTAGCATGGGCAAGAAAAATGGAACAGTTATTGAATTGGATATCTGAAGACTCAAACAAGATATCAACTTTCTACCGAAATTTCTACCGTTAGTATTAACAGAGTGATTTCCGTTAACATAGGTCAACATGGGTACACCAAAGTAAGCTCTTTCTTAAATCCCCGATAAATGATGTGAAAATTTGAAATAGACCCTTACTGCAGAACGATTTTTTTCTTAGAATATACCCAAGAATCATTTCCCAAATTATTGTGCACGAATTAGGGGACATCCTGTATATTAGTGGGTGTTAAAATTGGTAGCTGTGATCACCGAAATCATGTACAAAACCACAACTAATGCACAATATAACTCAATACGTAGAACGCATATTACCTTATGATACAGATGACACAAAAACATATCTTTTCCCATATACGATAACATATTTTTTTAGATTTTTTATTTATTTTTTGACCTGTGTTTTTTTCAGCGATAACTCCATATTTTACTCAACAAGCAAATTATTTTATTGTAGTCTTCTTGGTATTTGACGCAGATCTGGCGCGTAATCGTGTGCTGAAACATTCCGTTCAAGTGCTGATGTGACCACTGCAGTTGACGAAAAAAGTAAAAAGGACGAAAAAAAGATTGTGCCAATGATCAATATGGTCTATATGACTGGTATTACACGGCGCGTGTTTTGTGAAGACTCAAGTAAGTGCAAAAGAGAGGGATGATGAAACAGAAATACACTTGCTAGGTGAGTCGTGGGTAGGAGTCAGCAGTACTAATGCTAGTATTTTTAAGGCGTGTCCATTTCTCTTCTACGCCCGGCATCTAAGCCCCAGGACTTACTCTCCCAGCATTCAGGGCGAGTCCTATCGCTTGACCGTAGTTGTTTCTGGTCTCTTCGTTGCGAAGAGTAGCCGTGTTGACTCGAATCTTATTCGCGGATGCAGTCTTTCGTGATGATGCAATCTGCGCTCGGAGCACCATACCAACAAGATAGTGGTCCGAGTCGACGTTGGCACCTCGGTACGTTCGTACCGTCATCAGGTTCGGGTTGTGGCGGCGGTCTATCAACACATGGTGTATCTGGTTGCGAGTGGCTCCATCGGGGGATACCCAGGTGGCTTTGTGGATATTTTTACGCGCAAACCTTGGTCTCACAACGACCAAATTATTGCTTACTGCCATCTCTATGACTCGTTGTCCATTGTCATTAGTGTTCTCGTGTAAGCTATTGGTGCCAATGTACTGCCTGAATACTGGCTCCCTACCTGTTTTAGCATTCATATCCCCCAGAATGATTTTTACATCATACTGAGGGCAGGCATGGAGTTCCCGTTCGACTGATTCAAAGAATTCTTCTTTTTCATCATCTGGGGAATCCTCTGTAGGTGCATGAACGTTAATGAGGCTTATGTTCTTATATTTGCCCCGCACGCGAAGGGTGCATAGCCTTTCATTTATTGCTTTAAAGCCGATAACTGTGGGTTTCATTCTTTTTCTGACCAGAAACCCCACCCCGAGCACATGATGTCTTGCATGACAGCTGTAATATATGTCATATTCTGATTTTTGTAAGACACCATTACCTGTACATCGCATCTCGTGGATTGGGTTCCGTAATAATAATTTTTTATAGGCGAGGTTATTGGCCTCGAGCCAACCTTACTTTGAAGCCCGATCATTCAGTTTTTCCTGTATTGGAGGAAATTTACCGGCGGCCACCACGTGGAGGTTTGATCGCACTTCCACCAGTCAGCGATAGTTACGGCTACCTGCAATTCTAGAGGATTCTGTGTTCTTCCCCCTATTCTGCTGATGGCTGACCGCTACGATAATCCTACAACATTTTCCTTTCAATTCGGCTCTCATTTATTATAGCATTATTTGAAGCCCGTATACGTGTACCCGCACACAAGCAAATTATTTGTAGTATTATGGTTTTTTAAAATGGAAACAACGAATTAGAGAATTTTACTCGTGTAGTTACATCCGATGGATTTATCTATATGTATGAAGAATACCAGCGGTGCCGTTTATAGATCCAAGTATTTTCCTTCGTTTTCGTTGACAATACTGCGAGACTTCCTCTTTCACAAAAACACTTCACTTTTTGTAGTTTTTATAACTATGCTTTCAAATGGGAAATTACATTATACAACATCAATGAACTCTCCCATCAAGTAGCCGAAAATCGCAAACGCGAACATATCCATTCGATAGCTATGATGTGATACTGATTGATATGATTACATAAAGAATTCGGTTTACAAAAATTGAGATATGGGCACAATATCACTTTCTTTAACGGACGGGACCGGAATCTTCAGTAAATTTTTCAAATTTTTTTAATTTTTATTTTTTTTGTTTAAATTTCTTTTGCACTTACAGATTTCTTCTAAGTGCTATATTTTTTGAGTTATTTGCAGACAAAGATTTTTTTCCCTATTTCTGACTCAGAAGATACCGTAATGGGTAAATCGTTTTCCTGTGCGTTAAGTATGATAGAGCCAACAATAGATCTTATAAAAAGTATTTCTAAATCGACATAAACTGTTAATTCTATACTGGCTAAAAAGTGTTTAGACATTTTTAAAAAGAATACATTTTCCTTAATTATTGATGAAACGACAGATATATGTATATTTAAAGCTTAGCGTAAGTTGGTCGTTATTTTGATAACACAAGTGATCAAATACGCGATTCTAATAGAACTTGGCAGTAGTGACTCGATTTCAATTTTTGATTCCATCAAAATGTTTTTTGAAAAGGTAATTATGGATAGTGCAAAGGGTGCCCAAGCTCTTGTTTAAAAGCATCAATCCGTTTTTAAAGCTGTATTTTATTTGGAATCCGAATAAGGAATTTCAAAGTCAAAACCAGCAAATCAGCAGGTTTTCTTATTCAAAAGAAGGAATAAGATAGTGCAATTGTTGTTGTAATTCCTTATTCCTCGGCAAATAAAATACAACTGTTATTGGTTTCATTTGCCATTCAATAAACCTTTGCTCATCTGCTGCTTCCAAAGCAATTCCTGTATAAATTAAACATTTAGTAAGAGTAGAGATATTTGCTTTTTTTTGTCATAGTAGCAAACGCAAGCAAAGCAAAGAGCTTCAGGAGTATTTCAACATAGAAGCATACAAAATTTTAAATACATCAAATACTCGTTGGCTGTCTTTGGGGCGTTTCTACGGTATTTTCGGGAACTTAGAAAAATAGATTTTTCTAAAAAAAAACTCAAAACTTTGGATGCCCCTCCCACCCAAAGGGGGCGCCGACTCCACACCCCACCCACCTCCCACCACACACAAATGTTGTATGTGGTAAGCATAATATGGTATCGGCCAGCATATGGTATGGGGTAACCATTTTTAGATAACGTATATAAACGCATTATAAATTGATTGCGATTCCGCTAGAATTGAGCCATGCCCTTAAGAATAGCATGGGTATTTTTATAACCTTTCGTATGATACCAATTAACCCCCATACCTCCTTCTAAGTACTTAGAAAAATGCATTTTCTAAAAAAACTCAAAACTTTGGATGCCCCTCCCACCTAAAGTGGGCGTCTCCCCCAAACAAGATTTGATTTTCGCAATCTGCTCAATTAGGGCATTATGGTGAGGGGTGTCAAGAAGGCCAAATCGAAGAACGCGTGTACTAAGCGATTTTATAGATTTAAATTTAATCATTTAAATACACTTAATGAAGTAGATTTTTCTGATAATTCGATTTATAAAGTATTGAATAAAGTATACCTTGTTTCTAAAGCTGAAATGATAATACTAAATATTGTCAAGAATTCTACATTATTCTATGTAGGCAAATTCTTAAAAGAAAAAACTTGGAAGACTCTCTGTTAAGTAATATTAAATTCTTCTTCTTCGGGTAAAAGTCTATTGAAAGTAATTCAACTTTTTCCAAATCTAGTCAAAGACGAAAACATCTAAGACCTAGAAGCCAAATGGAGGCTTCTAATTTTGGACGACTTTCTACCCAAAGAAGAAAGTCTTCTGGCATTCTGTCTTCTGCCTCAAAAATACTTTGTGGCAAATTATTTAAAAGACTTTATAGGAGCCTTGTTGTGCTTCCTCGTAGTAGTGCAACTACTGAGAGGGTATTTTCCCAAACTAAATTGATTAAGAGTGTAGTCCGAAACATGTTAAAAGTTAGCACTGTTATTTCACTCATGCTTGTGAAAGGAATTTTTTCAAGAAATTCTCCCTTGTGTAGAGAGGGGCTTTTAAAGGTTTGAGCTCTTTTTTTAAAAGTATTTTTTTCTAGGTGGTTTGATGGATGTTAGGGGGTTAATTGGTATCATATAAAAGGCTATAAAAATACCTTCCGTCCTATAAAATCCAACCCTTCTCGACAGAGTTAGAGCCAAAAAATGACTTTCACATTAAAGTTCAGCAGGGGCGTATTTAAAAGTTGGCGTGGCCAGCTTAAACGGAAGTTTGATTAAGTATCAAGTTGTACCTGGTGCATGTGGTTTTTCATATAATTGAGTGAAATATACGATTAAGTAAACAGACAGGTATGTGCAACAATCAATTGGTATCATATGAAAGGTAATAAAAATACCTTTCATTCTATATATAAAAAATTGGGTTCAATCCATCCCCTCTCGTCAGATTTATAGTAAAAAATGTCTTTCTCATTAGAATCCAGCAGGGGGCGTGTTTAAAAGTGAGCGGGTATAAATAACTTCTACACGACCGTACTTTTGCTATGTGCGTGCGCCAGCTAAAACGGAAGTTTGATCAAGTTGTACCTGGTTCATGTGGTTTTTCATATATTTGAGTGAAATATCATCAGTTTGTCCCATACAAAAACATGAGTTATATAGCAAAGTGCATTATAGGTTTTACGCGGTTTGGGCTTTCGGACACTGAAAGCCCTTATTGATTAGACCTCAAAAACCACAATCTTTTTTGAAAGAAAAGCCCTATATAGGAGAGAGAGGCTTCCAAATTTTTGAGTTATTTTTGGAAAAATACATTTTTCTAATTGGATTGATGGATGTTAGGGAGTTAATTGGTATCATATAAAAGGAAATAAAAATACCATTCATATTATAAATAATTGGGTTCAAGTCAACCACCCTCGACAGAGTTAGAGCCAAAAAATTAATTTCTCATGAACGTTTAGCAGGGGCGTGTTTAAAAGTGGGCGGTCCTTAATATTGATATCAAATTAAAGGTGAAAAGTAGTCCTACATAACCGTATTATGCCCAATTTTAACGTAAGGTGGATCAATTTAAATTTTATCTGTATATATAAAAGTGAAACTTTGTATGTATGTATGTCCGGTATGGACTCCCAAACCCTTCAACCGATCGCGTTCTAACTTTGCAGATGGGTTTTCTACCATAATAGGCACTTAATAGGCATATTTTGAAAGTGGTCAGACTCCTAGGTCAAGGGGTCACCATACGAATTTTTTTTATTGTTTTTACAAAATGTGTATTTCTTATGTATTAAAACGTACTTAAAAAAAAACATAAAATAAAATAACAAATATTTACACCATGTGTACGTGTGGTACTGGAAAAGTTTATATTTTTTCTTGACCCGGTAGGTAGCGCTAGAGTAGCGACATTGGTGCATATGTATGTAAGAATATCACACCTAAAACAAAGGGCAGATTGAAGCCAAATTTACACTATATTATATTCCGTTGTTATTCCTAAATGTTTGTTCTTTCCTTAAGTCCGGTAGGTGGCGCTGAAGCCGAGATATTTTTAAAAGTGTGTATTTATTCCGGCATTTGCTGGGTTTTGAGTGGGTCTTGGTGAGGTTTTTTGTGGAGTGGGGTGAATCAAGAAACACCGGGGTTATCGGCTAGTTACATATAATTTTTCCATACAAAAAGAGATGATATAATACCCTAGCTTATTTGGTTTATATTCAAAAATGAGTTTTTCCTTTTAAAAGGTATTTTTGAAAATTAGACCTTCTGGGGATAGCATGTAAAAAACGCATTTATAAGCTTACCTCAATGGTGATGCGAAAAAAGCTTAAAATAAAAATTTAAGAAATGATAGATATTGTTACGAAAAGTAGTTAGTAGCGCAGATAATGTGGTTCGAATCCTAGATAAATCACAATATACAGGCTCGTCCAAAAATAACTACTAACATTAGAATAGCATACTGTAATAATTTGCTAATTATTATAATAAAGGGTTTTTCAATAAGAGCACTTCAACTTTTTTTTTGAATAAAACACAAACTGTTCGACTTTTGAACTAACTTTTTTTTATTAACGAATTTGAACAAATACATATGATACATTTAAGTATGAAACTCGATTTCTTTTGCATGACCACCGCGTGCACGTTTTACGAAGTCCAATCTTTGAACCAAAAATATGGCCCAATGACGCCGCCGGCATGTAATCCGCACCAAACAGTGACTTTTTCGGGATGCAACGGTGCCTCATGAATCACGTGTGGGTTGCTTTCTGCCCAGTAGCGCATATTTTGCTTGTTGACAAATCCTTCTAGCCAAAAGTGAGCCTCATCGTTAAATGGACCGTAAAATGGCCGTAATGCTCTTAAAGTAGCGGCAACAGAACGATTATTTTGATAAAAAATTTGCACGATTTGCAATCGCTGTTCACATGTGTAGCGTTCCATGATGAAATGCGTACTAATAAAGTTTCCAAATGACAAAAGAACAATAAAAAATATGGCGTCGTTCGCCATCCCTATCGGATAAAAGTTGAAGCGCACCTGTTGAAACACCCTATATAATTGAAAACACTTGTTATAATGTTAGCGATCAGCTTGCCTGGTTTATTTATTCCACGGATCAACACCAACTAACTTCAACCTCTCAGTCTATCAACTGTCATATTTGAGAAATCAATAGGTGCGTTCATATTATTACACGCTTTATTTTTTAAAATAATATTACACTACGTGTGCGAACATTATTATCATGATTGTGATCACAACAGTCAGCATCGAGCGCTCAACACGAGCACATCTTATTAAGATCCCTCAGCTACCTGCTACCGGCTACGAAAAAAACCCTCACACCAAAAAGCGAGCATTTCGCTACCTGCGACTTTTTAACATATTTCACTAATTACTTTTTAATTTCAGGCACTTATTTATAATTAATAGTTATTTAATTTCAGATTAAGTTTTTTTTCATTTTTCAGCCCTATAAAATGGTTAAAAAACAGAAACGGAAGGAAAAGGTTAATGAGGTATTAACTTAATTAGACAGGAAGTCTCCAACCATGGTGGTGACTTCCTCGCGTCTCTGTACGAAAGGCTGTATGAAGTCAACCAGCTTTGCGAATATTCTACTTCCTCTAAAGAGGAAAATATGAGCCCTCGCCTAGGCTCGCCTAGGCTCAAAGAAGAAGGCAAAAAGAAGAAGATTGTCTAAATCAAATTCCAGACCATCATCACCATCAACATCATCTTCTCCTGCATAAGTTACTGCTGAAGTAAGCATTCCACCGAAAACAACCGCTGTAGGGAAAACTGCTCAAGCAAAAGAGAAGCAAAATCTCACTAAGAAGACACCACCACCTGTCGCTCCAGCAAAAAAAAACCCCAGTCTACGGGACCAACCAGTGGGTGCATTGGGAAAAACTTAAACCGGCAGGCATTACGCAGTGCAGAAACTGCCAAAAGTTTGGACATGTCGCAAGCAACTGCGGCATGAAATACAGATGCGTTAAGTGCAAGGACGAACACTTACCTGGCCAATGCCCGAGAAAAGAAAGACGACAACGTCTTCTGCACAAATTGCCAAAAATCTGGATATCCTGCAAACTATCGAGGATGTATTAAATATAAAGAAAAACTGACGGAAAAAGTAAAAACCGCCCAAAAGGAGCAGCATAAGTTCGCCCAGAAATCTGCTGCAAAAGCTATTGTGAAAGGAGTAAGCTTTGCTAGTGTAGCTGCGGGGACTGGTAGCAAGCCAGCAACAATCAACAAACCACCACCAACCATCCAAGCAAGCAAAAAACCAGTAAGTAAGCAAGCTCCAAAACCGGCACCATCTACTGGAAAACCTAACATCTTCGACGATACGGAAAGGCTATTTGGAGCAGACCTTTTCACAATTTTGCAGAAAGCAAGATAAATCGTGCCTGCTAATTATAGCTGTCTTGATGACAGGTCCAAAACAACCGTTTTGGGTAGACTTATTTGTGAATTATTTTCACAATAAGCAGGATAAGTATATTCTCATATAATGTGAACTCTATTTATTCGTTAGCTAGGCGTATCACACTAAAATTATTTATTAAAACTAATAAACCTGACATTCTTCTTTTACAGGAAACAAATCTCACAGGGAGAAACCCATTCAGTCCAGACGAATACAACATCCACAGGGTCGACAAAAGCAGTGATTGCTCTGGGATGGCGGTCCTTATCAGGGACACTATGGCAGGCGAAAAGGTGGAAATCAGTGGTTTGCGTAGCATGGAAGCAACAGCTGTCAGCATCAAAGTCAGACCTTGCTGGTAATATCAGTGTACAATTACTGTAATGTAACGAGGTAAAACATTCAACGGGATCTGCAAACTGTCTACGGCATCTCCTCACACACTTACTGTGTGGTTGGAGGGGATTTTAACGCTAGGCACAGCCGATGGCAAGATGAAGTATGCAACAATCAAGGAAAGGCCATTGCACATTGGCTGGATTCAAATCCTCAGCAGCATACCATGGCTGTTGTTTCACAGCCCCGAAATACATATCCTCGGACACCATCCATGCTGGATTTCTACTTGGCAACGACAAATTTCGTCAACATTCTGCCAGAAATAACGAATTATTCCTGTTTTGCACATGATAGTGATTCGGATCATTTGGCCATAGAGCTTCGAGTGAGGTTGAATCAGCGAATTCAGCAAGTTACCCCAACACCTGAACTACACATCAACTTTAGGAAAATAAACTGGAACCGGTATAGATCAGAAGTCGAAGCAGGACTTCAAATTCCAGCGGCATGTAGAAATCTGGAGAATAGTGAAATTGATGATGCTATCAGAAATTTCAAGACTTCAGTGAATACAGCCGTAGATCGGTAGAAAACTGTTCGATCTAGCAGGGATCACTTTCAGCATCTACCTGAGAATATTCAGGCAATATATGCTCACAAGCAAAGGTTAAGGAAACACCTTCAGAGGATTTTCAACAGGACTCTCAACACTGTTAATGAGGAATATCATTCTGTATTTTCGCAATTGTACAGTAATCATGCTTCGTCGAGCTGTGCGAAGTTACCAGGAAGAAGTACTGACCAAACGACTTCAGAACATCAAACATGGCCGGATACTTTTAAAATGCTGAATTCTGTGATCGGAAAACGTATTTCTATTCCAGAAAGTATCACGTTTGGAGAGCAAGTAGCATCCAGTCCTGTTGAAAAAGCCTTTGCCTGTCATTTCGAAAGGAGCTTTACAGACCGACCACCAACACATCTTCCACAATTCGCAGAGCAGGTCGAAAGTCTTGTGGAAGACGCCACTTTCCCAAGAAATTTTGAAGTGCAGTTCAGCGAAGACAATCCCGCAAACGCACCCGTAGACGTGGATATGTTTACCGGGACAGCTGTTGTCACTGATTTAATTAGGAGTGGAAACTCTAAAAAATCATCGGGCACTGACGGGATTTAAAATTTTCTGCTTAAAAAGCTGCCGGGTATGGCAATATTGATGTTAACCATCATATTCAACAATTGCCTTAACAATGGATACCTTCCAGACAACTGGAAGGTAGCCAAAGTAGTACCAGTACCGAAGAAAACTGACCGCTCCAGTGTAACTGGTTACCGCCCCATAGCTTTACTGTGTTGTATCAGTAAAGTATTGGAGTCTTTGATCCGTAGAAAGATCAACGCGTATTGCTCGGAAAGATATCTTATTCCTTCCTTTCAGTTCGGCTTTCGAGAAAAGCACTCTACGCTGCACCCTCTGCTGAAGCTTCACAGTAACGTCACTCGAGGACTGAATGTCAAAAGTAGTACAGCAGCCTGTTTGTTAGACATCGAAAAAGCTTTCGATAGAGTCTGGACAAACGGGCTTCTGTACAAACTTATTAGTTTTGGTTCCCCAATTATATTGTGAAAATAATTAAAAATTTTCTTTTTAACAGGTTTTTTTTGTACAGGTGTATGGCAGCCCATCGACAAGGAAAAGGATTAAAGCCAGAGTTCCCCAAGGCTCCAGACTTGGACCAGTCCTATTTAGTATCTTCACGGCGGATCAACCAACCCTTATAGCCGGAACAAGGACCATGCTTTTCACGGATGACTCCATCACGTATGCCGTTTCCCGCTCTCCTGAGATAGCTGCCCGAAGAGTGGAGGAACACCTCCGAAATCTTTGGGAGTACTACCTGAAGTGGGGACTGAAGATCAACGCCGACAAAACGGAACTCATCTGCTTCCGAGTACCAGCAACTGAAACAAGGAAAAGGAAAATCGCAAGCCGGTGCAGAGCCTCAAAAATCACCCTTCCGGATAACACGACAATAAACACCAAGTCAGAGACTAAGTACCTGGGAATCAACTTTACTGAGAGGCTCAAGTTTAACTCTCACATCGATAAAACAATGAAAAAAGCGAACTACGCTCTTCATTTGGTGCACCCGCTACTAGGAAGACGAAACGGACTGTCCAACAACACCAGGCTGCTCATCTATAAGCAGCTCATCAGGCCAGTGATAACCTATGGCTATCCCATATGGTTCACCGTCTCACCAACAACGATGAAGAAGATCTCCCTATTTGAAAGGAAGGTACTTAGGATCTGTACAGGACTCTGGATGGTGTCAAACAGGTATAAGTTTGTGTCGACTGCAAGACTTTACGACGCGGCAGGTCTGCTGCCAATAACGGACCACTTGTTCCAAATGGCAAAGAAATTCGTTGATGGGTTGGAAACTCATCCAAGTCCGGAGTTGCTAGGACTGAGAATCGAGGAAATCGAGCCAAGCCACCGCTATATAAACATCAGAGGATTCACAGATGCTAGATTTGACGACATCTTTAATAATCAAGACGTCTCCATCTACGAGAAGGCCAGCAATCAACATTACAGAGGCTGAATATCGCCCTGTTTATACCCTCTTATATTTTTTTTCATTTTTATTTTATTTTAAAATTTATTGTTTAGACTTAAATTGCTTTAAGTATAACATGTAGTAGATTAAGTAGTCAAAAATATTGTTTAATTATAAGCAATACAAAATAAATTAAAACAATGTAAATACGTCGGGCCCCTATTGTTGAGCCGACACTTATTGATAATAGTTATAAGTTCAGTGTTAAGTCAAAATTGTATATTACTTAAATGTTTAATAAAATATATTAATTTAAAAAAAAAAAATTGTGATCACAAAGTAATTTATTGTTGTCAATTGACTCAGCTTCAGAATCGGAGCTGCCAGCTGTTTGGTACTCACTAGATGATTCATTATCAATATCTTGGGCTGGCAGTGCCGGTTCCTTCACTTCACAAGGTGACTCATAGTCATTATTTATATTTCCTTGCCTTCCATTTGCACAGGGCGGTACCATTTCTTTTAAGTCACTCGGTACATCAGGCATGAAATTACACTTTGGATTTTCTTCAAATAACATTTCACTCATGTCAAGATTATTATTTCTTGTTTTTGCTATGAGTCGTCGATTGCGTCTAAATACATTGTCAAAATTATCACGAATGAGATATGACCGATCATTTAAAATTCCTATGATCGTGACATAATTCTATTCGTTACTTGTTTTCTTAAATATGACTAGGTATACTGGTAATGTACTTGCATTTCGGCCATAGTAATATTTTTGCATTACCCTTTTTTCTCTGATTTTGTTTTGAACGATCTTCTCACTTATATATATTTGTTCTTAATAAGAGTGAATTGGATATAAGCAATCTAGTTTTGACTACTCTTCCAAAAAACAATTGTGCTGGGGTTAGTTGCATGCTTGCACCTGGCGTTGCGTTATATTCGAGAATTTTGTATTGATAGTGGTTCGTAACATCTTTTGAGAATATTTTTTGCTATGGCCGCACCTTTTTCCGCCATTCCGTTTGATTGGGGGTATCGGGGGCTTGAAAATTTGAATATGATGTTATGGTCGTTAGCGAATTTCTCGAATTCAACCGATCCAAAGGGGCTGTTGTCACTTTTTGACGTGACAACGTCTCACTCCAAGGTTTAAGGGGGTACATGTTCAAAACCTCAAATGTTAAATGTCACTATTTAACAGATGTTAGGGAACGTTTTTAACAGATGTTATGTTGCTTTTTTAAAAGATTTTATGTCAAACTTTTAATATCCACTGGGATTTGGTCATGAGAAACTAGAATTTTTTTAACTAAGCAATTTCTCAAGCGATTCGTATGAAATTCGGTATGTGGGACTAAGATGCGACTATAAGACTTGTTGCTATGGAAATTCTGGAATATAATCATTATGGTCTGGAATTTCTGGAACAAGGCAATTTCTCCAGCGATTCGCATGCAATTCGCATGCAATTCGGAATGTAGGACTAAGCTGCGACTGCAAGACTTCTTCCTATGGAAATTCTGAAATATGATCATTATGGTCTGGAATTTCTGGAACAAGGCAATTTTTCCAGCGATTCGCATGCAATTCGGAATGTAGCTGCGACTGCAAGACTTCTTCCTATGGAAATTCTGGAATATGATCATTATGGTCTGGAATTTCTAGAACAAAGCAATTTCTCCAGCGATTCGCATGCAGTTCGCATGCAATTCGGAATGTAGGACTTAAATGTGACTGCAAGACTTCTTCCTATGGAAATTCTGTGATCTGGCTAATAGGGTCTGGAATTTTATTGACAAAGCAATTTCTCAAGCGATTCGTATGAAATTCGGTATGTAGGACTAAGATGCGACTGCAAGACTTCTTCCTATGGTAATTCTGGAATATGATCATTATGGTGTGGAATTTCTGGAACAAAGCAATTTCTAAAGCGATTCGAATGAAATTCGGAATGCAGGACTAATATGCGACTATAAGACTTCTTCCTATGGAAATTCTGGAATATGATCATTATGGTCTGGAATTTCTGGAACAAGGCAATTTTTCCAGCGATTCGCATGCAATTCGGAATGTAGAACTAAGCTGCGACTGCAAGACTTCTTCCTATGGAAATTCTGGAATATGATCATTATGGTCTGGAATTTCTAGAACAAAGCAATTTCTCCAGCAATTCGCATGCAGTTTGCATGCAATTCGGAATGTAGGACTTAAATGTGACTGCAAGACTTCTTCCTATGGAAATTCTGTAATCTGGCTAATAGGGTTTGGAATTTTGTTGACAAAGCAATTTCTCAAGCGATTCGTATGAAATTCGGTATGTAGGACTAAGATGCGACTGCAAGACTTCTTCCTATGGAAATTCTGGAATATTATCATTATGGTGTGGAATTTCTGGAACAAAGCAATTTCTAAAGCGATTCGAATGAAATTCGGAATGCAGGACTAATATGCGACTATAAGACTTCTTCCTATGGAAATTCTGGAATATGATCATTATGGTCTGGAATTTCTGGACCATGCCATTTCTCAAGCGGTTCGTATGAAATTCGGTATGTAGGACTAGGATGCGACTGTAAGACTTCTTCCTATGGAAATTCTGAAATATCATCATTATGGTCTGGAATTTCTGGAACAAAGCAATTTCTCAAGCGATTCGAATGAAATTCGGAATGTAGGACTAAGATGCGACTGCAAGACTTCTTCCAATGGAAATTCTGGAATATGATCATTATGGTCTGGAATTTCTGGAACAAGGCAATTTCTTCAGCGATTCGCATGCAATTCGAAATGTAGGTAAGACTAAGATGCGACTGCAAGACTTCTTCCTATGGAAATTCTGGAATATGATCATTATGGTCTGAAATTTCGGGAACTAAGCAATTTCTCAAGCGACTCGTGCCTTTTAATTTAATCGATATATTGGCCACAACGGCAAAGAATTTCACTCTAACTGCGCGTTAAGATTACACGCACTCATTTTTTTAACAGATCTTACTTCGCCTACTACTATCGACGCAACTGCATTACTGTGTTTGTGCAGTGATATGCAATATGCACACTACCTCACAATAAATTGTTATGAACATTTAGATCAGCTTATAAATTATTAATTTTGTTGTATTTGATGTGATTGACGATGATGTATGTGATTTCAATAACATACAATCAAGCTCATAGCTTGAGCAGAACGAAACAAACATATACAGTAGTAGGCTGCGGTCAAGAATTCAGCCGCTGCACAGTTTCTGCTTTTGGTAAAAAATTCACTTTTCCAGCCAATGCAGTAAAGAAAAATCGACTGGGCACTTTACGCAGCCACTTTAAATTGGACGCTTAGACATCTCATCCTTTCCTCTCCCTAATTTCCTAACGCACACACTGTGCTAAGCATTATAAGGGTGCAAACCCCTTTAGCGTGTGTACATTATAAAAAAAAATAGCAAAATGTAAATGTCAAATTGTCGCCCTATAAGCAGACTGTAAGTCGGTTTAAATGTAGCCGCAATTTCGTGTATACCGAATGCCTGCCATTTTTTGGTGCAGCACAAGCTGCGCAGCTACTTAATTCTTTAACGCAGCTGTAGTGATAGTCTCTGTTCATTTTTTATCGGTGCTCTGCTCTGCTTGTTTATAAAGTGGTACAGTAAACATAAAGTGATACAGTGCTCTCGTGTTGGTCGTCTTACAGAAAAAAATATTGCTATCAGTTACAAAAAAGAGGCATATAATAATGAAAACCTGCAAGCTTCCTTACAACTATTTCCTTTTATTTTCGCTTATCTTATCCTTTCTCATGTTTACAGTAACTAGAGTAAATAACTCTTCGATCAATTACAGAAGGGAGAGAACCATGCAAAAGAAATTTAATGATAAATAATAATTCAAACTTCAAAGCGACATTCTTCTCTCTTCAAATTTAATTTCTCTTCAATTTATTTTAAAATTACTCAATTTTTTTATAATTGAAAAACAAAGCATTAAACAACTAATCTACCATCGAAAATTGAGTCAAACATCATACAAGGCATTAAACATCGGTTTAAATAACTATTCGATCAATCACAGAAATAAGAGAACAATGCAAAAGAAATTTAATAATGAATAATTGGCCTGCATGTTTCAAAGCGACATTCTTCGATGCTCGTAAGATACCATTAACATGTGCAGCAGTCGTGATCGAAGTTCTCTATCAATGCTCCATGTACAATGTTGCAACTTGCAACCCATATGGTTGCACGATGTGTTGCTTCTCTGCTTTTCTTTAATAATTTATAAATTACAAAATCTCTCAGTGAAATGAAAAAGAGCGAGAAACGTAAGTTTTTGTAGTGAGAAACAGGAAATTTTTATTTGGATTTAGCTCTCTTGATCTTTTTTAAGCATGATTGTTAAAAAGCAAAACAGTTGGGCATTCTGTAGAGATGGTTATGAACTTATGAGTGACAGTATAGCTTCTGTTGGTTTATTGTCTGCTGGTTCCCTTTCGGCTTTTTTTTAACATTCTGTTCGTCTTCTATCTTTATATAACAGATGGTTCGCCATTCATTTCTTACTAAATTAACTATGCTTATCATTATACTGACTGTATACTAATACAAAATCAAACAATAATCTTTAATATACGATTAATATAGAACTTTCTTTTAATTTGATATTTACGGTGCCCGGAATCTTTCCTAACCCCGTAAAGACATCTTTGTTATTCTCCACAAAAGTTTCTTTTAGTTTAGGCATATTAGTGACAGTACCAACGTCCATTCGTTTGACAAGTCCAAACGCAATATATGTTTCCAACCCCAGCATAGGTTCATATGAGTCATCCACATCAAGAAAACAAAAAGATCGCTCAGTTTGTTTTTCCAAATCAAAACAATTTAATTTTACGGTACCGAAACTTTTAATTTTATTCCCGCTGTAATGAAATACAGAGAAGTAATTTGTTTTGTTTTTAATGATAACATTAATTCTTTTAATTAGACCAATGGGTACGCAATCTACATCTGATCCAGTATCGAGCTTGAAGGTTATCTTTTGATTTCCTATCAAATAGTCTTTGGTCCAACGCTTTTTTTTATTTATCTCGTTATTTGAATCCAATCTAAAAATTGTTTCGGTGTTACTTAAACTATTCAAACTATTAGCATTGACAAAATTTTACCTGACATGTTGTTTTGCTTTATTCTTTTGGCATCCATTTTGTTGTTCGATTTGCTTTCCTTGGATTTGTTTTCCCCTAGCTTTCCTTTAAGTTGCTTGCAGAATTGCTTGAAATTGCCCCGACGACCGCAGTTTTTACACACACATTATTAGCTGTGCAGTAGGTCTACTGCGTATTCCGATCTAAAAATAAAACCGATCTGAAACTTAAATCTGATTGAATATGTATCGGTACTGTGTAAAGTTTTCAGATCGAATCAAAATGTTGTCATATTTCGATCTGATTTGTAATGTCAAATTGTTTTTGTGAATAAAGACAAAAATTTAGTTAATTTTCAAAATTAAGGTGTTTTACTTTTTAATTTTAAGAAAATGGATTCTATCGCAACATATTTAAGAAGTAGTGATGATGATAGTGAAAATGAGGTGTCGATGGCCATTCAAAGAAAGATATTTAGAAATTCCCTCCAACATGTATTCATTTATATAGTCTACAGTAATGTTTATATTATAAATTAACCAATATGCGTTTCAAGGTTCTTAAAATTATTTCGTTTATCAAAAGAATCGTTTTCCTTTGTACTGAAACAAATAAAATACTACTTGGAACCAATGCGTAGGTCAACTGCTATTCCGCCAGTGATAAAGCTGGCCGAAGTGCTTCGATTTTACGCTCAGGGTGGATATCAGTTGAGTATGGAGGAGGACCTTTTTATTGCGATCTCTCAACAGAGCATGTCGGAGGTATTGAAAGAAGTTTCCAAAGCCATTGAAAATACAATTTGTCCTAAATGGATAAAATTAGAGATGTTTCCAACTGAAAAAAAGGAAGCGAAAAGGTATTTCTATGAAAATTATAGAATTCCCAATGTAATAGGTGCTATAGATGGAACCCATAATTGATTCGGCCACACGAAAATGAAAACCTTTCCTTTATTCGAAAACTTACATAGTATCAACGCCATGTTGGTAATATTTTGTTTAAAAAGTAATATTGTCTCTGCGTATTTCAACAATTTATGCTTTATTTTTAGATATGTGATCATAAAATGACCATTAAATCCGTATATGGTCGTTTTGGTGGATCGTCTCACGACTCTTTTGTGTGGTCGCTAAGCCAAGAAAGGGTCTATTTCCAAGATTGCCACTCAAAAGGCGAACAAAATAATATTAACTTACATTTTTTGTATGGGTTATGCACTATCGGAAACACTTTTGATATTTAATTTGCTATCAGATAAATTTATTTGATTTTCGCGTCTTTTTAGTTTGAATATCGGAATGCGCAGTACGAAAAAAAAAACAACCCTTAAAAATTAAAATTTTTCTTGTAAATTCTCTAATCGGGGATACACACACACACACTGCGTGCTCGTTTTGTGGCAAAATCATTCACCAAATGACGCAGCGGCAGCGAACAGCGCTGCTCACAAAGCACAGAGCTCAGACTTTGCCGTGATCTGATGCGATATAGCGATATTTAAAAATTGTATATTGGGGTCCCCAAGAGGCCGATCGCTCCAAATTTTTACAGAAAGTGTTTTCCATCGAAGACACACATAATTTAAAGAAAATCGGGTAAATTTTGTAAAATATTTGTATGGGAGCCCCCCGACCCCGCGGCCCGAAGGGCCTCAAATTTGAATAGAAAGTGTTGTCTTGGGAGATATACATGTGTGCAAAATTTCAATAAAATCGGGCTGTAGGAAGTGGGTTAAAAATTGATCACAAGATTTGGCCAGCCAGCCAGCCAGCCAGCCAGCCACGGGCAAGTGAAGTTAATATAGAGAATTAAAAAAACAACCCATAAAAATTAAAATCGGGGATACACACACACACACACTGCGTGCTCGTTTTGTTGCAAAATCATTCACAAATGACGCAGCGGCAGCGAACAGCGCTGCTCACAAAGCACAGAGCTCAGACTTTGCCGTGATCTGATGCGATATAGGGATATTTTAAAATTGTATATTGGGGTCCCCAAGGGGCCGATCGCTCCAAATTTTTACAAAAAGTGTTTTCCATCGAAGACACACATGTGTACAAAATTTAAAGAAAATCGGGTAAATTTTGTAAAATATTTGTATGAGAGCCCCCCGACCCCGCGGCCCGAGGGGCCTCAAATTTTAATAGTTGTCTTGGGATATATACATGTGTGCAAAATTTCAATAAAATCGGGCTGTAGGAAGTGGGTTAAAAATTGATCACAAGATTTGGCCAGCCAGCCGTCCAGCCAACCACGGGCAAGTGAAGTTAATATAGAGAATTTAAAAAACAAAAGTATGGAATGACATTTATTATCAAATATATTTCTGAAAATCGGACTACGCGGTTTGTTATTCAACTTTCAAATCGGTTTTATTTTCCGATCGGAATACGCAGTAGACCTACAGAGCCGCAGTTGAGTTGGTGTATTGGGTAAGCCACAGTTATAACAGTGACGATTTGTAATGCTGTCGACCGAATTCGGTTGCTGGTTTAGTTGTTGTTGTTCCACCATGTTAATAGATTGACCACTGCTTTTATCCAAGAAAACTTTGTTTGCATTAGCTGCTTCAAATATTTTGCATGTATGAATCACATTCTTCAACGGTTCCGTTTTTCCATCCAGCAGCTTTAGCTGTAACTTTTTATCATGAATTCCAATGATAATGTGATCTTTAAGCATGCGTTCTTTATAAGCGATACCACAAGCGTACTTAAATTCACAAAACTGAATTTGTTTTCGTAGCTCCGTCTCAAAGTCGGCAAATAATTGTTTTTATTTTTGGACAATTGTGTTAAATTTAAAAGATTCCATTGTCGTGTTTTTTACAAAAAGTGTTTTCCATCGAAGACACACATGTGTACAAAATTTAAAGAAAATCGGGTAAATTTTGTAAAATATTTGTATGAGAGCCCCCCGACCCCGCGGCCCGAGGGGCCTCAAATTTTAATAGTTGTCTTGGGATATATACATGTGTGCAAAATTTCAATAAAATCGGGCTGTAGGAAGTGGGTTAAAAATTGATCACAAGATTTGGCCAGCCAGCCGTCCAGCCAACCACGGGCAAGTGAAGTTAATATAGAGAATTTAAAAAACAAAAGTATGGAATGACATTTATTATCAAATATATTTCTGAAAATCGGACTACGCGGTTTGTTATTCAACTTTCAAATCGGTTTTATTTTCCGATCGGAATACGCAGTAGACCTACAGATCCGCAGTTGAGTTGGTGTATTGGGTAAGCCACAGTTATAACAGTGACGATTTGTAATGCTGTCGACCGAATTCGGTTGCTGGTTTAGTTGTTGTTGTTCCACCATGTTAATAGATTGACCACTGCTTTTATCCAAGAAAACTTTGTTTGCATTAGCTGCTTCAAATATTTTGCATGTATGAATCACATTCTTCAACGGTTCCGTTTTTCCATCCAGCAGCTTTAGCTGTAACTTTTTATCATGAATTCCAATGATAATGTGATCTTTAAGCATGCGTTCTTTATAAGCGATACCACAAGCGTACTTAAATTCACAAAACTGAATTTGTTTTCGTAGCTCCGTCTCAAAGTCGGCAAATAATTGTTTTTATTTTTGGACAATTGTGTTAAATTTAAAAGATTCCATTGTCGTGTTTTTGCGTGGAACACAATACTCATCAAATGCCGCTAGAATAATTTCCAATGTGCGATGCGGTACATTTTGTGGTTCACCCTGTTCATTGACATCTCCTGCAGCTGGCACTGCTACAATTTGATTTCCGATAATTCCTTCTGTTGTGCCATCATTTTGGAACAATTTGTTATAGATGTCCATTGCTCGCGATCCTATCAACCATAAAAACGTGGCAATTTTGGTCTGTTCAGTTTCTTCAAGTTTTCCATTTGTCATAATGTACATCATGTGCGTTTCCATTTTGGCCATTCTTTAGCCAAATTCGAACAATCCAGCTCATTCGGTAATCTGTCGTTTGTTGCCATTTCCACTCAACAAAATTCTTACGACGTGATCTCCAATGTTTTATAATCAATGATGATTATTTATTGATTCCCGATGGTCAAATATTGTGCTGATTTAAGCCGATTGATTTCCTATCACACTTGCGATTTTCGTTTGATTGAGTATATGGCGTGTCTTTGAACAATACACAGCACAGTTATAATTGCGACGCACAATTTGCAATTGTTTTCTGTACGCTTTTAGCTTTTGCTTTTCTGTGTTTCTTGGAATAATTTTATAAATTTTAAACGTATCCCACTTCTGACACCATGTAATAATTTGCTATTATTATAATATAATTGTAAACACTTGTTGTAATGTTAGCGATCAGCTTGCCTGGTTTATTTTATTCCACGGATCAAATAATAATAATAACTTCAACCTCTCACTCTATCAACTGTCATATTTTAGAAATCAATAGGTGCGTTCATATTATTACACATACGACTTATAAGATTATTTAAATTTGAATCATTATGAACTGGTAAAATATGTAGTCAAACCGGTTTGTGCGGTTTGCCCGGTTTTTGTAAAACACTCATTACATATAAGTATCGTTAGTTGTAAATAAGGGAATAAGGCTACAATTTTCTGTTCTTTTCTCAATATTTCTGTCTATAAGATTAGAAGTTCCTGAAAGCTTTTCAATGAGTATAAGAGGTGGTGTTCGCTGCAGAGAAATTATTAGTTAATTGGAATTTAACCAGTGCAGTTGAAAAGCTCTTCCTAGCAGAAATGTTGTAAAGTACAAGTAATAAATGTTCTTGTGTACATTTAAAGTAATCACCAGTATAAATTGCGAACTTGTATTATTTTTACTGTCTATTTATTAAAGTTGTTATTTGTAAATTAATAAACTTGTGTTGTGTTTTATTGCAAAATCCTTTAAGAACTCGAAAGCCTGAATTTCGTAATAATATCGTCGTATCGTCGTTTTATTTTATGACAGTTGTTTTGACAGCTCAAAGTGGCATTTCTACTCAGTATTGTTTGGCAAATCATTATGAAAAAAAAAAAAAAAAAAAAAAAAAAAAAATTACATTTGTGAAAAATAGTCGTGGTAGCCATATGCCAGAAATTGTGTTTAAATGTTAAATGCCAAAAATTTATCTACCAAATAAAAAAAAATTTTGGTCATTTCATAATTTTATATGTGTTTTATTCAAAAAAAAAAATATGTTCATTTGTCTTTCATATGAATGCCGTTATATTTATAATATACTCACAAGTATTTAAATGCAATTGGCACTTATTATATAAATTTTGAAGAGAAAACTGGGCCACGCCAAAGCAAATGGTATGGCTGTGTATATCTTATCTAAACATATATTAAAACAAAAATTTCAGAAATGTTAGATATGATTATTGGTCTTTTATATACATTCCGTTTTATTTTTATAATATACTAACAAGTACTTAACTGTACATGGCATCTTGTTATATAAATTTTAAAGACAAAATTGGGCCACGTCATTGCGAATGGTATGACTGTGTAAAGCTCTTATATAAACATAAATTAAAACAAAAATTTCAGATATGTGAGATATGTTTATTGGTCTTTCATATAAATTTCGTTTTATTTATAATATAATGCCAAGTTCTTAATTGCACTTGGCATTTTATTGTATAAAATTTAAAGATAAAATTGGGCCCAATTGCAAATGTTATGGCTGTGCAGAAGTAATTTCCACCATTCATTTGATACGAATATTTAGACCCACTCACTTTAAACACGCTCCCTGTTGAACTTTAAAGTGAAAGTCATTTTTTGGCTATAACTCTGTCGAGGGGGGTTGGATTGAACCCAACTTTTTAAAAGATGAAAGGTATTTTTATTACCTTTTATATCATACCCCCTAACAATCATCAAACTAATTGCAAAAATGCTAATTTTTCAAAAATAACTCAAATTTTTGGAAGGTTTTCTCTCCTAAAGTGGGCGTCTCTTAAAACAAAATTACGGTTTTTGAGCTCTGCTCAATAAGGGCTTTCAGTTTCCGAAAGGCCTAACCGCGTAAACCCTATTATGCACTTTTCTATATATCATCTGTTTTTGTATGGAAAAAACTCGATTATATGATATTTCACTCATATATATATGAAAAACCATATGCACCACGTACAACTTGTTCAAACTTCCGTTTGAGCCGGCCCAAGCACATAACAAAAGTACGTGTAGAAGTAATTTTCACATTTCATTTGCTACCACAATTTAGGCCCGCCAACTTTTAAACACGCCCCTGCTAAATTTTAATGAGAAAGTAATTTTTTGGATTTAACTTTGTCGATAATACATAAATGAAATTCTTTGTAATTGCAAAGGTGATATGGAAATTGTTTACTCAGCGTCTGCTGAACATCCGTTAGAACAAATCACCTTTACAAAGCTAGGTATTATCTTAAGAACATTTGTATATTGAAATCAGTTGTGAAGAGACGCTCGAATGAGCAGAAATAAAATTTGTTTTTTTTTTCAATCTTAATAAACTCATAATCATTACTGGCGCAGTCGCGTAGTTCGATCGATGATTTTTGTTTAATTGTGTTAAATTATACGCGGAGGTTTACCGATCATTTAAATACAATAATTAAAATAAGTGAGTTTCGACGCTTTACGATCGAGGAACAGCATCCCCTGCAACGATTAAATTCAACTGCTACAACAAATTGGAACATTCAACGGATTATTGAAAAACCTTACAATGAAATATATTCTTTATCTAGTTCGGTACACGTGTGTTCAAAAAAAATTATTTTATTTAAAACAAAGCAATGAAAATTTAAAAGAAGAAGAAAATCATTTTATTTAAATCAATAAAAAGTGTCTTAAAAAAAAATAAAAAAAGTACAAGTTTATCATTTTTAAATCAGAAGTTATAAAAAAATTTAAAAGAAGAAGAAAATAATTTTATTTAAAACAATAAAAAGTGCTTTAAAAAAATAGAAAAGTATAAGAACATCATTTTATTTAAATCAAAAATATAACAAATAGGAAAAATAGAAGAAAATTATTTTAATCAAGAAAACTTTCATTAAAATAAAGAAGAATTATTATTCTACAATATAATTGAAAAACCAATTTACTTTATTAAACATTTATAATTAAGGCAATATCCTTCAAAATCTAATGCCAAGATCCCCAAAAACTAAATCATCTAACCCTTATCCCAAAATTCCTAAATTCACAAGATTTTTTATAAGCCTTAACTCTATTCCCGAAGTAGTTCAGACAGAAGAAATTTCAGAATCAATTAGTCCAATTTCACTCCCAACAACGTTTCCATTACAAAACCCCATTTCTATACCAATTATCACAGAAAACATGTTCGCCAATCAAAACTCAGACCAAACTCATTCCACGCGAGAAATATTCGATTCTCTAAGGATTCCAGATGCAGTTAAAGACCTACCACGTTATGACGGAAACCCTAGACTTTTATACGACTTCATAAATAACGTCGAAGAAATCTTGATGCACATAAGAGGCATTAGCGGCACCCCATATGGTCAAATAATTCTGCGAGCTATTCGCAACAAAATCGAAGGCCCAGCTAACGAAATACTTAACATGTATGGTACAGCCCTTACTTAGGAAGATATAAAAAATAATCTGGTACTGCACTACTCCGATAAAAAAACGAAACTTCTTTGGTTAGAGATCTCCACATGCTAAAACAAAATAATAGAACTTTTGAAGAATTTCATAGCGAAATTGTGGAAATACAAGCCACCATGAATAACAATTTATTAATCCATGAAAGCGATCAAAATGTCATTAAGGCAAAAAAAGATCTCTTCGCCGAAATGTGTCTCAACACATTTCTCTCTGGTTTCAAAGATCCAATAGGTTCCAATATTAGAGCAATGAAACCGCCTTCTTAGCTTGTGCGCTTGCTTTCTGTATCCAAGAACAAAACATGTATTATATGAAATATGACCACCGCATTTCAAATCAGCATGCAAGACTAGAAAAACCATATGCACACCGTTACTCATACAAACCGACAACAAATCAAAATTTCCGAAATTACCCTAATCAAAACTATAGACAAATTAACTCAAACACACATAACTTTCAAGCTATGCGTAACAACACTCAAAATTACCCCATTCTCGGAAACAACAGACCCATACACCCCATTTCAAATTCACACAACCACCAAATAAATCCTTCGAATCCCTTTAATACAAGAAACTTTTCAAACACACAAAACACCTACAAATAAAATAACCAAACACAACCATTTCGAACTCAACAATACAACGAAAACCATCAACCACCTTCCTATATACCAAATTTGGATAGCTACTATAATGTCACCGAAGACGAATACTTCTACGAAAAAGATGAAGAAGCACCACAAGTGATGCACGAATTGGATGACTCAAATTTTCACAGATCTGCCTCGCTAAATCCGTCGGATACATAGATATAAATACACATGGATCCACCCTACCTTATATAAATATATCATCCCCATTCGGTCGTCCCCTTAAATTTTTGATTGACACCGGAGCTTCAGCTTCTTTTCTCAATCCTGAGTTCACCGTTAACTTAAATCCCGAAAAATGCACACCCACCCACATCTCCACAATTCTCAGTAAACACCAACTTAACGAAAAAGTCACACTACCCATTTTATACGAATTTAATGAATCTGGACATTTCAGCTTTCTTGTATTTAAATTTCACGGTTATTTTGACGGTCCACTAGGTCTCGACATTCTTTCTCAACTTTCTGCTAAAATAGATCTAGAAAACAAAACTCTAATTACCAAGAACTCTACTATTCCCCTTTTATTCAAACCGAACTTTAATTCCGGCAAACATATAATCCCTTCAAATACAAAAACAATAATAAAAGTCCCAGTTGACTTTAATTTTTATTAAAAAAACAATTATCAAACCTGATCTTTCCATATCTGAAGGAATATATTCCACTAAAGATTGGTACGCTCATGTAGAAATCTGCAACAGTTCAAACAGTAATCAAATCCTTTTAATCGAGCAACCACTCAAAGTAGAAACCCATTCGTCTTCAAAATTTATTGAGGTAAATAACTTCAACATCAGTTATGACAAATCTCCAACAAAATCCGGAATTGCAGAACTTTTGCGTTTATCTCATCTTAATCTCGAAGAGAAAAAAGGCCTTATAAAACTCTGTAAGGAATTTGAGGATATCTTTTTTAAAGATGGACAAAACCTAAGTTTCACGAATCAAGTTAAACATAAAATTCATACTTCAGACGACATCCCAATTTACACAAAGTCCTATCGATACCCTTATTGTCATAAGGCAGAAGTTCGTCAACAAATTAATAAAATGCTCGAGCAAGGCATAATTCGCCACAGCTACTCACCTTGGAGTTCACCTGTCTGGATAGTCACCAAAAAAATGGACGCCAGCGGTAAACAAAAATGACGGTTAGTAATAGATTATCGGAAACTGAATGAAAAGACAGTATCTGATAGATATCCCCTACCTAACATAACGGCAATCCTTGACAAATTAGGTAAATGCATGTATTTCTCAACTCTCGACCTCGCTAGCGGATTTCATCAAATTGAGATGGATCCAAAAGACATTCCAAAAACGGCTTTTTCCGTTGACGGAGGACACTATGAGTATCTCCGCATGCCATTCGGGCTTTAAAACGTGCCATCCACCTTTCAAAGAGTGATGGACAACATTCTTAAAGATCTCATAGGAACATCGTGCCTTGTATACTTAGATGACATAATCGTCTATTCCACATCCCTACAGGAACATCTAGAAAATATCAAAAAGATCTTCAGAAAATTACAGGATTCCAACCTTAAAATTCGGCTGGATAAATCTGACTTTCTTAGAAAATAAATTGCTTTTCTCGGACACATCGTTTCAACTAAAGGTGTCAAACCTAATCCAGATAAAATTCATGCGATAAAAAAATTTCCCATACCCAAAACGCAAAAAGAAATTAGAGCATTTCTAGGCCTACTAGGATACAATAGAAAATTCATTAAAGATTTTACTAAACACGTCAAACCACTAACTGAATGCCTAAAAAAAGATCGTAAAATAGAAATAAACGAGCAATACGTACGAACCTTTGAAACCTGTAAAGACATTCTTAACAACGACCCCATACTCCAATACCCTGATTTTTCTAAACCCTTCAATTTAACCACTGATGCGAGTAATTTTGCAATCGGCGTAATCCTCTCACAAGGAGCTATTGGAAACGATAAACCAGTGTGCTTCGCAAGTAGAACTTTAACCACATCCGAATGCAATTATTCTACCATAGAAAAAGAACTTCTAGCTATAGTTTGGGCTACGAAGTATGTTGGCCATACCTTTTCGGTCATAAATTTAAGATTGTGACAGACCATAAGCCATTAACATGGATCATGAACTTAAAAGATCCTAACTCAAAATTATTACGTTGGCGTTTGAGATTAGAAGAATATGACTACGAAATAGTCTACAAGAAAGGCAAGAATAATACTAATGCAGAAGCCCTCAGCAGAATAAAAATTGAAAATCAACCAAGTTTCCAATACCTAGACATCAATCTTAACGATTCCCTTTCCGTACAAGGTACAAGTGGTTCAACCACTCATTCAGCCCTTGAAAATCTTAACGATGGTATACCCAATACCCATTGCCGAAAGACCCCTTAATGAGTTAAATCTTCAAACTACTTTAGAGAACCGATATATTATACAGCCTGCATATTGTATTGGTAAAAATAACATTTGTTATTTTGAATTTAGAGGTTCGCTGTAAAGCAGATTAACAAGCTCACATATATGTCTCACTAAATTGACCCACACCTGTGTCTTCCTAAAGGAATAATCTATCGAATAGAGTTTGTTAGATTACAATGCAGATGGGAAGAGGCATTTGTGCATCGGTTTGAACTTTTGTTATTTTCATGAAATTCGTCAATTTGGCGGTTCTCTGTCAAGCGGATTGGCCAGTTCCCAGAGATGTCTCACTATATTGACCCACACCTGTGTCTTCCTTAAGGAATAGTCTATCGAATAGAGTTTGTTAGATTACAATGCAGAGGGGAAGAGGCATTTGTGCATCGGTTTGAATTTTTGTTATTTTCATGAAATTCGTCAATTTTGCGGTTCTCTGTCAAGCGGATTGGCCAGTTCCCAGAGATGTCTCACTATATTGACCCACACCTGTGTCTTCCTTAAGGAATAGTCTATCGAATAGAGTTTGTTAGATTACAATGCAGAGGGGAAGAGGCATTTGTGCATCGGTTTTAACTTTTGTTATTTTCATGAAATTCGATAATTTGGAGAAGATTTAACTTTGTTCCTATGACGTTACATACATATTTTAAGTTGAATATTATATGTATACCTACAGCGTCATGCATAACCTAACAATAGATGATTTGAAATCATTTAATAGTGCGCCTTGAAATTACCCGCTGCTTCCACTGAGAATAAAATATTAAAATTTTACCCGCTGTTTCCACTAATAATAATTAAATTGCGCAATAATTTGCGTTTGTGTAGAAAATGAAAAAGTTAACGATTCAAAGATATTTAATCTTAAATGGGGAAAATTATTTTATTATAGACCATACCATTATATTAATCATTACAATAATATTATATTCAGTATTGTTATGTTGTAGTAAGAAAATATGTGACTGATGAATATACTATATTTATCACCACTCAATAATTATAGCCGGATTTTATTTGCCGAGGAACAACAACAATTGCACTGTCGAATTCCTTCTTTGGAATTGTGAAAATCTGCTGTTTAGCTGGTTTTGACATTCGAATTCCGAACTCGCTCGGCAAATAAAATACAGCTTATAAATTTGAATTTTTTAAATTTCTTCAGGCGCCTTTTCTGTCCTTCGGTTTCTAATATTTATTTCAGTATATAGCTGTATTTTGTTGAAAAACATAATTCTAATTATTATGCTATTCAAATGTCCCCAACAACCAGCCAAAATTCCCTTGCAGAAGAAATGTAAAAACAATCGCATAGAAAAATCCCACCAAAAGCGTTGCAAGACAGGCATTGGCTGCAAAATCTTCCCACACTAAACAGATCTACTTTTCTAATGACTTGCACAGCGGTATAATTCCAAAGCCTATGGAGATGTAAACGCCTATCGCCATATTGTAATATGAATTTTTGGTATACATTTGCAATTACCCTCTGGAAAAAATGTCTACCTCGATTTTTTTTTACTGTGGCCGTGTTTTTTTTATGTCAGAGTAATCGGATAATTAATTTAAAAGTCAAAATTTAGATGTTTTTTTTTTTCATTCTACGAGAAAAAAAAACCATTTCTCTGTGTCGTTTTTATATACTCCGATAATTCTGGGATATGATCTTTTTACTCTGAAAAAAGATTCAGAGCATTTTTTGACAAACGTAGTTGTTTGTTTCTTTATCAATGAAACTACTACGGAGCAATTAGGGGAAAAATAAAACTTTTTTATGATACTAAAAAAAACACACAGATATTTTTTTTGATCTGATAGATCTGGTCAGAGAAAATAATTTACTTTTATTCACTTTGTGTGCAGCGGTACAAGTTTGAAATTTATGGCTGAATTCTTTTTTGATGTCGAATAGTTGGAGAGATAATTTAACTGTCAGAATTCGTAACTTTGTTTTTTTTTTCATTCACCGAGAAATCTGTTTTCTCGTTCTTTTTTACGGCTCCGATTATTCTCGGATATGTTCTTTTTACTATGAAAAAATATACAGAACATTGCTTAACAGCTGTAGTTGTTTGTTTCTTTAAACATGAGACAGGTCGACTACTATGGAGCATATTCAGGTGAAAAATAAAATTTTTTTTGATACTAAAAAAACACAGCAGATAATTTTTTTATCTGACAAATCTATCTGAACAGAGAAAATAATGAACTTTTATTCACTTTGTGTTCAGCGCTACAACTAGTACAAGTTTGAAATTTATTTATCAATTTTTTTTTCAATATGCCAACCCTGGTGTCAAAAATTAAACTATGGGTTTTCTATTTGCTGTTTTGCTTTCGCTAATCCAGCTTGGCTTTACAAAAGCAATAGTTATTGGCTTTAAATGGGCTTTAAATGTTCGATGCATTTTAATTGTTATTTGTGTTAAACAAAACCCCGCCTTACGGTGAGCGCTATAACTAAAAAATGGCTTTAGTTATAAATCCTAAAAACTTTTTGGATTTATTTTCGGCTTTTTGCTTATGCGATTTTGTTCTAAGCCAAGCTGGATTAGCCTAAGCAAAACAGCTATTTTAATTATTATGTCTGTTAAACAAAACAGCGCCTTACGGTGAGCGCTATAACTAAAAAATGGCTTCAGTTATAAATCCTAAAAACTTTTTGGATCTGCATAATTTGCAACGGTTTTGTAGAGAAAATTGCAGCCAAAAAATTAACAGATGAAAAAGTGCAAATCATGCAGATCCAAAAAGTTTTTAGGATTTATAACTAAAGCCATTTTTTGGTTATAGCGCTCACCGTAAGGCGCTGTTTTGTTTAACAAACAAAAATTAAAATGCATTGAACATTTAAAGCCCATTTAAAGCCAAAAACTATTGCTTTTGTAAAGCCAAGCTGGATTAGCCAAAGCAGATCAGCATATAGAAAAACCAAAGTTTAATTTTTGACACCAGGGTTGGCATATTGAAAAAAATCGATTTATAAATTTCAAACTTGTACTAGTTGTAGCGCTGAACATAAAGTGAATAAAAGTTCATTATTTTCTATGATCAGATTTGTCAGATAAAAAAATTATCTGCTGTGTTTTTTAGTATTAGAATAAAATTTTATTTTTCACTTGAATGCTCCATAGTAGTCGACCTGTCTCATGTTTAAAGAAACAAACAACTACAGCTGTCAAGCAACGTCCTGTATATTTTTTCATAGTAAAAAGATCATATCCGAGAATAATCGGAGCCGTAAAAAAGAACGAGAAAACAGATTTCTCGGTGAATGAAAAAAAAAAAACAAAGATACGAATTCTGACAGTTAAATTATCTCTCCAACTATCTCGACATCAAAAAAGAATTCAGCCATAAATTTCAAACTTGTACCGCTGCACACAAAGTGAATAAAAGTAAATTATTTTCTCTGACCAGATCTATCAGATCAAAAAAAATATCTGTGTGTTTTTTTTAGTATCATAAAAAAGTTTTATTTTTCCCCTAATTGCTCCGTAGTAGTCTCATTGATAAAGAAACAAACAACTACGTTTGTCAAAAAATGCTCTGAATCTTTTTTCAGAGTAAAAAGATCATATCCCAGAATTATCGGAGTATATAAAAACGACACAGAGAAATGGTTTTTTTTTCTCGTAGAATGAAAAAAAAAAAACCGATCTGACATGAAAAAAACACGGCCACAGTAAAAAAAAATCGAGGTAGACATTATATCGCGTGAATTTTTTGAATGTATTTATGCATTTTTTCCAGAGGGTAATTGCAAATGTATACCAAAAATTCATATTACAATATGGCGATAGGCGTTTACATCTCCATAGGCTTTGGAATTATACCGCTGTGCAAGTCATTAGAAAAGTAGATCTGTTTGGTGTGGGAAGATTTTGCAGCCAATGCCTGTCTTGCAACGCTTTTGGTGAGATTTTTCTATGCGATTGTTTTTACATTTCTTCTGCAAGGGAATTTTGGCTGGTTGTTGGGGACATTTGAATAGCATAATAATTAGAATTATGTTTTTCAACAAAATACAGCTATATACTGAAATAAATATTAGAAACCGAAGGACAGAAAAGGCGCCTGAAGAAATTTAAAAAATTCAAATTTATAAGCTGTATTTTATTTGCCGAGCGAGTTCGGAATTCGAATGTCAAAACCAGCTAAACAGCAGATTTTCACAATTCCAAAGAAGGAATTCGACAGTGCAATTGTTGTTGTTCCTCGGCAAATAAAATCCGGCTATAATTATTGAGTGGTGATAAATATAGTATATTCATCAGTCACATATTTTCTTACTACAACATAACAATACTGAATATAATATTATTGTAATGATTAATATAATGGTATGGTCTATAATAAAATAATTTTCCCCATTTAAGATTAAATATCTTTGAATCGTTAACTTTTTCATTTTCTACACAAACGCAAATTATTGCACAAATTAATTATTATTAGTGGAAACAGCGGGTAAAATTTTAATATTTTATTCTTAGTGGAAGCAGCGGGTAATTTCAAGGCGCACTATTAAATGATTTCAAATCATCTATTGTTAGGTTATGCATGACGCTGTAGGTATACATATAATATTCAACTTAAAATAAGTATGTAACGTTATAGGGACAAAGTTAAATCTTCTCCAAATTATCGAATTTCATGAAAATAACAAAAGTTCAAACCGATGCACAAATGCCTCTTTCCCTCTGCATTGTAATCTAACAAACTCTATTCGATAGATTATTCCTTTAGGAAGACACAGGTGTGGGCCAATATAGTGAGACATTTCTGGGAACTGGCCAATCCGCTTGACAGAGAACCGCCAAATTGACGAATTTCATGAAAATAACAAAAATTCAAACCGATGCACAAATGCCTCTGCATTGTAATCTAACAAACTCTATTCGATAGACTATTCCTTAAGGAAGACACAGGTGTGGGTCAATATAGTGAGACATCTCTGGGAACTGGCCAATCCGCTTGACAGAGAACCGCCAAATTGACGAATTTCATGAAAATAACAAAAGTTCAAACCGATGCACAAATGCCTCTTCCCCTATGCATTGTAATCTAACAAACTCTATTCGATAGATTATTCCTTTAGGAAGACACAGGTGTGGGTCAATATAGTGAGACATCTCTGGGAACTGGCCAATCCACTTGACAGAGAACCTCCAAATTGACGAATTTCATGAAAATAACAAAAGTTCAAACCGATGCACAAATACCTCTTCCCCTCTGCATTGTAATCTAACAAACTCTATTCGATAGATTATTCCTTTAGGAAGACACAGGTGTGGGTCAATATAGTGAGACATCTCTGGGAACTGGCCAATCCACTTGACAGAGAACCTCCAAATTGACGAATTTCATGAAAATAACAAAAGTTCAAACCGATGCACAAATGCCTCTTCCCCTCTGCATTGGAATCTAACAAACTCTATTCGATAGATTATTCCTTTAGGAAGACACAGGTGTGGGTGAATATAGTGAGACATCTCTGGGAACTGGCCAATCCGCTTGACAGAGAACCTCCAAATTGACGAATTTCATGAAAATAACAAAAGTTCAAACCGATGCACAAATGCCTCTTCACCTCTGCATTGTAATCTAACAAACTCTATTCGATAGATTATTCCTTTAGGAAGACACAGGTGTGGGTCAATATAGTGAGACATCTCTGGGAACTGGCCAATCCGCTTGACAGAGAACCTCCAAATTGAAGAATTTCATGAAAATAACAAAAATTCAAACCGATGCACAAATACCTCTTCCGCTCTGCATTGTAATCTAACAAACTCTATTCGATAGATTATTCCTTTATGAAGACACAGGTGTGGGTCAATATAGTGAGACATCTCTGGGAACTGGCCAATCCGCTTGACAGAGAACCGCCAAATTGACGAATTTCATGAAAATAACAAAAGTTCAAACCGATGCACAAATGCCTCTTCCCCTCTGCTTTGTAATCTAACAAACTCTATTCGATAGATTATTCCTTTAGGAAGACACAGGTGTGGGTCAATATAGTGAGACATCTCTGGGAACTGGCCTATCCACTTGACAGAGAACCTCCAAATTGACGAATTTCATGAAAATAACAAAAGTTCAAACCGATGCACAAATGCCTCTTCCCCTCTGCATTGTAATCTAACAAACTCTATTCGATAGATTATTCCTTTAGGAAGACACAGGTGTGGGTCAATATAGTGAGACATCTCTGGGAACTGGCCAATCCGCTTGACAGAGAACCTCCAAATTGACGAATTTCATGAAAATAACAAAAGTTCAAACCGATGCACAAATGCCTCTTCCCCTCTGCATTGTAATCTAACAAACTCTATTCAATAGATTATTCCTTTAGGAAGACACAGGTGTGGGTCAATATAGTGAGACATCTCTGGGAACTGGCCAATCCGCTTGACAGAGAACCTCCAAATTGACGAATTTCATGAAAATAACAAAAGTTCAAACCGATGCACAAATGCCTCTTCCCCTCTGCATTGTAATCTAACAAACTCTATTCGATAGATTATTCCTTTAGGAAGACACAGGTGTGGGTGAATATAGTGAGACATCTCTGGGAACTGGCCAATCCGCTTGACAGAGAACCTCCAAATTGACGAATTTCATGAAAATAACAAAAGTTCAAACCGATGCACAAATGCCTCTTCCCCTCTGCATTGTAATCTATCAAACTCTATTCGATAGACTATTCCTTAAGGAAGACACAGGTGTGGGTCAATATAGTGAGACATCTCTGGGAACTGGCCAATCCGCTTGACAGAGAACCTCCAAATTGAAGAATTTCATGAAAATAACAAAAGTTCAAACCGATGCACAAATGCCTCTTCCCCACTGCATTGTAATCTAACAAACTCTATTCGATAGATTATTCCTTTAGGAAGACACAAGTGTGGGTCAATATAGTGAGACATCTCTGGGAACTGGCCAATCTGTTTTACAGTGAACCTCCAAAATAAAAAAAAATTCATTAAAATTGCAAATGTTCACATTCATAACAAAAGCTTAATTCTGCCCGTACGGTTATACAACATATTTTTTTTCATAGAGCATTCCTTAAGGAAGACTTGGCTATTAGTTGCATCTATGGAACAAAGCTGTGAGCTGGTTAAATTTTATTACAGTGAACATATATTTAACAAATACAAAATGTTTGCATTCTGTTAAATAGCATTACCCATACATACAAATATTTTGTTATTTGTTAAAAACTTCACATCCGTCAAAAAGTAATGCATGAAAAACCAGAAACACCCCTTAAACCATTACATATTATACACATTGATATATATACCATCAATAATAAAACTATTTTAACCATTATAGATAAATTTTCGAAATTTGCAGCAGGATACACAATACCATCTAGAACTAGCATTCTTATTCTTAAATAACTCAAGCACTTTTTAAACCTATACGGCGCTCCATCAAAAATTGTCTGCGATCAAGGCTAAAATATTCAAAGATTTCTGTAAACGCTATCAAATCCAACTTCACATAACATCCTTCCAACAAACAAGCAGCAACGCACCTGTAGAACGTTTGCATTCCATTGCTTACCGAAATTTACCGTATTATTTTTGCAACACTTAAAGAGAAAAACATGGATATAGACTACGATGAAATTTTTTCTGAAACTATATTCACATACAATAACTCCATTCACTCGTCTACTAAACATACCCCATACGAACTTTTCTACGGAAGAACTTTCAAATTCAACAAAAAAACCTCTTATACTGATGAACATGAATACATAACTAAACTAACTAAATTTCAAGAAGAAATTTTTCCAAAAATTAGGGATAAACTAGAACAAACTACTACTAAAAGGATCGAAAAATTAAATATTGATAGAGAAGAAGCAGAAGATAGAAACACTAATGACACTATATTTAGAAAAGAATGTAGGCGCAATAAACTTACGCCAAGGTTTTCTAAACACAAAGTTAAATCAAACAACAAAGTAACAATTCTAATAGTAGATAATAAGAAATTTCATAAATCTAGGATTAAAAAGAAAAGAAAACTAACTAAACCCAATACTTAATCTTACCTTACCTCAACCCATTTTATATTCTTTTATTATTAGATTAACCTGTTCATGTGCCCAAGAATTAGAAATCCGCGACCTATCAAAAATACAAGGAATACTCCCATTACAATTAGGCACAGCAAAAACAATAAAAACCTATCACAACCTAATCCACATAGTCGATCTAAATGAATACATGACATACTTAAAAATCTGGAAATAGCACTATAAAATTTTAACCACTCCCTAACACTCAACCCTTCCTTAAAAATTACCACACACAAATTAAAAGAACTCCAGAACAAAATTGAATTTTTACTTCCAAAATCAAGACAAAAAAGAGGACTTCTTAACGGACTTGGCACAGGAATAAAATTTATAACTGGTAACATGGACGCACAAGACGCCGAAAAATTAAACGAGGAAATAGAAATCCTAACACAAAAACAGGAATACATTGCAAATGAAGTATCTGCAAAATCCAGGCTAAACACACAAGTTTCAAAATCACAAAGATTTCAAAATATAACAAGACATATGAACTATCAACAAAATATAATAGAAGAATATCTAAAAGTTTTTCAAAATCGAACTTCTAACAAAATTCGCTCTAAATCTGACTCTTTAATGCAAATGCAATATCTCAACCACCTTAATTTCAACATAGATCTCCTTGCATGCCACATACGAGATATTTCCGAAGCCATAATTCTAGCTAAAATAAATATAATACCAAAAATAATACTGAGTCCCGAAGAACTTACACTAATTCATCATTCATTAAATAACGCAATTCACATAAAGTCAGACGAAAATTTATATGAACTATTAGAGTTACAGGCTTACCAAAACAAATCGAAAATAATACTTAATATCCGCATCCCCATATTATCAATAGAAAATTCAACATTTTTCCACATAATTCCGATTTCAATAAACAAAACTAAGGAAATAATTGTTAAACCTTTTATGTTATTTAGTAAACATTATATTCAATATTTTGATCTTGAGTGTCCCAATGTTGAGAAAATTTTCATTTGTAAGGAATCTTCACATCAAGAACCTACGGGAGAATCCAACTGTATCGGAAAAATAATGGAAAATCAACCAGCTAACTGCCCTATCAACGATGTCGGAGAAATAAAATCAATAACCCAACCAGAACGTAACCATATCCTAATCATCAACGCTTTCCCAACTCACATCAACACAACCTGCAACAACTTCCAACAAATTATAGAAGGCTCATTCCTGATAACATATGAAAACTGCGATGTAAACATCAACGATATCACCTATAAATACAAGACCGAAATTAATTGGGATAAAATACACATTTTCCCGGCATCCTACAACAACGTATTTCCAAATTACACCATACAAACTCTAAATCTACAGAAATTTAACGAATATAAATTTACTCAAGAAAAAACAATAAAAATCTTAACATGGGAAAACCAACGCAGAGACATCTACATACTATTAACAACAATCCTGCTCATAATTATATTCTACATAACAGTTTTTCCTTGCAGAAAATCCTTCAGAGCCAACCTCATTAGCAGAAATAGCATCGCTCAAGTCCAGTCACCAGCTTCCTGACCCACGCTTCACACTTAGGGGGGAGGAGTTACAGTTGCATACCCACCAACAACAACAACACCAAAAACAACAACATACAGAAGTCATACCCATCCTGTGCAGCAGTTCACATCAAATGTATAAGTGCAGAATGCACATAATACATAAATGAAATTCTTTGTAATTGCAAAGGTGATATGGAAATTGTTTACTCAGCGTCTGCTGAACATCCGTTAGAACAAATCACCTTTGCAAAGCTAGGTATTAACTTAAGAAAATTTGTAATTTTTTGGCTATAACTCTGTCGTGGGGGGTTGGATTGAACCCAACTTTTTATAAGATGAAAAGTATTTTTATTACCTTTTATATCATACCAATTAACCCCCTAACAACCATCAAACTAATTGCAAAAATGCATTTTTTTCAAAAATAACCAAATTTTTGGAAGGTTTTCCCTCCTAAAGTGGGAGTCTCTTAAAACAAAATTACGGTTTTTGAGCTCTGCTCAATAAGTGCTTTCAGTTTCCGAAAGGCCTAACCGCGTAAACCCTATAATGCAATTTGTTATATAACATCTGTTTTTGTATGGGAAAAACTCGATTATATGATATTTCACTCAAATATATGAAAAACCACATGCACCACGTACAACTTGATCAAACTTCCGTTTGAGCTGGCCCAAGCACATAACAAAAGTACGGCTGTGTAGAAGTAATTTTAACATTTCATTTGCTACCCCAATTTAGGCCCGCCAACTTTTAAACACGCCCCTGCTAAATTTTAATGAGAAAGTAATTTTTTGGCGCGTCTCTTCCAAACAAGGTTGCGGTTTTTCTGCTCAATAAGGGCTTTCAGTAACCGAAGCCCCAACCGCGTAAACCCTTTGTTATATAACACATGTTTTTGTAAGGGTAAAAATCGATCATATGATATATCACTCAATTATACGAAAAACCACATGAATCAGTTACAACTTTATCAAAACTCCGTTTGAGCTGGCCCACGCCCATAAATTAAGGCCGTGTAGAAGTAATTTTCAGCTTTCAGTTGATACCAATATTTAGGCCCGCCCACTTTTAAACTGAACTACTGAACTTAATGTGAAAGTCATTTTTGGCTATAACTCTGTAGAGGGTGATTGGATTGAATCCAATTTTTAAAACTTGAAAGGTATTTTTATTTACTTTCATATAATACCAATTATTTGTTGCACATACCTGTTTTTGTATGGAAAAAAACTCAGTCATATGATATTTCGCTCAATTATATGAAAAACCACGTGCACCAGGTACAACTTGCTCAAACTTCCGTTTAAGCTGGCCAACGCTCATAAAAAAAGTACGGATGTATAGAAGTAATTTTCACCTTATAGTTGATACCAATATATAGGCCCGCCCACTTTTTAAAACGCCCCCTGCTGAACTTTAATGTGAAAGTAATTTTTTGGCTCTAACTTTGTCGAAGAAGGTTGGATTGGACCTAATTTTTTATAGGACGGAAGGTATTTTTATTACTTTATATATGATATCAATTAACCCCCTTACATCCATCAAACCACATAGAAAAATGCAGTTTTAAAAAAAGAGCTTAAAACTTTGGAAGCCCCTCTCTCCTTAAGGTGGAATTTCCGCCAAATAAGATAGCGGCTTTCGAGGTCTGCTCAACAAGGGCTTTCAGAACGGGTATGTTCGAAAGCCGTAACCCTTTGGCTCCCAAAAACGCACGAGCTAGGAAAGTGGACGAAGTGGCACTTTTCAGCGATTAAACTTCGCTATTTTTCACACGACCAAATGAATTTTTATGGTAAACTGCTCATGCGCAATGCAAAACTACTGTTTGAAAGTGTGTTCGCTGAGACTGCAGTAAATAACAATAGTATTTTCTATGTTAACACACGTGTGTGTGGATAAGGCCTACTTTCGAGGCTAGGTTATAGTGTAAAAAACAGTCACTTTCGTATATGTCCGTATTGTTTCTATGCGCAGTTTAGCAGAAAAATTAAGCTGCCAACTTGTGCTTCAAGCGTGTAACTCGCAAGATAACTTCCACTTTCCTAGCTTGTTATGTAATACAATATTTTAAATTCTTTATATTAAGTTCGCGTCGGCATTTGTCTGTTTGTGCGTATGTTTTTCTGTTGGTGGCTATCTCGATGACAGTTGGAATCTTCCAATCAATTTTTAACCCACTTCCTAAAGCCCGAGGTTCGGGGGCTTCCATACAAATATGTATATAAAAAAAATTACCCGATTTTATCCATATTTTGTACACATGTTTTGTATAAATTTAGAAGTGATGGGGTCCCGAAGGGCTCCAATATAATTTATTTAAAAAATAATCAATTTTCTTCAAACTTTGTACACATGTTTATCTCCGATGACAACACTTTCTGTAAAAATTTGGGGGTAATCGGGGTCCAGGGCCTAGGTGCTCCAATATAATTTATTTAAAAAATAATCAATTTTCTTCAAACTTTGTACACATGTTTGTCTCCGATGACAACACTTTCTGTAAAAATTTGGGGGTAATCGGGCTCCAGGGCCTAGGTGCTCCCATATATATATTTTTAAATAAATCCTATTTTTTATGCATAAAACACATTGCCAAGGGAGAACTCCCTGAATTACTTGCGACACGTTATTAAGGTGGGTTATGCCCTTTACTAAAAATTAAAATTAGAAATCCTCACGTTTGTAGCCGGTTTCAATTTATTTTCTCAGAATTCTCTCTGATTCATTCAAAAAGCAATAGGAAAAATCAAAAAATCAAAGTCCAAATGCTTATATGAATGGATCATGGTCAGGGGAAACTATAAAAAACCATGACCAAGAAAATATTAAAAATTAAACAACAAATGTTATAAATAATACAAAAAATACAATCAGTAATAATTTTTTTTATATAAAACAATAGTATCCTCTAATGAACACTACGGTCGTTCTTCAGGAAGTTGTTGACGGTTATTTTGAAGGCCTGGACAATTAGATTAGATCCGATTAGAGAATTTACATGAAAAATTTAAATTTAAATTTTATGGTTTTTTTTTCCTTTTGTTGATCGTTGGAAGTTCAACCTGTATTTCTCGGCAAAACAAACATGAAAATCGAGTTTCGTTTGCTTACAGACGTGTGTGTAATGTTTATTCATGAACAACATTTTTTATTCGGCTTGTGTAGGCTGAAAGCAGCACGTGCTTTTTCTTTCCGTTGATATTGTTCCGAAATTCAGGCTTTCGAGTTCGTAAAGGATTTGTAAAAAAAACAGAAGTTTAATTATTTACAAATAACAACTTTAATAAACAAACAGTAAAATTAACTAAAGTTCACAAATGGAATCACGACCTCGAGGCTAAGCAAAGAGAAGTTCGTAAACTCTTTAACAAAGCCAAGCGTACGCACACCTGGACGGCCTATAAAACTGCCAACATGGCCATTAAGGGACAGCAAAAGAAAAAGCTGGAGAGAGTCTTGCGAAAGCATCGACACACACTGCCAACAGCTTGTCGACTACACAAAGCCACTTGGTTCGGTAAAGAAACCAAACGGTGAACTTACATCCTCTAGACAAGTTAGGCTGGTTAAAAGTCATTTTCCCAAGTGCATCATATTGGACAATCAATCTAAACAAGGCATTTGTTTGATTTGATTATTCGTTTGAACATTACTATTTCTTTTGGGATTATTCGCTTGAACATCACTATTTCTTTGCAAATCTTTTGAAGGTCTTTTGAGGGTCTTTTTGTGGTCTTGTGAAGGTCTTTTTGCGGTCTTAGGATGGTCTTTTTGGTGTCTTTTGGGGCTTTTGATGGTCTTTTGAGGGTCTTTTGGGGCTATTTTGAGAGTCTTTTGGGGGTTCTTTGAGAGGTTTTGTGGCTTTTGAGTGTCTAATGGGGGTCTTTTGGTTTTTTTTGACTATTTTTAAAGCTTCTTTTGAGAGTCTTTTGGGGGTATTTTGAGGAGTCTTTTGAGGGTCTTTTTGAGGTCCTTTGAGAGTCTTTTGGAGGTCCTTTGAGGGTCTCTTGGGGGGTATTTTGAGGGTCTTATGGAGGTCTTTTGGAGTCTCTTGAGTAGTCTTTTAGGGGTCTTTTGAGGATCTTTAATGGTCTATAATGTTTTTTTTTATTTTTGAGTTTCTTTTGTTATTAAGGGTCTTTCGGAAATTTTCTTTTTGGTGTTGTAGCGGTCTTTTGGAGGTTTTTTTTCACAAAACACCAAAGAAGTTTTACTTCAACGTCTGGCACGTTAACAAACAACGCTGATGGTTTTCCGACACTGGAACAGACGACATATCATTGACCACGCGAGAAGTATGGCTTTTCAAGGTAAATGCCTCAAACACTCATTGACTGCCCTTGTGATTTGTTTATTGTAATGCAAACCGCACCCGAAACTGCAGCGCTTAAATTCTAATGGCATGTCGGTCGGAATCATCGGGATGCGTTGACAGATCGCAAAAGAAAGACCGTGCAAATGGATCAGCTGTCAAATGACACTTGCGCACGTAACTCAAACAATTGGAATCTATTAGAATATAAATGAAATAACGACTTGTATTGAAGAGTTCGCGAATCAACATAAAAGTAATAAAAAAATTAATTTTATTTTTTTTTTTCGTTTCCCAGTTTTTTCATTTTACTGAAAACATTCAAAAGAGTTTTTTCCTCAAACAATATCCAATTCATCGTTTTCCAAATTTTCCTACTTCCTTTTGTATTTTTCACGAATTTTCTTTTGTTAAAAATTTCTCCGCGAGCATAACGAACAAAAAAATAAACCAAATATGTCGTTTCTATCGTTAGTTATGATCGAGACAGCATAACAAAAATTATGAAGCAGTTGTTATATTTTTGTATGAAATGTATAGAATCGGTTCCAGTTCCTGAAACCAATGAGTACAATGGCTCTGGTGGTGAAACCAATGGCGCTAATTTCACTTTTCCATTTGCGCAACACAATCCATTTGCTTCATTTTTGTATTTCAATGCTTTACAATATGGGCGAACTAAGTTCGTAGGTCCAATAGCAACGCATTCGTACGAACTGTAGTCAATTGAAACATCGTAACAGAAAGCAGCTCGTGAAACGTTGGAAGAAGTTCGATGACAACGCGTTGCACGTAACCTAATCCTAGATTGAAAATTTGCTTGGTTTGTAGCATTTTGAGTTCTTTGACCCAAATTACTGCCCCCACGTTTTGGCGGCATGGGTCTAAATGTAATCACACGGAACACACAATTGGTTTTCAAGAGAAGTGAAAATATAAAAAAAACCAAGAACAGCCACGCACAGAAGAATTAATTATTACTATAATATTGTTTTTTTTTTATTATTTTTTTCACATGCATAAATTGATATTCATACAGTCTAATCAAGCTTAAACTACTTAAAAGTAGTTATTATTAATACAAGAATAGACTAACATGACAGTATCTTGAATGATAACCATAAATAAATAATTCAAACGCGCATTTGTTTTGTTTCGATTGACGTTGACAATTTACGTCAACTGTTTGACAGCTAAAAGAGTGTTGTTGTTTTTTTTTCTGTATTAAAACTTTTCGTGTACCTTAAGGAACATGCGAAAAAAAAATTAGCCGAATTGGTCGAGCCGTTGTCGAGTTTTGCGCTTAGCAAGGTTCATTTTTATTTATATAGATATAGATAGAGTTATGTACGTGTTCAATATAATGTTCTGATAGCGGATAATTTTACAGCGTCGCAGCGTTTAGCTTCTGCGGTAATGGCAAGGTAAGTACTCTTCAACCATTAATTTGAGGACTCAGCGTCGCAGCGTTTAGCTTCTGCGGTAACGGCAAGGTAAGTACTCTTTAACCATTAAGTAGTTGATTCTTATTGCGTGTTCTTATTGTAATATACACTTATTACAATATACATGTTTTGTCTTATTGCAATATACATGTAATATATATGTTTTCATTATTTTTTTGCTTTGCTAATTAACATACGCATGTAGTGCGTTTGTTGGATCATTCTATGCTTATTTTGCCGACGTCATTTGCACATTCGGTTTTGAAAACCGGTTTTGTGATTCAGAGTTTCGGTCATCGACCTCATCAGCCGTTCCCTGATTTTTATGTGCATTGAATTCTAAATTATGCGTTTGAGTCAACTGCAGCTAATGCCCGAGTGTGAGTGGGACAGCCGTACTTTCGGGCGAATTCAATGCTGCTCTCGTCTTGTGTTTAATTTCTTTCCTTCTGTAATTTCCTGATCGCCTAATAGTCATATGAGATCAGTTGCGTTGGGTTGGTCGTTGCAGGTTTGTTCGACTTGTTAGTGGTTAGATTCACCGCCTGTAATTGGTTGTCATCTGTATTGCATATGCCTGCATTTGAGTGATTTCGTCAGCAAGAGAATACCAACATGACTGATATTGAGTGACTTACCTTTGTGTATTGAGAACACCATTGGTTTATTTTTTATTTTGAACAAAGTGTAATTAAGTATTTCGTCGCATTTGTTTTGTGTGGGCAAAATTCTATTTAAAGAATATTGTTCCTCACAGCGCTTGGTTAATCACATGGTTAATCATTATGAAATGACCATCAACAAAAATAATATGAACCGGATGACAAACGAAAGAGATAGTTATAGATTTGTCGAGCATACCTTGTTTATTATAGCTGTATTTTAATTGCCGAGGAATACGGAATTACAACAACAATTGCACTGTCACTGTCTTATCCTTTTTTTGGAATAAGAAAACCTGCTGTTTTGCTGGTTTTCAAATTCTAATTCCTTATTCCTCGGCAATTAAAATCACCATTTGTGCTGGTTTTCATATTATAATTCCTTATTCCTCAGCAAATAAAATACGCATTTTTTGTGTATCATGATAAACCCCTTATTCCATGTAGAGTGAGACGTTGTCACGTCAGCTGCATTTTATTTGCCGAGCGAGTTCGGAATTCGAATGTCAAAACTTTACTATTTGATTTAATCATTTGTACATTATAAATTTTAATATTGAGAAACAGTGTTTGTTCAAGTCATGGAATTTTAAATACTTAACTCTAGTATCAACCACAGGAATGTGGATTACTACACGAAAAATTATCAAACGTGAATACACAATCCTTGTGTAGTTCCGTGCTCTGCTCACACTTGCTGCGTTGCTTTGGCTAATCCAGCTTGGCTTACAAAAAAATCGCATAAAGCCGAAATTAAATCCAAAAAGTTTTTAGGATTTATAACTAAAGCCATTTTTAGTTATAGCGCTCGCCGTAATTCGGTGTTTTGTTTAACACACATAACAATTAAAATGCATCCAACATTTAAAGCCAAAAGCTTTAGTATAGCCTGGATTAGCCAAAGCAACGCAGCAACTGTTAACTAAAAAAATTATTAATTTTTTTAAATAAATTTTGAGCACATAAATGTGCATTTTGTTACAAAATCATTTTAATTTTAACTTCTCTTATATGCATGTTTTTTAAAATATTATTACATAATTAATTTGGTACAAAAACTGTATGTCTACTTTGTAAGCACATAAGAGATTCTGATTTGAGAGGATTTACTATTATGATTAAAAAAAATCAATGAACTAATTAAATTAATGAATTTTTTTAAAAAAATACAAAATATGTTTCCACATTCTATTAAAAATAAAAAATAAATTTATTTTTTAAAAGTCAATTAACCATAACCCGTGACGCTTCGACCGATTCCATCTATTAATTCCTTTAAGCTTAAAAATGGATACTAATGCTGTTTTCCAAATGAGAACTTATTTTTTTGGCTAAACTTGTTTGATCGTGGATACTTTTTTAGAATAAGATTGACTTATTAATGGCGTAAAATAAGTTTAGCCAAACAAATAAGTACCCGTTTGAAAAACAGCCTAAATAGGTTATACGTACCTTGATTTGTGATAGTTAAGTTGAAAATAGATTAATTTGTGAAATGGGCAACCCTTTATAAAAAAAAAACATATTTATTTATAGGCGGGAGATATGTAGAGACAATTTGTAAACACAAATACATAAAATGTTAGGAATAAAATTTCATATTTTACAAGAAAAACTTAACGCTAATTAACAAATTTCATAATTTTTAAGACTAGTTTTTGAGCTAATTTTGTTAATGAACTTATCTTTGTCCCTGGCGTTCATATGAATACTAATATGAATGAATAGTTATTTAAACTACAAGGTAATTATTGCTTTAAAAAAGTATTTCTTTTAACACGATCCGTACTCCAGCATCCATTTTTCAAAACGGCTAACGTCGTCTGCTGACACGGTTTTTTTTGTTCGTACTATAGCATCTTGAAAGTCTTGAATAGTTATTGGAAGATCGACATCTTCTCGACGAATATGTTTGATTTCTGAAGGTGTCCTGCCAGAAATCTGTCGCCGCATTGCCATCATTGCTGCATCTCGGCACACGTTACTGATATCGGAGCCGGAATATCCTTTAACTTCATCACTAATTAAATGAGTATTAAGAGTTGGGGCCAAACTGACGTCTCTTAAACAGAGATTAATTAAAGCTGAACGTGTTTCTTCTGCAAGAAAAAATAAAACTTAAAATTAATGAAAAATTTTATTATATTATTTATATGTAGGAACTTATTTATTGCCTTATTGAATACAGCAACACGATCGATTATTAGAAGTACAAATCAAACTTTGTTTAAAGCGAACAAATAAAACAAATTACAATTACAAATTAGAACTACATATACAAATTACAATTAAATCAAAACAACGCAAATTAGATGACCGTGATTGCCGACCGACTCATTCAAAAAGTTAAAAGGATCTTTTGCTGCTGTTCATCGCCACTGGCCTTGTCACATCACCATCTTCCCCATCACCACAGCGACCAAACGCCTAGCTGACTCAGCAACTGATACCAGGCATACACCTTGGCTACCCACGTCTACACAGCTGCAAGTCCGCACATTAAGCTTCTATCAATATCGCGACATAATGTGTGCTGTGTTGACAATTCTGCGATCGTTACATACTATTTTGTTGTGTTGACAATTAAATGATATCTATATTTATCTTATATTTATCTATGTATATTCTACAATCGGCCATCCTGGTCTTACGACTACCCTCAGTCGAATCTGGAACACTCCATCTCGTCTTCTTCTTCAGGGTCACTGTCGCCATCGACGGCCTATGGCTTCATACAGTCGGCTGATGTTGACGTCATGTTCGGGCCGTCGTGCTGTCATACCTTTCAGACATCATATATGTCCCTCCCTTTTACCTTGGTCACCTCATATGGTCCGAAGTACTTGAAGTGTTACTTCAACCCTACGAATGGAGTCCCAATGATAGCGACTAGGTCTCCTTTTTTGTATGATCTGCCGGCTTTCCTTTTTCTGTCGTAGGTTCTCCGATTATCCTCCTGCCTTTTTACTACCTCGTCGCACTTCGTGATCCTTACCGGGTAAATCCAGATGAACTTTGAGAACTCATCTACCACTACAAAGAGATAATTATAAAATTTATAAGAAGATGGGAGTAGTTCCACATGATCGACGAGGTAAGTGTGCAGTGGCACAATATGCAAGCAACACAATTGGCCAGGACACCTTCGACGCAATTGCCCAGCCTAGGAATGAAATAGTCCTGTTTGCATATCGCTTCGACTTTCCTCGCACCAATATGGGTTCGTGGATTTTCCTCAATATTTCTTTCTGCATGGCCCTTGGGACTACCAGCAGATGTACTCCGTCTTCAAACTTATAGAGTATATCGCTCCATAGTTTATATGCTTTGTAGTTCCCTGTAGCTCCATCACCAGCTGACAATAATCGTCTTTACATTGTACTACCTTCATTTTGTGCACATCACCACTGGGTACCTGCTCAGCGCGTCGACATGCCACATCGCTGTTCACGCCTGGTGTACCACCTTCATGTTATATTCTTGAAGCATGATGGGCCACCTAGCCACACGCGGACAGAAATTTTCGTCATCGTTGCCTGGAATGATTTATAACCGTCGCCACTGTGAAGTAAATCCCCAGTAAATACACACGCAGCTTATGCAGATACTTCATAATGGCTAATACTTCTAACTCGTAACTGGAATAATTTTTTTCTGATGTGCCGTCTTACAACTTAGATAGAAAGTGGGATGGAATAGACATGAATTTAGTGCGTTGATCGCCGATTCCTGCTCCTCTCCAATATGAAACTTTACCGACTTGCAGAACAGATCTGACAGCGGCTTTGCGATTTGTGAATATCCTGGGACATACTTCCGACAGAATCCCGTCAATGAAAGGAAACTCTGGATTTGTTTTACGTTGCCTGGTAACGGGAACTTCTGTACAGCTCTTCACTTCTCCATCGACGGTTTTATACTTCCGTTCTCCACTATGTGACCCAAGAACTCAAGTGATCTGCTCAGGAAATTTCATTTCTCCCACTTAATCATCAGCCCGTACTTCGCTGCTACTCCTAACACCGCATCCAGCTTCTCCAACGCCTCCTACTCATCCCTGGCAAAGATACATATACATACAGCAATAAGTATCCTTTCAATACCAAGTGTCGGAATATTTGGTTGATGAATCGCTGGAACGTGGCCGGTGAATTGCATAGCGCGAAAGGGACCATTCGGAACTCAAACTGGCCGTCTGGTGTCACTAACGCTCTATACTTCCGGCTGCCCACTACGACGTCTACATGAAAGAAACCGTTCTTGAGATCTTAAGTTATGAATATCTTCGCGTCGTGTAACTGCTCTAGTACGTCTTCCATTACAGCCATTTGGTAACGATCCTTAACAATCTTTGCATTTAGTTCTCTGTAGTCTACACACAATCTATGGCTGCCATCCTTTTTCTTGACTAGCACTATCGGACTTGCATATTCTGATCGACTGTCCGGGATTATCAATTTTATTTTATTATCAACGAAATATATTTTTAAAAATAAAATATATTTACAATAAAAATGTTTTTACAAAAGTAATTTTATTCTTATTCACAACTTTACACTTATTATATCTCACTATCTGATTGTATTAATTTATTGAGTATTAATTATATTACACATTGCACTGGATGTTGGATTTAACTGTACCGAACTATACTCTGAGTGAATGCTGGATTGAACTAACGATGACTAAAAGTGAACTGCACTCGTATGGAACTGAAAGTGACTGAGAGTGATTCGTGTATTTGCATATGGTTTATATACTTTTTGTGAGCTTTTCGACTTTGATCTTGACCTTGAATTTACGGAGTAAACATGTTGATCTCTTAGATCGCAAAATATGATAATAGATATTCATGTTAGAACATGTCTTTGAATTTGGATCAAAATGGTAAACAAGATAAGAATGTGTAAACGGTAAACAAGATAAGAATGTATCAAAATGGTAAACAAGATAAGAATCTGTATGCGCAATTGGACATCTGGTTGTCCTTGAATTTAGAAGACGTAAACATGTTTACTTCTTAGATCTGAATTAGAGATAAGGAATTAAGGAATTTTCCATTAGGACTGCGCGTATGAATAATATTATGAATGTGTATTATGAATAATATTTTTCCTCTCTATCGGCGCCAGACTCCGTGCCTACTCGCAGCTTGTTACTTTTCTCCTTCAGCTCCGTTACTTCTATTGTTAATATGTTGTTCTTCCCCAATTCGTACATTTTTATTTTTTCATCTATGTTGGCGTCTTTGGTCGTCATGACTTTTACCTACACATGCTCTATCAGGACATTAACTTTTTTAAAAGTCCTTTCCCAATAGTATCTTATCTTGAAGCCACCGATCCGGTATCACCTGAAAACGGATCCAATGCTTATCTGCCCCAATCTGGACTTCCAACAGGCATAAGCCCAACGTCTTCTGCGGTCGATTTCCGAAACCATTTAATATCATTCCTGGTTGTTCAAGTTTTGCTCCTTGAATTCCCCATTGAAATAACTGATGAACCAGTAGTAGACATCACTTCCATTGTCGACGAACGCGCGGTGTGGTTTACCGACGATGTTGATCCTGACAAGATTGTCATCGGACTCGATGCGACGTACCTGGCTTATATTCCTGGTCGGTGAGGCTGTCTCCGTCTTCAATGGGCAATTCGGAGATATGTGCCCGAACTGGTTACACTTGAAGCCACGCATACCTTTTCCTCAATCCGGGCAACCTTGAGCAAAATGTGACAATGACCCACAGTTATGACACCTCCTTTATGTAGGCGCTCCCCTTGACGATGTACCTGGCCTGTTATTGCTATTGTATCTGCCGCCGTCCATTCTCTGCTTCGGAAGTTGGCGCTGCATTCTACTATATATCTCCAGCTTCGGCTTTAATTCCTATATCGTTGCGGCTTCGTAGAGAATTGATTTGTTTTCTACCGTGTCCGGAATACCGTTGGTAATATGCTCGATCAGAGAGAACTCGTCCATCTCTCCCTTATTCCGGATCTGTACCATTAATTCCAAGTATTTTAGTAAGCTTTCGGACAACCTCTTCTTTCTACTCTCCAGTTGTCGGTTTACTTCACTACTCGACGTTTTCTTCCCGAACTCTCTCACTAAGTGAGCCTTCAGCTTGACCCCGTCAGTTATTCCCTCAGTGGCCTCAACAGGCAACCTCGCAGCGCCCTTTAACAACCGGCGTGCTTATAGGTATTTCTGGATGTCGTTTCATTCGCACGACATCGCGACGGTTTCAAACTCTCTGATCCATTTAGTATATCGACTTCCTTCTTCTCCCGAGAACAGTTCTAGGGATTCCTCCACGTCACGGAATACAAAATTATTTCGGTTGGTCATCGTACTCATTTGTGACTCGAGTCCTACATCTAGCGTATTCTCCTCGTATATAGTCTCCAGATCAAATTCTCTTGTAGCCGCCAACACGTATTCAACCTTGACGACTCCTACTTCGAATGTATCGTAACTTCGATTCACTAAATCGGCTTTTAAATTATATCGGTACGACAATTTTTTTCCTCTTAGGAATGTTTGCAGCTGCTTAACGGTGAGTTCCTGTAACTCATCAATCCACTTTGTCTTGAGACAACCAGACTTGTAATGTTTGTATAGCTGTCGGAACAGTCCAGGCCCAGAAATGCGGCTGCTTCGACAGACTGTGTCCATAGGGATAGCGGTGTGAGTTACGTCGGATGGGACGGGCAGCTGAATAGATGAGCTATGTTATGTGGTGATGCACCACAGTCCGGGCATTGATCGATGATGCTGTCCCGTAAGCGGTGTATGTAGCTACTCAGAAAAGATCTCAGTTGTGCCAGGGTTGATCTGATTTGCCTTTGCATTTAGGGCTGCTTTATAATCTGCTGTATCTAGAGCTGTATGTGTGATGAATTGGTTTGTGTCTTCGCGGAAGATACGAATATCGGATCTGATATGCCTGAGTGGTGTACTGACGGTGAGCAGGTTCGGGTGTTCGGGTTTGTGGCATGCCAGTAGGAATTGTTTGGCGAGAAGCTCGTTATGCTCTTTGACTTTTAGCATTTGGGTTTCTTGATGGAGATGATCATCATATGACATGCGGTGGCAACTAGTGATGATGCGAAGAGCAGCATTCTAACAGGATTGAAGCTTCTGCCATTGTGTGTAGCAGAGGCGAGTTGTCCAGATGGGTGCCGCATAGTTAAGGTCCGATCTGCGAATCGCTTGATATGAGGTACGAATGGTTTTTTGTCCTTACCCTTCCTTTATCTGGAGACAGGATTAGATTTCGACTGGTAAAAAAGTCTTCTAGTATATAGAGGTAGACGTTAATGCTTCTGCAAGTGGTATGGTTGCCCTTGCCTGAGGCAAGAATTGTGCAGTCGTCGGCGTACGATATCAATTTGACTCCGGTAGGTGGTGCAGGGAGTATTGCCATGTAGTGGTTGAAGAGAGTCGGTGAGAGGACCTCTCCTTGGGGTACATCTTGCTTAACTTTCCTGTATAGCGATTTGTTGTTCCTGAATTCGACGTAAGATTTCCTGGCTTACGTTGGTAAGCCATCGTTTCATGGTGTTGGAAAACTGTGACTCTAGGATACCTTGTAGTAAGATGCCTAGGTCAACGGTGGCGAATGCCTTAGATAGATCCAGTGCAACAAGGACAGTGCGTTCACAGGGACGCTGTTGGTTAAGTCCTTACGAGATGAGTGTTGTGATCTCCGAAAGGGATGTGGTTGTGCTGCGCTGCATGCAAAAGCCGTGTTGGTGTTCAGCTAACTGGAGTTGGGAATGAAGCTGAGGAAGTAGTATAACTTCTAGTATTTTCGCTGTTGGAGACAGGAGAGAAATTGGACGATACGAGGATCTTTGGTCTGCCTGTCGGCTTGAGTAGGGGAATAATTCTGCCCGTTTTGCAAGGGTCAGGGATGTCCAATGTTTTAAGTGAAAGGTTGAAGATTTGAGTGAGGTAAGTGATACCTGTTGAGCCTAGATGTTTGAGCATTGGAGGGTTTTGCACTGCGTATGGCTGATTTGCACAGAAACCCCCAGATGTGAAACTGCAATATATATCCCGCGTGCTAGTCCCGCTAGTGCAGTCTTTCTCTAAGATAGAGCCCCAAACCCTAGAGTCTAAATGGGAGAAAACAGTAAATGCGTATACGGAAACAGCCTCAACAATTTTAGGTTATCCAAACAAAACTAGAAAATAATGGATATCAGATAGCACATGGAACACCATTCGTGAACGCCAATCCATCAAAGCAGAGTTAGACGCGGTCTGGGGTGCCTAGCGCACCAGTACGGAAGTATAGGGATCTGGACCGGCAAGTTGGCCTTTCAGCTAACAAAAAACACCACATCAACTGCCCTGTTAAGGCAATAGATGGCTCTTTGATCCTTATGAAGGAACAACAATTAACGCGCTGGACAGAACATTTTAAGAATGTTTTGAATTGTAGCTCGCCAGGCACGTCCATCAACCCACATATGCAATCTAATAGGCTACTTGACATCAGCGTCGCTACTCCTTCGTTGGATGAGAAAAGGACAACAATTCGTTCAGTGCAATCAGGTTAAGCAGCAGGCAATGACAACATCTACGCAGAACTCCGTCAAGCCGACGTCGAGTTGACTACGCGAACATTGCATGCGATATATCAAGATATTTGGGAATCTGAATCCATTCCATCGTCGTTAAAAGAACAAAGTGATCTCCTCTATAATAGCTAGGCGCTTACGGAATGCGTTAGAGCCAATTTTGAGAAATGAACAAGCAGGATTTCGCCCTAACCGTTCTTGTACTGATTAAATTAACACCCTGCGTATAATAATTGAACAGTCAGTTGAGTATCGCTTTCCTCTGTATATGGTTTTTGTAGATTTAAAACGCGCTTTTGATAGCGTGGACCGAAACATGATGTGGCAGATTTTGTCTAGCTATGGTGTTCCGGAAAAACTCATTAACATCATTAAGGAGCTGTACCGCGTCATTCATAACGGTCATCTTGGCTCACCTTTCAACATCTACTCGGGAGTCAAGCAGGGTTGCACCCACTCACCATTGGTTTTCACAATTGTCATCGACTGGGTGATGAAAATAGTATTCCGTACTCCATCGGGTTTGCCATGGAATATTTGTCACCGCCTAGAAGATCTAAACTATGCCGATGATATGTGCCTCCAATCACAATCGCTAGGTGACATGAAGCGAAAACTAAACTCACTAGAACTCCACGCTAACAAAGTGGGTTTAAAAATTAACGTCTTAATTGACAGACATTAGATAGAGGAAGTCGATACGTTTTGTTATTTGGACAGCGGGATGTCAAAAAATGGTGGTGCTTACTCGGATGTGTGCTCTCGTGTAAACAAGGCGCGACACTCCTATAGTATGCTAAATAATATCTGGAACTCCTCGCAAATCTCCCGGAATCTGAAGCTAACGATCTTCAGATCTAACGTTCTCTCAGTACTCTTGTATGGCTGCGAAACGTGGAAAGTCACAGAGACAATTGTGACGCGCCTCCAAGTCTTCGTCAACAAGTGCTTAAGGAGGATACTGAGAATAAGATGGCCGGATATTATCACCAATCAAGACTTGTGGAGAGTAACGCAGCAGGGAGCAATCGCGATCACCATCAGACGACGAAAATGGAGCTGGATTGGACACACTTTGAGAACGCCAGTGGACGATATTACGAAACTAGCGAACGACTGGAATCCACAAGGAAGCCTCCGAGTTGGCCGTTCTAGCAAGAAATGGAAAAGGACAATAGAAGAGGAAGCTAGATCCCAGGGGACCGAGTGGCGCCTCTTGAAACCTCAAGCGATAAATCGAGTTCGTTGGCGGGCGTTTAAGAAGCACATGTATGTGAGGTGTTGTCGTGGTCAAGGTTGTACAATTTCCTGAGAGTAGTACGCTTGCTCTTGTTACAGTGCGTTGGGTGTTCTACAAACTGGCGACAGAACATTGAAGAACACTTCCTGGGGCAGTCTTGTTTTGTGCTGTTGAAGGTGATGGCTGTTAGGTCTCTACGTCTGGTGGTGTTGGAGAGCTCCTTGATGGTGGACCAAAGTTTCTTTGAGCCCCCGTCACAAGGGTGTCGTTGGACTTGACTGCAATAGTTTGTGTTTCGAGATGTGGATCGAGTGTGGTGGGTGCCGGTATTGGCATAAGTCTGTAGTTGTCCGAGTTGTGGACGATAAACGCAAGACCCCCTCCACCTCCTTTGTTTCTGTCCTTACGTATGATGTTGTAATTGGTGCTTCTGGATAGCAAGCAGGAGGTGTAACGAGGTTTTTCCCAGCCGGGGTATCCTCAGTGTGACCAGGGTTCGTTTTTATAAAGGGTCGTTACAATAAAAGATTTATTTTTGGTTAGGAACTCTGAATTCAATGTTTTTATTTTCTTTCGTTTAAACAGATGAAAATTTATTATGAAATAATTAATTTGACTTAGGTCTTAGATGTTACGTAGTATGTCCTGTGGTTTTGATGCCTTGGTCCAGCGGGATCGAAGTAAATCTTCTGCGTTTCGTACAAGTGCTGACCAGCGAAAAGAGGGTGCTACGCTCAGTTCGCTGCCAATAGTTGCTACGTTTCCGTGTGTTGACCAGCGAAAAGAGGATGCTACGCTCAGTTCGCTGCCACGAATTGTTACGTTTTAGTGTGTTGACCAGCGAAAAGAGGATGCTACGCTCGATTCGTTGCCAAAGGTTGTTACCTTTCAGTATGCTGACCCGCGAAAGAGGATTCTACGCTCGATTCGCTATCAGGAGTCTCTACGTCTATGTAGTTTGATCAGTGAAAAGAGGATGCTACTTTCGATTCACTATCCGGAGTCTCTGTGTCTATGTAGTTTGATCAGTGAAACGAGGATGCTACGCTCGATTCACTATCAGGAGTCTCTCCGAAGAACAAGAGTTGCTTTGTCTAAGTATTTTGATCAGTGAAAGAGGATGCTACGCTCAGTTCACTATAGGAGTCGATCGGATGACGAAGAGGAGCTTTGTCCAAGTATTTTGATCAGTGAAAGAGGATGCTACGCTCAGTTCACTATCAGGAGTCTGTCCGAGGAAGAAGAGTTCACTATCAGGAGTCTGTCCGAAGAAGAAGAGTTGCTCTGTCCAAGTATTTTGATCAGTAAAAGAGGATGCTACGCTCAGTTCACTTATCAGGAGTCTCGGTGTCTCTGTAGTTTGATCAGTGAAAAGAGGATGCTACGCTCGATTCACTATCCGGAGTCTCTGTGTCTATGTAGTTTGATCAATGAAACGAGGATGCTACGCTCGATTCACTATCAGGAGTCTCTCCGAAGAACAAGAGTTGCTTTGTCTAAGTATTTTGGTCAGTGAAAGAGGATGCTACGCTCAGTTCACTATAGGAGTCGGTCGCATGACGAGAGGAGCTTTGTCCAAGTATTTTGATCAGTGAAAGAGGATGCTACGCTCAGTTCACTATCAGGAGTCTGTCCAAGGAAGAAGAGTTCACTATCAGGTGTCTGTCCGAAGAAGAAGAGTTGCTCTGTCCAAGTATTTTGATTAGTGAAAGAGGATGGTACGCTCAGTTCACTTATCAGGAGTCTCGGTGTCTCTGTAGTTTGATCAGCGAAAAGAGGATGCTACGTCTCTGTCTAAGTATTTTGATCAGTGAAAGAGGATGCTACGCTCAGTTCACTATCAGGAGTCGGTCGGATGACGAAGAGTTGCTTTGTCCAAGTATTCTGATCAGTGAAAAGAGGATGCTACGCTCAGTTCACTATCAGGAGTCGGTCAGATGACGAAGAGACTGTATGCTGGGCTTGTGTCCCCTTTTATAGCACGTGAAGCGGTTTAAACTTCGAACCGGGCTATTCCGTTTCCATGTTTTTCATTCGATAAATTACCGCTGTTGCTATGCTATTTTCTTTTCCTTTTCATCGTTAGTTTCATCGGAACTGCGGTGCGTATACGTCATTTGTTGTTGTTGTTCTTATTGTTGCCGCTTGTGTATGTACGCTGAAGAATGTTGACGAAATTCCCTGTATGTTTTGTTGTTGCATTTTCTCCTTTCAATTTGTCCCACTGTCAACGGTATCGTTGTTCGCAAAAATGTGGACAAAATCCCCTTTGCAATTTGTTCTTGTAGGGGGTTCCGTTGGTCTACGGTGGCTATTCTGTTGGTGCATAGCATTGTAGTGTATGCATTGCCTTGTTGGTCAACGCTTCTTGGTCGTTGACCTCATCTGTTGATTTTTGATCATTCGTTTCCTGCTTGCGTTTGTACTGTGTTGGTGTTGTGCATGCGTTTGTTGAGTTTCTGCCTATGCTTCTGTGCTCCCGACTGCACGGTCGGTGTTTTGTGGTTTTTTTCTTCATAAAAATGATCTCATAATAATGACTTTTCAATGTGGTTTTTCTTGTATGAAAGTATAACTATATATATTTATAAAAATGTGTGGGGTGAATTTGTGGTTAAATTGAGGGGTGAATTTGTGGTTAAATTGAGGGGTGAGCTTGGTTTCTTGTATGGCAGCAGTTAAGATTCCATGGTGCTCCATATAGTTGGTGATTTCTATTAATTTCCTTCGTAATGCGTTGCAGTTCAGATGCATCAAATCGAAAGGTATGTGGTGTTCATGTGTGGTATGTTGGTAGCTTGCAGGTGGGGTAAGTCCGTGGATGTTGTGGGTAATGCTGTGGAGTGCGATATTGTGGAGGTGGCTGTGGTGTTTGGTTTGAGCAGCATGGGGCCAAGAAGTTGGCGGTCCGTTGATGACAGTTATTAAGTCCAGAGCATGTTCTAAGATGAAACCAGTTCTCACAGCCATTGCATTTGACGGCAGAGGCATTGCCGTGTATGGGGCTTTGGCATACACGGCAGTGCCAGGTAGTGGCGTTGTTGGTGTTCTGAGCTCGTGCCCTGCAGCATTCCGCAATGAAACTCCGATTTCAGCCTCTGGTTTTGGCTAGACCTGAGCATCGTCGGAAATGGCACCAGTTTCCGCAGTTGTTGCACTTAACTGAGGACTTAACTTTATCCTTGTGTTGCAAACAGGGCATGTCCAGATCCGACGACCTGGATTCGGCTCGATGCCGGCTAGTAGGAATAGTATGCGGAGCAAGGATGCCGGCGTAATTTGCTCCACTATTGAAAAAACTTTTGGAGTGAACAAATTGTAGTTGATTGTTGACATTCTTTGGCCAGGAGAATCCTGGGTCGATTCCGGGACGAAGACCCAAATGTCGGGAGAATCACTTCTTGTCTCTCCACTTTCTTAACTTATTGTCTCTTCACTTTCTTAACTGCTTGTCTCTTCACTTTCTTAACTTCTTACCTCTTCACTATCTTAACTTCTTGTCTCTTTACTTTTTTTAACTTCTTGTCTCTTCACTTTCTTAACTTCTTGTCTCTTCAATTTCTTAACTTCTTATCTCTTCACTTTCTTAACTTCTTGTCTCTTTACTTTCTTAGCTTTTTATTTCTTCACTTTCTCAACTTCTTGTCTCATCACTTTCTTAGCTTCTTGTCTCTTCACTTTCTTAACTTCTTGTCTCTTCACTTTCTTAACTTCTTGTCTTTCTTATATTTCTTTTCTTTACAACTCATCTTTCTTTTAACTTGTCTTTCTAATTAGACTGCCTAACCGACTCGTTCAAAAAGTTAACAGGAACTCTTGCTGCTGTTCATCGCCACTCGCCTCTTCACATCACCATCATCCCCATCACGTGCGTATATTTGTTTGTGAGTTTTTCCACTCGTATATCTCGGCTTCTACCAGTCAGAAATTAATAGGATTTGTTTTAAAACAATTGTTTAGCGCTTGGTGTGACATCGAGATTTTTTAATTCTCTATATTAACTTCGCGTGCCCGTGGCTGGCTGGCCAAATCTTGTGATCAATTTTTAACTCACTTGCTAAAACCCATTTTTATTTAAATTCTCTCTATTAACCTGCGTACCCATGGCTGGCATGCTGGCTGGTGGGTAGAATTTTGTGATAAATTTTTAACCCACTTCCTTAAGCCCGATTTTATTCAAGCTTTGCACACATGTGTATATCCCATGAAAATACTTTCTATTAAAATATGGGGCCCCTCTGGCCTCGGGGTGGGGAGCTTTCATACAAATACTTTACAAAATTTACCCGATTTTCTTCAAATTTTATATGCATGTGTATCTCAGAAGGACAACACTTTTTGAAAAAATTTGGAAGTGATCGGGCCCCGGGGTCGGGGGCGCCCATACAAATTTTCTAAAAAAAGTACTTGATTTTTGTACGCATGTGTATCTCCGATGAACAACACTTTTTGTAAAAATTTTGGAGTTATCGGGCCCCGGTATCGGAAGGAACCATACAAAATTTTAAAAAATTTACCCGATTTTCTTCGAATTTTAAAATTATGTCCTATGGAAACACTATCCCTATCGGGATAGGGGGCTCCTAAACCATTTTTATAAAAAATTTACCAGATTTTTTTCAAACTTTGCACATTGTGTATCCCCCGATTAGGGAATTTACACGAAATTTTTTTTATTTTTATGGGTTGTTTTATTTTTTCATATTTTCTTGATTTAAATGAAAACGTGGTACATATAAACTTTGGTCGAGTTCAGATGAGCTTTCTGAACTCGACTTTCGACTACAATCGCTCATTAATAATAATAACAATATAATTATTTTCTTAGTAGTCAGTCATTTTTCGGAATTAAATTTTTAAATTTTTAATTGTTTCTTTTTAAATCATAAAAATTTAAAAGAAAAGAATCAAATTACAAATCTTCATGACAGGCCTGAATTGGAGGAAGTTACGAGGAACCGCAGAGAATCTTCAAGAGCTCCATTTGAGTCCAGCTTTTTCGCTCATCCTTGGTGTAATGTTTGGCGTTGGAGCTTATCGGCTCGATAGTTGTGCGTGCCTTTTTCGTTTGTTAGACCTGGTACTACAAACGAACCCGGTACAATTAACTGTCAAGTTGTGGACATTCAAGAAAGAAGTCATCTAGTTCCTGAAAGACCGAATTTTTCAATAGAGGCTCCAAGAATTTTGAATAATATTTTCTTGGTTTTTTTCATAGTTTTCCTTGACCATGATCCATTCATTAAAGCACTTGGACTCGCTTCGTTTTACATCTCAACCCAAATTCAAACTTTCAACGCATGTGCTGAAATACTTAGGTCAACATTTCTGCACTACTCTTACTCAAACTATAAGCCCCTTATAAATCTTACTATGTTTCAATGTAACGAGTTAATACCAAGTTTCCAAGAACAAGTAAACAGATTTTTGTCCATTAAATTAGACTTGAGTTTCGTTAAACCCAAATAAACTCCACGAAACTAGTGCGGTTAAGTTTGGTTTGATTGACACTTCTTTTTGATGTTGGTAGAAACTACAATACATCTGTCAAATTAACTTTAATATACCTAATAATGGAAACGCTACCAGTTAGCGCAACAATGTTAGCTGCATTTTATTTGCCGAGCGAGTTCGGATTTCGAATGTCAAAACCAGCCAAACAGCAGGTTTTCACAATTCCAAAGAAGGAATTCGACAGTGCAATTGTTGTTGTTCCGGGGCACAGCGACATTGACGGCTATGAGAAATAAGACATACTGGTGAACAAGAAAGTAACATTGGACATTAACTACACGGAGAGAGTCTTATATCTATTTATCTCCGTCAGGGAACCTGTTTTAACCTTCCTTACTACCAAGACATAGCTAAGGTGGAATGACTTGAGGAACTGCACCACATCGAAAGCGATGTGGCTTTCCTATAATAAAAACAAATACACCACATCGGAAAGATATATCCAGAGTTGTTCCCATAATATCAGGCCATTAGATAGTGGGAAGCCATGCAGCCAAACTGGAAATCCCGCATAATACCTTTTTGCAAAAGGTGCGTGTATGTTAATGAGAAAGAAACTCTCATTCATTATCTCAAATCATATTATCAAATGTTCAGCACTGGTGGGCTTCCGAGTCCGCAAATTGACCAAATCCTTCTTTGGTGACCTTAAGGACCTTTCGGGGTACGGCATCGCCGATCTGATCTTGTACCTGAATGCTACAAGTTGGATATAATAAACTCAATTACTTAACTCTTCACTATATGAACACCTCGTTAAGGCGTGGAGGAGCTCCACTCTACCTCTCTACCTACCTTGAATTTTATTTCATAACCAATAAGGTTAACACTTACCATTTGGAAGAGATAAATAGATCCTTTTTTCAAATCTTCTACGAAATGCTTCATCTATGTCCCATGGGTGATTAGTTGCGGCTAAAACCATTATGATCTTGTCATCCTGCATTGCTGCGTTAAGACCATCCATTTGAATAAGAAGTTCTGCTTTAAATCGGCGACTTGCTTCATGCTCTGAATCGATGCTTCTGGAAGCACACATTGCATCAATTTCATCAATGAAAATTGTGCTGGGCGCATAAAATCGTGCCATTTCAAACAAAAGACGAACAAGCTTCTCGCTTTCTCCGCGATACTTGGATGTTAGAGTGGATGATGAAACATTAAAAAAAGTAGTTCCGCATTCAGTTGCTACTGCTTTCGCCATCATAGTTTTTCCAGTTCCCGGGGGACCAACCATGAGTACACCTCTCCACGGTCTGCGAATACCTTTAAAAAAGTCTGGCATTATGATTGGAAGGACAACTGCTTCTTGAAGAATTGTTTTGGCTTCATTTAGCCCAGCTACTTCTGTCCATTTTACTCCAGGATTTCTCTGCAAAATATCTTTTTCCAGTATATCGACTAAATGAGGCTCATAACCAATTGGAGAGAAGATTTTATTTTTTATAGCCGGAGAGTTTTTCGGTGAGCTTTGTGAAGTCGAATTCTCCTCAAGGGAAGTAGCTTCTTGGTCATCAGAATTTGAATTTTCATCTACAGAGTTCTTTTTGAGTTTGTCTTTTAGCTTTATTTGTGTTTTTGATTTTTTTCGAGTACGTAAACGTTCGACTGATCGACTTTTTCTTGCATTAGGTAAGGCTTTATCTTTAACGCTTCGCGATCGTGACTTTTCTCCATTCCCATTCGTGGAAAGGCCCCCAATATTTTGCGAACTTCCGTGATGGCTAAGATTGATTGATGGAAGAGTTGGTTGCAATTCAGGATCTCTACGTCTAAGAGATGATATCCATCGGTTTTCGGTGTTATTTGGAAATACATTGTTGATTGAGCTAATGTTGTTGCTTAAGTGATTTGAGTTGTTTAGGAAATTTGTTGATCTTGGTTGTGGCGGAACTTCTGAAAGAAATTATACTTCCATTGATTAAAAAAAGATACAAATTCAGCAGACTAGAAAATACCTTGTGTGGGAATTCGAGTCCTTTGTACTTTCATGCGCAGAGTTTGCCCAGAGGAGTCTGAATGTACATTAGATCCTTGACCTAATCCCTTAGCTGTAGTTGTAGCTGCGATTTTCTGCACACTTCCTGTTCTTGTTGGACGATGTGTTGTAGTAATTTTGGTAAACGTAAATGGAGAAAATTGATCCAGTATTAAAGAATCCATCATTCTAGCCACGTGTGACAGTCCAGTGGGTGGGGTAGAAGGGCTGGTTAAAATAAGCAGCATTAGTTGACAGGTCTTAATAAAATTCGTTTATCACAGTTTAAGATACACGGACCAATAAATGAAATGGACAAGAATTGATCAATGTTTTCAGGCAGATAAGGGGGATTATAATTAAAGTAAAGTTTATCGCTTTTATGGTTACATTAGTGCGAGCATTGCTGTAGCACAAAGCCAGGCGTATGCCAAAAAGCTTCTTTAAATATATTGCTCGGAAATACAAACATTAACCAAAAATCATTAACTATTGTTGGCCTGGTAATTCTTATATTATGTGACCGATGCAAACGTAGCCACAACCTTTTGAAGAACTATTACAATTGCCATATCTGGACTGGAGCGCCTAAATTTACGTTGCATCAGCTAGATAGAATACAAAACCACGCGATAAACTTATCGGTGACGCATATATAGTGAAATCAATAGATTCGCTTGAACACCGCAGAAAAGTTTCCTATTTGTCACTGTTTTATCGCTTCTTCTACCAGCGGTGCTCAAGAGAAATAGCCAGCTGCATGCCACCTCTCCTTGAATTCCACCGCAAAACAAATGCTCATCAAATTACCCTCAAGCCCCTCTTCGGAAGTACAGTTAAGTTCAGGGATTCATTCTTAAGCCGTACAACACGTATGTGGAATGCTCTGATAAGCTCTGTCTTCCCACATCACTATGATCCACAGGCATTCAAAACACAAACTCATCGACAACTCATCCTTTTCCTTAACGCCAACGCTGTGCCAAGCATATACCCGAGCATTATAAGGGTGCATACCCCTTTAAGCGTGCGTGAATTAAAAAAACACCAAGCAACTAATAATTAAACTGCAATCAAAACAATTTTAAAAACAAAATTACTTTAGTTACTTATACTTGTGTGCGATTAAAAAATAAACAACAAAGCATATTTTTCATGTATAAATAAGAGAACCTAAAATGAAAAAGTTCAGTTTTAAAATGACTGGAAGAAGTCTAGATATACGAGTGGACAAACAGACGAACAACCGCACGCTCCAAAAAAGATCAGTTTGCAAGGATTATTAGCTTCGCTCTTCGGGCTCGCAATAAATATAAAAGTCCTTTTGTTTGTTCTTTATACAAATCAACACGCTCAGCATTGGAATTGAGTTCTCACCCGAGTTCTAACAAGCTAGTATATTGTGCTCATAAGCCCACATATATGGATTTACATCTTAATTACATTATACATCAAACTCAACTGTACATGTGAATACAGCAGTATACGGAAACTGTATATCACACATACAGCTTCGTATAATGTGTACTTGTAATCTTGATGATCAGTGTGTGTTGAGAAAAATTCTTCCATTTTTTGACGCGCCGGGATTTGAACCCTGCGTCCGTCGAGTGTGAGCCAATGGTTCTAACCACTACATCACCGACACTGATAACACTGCGTCCTGATTTTTTGCACATCTGTTTGGTACTTAAAGAAAGCAAGAACAGCCATATTTTCATTGCACGCGGGCTTGAGCAGTTGGGCGCGATAACGCTTAATGCCTGTGCGGGTAATGAAGCAAAGTAATAAAAGAAATATAGTTTCTTATTTTGTTAACATAAAAACCCTGGAACCCGGGTGTTTCATCTAGAGTTTTGAATGAACGAGTAGAGAAGCGACCCCGAAAAAAAAATATATATCGTATTTTGTTATAATAAAAAAAATGTGTATTTAGTCAAGCAAGGCGTTTTAGCTAGTAAGAAATATTTACTAGAAAATAAATAGTGGGAAACGACGATATTCAAAAAAAAAAAAACGAGGAAGAATCGCACATAAATGTTGAATGAGAAATTCAGCAGCATGGAATTCTGATTTGAAGGCGGCAGTGTAGCTGCCGATAACAAACCATATTTTTTCGGTGATGGCGCGAATTTCACTACTGACCTATGTGCAATACAAATAGAAAACGACACAGTTCCAGTGAATGGTAGGTACAATCAAACCAAGCCAATAATAGACGCTTTTTACTACGATTCACAAAAAAACGATTCCGCGAAGCAATGAAACAGCTCGGCGACTAAAAACCGATTAAATATTCCAGAGGCTAAAGATTTAAGCATCTGATTCTTTGACAGACACCGAACTCATCTATCTATGGACCGCAGGATTTCCAGAACTGGTGCGCTCTTCAGTTATCCAGATGAGAGATTCGCCATTTAAACACCGACTAGCTGCAGCCCATGCACTGGTCGAATCAATTCGCTTGCGTATTATCGGTGATCGCAGTATTCATCAAACGACGTCGACTTCGCAGCAATAACACCGATAGCGCCAGCTGAAATTAGTTTGCTCGATAAGGTAGCAATAAAATTGCAGACCTCGAGTAAACCGCAAACAATCGAAAAAAATTAAACTAAATTGAAGTAAACGGCACTGAAGGTTATAGGCAAGGAAATCAATGATTTGAACACTGGACTAAATACAAATTGTATGCGCATCATGGTAAACGAGACAATAATAATAATAATTTATATATAATAATAATTTAACGTAAATTCAATTTATGCTGATCTGCTCGAAGAATACAAACGAATTACAAAATTTCTACAGACAGAATGTGAAAATTCTACCGATAAGACAATTTTTTTATTTTTTTTCGATAAACCGGTATGACTGATAATCGAACCAAGCGTCAGCCGACGTTAGCCGACGCTTGGTTTGGGTGTGGGAGGCAAAAAAAAAAAATTTAAAGTAATAGGACGCCGGCTAAAACTTTTCTTTTTAAATTCTCTATATTAACTTCACTTGCCCGTGGCGGCCGGCTGGCTGGCTGGCTGGCACACCAAATCTTGTGATAAATTTTTAACGCACTTCCTAAAGCCCGATTTTATTGAAATTTTGCACACATGTGTATCTGCCATGACAACACTTTGGGGCCCCTCGGGCTGCTGGGTCGGGAGGCTCCCATACAAATATTTTACAAAAATCACCCGATTTTCTTCAAATTTTATACGCATATGTATCTCTGTTGGGCAACACCTCTTATAAAAATGTAGTAGAGATCGGGCACCGGGGTCTGGGGCACTCATACAAATTTTATAAAAAAAGTACCCGATTTTCTTCAAATTTTATACGCATGTGTATCCCCGATGGACAACACTTTTTGTAAAAACTTAGTAGTGTTCGGGCCCCGGGTGGGAGGGAACCCATACAAATTTTATAAAAAAATACTCGATTTTCTTCTAATTTTATATGATGTGATGGACAGCACACACTACTTGTAAAAATTTGTTATGGTTGGCGTGCACCCATATAAATTTTATAAAAAAATACCCGAATTTATTCCAATTTTATACGCATATGTATCTCCAATGGATAACACTTTTTATAAAAAGTTGGAAGTGATCGGCCCCCGGGGTCGGGGGGCACCCATACAAATTTTATAAAAAAAAGTACCCGATTTTCTTCAAATTTTATCCGATGGGCAACACTTTTTGTAAAAATGTTGGAGTGATCGGGCCCCGGATTTTCTTTAAATTTGTACACACATGTTGAATCCTATGGAACGCTTTTTGTAAAAATTTGAAAGTGGCTGTGGCTCCAATATAATTTTTTAAAAATTAGCTTGATTTTCTTCAAATTTTATACACATTTATTTGTATTTGTATTTAAAAAAAACAAGAAGATTTTATAAAAAAATACTCGATTTTCTTCACATTTTATACGCCTTTGTATCGCCGATGGACAACACTTTTTATAAAATTTGGTAGTGTTCGGGCCCCGGGTGGGAGGGAACCTATACAAATTTTTTTTTAAAAAATTACCCGATTTTCTTCAAATTTTATACGCATGTGTATATCTGTTGGGTAACACTTTTTATAAAAATTTAGAAGTGATCGAGCCCCGGGGTCGGCGGACACCCATACAAATTTTATAAAAAAGTACCCGATTTTCTTCATATTTTATACGCATGTGTATATCTGTTGGACAACACTTGTTGTAAAAATTTGGAAGTGATCGGTCCCCACAACACTTTCTATTAAAATTTAAGGCCCCTCGGGCCGCGGGGTCCCCTCCGAACCAAAATTATTATTTTTAATTATCAATTTTTAACGCACTTCCTAAAGCCCGATTTTCCTGAAATTTTGTTCACATGTGTATTTCCGGTGACAATACTTTCGGTCCCCAGGGACGGCGGTAACTCATACAAATTTTGTAAAAAAGTATCCGATTTTCTTCTAATTTTATATGATGTGAATCTCCGATGGACAGCACACACTACTTGTAAAAATTTGTTGTGGTTGGCGTGCACCCATATAAATTTTATAAAAAAATACCCGAATTTATTCCAATTTTATACCCATATGTATCTCCGATGGATAACACTTTTTATAAAAATTTTAAAGTGATCGGCTCCGGGATCGGGGAGGCGGGCACCCATAAAAATTTTATTAAAAAAAGAACCCGATTTTCTCCAAATTTTATGAAAAAAAGTACCTGATTATAAAAATTTGGTAATGATCGGGTTCCGGGTCCGTGGGCACCCATACAAATTTTATAAAAAAAAGTTCCCGATTTTCTTCAAATTGTATATGCATCCTTATCTCCAATGGATATAACTTTTTGTAAAAAGTTGGAAGTGATCGGGCCCCGGGTTCGGGGGGCACCCATAAAAAATTTTATAAAAAAAAGTACCCGATTTTCTTCAAATTTTATCCGATGGGCAACACTTTTTGTAAAAATGTTGGAGTGATCGGGCCCCGGATTTTCTTTAAATTTTATACAGACATGTTGAATCCTATGGACAACGCTTTTTGTAAAAATTTGGAAGTGGTTGTGGCTCCAATATAATTTTTTAAAAATTAGCTTGATTTTCTTCAAATTTTATACACATTTATTTGTATTTAAAAAAAAACAAGAACCGTCGTATTTTGGAAGGGGTCGTATACTTTGGTTGGAGGCTCCCCTAATATATTTTTTTTTGTATTTTCCAATTTTTTCAATTCTTATAGTCATTAATTGTCGAGACTTTTTATTCCTACAAAAGGAACCTATATTTTGGAACGGTATCCCCAGGTCAATGGACACATGCACATGTTTTTAAGTTGTTATGAATCCTCTTATTTAGAGTCTAGAATAAGAGCGCAAAGTGCAAAAAATGCTTGCATTGTGTGCATTTTTACAAAATTGGTTGTATATTCACTTAGAAATGTATCTGACAAGCGGATTCGTGATGCTCTAATTGTCAGTAGAGGATTTTTTTGTCTCCACTTTTACTAATTTACAATAACCAAAAAATACTAACGCAGTCACAAAAAAAATTATTTCGCCCATTTATGCTAATTTATTTATCTGCAACATGGTTTTTTCAGAAAGGTTTACTTTTAATAGATTTAGTTCAAATCTTTAAAAAAAGTAAATAATTTTTTTTTCTATCTAAAAACACAAAATAACAAACATTTTAATACGCATGTACTAAAAAAACGCATAAAGTTTCAGTGAAAAATGCAAACTGTACGTATTAAATACGAACATATGGCAAGATTACATAAATGGTCGCTATTTTCATGAATCCCGTTCCAAAATATAGGTTCCTTTTGAAGGAATTAAAAGTCTCGACAATTAATGACTATAAAAGTTGAAAAAATTAGAAAATATAAAAAAAAATATTAGGGGAGCCTCCAACAAAAGTATACGACCCCTTCCAAAATACGACGGTTCATGTTTTTTTAAATTGTCTATATTAACTTCACTTGCCCGTGGCGGCCGGCTGGCTGGCTGGCTGGCTGGCACACCAAATCTTGTGATCAATTTTTAACCCACTTCCTAAAGCCCGATTTTATTGAAATTTTACACGCATGTATAAATCCCATGACAACATTTCTATTAAAATTTAGGGCCCCTCGGGCCGCGGGGTCGGGGGTCTCCCATAAATTTTTTTTTTTTAATTATCAATTTTTAACGCACTTCCTAAAGCTCATTTTTCCTGAAATTTTGTACACATGTGTATTTCCGGTGACAATACTTTCTTTTAAAATTTGGAAGTGATCGGGCACCGGGTTCGTGGGGCTCCCATACAAATTTAAAAAAAAATTACACGATTTTTTTCAAATTTTACACACATGTGTATACCCAATAAACAATCCTTTTTCTAAAATTTGGTAGTGATCGGGCCGCGGGTTCGGCCGCAAGGCCCTTATACATTTTTTAAATATCACATAGTGGCATCAGATACCGTCGTACTTTAATGACTTTGTGTGGTGTGTGCTGCGCAGTCGGCTGCGCTGCTTGGTTTTGGTGGTGGAGAGAGAGAGAAATCTTAGCTCACACACAAATGAACCCAGCAACTTACTTACTTATTTACTGAATTGTATTTTTATTGATGTCGTTTTTTGTTTTCGATGTCAACTTACAGATAGAACAACAAGTTTTTACAATATTCTGTCATTTAGCGTTTTCATAAATTAGTTCAGAGCAGTCAAAGAGTTCTCAAGAAAAATGCTCGTGTTTCTTATTTGCTCAGAGTATAAGCGTGCTCTAACTCTAAGTGCTCAGAATAAAATGATCTGAGCATTTTCAAATTTGACATCTGATGTCAAATGTCTTTTTCGATTATTTTCCCCTACAATAAAAAAAAATGACCCAGGATCGAGGGGCTCCCATATCAATTTCTGCGATTAGAGAATTTAGATGAAAAATTTTAATTTTTATGGTTTGTTTTATATATATTCTCTATATTAACTTCGCTTTCCCGTGGCACGTCTGTCTGTCGGTCGGTAGGTTTGTCGTAGAATCTTGCGATCAATTTTTAACCCACTACCCAAAGCCCGATTTTATTTAAATTTTGCATGTGTATTTTCGAAAAGAACACTTTCTATTAAAATTTGGGACCTTTCGGGCCTCAGGATTTTCTTTAAATTTTAAACACATGTGTATCAGGGATGGACAAAATTTTTTGTAAATTTTTTAGAGTGATCGAGCCTTGAGGCCCGAGTGGTGCCCTTGTAAGTAAAATAATTCTCTAATAGGAGATGCATATGTGTTTAATATGTATCTCCTATGTATGAGGGGTACCCAAGTTAAAATCCCTGAGGCCCGGGGGTGTCCATGTAAATTTTTTAAAAATTAGCTCGTTTTTTTTTTTTCAAATTTTAAGCACATGTGTATTACTGATGGACAAAGTTTTTTGTAACTAAGGTTGCTAAGGAAATTTTTTTAAACAGCTAATATATATATACACACCCGGCGTTGCCCGTGGCCCCGTAAGGCACCCACCACCATCAAATGTGGCGGTTCTGGTTTTTTTTTTACTAATATTCAAAAATTCTTAAAAATGCGAAATCTGATCACTTTCAAAATATGCCTAATAAGTGGTCAGTATGGTATAAAACCACTACGCAAGTTTGTTGAAGGGTTTGGCAGTCAATGGGGAACCGGCCACATATATACATACGTACATACATACATGTATGCCTAAATATACACACAAAGTTTGACTTTAATACATATATATGGACTATCTTATAACCCAGGTGTTAACGGGACCCGCTGACCCACCCCACTCCACAAAAAAAACACCAAGACCCAGAAAATGCTGAGATTTGAACTCGTACAGACAAACATAAATACACGTCTTCGTAAATATATCGACTCAAGCGCCACTTACTGGGTTGAAAAGAAACCTAAACTTATCGTATAGAAATAAAGAAAATACATTTTATTCCTAAACCAACAAATTTTTTATTGTAATGACCCTTTTTTTTACACAGAACCCTGGTCACACTGAGGACTACCCTGGTTGAGAAAACCTCGTTACAAGGTAACAATGAACAATGAACGCCAAACGTTTTCGTAAATATCTTCACTCCAGCGCCACCTTCCGGATCAAAAAAACATAGACTCACCGTAGCACCAAACGAACATATGGTGTAAATACGGCTTAGATACGCCCAGTGGTTTAGGCGTTGCGCGATTACATGCAAATGCACAATAATTCTTATATACACTGAGGTCCCGATTTGCGTCGACTCGTTTTGCGTTGTTTTGATTTACGTCCTCAAACAAAAAATATTCGGTTTGTGTTGTTTTCTCGATTTTATCGATCGTCGCTACAAGCATGGAAATTACGGTGATGCCAATAAACGGAGCAGTTGAGTTGATTATATCCAACCTGCAGCATTCTGGTACGATATCATCACACACAAACACACACTTGCTACACAAAAGACATAATCGGATTCGGTCTAAAAATATTTTTTATAACATTATACTCTCTTCTATTGTTGTTTTGGAGCTGCTACGAAAACGGCAAAATAAATTGTTACCAAATAAAAGTTAATTTATGTTCCTTATAATTTTATTTTTAATCCCTTACTTGAAACTATGTGGGCGCCGTGGGTCAGTGGAAATGCGCATGGCTACTGAGAAGGAGGTTCGCGGTTCGAATCCCAGTAACACCAAAAGCATTTTTTACGGTGTCCCACCTCGCGAATGGGTGACAAAAGTTCCGAGAGTAATAACTTGTGACGGAAAGCTTCTCAATTCGCCGTTCGGATCCGGCCCTTCCTTTTGTGTCCAAAAATATACATGCGCAACACAAATGGTCGCAAGAAGCTACTTAGTCCTTGGACCACAATGGTCTGTCGCGCTGATTATTATTATTATTATTACTTGAAACTATGTATAATTAAATATGTACATACATAATTATATTAAAATAAAACATTTATGTCAAACTAAATTAGTTTTCTATGAAATAAAAAAATAAAAATTTATCATCTTTGGAACCAATCCACTGCCAAAAATATTGAATGGTATGCGAAAATTTATTTCGATTTACATCACAAAATATATTTTTTATAAACTTTGGAACAAATCTATAACCAATTGCATAGGAATATACGAGAAAATGTGTTTCGGTTTGTGTTGTTTCGTTTTGCGTCCACAGTTTTTATAACCATTCTACGACGCAAATCGGAACCGCTGTGTATATTTTTTATAAACTTTGGAACCAATCTACAACCAATTATATAGGAATATACGAGAAAATGTGTTTCGGTTTGCGTTGTTTCGTTTTGCGTCCACAATTTTTAGAACCATTCTACGACGCAAATCGGGACCCCAGTGTATTGTTACGAAAAGTAGTTAATAGGGTTAGATAGTGGAATTTGAATGCTAAGATAAATCTCAATGTACATACTGCATACTAAAAATAGTCACTGAATTAGAATTAAACACTTTTGAATAGCATTATTTTAGGCTGTAAGATTTAAAGGATTATTTGAAATATATATGTGTTGGGGTTGTAAATAATTATAACATACATTTGTCTCGTGTGACTATTATGCTAATTGATATGTACCAATAAAGTTAGTCTTAAGCTCATACCCGACGTGTTAACATTCATTTAATTCCTTCACCGAAAGACACAAAAGTGGCGACGAGAAAAAACCGGTTTCTATACACACACGTTGGTTTGGCAAAAAGTGTGCAATTACTATATGACGGAGAAAAATAAAGACGGAATTAAGATTCAAGAAGAAAGTGCTTATAAAGTTATGGCAGGTTTCATTGCAATATAATATTTTAATGTAGGGGATACTTTTAATAACTATATTGAAAGACTGTCTCACTTACTTTAGTTAAATAAAATATCGTTAAATGACGATAAAGTGTTTGTTTTAATTGGTGTCGGTGGAGGTGATTTATACAATATTGCTAAAACGTTGGTAGCGCCAAAAAAACCAGATGAGCAATACAATACGAGGAATTAATAAAGAATTTAAAATCTTATTTTGAGCCAAAAAAAAAAAATATTACGGCTGAGCGTTTAAAGTTTTTAAAGAGAAATAAGAACTTAGATGAAACAGTTTCAGATTTCATAGTTGCCGTTAAACAGTTAGCGGAAAGCAGTAATTATGCTGCGTTTCTGGAAGAAGCGCTGAAAGATCGACTTTTAATGGGTTTAAAGAACAAAAGATTTCAATGAAAGTTAATTGATATAGGTGAATTGACGTTCGAAAAAGCATGTGAAACAGCGCTAAATATGGAGTTAATCGAATTAAAGATGATCAACATGAACAACGGAGCATCGACAATAGCTGTACATTTATTACATAACCAACAATGCTGGAGAATTGAAAGGGACTCAAGAGCAGTTAAACCACACGAGAATATTCGTTCATCTAGGTCAAGGGCAGACAATTTTTCTAAGGTGCAGTGTAACTTTTGTAAAAAATGCAAAGAACAACTACAGATCGTTTAGCCGAAATAATAAATATAAAATTTCTAATAAAACCGATAATATCAGCACAATAACAAATAATTTAGACTATACTGATAGTATTGACGTAGTTTTTTTTAAATAATTTACAAAGTGAGAAAAGCAATGCGCTATTCATAGAATTATTTTGTAATGGCAAGCGTTTAAAAATGGAAATAGATTCGGGCGCTTGTACTTCGGTTATTCATAAACAAACTTTTAGGTCTTTGTTCTCAAATGTTTCAACTATGAAATATAAACGTAATTTATATATTTATATATATATTTAGTTATGGTTGGATAAGTTAATTGCAGAGTGGAGAAATAAAATGTTATCGGTGGACAACTTGTGTGAAGAGTAAGAAATAATGCTACCACCTAAGAGAATTATAGTGAAAGACAAGTGTTGTTGCAATAAATATTTCTGTGTACATTTAAAATTATTGTGAACTTGTATTATTTATACTGTCTGTTTCTTAAAGTTGTTATTTTTAAATTAGAAAACTTGTGTTGTGTTTTATTTGCAAATTCCTTTACGAGCTCGAAAGCCTAAATTTCGTAACAATATAAACATATAGAGATTTATTTGTATGTTTGTTTGTGCCTTTCTTACTCTGGAACGCCTTGACCAATTTCAACCAATCTTGGTAGACATATTGGCGGTCAGCCATCAACAGAGTAGGGCGGATAACACAGAATGCTTCAGACATGCATGTGGCTGCAACTATTTCTGACTGGTGGAAGTGCGATCAAACCTCCACGTCGTGGCCGCTGGTAATTTTCCTCCAGTACAGGAAAAGCGAAATTATCGGGCTAGTCCTTCAAAGTAAGGTTGGAGCGAGGCCAATAACCTCGCCCGTAAAAAAACCATATTACGGAACCCCAAATCAGCCTCGGATACACTAATGAATGACGACGACCACGGCAACGAAAACGGCTAAATGATTCAAGAATTTTCTCATGGAACGTACGCTCACTGTATAGAGCTCGAGCTGCACAGCAGCTAGCCGATACCCTGTCCAAATATAATGCTGCCATAACAACAATTCAGGAGATACGGTGGACGGAGAATGGTGTCTTACAAAAATCAGAATATGACATATATTACAGCTTTCATGCCAGACATCATGTGCTCGGGGTGGGGTTTCTAGTCAGCAAAAGAATGAAACACACCGTTATCGGCCTTAAAGCAGTAAATGAACGGCAATACACCCTTCGCATGCGGGGCAGATTTAAAAACATAAGCCTCATAAACGTTCCCGCACCTACAGAGGAGTCCCCAGATGATGAAAAAGAAGAATTCTTTGAATCAGTCGAATGGGAACTCCATTCCTGTCCTCAGTATTACGTAAAAATCATTCTGGGGGATATGAATGCTAAAACAGGTAGGGGGCCAGTATTCAGTAGTACATTGGCACCCATAGCTTACACGAGAACACTAATGACAATGGACAACGAGTCAAAGAGATGGCAGCAAGCAATAATTTTTACGTTGCGAGTACAAGGTTTGCGCGTAAAAATATCCACAAAGTCACAAAGAGTGGTGCCCTTGTAAGTAAAATAATTCTCTAATAGGAGATGCATATGTGTTTAATATGTATCTCCTATGTATGAGGGGTACCCAAGTTAAAATCCCTGAGGCCCGGGGGTGTCCATGTAAATTTTTTAAAAATTAGCTCGTTTTTTTTTTTCAAATTTTAAGCACATGTGTATTACTGATGGACAAAGTTTTTTGTAACTAAGGTTGCTAAGGAAATTTTTTTAAACAGCTAATATATATATACACAACCGGCGTTGCCCGTGGCCCCGTAAGGCACCCACCACCATCAAATGTGGCGGTTCTGGTTTTTTTTTACTAATATTCAAAAATTCTTAAAAATGCGAAATCTGATCACTTTCAAAATATGCCTAATAAGTGGTCAGTATGGTATAAAACCACTACGCAAGTTTGTTGAAGGGTTTGGCAGTCAATGGGGAACCGGCCACATATATACATACGTACATACATACATGTATGCCTAAATATACACACAAAGTTTGACTTTAATACATATATATGGACTATCTTATAACCCAGGTGTTAACGGGACCCGCTTACCCACCCCACTCCACAAAAAAAACACCAAGACCCAGAAAATGCTGAGATTTGAACTCGTACAGACAAACATAAATACACGTCTTCGTAAATATATCGACTCAAGCGCCACTTACTGGGTTGAAAAGAAACCTAAACTTATCGTATAGAAATAAAGAAAATACATTTTATTCCTAAACCAACAAATTTTTTATTGTAATGACCCTTTTTTTTACACAGAACCCTGGTCACACTGAGGACTACCCTGGTTGAGAAAACCTCGTTACAAGGTAACAATGAACAATGAACGCCAAACGTTTTCGTAAATATCTTCACTCCAGCGCCACCTTCCGGATCAAAAAAACATAGACTCACCGTAGCACCAAACGAACATATGGTGTAAATACGGCTTAGATACGCCCAGTGGTTTAGGCGTTGCGCGATTACATGCAAATGCACAATAATTCTTATATACACTGAGGTCCCGATTTGCGTCGACTCGTTTTGCGTTGTTTTGATTTACGTCCTCAAACAAAAAATATTCGGTTTGTGTTGTTTTCTCGATTTTATCGATCGTCGCTACAAGCATGGAAATTACGGTGATGCCAATAAACGGAGCAGTTGAGTTGATTATATCCAACCTGCAGCATTCTGGTACGATATCATCACACACAAACACACACTTGCTACACAAAAGACATAATCGGATTCGGTCTTAAAATATTTTTTATAACATTATACTCTCTTCTTTTGTTGTTTTGGAGCTGCTACGAAAACGGCAAAATAAATTGTTACCAAATAAAAGTTAATTTATGTTCCTTATAATTTTATTTTTAATCCCTTACTTGAAACTATGTGGGCGCCGTGGGTCAGTGGAAATGCGCATGGCTACTGAGAAGGAGGTTCGCGGTTCGAATCCCAGTAACACCAAAAGCATTTTTTACGGTGTCCCACCTCGCGAATGGGTGACAAAAGTTCCGAGAGTAATAACTTGTGACGGAAAGCTTCTCAATTCGCCGTTCGGATCCGGCCCTTCCTTTTGTGTCCAAAAATATACATGCGCAACACAAATGGTCGCAAGAAGCTACTTAGTCCTTGGACCACAATGGTCTGTCGCGCTGATTATTATTATTATTATTACTTGAAACTATGTATAATTAAATATGTACATACATAATTATATTAAAATAAAACATTTATGTCAAACTAAATTAGTTTTCTATGAAATAAAAAAATAAAAATTTATCATCTTTGGAACCAATCCACTGCCAAAAATATTGAATGGTATGCGAAAATTTATTTCGATTTACATCACAAAATATATTTTTTATAAACTTTGGAACAAATCTATAACCAATTGCATAGGAATATACGAGAAAATGTGTTTCGGTTTGCGTTGTTTCGTTTTGCGTCCACAGTTTTTATAACCATTCTACGACGCAAATCGGAACCGCTGTGTATATTTTTTATAAACTTTGGAACCAATCTACAACCAATTATATAGGAATATACGAGAAAATGTGTTTCGGTTTGCGTTGTTTCGTTTTGCGTCCACAATTTTTAGAACCATTCTACGACGCAAATCGGGACCCCAGTGTATTGTTACGAAAAGTAGTTAATAGGGTTAGATAGTGGAATTTGAATGCTAAGATAAATCTCAATGTACATACTGCATACTAAAAATAGTCACTGAATTAGAATTAAACACTTTTGAATAGCATTATTTTAGGCTGTAAGATTTAAAGGATTATTTGAAATATATATGTGTTGGGGTTGTAAATAATTATAACATACATTTGTCTCGTGTGACTATTATGCTAATTGATATGTACCAATAAAGTTAGTCTTAAGCTCATACCCGACGTGTTAACATTCATTTAATTCCTTCACCGAAAGACACAAAAGTGGCGACGAGAAAAAACCGGTTTCTATACACACACGTTGGTTTGGCAAAAAGTGTGCAATTACTATATGACGGAGAAAAATAAAGACGGAATTAAGATTCAAGAAGAAAGTGCTTATAAAGTTATGGCAGGTTTCATTGCAATATAATATTTTAATGTAGGGGATACTTTTAATAACTATATTGAAAGACTGTCTCACTTACTTTAGTTAAATAAAATATCGTTAAATGACGATAAAGTGTTTGTTTTAATTGGTGTCGGTGGAGGTGATTTATACAATATTGCTAAAACGTTGGTAGCGCCAAAAAAACCAGATGAGCAATACAATACGAGGAATTAATAAAGAATTTAAAATCTTATTTTGAGCCAAAAAAAAAAAATATTACGGCTGAGCGTTTAAAGTTTTTAAAGAGAAATAAGAACTCAGATGAAACAGTTTCAGATTTCATAGTTGCCGTTAAACAGTTAGCGGAAAGCTGTAATTATGCTGCGTTTCTGGAAGAAGTGCTGAAAGATCGACTTTTAATGGGTTTAAAGAACAAAAGATTTCAATGAAAGTTAATTGATATAGGTGAATTGACGTTCGAAAAAGCATGTGAAACAGCGCTAAATATGGAATTAATCGAATTAAAGATGATCAACATGAACAACGGAGCATCGACAATAGCTGTACATTTATTACATAACCAACAATGCTGGAGAATTGAAAGGGACTCAAGAGCAGTTAAACCACACGAGAATATTCGTTCATCTAGGTCAAGGGCAGACAATTTTTCTAAGGTGCAGTGTAACTTTTGTAAAAAATGCAAAGAACAACTACAGATCGTTTAGCCGAAATAATAAATATAAAATTTCTAATAAAACCGATAATATCAGCACAATAACAAATAATTTAGACTATACTGATAGTATTGACGTTTTTTTTTAAAATAATTTACAAAGTGAGAAAAGCAATGCGCTATTCATAGAATTATTTTGTAATGGCAAGCGTTTAAAAATGGAAATAGATTCGGGCGCTTGTACTTCGGTTATTCATAAACAAACTTTTAGGTCTTTGTTCTCAAATGTTTCAACTATGAAATATAAACGTAATTTATATATTTATATATATATTTAGTTATGGTTGGATAAGTTAATTGCAGAGTGGAGAAATAAAATGTTATCGGTGGACAACTTGTGTGAAGAGTAAGAAATAATGCTACCACCTAAGAGAATTATAGTGAAAGACAAGTGTTGTTGCAATAAATATTTCTGTGTACATTTAAAATTATTGTGAACTTGTATTATTTATACTGTCTGTTTCTTAAAGTTGTTATTTTTAAATTAGAAAACTTGTGTTGTGTTTTATTTGCAAATTCCTTTACGAGCTCGAAAGCCTAAATTTCGTAACAATATAAACATATAGAGATTTATTTGTATGTTTGTTTGTGCCTTTCTTACTCTGGAACGCCTTGACCAATTTCAACCAATCTTGGTAGACATATTGGCGGTCAGCCATCAACAGAGTAGGGCGGATAACACAGAATGCTTCAGACATGCATGTGGCTGCAACTATTTCTGACTGGTGGAAGTGCGATCAAACCTCCACGTCGTGGCCGCTGGTAATTTTCCTCCAGTACAGGAAAAGCGAAATTATCGGGCTAGTCCTTCAAAGTAAGGTTGGAGCGAGGCCAATAACCTCGCCCGTAAAAAAACCATATTACGGAACCCCAAATCAGCCTCGGATACACTAATGAATGACGACGACCACGGCAACGAAAACGGCTAAATGATTCAAGAATTTTCTCATGGAACGTACGCTCACTGTATAGAGCTCGAGCTGCACAGCAGCTAGCCGATACCCTGTCCAAATATAATGCTGCCATAACAACAATTCAGGAGATACGGTGGACGGAGAATGGTGTCTTACAAAAATCAGAATATGACATATATTACAGCTTTCATGCCAGACATCATGTGCTCGGGGTGGGGTTTCTAGTCAGCAAAAGAATGAAACACACCGTTATCGGCCTTAAAGCAGTAAATGAACGGCAATACACCCTTCGCATGCGGGGCAGATTTAAAAACATAAGCCTCATAAACGTTCCCGCACCTACAGAGGAGTCCCCAGATGATGAAAAAGAAGAATTCTTTGAATCAGTCGAATGGGAACTCCATTCCTGTCCTCAGTATTACGTAAAAATCATTCTGGGGGATATGAATGCTAAAACAGGTAGGGGGCCAGTATTCAGTAGTACATTGGCACCCATAGCTTACACGAGAACACTAATGACAATGGACAACGAGTCAAAGAGATGGCAGCAAGCAATAATTTTTACGTTGCGAGTACAAGGTTTGCGCGTAAAAATATCCACAAAGCCACCTGGGTATCCCCCGATGGAGCCACTCGCAACCAGATAGACCACGTGTTGATAGACCGCCGCCACAACCCGAACCTGATGGCGGTACGAACGTACCGAGGTGCCAACGTCGACTCGGATCCCTATCTTGTTGGTATGGTGCTCCAAACGAGGATTGCATCACCAAGAAAGACAGCATCCGCGAGTCAGATTCGAGTCAGCACGGGTGCCCTTCGCAACGATGAGACCAGAAAGAACTACAGTCAAGCGATAGGACTCGCCCTAAATCAGGGAGAGTAAGTCCTGGGAATAAGATGCCGGACACGCCTTAAGAATACTGTCATCAGTACTGCTGAGTCGTAGAGATCGGAACGACTGGTTCGATGACGAATGCAAGCTAGTGACTGGACGTAAAAATGTTGCGTACTGAACAATGAAACAATCTCATAAAACGCAGGCACGCGAAGATGAATATAAAGGGCTCAGAAAATATGAAAAAACGGTTCACCGGCGAAAAAAAGCAGCCTAGGAGAAGAATCTCGTCCGTGAACTAGAACAGTACAGAGAGCAAGGACCGCACCAGGCGAGGAAGTTCTACCAGGGAGTCCGCGGTATGGCGCAATATACACCGCGTTGCATAAAATGCAAATAAAATGCAAAGACAAAGAGGGTAATCTGATCGCCGATCTTAAAGGCATCTTAGAGCGATGGGAAGAGCACTTTCATGAGTTGCTTAATGGCCAGCCAACTGAGGAATTGGAGGCTCCACCAATGACCGAAGACCACACTATGCTGCCGCCACCAAGCATAGACGAAGTTAACAGAGCGATAAATCAGCTAAAAATAATAAGGCCCCGGGATTTGATGGTATCCCAGAGGAGCTGATTAAAACAGGATTCATGAACTAATAGTGCAAATATGGGAGGAAGAAGCGATGCCAGAAGACTGGCGGAGACGCATCCTGTGCCCCATACATAAGAAAGGAGATATCACAACCTGCAGCAATTATCGTGGTATAACATTGTTGAGTACCGCGTATAAGATTTGCTCCTCTATACTTCAAGACAGGATAGCCCCATACGCTAAAGTCATCAGATTTACACCCTTAGGCAAGTGATGGAAAAAAGAGATTCAAAACTCACTGCACCATCTTTTTATAGACTTTAAAGCCACCTCTGATAGCATAGCCAGAGTAGAACTTTATAAAGCCATTAAAGAATTCGGCAGCCAAGTAAAAATATCTGGATCACTATCAAGCACATTCAATATCTATAATGAGTTCCGGCAAGAGGATGGACTGGCCTGCGTCCTCTTCAATGATATTGGCATCGTTGGTAGAAACCGAAGAGCTGTACAGGAGGCTTTCATCCAGATCGAGCAGGCGGCACTAAATCTGGGGCTGCATATAAATGAGAGCAAAACAAAGCCGCGTATGTGAGGAAGGACGATTCCGGTGACTCTTTAATGATGAGATCTAAGAGCGTTACCGCGATGTCGATATCGTGAAGAGAGTTGAGCTTGGTAGGCTCCGGTGTGCAGGACACCTAGCTCGCATTAGCGAAGATGATCCTGCGCGGAAAGTCCTTTGCGGTTGGATTTATGGAACACGACAGCGAGGCTGGCCAAGCCTACGCTGGAAGGATGGCGTAGACCAGGACGCTCAGAGTTTAGGGATGCCAAACTGGATGACATCGGCTCAAAATCGGGACCGGTGGAGAGATTTTTTGCAGGAGGCCAGGACCGGAAACCGGTTGTAGAGCCAAATATGATGATGATGGTAGACATATTACTTACAATCTGTAAACAAACATAGAGAATGGGGTTAACATGTTTTGTGAGTTGGGGTGGGGTAGCAGCCGATATAAGTTTCGAATCCATAGTTTTCGGGATCGCCATGATGAATAGTGCTGGATAGAACATAGCTGGTTGATCAGGTGTTGTTGAGATAAATAGGATAGATGAATATGTGGCAGGACTCCTCTAGCGGGTGTTGTTTTAGGCTGGGGGTTTCCAGGTTTCTCATATGTACAGTGATGGTAACTCATCGCTATGTGGTGGGTTTGGGCATTCATCTATATATTATATGTATATGTATTATTGTATTATATGTTATTATTATGTCAGTTGGACGCTAAAAGATACCGTGCATTGCTCGAGTAATCTTTATCTTTACTACGTCGGCTGACGGCCTTTCCACCACTACACACGCGGCTGACGGTTGTTTATGTACTTTTAATTATGTAATCAGTCGTCCTAGTTAGATTGTATCCGGCGTACTATAACCTTATTTTACGTGTTTTTTACAAGTTCATTCGAGTGACTGACCCACCCCAGACCCACCACTTTTGAGCGGCTGACGGACGGTTCACAGATAAGTTATACGAGATCAATTGTCGATATCAAAATCAGCCCGCTTACTTTTACTTTTTTTTTCTTTTGTTTTTTCATTTGCAACGTTACCTCCCATACTTATATTCCAAGCTGCCTAAAATGCCAATATGCAATAATTAAACGTCATACGCATTTGCCTCTAAAGGAATTCGACGCACCGAGTAAATGCTACTGCGATCGTTTCACTTGTTGGGCAGAGGCGATTCCGATTCCCGATATATGAGCACTTACTGTTGTAAATTCACTTATCTCTGGCTGGATAGGAAAATATTATGCGATGTACAAAGAAAGAAGAAGAAGAAATTTAATTGGTCGTAGACCACATATAATATTTGTGGTGAATTAGTGTCAAAAATTTAACTTATTAACTTTTTACCTTTTTTGAGGTTTATAACTATTTGGAACAGAACCTTACTAGAAAATAAAAAATGGGATTATTTTCGTTCCCCAAACTATACTATATTTTCTCTGCACCAAATCATAGGAAAGTTTTATCATAACAAACCAAAGCATAGCAATAATTGCTATATTGCTTTCAACAAAATGAGTTAGGTATTTTTTGTGGTTAACGGCTGATCAAAGCAACAGCAAAAACTAACCAAATCAATTGGTCAATGTTTTGTTTCATGTGTTTGCCAACTTAACCATATATCGGGTGTTTCAACAGGTGCACTTCAACTTTTCTCCGATAAGGACGGCGAACGACGCCATATTTTTTATTGTTCTTTTGTCATTTGGAAACTTCATAAGTATACATTTCATCATGGAATGCTATACATGTGAACAGCGATTGCAAATCGTGCAAATTTTTTATCAAAATAATCGTTCTGTTGCCGCTACTTTAAGAGCAGATTTTCACCGAAAAATCATCTTCAGCGATGAGGCTCACTTTTAGCTAGAAGGATTTGTCAACAAGCAAAATATGCGTTACTGGGCAGAAAGCAACCCACACGTGATTCATGAGGCACCTTTGCATCCCGAAAAAGTCACTGTTTGGTGCGGATTACATGCCGGCGGCGTCATTGGGCCATATTTTTTCATCGACGATAACGATCGCCACGTTACTGTTAATGGAAATCTGTACCGCGATATGATAAACGATTTTTTTTGGCCGCAATTGAATGGAATGGACTTGGACGACATGTGGTTTCAGCAGGACGGGGCCACATGCCACACAGCACACGATACAATCGCGTTATTGAATACTAAGTTCGATGAGCGTGTTATTTCGCGAAATGGGCCCGTCCAGTGGCCGCCGCGCTCGTGTGATTTGACACCTCTAGATTATTTTCTTTGGGGTTATGTGAAGTCATTGGTCTATGCCAATAAGCCGGCGACGTTGCAAGAGCTCAGAGCCAATATTGAACGTGAAATTGCTGGAATTTCGGCCGATTTATGCGAAAGAGTGGTCGAAAATTGGGTTCAAAGATTGGACTTCGTAAAACGTGCACGCGGTGGTCATGCAAAAGAAATCGAGTTTCATACTTAAATGTATCATATGTATATGTTCAAATTCGTTAATAAAAAAAAGTTAGTTCAAAAGTCGAACAGTTTGTGTTTTATTCAAAAAAAAAGTTGAAGTGCTCTTATTGAAAAACCCTGTATAATTTTTAAAAGTCGACTCTGGTGGTGGGAATTATAACTAAAAATTTGGTTAAATATTTCTAAACCAAAAATTTTTTTTGATTAACGCTAAACATTTTCTGGTCTATCCAATGTGTTTGTTGTTGTAATTTTTATTTTTTTGTTGAAAGAAATATAGCAAATGTTTCAAAACCAAACATTTAAAATGGCTAAAAACTTCTATCGTGGTAAACGAGTGCAAAAGAGTAATATATTATCAATAATGATAGCTATAGATAATGAATACTCCTTGTTTCGTAAAAGACAGCATGCTATATTTCTTTCAACAAAATGAGTTAGGTATTTTTTGTGGTTAACGGCTGATTAAAGCAACAGAAAAACTAACCAAATTTTGGTAAATTTTTTGTTTCATGTGTTTGCCAACTTATCCATATATAATTTTTAAATGTCGACTCTGGTGGTGAGAATTATAAATAAAAATTTGGTTAAATATTCTTAACCAAAAATTTTTTTTTGGTTATCGCTTAACCACATTCTTGTCTATCCAATGTGTTCGTCGTTGTAATTTTTATTTTTTTGTTGAAAGCAATATAGCAAATAAAAAGTTCAAACACTAAACACCTTTATAACGGAGACAACAGGGACGTTTCCTAATTTCTGCAATATTTATAAGGCCAGATGTGAGTGAACTTCATTCCCAAAGGAAACTGCGCTTAATAAAAATTTTTAACAGAGTAATTAAAGACCAATTGCCACAGATTGGTTCAAAAGTACGAACAACTTATTCGAGCCGATAGAAGTTTCAAAGTTTTTATTAATAGTTGATAATAAAAAGATCAAAAACAGAAATAATTTTTTGTGATTTATTTAATTTAATTTTTATTGACCTAGTGGTTAACCTGTTCCTAAATAAAACGGGTTCGTGGTCGTTTGCAAAATTTAGGGAGGCTACTAACTAATTATATAACAATTCTCGAAAATTTATGAAAACATGAGATTTGGAAATAATATGGCGGTTCTTATTTTTCAAGTACTAAACAGGTATAGAAAATTTAAGGACGTTATAAAATTTAAAAAATGGACTAATAATTAAAACATGATTTCTTAGAACATAAATTAATTGTATGGTGACCTATGAATAAAACCCCTAGCCAAAGTTTAAGCACTATCGGATTAACGGTCTTTTAGTTAATCGTGAACACGTTTTCGTCATATTTTGAGTGGGATCGAGCACATTGGTCAAGCAACGACGCTCAAGAGGTTAATATCCTCCAATGGAAGCATTTACCATTTGTTATTTAATGATTTTATGTGTCTAGGCAGCGATAACCACAGACAAAAGAATATTATTTTAAATGCACGCAATGTGCATTTTGAAAAAATATCAACTTTAACGGCAACGAATATAATTGCAATCCAACTATTAAAAATCCAAAGGAGTGTTTGCTAATGTATGCTATATATACAGATGAATAAACTCCAGGTAATTGAGTTTGCTTATTAGGAGTACCTATACAAGTGCACATTATGCCGTTGACACGAACAGCCAATTAATGCTATAGAGGTATAGAAAAATGTAGCATGCAAATAGAAGTAAATAGATATAATTATGTATACAAATGTTTATCACTGTTAAGACTTTAGATATTTAGATACTGTTAAATAATTATAATCTATCTTCTATTTTTCTATTTATATATTTATCTGAGCTCAATCACAACCAATTTAAATGTGATTTAATTTAAATCAAAGAATTTTGGTAAGTTATTAGGCACAACACGTATAGCTTGTGTCTCAGGTTCGAATCTTATATACTGTATCTTTGTTCCATGTAAGGATTCCTCTATATCCTTAGTCGAGCCGAAGAATTTCTTAGATTTTCCGGGCCAAATTTTTTTTGGGTTCTTCATCTCTCCTCACGCTGTCAGTTAACTTTACTGAGCTAACATATAGCTGAGAATGGTGTTCCACTGAATGCAAATCTCCTCGCTAAGAAAAATGTCAATTATTATGCGCATCTTTGACGCCGTGGCTCAGTGGAAATGCGCGTGGCTACTGAGCAGGAGGTTCGAATCCCAGTAACACCAAATTATTTTTCACGGTGTCCCACCTCTCGCGAATAGGTGACAAACGCTCCGAGAGTAATAACTTTTCACCGAAAGCTTCTCAATTCTCCGTGCGGATCCGGCCTTAAATGGTCCCTTCTATTTTGTGTCCAAAAAAATACATGCGCAACAAAAATGGTCGCGAGAAGCTAGGCCTTGGATCGCAATGGTCTGTCGCGTGAATATTATTATTATTATGCGAATCGTTAGTTAGGATTTTTAATAAATTCTCTATATGAACTTCGCGTGCCAGTGGTTTTGTTTGTCTCTCATTCGTGGAATCTTGCGCTCCATTTATAACCCACTTCCCAAAGTCCGATTTTATTGAAAATTTACACACATGTGTGTTTTCGGTGGCCCCGGGGTCGAAGGCTTCCAAACAAACTTTTTAAAAAATTTACCCGATTTTCTTCAAATTTTATGCACATTTTTTATTTTTAGTCCGATGGACCACACTTTTTGTAACAATTTGGAAGTGGCCCTAAGGCCAAGGGGCTCCCATATAATTTATCTGTCGTAGAATCTTGCGCTTAATTTATAACCCACTTTCCAAAGTCCGTTTAGTGCAGTTTTGGTGTTTCAAAAAATTATAGCAATTATTGTAAATAAATCGTCATAATTTGTTTGGAGTATATAACACTTGCAAACACCCAGCATGAACCTTCTGCAGACTAAAAATAAAAATAAAAAAAAAACCGGATATCTTCATCAAAGCCTGAATTTGTAGTTGCCCCAGAGGACTAACTACGAAAAACCACAAAGAATCGTATCCTTTGAAAAGCGATTTTTTCTTTATTGTCAAACTTCATTTGAAACCAACTCTTCCGCTCATGCTTGGTGCAATTTTTGACGACAAGAAACACAAACAAAAGAACTTGGCCAAGCTACGAGGAACCGCAGAGAATACTCAAGAGCTCCATTTGAATCTAGCTTTTTCGATCATCCTTTTGCGTGCCTTTTTCGTTTGTTAGGCCTGATACTACAAACGAATCTGGTACAATTCACTGTCGAGTTATTGGCCTTCAAGAAAGAAGTCAGCTAGTTCCTGCAAGAGCGAATTTTCCAATGGAGGTTCCAAGAATTTTGAAGGCTCATGTATGATTTTTTTTTGTAATATTTTCTTGGTCAAGGTTTTTTGCAGTTTTCCTTGACCATAAACCATTCATTAAGGATTTGGACTCGCGTCGTTTTAGTTTCGTGATCGTTTTTCCGTATTGCTTTTTTAAATGAATCATGGAGAGTTCCGAGAAAATAATTTGAAACAGGCTATAAACGTGAGGAATGTGATATATTGTAAATCACATTTTTCCGATTTAATTCTTTATTTTAATAAAGGGCTTAGCCCACCTTATTGCCGTGGCGCAAGTAATTCAGGGAGTATTCCCTTGGCAATAAGTTTAAATAGAAAAAAAAAACTGCCTGCTAACGTCAAATTTTGTCTGTATTTGTCATGTTTCAAAAAAAGATTTCCATCGTCTCAGTCGGAAGAGAGCCAGGCATTCACAGAGAACATGCCGTAGTCTCTTTCTAATTCAAACAGAGTCTGCACACTGTTCCTAGAGATTTTATAAAGTAGTATCTAAGGCACTAATAAAACGTGAGAAAGCCCACTAGCATTCTGAGACTTCCATATAGAAATATATGTTTTGACTAGTCCCTTATATTGTCTAAGCCCTGAGGTGCTCTCCTAATGTTATTGAAAAAGCAATCTAAAGGAGGAAATGGTTCCTGTTGCAGAATTTCAATTAACTTCACAGAAGGGGGCCCTGGACCCTGAAGGGCGGTGGATGAACCAGTCATAGCTTGTTGTTTACGGCTAGCTGGGCACCCGAGTTAACATTGTTGTAAGATACATTGTCTAAAGACAGCAGCTTTCACTTCGTATTAAATATGTCCATCCTTCAGTCTACCAAACCAGACTTCTCCGGTCGTGGGTCGGTATCTTATGTACCAGCTTTCGCTTTGTAATATTTTAACTAATTTTGAGCGGTTGATTGGAGTATCAACAGCATTGCATTCATCAACGGCCGAAGCTAAAAAAACTAACAACAAGGGGATCTCTAAGAGCATGGCTACAGAGGCGTGGAATAAAAGTCATAACAATGAACGTTGTGGCTACACATAACGAAGCATTTGTGTGTGTTTGCGTATATGTGCGTCTATTTGTTGTTGTTTTGCCGTATAGAACGTTCATGCTTGCGCCGAGTCATTTTTTCATTCTCATTCTCGGTGGAATCTCTCTTTTTCCAACTCACTAAAAACCTACCTGTTTCGCTGGACATGACTTTCATTCTCATGGTCGTGTAGCTCTAAAAGGCTGCTTTTAGTTTTTTGTAAAATAAAGCCTCAGAAAAGACCACAAGTGGCATTACCTGAGGTTGCTAATGATCCAAAAATCAATAATCAAATATATCATCTGAAAAATCAGAAAAACCTGCATCTTCGCTTGTCGTGCTTGATGTCACACTGCCTTTTATATAACTTTCAATGACAAATTAAAGAACCAATATTGCATTAACTACGATCCGCAGTTTGCTCAGATCTATAATCAAACATTCGAATAAACGGTTACAAACTTTCATACTACTAAACTTCTAAGATACCAACAACTATTTTGGAACATTTCATAATAAATAAAAAAAAAACATAAAAGTAGTTTGTTTTTAATTTACTTTTTTTCTACTTTATTCATAATATACGAGAACCTTAAGTGAAAAAAATTTCATTCAGTGTTTTTGATATCGAAGTGTACTTAAATTTTTTTTTATATAATCGTATTGCTTATTTTATTTTTTTGACCATTATAAAGGGAAAAAAGATAAGTTTTAAATTAATTTTCTGACTTTTCAGCAAGACCGAAATATTGGCAAATATTATAATTTTAAAATACGAATAAATTAAGTTTATTAATAAGCAAAACGATTCAATAAAAACTTTAATAAAAGTCTTACAAATTAATAATCAATATAATTTAAAAAATGTTCTTACTGAAAAAATTTTTCTAGAAAAAGTTACTTTACCCTCTAGTTGAGTAACTTTTTAAGGTAGTATCAAAATGCAATATTTTTTAAAATTTCACTAAATATGTTCCATGTTGTTACTTAAAACGAAGTCTTTAGTATAACTCTTTATTGTAATTGCTTAATCTTAACGCTCTTCATTAGTTATAATGAATTCTATTTAAAATTAGCGCGTTCTTCGGTAAAAAAAATGACATTTGATGATCTTCTTATTTTGGGTTTTGTCACCTGCGGATCGCTTGTTGGGCTGTAAGTTTGATTTTTAATTTCTCTATATTTTTATTTCGCATGCCTTTGGCTGGCTGACACACCAAATCTTGTGATAAATTTTAACCCACTTCCTAAAGCCCGATTTTATTAAAATTTTGCACACATGTATCTGCCATGACAACACTTTGGGGCCCCTCGGGCTGCTGGGTCGGGAGGCTCCCATACAAATATTTTACAAAAATCACCCGATTTTCTTCAAATTTTTTACGCATATGTATCTCCGTTGGGCAACACCTCTTATAAAAATTTAGTAGAGATCGGGCACCGGGGTCTGGGGCACCCATACAAATTTTATAAAAAAAGTACCCGATTTTCTTCAAATTTTATACGCATGTGTATCCCCGATGGACAACACTTTTTGTAAAAACTTAGTAGTGTTCGGGCCCCGGGTGGGAGGGAACTCATACAAATTTTATAAAAAAATACTCGATTTTCTTCTAATTTTATATGATGTGATGGACAGCACACACTACTTTTAAAAATTTGTTGTGGTGTGCACCCATATAAATTTTATAAAAAAAAATACCCGAATTTATTCCAATTTTATACGCATATGTATCTCCGATGGATAACACTTTTTATAAAAATTTTGAAGTGATCGGTTCCGGGATCGGGGAGGCGGGCACCCATAAAAATTTTATTAAAAAAAGAACCCGATTTTCTCCAAATTTTATTAAAAAAAGTACCTGATTATAAAAATTTGGTAGAGATCGGGTTCCGGGTCCGTGGGCACCCATACAAATTTTATAAAAAAAAGTACCCGATTTTCTTCAAATTGAATACGCATACATATCTCCAATGGATATAACTTTTTGTAAAAAGGTGGAAGTGATCAGGCCCCGGGTTCGGGGGGCATCCATACAAATTTTATAAAAAAAAGTACCCGATTTTATTCAAATTTTATCTGATGGGCAACACTTTTTGTAAAAATGTTGGAGTAATCGGGCCCCGGATTTTCTTTAAATTTTATACACACATGTTGAATCCTGTGGACAACGCTTTTTGTAAAAATTTGGAAGTGGCTGTGGCTCCAATATAATTTTTTAAAAATTAGCTTGATTTTCTTCAAATTTTATACACAATTTATTTGTATTTGTATTAAAAAAAAAACAAGAACCGTCGTATTTTGGAAGGGGTCGTATACTATGGTTGGAGGCTCCCCTAATATATTTTTTTTTGTATTTTCCAATTTTTTCAATTCTTATAGTCATTAATTGTCAAGACTTTTTATTCCTTCAAAAGGAACCTATATTTTGGAACGGGATCCCCAGGTCAATGGACACATGCACATGTTTTTAAGTTGTTATGAATCCTCTTATTTAGAGTCTAGAATAAGAGCGCAAAGTGCAAAAAATGCTTGCATTGCGTGCAGTTGCGCAAGATCAGCGTGATAGCACTCCCTGTAAGGGTATCAAAGCGACACTAACCTCTGGCTGTGTGGGTTGCGAAGCGTTGTGTGTACATACATGACATTTGTGATTAGTTTCGTTTGAGAAATTTTCTTGAAAATTTAATTATCAACCAAATTTTTACAAAATTGGTTGTATATTCACTTAAAAATGTATCTGCCAAGCTGATTCGTGATGCTCTAATTGTCAGTAGAGGATTTTTTTGTCTCCACTTTTACTAATTTACAATAACCAAAAAATACTAACGCAGTCACAAAAAAAATTATTTCGCCCATTTATGCTAATTTATTTATGTGCAACATGGTTTTTTCAGAAAGGTTTACTTTTAATAGATTTAGTTCAAATCTTTAAAAAAAGTAAATGATTTTTTTTCTATCTATTTTAGATAGAAAAATAACAAATAAAATAACAAACATTTTACTACGCATGTACTAAAAAAACGCATAAAGTTTCAGTGAAAAATGCAAACTGTACGTATTAAATACGAACATATGGCAAGATTACATAAATGGTCGCTATTTTCATGAATCCCGTTCAAAAATATAGGTTCCTTTTGAAGGAATTAAAAGTCTCGACAATTAATGACTATAAGAATTAAAAAAATAGAAAATATAAAAAAAAATATTAGGGGAGCCTCCAACCAAAGTATACGACCCCTTCCAAAATACGACGGTTCATGTTTTTTTAAATTGTCTATATTAACTTCACTTGCCCATGGCGGCCGGCTGGCTGGCTGGCTGGCACACCAAATCTTGTGATCAATTTTTAACCCACTTCCTATTTCCCGATTTTATTGAAATTTTACACACATGTATATCTCCCATGACAACACTTTCTATTAAAATTTAAGGCCGCGGGGTCGGGGGTCTCCCATACATTTTTTTTTTTTAATTATCAATTTTTAACGCACTTCCTAAAGCCCATTTTTCCTGAAATTTTGTGCACATGTGTATTTCCGGTGACAATACTTTCTTTTAAAATTTGGAAGTGATCGGGCCCCGGGTTCGTGGGGCTCACATACAAATTTAAAAAAAATTTACACACATGTGTATACCCAATAAACAATACGTTTTCTAAAATTTGGTAGTGATCGGGTCCTGGGTTTAGCCGCAAGGCCCTTATACATTTTTAAATATCTATAGTGGCATCAGATACCGTCGTGCTTTAATGACTGTGTGCGGTGTGTGCTGCGCAGTCGGCTGCGCTGCTTGATTTTGGTGGTGGAGAGAGAGAGAAATCTTAGCTCACGCACAAATAAACCCCGCAAATGAAAGGAGACATAAATGTTTTATGCTTAATTCAACTTACTTACTTATTAACTGAATTGTATATATTTTAATTTATGCCGTTTTTTGTTGTCGATATCAACTTACAGATAGAACAACAAGTTTTCACAATACTCTGTCATTTGGCGTTTTCATAAATTAGTTCAGAGCAGTCAAGGAGTTCTCAAGAAAAATGCTCGTGTTTCTTATTTGCTCAGAGTATGAGCGTGCTCTAAGTGCTCAGAATAAAATGATCTGAGCATTTTCAATTCTAACATCTGATGTCAAATGTCTCTTTCGATGATTTTCTCCTACAATAAAAAAAAATGACTCAGGATCGAGATTAGAAAATTCTGCGATTAGAAAAATTTTAATTTTTATGGGTTGTTTTTTTTTAATACCAAAAAGGTGTGTACAAATTCCGAACGCTACTGTTAGAAAATTCTGAAAAATTTATAATTTGTCAAAACAATTCGTATGATAGCCCCCCCTTGGCCCAGCGTCTCTTTCAAACAACGACAACTTTCGAAATATGCCTATTAAGGCCGTTAGTGAATGTGTTAAAAACATTTTAGTTAAAATTAGGTGAAAATAAATTATTGAGGTGAAATATTTTTAACAACAAAACTTTAATTTGCTGTGTGAATTAGTTAAAATTTTGACAGTTGAAATTCAATCAAAATGCATCGCATTACAAAAAAATATTTTCCGATTATAGTATTAATTTTATTACTTTACAAAAATTATAGAAGTAATTAAGCAGTAATTCCTAAATATAGAAGAAAATTGAGAGAAGTGCCTACATATATTTCTATACAAACACAATATTATGTTAATTTTTTTTTTTTTTTTCTGGTTATGAAATTTTTTTCAATCTAGCCTTTAGAATACTGCAAACTACGTGTCGTATCGGACGATGTAAGGGAAATTTTAAATGGAAACACAGTCATAACTCAAAAGCGTCTACGTATTAACGCGCAAAGTTTCCGAAAAATTGTCGAATTAATGCCAAACAAGAAACACGGTTGGGGGAAGGAATATGAATTAATTGTATTTTTATACTGGATGGCGGCAGGGTGTAGTTATCGAGTAGCTGCTGGTTTTATTGGTGTCAGTCCGTAAGTACATAAATCGTTAGCATTTATATACATACATAATAATATTATAACTATATGCATATACTTTTTCCATACAGTTTTACAGTAAAATCAATCATACATAAAATGTTGGACTATTTTACACATATATGCGGCATATTATTAAACCAGCAGCTATTGACGAACGAGAAGAAATTGGGGTTAGATTTTGCACAAGGGCGAAAACTAGAATCTTTGCTAAAGTTATCGGTGCTGTTGACGGATGTCATATAAGGATTAAATGCCCAGTCAAAAAGCACGATGAATATCTAAATTATAAAAGCTTTTACTCCATTCAGTGTCAAGCCATAGTAAATAGCTATCATTTATTCAACGACGTGTTTGTCGGATTTTCAGGATCAGTACATGATACAAGAGTTTTCAAAAATAGCCCTCTGTATCAAAATGGGAACTACACAAATAATAATTATTATTTATTAGGGGACAGCGGGTATCCGTGTCAGCTGAGTCCCATCGCAGTGATAACACAATTTAAAAATGCCGTCGGAAATCAAAAGCAATTTAATAGAGTACATAGCAGGGCTCGCAATGTGGTCGAATGTGCATTTGGGATTTTAAAAATGAGATGGCGAAATATTTTTAATAAATCGCTGGAATTAAAAATTGAAAACTCTATCAAAACAGTATTTGCTGCTTGCGTGCTACACAACATTTTTGTGTCTGGAGAGGATATCGGCTCAGCATCAGAAATTGATTGATTTTTAGTGGATACCTTGAACTTTGCGCATGAAGCAGATTCTGCAGAAGCAACGGCCTTCCGTAATACTCTTCTTGATCAATTAATGTAATCAATACATTTAAAAAAAATTGTTACAATAAACTTTAAAGTAAAAAATAACTGAATCAATACTTTATTTTATTCAATTCATACACAAATAAAAATTTAAACTAATGAACTTAAAAATCAATCATAATTAATCTGATTCCGATCCGGACGAAATCAAGAGTGAATCCACGTTTATATGAGGGTATTCTTCTTTGACCATTTGGCCAAATACGCTAAGTAGGCCATCAATTTTTTTTGTCTATTTTCTTATCGCGTTTTTCGCGATTGGCCAAGTATCGATTGTGCGACAAATTGGCAGACATTGATTGTCAAGAAGTACTTGGTGAAGTAGATAGCGTTGGGCTTTCGGCTAGTGGAGACGATTTTTAATGTGCTGCATCCATTGTGTGACTTGGCGCATTTAGAACAACTCCAATACCACTATCTATTAAGAATGGAGGATGAAAGGTGTGTTTAGTGCTGGCATAATTATGAATTAAATCATAATATGGCCAATCTTCTTTAATTATTTTATCGTCCGGAGCTTTGTCTCCCGCCCCTTCACCAGTATTTATTTTAAAAATCTCTGTAAATTAAATCAGAACTTAGGTTATTTCACTACATAAATATAAATAAATTCGATGCCAACCTTTTACTTTCTCATCAGACCAGACCATTGCTGCTTACAATTAAGGAAAGTTTTGTCTGACCCCAAGGAAGTACCACAATCAGCTAATACTTTTCTGTAACGATAGGAAAACAATGTATTAACAATGCAAAACAATAAATGTGAATTGAATATTACCTCCAACCAGTGCTAATATTAGCATTTTTTGAAGTGAAGAGCGCGTCATTTTCAATTCTTTTTTTGATTAAGATTACTCTTTCCGTGTGTGTCCCTAATAAAGGCAAAGTGCGTATAAAATTATATATTTGTAGAAATACCATTATTATAATTAAATTATACTTACATGTTGCGTATGGCTTTTCTGTTGCTCGGCGCACATTTTTAATTTTTCTAGTTTCCATATTACTTTTTCTTTTTTAGTTTTACTCGAAATAATCACCCAAAAATAAATTTATGTATTTTTAACATCACTTGTCAAAATTTATAGACGGTGTCGACCGCGTTAAATTTATGTTTTTTTTATTGTGGTGAATAAAAAATTTCGACTGTCAAAATTTTCATTTTTAACTAATTTTTAACTAATTTACTAAGAGCCTTAGGCACATTTTGGTATAAAACCCCTACACAAGGTTTGAACGCGATCCAATACCAAGATAATACCAAGATATCTTACGCATACGGAGCGATGCTATGTTCATAAATTCCTTTTCTGTTTCTGTTTCTTAACCGGTTTCGAAAATTACGCGGTGACATCCATTCTCTATACTTTAAAATAGTTTTCATGGACACAATCCTTTAAAAATTACGAAATGTATGGAATTGTTCTTGCATTTTAGGCCGCGTCGTATGTTTGGTTTTTTAAATTCTCTATATTAGGCGTATTTAATTTGGAATCCGAATAAGGAATTCGAATGTCAAAACCAGCCAAAACCAGAAAACAGCAGGTTTCCAAATTCCAAAGAAGGAATTCGACAGTGCAATTTTTGTTGTAATTCCTCGGCAAATAAAATATGGCTATTAACTTCGCGTGCCCGTTTCTGGCGCACTGGCTGGCTGGTCAGACCTTGTGATCAATTTTTAACTCACTTCCCAATGCCCGGTTTTATTAAAATTTTGCACACATGTATATTTCCGGGGACAATACATTCTGTTAAAATTTTATTGAATGGGCCGCGGGGTCAGAGGGCTCCCATACAAATTTATTTAATACTATTATGACTGTGTTCTGTGTTGGTAGCACTGTTTGCTTTACGATTGTTGGTTGTTGGGTTGCAGTGCTTCGTATGTGTTTTTATTTTTCAGCAGTTTAATTCTGTATACTTTTGGTTACTAGAAAATTTATATGAAAAATTTTAATTTTTATGGGTTGTTTTTTTAAATTCTCTATATTAACTTCGCGTCGGTATGGTTCTGTCTGTCGTACGTTCGTCCGTTCATTCAGTGGTGGAATCATGCGATCAATGCAATGGGAGCACGAATTGTCTAAACTCTTGATTTTTAAAATTCATAGATACATAGATTCATTGATCCACGGATCCCTTTCCAAAATTTAAGGAGTCTACTATAAAAAAATTCTGGACAATTTATGAAAATAAGATTTGAAAACCAAAATATGAAGAAAAAAATCCAGGAGCACCCTGACCATAGTGTCCGACCCCTTCTAAAATATGATGGTTCTTGTTTTCATTGAATACCAAACAGTCGTGCAAATTTTCAGAACACTACTATTCAAAAATTCTAAAAAAAATCATAATTTGTAAAAATAATTCGGATGGTGATCCCTTGACCCAGGAGTCTGACCACTTTCAAAATATGCGTATAAAGTGCTCATTATGGAATAAAATCTCTATGGAACATACATGCATTCATTCATGCATCCACACAATGTTTCACTTTTATTAATATAGAAGATATGAACTCGTATTTTCAGTTACAATAATTTTGTAGAACCTGAAAAGCTTTCAAAGATATCCATGAATTAGGTTTATCATTGCAGCACATATAATAGTTATATTATTACAAAAATGCTTGTTGTTTTTGTTTTTATTCTCTCTCTTTTACTTCCACTATAGAGTATAGAGATAAAGATACACTGATTCAATTTTTTGCCTGAATGGAAAAAATAAACAAAGTGACTATTTTGAAAATAAAACCCGAGACCCTTACGCTAATGCAAAACACGCTTTGCGTCACTTGAAACATGTTCAGTCAAGTAAGGGTAGATGGACCCATAGATTAATACCATCTATATAATTATGCGCCCAATCTAACCCATTCTAGCCCAATTTTTAACTGGACATGGGTGCTTCTGCTCATACCTATTTAAACATAACCACGAGAGTTCACCCCACTATACTTTATGTGAGTGTATACCAGAAGATGTAGAACATGTTTTCTTCCATTGTCCGTGTTTTGCAGGAGTAAAACAGGATGTGTCAAAGCAAATAGGACACAACATTCTATAAAGCATAGTTCATTCTATGCTACAAAATGAGGAGAATTATATGAATTAATTACTGGGGGATGGGTTTACTCAGAAAGAATCTGAGACTTGCACATGTTAATGTTTAAGATGCACATGTGATAGTCTTTAAAGATTTCCAAACTCCTTAATAAAAAAACATCGGTCGTGGCCCTAGTGGTTTGTGCGAGCGAGAGTAATAACCTAACATGGAAAGCTTCTCAATTCGCCTTTAGGCGTAACGCACACCACAGCGATTTCGGCGGCCACTGCGATTTCCAAAGTTCATCCCATTTATATTTATATGATACTAAGTTTCCCGGGGCGCTCCGCCACCCGAACACTTGAATCAGCGCCTAGCCCTCACTACCATGGGAGGCGTTTACCATTCCATAAACATTATCCGAGAGTAATTTTCGAAATATTCGCGTTTGAAAATAAAATTTAAAAAATTTGGAAATTTGAAAAATTTAATTTTTTTTCAAAAATGACCAACACTGACCTTGTAGCTAAAAGCGTTCAAGAGTTACAGGGTGTGAAGTGATGTAAGGTCAAAAGTACGTCTCTACACATTAAAACGCTAAGTACACCGCAGGTGTTGAAAATAGACCCCCCCTCTCCCATACGATTTTTTTCACGAAATCAACCATGGAATCATCCCTTTAAGTATTTGCAACCTTAACGGATACACCCTGTATAAAGATTATAGTAAGTACAAAACGCAGCACAGAAAGCAGCGCAGCACATAGCACACAATCATTTCCTGTGTTCTTTTTTGTTGTCGGAGTACTACTAATTCAGATCTGTGATTTTTTTACGCTCCGATAATTCTCCGATATGATCTTCTTACTCTGAGAAAATATACAGAACATTTCTTGACAGCTGTAGTTGTTTGTTTTTTAAACATGAGACATGACGACTACTACAAATAAAACGAAAAATAAAACTATTCTCTGGTATTAAAAAAACACAGGAGATAAATTTTTTGATCTGACAAATCTGATCAGAGCAAAAAAAATATCGGATATCTCGGAGCTCGGATTTCTCCGACAAAAAAAAAACACGGCCATTATGATGCCGTACAGCACAGAAAGCAGCGCAGCGAACAGTGCAGTGCACAGCCAACGCATTCGTTTGATTTATTTAAACAGGATAATATATAGCCTAAAAGTTCATTCTAAATATTAAATCGAATTTTTTAAATCGGTCCAGTATTTTCAAAGATTACCTCCTACACAGAAGCCAACATTACCTTTTTATAATATTAAATAGTATAGATGAGCTTCGGCAATAGCAGCTGCCGCCGAAATCGCCGTGGTTTGGGTGTCACTTTAAATTGTAGATACCTTGCATATTTTTGTACAAAAGTATAACACGAACAACACGAACGGTGGCAAGAAGCTAGGCCTTGAACAACGATGGTCGTCGTCGTCGTCTTATTTATTGTTTGCACTGTTCAACGCTTAAAGTACTGCTAAAGAAATAACCATTGGACAAATAAATATTTTTCACACGCCCATAGACGAAAGTGACTGTTTCATACGCTATAAACTAGCTTCGAAAGTAGCCCATAACAACACTAGTTATGTTATCATATAAACGTCATTGATCAGCAAACACACATTCTCACATTTCTGTTTCTCTCTCTATTTAGCAGAAAACCCGGTTTGGACGCGTGAAAAATAGCGTACATTACTCGCAGAAAAGTGCTCATCGTGCTCGTTAGATTGCCGAACTCGGCTAAACTCCACTTTCCTTGCTCGTTATATAATATACTATTACAAAAGAGTATGTACGAATACATGAAAAAATATTTTTTGACGTGACAACGTCTCACTACAAGGGGTACATGTTTAAAAAGTCGAATGTTAAATGTCCACTGTTGTGATCACTGTTTAATGCTCAGACTGTTAAATGTCCGAATGTTGTGATCAACAGAATGTCCTACTGTTGTGATCAACAGAATGTTCTACTGTTGTGATCACTGTTAAATATCACACTTTTAAATGTCAGTACTTTGGGAACTAAGCAATTTCTCAAGGGATTCGTATGAAACTCGGAATGTAGGACTAATATGTGACTATAAGACTTGTTCCTATGGAAATTCTGGGATCTGGCCAATAGAGTCTGGGATTTTTGGAACCAAGCCATTTCTCAAGGGATTCGTATGAAACTCGGAATGTCGGACTAATATGTGACTATAAGACTTGTTCCTATGGAAATTTTGGGATCTGGCCAATAGGGTCTGGGATTTTTGGGACCAAGCCATTTCTCAAGCGATTCGTATGAAACTCGGAATGTAGGACTAATATGTGACTATAAGACTTGTTCCTATGAAAATTCTGGGATCTGGCCAATAGGGTCTGGGATTTTTGGAACCAAGCCATTTCTAAAGCGATTCGTATGAAACTCGGAATGTAGGACTAATATGTGACTATAAGACTTGTTCCTATGGAAATTCTGGGATCTGGCCAATAGGGTCTGGAATTTTGGGAACCAAGCCATTTCTCAAGCGATTCGTGCCTTTTAATTTAATCGTAATATTGGCCACAACGTCAAAGAATTTCACTCCAACCGCGCGTAAAGATTACACGCACATATTTTTTTAACAGCTCTTACTTCTCCTACTACTATCGACGCAACTGCATTACTATGTTTGTGCAGTGATATGATATATTTAATATGTACCCACCTCACAATAAATTGTTATGAACATTTAAATCAGCTTATAAATTATTTATTCGTTGTATGTGATGTGATTGATGATCATGTATGTGGTTTCAATAACATACAATCAAGCAGAGCAGAACGAAACAAACATATGCAGTAGTAGGCTGCGGTCAAGAATTCAGCCGCTGCGCAGTTTATGCTGCATGTTGGTAAAAATTCACTTTTCAGCCAATGCAGTAAAAAAAAATCGACTGCGCAGTTTACGCAGCCACTTTAACTTTGATGCAAATAGCAAAATGTAAATGTCAAATTGTCGACCTACAAGAAGACTGTAAGTCGGTCTAAAATGTAGCCGCAATTTCGTGCATACCGACTGCCTGCCAATTTTTTTGTGCAACACAAGCTGCGTAATTCCTTTATTCTTTACCGCAGCCGTAGTGATAGTATAGTCTCTGTTCATTTTCTATCAGTGCTCTGATCTGCTCGTTCTATCAACAATGCATAAAATGATACAGTGCTCTCGTGTTTTGTCGATTAACAGAAAAAAATACTACTATAAGTTACATAATATTATATAATAAAAAGAGAACCAGATAAAACGAAATTATTGGCGAATATTGCGTCTGTGCGTTTCAAAGCGAAAAACATTTTGATGCATACTTCTATTTCCATGCCATACCACTTCCTCAACAACTAAATCACCCTCTCTCTCTCCCTACGGCTAATATGGGTATGGGTAGTACTAGTAATTGTATTGAAACCAAAACCTTCTCTATAGAAAGCCCAACTGTTCCGATTGTACACAGACACATGCTTAGATTTATCCCGAACGTATTTGTTTAGTAATCAACTAAAGAGCAAAATCCATATAAAATTTTTAACACTCTGTTCTAACTAACTGGTGGTAGTGAAGAGAAAAAGATCGAGAAACGAAACGAGAAAGAAACAGGAAACAGGAAAAGCCTTTCGGCTTTTTTTTAACACTAAGCATTTTTAGCATTAAGCATCGGTTCAAAATAACTACTCGATCATTTACAGAAATAAGAGAACAATGCAAAAGAAATTTAATGAGAAATAATTGGCCTGCATGTTTGAAAGCAACATTCTTACCATACCATTTCGAAGCATGGGCAGCACTACTCAGTACTCACTACTTTTCTCTTCTAATTTAATTTAAAACTATTCAAATTTTTTATGATTTGAAACCAAAAGCTGCATTACTGTGTTTGGGCAGTAATATGCAATATGCAGCAACTTCACAGTTAGTGGTTATGAACATTAAAATTCGCTTATAAATAATTTATATATAGTGTGATGAGATGAGCTACGGTGCAAGTCGTAGGACTTGTATTTAGTATAGAAAAAAATTTTAATATGTCCGTCCGTGCTTATGTCCCACAGACAACAAGATCTTTGTTTTCTTTTCCTTCGTCCCGGACAGACGTTGTCACGCTCAAAACCCAGAGCCGTGTCTTCGACACAGCCTACCCTGCTCTTTTTATTTTGCGTGATGAAGTTGTACTAATTCAGCTTTTGTTGTATTAAACAATTTTGTATTCTTAAGATTATTAAAATTACGACAAAAGTTTATTTGTAAGTTATAATATTTGGAAGCTGAAACATATATTTTTTTATTTAAATTTTTTTTGCTTATTAATATGAACTAGTGTTCGCCCGCTGGTCAAAATTCGACCATAATCATTGTTGATAATTTTTGGAAAACATATATGAATTTGCTTGTTTCGAACATTTTTTTTTCTACTCTTATACATCCGGTAATTGTAATCTGAGACCATAAACTTTTATATGTACAATACAAGAGAGTTCAGTACCATTTTATAATTAAATAAAATAACAGTGAATCACAATTTAAAAACCCTAATTTACTGTTATGATTCTAAATTTAAATTTCAATTAAAAATCAAACTTAAACTACTTAAAAGTAGTTATTATTAATACAAAAATGGACTAACATGACAGCATCGTCAACAACGCCTGCGGCGGCTGGATTCGAGGCACAATTTCAAAAGGTTGAATTTCGAACTTCTACAAACTTCTCCAGACGCTAACATGAACAATAATGAAAACCGTTCAGTTTCCAATTTTTTTATTTATAACACCAAAGCCTGTTAATAGCTACCAAACAAAAGCAAAAAAAAATAAAATCGGTTGACAGAGAAGAAAAAGGTACTGAACTGTTTTGTCTTTGCCTATTTATATATAGATAAAAAAACAATCATATAATTTTTTGTTTTACCAGTGATGTAAATCCCAAAGAGAATGGTATGGTGTTTGCCTATAAGTGGTTACAATAGGAACAGCGACTTCATATTCCACATGCATGTTTGACGGACAATCAAGTGATGGATTGGAGTTAGAAATACTTCTTTTTCGTGAGAAAGCAGTAGAATTTCGAGAGTTCAGCGGAGCACTGCTTTCATTTATGCCGAACCAATTTTGAGAGTTAACCGCAAACATTTTTAAAACTTAAATTAAAAAGACTTAAAAGCCAAGTTTAAACTTGATTCTGAAAGGCACCCAGTTAAACTACATTAAAAAACACTGTTTGAAATAAATCACAATATCATCCGACTGTTTGAAGAGGTAAAAGTTTACTGTCCTATGCCCATAACAGCTTCGGGCATTAATCGAATAGTTGTGCTTTTCTTACAATGCTATGTATAGCCTCACAAATGGTAGGGGCTTAAATATGTTGAGTTGCACCTTTTGGTGATTTCTATGTATAACTCGACTATGAAATGGGGTGGACCTATAAAAGAAGAAAAACATAGAGTAACAATTAATGCTATTTTTGTGGTGGCCAGCGGTCATCGCACGCTAAGCAACAATCGATTTTTTTCTTGGTTGACCGACCGTGGTAAAAGGTTGAACAGTTGTATTAAGAAAGCCTTTTTTGTATGTTGTATATACCTGTACAGTAATTACATACAGATTTGATAAATCTGATTTCTGCAGTTCCTCTATTTTGGTGTTATTTACTGATTTGCCAATGTTTTGTTACTACAAAGGAAATCACAATAAGGGCAAATGAGTATTTTCTTTATACTCGCGTGTAACAATATTAACAATATGCTTAAGCTTTGCATAATTTCGCCTAATTGGGTACTATGTCCTTAGGTTATATATTATTTGATTATTTTGCAAAAAATTCAAATTGAATGATATATGATTGGCTGAATACTAGATTTTTAAAAGTCTACAACTGAGAAAAAAAAAGACTTTTATATAAATATATTTTCAAAAAAATTAAAAGTAATAATAATTCAAATACTTATGAACTAAAATCTTATTAATAGTAGCTCATAAAAAATCTTAAATCTAATTAACTAAAAACACACACATGTATATCTATGTTCTTAGATCGTCTATTATGTGTTTTGACTTTCGATCCAAATGCAATCTTCTGAATCACAACTTCATCATCTCTGCTTCGATGCTTGAAGCCATGTGATCCATTGAAACATCATTTATTTTTAATTTTTCTATATTAACTTCGCGTGCCGGTGTTCTTGTTTGTTTGTTTATCGTGGAATTTTGCTATCAATTTTTAACCCACTTCCCAAAGTCTGTTTTCATTGAAACTTTCCACACATGCATATCTCCGATGTCAACACTTTCTATTAAAATTTTATTTTACAAAATTTACCCGATTTTCTTCAAATTTTATATACATACATGTGTATCCGATGGACAATCCTTTTTGTAAAAAATTCGGAGACCCCGGGCCCGGGGTCGTGAGGCCCCATACAAATTTTTAAATAAAATTAACCCGACTTTATTTTTCTTTTTATATACTTGTGTATCTCCGATAGACAACACTTTTTGTAAAAATTTTGGAGACCCCGGGCCCCGGGTCGTAAGGCCTCATACAAATTTTTTGAAAAAATTAACCTGATTTTCTTCAAATTTTATACACATGTGTATCTCCGATGGACACCATTTTTTGTAAATATTTTGGAGATCCCGGCCCCCAAGGTCGTGAGGCCCCATACAATTTTTTTAAAAAATTATCCCGATGTTCTTAAAATTTTATATACATGAGAATCTCCGACGGACAACAATTTTTGTAAAAATTTTGAAGACCCCGGGCCCCGGGTTGTGAGGCCTCATACAAAATTTTTAAAAAAATTAACCTGATTTTCTTCAAATTTGATACTCATGTGTATCTCCGATGGACACCACTTTTTGTAAATATTTTGAAGACCCCGGGCCCCAAAGTCTCATACAATTTTTTTAAAAAAAATTGAGCCGATTTGCTTCAAATTTTATACACATGTTTATCTCCGATGACAACACAGTTTTGTAAACATTTTGAAGTACAGGGCTCTAATATTATTTTGATCAAAACTAACACGGTTCAAACTTTGCACACATATCCTTTTAGAGAGTTTTATGGGTTGTTTTTTTATTATCTAGAACTTATGTTGATTAAAAATTAAGCAATTCGAATATTTATCCGTAAAATTTTAACGAAAAATACCGGAATTCATTGGTAAAACACGTTTTTTAACTGAATGCATATGTTGATATTTGCATGAAAGAATTGATTTGATTTAAGTAAAATTGTATTAAAAAGTACTAAATATATAAAATACATTTGGTAAGTTATTACTGCAGGTCTTAAGAACATTAATAGAGCTGTTAATATGCTCGGTAACCTTATAATATAGTTGATTTTTTTGTGGTAACAAAAATAAATATTTAGTGTTAATAAGGAATACGTACCCTGGTAAAGCTGGTAAAAATGATGTTGTAGAATCCAATGTTCTTATAGTGGTATTTCCACGAATAACTAATTTTTCCCGAGTTACTCGGCGATATGTTTCTTCGCCTCTCATTTTGTTAACAGTTTCCTTGTTTTTAAAATTTTAATTTCAAGGATTTAATTGTCTTTGTTTTATGCGAATTGCATATAAAACTGACAAAAGTTCTTAAAAAATGATTGCCAAAGCAAGGATTCATCTCCGACAAGAGATGCTGTGAAGGAAGGAAATGCGCAGGACTCAATTTATGTGGATGGTTTTCTATGACATTACAGCAAATAGAAAGAAAAACTATTGTTATTGTTTGTTATTATTTTTTAAAACGTATACGAGTATTTGCAAAAACATGAATAAGACACCATATTATCTTATACACCCAACACGACTGACCAACGACCATATGAAATTTACGAGTGTACTAAAAAATTCCATTTAAATTTCATGCGACAAAGGAAAGTCAAATTACTTGAAACTTAAGCATGAAAGATACGTACTATCATCTATCTATATAAATAAAAATTAAAGTTGGTTTGCTTTTTATTTATGAAAACTCACATTTACCAACCGATTTGTATGAAATTTTCAACATATATTATTGGCAGGTGGAGCAAGATTATAAGCTATACTAAACTCCTCCCACACCTCTTCATTTTTGATTCAGGATTATAAAATGTTAATACCAGCCACACTTACAAACCGGTTCTTTTAAATTATCAATGTATATTATTGGCAGGAGGAGGAAGATTATAAGCTATAGTACACCCCCCTCCCTGGGGGTGTGAAATGTAAAATGTTATTTCATCACCGATTTATATGAACTTTTCAATGTATATAATTGGCTTGTGAATAGAGGTTGTTGACAATAGTACACCGCATTCCCACTCACTGGTGGGTGAGAAATTTAAAATGTTAATATCACGCAAATTTACAAAACGGTTTTGATAAAATTTTTAATTTAAACTATTTAATAGTGAAGGAAGGTTATAAGCTATAGTACACCCCCTTCCCCCTCTTTGGAAGGTGAGAAATGCAAAATTTTAATATCATTAATATCATTTTAATATCATTAATACCGAACCCATTTTTATTGTATTTTGAATATATATTCTTGGATGGTGGAGGAAGATTTTAGGCTATGGTAGACCTCCACCCCCGGTAGTAATAGGAATGTGGAGGTTCATGTGTGCGGGTGGCGAAGCGCGGGTTAAAGGGAAGACTGAAGATATGAAACTTATTGCTAATAAGTTATGTATGTGTTCTGTTAACAAATGAAATTTTTACGTGTGTACATTTATAAAATAAGATTACCTGGCGTTCCAAAAAACCCAATGTATGTAATAATGGAAGAATCGCGTGATAGCTAAAGAAGCAAATAATTTATTTCAGCTACTCCAATACTCATATTTTCTAATCAGAGATACATAAGTGTAAAATTTGAATAAAATCAGGTCAATTTTGAAAAAATAATAATCTAATATAATTTTATCGAAGTATACATAAAAGTTTGTACCCGAAAAACTATTTGTTTTACATTCACTTGTTCAGTACTAAAATTTCTTCATGAATTATACCAATAAATATGCAATTAATCGTATGAGTAGCTGTTGTTATTTTTCGGGAAAAAAATTTCAACTTCAATTTATTCATGAAATGTGGTAAATTTTTTTTTGTAAAAATTTAAGAGTACTTGGTTAAAAAAATTAATGGAAGCCTATGCGACCAACTATTTAAAAAAATTGAGATGTTGGCACAACACTTGGATCTTTTTGTTTTGATTTTCGTTTAAAATTCTTTTGCACCTAACAGATTTCTCCTAAGTGCTATACTTTTTGATTTATTTGCAAAAACTCTGACTCAAGAGATATGGCAATGGGTAAATTGCAAAAATCCTAAGCTCGCAAATTTTCATGATTACTATACTTTTTTACCATGTAAAATAAAGTAAAAATGTGTGTTATTTCAAAATGTAAATATGAAAATGAGTAAATTCGACTAAATAGCAAACTTTTTAAAATTCAACCATTTCTTGTCTTAAACTGTACGGGCTTCATAAAAAACAACATTACTTTATTTAACTTATATAGTGTTAGTAAGTTATGTGTTAGCGAGCGAGAAGGAGTATACTTTAATATATGGCGCCGTTAGTATATAGCAGGGCACCGTGGCTCAGTGGAAATACACATGGCTACTGAGCAGGAGGTTCGAATCCCAGTAACACCAAATGTATTTTTCACGGTGTCCCACCTCTCGCAAATAGGTGACAAACGTTCCGAGAGTAATAACTTGTCACGGTAAGCTTGTCAATTCGCCGTTCGGCTCCGGCCTTAAATTGTAGGTCCCTTTCATTTGTGTCCAAAAATATACATGTGCAACACAAATGGTCGCGAGAAGCTAGGCCTTGGACAGCAATGGTCTGTTGCGCCGAATATTATTATTAATGTTAGTATTTAGTGCTTCAGTCGACTTTGACATTTGATTTTAATGCATCAAAATGCCACGTATTCAGTACACGTTACAGTTATAGGAATACGCAAATATGTATTTTATTTAAAGTGAGTGCAGAGGCAATACAAATGAAGCTGCAGACCTTTATAGCGAAAGATATCCTTACGTGCATCACCCGAATTTCCGCGTATTCATCAGAGTTCACGATCCACGATATATTGAACGGAATGATAATTGACCCATTTCAACTGACGGGGAACTTATCTGTTCAAAGCTATTTGGACTTTCTTCAAAATGATCTCCCAAATTTTGTGGAAGAGATGTCCGAGGAATGATGAGTGTCCTGCTTACTTTTCCGTAAACATCCGTGCGTACTTGAATAACACAAACCCAGATAGATGTATTGGCCGTCCGGGTCCCATTTTGTGGCCGCCACGTTTCCCAGACCTAAATCCGTTGGATTTTTGTTTATTGGGATTGCCTAAAAGAAAAGGTATATTCCAAGCCGATCAGATATTTACAAGAGTTATGGAGACGTCCATTTGTGTGCAAACATATACATGCTCAACACAAATGGTTCCGAGAATATAGGCCTTGGGCCGCAATGGTCTGTCGTGCCGAATATATTCTAAATATTATTATTATGTAGACGTGTCCAGGAAGTCGCTTCAAAAATTACTCAACGGTGATTGCGGTGATAATTTCTGTAATTAGTTTTATAGTCAATAAAATAAAACTGAGTAATTCCCTACAAAAATTTAATAAGTTTTGTAATATTTATTCCAAACAAAGAGAGGTTTTCAAGGTGATCCCGTGATCACTATACAAAGCCTGCACCTTGTCTCATCGTGTGGTAAACGTTTGATTGCGGCGATGAATGCGTCCGTAGTGAGTTCCGATACCAGCTCCAAGTGCAATGGCTTCGTTGATAGACACACAAACAGACATATGCATCCTTTTGTTGATCTGCCTTCGCGACCCTTTAGAAATATGACAGAGATGGGGCTGGCGTCTTCCACTCTGCTGTGCAGGAGCGGACGACAAGGAGTGACGCGTAATAAGGAAGGTCAGCCATGATTTGTTGACTGGTAGTTGAGTGTACCGGAAGCACGCCACACAATGACGAACGTGCGAGCCTACCAGATTTCGAGCGTTGATGATCCATTATCGACTCCGATAAGCCAGGATAAGCCGAGTAAAGTTGCATGATTAGCGTCCGAAATGATAAGCGATGTGAATTGTTCGTCTTTCGGGAGTATTATGGGATATTTAACTTGATACCGTGGGCTCGAGTTTCTGAGCCAACCTCCCACACGTAGAATTCCATCACCGTCAATGAAGTGGTTGAGCGATCGTAGTACGCTCTTCGCTACATGTTCTCATTGTTTTGACATCTGGTGATTTCGTCGAGGAAGTGAATGCGTTACACCAATCGAACCCAGATTTTGAATGAGCACCTCATCTCCGGCACCGTGATGAATCATTGGCTGCGCGAAACATTTCTAAGCCGAAGGTCGATGTATCATTAGAAAAAAGCGGTGACCTGAAGTAATTTACCAAGTGTTGAACAACGGCTCTGCAGTTGACGGAACACGTCTTGATGCTCTGATGCGATTGCCATGGTAGTGGCGATGAGAGATTTTACTTTGCTTTCCTACAGGTCGGTTGAGTACACGTTAATTTGATGAACAGCAATCGTTGTTATGAAGTGATAACCATTTGGGGCCTCGCCAAAAATTCGATGATCTTGCAACAACGGTGGGTCGACACCTCGCGGTGCACAGTCGGTAGGTTTGTGATGCAATTTCATGAAGTAGCAATCAGCCGGCTTTAGACATTCGTGCATCTCGGAGACCCGATTCGGCACAAATGTTCAAATGGCTGGGAGAGCTGCGAAGCCATCCGCAGCATATGCCTGCATTGACGCGTCGCTGAACTAATGAATCTAGATCTCGAAGTCTGTGGAATGGCTCAACCAGCGGTCGTTTGTGATTGATTCTAATTGCCCTCTTCGATATGTAAACCATCTTTTGGCGACCGATGGTAGAACTGGTTCGTCCCATAATAATTAAAGCAATTCCTGGAAGATGATTTTTGCAATGATGACAGCTGGAGCGAACCAGACGAACGGGTCAAAAATTATCGATGCTTCTGATAAGAAACCTCTCTTGGATAACGGTTGAGACACCTCAGTCTTTGTGATTCTGAAGCCAAATTATTTGGACGATGGGGCCCAATGAAACCCGAGTGCTTGAATCGACTCGTCCCAGCTTAATTTCAATAGTTTTTGATGTTTGTGATGCTCTGGTGGTATTCAATCTTTGAAAGGTGAGAAATGCAAAATTTTAATATCATTAATATCATTTTAATATCATTAATACCGAACCCATTTTTATTGTATTTTGAATATATATTCTTGGATGGTGGAGGAAGATTTTAGGCTATGGTAGACCTCCACCCCCGGTAGTAATAGGAATGTGGAGGTTCATGTGTGCGGGTGGCGAAGCGCGGGTTAAAGGGAAGACTGAAGATATGAAACTTATTGCTAATAAGTTATGTATGTGTTCTGTTAACAAATGAAATTTTTACGTGTGTACATTTATAAAATAAGATTACCTGGCGTTCCAAAAAACCCAATGTATGTAATAATGGAAGAATCGCGTGATAGCTAAAGAAGCAAATAATTTATTTCAGCTACTCCAATACTCATATTTTCTAATCAGAGATACATAAGTGTAAAATTTGAATAAAATCAGGTCAATTTTGAAAAAATAATAATCTAATATAATTTTATCGAAGTATACATAAAAGTTTGTACCCGAAAAACTATTTGTTTTACATTCACTTGTTCAGTACTAAAATTTCTTCATGAATTATACCAATAAATATGCAATTAATCGTATGAGTAGCTGTTGTTATTTTTCGGGAAAAAAATTTCAACTTCAATTTATTCATGAAATGTGGTAAATTTTTTTTTGTAAAAATTTAAGAGTACTTGGTTAAAAAAATTAATGGAAGCCTATGCGACCAACTATTTAAAAAAATTGAGATGTTGGCACAACACTTGGATCTTTTTGTTTTGATTTTCGTTTAAAATTCTTTTGCACCTAACAGATTTCTCCTAAGTGCTATACTTTTTGATTTATTTGCAAAAACTCTGACTCAAGAGATATGGCAATGGGTAAATTGCAAAAATCCTAAGCTCGCAAATTTTCATGATTACTATACTTTTTTACCATGTAAAATAAAGTAAAAATGTGTGTTATTTCAAAATGTAAATATGAAAATGAGTAAATTCGACTAAATAGCAAACTTTTTAAAATTCAACCATTTCTTGTCTTAAACTGTACGGGCTTCATAAAAAACAACATTACTTTATTTAACTTATATAGTGTTAGTAAGTTATGTGTTAGCGAGCGAGAAGGAGTATACTTTAATATATGGCGCCGTTAGTATATAGCAGGGCACCGTGGCTCAGTGGAAATACACATGGCTACTGAGCAGGAGGTTCGAATCCCAGTAACACCAAATGTATTTTTCACGGTGTCCCACCTCTCGCAAATAGGTGACAAACGTTCCGAGAGTAATAACTTGTCACGGTAAGCTTGTCAATTCGCCGTTCGGCTCCGGCCTTAAATTGTAGGTCCCTTTCATTTGTGTCCAAAAATATACATGTGCAACACAAATGGTCGCGAGAAGCTAGGCCTTGGACAGCAATGGTCTGTTGCGCCGAATATTATTATTAATGTTAGTATTTAGTGCTTCAGTCGACTTTGACATTTGATTTTAATGCATCAAAATGCCACGTATTCAGTACACGTTACAGTTATAGGAATACGCAAATATGTATTTTATTTAAAGTGAGTGCAGAGGCAATACAAATGAAGCTGCAGACCTTTATAGCGAAAGATATCCTTACGTGCATCACCCGAATTTCCGCGTATTCATCAGAGTTCACGATCCACGATATATTGAACGGAATGATAATTGACCCATTTCAACTGACGGGGAACTTATCTGTTCAAAGCTATTTGGACTTTCTTCAAAATGATCTCCCAAATTTTGTGGAAGAGATGTCCGAGGAATGATGAGTGTCCTGCTTACTTTTCCGTAAACATCCGTGCGTACTTGAATAACACAAACCCAGATAGATGTATTGGCCGTCCGGGTCCCATTTTGTGGCCGCCACGTTTCCCAGACCTAAATCCGTTGGATTTTTGTTTATTGGGATTGCCTAAAAGAAAAGGTATATTCCAAGCCGATCAGATATTTACAAGAGTTATGGAGACGTCCATTTGTGTGCAAACATATACATGCTCAACACAAATGGTTCCGAGAATATAGGCCTTGGGCCGCAATGGTCTGTCGTGCCGAATATATTCTAAATATTATTATTATGTAGACGTGTCCAGGAAGTCGCTTCAAAAATTACTCAACGGTGATTGCGGTGATAATTTCTGTAATTAGTTTTATAGTCAATAAAATAAAACTGAGTAATTCCCTACAAAAATTTAATAAGTTTTGTAATATTTATTCCAAACAAAGAGAGGTTTTCAAGGTGATCCCGTGATCACTATACAAAGCCTGCACCTTGTCTCATCGTGTGGTAAACGTTTGATTGCGGCGATGAATGCGTCCGTAGTGAGTTCCGATACCAGCTCCAAGTGCAATGGCTTCGTTGATAGACACACAAACAGACATATGCATCCTTTTGTTGATCTGCCTTCGCGACCCTTTAGAAATATGACAGAGATGGGGCTGGCGTCTTCCACTCTGCTGTGCAGGAGCGGACGACAAGGAGTGACGCGTAATAAGGAAGGTCAGCCATGATTTGTTGACTGGTAGTTGAGTGTACCGGAAGCACGCCACACAATGACGAACGTGCGAGCCTACCAGATTTCGAGCGTTGATGATCCATTATCGACTCCGATAAGCCAGGATAAGCCGAGTAAAGTTGCATGATTAGCGTCCGAAATGATAAGCGATGTGAATTGTTCGTCTTTCGGGAGTATTATGGGATATTTAACTTGATACCGTGGGCTCGAGTTTCTGAGCCAACCTCCCACACGTAGAATTCCATCACCGTCAATGAAGTGGTTGAGCGATCGTAGTACGCTCTTCGCTACATGTTCTCATTGTTTTGACATCTGGTGATTTCGTCGAGGAAGTGAATGCGTTACACCAATCGAACCCAGATTTTGAATGAGCACCTCATCTCCGGCACCGTGATGAATCATTGGCTGCGCGAAACATTTCTAAGCCGAAGGTCGATGTATCATTAGAAAAAAGCGGTGACCTGAAGTAATTTACCAAGTGTTGAACAACGGCTCTGCAGTTGACGGAACACGTCTTGATGCTCTGATGCGATTGCCATGGTAGTGGCGATGAGAGATTTTACTTTGCTTTCCTACAGGTCGGTTGAGTACACGTTAATTTGATGAACAGCAATCGTTGTTATGAAGTGATAACCATTTGGGGCCTCGCCAAAAATTCGATGATCTTGGAACAACGGTGGGTCGACACCTCGCGGTGCACAGTCGGTAGGTTTGTGATGCAATTTCATGAAGTAGCAATCAGCCGGCTTTAGACATTCGTGCATCTCGGAGACCCGATTCGGCACAAATGTTCAAATGGCTGGGAGAGCTGCGAAGCCATCCGCAGCATATGCCTGCATTGACGCGTCGCTGAACTAATGAATCTAGATCTCGAAGTCTGTGGAATGGCTCAACCAGCGGTCGTTTGTGATTGATTCTAATTGCCCTCTTCGATATGTAAACCATCTTTTGGCGACCGATGGTAGAACTGGTTCGTCCCATAATAATTAAAGCAATTCCTGGAAGATGATTTTTGCAATGATGACAGCTGGAGCGAACCAGACGAACGGGTCAAAAATTATCGATGCTTCTGATAAGAAACCTCTCTTGGATAACGGTTGAGACACCTCAGTCTTTGTGATTCTGAAGCCAAATTATTTGGACGATGGGGCCCAATGAAACCCGAGTGCTTGAATCGACTCGTCCCAGCTTAATTTCAATAGTTTTTGATGTTTGTGATGCTCTGGTGGTATTCAATCGAGTATATCCTGACAGTTTCGTAGCTTTAAACCGCCACGATGGTATGATGCCACTTCTTTCCACTTGCCACTTTCTTGTTGAACCTGGATCAGCTTGTCGATTGCATTTGCACCCGTCATGAGGTCGTCTACATAAAGGTCGTTGTAGACGATGTTCGCATGAATTGCTAAGTTTTCCCGTTCATCGTGTGCCAATTGATAAAGGGTGCGCAAGCTGTGCCGTAGGTGACCGTGCGCACGCGGTAATCCTGAACTGGGTCTTCAGGCGATTTTATCCACACGATCCGCTGGTAATATCGATGTTCCGCTGCCACCAGGATTTACCGGTAAACTTGTCTTATATATGAAGCGAACACAAATCTGCGCCGACGAAATCTGTGTGGCCTTGATCGTCTGCTGGTATTAACTCGATGTTGTTTAGATCGAGATACGTTTTCATGAAGTCCCGATATTCATCGCAAAGCCATGGATTCTTCGAAAAGATATATTCCATATGTTTCAGGCCCACGACTGCAACCTCGCGAGAGGTTCCAAGTGGCGATGGATGATTAATGAACGGCAAGCAAACCATGTATCTTCCCTATTTGTATCGAGAGTGTGTGACTGCGAACTGTTCTTCGCACTGGATCTCGTCTGGCACTCTTTTTCTTGGTAGCGTGAGATTTTTGATCTTCCAAAACGAATTCAAAATACTGTCGACGTTTCTGTGGTGTTCGATTGTTGCTGGCATACTGGATGGGTCACCGACACTCGTTCGGTCAATTTTGCAGTATAATACGTATCCCAACCTGGCCTCTTGCGCGATTGGGGAGCCGTTGGAACCCTTAACGCACTTTTCTATGTATACCATTCCGATAACGTCAGCACCGAGCAGTACATCGATATTGTTGGACCGGTTATATCCAGGTTCAGCGAGTTGTAGTTTCTCTAAGTGGGCCCACCGTTGTGAGTCGATGTGTTTCGATAATAGAACGCCTGTGATCCTTTCCACGAACAATGCTGTAATTGTTGCTTCATTGGCTCCAACTCCCTTGATTGTGACAGAAGTCTGTCTTTGTTTTAAGCCGATTCAAGTAGTGACGCTTTCCGAAATAAGACTAGTCTGCGACCCTGAGTCCAGGAACGCGATGCGTGAGGAATAGGCGGTCGAATCGCTCATGACAGTGTTGTCCTTGTTGTGGGTCGAGTCAATGCGTTGAGGATATTTAGTGGGTGGTTGGGGGTGGTGTTTTCCGTTGCAGACTCGGCAGCGATTAAATCTACACTCTTCACTATTGTGACCTTTGCGAAGGGTCGATGGGTTTCGATATCGAACTTTTCAACGACGATGTTGATGAAAATTATGTCCAATGGGACTACCGGAACGGCGAGTATCCTGAGGGATCGGACGGTGTCCGTCGATGAGTCGATGAGATTTCTTAGACCGGCTGCAGACTCCATGGGTAATGCCGGCATGTGTAGGAAATTTTGGATATGGCTGTCAATCAATGTAGTGATTGACCAGGATGCGCCATGCCTCTTCGTAGTTAGCGTCTCTGGTTGTAACTGTTTTTAATATTGCTGCAGCTTTGCCAATTAAACTCACCTTTAAATAGTTTATTTTACGTAGTCGCCGTCGAAGGATGGTACCTTGGTCGTAAGTAAATGGATATCGACCGCTCGTCGCTCGTATGTGGGATTCGGTGCATTAAATTTCCTCAGCAATGTTTGGTAGTTTAATTTGCTTCACCGAGTTAAATTCCGAAAACACCGTCCGAGAATACCGCGCCATTGCAAAAATGTTGGCGCGCGGTAATTAATTTGCTGTTGTAGATTAAATTACCACGCAATTGCCTAATGTCGGTAGTTGGTTAAGAATTGAAATTACCACCGAATTGCAAGAATGTTGGCGCGCGATAATTAATTTGCTTTTGTAAATCAGACAAATTCTGTGATGACAGAAACATGTCCTTGTTGTGGGTCGAGTCAATGCGTTGAGGATATTTAGTGGGTGGTTGGGGGTGGTGTTTTCCGTTGCAGACTCGGCAGCGATTAAATCTACACTCTTCACTATTGTGACCTTTGCGAAGGGTCGATGGGTTTCGATATCGAACTTTTCAACGACGATGTTGATGAAAATTATGTCCAATGGGACTACCGGAACGGCGAGTATCCTGAGGGATCGGACGGTGTCCGTCGATGAGTCGATGAGATTTCTTAGACCGGCTGCAGACTCCATGGGTAATGCCGGCATGTGTAGGAAATTTTGGATATGGCTGTCAATCAATGTAGTGATTGACCAGGATGCGCCATGCCTCTTCGTAGTTAGCGTCTCTGGTTGTAACTGTTTTTAATATTGCTGCAGCTTTGCCAATTAAACTCACCTTTAAATAGTTTATTTTACGTAGTCGCCGTCGAAGGATGGTACCTTGGTCGTAAGTAAATGGATATCGACCGCTCGTCGCTCGTATGTGGGATTCGGTGCATTAAATTTCCTCAGCAATGTTTGGTAGTTTAATTTGCTTCACCGAGTTAAATTCCGAAAACACCGTCCGAGAATACCGCGCCATTGCAAAAATGTTGGCGCGCGGTAATTAATTTGCTGTTGTAGATTAAATTACCACGCAATTGCCTAATGTCGGTAGTTGGTTAAGAATTGAAATTACCACCGAATTGCAAGAATGTTGGCGCGCGATAATTAATTTGCTTTTGTAAATCAGACAAATTCTGTGATGACAGAAACATGTGGAATTGAATAATCCGACCGAAATTAACACGCGGTTGAGTGTAGGTAATGTAGATTCTCTGTATCGAGTTCTTGTTCTCTGTAATTGTTTTAATTGTCAAATAAATAAAACTGAGTAATTCCTTACAAAAATTTAATGGGTTTTATTATATTTATTCCAAACAAAGAGTGGGTACAAAATCAAGCCAAGTTAGTTGGTTGGGTTGTCTGTTCGCCTGCTCGTTTAAGAATAAGGAAAGGGAACTGACTGTTTTGCTTGGTGTGTTTTGACGTTTCAACCCTCAGCTCACACGATGCCTGAATGGGTGTTCACAGCGTGATGTCATAATGTTATTGTTAATTCTCAACAGGCGTTATGTGCAATTTCTCAAAAGAGCTTCCATTCGGAGATGTCGCGCGTGGATCAGATGTTGTTTTTTATGAAGACCTTATCATCAGGTACAGTTTATTAAAAGAAATTATTGAATTTTTAAAAGTTTGTTATTTAGTTGATTTTACTTCTTCTGCATATTAATAGCAAAAACCTCGTATTTTATAACAATAATATTCGTTGCGACAGACCATTGCGATCTATGGCCAGCTTCTCGCGACCATTTGTGTTGTCCATGTATATTTTTGCACACAAAAAAATTTAATAAAATATTCGCGAGAGGTGGAACCACGAAAAATATTATACCATTTTTAAAACTGTATTAAACACGGATTTTTTTAAATAGTTGGTCGCTTAGGCTCTCATACATTTTTTTAACCAAGTACTCTTACACTTTTACAAAAAAAAATATTTACCATATTTCATGATTAAAAGTTGAGATTTTTTTTTCAAACAACTAAAACAGCTACTCCTACGATTTATGGCATATCTATTAGTATAGTCCATTAAGAAAATTATAACAACAAAGAATCGATGGTTTTCATTTATTTGTAGCTGTGGTATACAGAAACGCAGAGCAGTATGAAAATATCGACATTTTTTAAAAAAATAACATGACTTCTTAGATCGGGAAATATTTTGTTTTGTATTTTATTTCGAGCGCCCAATAGTTTTACTATGAGGTGTTGCAGGCTTATCCATTCTTCCTGGGACACCCTCTATATTACAGTATGACCAAGTTTTTCAGATTGGCCCTTTTTCATAAATTTTCTCGTCTGCTGCCGAGAAGCTAACGACATTTCTATTTTTCTTATATTGTTACAAAATTTAGGCTTCTAGAGTTCGTAAAGGATTTTGCAAATAAAAACACAATATATCTATGCAATACGGAAAAATTGCAAAAGTTCACAAATTTTGACCGGTGATTTTTTTATGTACAAAGAAACCAATATTCACTTAGAGGGTAGCTCTATCAACTTTCCAAGTACTTTTGAAGTAGTCGGGTTCACTTCCAAATAATACCTATAACTTAACTTCGAAAAATTTGTAAAGATTCAGTACTCCTTCTGACGTTGTACATTAATAATCTGTCGATGTCGACAACTTTTATTTTACATCTGGGGTTTTGTTAAATCCGATAAACTGTGTCTTTGTAGGAGCCTTCCCAACTTTGCCGTAATAATGGAGATTTCTATTTCCTTCTCTTTGAATTGTAAAGCTAAGCGAAATCTTCCTCAAATTTTTCATAGTTCACACGCATTTGATTTCGCGTTTTTATCCTATTCGCAATATTGGTCCTTACATCATCCTTGATGTTTGATCGGCTTCCTTCGCAACGTGCTCATTAATGGCGCTACAACATTGTATCGATGCATTTTGCCTCTACCGCGGCAATTACACAAAAGAATCGATTTCATACTTTATTTAGTGTCTTCTTAATGCCCAAATGCTCTCCTGGTGTTCCACTGTGTATTTAGTGAAGAACCTCTTTCATCAAATTCGTTGGCATCACTACCTTTAATGTGGTACCATCGGCAGATTCCCATTGCCTTACCAGCAGTCCATCTTCCATTTTCAATGAGTTCCACTGAGCCATGTAACTTTTTACTGTAGGATTTGCTTTTGCAATTGCGTGCCACCGCGGTTTTCTTCATTGCTCCATCCATTGAAATATTGAAGCAATTTAACCATCTTGCTCTTGTTCTTCTTTTATGTAGATTCTCTTTTGTCAAATGATCTTTTATATGGACCGGAATTCGAGAAACAACTGAAAATTGTTGGTCTTCCAGTCTTCTATTTTGTTTGTACTCGGTGACACAACACTTCCTGAATGACCCATCATTATGATTGCCGGTAATTTAAGCGGTACTTCAACATTACGCCGTCTTAACAGATGTTTCCTTAAATCAAGTGAAATCATTTGCGCCATCATAAAATCCAAACTCAATATGCATTCATTTCTCTGTCTTATTCAACTATAGTGCATATATCCGTCGTAATCTTTCCAGACTTTTGACACCATTAACAGGCTGTCGCGTCGTGTTTCCAGTGTTTATTTCCTTGCAATCCCGAATAAAATGACTAGACTTGTGACATCTAAAACACCTTGATGAAGAACCGAATCCGATATTTCCGTCGTTTCGAAAGCGCCCTAATTTCTTTCGAATTTTCTCTTCAAATTAGGGCTTTTGTTTGAGCGATTTCCTCAGTTTCCAGCTTGCGCAGTCTAAAAAAAACCGAAGACTCAAATGCCGATGCCAATACTTCATTCATCGTTTTTCCTCTGACTGTTGTCTTCAAATGAAACTTTAATTCATCGTCTCGAACAGCATTAATAAAGGCACCCAGTGCTAGTTCGTCTACTATATCAGCTTGAACACTGCAATAGGCTCGACGCGCCAGTTTCGCTATTTCTCGTTCTAGATCTTGAATACTTTTTTCTTGATATTATTTCTTATTGGGCAGCTGTATTTTGCATAACTCTTAAGCTGCAGCTACTCTTGGCTATAGCAAGGTCCGAACCGCAAATCCAACTTTTTCAGGATTCTCCAGGAGCTCATTTCGGCATCTGGAATCATTTGTAGCATATTTGTACAGCGCTAGTATTAGAACTTAAAGAACTTAATGTTCCTCAGCAGCCCATCACTAATAACACACCGCAGCTCAAAACTATATATCTAAATTTTCAATTTCAAAATCACCTTCAAACGTAGGAAGTTTCAAAATGCTCTGGATTCTATATAAGTCTGGAATGAGGCTAAAACTGCCCTGTTGAGTTAATTTCGAATCATGTTCTTGCATCCGCTCTTGGTTTAGACCTCTCCTCAGTTGCATTTGCTATTCCAACTTGTTGCTTAGTTGCTCCATTTCTTCACTATTCTCCTGCATTTGTAGAATTAAAGCTTTAAACATCACTTCCATATTTGACACTTTCTTATCTTGCTAATTAGACGGTTCCCACTCCATTGGCTCCGTCTCAATTGAAAACACATCACCACCTTGAAGCATTTTCGCTTTTATTATTTCTTAATTCTATTACAGTTCAATTTATTGCTTATCCTTATATGCGGTAAATATTTCTATTTACAATTTTACATTTTCGTAACAATATCAACTGCATTTTATTGATATCGGAATACGAAAAGAAAAAAGAAAAAAGAAATACAACAATGCCGTGCATTCGGAATAATTTGAATTCCAGCTTTTTTTTAAATTATTTATTTACCAAACTGAATATTAGAAACAAGCTAGTGTTAGTAATAAATAAATAACTTACTGACTATATTAGTTATAAATAGTAAATTTACCTATGTGGGCTTACACTACTTTCAATAATTTTTATTTTGCTTGCTTGATTCCAGCTTTTTGTAGGAATGAAATAATTTTATTCTGCTTTTAGTTACAAACGTCACCACTAGAGTTTTTTCAATTTCTAAGGGTTGTAACCTTGCATTGAAATGCTAATAGATAAAATATCAAAAAGGCATTTTAAAGTAATGGTTGATGGTTTTTCATTCGATTATTCGCATTCGTTTTTTTTTTGTGCAACATTATTATGCCAACCAATAAGGAAAATCGTTTGATACACGTCAAATACAGGGTGAACCCTAATTCGTAAATAGCTGCATTTTATTTGCCGAGGCATTAGTAATTCGAATTGGAAATCAAATAACATGACTATTCCTCGACTGGAATTGAATTTAAAAGGTTGGTAGGACTGTTCTTGACATTGCATGGTGAATAGGATATTTTTGTCGAGTACATTTGCTATTTTATTTGTTAATGGAAAAAAGTGCGTTAGATATTTGTGTTTTGATGGAAGAAAACAAAAGCAAAAGGCTTTAGTAAGTATCTATTTGAATAATAATTAAGAGAGCTAAATAATTATTTTAAAACAAATCAAATTCTGACAGGTAGAAGCCCTTTGGACTTGCAATTATTGATAATTTATTTAAAAATTTACATTATATAAAAATTATATAAATATATTAAATTGTTCTTATGAATACAGTGCTTCAAGAAGGACATGGAATAGGACTGAAACGAAGACATTGTTAGTATTTGTCAACAACAGAAAAGAAGAATTTACTCATGTGAAAAAAAGAAAATATGTTTACGATAACTTAGTAGAGGATTTGACTTCTTGCGGCGTTTCAGTACGTTACAATATATTTATCAATTTATAAGTTCACGCTGTAGTTGTTTTTCTATTATATTTACAGGAAATACCGTTTACTGCCGAAGAAATAAGAAATAACTTAAAAACGCTTAAAAATGCGTATAAGTCTGCCTTTAATAGTAACAATCGCACTGGTGCTGCACCAGTCATAGCTCCATATATGGAACTCATGGATGAGATTTATGGATACGAAATGTACCACCGGAAAGCTCTGAATCACTGGCACGTTCTGTTGGGATAGATCGAGAAGAACTTCCAGAAAATTTTAAATCCGAAGAATTGTTTGAATCCTTAATCGACGTGTCAATTCCCGGTACCGATTGTGTTCTGATTTCACCATTTCAGGGGCTATCCACTTCAGCTTCATCTCATCTAAACAACAATAAGAAATGTCGACAAGAACTTCCAGAAAATATTAATTCAAAAGAATTGTTTGAATCCTCAATTGACGTGTCAATTCCCGGTACCGATGGTGTTCCGATTTCGCCTTCTCAGGGGTCATCCACTTCAGCTTCATCTCATATAAACAACAATAAGAAAATATCAATGAAAGAAAGATTACTAAATCGTAAACTTAAGTTCAAAAAGGAGATGATGGAGTTGAAAGAAACAGGTAAACTGGAAAGGCTTAGGATGAAAGAGAATGCGAAGGAAAAAAGGCATGCAGAGAACAAAGAAAGGGATGCCGAGAACAAAGAATGGCAACAGAAGATACTCAACATTTTGACTATAAAATAAATCAATAAGAGATTATTGAGTTTCGACTGAGATATGAGTTTTTGAGGCGACTTTTGTTATTTTCTTTCCTCCTATTGAGATACATATCAAACTGTCTATTATATTTTTCTGTACCGCTGGCAGGTATTATTCATATAACATCCATTCAAGGAGGTTTACAACACATTCAATTATTGGGGGAAAGTCCATAAAGGTAATTAACAATTTGCCTTATCTGTCTTTCTCATACCTGTGGAAGAAAATACATTTTCCCAATTTTAGGAGAACGCCCCCAACTTATTGAAGGCTGTCCATTGCCAATATAAAATCTGATAACATCCTGTTGGGCTACAGCACCAGATATACGTCCATCAATGCAGTACGTTGTGAATATAATGAATGCACTCGCTCCATTTTCCTGTTGCTGGTGAACCTTTAGACTACGAATATGTAAATTAACACGTAAAAGCTAATCCTGGATGACACCAGTAATATGTAGCACAAATTTCTATATATTTTAGGTGAAACAAACGGAATTTATACAATATCGATTTTCAGTTCAGTTTTACTGATTGTTCATCAGCTATTAATAGCAATACTAATAATTACACATACCAACCTATAACGACGAACAGCAGTTTGAGTAGTAGGGTGGCAATGGGACAATAGGAAAGACAATAGAATATTCAAAGTATCATTTGCCGGTTTCATCTCTCTCGCCACGAAGGATTTATTGGAATAGAATTCAAGCAAAACAGTAACCTGCGAGGAAACAGGCAGTTTTTTCATTTCAAAAGGAAATCTACTATCTCAGTTGATATTCAATAATTCCTTATTGATTTGTTATCTACCGGCTATTGCCGTTATTGTCAATTACAGGCTAAGGCTTATTCTTGAGCGCTTTTCATTTATTTCTTATTTCTTCGGCAAATTTTCTGTAAAAACTCCTACCTAAGTTGGCATTTTCAACTTTATATACATAAAAATTTTAATTAAATACATATACGCATTTTTTATAACATAATTTATTTGATTGTTTTTTAATTGTTTATAATAGTCCTTTTCGTAACAAATTATTTAAAATTTCCGAACGTCGATCTTAAAATAAATTTAATTCAATGGTTGTATCTGAAGCTGGCTCTTCTGGCAATATGATTTCTTCAGTGTCCTCTTCGGTGTGGACGTAATCATCATGCTCATCCACGCACAAATTGTAAAGAGCGCAACATGCGATGGTTATATTAATAACCGTGTTTATATTTGAATGCTCCGTAAAGTGAAGAATTCGACGAAAGTGTGTTTTCAACAGTCCGAAAGTATTTTCTACTACCATTCTTGTTGCTGAATGCAGGTAATTAAACTTGTGGTACTGTTGGGTTAAATTGCCGGTATCTTTATATGGTGGGACTAGCCACTGCTTTGGACCATATGCCGAATCTCCAAGAAAAAATGTTCCATTTGGAAATAATGCATCATAATCCTCCGTGGCATTTTTATAAAGATAAGATCTACGGAGAACACGACTATCGTGGAACGATCCAGGCTCTCCACAATGTACGTCGAGAAACTTCTTATTGCTACTTACTACTGCTTGCATTATAATGCTGCAATATTTTTTTCTGTTAGAGTACAAATGAGCTTTATCGGCTGGAGTCTTAATTTCAATGTGCGTTCCGTCGATAGCACCAAGAACTCCAGAGATGCCCTTGATACGTTCAAACCCCGAGGTCAATTCTTGTACACTCTCTGAAGTTCTTGGCCACTTTTTAAATTTGTCTGCGATTGACGCCACCCGATTTACAATTGACCAGAACGTCGAATCGTAAATGCCGAAAAGGTTGGCAGTTTGTCTGTATGTTATGGTATTTGCGACATACCACAAAAACACATAAATTTCTTTTTGACTGCCAACGTTCTCACACCCACTTTTGTAACTAGGACACACTTCAGAAAGTACATACGTTTCTGAAATATTTAAGACCATTATTATATGAATTTCAACTAACATGCAACGTATCTATTTCAAAGTTTGATGTCGCTCGCGACAATCCAAATTGTTTTTTAAAATCAGCGTCATTGTACTTATTTATGGTTTCCATGAAATTAAGAACTCTATAGTGCACATTAGTGTCTGTGCTCATATCTCAAGACCTTGATGTTCCTATGATGATGATGATGATGACGATGAACTCGAACTGCTTGACTCAACAATTGCTATATTGCTTTCAACAAACTGAGTTAGGTACTTTTTGTGGTTAACGGCTGATTAAAGCAACAGCAAAAACTAACCAAATTTTGGTTAACGCTAACCATTTTCTGGTCTATCCAATGTGTTTGTTGTAATTTTTATTTTTTTGTTGAAAGCAATATAGCAAATATCTTCAGCGATGATGCTCTTTAAATAAAAACCCTTTCATATTTTTAAATGCTTTTATTTTTGATTTTTTATCTTTTCGGCGCCCCCGAACAGATAGTATCAAAAAAATGTAAAACATTTACCTGAATTAAGACGATTTCTTATATTTTTGTTACACTAAAAATTTCGTAAACGGTACGTTTTGACGCTACGCAGTGTTTCGTATGTATTAGTGTGTATAAAGTTGGTCGTAGTTGATGTCACGAAAACGTAAGGTTTACGGCTCCTTAAAAATGTAACGTTTTTAAGTAATTTAATCGCTACGTGTCCGTAAAAATTGTAAGTGTTGTTCCTTTTAGAACTTAGCGTTTTTTGTTCAGTTTATTTTCTTCTACAACAATTGCTGGGTGTTCAATATTAACAGATGAACAATAATATATAGTTGTTTGTAGAACCATTTGCTTGAACCACTCTAGCACTCTCACAAATATAAACTTTTTCTTTACGTATGGTTCTATAAAATTTCGAAATTTTAATTTCAAACACTCACTGAATGAGAATGACGAATGACATATGTTAGTGTCTTGTAAAAAAACTGCGTAAACTCACCGTTCTCGGTGCGTTTTTGACGCATAACGTTTTTGTGCCGGGAGGGTAATGGTAGACATTTTTTTTAGGACTTTGTTTTTAGAAGAAATACTAGCTGTTGTAGCTGCGTATAAATAAAGTTGATATCTTGTTTAAGTCTTCAGTGCGTGTTCTAGTTTTCTTGCCCATGGTAATTATTGACTTTGAGGTCTCCAGAAAATGCGTTATAAATATAACGTTTTACATTTTTTTTATGAACGTAAGAATAATAAAAAAACAACCCATACAAATTTAAATTTTTCATGTAAATTCCTAAAAGGAGATATATATGTATTCAGATTCGAGTTCAAAACATTTGATTAATCCTCAAGCACAGTAAGCAGTGCCACCGAGATGACTAGTCACTGTAAAATAAAATTTTTTATGGGAACTGTCCATAAATATAGTGACGTAGACTTAAACAAGCATTTCAGAGTGTCGTGGCGGATACTTTTTATAAGTATTATTTATTTTATACTACCTTTCTAGTCTACATCATTGTTTTCTTAGTCTTATTCTTATTCTTCTTATATCTTCTTATATTCTTATATATTCTTATAAATCTTCAAATGTATTTCAAAATCATAGCACCGGTGTCAAAGAAAAAATTGGGTGGTGAAAAGGAGGTGTTATTTTTTTGCAGTACATCGGAAATACTGTTACGTCTCGTCAAATTGGTTAGATCGAGAAACTACGCAAAAAAGGAAAAGTGAAATCTTAAACTATTCGCCAGTTTTTTTTAATTTACATGTCGATGGGTGTGTATAAAGTCTTTTGTAACGCTCCAGGAGAACACTTTACTCCGGGGTTTGACTTCTTGAGCAACCTATGGATGACGCCGAAATTTGCTAGCTACCTAATAAGGATACGTGTATGCTGAATCAAGAAATTTAAACAGTTTATTTTTATATGATAATAGTTTGTTTTAAAGTGTCAACATAGAAAAAAACGGGAAAGAAATGCGAATATAAAGGAATTCACTGGTTCAAATTTTTTTCTGTTTTTAATCTTCTCGCTCCCTCGCGCTTTATCGCTCCTGCGATGGATCTTGCTAATTAACCTTGTTACATCGTTTTTCAGAAATCTTCGTCGTCGTCAGCGCTGTCAAGGTGGAGGATTTTAAATGAAACCGTAAGTTTACTTATTTTTTTTAATAACTATTCGTCACACGATTTTAACGACAAATGGGAAGGCGCATGTGTATAAAAGTCGAGAAAAAATTGAACGATAATTCTATTATTATTAACATTAAATGATTATTACTAAACTCCTTAAATTTTGATACGTCTTTCTTTTATTTTCTAAAAAAATGGAGTGAAACACTTACCTTTAAGAAACAATGATATTTTTTTAATAAAAAAAATTTAAAAGAAAATAAGTGCAACACCTTTAAGAAATAATGATTTTCAATAAGAAATTTTATTGCCTAAGAATGAAAGGAAGTGGAAAGGAACACTTACATTTAGAAATATGTATACCATAGATCCGAAATTTTGGATATTTTCTCTTATTAACTATAATAATGATAAATATTTTGATCCGATATTTGATAACTTCTTTTATTAACTAAAAAAAGAAAGTAGTGTTGCACTTTAGAAATATTTAATGATTAATATTTAGATCCTGAAATTTTAATTTTTTTTCATTAACTAAGAAAGAAAACAATACTTACATGTATTTATAAACATTACTATATGAATATTACTTAAGTCCTTCAATTTTAATACATTTTTTAGGAATTATACTTACCCATACCCTTGTAATGTGTATATCTTTGATGGTCTCCTTTAAGACTGTTGTTCAGGTATAGTACCTTTAAAAAACGGATCCAATAAAAAAACAATTGTTTAAGTTTTGATACCATACTTCAGTTCTTTTTTGACGTGACAACGTCTCACTACAAGGGGTACATGTTCCAAAAGTCGAATGTTAAATGTCCACTGTTGTGGTAACTGTTAATGCTCACACTGTTAAATGTCCGAATGTTGTGATCAACAGAATGTCCTACTGTTGTGATCAACAGAATGTTCTACTGTTGTGATCACTGTTAAATAACACACTTTTAAATGTCAGTACTTTGGGAACTAAGCCATTTCTCAAGGGATTCGTATGAAACTCGGAATGTAGGACTAATATGTGACTATAAGACTTGTTCCTATGGAAATTCTGGGATCTGGCCAATAGGGTCTGGGATTTTTGGAACCAAGCCATTTCTCAAGGGATTCGTATGAAACTCGGAATGTAGGACTAATATGTGACTATAAGACTTGTTCCTATGGAAATTCTGGGATCTGGCCAATAGGGTCTGGGATTTTTGGAACCAAGCCATTTCTCAAGCGATTCGTATGAAACTCGGAATGTAGGACCAATATGCGACTATAAGATTTGTTCCTATGGAAATTCTGGGATCTGTCCAATTGGGTCTGGGATTTTTGGAACCAAGCCATTTCTCAAGGGACTCGTATGAAACTCGGAATGTAGGACTAATATGTGACTATAAGACTTGTTCCTATGGAAATTCTGGGATCTGGCCAATAGGGTCTGGGATTTTTGGAACCAAGCCATTTCTCAAGCGATTCGTATGAAACTCGGAATGTAGGACTAATATGCGACTATAAGATTTGTTCCTATGGAAATTCTGGGATCTGGCCAATTGGTTCTGGAATTTTGGGAACCAAGCCATTTCTCAAGCGATTCGTATGAAACTCGGAGTGTAGGACTAATATGGTACTATAAGACTTGTTCCTATGGAAATTCTGGGATCTGGACAATAGGGTCTGGGATTTTTGGAACCATGCCATTTCTAAAGCGATTCTTATGAAACTCGGAATGTAGGACTAATATGCGACTATAAGATTTGTTTCTATGGAAATTCTGGGATCTGGCCAATTGGGTCTGGAATTTTGGGAACCAAGCCATTTCTCAAGCGATTCGTATGAAACTCGGAATGTAGGACTAATATGTGATTATAAGACTTGTTCCTATAGAAATTCTGGGATCTGGCCAATATGGTCTGGGGTTTTTGGAACCAAACCATTTCTCAAGCGATTCGTATGAAACTCGGAATGTAGGACTAATATGCGACTATAAGATTTGTTCCTAGGGAAATTCTGGAATATGATCATTATTGTCTGGAATTTCGGGAACAAAGCAATTTCTCAAGCGACTCGTGCCTTTTAATTTAATCGTAATATTGGCCACAACGTCAAAGAATTTCACTCCAACCGCGCGTAAAGATTACACGCACATATTTTTTTAACAGCTCTTACTTCTCCTACTACTATCGACGGAACTGCATTACTATGTTTCTGCAGTGATATGATATATTTAATATATAAATTGTTATGAACATTTAAATCAGCTTATAAATTATTTATTTGTTGTATGTTATGTGATTGATGATCATGTATGTGGTTTCAATAACATACAATCAAGCAGAGCAGAACGAAACAAACATATGCATTAGTAGGCTGCGGTCAAGAATTCAGCCGCTGCGCAGTTTATGCTGCATGTTTGTTAAAAATTCACTTTTCAGCCAATGCAGTAAAAAAAATCTACTGCGCAGTTTATCAACTAATGCAAAAAAAATTCGGGGCCCTTTCGTTTCCACTTCCCTCGTGAGCTCAATTGGCCGATTAGCTTTCTTCTCTTCTCTTCTTCCCCACCAATCGTGAACGTAAGTATTTTTTTATGATGAAGCCGCCGGCTTATGGTGGTGCAAGAACCCACCCATTTCGACGAGCTTAGCTTGAGCATCAGCAAGACGTGCAATGGAAATTTGGAAATAAGTTTTGTTAGTTGTGGATCTTAACACCTGATTGGTGGATTTTGTCTCTTTTTGCATACAACTTTTAGTTTTTACTAACAATTTGTTTCAGAAATTTTTGAAAGAATTCGTTTTGAGTGTTTGTGGAACTTAAGATTCATTATAGATTTATATATAGATTTAGGATTGCCTTTTTTTTTAAACTGACGTGTTTTGTTATTGTTTGCCTCTTTTGGTGAGTTATATGTGCTTAGTAGCTATTAGTTAACAATTTGCCTTTTTCCTAAATGATGAACCAAAAGCATACGACGTGTTTCCGTATATCTATGCTTAGTAGCAAATTTGAGCATTGTCTTGATATCTCTGACATTTTCGTAAACTGAATTTTTGCTTATTTTTTACTTATTTGCTTTGGCAAATTATCAACATTGCCGTAAGACGTAGCTTGGATGGGTTACAAATTTGTATGCTTTGTAAAATCGAAATCGACAGTAGTGCAAAGAATGTGTGATCACTACATGAAACCACGCGTTCCATAAGTACTTTCTAGACGAAGTGCTGAAAGGTTCTGAATTTTGTCCGCAGTGCAATCTGCCATGTTCGTTGAATTCCCTGCGTCCGTGTCTTATCCCAAATCGTACAGGCCCCGTTAGCGATAACGAAATACCTAAAGGTACGAGTTCGTATAACACCCGTTTTAGATCTCAAAGGAAACCTTCGCTACGACCTCAGAAAGTTCCACAAAAGTAAAAACCAGTGGATAACCGAATTTCGGATGAACGCCCAGTGCAACACCCCGAAGTTGTAGTCAATGCTGACAATCGCTCTAGATCTTCTTTCCCTGGTAAATCTGCTAGTCAAAGCCGCAGAGATTCCAATTTCGTTTCAAAAATTCAACGCGTGGTGAATGATTCGCTTGGTCAAATCCAAGAAAACATGTGTAATGGTTTCGGTAATTATTTAAGATGTTGATGGTATTTAACAACAAACCGGCAAGGATACCACACTACACTTAGGCCCCACTTTGGGCGCCATTTATGTAATGGTATTATGTTAAATAGATGTTATATATATTAAACGCGTCACCAATGAACAAGGAGGAGGAAGTGACTGTCGTTCTCGAAAAGTCGGATTCAAGCAACATCTAGAAAGACAAGTGACATCTTCCCAGCAGGGACCGAGGAGAGGAGAGAGATGCCCACCGTCAGTTTAATGAAAACTCATTTTTTTTTATTACGTTTAACAATAATAGTTTATGATTTATTCAGACACGTTTTGATTACCACCATTTGGGAGGAAATTATATGTGACAAAAAAATAGAAATTTAACAATTAAAACCCTTAAAGGAACAAATAATATCATATAATATATAAAAAATAATAACAATAAACTTAGTATGATAAAATATAAGGTCTTGCACCATTTGGGTGATTTTCTCCTGTTTTACAGGTGGTGCAACTCGAAATATCTCGAGTGACAAAGGTTTACTCAAGATTTTTGCAGTGAACGAATCGTTAAGCGGTGAAATCGGCAGCTAGCCATTTCTATTGTAAGTCCAATTTATCCCGGGGACCGCTACGTCCGTTCACCGTTACAAGTGAATTATGTAATGAAACGTACAAATAAATATATATGTAGAATTGAAGATTTATCACTCAATTCAGTGTCCTTTATGAACAACAACAAAACGTAATTCATATATATATATATTATTCTCAAAAAAAGGACAATAATATTAATTGTCTCATCTTCTATATATATAAAAGTGAAACTTTGAATGTATGTATGTATGCCCGGTATGGACTGCCAAACCCTTCAACCGATCGCGTTCTAACTTTGCATGTGGGTTTTCTACTTTAATAGGCACTTAATAGGCATATTTTTAAAGTGGTCAGACTCCTAGGTCAAGGGGTCACCATACGAATTTTTTTTTATTGTTTTTAAAAATTGCTTGTTTTTATGAATCGATCGCGTTCAAACTTTGCATAGGGGTTTTATACCATAATGAACACATAATAGGCATATTTTGAAAGTGGTCAGACTCCATAACAATTTTTTTTATTGTTTCTACAAATTGCATGTTTTTATGAAACAATCGCGTTCAAACTTTGCGTAGGGGTTTTATACCATAAAGAGCACTAAATAGGTATATTTTGAGAGTGGTCAGACTCCTGGGTCAAGGGGTCACCATTTCACAAATTGCATACAGGTGTTTTAAAAAAAATTAACCCGATTTTCTTCAAATTTTATACACATGAGTCACGAAAACTGCATTTGTTTGATTAGTAGTTATTTTATTTTACACATAGGGAATGTAAAATTTTAATATCAGCCACATTTTTAAATTGAATTTTATGAAAGTTTTAAGATATATTATTGGCAGATAGGGGAAAGTTACAGGTATAGATGGAAGGGGAGAAAGGTGCAATTTTAACATGAGATTTACAAACGTATTTTTAAAAAAATGTCAAAGTAAATTATTGGCAGGTGAGTGAAGGTTATAGGCTATAGTACTCACGTCACCCCGGGGGTTCATGTGTATGGGTAGCAAAGCGCCCGGGAATAGATAGTTGTATTGTAACGTTGTTCGCTCGGGTGACGCTCGCCGGTCACCCAGGGTTCGTTTTTGCTTGGTTGTTACAAATTAAAGAGTTTTTGGTTTTGTTCGTTTGTGTTTCGTTTTATTATTCCATTTAGTTCTTGTGTTTACAATCTTAATGTATATATCTATATATATATCTATTTAAATAATTAATACTTAGAATACGTAGTGAGCTACCTATTAGAGCTAATATCATATTATATAATATATAAAAAATAATAACAATAAACTTAGTATGATAAAATATAAGGTCTTCCACCATTTGGGTGATTTTTTTTTCCTTTTTTACAGGTGGTGCAACTCGAAATATCTCGAGTGACAAAGGCTTACTCAAGATTTTTGCAGTTAACGAATCGTTAAGCGGTGAAATCGGCAGCTAGCCATTTCCATTGTAAGTCCAATTTATCCCGGGGACCGCCAAGTCCGTTCACCGTTACAAGTGAATTAAGTAATGAAACGTACAAATAAATATATATGTAGAATTGAAGATTTATCACTCAATTCAGTGTCCTTTATGAACAACAACAAAACGTAATTCATATATATATATATTATTCTCAAAAAAAGGACAATACTATTAATTGTCTCATCTTCTATATATATAAGTGAAACTATGTATGTATGTATGTATGTCCGGTATGGACTGCCAAACCCTTCGACCGATCGCGTTCTAACTTTGCATGTGGGTTTTCTACTTTAATAGACACTTAATAGGCATTTTTTGAAAGTCTTCAGACTCCTAGGTCAAGGGGTCACCATACGAATTTTTTTTGTTTTTCCAAATTGCTTGTTTTTATGAATCGATCGCGTTCAAACTTTGCATAGGGGTTTTATACCATAATGAACACATAATAGGTATATTTTGAAAGTGTTCAGACTCCTGAGTCTCCATAACAATTTTTTTTATTGTTTCTACAAATAGCATGTTTTTATGAACCAATCGCGTTCAAACTTTGCGTAGGGGTTTTATACCATAAAGGGCACTAAATAGGTATATTTTGAGAGTGGTCAGACTCCTGGGTCAAGGGGTCACCGTTTCACAAATTGCATACAGGTGTTTTAAAAAAAATTAACCTGATTTTCTTCAAATTTTATACACATGAGTCACGAAAACTGCATTTGTTTGATTAGTAGTTATTTTATTTTACACACAGGGAAGTAAAATTTTAATATCAGCCACATTTTAAAATTGAATTTTATGAAAGTTTTAAGATATAACTTAAAAAAACACCCGTTAGATTATTATTGGCAGATAGGGGAAAGTTATAGGTATAGATGGAAGGGGAGAAAAGTGCAATTTTAACATGAGATTTACAAACGTATTTTTAAAAAAATGTCAAAGTAAATTATTGGCAGGTGAGTGAAGGTTATAGGCTATAGTACTCACGTCACCCCGGGGGTTCATGTGTGCGGGTAGGAAAGCGCCCAGGAACAGATAGTTGTATTGTAACGTTGTTCGCACGGGTGACGCTCGCCGGTCACCCAGGGTTCGTTTTTGCTTGGTTGTTACAAATTAAAGAGTTTTTGGTTTTGTTCGTTTGTGTTTCGTTTTATTATTCCATTTAGTTCTTGTGTTTACAATCTTAATGTATGTATGTATATATATATCTACTTAAATAATGAATACTTAGAATACGTAGTGAGCTACCTATTAGAGCTAATACTGAGCGCGTGGGACGTTCACGAAAAACTGCTCGGCTCGAAGTAGCACAGTCAGTAGATGCAATACCAATCAACATCTACTGCCGCGTACATGAAAAAGTCCTACTGAGCACACGGAGAGCGTTCGAGGAGAACTGCTCGGCTCGAAGTTGCACAGTCAGCAGATGCAATACCAATCAACATCTACTGCCGCGTACTTGAAAAAGTCCTACTGAGCACACGGAGGGCGCTCGAGGAGAACTGCTCGGCTCGAAGTAGCACGGTCAGCAGATGCAATACCAATCAACATCTACTGCCGCGTACTTGAAAAAGTCCTACTGAGCACACGGAGGGCGTTCCAGGAGAACTGCTCGGCTCGAAGTAGCACAGTCAGCAGATGCAATACCAATCAACATCTACTGCTGCGTACTTGAAATATAATGCGAAACTTTATATTGGGCGTTCGAGTTTTGAACAGCGCAGTTTCTTGGTATAACTTTTAAGCAAGTGCAACAACAATTTACACTGTTTTAGGTTATACCGCTCCAAAAGATCAGATCACTGTCGTGGTCTAGACTACGTACTCTTCTCCACACTTTCCCCTCCTAATTGTAGGTTTTCGCGTCCCATGTCATTACTTAAATCTTTCGATTTGTTGGGAATTCTATTTCCTGAAAATATTGTAAAATAAATTATTCGTATACGAGTTATATTCGTATACGAACAATTTCCGCCTTTTGGGTACTTTATTATTGTTATTAATTTTATTGCTATTATGACATGGGTCGCGACATATTTATATTTTAAAAAATAATGTTTTCGGTTGATATCAGACGACCGTGGGATTTGATCCCCATATCGCTTGATTTTCAAGCAGAGGTGCTACTGTGGTGCTATTCGTACCTATGTAGTCAGGTTGGTGTTTTTCCCTACTTGCGTTATGTGCTTACTGCCGTTTAATATGTTTTGTTTTGTCTACTTATTTTCCATACTTGATAATACATATATATCTACTTGTGTCGTTTTGGTTTACAATTTCTGTTTGTATGTATTTACTTATTGATAATATTTGCTATTTACATAAGTTAGCCGTATAGTTTGTAACGTCGTTAATTTGATGTCAAATTAACTTCGTTACATTCCCCTCCTACTTCGGGGTGGGTAAAAAAATACACCAAAAATAAAGAATTTTCTTTAATAACTTAATTTATCGGTTTATGAGTATTAAAGCTCGGTCGGTGTGGTCACTTTTTCTGGGATTGCCTTTATTTGCGTGCCATTCACAGGCCTGAGTTACACTTGTGAAAGAAAATAATAAGTGATGAAATTCGTTTTTTTTAAAAAAAAAAAACTCTCTCTTTTTATTATATATATATTTTTTTTTCTTTTTTTTAACGACTTTTTTTTAAATAGACTTTTTAAATTAATAGTGATGTTATAATAAAAAAATAATGAAAATAAATTCTTTTGTACAGATACTTAAACTAATGATAATTTGAATGATAACTAAACTTTTTTTTCCAAATAATAATAATTCAATAATAATTCAAATCAAATAATGTAAGTCAAATAATCCAGATTTTTCTGCTGGTCTGGCTAGTTGCGTGTTGTTGTCGATGTCGATGTTGTTGCTGCTGTTGATGTTGTTGTTGGTACTCGGAACCTTCTCTTTCGGCCACCCGCGGGCTGGGCCGCGGAATCATAACCCCCGTGAAGGCTTCAGGGTTGAAGGGGCTGCTTCTGGTTACTTCTGTAAAAGCGGTTATCGGAAGTTCTATAGCTGGCTTGGGTGTTTGGTCGGGTTGGACTATAGGGGTTGGTGATGAGTTCGGTTGGGGTTGGGTAGGGGGTTTGTAGATGGTGTGGGAGAGGATGTGGACCTTTTTTGGGGGTGGGTAGTTTGACATATGTGGTAGCAACCTTGGTGGTCCCACGGTTGGATTGAGTCTGGCAAACGGTAGTGGGGTTGCTGCGGTGAAATGATTCGGGGGGCTGCCTCGCACAGGTGTGCCAGCTCGTTGCTGGTCAGCGGTCGGTTCGGGGGCGGAGGCCGCTTCTTCCAGGCGATGTCTCGCACTGCTTGCTGGGCGGTCTTCTTGGGCGGTGCCAGCACGGGACGTGGCTTGGTACGTATATGGGTCCCCGGTGCTGGATCGGCGTTGGTGAATCGGATGAGCGGTTGATGTTTATCGGATGACATCTTGTTCGGTACTAAATTCCGTTGCGTGAACTCGCTGTCGACCATACCTGCTGCATGGGTTTTCCCGGTCTGTGGTTGGTGGGAGAATTTTGTCTTTTACGTGTGCGGTGATGGTTTTGTTTTGCTCTCCTTCGAGGATAAATATTACTGGTGACTTCTTCTTCTTTACCCTGTATGGGCCTACGTATTTAGGGGCGAGTTTTGCTGCAAACTGTTGTGCGGCTGAGGAGAGCGGTCGGTGACGGTAGTACACCATTTCTCCTATGGCTGGAGTCCACGGGCGTCGGCGGAGGTCGTAATATTGCTTTTGTATACCAAATGCCTTGGCCAGGTTTATTTTGACTAGCTCTTGCATTTCTTGTAGGTTGTGTATGCGGTTATTGGCATCGGGTTCGGTGTTTAAAGGTATATCCGGTGATGACGGTAGGCGTAGTCCGCGTCCGAAATTAAGGTACGCGGCGGAGTAGCCTGTTTTTTCGTTTCGGCTGGTGTTCATGGCCAGCATGAGTTCTGGGAGATATTCGTCCCATTTCCGATGGTCTCTTTGGACGTATTGGGCCACCATCGTCTTTATGACTCGGTTCATTCGCTCCGTAGGGTTTGCTTGTGGAGTGTAGCGAGGTGTAAGTCTTTGCCTGATTCGAAGTTGAGCGAGTAGTTCTTGGAACTGCTTGCTCCGGTATTGGGTGCCATTGTCGGTTATTAAAATGCTCGGACATCCATACCGGCGTTCCTTGAAACCTTTTATTAATGCGGGAGTGGTAGCATCTCGGAGGGCTACGAATTCCGTCCACTTGGAGAATTTGTCGTGGAATACCAATATCATGGTATTTCCCTTTGATGACCGTGGCAATGGGCCGATGAAGTCTGAACAGGCCACTTCCCATGGATAGATGGCTTCTGTCATCTGCGTTTCTCCAGCGGGTTTTCTGGCAGGTATTTTATATTCTAGGCACGTCGGGCACTTGCGGACAAACCGAGCGGTATCGCGGAATAATCCTGGCCAGTAATAACTTCTAGCGAACCTGGCAATAGTTTTGGCAATCCCCAGATGTCCTGCGGTCACGTCAGTATGATTTTCGTGTAGGATCTGGGCCCATAGTCGCTTAGGGATGCAGACTTTCCAGGCGGTCGGAGCGGTTTCGGTGTGACAAGTCGGATTGAAAATATGGCGGTACAGGGTTCCGTCCATAATTTGGTATTCGGAGTTTTTCTCCGGTTTGCTTTTGACTGCCTGTATCTTGGAGTGGTACCAAGGGCAGGTTTCAGTTATCGGTAAGAGTAACTTCATTGGAGTATTCGGTGTCGGATGTCTAGATAGAACATCTGCTACGGTTTTCAGCGCGCCTTTTCGGTATCGGATCTCGTAATCGTAATGCTGTAGCTCAATTGCCCAGCGGGCTAATCGTCCGGAGGGGTTTTCTATACGGTGCAGCCATCTTAGCGATTGGTGATCGGTATGTACGACGAATTAGTAGCCTTCTATATAGGGTCGCATTTTTCGAATGCCTTATACTACAGCTAAACATTCTCTTTCGGTGACCGAGTAGTTTCGCTCGGCATCGGTAAGGGTTCTAGTGGCGTAGGCGATTACTCGCTCTTGAGTGTCGTTGGATTGTGAGAGGACTGCTCCCAGTCCTTCGGCGCTGGCATCTGTCTGGAGCAGAAACGGTTTCGAAAAGTCTGTACAAGAGAATACTGGTGCCTCTGTCAGCTTAGTTTTCAATGTTTGAAAAACTTCTTCTTGGGCATCTTCCCATGACCACTTGATTTTTTTCTTGACGACCTTAATCTTGCTAGGATCGGTGTGTATTCCGTTCCGGTTTACCATATGCCCGAGATAGCGCATCTCTGTTTTCCCAAGTTCGCATTTTTCGGGGTTGATTTTCAGTTTTACCTGTTTCAGACGCTTTAATACCTCTGTCAGTGCCGTCATATGCTCTGTGAACGTACTCCCAATAACAATTATATCGTCCAGATAAGCGAATGCGTACGGCTCAAATTCGGGGCTGATGATTCGGTCGAGTAGTCGTTGAAATGTGGCGGGGCGGAATGTAACCCAAATAGCATTACTCTCCATTGAAAGAGTCCTCGCCGTGGGACGGTAAAGGCGGTATACGGCCGGCTGGTGGGTTTTAATGGGATTTGCCAATATCCCTGTTTAAGATCAATCGTGGAAATGTACCTCGCACCTTTCAGTTTATCCAAGATATGGTTTATCTGTGGCAGCGGATAGGCATCTTTAATAGACAGCTCATTTAGTTGCCGATAGTCGACGCATAGCCTCCAGGTTCCTTGCTTTTTTTGACGAGCACTATGGCGGTGAGCTATATGGGCTATTTGATGGTTCGATTTTCTCTTCGGCCAATAGTTGGTCTATCTCTTCGTTGATTACTGTTTGCATGGCTGGGTTTCTTGGCATATATTTTTGCATCGGATAATTGGCGGCCTTGGTTCAGGTTGCGCTACTATAACATTTCCTCCACGGTTAATAGTGAATCCAAATTTTGACAGGAAATCTGTTCCTATCAAGAATTCATTCAAAAGTTTCGGAATATACACAAATTCTTGTGTGAAGGACCATTCTCCCCAACTTAGGTCTAACATATATGCTTGCCGAGCGGTGACAGTCGATTTATCGGCCAAGGCAAATGTTATGGAGATCGGTAGGACTGGTACACGGTGCTTTATGCATAGGTTTCGGACGGTTTTTCCAATGCACGATCTTCCTGCGCCGGTGTCGATAACGATGTCGTACAGGCGATTTTGGAATTTGATGGGTATGGTGTATGAGGCGTGGGTTGAAACGATAGGGGTGGGCGCGTCTAATGCCTCATGGTGTTGGACGGCCCGTTGGTGTTTTCCGGTTTGCAGTTGCAATGTCTGCTCGGTACATCATTTGTATCACAGTATGAGCAAAATAGTCGGCGGTTCTGGCGACAAGTTAGACGAGTATGTCCGGGCTGTCCGCAATTCCAGCAGCAGGTTCTTCGGTCGTAGTTACTGGTACATTGCGGGCGGACTGGTGACGTGGATGGGTTACATCGCTGGTAATCGGTCTATGATGCGGTATATTGCTAGTATGATGCGGATATGTTACATCGTTGTTAATCGGTATATGATGCGGTATATGGCTGGTATTTAGAACCTGATGCGGATGTGTTACATCGTTGGTAATCGGTATATGATGCGGTATATGGCTGGTATTTGGACCATGATGTGGATGTGTTACATCGTTGGTAATCGGTATATGATGCGGTATACGGCTGGTATTTGGACCATGATGTGGATATGTTATATCGTTGGTAATCGGTATTACTGGTCGAGCGGTCTGGATCGGTGGACGGGGTGAAGTCATCGCCGGTAGAGCGGTGATGCGGCCTGCCGAAATGGTGGTACGGTCGGTTGAAACGGTGGTGCGGTAGGACGCAATGCGGGCGGTCGTACTGGTGCGGGAGAAGGTCGAGAGGGGGGTTGCTCGTTTAACAGGCATTCAAAATCCTCAGTGAGTGAGGTTAGTTCTGATAGCGTCGTGAACTCCTGTCGTTTGATGTAATGGCGATAATCCGGTCGTAGGTTATCATATATGCGATTTAATTTCTCCCCGGTAGAGAGTGACATCTGCCATCGCATCAGCACTTGTATGGACGTTATATAATCTTTCCCTTTTTCTCGGCTGTTCTGCGTTCGGTTTCGGATGCGGTCTAATAACTGCTCAGAAAATCGTGGCGGTAAGAAGAAGCGGCGTAATTCCTCACTAAATGCTTCCCAAGTACTAAGAAACTCCTTATTATTTCGGAACCAAATCAGTGCGTTCCCTTTGAGTAGTTCGGGTAGTGTTCGCACTACGTGGTCGAGTGGCAGCTGGTAGCATTCGGCTAGTTCCTCTACTCTTTCTAGGAACTCTAATGGGTTATTATTTCCCCCTTCGTACCTGAAGTTCCACCTTCTTACCGCATCGGATGGACGATAAGTTTGTGTCGGTCGTACTTCTGAGTATTATGGTTAGTAGTCTGTATTATGGTTAGTAGTCTGTGTTTCCGTTGCACAGGAGTATATGATGTTCGGAATTTTCGGCCGGTGTGTGGTTGTGGTCTGGGGTTCCATGCTTGATAGTAGAGTGTCGATGGTGAGCTTCGGTTCGATCGTTGGTAAATCGCTACAGGATTTGTGTTTCTTCAGCTCGGTAGAGAGTAGTTTGTGTAGCTCATCTACACTACCACTTTGGTTAATACCACGACGACACAGTTCGTTTAGTAACTCCTCTTTCCGAAGTGAGTATACTCCGGAAACACTAAGCCCAGTCTCCTCGGAGGACATTATTATATATATATATAGTTTTTCTCTCGGCAGTTTTTGACAATTTTTATATTTCTATGGTATGGTACTCCCCGGTTGGTGCCAAAACTAATTTTAGTGGTGACGCATTCACCAATGTAAAACAAATTGTAATGCCCTGTTTCTGCCGGTAAGTGGTTTCTGGTCGCTTATTTTGATATAGAAAGAAAAATATGGTTTTCTGTTCTCTGTCTCGGTCGGTGATGAGACTTTAAAAGTCGTCCCTGCTCGGGCGCCAAATTTGTAACGTTGTTCGCTCGGGTGACGCTCGCCGGTCACCGGGGGTCCGTTTTTGCTTGGTTGTTACAAATTAAAGAGTTTCTGGTTTTGTTCGTTTGTGTTTCGTTTTATTATTCCATTTAGTTCTTGTGTTTACAATCTTAATGTAGGTATATATATATATATCTACTTAAATAATGAATACTTAGAATACGTAGTGAGCTACCTATTAGAGCTAATACTGAGCGCGTGGGACGTTAACGAAGAACTGCTCGGCTCGAAGTAGCACAGTCAGTAGATGCAATACCGATCAACATCTACTGCCGCGTACTTGAAAAAGTCCTACTGAGCACACGGTGGGCGTTCGAGGAGAACTGCTCGGCTCGAAGTAGCACAGTCAGCAGATGCAATACCAATCAACATCTACTGCCGCGTACTTGAAAAAGTCCTACTGAGCACACGGAGGGCGTTCGAGGGGAACTGCTCGGCTCGAAGTAGCACAGTCAGCAGATGCAATACCAATCAACATCTACTGCTGCGTACTTGAAATATAATGCAGAACTTTATATTGGGCGTTCGGGTTTTGAACAGCGCAGTTCCTTGGTATAACTTTTAAACAAGTGCAACAACAATTTACACTTTTTTAGGTTATGCCGCTTCAAAAGATCAGATCACTGTCGTGGTCTAGACGACGTACTCTTCTCCACACTTTCCCCTCCTAAATGTAGGTTTTCGCGTCCCATGTCATTACTTAAATCTTTCGATTTGTTGGGAATTCTATTTCCTAAAAATATTGTAAAATAAATTATTCGTATACGAGTTATATGCGTATACGAACAATTTCCGCCTTTTGGGTACTTTATTATTGTTGTTAATTTTATTGTATTTATTGCATTACAAACAATTTCCGCCTTTTGGGTACATTATTATTGTTATTAATTTTATTGCTATTATGACATGGGGCGCTACAGGAGTATTTTTATATTTTAAAAAAACAACCCATAAAAATTAAAATTTTTCTTGTAAATTCTCTAATCGGGGATACACACACACACACTGCGTGCTCGTTTTGTGGCAAAATCATTCACAAATGACGCAGCGGCAGCGAACAGCGCTGCTCACAAGCACAGAGCTCAGACTTTGCCGTGATCTGATGCGATGTAGCGATATTTAAAAATTGTATATTGGGGTCCCCAAGGGGCCGATCGCTCCAAATTTTTACAAAAAGTGTTTTCCATCGAAGACACACATGTATACAAAATTTAAAGAAAATCGGGTAAATTTTGTAAAATATTTGTATGAGAGCCCCCCGACCCCGCGGCCCGAGGGGCCTCAAATTTTAATAGAAAGTGTTGTCTTGGGAGATATACATGTGTGCAAAATTTCAATAAAATCAGGCTGTCGGAAGTGGGTTAAAAATTGATCAAAAGATTTGGCCAGCCAGCCAGCCAGCCACGGGCAAGTGAAGTTAATATAGAGAATTTAAAAATAATGTTTTCGGTTGATATCAATCAGACCACCGTGGGATTTGATCCCCATATCGCTTGATTTTCAAGCAGAGGGCTACTGTGGTGCTATTCGTACCTGTTTAGTCAGGTTGGTTTTTTTCCCTACTTGCGATATGTGCTTACTGCCGTTTAATATGTTTTGTTTTGTCTACTTATTTTCCATACTTGATAATACATATATATCTACTTCTGTCGTTTTGGTTTACAATTTCTGTTTGTATGTACTTATTGATAATATTTGCTATTTACATATGTTAGCCGTATGGTTTGTAACGTCGTTAATTTGATGTCAAATTAACTTCGTTACAGTATAATAAACCAAAACAATGGGCGAGAAAATTGCGTCACCGCAAACAACTAAATTGAGGTTCTCAGGGGAGACCAAATCCTCTTGTTAAAAAAAACTATTCATATAAAATCTCTTTTTTTTTATTTAAATTTTCTTTCTCTAGCTAACGTCTAGTTTATATATATATATATATATATATATATATATATATATATATCAAATAAACCTGGTCTTGAGTCTCGCTGCTCCGTTTAATTTTTTGTGTAGACTTGGGCACATTCAGGCATCTAAGGATTCCGATATCATCTTGAGGACGAATGCCAGTGATCGGCGCGATGCTGGATCAAGTCTTTGTACGGATGGCGTGAATCAGTTGTCGGTCATTTTTGAGGTTCGCGCCTCACACACACAGATAATGCACAAAAAGGTTTGTAAAACTTTTTAGTAAATTGTTGGAATTTTCTCTTTTATTAATAGGCCAAAAATTAAAATAAGGCGCCTTTGAGCTCGCCTCTAGCCGTTAAATTTTTAAGCACTATCGTTAATAAGTTTTGTAATTATATTTTAAGGAACAGAATAAAAAGTGGGCCGGACGGCGTGAAGTAGGCGTCGGCCATTTTGTAGGTTCGCGCCTCACACAAATGGTAATGCACAAAAAGGTTTTTAAAATTTTTGTAGTAAATTGTTGGAATTTTTTTTTATTATTAGGCCAAACATTGAAAAAAAAAGGCGCCTTCGGGCTCGCCTCTAGCCGTTAATTTTAAAACACAATCGTTAATTTTTGGTAATTTTATTTTCAGGAACAGAGCTTGGGCCGGACGGCGTTGAGTAAGCGTCGGCCATTTTGGAGGTTAACGCCTCACACACACAGGTAATGGTTGCACAAAAAGGTTTGTAAAATTTTAGTAAAGTTTTGGAATTTTTTATTTAACAGGCCAAAAATTTAAATAAGGCGCCTTTGGGCTCGCCTCTAGGCGTTAATTTTACTAAATGAAAGTTATTAATAATTTTAGTTTTTTTTTATATCCGACACTTAACGCGACCACATTTTCTTATGCGTGTGATTTTCTGCTGCTTTATTGTGGTGCGACCGACCCCGGCAAGTTGTAAATACGACTGCTTAAATGAACCACATCGGTGATCAAACATCCCTGTACCTGTATGTGTGGCTCACTGCTCACCCCGCTTTACACATTCGCTTCGGTGCAGCCGACCAAACTCTCTCTCTTTTTTTGTCATGTCTCCTCTTGTTAATCTCTTGTTGGTTAACGTTGCATTGCTACCGTGCATTCCATGTACAAGGAATTTGTGAGGGCCGACCAAGCGAGAGAGAGAGAGGGGGTGTATTTGAGCAGTTCTAATGGTAGACTTGATGCGTCAGAAAAAAAATTATTCACAAGCTGATGGGAAATATACCTCCTGTTGGTTACTAAAAATTCCAATAATTGGAATTTTTCTTTCTTTGCAGTCGCCACCACAAAACAGGATTTCCGGGGAATTTACCCTAAAGGCCCCGAAAGGCTGAAAACCAGCGACTAGGGTACAGTAATCCTATTGCTTGATATCTTTCGCATGGTACACCCATATTGGTTTTCCCTGATGATCTTCTAGCATGTAATAACAACAAGAATGTTGGCGCCAGTTTTACGTTAAAGCCCTTTTGCCAATTAATTTGTGCGAAGTTGCGCCAATCTACTTCTTGCCCCACTCGGTAGTCGATCGGTCTTGATCAAGTATTATAATTTCGTTCATTTACTTTGTAAGCCTTTCTCATTCGTTCTTTGGCTTGGCTACGGATCTGAGCCAATCCATCCTCGCGAGAGATCGGAGTATCGAGTGATTCTAATAGTTGCAACTGCCGCAGAGTTCATAGCTGTCACCGTGTACCATCATGTTCTGGTCGAAAGTCAGAGAGTATTGCGAAAATCCTGTGGCAGCATGTACGGAACTCCGTAAGAAGCAGCTTATATGGCAGAGGTTCAGATCCCAGCATGTCTGGTCCTCCTTGAGGAAGGTTTGAAAGGCCGCGATTAAAGAATGATTTACTCGCTCCGACGCATTTGCTTGAGGAGAATAGAGCGCTGTATACGTTTGCTTTACGCCATAAATGTCCAATAGGTTGTTGAAGTCATTGCTTTTGAACTGTACACCGTTGTCCGTCACAATGGTTTCGGGCACACCGAAAGTAGGGAACAGGTGATTTCTCAAGTATTCTAAGATGGGTTTTGTGACGAACTTCTTAAGCGGCCACAGGAAATGGAATTTGGTAAAATGGTATAGGATGATTAATAACCCGATGTTTCCTGCCTTGGATCATGGAAAGGGCCCAATGAAATCCAGGTACAACCGTTGAAATGGTCTTTCTGGAGTATTTTGTCGACCCATGTACGGCCTTAAGTTAACATTAGGGTGTTTAGTGGTTTTACACACGGTGCATTTAAGGACATTATCCCGTACTTCGACAAACATATGCGGCCAAAAGAAGTATTTCTTTATCCGTTGTAAGGTTTTGTTGATGCCCCCGTGTGCTGACGTTGGTGAGTCGTGCGCTCGTTCGACCACCTGTTTCGTGAGGTTCCTAGGAACCACGGCAGAATTCAGTCTGCTTGTAGAGATGTCGATTAACCACTCATAGATCTGGTAATTTATCGCTGTTCTCGATTACTTGTCGTTTTTGGTCTTCGTATTCTGGAGAGGAAAACTCCGACGAGTCCAGATCAATTTCCGGTGATAACAAGTTAATCGAGGCGATAACATTTTCATGCACCCTCGACAATGTATCTGGGTCCTTGTTCAGATCCTTTCCGATGCTGGATTTTCAAATTTGACGACCTTCCTTGCCTACCACTAAGGTCCGTTTGGCGCATAAGCCATTGCAGAGACGCGTGATCGGTAATCACGGTGAAATCAAGTGCCTCAACGAACGGGCGGAAGTGTTTGATGCTAAGCACTGCGGTCAAGCATTCTTGCTCGGTTACGCTGTATTTACGTTGGGCCTTATTGAGCTTCTGTGACCAATACGCAATCAGCACTTCTGATCGGTCGTCCTGGGCTTGCACAAGAACACTACCAACTCCTGATTGACAGGCGTCGCACTGAATAATAAATGGTTTGGAGAAATCAGGGGTAAAGAGGTAAGTTTAGCCTTCAGTGCATCGAAAGCAGCCTGCGCCTCACCATTCTACTATAGGCTTTTGGACTTTGAATTTCCTATACCAGTCGGCCATGCCGAGAAAGCGATGAAGCTGGCGCACCGTTTTGGGGACAGGGTGCTCCACAATAGCTTGAAGCTTTTCGGGATCCGTTCTAAATACTCAATTACCGATGATATGCCCTAGTTATCAAACCTCCGTGAGGCAAAACTTACTTTTGGCCACATTTAATGTTATACCAGCTCGACGGAGATGTCTTGTGACTTCGTGAAGTGTATTTACATGGCTATCAAAATTTCTGAGCCTATGCGTCAGCCTAACAATCGAGTCATAATATTCATCAAATGTCTCTTTGTCTCGTTTCGTTTCCGGCATCTGATAGCCTCGCAAATGTCATAGTCTGACCGACTGTCCTTGTATTGTTGTCTCAGGTAATCAATTAAATCGTCCCATAGGAAAAACGGATGTGACCCGTTGAACCTCCAAAACCATTCCTTGGCTCTGCCCCTAAACAAGAGATGTGCATTTTTGCACAGTAATTCAAAGTTTCCACCCAGACTTTGTTGTGTCAAGGACTGCACTTGATATATGAAGTTATCCACTGTTAGACCATCTGACGCGCCTATGAATTGGAAATGCCAGCCCGAGATGATGTTAGACACTTTCACGGCGGTGTTTATGTCTAATTGAGACAGACGAACGAGCTGGATACGAAGTCTGAAGATTTTGTTCGTTTGGCTCGAATGGCATATCACGGATAGTTTACGAAGTGTGGCATGTTAGCTGGCACTTCATTAGCCTTTGGTTCGTTTTCCTGCAGTTTCAACCTTTCAAAGCACCGTTCGACGTTGGTCTCGATAAGCTGTGCAAGGTCTTGTGTGATATGATGCAACATTGACCCTTGAATTTGGTCGATGGAGTCATTAATCACACGCTGTATCATTGTCACTAGGCTGAACTCTCTCCGACTTTGTCGAACGATGTTGTCTGGTAAGGATAGTCGTGTGCGTGATTCGGTCACAGCGGCGCCTACAGATTTTCGTTCCAATCCTTCACCAGCTAACTGATCTTCATTTCGCTGACCCCTTTGGGCACTCTGTTGGAGTCGAAGTGGGGATTTCCTTTTCTTTCTATTGCGCGTGTTATGGATATTGGTTTTATCCACTGCCACGTTGCCACCAGCGCCACTGGGATCAGGTCGGAAATAAAGTCGCAACGTACTCATTAAGCACGGCTGATCACACTCCGGGCAGGTCTCCGAGTCTTTGAGGGTCTCAGCCAGGCAATATCTGTGGAAAGCGTGATTACAAGTGGTGATCACGCTCTTCGCACTACCGTCTATGTCAATCTTGCACAGTGGACACTCCAGTGACTCGTGAGCAATCATCTCGGAAGGTACAATTTGCCTTTTTGGACCATCGAGCTACGCCGGAAAGCCATGTTGGGATTGAAATGATCACGAGCAAAAATTATTAATGGGTTATTAGAAATGTTAACGATCAGGGGATTCTTTGACAGGCTACCACTGGGAGATGAACGTATCTCGTCGCAATTTGGCAAAAGAACAGTACTTATACTAAAACGATTTTCCTATTGCGACCAAAAAAAAAATCTTTCACTTAGTCTTCCTGAGACTAGTGAGTTTAATGGGAACAATTCTAGGCCTCTCAAAAAAAATTTGTAAACAGGGCACAACCCTTAAAATTCCAGACATAAAAGGGAGATAATATTATTAAGAAGCAAAGGCTCGGATTTCATTAAATTGGCCTTATAATAACGGTCTTCAATTTTAAATTCAAAAGCGCCGGTAAGCGTCCCTAGGATAATATGTGATTTTAATTATACGTACCAAAGTACGTTATCAAACTTAACGTAGGGTATAAGACGGAACAAAAAAACTACGCTTTCGAAACCTCGAGGAACCACTCAGTATATGTCCGATAGAGCACAAAAAATATGTATAACTTCAAGTAGCGTTTGAAGGTTTTGAATGATACTTTTCCAACTCTGCAGTAAACGTTCTCTCGTTAAAACCGGAAAGTTAGCAGGGAAAGAAAAAAATATATAACTAAGGCAATTGTCAAAATAACAGGACTAAAATGGGTTCAACTTGGACATATCTCTCTCTCTCTCTCATCTCTCATCCCCCCATCCAACAATGTAACAGGATACTTTTGCTAAACTTTCCTCCTCTCTAATGGTCCGGGAACCATTACCCTGTCTGCCAGGTCTGCCGAGACCAAAAAAAATCAAAGTTGAATGAACTAAACATCTTGTTAGCTTGAAGAATTATTAGTTGAGTAAACTGTGGTTTCGTAAGAAAACCAAGGTTTGTCAACTGAAGGGAAAGTTAATAACCAAAACTAATCACTGAACGGGCATAGGCTTTCATTACAGTGCACTGTAAGACATTTCTAGTCAGGTATTCAGCAGATGCCAAATCCTGTAATTCCGAGTCAAATCGAACAGCTCAAGCTCAACCGATCACCTACATTTCCAGATGAAATTGAGTTCACCCTGGTCCCAGAGCAACCAATCATACAAACCAAAAGCATCGGTCAGGTTTCCAACCGCTTTCTATTGCTGGACAACCAGCCTCCCGCTGGACGAACAAAAGAAACTGCTCAATGTCATCAGACACTGATCTTGGTTAATCTAATAATAATTGAAATGGTAATGAAAGCTAAGTTATGAACCCAAACGGGATAGCGAGTGGCCATCACCGTCGGTTAAAAAAAATGTGAGACCCAAAAGAACTTTTTTGGGTATTGGCTGTTTTCCAACTTCTCCGGAAGAGTCCAGAAGAATAGGATAGATGGAAAAGCTTACGCAATGGTAGTGCCAGCTTGGAAGAATACCTCTTCAGAACTTATGAGGAAAACCATCTGGCCCAGCAGATTTGTGAGTGTACTAGTACGATATCTGTCCCATAGAGTGTTCAATACTCTGAGGTGCAGGAGGGTGCAATGTACAATCTGGAAGCGTGGAGCTAGCTGCGAAATGTGCAGCAAACAGATTGAGCTTGTCTATATAGCTCACAACTGGAAAGTCATTATTAATGAGCGTTGGAATCGACGACGAGGCTGTATTTTTGATTTGATTTTCACGAATGACCAAAAATTTTTACTACCTTTGGGACATTGTAGTATTTTTTGCATAGATTTTTGTTCGTAGGCAAATTTGACTCGCCGAAGATGGGCATTGCAATCATTTCTGGCTCGTTTAAATTTTTTTCGGTTTTCCTCAGTAGGGTTTGCTTTGTAAAACCGAAAGCATACCTCTCTAATCCTAGAAGCCTCTTTACAGCTTGAGTCATCCCATCCATCTTCCTTTGGTTTAACAGACTTATTCCTGAATGGGATAAAGTCTCTCATTGCAATAAGGATGATGTTTGTGATTTAATCAGCGACCCCATCCACGTTGCTATCGCGAAACAATAGCGACCAGTTAATTCTCCCAAAGAAGTTGTTAAGGCCGTCCCAATTGGCTTTCTCGTATTGCCATACTATATTTTTGAGAGTTTTTTTACTACGTGGTTTATTAAGGAGAAATTAGCTGATACTACACAATGGTCTGACGAGTCTAGAGGCGTTAATACATTGACGGAGTATTTATCAGGACGAGAGGTAAGGAACAAGTCAAGTGTGTTTGCGGAATGATATGCAATGTCAGGTATTCGTAAAGGCTCATTTACAAGCTGAGTAAGATGATTAAACTCAGCGAATAACTCAACCTAGATTCCTTCGGGTGTTGTCTGGTCAGAATGGCGAAGCCACCCAGCATTTTGTACATTGAAATCGCCAGCAATAACGACTTTATTTTTACAATGTTTTGTGACAATTCTTAAGATTGAATCAGACAGTGCATCAAACTCGCTCTGAGTTGAAACTCTGTCTAAGTGGGGGCTCCTGTAAAGGAAACAGTAATGGATGTTGCGCTCTTGTACCTTTACTTTGAGCCAAATGAAATTGAATTTCGAATTGGAACTTTGGTTAAATTGAGACAAAAGCTGCAACGCAACATCACTCCGGACATAGATTGCTAGTCCGCGTCGAGGGAAAAGTAATGACACCAAGGTATAACCCGGCAGATTTAATTTCGATGTATCAGATTTATCAAATACCTGAGTTTCACTCTAACGATCACTATGCGATCAAACCTCCACGTGGTGGCCGCTGGTAATTTTCCTCCAATGCTGGAAAAGCTGAATGATCGGGCTAGTCCCTTCAAAGTAAGGTTGGAGCGAGGCCAATAACCTCGCCTGTAAAAAATTATTATTACGGAACCCAAAATCAGCCTAGGATACACTGATGAACGACGACGACCACGGCAACGAAAACGGCTAAACGATTTAAGAATTTTCTCATGGAACGTACGCTCACTGTATAGAGCTCGAGCTGCACAGCAGCTAGCCGATACCCTGTCCAAATATAATGCTGAATTAACAGCAATTCAGGAGATGCGGTGGACAGGTAATGGTGTCTTACAAAAATTAGAATATGACATTTATTACAGCTGTCATGCAAGACATCATGTGCTCGGGGTGGGGTTTCTAGTCAGCAAAAGAATGAAACCCTCCGTTATCGGCTGTGTGTATATGCAGTAAATGAACGGCTATGCACCCTTCGCGTTCGGGGAAAATTTAAAAACATAAGCCTCATAAACGTTCACGCACCTACAGAGGATTCCCCAGATGATGAAAAAGAGGAATTATTTGAATCAGTCGAACGGGAACTCCATGTCTGCCCTTAGTATGATGTAAAAATCATTCTGGGGGATATGATTGCTAAAATAGGTAAGGAGCCAGTATTCAGGCAGTACATTGGCACCCATAGCTTACACGAGAACACTAATGACAATGGACAACGAGTCATAGAGATGGCAGCAAGCAATAATTTGGTCGTTGCGAGTACAAGGTTTGCGCGTAAAAATATCCACAAAGCCACCTGGGTATCTCTCGATGGAGCCATTCGCAACCAGATAGACCACGTGTTGATAGACCGCCGCCACAACCCGAACCTGATGACGGTACGAACGTACCGAGGTGCCAACGTCGACTCGGACCACTATCTTGTTGGTATGGTGCTCCGAGCGCGGATTACATCATCACGGAAGACTGCATCCGCGAATCACATTCGAGTCAACATGGCTGCCCTTCGCAATGAAGAGACCAGAAACAACTACGGTCAAGCGATAGAACTCGCCTTAAATGCAGGGAGAGTAAGTCCTGGGGCTGAGATGTCGGGCGTAGAAGAGAAATGGACACGCCTTAAGAATATTGTCATTAGTACTGCTGACTCCATCTTAGGCAGTAGTCGTAGAGATCGGAACGACTAGTTCGATGACGAATGTAAGCTAGCGATTGAACGTAAGAATGTTGCGTACCGAGCAATGCAACAATCTCATAGAACGCGGGCACGCGAAGATGAATATAAAGAGCTCAGAAGATATGAAAAAACAGTTCACCGGCGAAAGAAAGCAGCCTGGGAGAAGAATCTCGTCCGTGAACTGGAACAGTACAGAGAGCAAGGACCGCACCACGCGCGGAAGTTCTACCAAAGGGTCCGCGGTATGACGCAATATACACCGCGTTGCACATACTGCAAGGACAAAGAGGGTAATCTGATCGCCGATCTTAAAGGCATCTTAAAGCGATGGAAAGAGCACTTTCATGAGTTGCTAAATGGCCTGCTAACTGAGGAATTGGAGGCTCCACCAATGACCGAAGATCATACTATGCTGCGCCACCAAGCATAGACGAAGTTAGCAGAGCGATAAATCGGCTCAAAAAAAAAATAAGGCCCCGGGATCTGATGGGATCCCAGTGGAACTGATAAAAATAGGAGGCCCCATATTACACCAAGCAATTCATGAAATAATAGTGCAAGTATGGGAAGAAGAAGTTATGCCAGAAGACTGGCGAAGAGGCTTTCTGTACCCCATACATAAGAAGGGAGATATCACAAAATGCAGCAATTATCGTGGTATAACGTTGTTGAGTACCGCGTATAAAATTTTCTCCTCTATCCTTCAAGACAGGATAGCCCCATACGCTAAAGTCATCATTGGTCCATACCTCTACCGGATTTTCACCTTATTTCTTGCCTTTTGATCAGAACATGATTGTGCACGGGGAAAGCTATAAACTGTTACGTAACTTGGAAATTAATGAATATTCACTTGGTTCCAGAGTGAACGGTACACGTGGGAATCAATAGCTAGGGGAAGTTCAGGAAAGCAAACCACCTCGTGTTTCGATAATTCAATATACACTGTCTTTATTCAATCTGTCAATTCGGATGACGTTTTAAATGTTAAAGTGTTATTCACAATAATAATATAATAAAATAATAATCCGGTTTGTCCTCAGTCTTCCCCCTTAATTAATGCTTGTGTTGGTAGGGTATGGCTTGTCGACGTATCCTGCTAGATCTCCTTTGTTCGAAAGGTTGCTTTTGTTGCCCATCTCCTGCCTGATTCGTCGTTTCAAGTGTTGGTGAAACCTAAGTTACCACTGAGGAGGAATCTGGCATCGTTTGATGTGCTAACTGCCCATCTGGAACATCCATACTTCCCCGGTTTGTTGCAAATCCTCCCGAACTGGCATTACTTGGTGGACTGCCTAAATTTGTATCGGCTCTTGCGTGTTGAGGATCTATGGGAAGAGATATTGGAATATAATCGGAAACATTACCTTAAACATTAGTGGGTCTCATTTGGTCAATATGTCTTCGGAACTGAGTTCCATCTTCATCTACGATGTAATGCAAATGACCAACCCTCTCGGTAATTATTCCAAATTTCCATTTGCAGTCCTAATTTTGGTAATAGCGAACTTGAACTGCCTCTACAATTTTAAAGATCCGTTTGCACTCTTCAATTTCCCTTGTCTTATCTGGGCTGGTGTATCGCAGTAAATCCATCCTGGTGCGTAGATTGAACTTTAGCATCAACTCAGCTGGACTCTTCCCGGTAGCTGAGCTCTCTGTCTTACGATATTGCATAAGTAATCGTTGTAATTTTGTGTGTGGGTCTCCTGGGTAACTGGTCGCTGATCGTAGGCCATTCTTCAAGACTTGAACGAACCTCTCCGCCTGGCCGTTCGTAGATGGGTGTGCTGGTGAAGTGAGCTTGTGAGCAATGTTGTTGGACCTCAAAAACTCTTTGAACTCCTTCGACGTGAAATTGGTGCCATTATCGGATACAATAGCTTGAGAAATACCGAATCTCGCGAAAACTTCTCTCAATTGTCGTATGGTGTGAAAACTCGTTATCCGGTTCATCGGGAAGACTTCCAACCACTTCGCTTTGGCATCCACCACTATCAGGAAGTATCGTTCCATAAAGGGTCCCGCAAAATTTGTGTGTAGACGTTGCCACGGTTGAGCAGGAAACTCCCACGGGTGTGTTGACATCTTTGCTGGCTTCTTTAAAACCTTCGCGCAATCCCTACAGCTCTTTACTAACTCCTCGATATCCCGATCAATTCCTGTCCAATAGCAATAGCTCCTGACTAAGGCTCTCATTTTCACAATACCAATTTGTGCTGCATGTAACTCATCCAGAATTCGGGTGCGCAGTGTATGTGGAATTAAAAATCGTAGTACGCGGTAAATACATCCTTCATTTATCATAAGTTTGCTCTCCATCTGCTTGTATGATGTATTCTTTAAACTTGATCCTGTCTCTAAAAGAACCCAAAGTGAAGATAGTTCCTTGTCACGTTTGGTCTCATTAGCTATGTCCGAATTTGTGATAGGTAAACATTCATCCCAAAGTTGAAATATTTCGAACGTTTCACCGTCTTCCCTACAATCTCGAGTTGTAGGAGGTGGAGGAAATCAGCGGTAATATTATCTTTAGAACTCTTATATTGAATTCCATTGTCAAATCCACTAAGAAACTGGGAATAGTGTAATAATCGTTGTGCTGTAAGCAATGGTAAATGTTTATTTGGATGAAATATTGCAGTCGGCGGTCTATTATCCGTAATGAGCATAAACTCTCGCCCTTAGTAATAATTAAAAAATTTGTGAAATCCCCAATAGATAGCCGTTGCCTCTTTGTCTAACTGACTGTAGTTTGCCTCCGCTTTCGTCAAACTTCAATCGGACGCTCCCCATCATTTGTTTAATGTGATAAAATTGCTGATAAGCCCACAGGAGACGCATCCGTAGCTAAAATAAGTTGTAGATTTTCATTGAAAGGCCCTAAAGCATTATCGGTCATCATCTCTTCTTTCATCACTTTAAATGCATGCTGACACTCCTTTGTCCAAATGAATTTTTGGTCTTTCCTCAGAAGATGATAAAGCGGGTGTAGTTTAGTTGAAAGGTCTGGTATGAACTTATGGTAATAATTTACCATTCCTTGGAAATTACGGTACTTACTTAAATCTGTAGGTGGTTGTATTTTGGAAATTGCTTTTACCTTCTCAGATGTTTTGTTTAAGCTGAGTTTGTCGATCTTGTGGCCGAGGTATGTGACACTTTTCTCAAACAGTTTACATTTTGACTTGTTCAAATGCAAGTCGAACTTCTTTAACCTATCAAGTAATCGCACACACCTATGAAACAATTCAGATATCGATCCAGCCACTATGATAATATCATCAATAAAACATGCAGTACCTTCAAGGTCATTGGTGATATTTTCATCCATAAAACTCTGCCAAATGTTTGGCGCGGTTTTGAGTCCAAAGATTAATTTCTTTACCCTGTAGAGGCCCTTTATAGTGCTTATCGTCTGTAAGAGTGAACTCTCTTCGGTCATGTTCAGAGGTAAATATGCCTTGTGTATATCAAAGGTACAGTAGTATTCACCATCTTTCAATTTTTGGAATAAATCCTCTATTTTATGAATTGGATACCCACGTTCACCAGATATCTGTTTAACGTAGCTTTATAGTCTGCACATAACCGCATGTCTCCAATCTCTCCAACTCACTTTCAATTAAAGGGCGAATGGCATATGGTACAGGCCTTGGTTTGATAAATGTTGGCGTAGCATCTTCGCGTAGTTTCAGTATGCCTTTAATGTTCGGTATGTTCCTAATTTCCTGTTGGAAAACATCAGCATACTTCTCGAATATTTTCTGCTTCATTCGGTCTATATCTTCTTCAGTTTAGTTTATCTCTAATAATTTAAGTGCATGAACCCATTCACTTCCCATAATAGAGTCTACCTGCCCTTTGACAATATGTAATTCACAATTTGCCTGCCGGTTTTTGTATTGAACTTGAACTTCCGATTTCCCATATGCAGGAAATATTTCGTGGTTATATGTTTTAAGCTTGACGTCTGTAGGCAATATTGTTACCTTTATCCAATGCGTCTTAAAGGTCTCGTAACTCATAACCGAGATCGCTGCCCCGGTATCCAATTCCATCTCAAATGGCTTGCTATTAATTTCCAGTGTCACATAGTACTTACCTCGGCCACACGTATCATTCCGTTTTTGGTGCAATTGAATAGAATGTATACTCGTATTTCGTTTCTTTGCTTTGCTTTGCTTTCATTCTATCGCATCGATAGCGTTGATCTCATGCATGTTCTCCGAAGTCTCCTGTACAATCTCCAAGGTGTTCGTTTCCCTGGCCGCTGATTTTGATCTCATACATACTGAAGACACGTGGCCTTTCCTCACGCATACAGTACAACGCAGATTCTTCGACTTGCAGTCATTCGCCATGTGATTTGGTTTCTCATATCTGTAACAAATCATTTTATTATTTGTTTTGTTTTAAGAGTGATTAGCTTTATGTGAATTTGTATGTGATGATGTATAAGCTGTCTTCCTGTATGTGCTTGCTTTGAACTGTAGTTGATGAATGCTATGCATGGCGCGGCTTTCCAGTTTCGATGCCTCCATTGCTAAAGCACTTTGTATTGTTTTGTCCAGAGACATGTCCGTCTCCTGTAATAATCTCTCTTTGATATCCGCGTCTCTGAGTCCGCGAATAACCGAGACCGGAGATGTGTATTCAGCGTAGATTTCCTGCATGACTCACATGTATACACTCAATTTTTTCAAATCTGCCAAATAACTTGCGACGGTTTCCCCCTCATGCTGCAGTCGCAGTAGAAATTTGTGTTGTTCAGTAATCTCGTTAGGCTTGGGACTCAGGTGATCTTTGAGTGATTTAACTAACTGTTCGTAGGACTTCGTCTCAGGTTCTTCTGGTGCTTTTAAATTTGAAAGAAGCTGGTAGTATCTCGCTCCCAAACAATTGATCAATACTTGCCGCTTTTTTGTACTATCCGTAATATTCTTCAGCGCAAGATAATTCTCTAACCTTTTCACGTAGTTGGGAAATGCCTCTTCGTTCTCGTTGAAGTGCTCGAAATGTAGGTTAGGTGAAAATTTCGACGTCTGTAGGCTCTGTAGAGCAGTTGTTAATGATTGTAAAATTCCTTCCGTCTCAGGTTCTTCTGGTGCTGTCAAATTTGAAAGAAGCTGGTAGTATCTCGCTCCCACACAATTGATCAATACTTGCCGCTTTTTTGTACTATCCGTAATATTCTTCAGCGCAAAATAATTCTCTAACCTTTTCACGTAGTTGGGAAATGTCTCTTCGTTCTCGTTGAAGTGATCGAAATGTAGGTTAGGTGAATTTGTCGACGATCAATAGCTAGGGGAAGTGCAGGAAAGCAAACCACCTCGTGTTTCGATTATTCAATATACACTGTCTTTTTTCAATCTGTCAATTCGGATGATGTTTTAAATGTTAAAGTGTTATTCACAATAATAATATAATAAAATAGTAATCCGGTTTGTCCTCAATATCTAACAGAAATTCTGGAACCTCCGGATACCTTTATATCTCATGAGAACGGGACGGGTATTACAGGTTCGCAGTAAGGCCAAGCAGAGTATGAAGAACGCCTATGACGTAATTGAACGCAATTGTAACACTCGAACAAGACACATAAATTACCGGGTGGGCCAAGGAATATATCGACGTTTGGATCGCCTTAAAGTCTGTTTTATGGTGACGACATTTTTATGCGACACCCTATCTCCTATGTATAAGGTGTCCAACAAGAGCGCCGGATTTAAAGGGTGTCCCAACAAGAGCGCCGAAGAATTTTTTTCTCGGTCTCAATAATTAAAATCACCGTACAACTCGTATAAACAAAATGGCGGCAAATTTAAATCCGGCGCTCTTGTGGGGACACCATTTAAATCCGGCGCTCTTGTTGGGATACTCTTTATTAGGCAGAATAACGCATGTATACTAGCTTAAAAACTTGCAATGCGCACATTCTTTGGTTGCTGTTATGTTTCGATGTTCTAAACAAGAGATGATGATTAATGATAATGGTGATTATAAAAATACTTATCCTTTATTTCTCTGAATATAATGTTACAAAGTGTTGTTTGTGTCAGAACCGGAAAACGACTATTTAAAAACTAATATGTCACTTCATGACAACTGTCATTGAAACTCAAAGAGTATGTTTGTTTGATGTTTTAAAGGTGGTTTCACATGGCATTTTCAAAGGCCAGGACCATTACTATTGGATGGTAATGTAAAGGAAAATTGGCGCAAGTTCTTGAATATGTGGAATATATATTCAATAGCAACAAAGCCAAACAAAGAAGATGAAAAAATACAGACAGCAAGGTTTCTATCATGTGCCGGAGAACAAGCAATTGAAATTTATCAAACACTACCATTGCCAGAAGCTAAAAAAAAAATTGATAACGTGATCGAAGCATTTCAATCATACTGCAATATCTATTTTTTTCCCGTTACCAAAAAGAAAGAGAACCGTTTGAAAAATTTTTGTCGGATATTGTCAAATTAGCAGAGAATTGTGAATTTCAAGAACAAAAGGAATCAATGATAAGAGACAGAATTGTGATGGGAATCTCGGAGCAGAATTTACAACTCCAGTTATTAAAAACCGATAGCCTGAATTTAGCTAAAGCTAAGGAACTGTGTCGAGTAGCTGAGCAAGCGAGTATGCAGGCGCACCAAATGCAAGCTGAAAGGGGATCAATAGCGGCTATTCAATCTAAGAAAGCGAGAGATGAGAATAATTCAAAAAACTCACAGAATCATAACCAAATTTTTAATTCTTTATTAAACTATAATTCCAGATCATATGTAACAAAGAAAAGATACCAGCAGATAGGTGTGGAACAAAGACAATTGTCTTCAACATACAAGGGCAATGTGAATGTGTGCAACAAGTGCAGTCGAAATCATCAGTTAGGAAAATGTCCCGCATTTGGAAAAAAGTGTTTAGCTTGCGGAAAATTTAATCATTTTGCATCGGCCTGTAACTCTACGCGAATTAACAGCATTAATGTAAATGAGTCAGTCTATGAAAGCGATAGTGACTGTGGTGAGTCAGTTGTGTATGTTGGTGCGATAAGTCAATTTGCACAAAGTATTAATAAAAGTAACTGGTGTGAAACCATTACTGTTGAAAACAGTAAAATTGAATTTAAGCTTGACAGTGGTGCTGACGCAAATATAATTTCACTTGAGGCTGTAAAGAAAATAGGTTGCGAATATAAGATCAAACCATGTGCTGTTCGTTTAGAGGCGTATGGGGGTTCTCCTATTAAAACTGTGGGGTATGTTCGGTTGTGCACCCAATATAAAAAGTTGATTAATGATGTCAAGTACATCGTAGTAGATAGTAGATCGAAGCCGTTGCTAGGTTTTAAGACATGTACAGAATTCAATTTGATTCGTCGCGTTCATGAAATAAGTACAAGTGCCCAATTTTTAAATGCAAACAGTGATATATTTTCTGGTGACGGTTGATTCCCTGATAAATGTACATTAGAACATAAACCTAATACCATGCCTGTAAGTAAACCTCCGCGTAGAATCCCGTTTGGTATCAGAGATAAGGTCAAAGCAGCTCTCGCTGATATGGAGCTGCGGGGTATTATAAGTAAATGGGAAGGGCCTACATAATGGTCACATCAGTTGGTAGTAGTTTAAAAAATCAAACGGATCGTTGAGGTTATGCCTTGATCCAAATGCTCTCAATATGCACCTCAAAGATGAGCACTGCATTATTCCAACATTAGATGATTTTTCTGAGGCTATGAGAGAATATACTCTTTTTACGGTGTTAGATCTAAAGGAAGGATTTTGGCAGCTCGAGTTAAGTGATTTGTCAAAACACCTTACAGTTTTTAGTACAATGTTCGGTACCTATGTTTACAATGTGCTTCCTTTCGGTGTGAAGCCCGCAGCTGAAAAGTTTCAAAAGTTAAATATGAAGCACTTTGGTAATTTACCTGGCGTTTTTGTGTATATAGACAATCTTATAATAGGAGGAAGAAACAAAAAAGAACACGATCAAAACCTAGAAAGAGTTGTTAATAAGGCACGAGAGATTAATGTCAAATTCAACAAAGCAAAAGTCAATTTTGTGTTGACAAAGTTAGATATTTAGGACATATTTTTAATGGTGATACCACGATAGAAAACAATTAGAACGAATAATGGGGAAGTTTAATTACCTTCGTGCATTTATACCCAATTTCTCGAAAATTAATGTTCCACTTCGCGAATTGCTTAAAAAGAACAACGAATTTCAATGGACAACTACTCATACTGAAACGTTGAATAGAATCAAAAGGGTCCTAGCCGAACATTCTATTCTTCACACATTTGACCCCAACAAAAATATAATTCTCCAATGTGATGCATCTCAGAATGGCCTCGGTTGTTGTTTGTTACAGGATGATAAACCAGTGGCGTATGCCTCTAAAAGCCTGTCGGACACCGAGACAAGATATGCACAAATAGAAAAAGAGTTGTTGGCAATTGTTTACGCCTGTGAGAAATTTAATCATTATGTTTACGGTCATCATTTCACAATACATTCGGATCATAAGCCATTAGTAGCAATTTTAAAAAAAGATGTGGGCCAAATTCACTCTTCTCGCCTACAAAGAATGAAAATTAAATTGTCGAAATATAATCTTGAAATCAGATATGTTCCGGGTAAATTTTTATATGTAGCTGATTTATTATCCAGAACCTTAATGTGTGATCCTGAAGTTAAAATGGAGCATACATTCAAAGATTTGGTCCATAGTATTGATATGAGTGACTCTAAAAGAACAATCTTTGAGGAAGAAACTAAAAAAGATCAAGGTCTACAATATCTTACAAAACTATATAATGATGGATGGCCAATAAATAAACAAAAGTTGCCTGATACTATTAAATTATACTGGCAATTCAAAGACAAAATATATGTTGACAATAATCTTGTGTTTTTTGATAATCGCGTTATAGTCCCTAGAACTTTAGTAAGGGAAATATTAGAGCTTCTCCATAAATCACACATGGGGACAACCAAAACGATTGGTAGAGCTAAAGGAAACCTCTATTGGCCACATATGGCAAGGGACATCGAAACGATGATCCAAAACTGCCGCGAGTGTGAAAAGCATAGGCCGGAAAATAAAAAACATTATTTAATGGGTAATCCTCCACCTGAAACCCCTTTTCAGAAAATTGGAGTTGATTTACTTGAATTTGGGGGAAACTCATATTTAGTAGCTATTGATTATTTTTCAAAATGGATAGAACTCTGCCAAATAAGGGATAAGACCGCGCAAACGGTAAGAAGTGTTTTGGAACAAATATTTTCGGTACATGGTATCCCTCAGAAAATCTTGGCGGACAATCATCCTTTTAATTCATATGAACTCCGAAGATTCTCAGAGGAGTCAAATTTTGATTTTGTTTTTATTAGCCCACGATATCCGAGATCGAACGGCCAAGCAGAAAAGGCAGTCCACGTAGCCAAATCAATGTTACGAAAAATTGGTAAGGAAGGGGGTTGTTTAAAAGCTGCACTATTAGAATACCGAACAACACTAATTCCGGGGATAGTATACTCACCCGCAGAAATGTTAATGAACCGTAAGTTGCGAACATGGTTGCCAATAAAAAAAGAAGATTTAGTACCTAAAGTTCCTAAAGATTTGTACGCAATATTGAAGGATCGTCAAAGAAAAATACAAGAAAAAAATAGTCCTGTCCTTCCTCGGCGAGATTTAGAGCTTCAAAGGGGTGAAAACATAGTGTATAGACACAATGGGAGATGGGAACCAGGCCGAATTGTATCAAGACACGTTTTGCCGCGGTCGTATCTGCTCGAAAACGGATATAAAAGGCGCAATTCATTTCATTTGCGTAGGTCACAACATCCACCATTGTTTAAGACACCCGAAACAGAAATAATAGAGGAGAACGCCCAAAACTAATCTGAATATCTGAACGGCACATTATCATCGCTTCGAGATCATACTGTAGCGCAACATTGTTCAAGTGAATTGCCCCTATTAAAGAAAGAAAATATCGTCGAAAAAGACTTGTCGCACCGGCAGAACACTGAAAACAATTATGTCACCAAATATGGTCGCATAAGACCGGAATAGAAAATAGTTATTATTGAAAATAAATTTTAAATTAGTATACTCGTACTTTCTATAATTTTGATGAATAGCATTAGCATTATTGGTTTATTTCCTTTGATTTTGTTTTTATGTCATAAGATTACTTTTTGAATTAAAATGGATTGAATGAATTATTATAAGAAGAAAGATGATGTATATTCCTCTAGACATGTGAATGTCAGCACACCTACATGCTGACATACACATGTATAGACAACAATACACACCTACATATACACGCCTGCTGGTCTCCGCTCTTTGAGTGATTATCACACCAATTGTCATCTTACACTTAACGAATAAAGACCTAAAAACTAACAAGTGTTTTATATCAAATACAACACTCCCCACCACAGTTGAGCGTTGATATTACAAATTCAAACGTAGTGGCGCTTACATTGTCGTGTGCTTCGTCGCAGACCTGGGAATGTAGGTGTGGATGACTGTTGAGGCGCTGTCGGATCTGCTGTTTCCGGTGTTGATTTGGATACGGGTAACGAAGCATGTGGACTTTCTGGGCCGGTATGTTGTTCTGCTGCGGTAGATAAATTGGTAGACCCTTTAGCTTTTTGGGGGCTGTCGTGTACTACAGTCGTTTGCGAACTATGTCGTTCTGGAATAGCATCTGCATGCCTCCGTTTGGTGGTTTGATCAGGAAAACACACACTGTATGACCATCTGTTATTTTGTTGACTGATTGTACCAGGCTTTTATTTCGTGTCGTTGTCTGTTCGAACCCAAACGTTATCCCCGGTATTGAAGTGTCGCTCTTTGAGGTTACCTCGATCGTGATACAGTTGGCTTTTTAAGTTGTGTCTGTTGATGTTGCGCTCAACAGATTTATTCGTCGCTTGAACGTTTGAATGAATCGCTCGGCTAATCCATTCGTCTTTGGATGGTATGGCGAGGACGTAATGTGGTTCACTCCCTCCTTCTCACAAAATGTTTTAAATTCCTGCGATGTGAATGGAGTTCCATCATGACTGACGATTACTTGAGGAACTCCGTAACGAGCAAATAAACTGGAAAGCACTTTCTCAAGCATGTTTGTTGTGATGCTTGTCATTGTGTAGATTTCTACCCATTTCGAAAGCGCATCTACTATGCGAAACTGTTTGTTTTTAAAAGGACCTGCAAAGTCGATGTGAATTCGTTCGCAGACTCGTGATGGAACGTTCCATGAGTACAATGGTACTTCTGGTTGACAGTTTCGATTTTCTTGACAACTTTGCCCTCGTTTGACAAAATTTTCAATATCTAAATCGATTTTTGGCCACCATATGTAGTATCGAGCTATTGCGCGCATAGCAACAATGCCCGGATGACCGCTGTGTAAACGTTGTAGTTCGGCTGTACGTAATGATGTAGGTAATACCATCTTCCCTGCCACATAAGAATATTGTTCTAAACGGACAGTTCGTCTCTGCGTTGTAGAAACGGTTTGAATTGTGATTGTCGGCACATTTGTTGTGTCCAACCTTGTTTTACTGCATTAATAACGCGAGTAATTTCTGTGTCTTTGTTGGATTCGACTGAGATGCTTTTCTCGCAGAACAGAAGATCATCCATCTTTGCTTTGTTTATGTAGTTGACGTCGTTTTCAATGTTTTGCTCATTAAGTTGTAGCTCTTCCGTAGTACTCGGCATTCGTGATAAGAAATCGGCAAAAATGTTTAACTTCCCCGGAATATATTCCACGTCATAGCTATACGAATTTAATAGCAATGCCCATCGTATTAACCGATTGTTAACGAGTTTTGGTAGGTTGCGATTTTTGCCAAATATGTGGGTCAACGGTTCGTGATCCGTGACCAATGTGAAAAATCTGCCGGCTAGGAATCTGTCAAACTTTTGCACTCCAAAAACAATTGCAAGTGCTTCCTTGTCGATTGTGCCGTAGTGTAATTGTGCACCTGATAACTTTTTTGATGCGAAAGCGATTGGTAAGTCAATTCCGTTGTCGTTACGGTGACTAAGGACTGCACCAATTCCTTTGTCGGATGCGTCGCATGTTAAATACAAATGTTTCTTATCTTAATATGGGTGTAAAATTTGTGCGTGTAAAAGCTGGAATTTGATATCGTCGAAAATGGCTTGTTCTTGATTTGTCCATTTGAACCGTTGGTTTTGTCCTGATAGTGTATGTAAATCAGCAGCAGTGCCGTGCACATTTGGTATAAAACGTTCGTAGAAATTAACAAGACCCATAAAAGAGCGTAGTTCCGTTCCGATGTTCGTTGGTGGACTGGCATTGGTGATGGCGTCCAGTTTGTCTTGTGTTGGAAAAATTCCGTTTTTGTTGAAACGATGACCCAAGTATACCATTTCATCTTGGAAGAAGGTACATTTTTCTCGTTTGATCCGGAACCCGCTGTTTGTAGACGTGTGAGAACTTCCTACAAGTTTTGCATGCAGGATGCGGTGATACATGCACACAGCCACAGGCTCGCGTCATCCAGCAACCAGTTGTTAAAGAAGGGAAAAAGAAAAGTGGCAGTCGATTACGGAACAACAACAAGCGAACAACTTAGAGCGGAAGAAAAAATAAATCTTGACTTCTATAAAAGAAATAAAAAATTAAAATCGACGCTTATAGGGATTAAAATTATTTTCCTAAAAACGGCAATTATTTAAACAAATAATTCCGAAACGTTAAGTTTTTTTTTATAATTTGTGCGTGTTAATTAAGCAATATAAATTCTAAATTTTGTTGGTTTCGTTCTGCTACCTTTTGCTATAACTTTTATGTGCATTGTTGTTTTCTTTTACACGGACAAAATGATCGTTCAAATAACTTGTCCTTTACTTTTAAATGTGAATCGCATTCGACGAGCGAGCAGCTCAACCTCCTGCTTAGTTCTTGTCAGAAGACCGAGAAATTCAACAGGCAAATTAAGGCTTAACCTGTGCGGGAACTATGTGCAGTGCAGTAAGTTTTTTGTACTACATAACAAAAAATCGTACAAACCACTTATCCATCAACTGTGAATCGCATTCGACGAGCAAGTAACCCAACCTAATGCCTAAATTTCGTCTGAATATTGGATAGTTCGAGAAACTTCGCAACCAAGGCTAATCAGAAAGGAAAAGTGAAATCTTAAAGTGTTCGCCAGTTTTTATGAATTTAAATGTCTATAGGTGTGTATGAAGTCTTTTGCAACACTCAAGGAGGACACTTTACTCCGGGGTTTCACCCCTTGACCAACCTATGGACGCCGAAATTTGCTAGTTACCTAAGGCCTATCAAGGATTACACGTAGCAAGATTCAAGAAATTTAACCAGTTTATTTTTCTATGATAATAGTTTGTTTTAAAGTGTCAATATTAAAAAAAAAAATCAGAAAGAAATGCGAATATAAAGGAGTTCACTGGTTCAAATTTTTTTTCTGGTTTTAATTCCCGCTCGCGCTTTATCACTCCTACCTCGGAAGCGCGCTAATTAACCTTGTTACATCCTTTTTTAGAAATCTGCACCGTCATCATCGCTGTCGAGGAGTAGGATTTTAGTTGAAACCGTAGGTTTACTTATTTCTTTTAATAACTATTCGTTTTTTTGTCGTCACACGTTTATTAACTATAAAAAAACAGCCCATAAAAATTAAAACTTTTCATGTAAATTCTCTAATAGGAGATAACATATGTGTGCAAAGTTTGAACCGGGTTAATTGAGAAAAAATTAATATTAGAGCACTCCAAAATGTTTACAAAAACTGTTGTCACCGGAGATACATATGTGTGAAAAACTTGTATGGGAGCCCCCGACCTTGGGGCCCGATCACTTCCAACTTTCAATAGTAAGTGTTGTTCAAATTTGAAGAGGAAAATGTTTAAAAACTCCAAAAATTTTACAAACAGTTTTGTCTATCGGAGATACACATGCTTTGAATTTAAGAAATCGGGCTAATTTTTAATATTTTTATGGACTCCCCTCGGGCCACAGGGCTCTTTCACTCCAAAAACTTTACAAAAAGGTTTGTCCATCGGTGACCATCGGAGAGACACCCCTCGGACCTCAGGGCCCGTTCACTCGAAAAATTTAACAAAAAGTTTTGTTCATTGGAGATACACATGGTGTATTAAATTTGAAGAAAATCGAGTTCGAGTATGGCGCCTCAGGACCTCGGGGTCCAGGGTGTCCAAATATTTTACAAAAGTGTTGTCTATCGGATATCGGAGATACAAATGTATATACAATTTGAAGACAATCGGGTTTTTTTAAAAAAAATGTTACAAAAAGTGTTGTCCATCAGAGATACACATGTATAAGAAAATCGGGCTACATTTTTTAAAAAATTTGTATGGGTCCGCACGACCACGGGGCCCGGGGTCTCCAAAAATTTTAAAAAGTGTTGTCCTTCGGAGATACACATGTATATAGAATTTGAATTTGCAAAATATTTGTATGGGAGCCATACCCCGAGGCCCAAAGGACCCCACCTCCTCCTCTTTACTTTTTCGTCAACCGTGATGGTCGCATCGGCACACGAAGGGGATGTTTCAGCACACGATTACGCGCCATTTCCACGTCAAATAACAATAATCGTACAATAAAATAATTTGCTTGTGTGAGTAAAATTATGGAGTTATCGCGTAATCGTGTGCTGAAACACCCCCTTCGTGTGCCGATGCGAACACAACGGTTGATGAAAAAAATAAAGTGAACGACAAAAATTACGAATGGAGGAAACAAGAAACGTCAGAAAGTTTCATGGTCAAGTTTGTTTTTCATTACCCTTCGCTCTTGCACTTATATAATTCCAGATTTCATGGAAGGACTTTTCAGCGTGTAGATTGGGCCTATGTTTTCGATTACAGTGAAAATGTACTGGCCATCGGCATGTACTTACTAATTGTGCTCACGAGGAAAGTGGAAAGAAGGGATCTTATGAAAGGCACTGAGTTGCTGAAATTTTGACATATAATTATTTGATTTCCTTTCATTCGCTTCATCGTTTCATAAGAAGTAACGCGCCGTTTCCACGTTAAATCACAAAAATGCTGAAATGAAGAGAAGGGTCGCACTGCAAACACCGAGACGGAAGAACATATACAGGGTGTCCCCTAATTCGTGCACATTATTTGGGAAATGATTCTTTTATACATTCTAAAAAAATCGTTCTACTGTTAGGGTTTATTTCCAATATTAACATCATTTATCCGGGATTGAAGAAAAAGCTTAAGAAAAAATGTGGGTGCCGTTGCTTGTAGCTACTGAGCAGGAGGTTCGTGGTTAGAGTCCCAGTAGCACCAAAAGATTTTTTACGGTGTGCCACCTCTCGCGAATGGGTGACAAACGTTCCGAGAGTAATAACTTGTCACGACAAGCTTCTCAATTCGCCGTTCTGATCCCTTCCAAAGTGTCCAACAATATAACTGCGCAACACAAATGTTCACGAGAACCTAGGCCTTGGACCGCAATGGTCTGTCGCGCCGAATATTATTATTATATAGGAAAAAGTACTAAACGAAGTTTCTACCGTTAGAATAAACAGCGCAATTTCCGTTAACATGGGTCAGCACAAATAAAATTTGAACATATAAGTAAGGTAAGCTTTTTCTTAAATCCCCGATTAATGATGTCAACATTGGAGATAAGCCTTTAATGTAGAACGATTTTTTCTTAAAATATAACCAAAAATCATTTCTCAAATTATTGTGCACGATTATATTAGTATATTATGGGCGTTAAAATAGGTATCTGTAATTACCGAAATTATGAACGAAACCACGACTAATGCACTACCAAACTCAGTACTTAGAACACATATTACCTTTAGATATGCAACAAAAACATATGTTTTCCCATATATGATAACATATGAGGAATGTTATATATTGTAAATCACATTCCTTCGATTTTTATTTTCTTTTGAATTTAATAAAGGGCTTCGCCCAACTTATTGCCGTGACGTAAGTCATTCAGGGAGTCCTCCCTTGGCAATAAGTCTCTATATAAAAAAAAATATATATTTTTAATTTTTTTTTATTATTTTAGTCACTCAAGCAAATTGTTATATTAGCTGTATTTTATTTGGAATCCGAATAAGGAATTAGAATGTCAAAACAGCAGGTTCTCCAATTCCAAAGAAGGAATTCGACAATGCAATTGTTGTTGTAATTCCTTATTTCTCGGCAATTAAAATACAGCTATTGTAGCATTATTGTTATTTGCTGTATTGCTTTGGCTAATCCAGCTTGGCTTACAACAATCGCATAAGCATAAAGCCGAAAATAAATCCAAAAAGTTTTTAGGATTTATAACTAAAGCCATTTTTTAGTTATAGCGCTCACCGTAAGGCGGTGTTTTGTTTAACACATACACATTAAAGTGCATCGACAATTTAAAGCCAAAAGCTGTTGCTTTGTAAAGCCAAGCCGGCTTTGCCGATATTGCCAAATATTTGCTTCACTTAAGATCATACCTTTTTGAACACTGAGTATATATACATATCATCATTGTAGGCACATGTTAACGAAAAAATATGTACTGATATCTATAAATATGAACTGATCTTTAACTTGGCATTGATTAATTACATATTTCAAGTATGCAGCACAAAGATAAGATATATCTTTCAAAGTATTAACTATTTTTAGCTTTGTCTAATTTTTTCCAACAAAAATATCGTATAATAAATAATTTTTTTAAAATATATACAAATACCCATAAAACTACAAATATTTATTAGAAAATAAATGTAAACATAAAGGTATATATGCATTTAGAGCATGTTTAGTCTCCTCAGTTGTAACTTGTAACTGTTTTATGGTTGTTGTGCTATCTCTTGGAAATTAACAATTTATTTATAATATATTCAAGACGAACATGCCTTGATTTTCTTAACACCGTTACTGATACTTTCTTACTGAAGTTCGAGCTTTCCATGATTTTACGAGATTCCATGAAAAATATAGTGTAAATCCATGAATTTGAAATCCAACGAAGCAAAAAGCATACCACAAAAGTCCGTATGGCATTCCCTTCAAATTGAAATACAAAATAAAAATATGTAGATATGTTATGTTAAAAAGCTAAATTGAAACATGTTTACCCTCCACAAAAAAATTCCAGTTTCATCGATGTCCATTCCTTTTTCTAGCGTAATATATTCCCAGACATCAGGAAAATAATAAATAAAACAATATACCAATGGCAAAACACTCAGCAAAACAATGGAAATTATATATTTTTGCATGTCACGTATCTTATTGCCACGAATTGCCGAAAGTCCCATAAATGAAGTCAGCAGTGACATGCTCCAAATATATTCCCACCACAACGGTTGTGGAACTTCCAGCTCTTCAATTTCCAGAACAAAAATATCCAAGCGGTCTAAAATATCTGATATTAATTTTGCCAGCATTATGAAGAAAAGCAAGGCATGAAAGAAAATGCAGTATTTCAGTCGAGATTTGTTAAGCAAACTGTGGAAGGCAATGTAATCGAGTATTAAATATGTATTTGGGTATTTTTAAGTAGATTTAATTTTGATCAATATTATCAATCAATTGATTTGTGACATACTTGGTTTTCCAGCACTGTTTTTTTTTTTAAAAAAACTAAAAAAGAATGATCGCTTTTAGCCAAAGTTTAACTTCTATATAAATTACATTGCAAAAATCTTGCACATTTTTATTATGAAATTAATAAAATTTTGAATTTATTCGTATATGTAGGTAGGTTGAATGTAAAAAATTCTGGCGAAATGCCCAAGCTTGCAGTCTAGCAGTAGGTTTCTGCGACAAGTGTCATATCAAGTTTAGTTTGGTTACCACCAAACAGACTAGATAGCTATGGCACTAGGCTTTCATTATTTCATTTCATTAATAGAGAACAAACAAAAGTAAAGGAAGTTTACAAACAACAGCTTGTGCTAGACCCTTAACGACAGTGCCACGAATCAGTCGCGCTGCCACAAACCACTATAAGAAATAATATATATATGTAAAACTTAACCTAATTTGATGTGGTGCTGCCACTCTCTGCCTGTATTCAAAATCGGTTCCATCTGTTCCATTGATCGTAGGTCCACCTCGTGATGCCATTTTTGTTGGCCTTTACTGATTTTAGTACACGGAAATTAATGAATTACCATTTCACTATACAAAAACACATTTGAATTCAATCGGTAGTACGCGTAGACACACCACAGAGCCACAAGAATCGAGAGTCGAGATTCAAGAGTGAAAATTTTTTCTGGGATTTACAGCTGATGCTGAAATTACAACTAGTAGGTGTAGCAGAAAACGCTAAACGGCCAATTAAATGTCAATAGTTCTAAAAATAACAACGTAGCAACTAAACTTCATAATGCGTGCGGTTGAAATTCACAAAGCAAATCATTTTCCAAGAGTTGCAGGTTTTTTTGGGAATTGAATAGTTTGACAACAGAAATGGGAACAATTTTTTGACTTATGCAAAATTTACTTTTGAGACGTGCGAGACAAAGTGAGCGGGCTGACTATAGTTAATTTGAAGTTGTGGTTAGCCAGAAGAGATTGACACTACACGAATGTTATAGTTAATATATAGTAACATGGGAAAAGTCATCTATAGCTTTATGGTAACATTGAAAATTATACTACTTCTCTCGTCTGGTTAACTACAATTTAAATTTAACAGTCGTCCTCCTAATTTTTTTTCGCACTCCACAAATTTAATTCAAGCTTTATGCAAAATTTATATTTGAGACGTGCGAGACAAAGTGAGTGGGCCGACTATAGTTAAATTGAAGCTGTGGTTAGCCAGGAGATATTGACACTACACGAATGTGATAGTTATTTTATGGTAACATGGGAAATGTTAATTATAGCAATATGGTAACATTGAAAAATATACTACTTCTCAAGCGTTATGCTGTTAAATAGAAAATAAACAGACGAGAGAAATAGTACATTTCTCAATGTTACCATAATGCTTGATTTACATTTGTGGCGTGCGAAAAAAAATGAGCAGGACGGCTGTTAAATAGCAATTGTGGTTAGTCAGACGAGATAAGTAGTATATATTTCAATGTTACCATAATGCTATAGATAGCAATTCATATAAAATAACTATAACATTCACGTAGTGTCAATCTCTTCTGGCTAACCACAACTTCAATTAAACTATATGTAGTCGGCCCGCTCATTTATTTTCTCGCACGACTAGTCTAAATTCTCCATTACATTTGGACCGTGCAAGAAAAAATGGGTAGGACGGCTGTTAAATAGCAATTGTGGTTAGCCAGACGTGAGAAGTAGTATATTTTTCAATGTTACCAAACTGCTATAGATAATATTTCATCTGTAGATATAAAATAACTATAAAATTATCATAGAACCAATATCTTCTGGCTAACCACAATATCTATTTAACTATATTCTTTCTATTAATTTTTCTCGCACGGCTCAAATGTAAATCATGCTTAAGTATGAACCAATCACAATGGAGCATAACTAGTATAGCTGTATTTTATATGGAGTCCGAATCCGAACTCGAATTTCAAAACCAGCCAAAACCAGTTGCTGTAATTCCCAATTCAAATTCAATAAAATACAGCTTATAAATGTGTCGGTTTCACTGACAGCCACCATAACCTAATGCTTGATTTACATTCAGAAAAATGTTAGAAAAAAGACAAGGAAAGAAGACAGAAGGAAAGAAAAGCAGATTCAAGTTGGAAAATTATGAGAGAGTTCGATTTATATACATTCATACAGAAAGAAGTAGACAACTGCACTTAAAAATAAACAGCAACAGTAGATTATAGCAATATTATAGTGTTATTAGAACATTTGATTAGTGTGCTATTAAGCACAAAGGAAAATACGATATTTTGGTGTGGCAAAAATTCAACTGAACGTAGCGTAGCCGAGTTTTAGGATAAACAAAGTTATACATACTTAATACTGCACAATAAGCCTAACTTTTTTGACTAGAACAAATGACTTTTAATGAATTGAAATATAATATCCGATTCTCAGTACAAAATTAATCAAGCCAACAATAAAAAGTTATTTTCTTTCGCGTATACACAAATAAACTATTTTTTTTTGTTTAAATCTAAAAAAACAAGACATATAAATTTACAAAATATTGGTGAAGAGGTTGCTTGGATGCGGATTTTGATGTAATCACGGCCTTTTGGGCCATATTTATTGGCGAGGATACATTTAAAACGGCGGATTTATCCCCATTTTCGTATTTATAAACGTAGATTATAAAATGTATTCTTGGATTTATACCTCGATATCGATGGCTAAAACAGTGACTAAGACTATTTTCGAATACAGTGGATTAATCCATGGCTATATTCACGACTATAAATATGGCCCTTAATGTTATTGTCAGTTATTCCGATGATTCTAGTGATTAATTGAAAACAATAATTTAAAATTAAAAATCTGGAGCGCATGCAATAGTTAATTGGTGCACGAATAGTTGCACACGCCCCACGTTTTTCATTTTTAATCTTATGTTATACTATTTACTTCGTTTTAAAAACGTGATATATTAAAAATTTTACAAATAATTATTTTCTTCTTTTTAGACTTTTTTGTGTTGGGCATTAAACGAACCGCAATTAAACAAAAATAATTTTCGGGTATACTTTTTTTTATATTTAAACATATTAACAAGGGAAAACTCCCAGGACGATTTGCGCCACGGCAAGGGTGGCTAAGCCCCTTATTAAAATTAAAAAGAGCAGGGTAGGCTGTGTCGTCTACACGGCCGGGAAGGTTTTGAGCGTGACAACGGTTACAAACATATACTGACAATGCACTGCTTATTTTTTATTTTTTTTATTTAATTTTATTTAATTTTTATGTATGTACATTTAACTTAAATTAAAGTGTATATCTAGTTTTCTAGTTTATGTTGTTATAAAATAATTTCCGAGTTTAACCTTTTAATTCAATTCAATTAGTAATGTAATGTAAGTTGAGCAGAGAACCAACCAACAGAGACTATACTACACTACTACTTCTCTAGAGAGGGTTTTGGTTTACGGGCTTACATGGTATGGTGACGTTTAGACGGCATACGAGTATATTTCAGAGGGTGCAGCTTTATTGGCCAAAAACAATTGGGGTAAAATACTAATTATATTTCACGGTAATTTCATTATAAACTTTGCCAAGCCATAATCACATGTATTTTAACTTAATGTCATACACATGCTTAAATTCATTCCACAAAATTTTTGAGTGGCTAAAGAAGGAATGTTTGAATTGATCGGTCTTAGAATATAGGTCTAAAGCTGTTTTCGTTAGTATTATAAAATATAAAAAACTAAATTATAATGGTTAAAATCTTCCATGTAAATTCTTTAACCTGAGGCCATATCACTTCCATATTTTTATAGAAACTGTTGTCATCATATTATCTGTAGCTTCAGATTAGGTGCAAACCAAATCAGTTGTTGAAAAGACTTTCGGAACTTAAACCAATACTCTTTGGCGCTACTAATCGTATATGTGTCCAGCGAGGAAGTATAGGCACTTAAACCAATACACAATCTGTGGACGTTGATGATCTGATTTGTCCAGTACAAATTCAGACAATGCAGCGAGTACTAGTACTTTAACCAATACTCAATGCACAGCGAAATCAAAACACACAAGGTTGAATTTGATCTAATTTATTAATTTGAAATTTGGTGGCTTTTATACCCAAAAAATGCTTACAATACAATATACCATTAATTAAAATAACATAAACAATAAAAATACAAAAATCGACATTTAGGCTGATGCGGCAAATAACTATTGTCACCGTCGTGCTGTTATGTGAGTATTAACAAAGAAAATACAAAAATTGTTAACTCATCAATAACTGCAGTGCTTGCTGTTGTGCTGCAATAGAATCCACCTGACGATGCAGCGACAAGTGTTTTTCGCTGTAGACGCAAGGTCAGCAATTTGAATGACATGTTGGCCTTGATGTAGTTCGTTGTCCGTTGCACCTGCATTTTATGCTGATCCAAACATTCTCCCCCCGTTGAGTGACTGACTCAACTTATGTCACACGAATCTTAAAATTTGAAGGTTGTTGACGTGGTGTCGGTTGAGGATTTATTGCGATGTTGGGTGTCGGTTTTGGTTGACCGTACTTGCTAAACTTCCAAATAACGAGCAGGATAATAACCACCTTGAAAGCGTGAGTGCAAGGTAGCTGACCACATGATGATGAGTGTTTGATGAATGAAGTTGTTCTGGTAGATTGTCAAAATCTTCGTGCAGAAACTTTGACTGGAGATTGGTGAGTTGTTCCCAGTTAGTGTCAAAGTGATCGAAGTTAAGTTTCAAAAGAGGATTTAATGCAGGTGAACTAATATATGATATGTTTCCAAATCCAGTATACGATGTATATACACGACTGGAAATCTCGGTGTTCCCTTGGATGTTAATGGCGTCATTCTTCAAGCTGCAATCATTTCGGTGGCAATAGTCGTGGCGAAAATCCACTGGTTGGGACGAAACCTTGGTGTGAATGATATCTTCTCTCTCATAGTTCTGAATTTGCAGCTCTGAGAGGTTTTGTTGTTTAGTAATTGAATCTCGCAGGCAAATTTGCCAGACTTTCTTGCAAATTTCAATTGTTTTTTGTCAATCAAATAGGTATCTTCAATTGTGGTAGCTGCTGTAAGTTCGCTCTGACTTAAGGCAACGAATTGGTCCCGATGCACGCTGATTCCGAGTATTTCGGTGTTTGGTGTGATAACCACAAGAGTGTCATTGAGTTGTGTTGGGATAGGTTCAATCGCAAACAAATCGAGAACATGATGATCGACTAGCGGCAATTTTAATTCAAACATCACACGGTCCTTTGTGACGGTAGACCTGACGTCCAATATTTGATAAAATCCTAATAGGTTCGCCTCGGTTATTGGTAGAGCTCGTGTGGGTGATAAATGCCCTTTTATAAGAATAACCTCCTTTGCGAGTTGTTGTGGCGTGAGCATTTCGGGCTTATTTTTCCGTGACTGGTATGGGTCATAATGTTTATTAATTCTGATTGGATGTGTTGTAAGTCTGTGACTATCGCTGATAGTTGAACGATTAGGACAGTAAAACGTTGTAATCGTCGAAATTGAGTAACTGAGTTGTTAATGCTTTTCAAATTTCCCTTGATCATATGTTGGACTTCAGCTAGGCGTAAAGATGTATCTTTCTCATCCTGCTTAATAATGTTGATTGTAGAGTCGATGACTGATGTTTGATTTTTGAGCAGCTGTAATAGATATTCTTCATTAGACTTAACCTTGTTGATTGTGTTTGACATTTCATCGGCGTAATCAGAGTCTAGAACGCCAAACAAAGCGTGGGCAACATTTCCAATTATATTCAGTGCTGCTCTTTTTGTTCGATTTGATGATAACAAACCGTCCTCTTGATTTAACTGACTGCGAGCCCTTTCAAAATATTCGATCAGTGAGTGGCATGAAATGTCTGATGTTGGATGTAGGCACAATTTTTTCAAAGCTTGAATTCCATCTGATAGTGCATGAACTTGATGATGAAATGGCGCCATGTCGTAGTACACAATGATTTTCCAAACACCAGTTGATAGCCGGGCAGTACCTATTCCTTCGAAATAAACCCCGGGGTTTGCCTCAAAATTTGATATCTGAATTTGAGAGGACAATGCCAACGGTAAAAAGAATAGTGTAATCAGCATTGCAGTGAGTGATGGGCCGCTGGTCACTAATCTCCTTTTCTTGACTCCCTCATCTTGGTCTGACGCGTGCCGTTTCGGATTCGGTGTCTCCATTGTTGGTAGCCTTAAATTTGTTGTGTCTTCTTTGGTGAATAAAGGGGCCAATCTATGTATTGGTCGCTTGAGTGTACCCGACTTTGTCTTAACATCAACCACTCGGACAATGTCATCATCTCCTTTGTAAACTCTAGTGATTCGTCCAAGAGGCCATTGTAGGACTGGTACGTTGTCTTCTTTTAGGATTACCAACGTGCCTTCTTTCACATTCATTGATGAGTGCTTCCATTTAGATCTTGATTGAAGTTCGTGCAGATATTCTTCATGCCATCTTTTCCAGAATGTGTGTTTTAATTCTGACACAAGTTTCCATCTAGTGTTTAATGATGTTTTGTTCGCTGAAGATCTTGAGTCGACTGGCGTAGTTAAAGGCTCACCGATGATGAAATGACCTGGTGTAAGAACTCCTAAGTCATTTGGATTTGATGACAATGATGTGAGTGGTCGAGAATTCAAGATTGCCTCTATTTCTATTACTACCGTTTCTAATTCTTCATATGTCAATGATGAAGTAGACACATTTCAAAGCAGATGATACTTTGCGGATTTTACAGCTGCTTCCCATAGTCCACCAAAATGTGGGGCTCTGGGTGGAATGAATTTGAATTCGATTCCCTTATCACTGCATGATTTGATGATCCTTTCTTTTGAGTTGTTCGGAAAAATGGCTTCTTGCAGCTCAACCAGTTGATTTCTTGCACCAACAAAGTTCGTTGCATTGTCGGAGTATAACGTTTTGCACCTTCCCCTACGACTAATGAATCGTTTTAGAGCTCCAATGAAGGCTTCGGTAGTTAGGTCTGACACGATTTCCATGTGAACGGCCTTTGTGGCAAAACAACAAAACACTGCAATGTAAGCCTTATGTGGTCTTTTTCCTCGGATTTTATGATGTACCCAAATGGGACCACAATAATCTACGCCTGATATCAAAAATGGGCGTGATTCTGTCACTCGATCAGCTGGTAGATTGCCCATGATTTGAGTAAACAATTTTGGTTTTGCCTTTGTACAGCCTTTTGAGATTTGCACTGAAGCGAAGCACATATCCGACCGTATGTTGTAGAAATCTAAACGAGTTTCTGTGGTTTATTCCATAAATTAATGCTTCCAATGATGCTGAAGCTGGTACTGCTGCTGCCACGGTTGATTGCCCCTTTCTTTCGATGTCATTTGGTATGTCAAACGTCTTTACTTCTTTGTTTAGCCAAAATTCACTGGTTCCATGTAGAAACAGTGGTCCGAAAAACCATATGGAGTAGGAACTGAATTTTTCCGGATTAATACCACGGGAAATGATGTCGGCAGGATTCAATTTGGATGAAATATGGTGCCATTGAACAGTGTGTGAAAGTTCTTGAATTCTGCTTACCCGATTTGCCACGAACGTGTGTAGCGATGAAGCTGATGACTTGATCCAGGATAAAACAATTTCCGAGTCAGACCACAGAAATGTGAGGATGTCTTGGTATTTAAGATCCTGCTTCACTCTTTCTGTTAGTTCGGCTCCCAATAATGCTGCGCATAATTCTAATCAAGGCAGTGTTTGTTTCTTCAAAGGAGCTATTCTTGATTTCGCGCATAGCAATCTTGAGGTTATAGTTCTGTCCTTGTAACTTGCTCGCACATAAACAGCTGCTCCATATGCCTTTTCTGAAGCATCAGAAAAGGTATGTAGTTGAATAGAAGCTGGCACCCTTGCGTTGAAAACGTGTCTTTGCACTTTCAAAGCATTCAGTGCTAATACACATTTCATAAAACGCGTCCGTTCTTGTTGCTCTTGATGTGGCAAATCTTTATCCCAGGTGTATTTTTGCTGCCATAGGGAGGTCCTGCATAAATATCTTTGCTGATACTGTCACTGGGCCAAAAATTCCCAAAGGATCGAAAATTCTTGCTAGGTTTGAAGATACTACACGCTTAGTGATGGATTGACCTGGTGATGCTTGTGCTCGGCCGCACAGTTCATCAGTTTTTGGTAGCCAAATGATTCCCAATGTTTTTGTGGCCTTGCTTGATGAGTCATCCAAATCTAAATTGATTTCTTGATCCTTTATTGGTATGTCTGCCAGCAGCTTTGGATGATTAGCGCACCATTTCCTGAGCTTGAATCCAGCCTCATAAAGAATCGTAGTGAGTTGTTTTTGGATGTGAAGCGCCGTGTTGATGTCGTTATTACCACTTAAGCAATCGTCTACATAAAAATCGTCACGTAATGTTGATGCTGCTTGTGGGTATTTATGCATGTTTTGTTTCGCCAGATGCTGGAGGCATTTCGTTGCTGCTACATAATTTCCTTCTGTGGTTGAAAAATGACTGACGAGACTTGCTGCTTCGCCAACCAATTGTGTCTTGAGGTGCCACATTTTCTCCACATTTGAGAGTGGCTGTTTGTGAACCAACTCTGAGAAAATGTCGTGGAATTGATTCCATTTTAGATAATCCCCATCGAATATTGGGATTTTTACCATTGGGATTGGTAAAGACTTTCGTGTTGATTGATGATGTTGATTAGTAGGGAACGCTGGTTCAATACGCATTAGAGTGATATCGGTGAGTTTCTGATGCACTCTTTGCTCCAGATCTTCAAATATTTTCATATCGTATCCTAATGACGATGGGTTGGATGATTGCTCCCAAATGTTATCATCGACTGCAGTTATGTCTTGCCAAAGTTCATTAATGAAATTCACCTTCAGGTCGTAATATTGTCCGGATTGTTGCTCCAAGACCAAAATATTTGAAAGTCTGGCATCCAATATTGCCATCTTTCGATGTGCCTTTCGAATTAAGCCATCGATTTTTGAAATAGAAGCTTCTTCAATATGTTTGGCTTTGGTTTTTTTTTACCGTCTTCTTTGACGCTGTGATCGATGCTGTCGTCGACCTTATCATCGACGGCACTTGCTTCCAACGTTTTGATTTCTTGTTTAAAACGTTTCGTATAGTTGTTGCATAATGTTTTCGTTTGGATAAAATAGTCTTCTATAAAGTACGCGTGTTGGTGGTTTTCCAGTTTACGGAGCTCTGTGTCATTTGCCTCGAATTTTGCAATGATTGATTGTAGCTGGCTGAGTCGCAGCTTGTAATATTTTATAGTTTTCCGCTCGTCGGAATCCTTCTTGAAGTTTCGAATTGTTCTCTCAATCTCTTCACCAAGTTGAGACTGCTGGTTGAATAAATCGTCCATGATGTAGACTGATGCGAGTGTGTCCAACGAAGAATATGTCCAATGAGGCTCCTTGCAGAAGCGCGAACCGTGATATCCAGATCACGTCGGGGTCACCAGAATGTAGCTTCAGATTAGGTGCAAACCAAATCAGTTGTTGAAAAGACTATCGGAACTTAAACCAATACTCTTTGGCGCTACTAATCGTATATGTGTCCAGCGAGGAAGTATAGGCACTTAAACCAATACTCAATCTGTGGACGTTGATGATCTGATTTGTCCAGTACAAATTCAGACAATGCAGCGAGTACTAGCACTTTAACCATTACTCAATGCACAGCGAAATCAAAACACACAAGGTTGAATTTGATCTAATTTATTAATTTGAAATTTGGTGGCTTACAATTCAATATACCATTAATTAAAATAATATAAACAAAAAAAATACAAAAATCGACATTTAGGCTGATGCGGCAAATAACTATTGTCACCGACGTGCTGTTATGTGAGTATTAACAAAGAAAATACAAAAATTGTTAACTCATCAATAACTGCAGTGCTTGCTGTTGTGCTGCAATAGAATCCACCTGACGATGCAGCGATAAGTGTTTTTCGCTGTAGACGCAAGGTCAGCAATTTGAATGATATGTTGGCCTTGATGTAGTTCTCACTCCCAAATATTTAACTAGTTTCTTGTTTTTAATTCTATTATTATTTATTTGTAAAGAAGCTACATTTTTCCGGACATTGCGATAGCTGGATTTTTTACCAATTATTGTAATGGCTTCTGATTTTTCAGTGTTTATTTGTGAGCCCGAAGTTTCATAAAATTTGCTAATTTTTTTGAGGTGATTGTTGATATTTTTTTCCATAGTAGATATTCTAGCTCCTGATGAGTATAATAGCACATCATCCGCATAGCAGAGAATTTTAACTGGTTCAATTGGAATTGGTATGTCTGATATAAAAATATTATAAAGTACAGGACCAAGTATTGAGCCCTGGTGAACTCCAGCGTGAGTTCTTAAAAGAACTGAATTTTCCTCTTGTGTTTTAATTTTAAATTATCTATTTTGAAGGAATGAAACCACAAGTTTAATCAAAAAGTTATCAAAATTATAAATTTTAAATTTATAAAGTAAACCGTTGATCCATACAGAGTCGAACGCTTTCTTTATGTCTAAGCAGCACGCTAAAGTTGATCTTTTTAAATTTAAGTTATTCGTTACATCAGTTCCGAATACCAGGAGAGGATGTAAGGTTGAATAGTGTCTGTGGAATCCCATTTGAAAAGGTTTAAGGATATTGTTATTAGAAATATGTTCATTAATTTTGTTTAGTATACAACGTTCGGAAATCTTTGAAATGTTTGACAAGAGTGAAATCGGCCTATAGCTTTCAGCGTGGTTTGGTGGTTTATTTGGTTTGAGGATTGGTACAATGTTTGCACTCTTCCAGACCGAAGGAAAATAACTAATATTAATACAATGATTGAATAAAACTGCCAGGAATTCATGGAAATATGATTTTTCTATTTTATAAGACAATTTGGTATGTTGTCTGTGCCAGACGACTTTTTATTATTTAAATTTTTTATAATTGAACTTATGTTCTCAGAAGTTAAGAATATATTTCTATTGAGTGGACTTAATGCATTTATTTCACTAAACTGAGTTATTGGTCCCCTAATTTGCATTATCTCATTTGTTTTAATATTGACTTCGGTTAAATGTTCAGCGTTTGAAATTATGGGCTCAGCAAAATTTTTCTCAAATAACTTTCCAATTGTATTTAACTTTTGTCTTTTATCATTTAAAAGAACATTGTTACTATCATATATCGGGGGGATTATTGTATTCCTCCCTAGTCCATGAATTCGCTTAATTTTACTTATTGTAGTATTGCCCATTTTCATTGTAGAGAGTAACCTTAACCTTAGCAGATGGTTATTTGATTCATAGCGATTGTTGAACCATATTCTACACAGTCTTTTCTTTTCGTTTATTATTTGTAAGATGTCATCAGGAAGATTTAATTGTCCATTACAATTAATTCTTCGTTGTGGGGTACTATTTTTGATGGCAAAGTCTATCCCAAGGTTGAGGTCCGAAATTAGTGTATCGATATCAGAGATGCCAAGATTTCTATTTGAAGGTAAGTAAATTAGCTCAAGTTTGTTCTTTAGTAATGTATTAAAACGTTCAAAATTTGTTTTGATATAATTAAAAGCAAATAATGATGTTTTCTGCAGGGCTTTGCAGTGTTGACAATGATCTCGACTGCAGAGTGATCTGATTGGAAGTCAAGAGTTTTTAGTTTTTGTCCAAAGTTTTGGTCAAATTTGATATATAGGGAATTTGAACAAATAAAGAAATCCAGATATGTGTGGCTCTCTCCTTTATGACACGTAGGTTCTTGCGAGCAATATAATGACATATTATAGTCGCAACACATATCGTTGTGCCAATTATATAAAGCATTACCTGCCGTGTTGGTAACAGCAGGATTATTGCCCCAGAGTGGGTGCTTTGCGTTAAAATCTCCGCAAATAATAAACGTAGAGGGTCCTATGAAATCTATTATTTTATTTAAGTCATCTATGAATAAGGATCTATTCGATACTCCGTTATAGATACTGAATATGTATAATGATCTATTATTTTCACAATAAATCTTGATCGCGGTAACATCAAGGTAATTCATACTTGGACTACTAACAATCTCAGATTTAATTTTATTTTTAGTTAAAATTGCCGTACCAACAGAACCATTAATTTTTGTCGGTGCGTATCGTACCATAATTTTTAAACGAAACTTTATGTTTAGGAAGCAGTTTTGACTCAGATATACAAACCACGTGAGGCTTATGTTCGATCAAAAATTGGTTAAGAAAATGTGTCTTTGACAGGGAGACCAAACTATTCACGTTAAGTGTTATTATTTTTAAATCATTGTACACCATTTTCACATAGTTGAAAGAAAAACCGAACAACTGTTCCTTCTTTTCGTTATTGCTTTTTAGCTTTTTATATCCTGGTATTTTGCCTAAAATGTCGCTAAGACTTAACCCGAATAGATTTTTACATTCGTTACTGATGAAATCAGAATTACCAAGGTTACTTTTGTTAGGGTGTGTAATTTCACTTACATTAGTGGCTTGTGAAAAAGTTAAGATAGGCCTGACAAAATTCCTAGAAGATTCATGTGAGAATTTTGATTGATTTTGTTTAGTATTTTTTTTAATTTGAAAAGTCTTTATTTTTCCTTTATCTTTATTACCGACATTTTCGGTAATTTGCCGTATGACCAAATTGGTTACACCCTACACAAAACATAGCAATACCAATTTGCTCTTTAATTGTTCCATCAGACTGGGGGAGATAAAACATTTCATTATTATTTTCTTTGGATGGTAATTCACATAATTTTGGGCCGTGACTTTTACCACACTTGACACACCGAAATGGCATATTGCAATCAATGGACACGTGTCCAAACCGCTGGCATCTCTTACATTGTGTCACAGTGTTAGGCTTATGCTTCCGGAAGTAAACCTTGTGGCTGAGCAATCTAGAAATGTTCGTTATTTCTCTTATATTAGCACTATTATCAAATTGGGTGATCCAAAATTTTTTAACCTGAGTCACCTTAATTAGTTTTGCTTCAATTTGCATTGAATTAATAGCCGCGATTATGTCGTTTTCGCCATAATAACTGGGAAGGTTATGTAGCGATAATGTTACGGGCCTTTCGTTCTTAGGTGTAAATGTAAAAAAATTTTTATTTTTGAGCAATTCTTTAGTTTGCTTAAATTCTTCGATATTATTTATTTGGATAGTTATAATATCATTATTTAATTTATTAAAGCTAAAGTGGTTATGTTTAAATATTTTAAAGAGTTCTTCTGGTAATACTTTTGTGTTTACCTTAAATGTTTTTATGATAGGTGGTTTTCTTAACTTTGTTTTGATTTGGTTGCTAATCTTGTTAGTCTTCTTTGTTGTTCCATGAGTTTTAGTTTGAATAGGTGGAAACTCCTCTTCGAATTCAACGTCTATTGGATTTCCGGGATTTTCGAAATCTTCATCTAAGTTAATGTCTGGTGGTCCCTCATCATTGCTGAGCTGGGCGTACGGGTTGTTTTGATTTTGATTGATGTATACTTGTTTTGACAATGTTTAAAATTTTTGTAGCAAGTCTTCGTACAACTCCTGAATTTTCGTGCATTTCTGCTGCCAATTGATCTCCTTGGGTTGCAGGTCTGCTTTGGTCATCATGTTTGATTGGGAACTTATACAGTCCTCATGAATACTTGTTTTTTTTTTGATAAGGTTCAAAGAACCCACCTTCGATTTTACGTTTAGCGTGGCATGAAGCCAGCTTGTTGGTAAATTCTTTCAGATTCAGATTGTTTATTATTTTTATATTTATAACTTAAAGTTGGTAAATTCTTGGACACAGAATGTTTATTAATTTTAATTTACACTTAATGTTGGCAAATTCTTTATCACAGATTGTATATTATTTTTAAATTTACACTAATGTTGTTAAATTCTTTATCACAGATTGTTTATTATTTTTAAATATACACTAATGTTGGTTTTTTTTTTTTCTTCATAGAATGATTATATTTTTATTTCACACGAAGCCTAACACTGGTGGAAGTCTGTTTTCTCTACAAACTGGTCACTATTGACAACGATATGATGACTGTTGTTAATGATTGCACAACACTGTATGTGTAGTTCGTTGTCCGTTGCACCTGCATTTTATGCTGATCCAAACATTATCATTATATACAAAAGTGTTTATGTGGAAAAGTACCGTATTGTATTGAAAGGATATTTCAGAGTCATTATTCTATAAACAGTGGGCGCAATGGCTCAGTGGAAGGGCACATGGCTGCTGAGCAGGAGGTTCAGGTTCGAATCCCAGCAACACCAAAAGTATTTTTCACGGTGTCCCACCTCTCGCGAATGGGTGACAAACGTTCCGAGGGTAATACTTTGTCTGTCACTGAAAGCTTCTCAATTCGCCGTTCGGATCCGGCCTTAAATTGTAGTGTAGGTCCTTTCCATTTGTGTCCAAAAATTAACATGCGCAGCACAAATGGTCGCGAGAAGTTAGGCCTTGGACCGCAATGGTCGTCTGTCGCGCCGAATATTATTATTATTCTATAAACAATGAGAAATGAACCGTATATTAAAGATTATTGTTTGATTTTGTATTATTATACAGTCAGTATAACGATAAGCATAGTTAATTTAGAAAGAAGTGAATGGCGAACCATCTGTTATATAAAGAAAAAAATATTTACGATTAAAATGAATATTCTAAATAAATACGTGTAAACAACCATTCCTCTTTTGTTATAACATACTAGTTTTGGGTTTTTTTTCTCTATCACAACAGCACTGTATAATTTTATGCAATGTTATTAAGAAGCGAGTAAGGCAGATCACCGATTTTCTGTATCACGACAGCACTGTTTCAATTTATGCAATGTTAATAGAATGATCAGAGCAGGATACTCATAACCTTTTCTACAGAATGCCCAACTGTTTTGCTTTTTAACAATACATGCTTAAAAAACAACAAGAGAGCTAAATCCATATAAAAATTTCCTGTTTCTCACTACAAAAACTTACGTTTCTCGCTCTTTTTCCTTTCCCTGAGAGATTTTTTAATTTATAAATTAATAAAGAAAAGCCGAAAGGAAGCAAGAGAGAACCTTTTTCGTGCAACCGTATGGGTTGCAAGTTGCAACTGCAAGGCTAAGAGAACGAGTAAGCAGATCACCGAAGGGGACTTTCGAGTTTCAAACCTTTCAATACAATTATTAGTACTACACATATTCGCCATAAACTTCGTTTTATCTCTTTTAATTATGTAATTTAATGGAAGAGTTATTAACTCTTCGTAATATTGGAGTGATTAAACAAAATACAAGCCAAAAGAAAAGGAAATGGTAGCAACAGCCACGTCGCTTTTAACTCGTAAATGGTACATGGAGCATTGATAGAGAACTTCGATCACGACTGCTGCACATGTAAATGGTATCTTACGAGCATCGAAGAATGTCGCTTTGAAACATGCAGGCCAATTATTAATCATTAAATTTCTTTTGCATGGTTCTCTCATTTCTGTAATTAATCGATGAGTTATTTACTCTAGTTACTGCACACAGGTTATCATTGTTATATGCCTCTTTTTGTGTAAATTATAGTTGGATTTTTTTTCTGTAACACGACAAACACGAGAGCACTGTATCACTTTATGCAATGTTAATAGAACGAGCAGAGCAGCAGTCAAATTTCAGTTCTATGAGAAATATCATTTATGGCTTTAATAAGTATAAAAATTCTAACTGGTATAAGAAACTCATAAAGGCGCTTCCTGTTTAATGACTGAGAAAATAAAAGTCATAATATCTGTCAAAAGAAGTCATTATTTGTTATTCGATGATAAACGAGGAAAATACATTGTTTATATTTTTTTTATTAACTAATACTACGAGTATGTCAGAACAACGCAAAAAAGCGTTCCATGTGAGTTGAATTAAATTTTACAAAAAAATTTATTCAATTTAAAAAAAAACGAATAAATTCTGGGTCAGTACAGGCTTCAAATGGATCTTTGATATTCCGTAAATTTCTTCGAAATCTTAAGAGCCGAAATCTAAAACAAAATAAAATAAATTAAAAAAACCTAACTTTTGTGTTCACAAAGTTAGACTTTACCTCCGTTGGAAGTTAATCTCCTAAGAGCTCGAATAAGCAAGAAATCCATTCGTTAATAATATAATAATAGTTTACAAATCAAATTAATTTTATTTTAATTCAAAAAACCATTTCTTTCTACACGACAAGACAATCACATATTCAGTTTAATTCAAGAAATTTCAAATTAGAGCACTGTAACGAGTTTGCTCGGGCGACGCTCGCCGGTCACCCAAGGTTCGTATTGCGGAGTGTTACAAATTAAAAAGACTTATGTTTACTTCATTTTTTCCATACGTTTTATTTTTCCTTATAATTTATTATTCTTTCCTTTACGCACTAATAAAGGGTGTTTTTTTGGGAGGTTTGTTTTTCCGATAGATGTCGTTTTATTTTATGACAGTTGTTTTGACAGCTCAAAGTGGCATTTCTACTCAGTATTGTTTGGCAAATCATTATGAAAAAAAAAAAAAAAAAAAAAAAAAAAAAAAAATTTAACGACGAGTATGTCAGAACAACGCAAAAAAGCGTTCCATGTGAGTTGAATTAAATTTTACAAAAAAATTTATTCAATTTAAAAAAAAACGAATAAATTCTGGGTCAGTACAGGCTTCAAATGGATCTTTGATATTCCGTAAATTTCTTCGAAATCTTAAGAGCCGAAATCTAAAACAAAATAAAATAAATTAAAAAAACCTAACTTTTGTGTTCACAAAGTTAGACTTTACCTCCGTTGGAAGTTAATCTCCTAAGAGCTCGAATAAGCAAGAAATCCATTCGTTAATAATATAATAATAGTTTACAAATCAAATTAATTTTATTTTAATTCAAAAAACCATTTCTTTCTACACGACAAGACAATCACATATTCAGTTTAATTCAAGAAATTTCAAATTAGAGCACTGTAACGAGTTTGCTCGGGCGACGCTCGCCGGTCACCCAAGGTTCGTATTGCGGAGTGTTACAAATTAAAAAGACTTATGTTTACTTCATTTTTTCCATACGTTTTATTTTTCCTTATAATTTATTATTCTTTCCTTTACGCACTAATAAAGGGTGTTTTTTTGGGAGGTTTGTTTTTCCGATAGATGTCGTTTTATTTTATGACAGTTGTTTTGACAGCTCAAAGTGGCATTTCTACTCAGTATTGTTTGGCAAATCATTATGAAAAAAAAAAAAAAAAAAAAAAAAAAAAAAAAAAAAAAAATAAAGACATTTGTGAAAAATAGTCGTGGTAGCCATATGCCAGAAATTGTGTTTAAATGTTAAATGCCAAAAAATTATCTACCAAATAAAAAAAAATTTTGGTCATTTCATAATTTTATATGTGTTTTATTCAAAAAAAAAATCGGCAACCTCTTAAAAAAACACCCGTTAGATATAACGTGTTTTATTTGGTAGATAATTTTTTGGCATTTAACATTTAAACACAATTTCTGGCATATGGCTACCACGACTATTTTTCACAAATGTCATTTTTTTTTTTTTTTTTTTTTTTTTTTTTTTTCATAATGATTTGCCAAACAATACTGAGTAGAAATGCCACTTTGAGCTGTCAAAACAACTGTCATAAAATAAAACGACATCTATCGGAAAAACAAACCTCCCAAAAAAACACCCGTTACAAATACTAATATAACAATATAATAATAGAAATATAATAATAATAACAATATAATAATGGAAATACAGGAGGGGGGAGAGGGCTCAACGGAGTGTTAGTCGGACCGCGTGTCCGCTAACACCATGCGGAGTATTGTGTGAGTGTAGTACTCACTCAATGGGTTCGTACTCTGATACGGACGGTGCGGTACCACTACCAAGTCAAAGTGAATATTATCATTCAGTGTCTGGCTGGGTACGCGTTTGTGCAGAGCAGAGCTATTGTGTCAGGCGTTTGTACATCGGTACAGACGTTGTACACGGTCGTCGAGGCAGAGTGAATATAAGATCAGTCAGTGCCTCGGCGAGTGTACGCAAACTGTGGTGAAACTGAATTGAGCACTCTGACTCACTCAGTCACCTATTCCGGGAGTATTCGGACTATAAAGAAAAAATTTTTACGATTAAATTGAATATTCTAAATAAATACGTATGAACAACCATTCCTCTTTTTTTATAACATACTAGTTTTGGTTTTTTTTTTTCTATCACAACAGCACTGTATAATTTTATGCAATGTTATTAAGAAGCGAGCAAGGCAGATCACCGATTTTCTGTATCACGACAGCACTGTTTCAATTTATGCAATGTTAATAGAATGATCAGAGCAGGATACTCATAACCTTTTCTACAGAATGCCCAACTGTTTTGCTTTTTAACAATACATGCTTAAAAAACAACAAGAGCGCTAAATCCATATAAAAATATCCTGTTTCTCACTACAAAAACTTACGTTTCTCGCTCTTTTTCCTTTCCCTGAGAGATTGTTTAATTTATAAATTATTAAAGTAAAGCCGAAAGGAAGCAAGAGAGAACCTTTTTCGTGCAACCGTATGGGTTGCAAGTTGCAACTGCAAGGCTAAGAGAACGAGTAAGCAGATCACCGAAGGGGACTTTCGAGTTTCAAACCTTTCAATACAATTATTAGTACTACACATATTCGCCATAAACTTCGTTTTATCTCTTTTAATTATGTAATTTAATGGAAGAGTTATTAACTCTTCGTAATATTGGAGTGATTAAACAAAATACAAGCCAAAAGAAAAGGAAATGGTAGCAACAGCCACGTCGCTTTTAACTCGTAAATGGTACATGGAGCATTGATAGAGAACTTCGATCACGACTGCTGCACATGTAAATGGTATCTTACGAGCATCGAAGAATGTCGCTTTGAAACATGCAGGCCAATTATTAATCATTAAATTTCTTTTGCATGGTTCTCTCATTTCTGTAATTAATCGATGAGTTATTTACTCTAGTTACTGCACACATGAGTAAGGATATGATAAGCGAAAAGAAAAGGAAAAAGTTGCAAGGAAGCGAACAGGTTATCATGGTTATATGCCTCTTTTTGTGTAAATGATAGTTGGATTTTTTTTCTGTAACACGACAAACACGAGAGCACTGTATCACTTTATGCAATGTTGATAGAACGAGCAGAGCAGCAGTCAAATTCCGGTTCTATGAGAAATATCATTTATGGCTTTAATAAGTATAAAAATTCTAACTGGTATAAGAAACTCATAAAGGCGCTTCCTGTTTAATGACTGAGAAAATAAAAGTCATAATATCTGTCAAAAGAAGTCATTATTTGTTATTCGATGATAAACGAGGAAAATACATTGTTTATATTTTTTTTATTAACTAATACTACGAGTATGTCAGAACAACGCAAAAAAGCGTTCCATGTGAGTTGAATTAAATTTTACAAAAAAATTTATTCAATTTAAAAAAAAACGAATAAATTCTGGGTCAGTACAGGCTTCAAATGGATCTTTTATATTCCGTAAATTTCTTCGAAATCTTAAGAGCCGATATCTAAAACAAAATAAAATAAATTAAAAAAACCTAACTTTTGTGTTCACAAAGTTAGACTTTACCTCCGTTGGAAGTTAATCTCCTAAGAGCTCGAATAAGCAAGATATCCATTCATTATAATAATTCGTATTGCGGAGTGTTACAAATTAAAAAGACTTATGTTTACTTCATTTTTTCCATATGTTTTATTTTTTTCCTTATAATTTATTATTCTTTCCTTTACGCTCTAATACAAATACTAATATAACAATATAATAATAGAAATATAATAATAATAACAATATAATAATGGAAATACAGGAGGGGGGAGAGGGCTCAACGGAGTGTTAGTCGGACCGCGTGTCCGCTAACACTATGCGGAGTATTGTGTGAGTGTAGTACTCACTCAATGGGTTTCGTACTCTGATACGGACGGTGCGGTACCACTACCAAGGCAAAGTGAATATTATCATTCAGTGTCTGGCTGGGTACGCGTTTGTGCAGATTGTGTCAGGCGTTTGTACATCGGTACAGACGTTGTACACGGTCGTCGAGGCAGAGTGAATATAAGATCAGTCAGTGCCTCGGCGAGTGTACGCAAACTGTGGTGAAACTGAATTGAGCACTCTGACTCACTCAGTCACCTATGCCGGGAGTATTCGGACTTCGGTACGAATAGTGCAGCACCGCTTCACAAGGCAGAGTGAATTTAGATCATTTGGTGCCTGTTCAACGGTGCAAAGAAACTGAGTGAGCAGAGTGAATATAAATCATTCAAAGCTCGCACAGTTGCACACGGCGCAGTATTGCTTGGTTGGACTAGTATGGCAAAATACCAAGCAGAGTGAATATATATCAGTCAAAGCTTGGTAATTTCGCAAAATTTTCCTTCCTATACAAGTGGTTCGTAAAGAACGGTGAGACGGAGCTCTGGTCGCAGTAGTTTCTGGACGACTTGCTAAGTGTTTCTGGTCCCCATGTCATTACTTTAAAACAATAAGTAGTTAGGAATTTTTTGGTGTTTTATCACCGAAGTGAAATTCCATTACTTGTGTAATGACATGTGGACCAGTGTTTGCAATTTATAGGCAACATTCAAACATAACCATATATGCGAGCCGGTGTGTATTATACGCTATACCGTCGCGTATATATACGTCTTGTCGACTGCATGATATGTACGGTGTACGACACAGTATGACTGCCTGTTTGTTGGCTGCATTTTGTGTGTGCCATACGGTTGTGCGTATATGCATGTTGTGTTTTGAGCGGACGGACGTTTCGGACATTAGTTGTAGGGTGTGTGATTAAATCGACTTCGTTACATTCCCCTCCTACTTCGGGGTGGGAAAGAGAAGAAAAAATAATATGTTTATTTTCAAGAACGGATGTGGGGTGATATATACGGGAAAATATATAACTGCTTATAACTATACTTTATATATAACGGGTGTTTTTTTGGGAGGTTTGTTTTTCCGATAGATGTCGTTTTATTTTATGACAGTTGTTTTGACAGCTCAAAGTGGCATTTCTACTCAGTATTGTTTGGCAAATCATTATGAAAAAAAAAAAAAAAAAAAAAAAAATAACGTGTTTTTTTAAGAGGTTGCCGATTTTTTTTTTGAATAAAACACATATAAAATTATGAAATGACCAAACTTTTTTTTTATTTGGTAGATAATTTTTTGGCATTTAACATTTAAACACAATTTCTGGCATATGGCTACCACGACTATTTTTCACAAATGTCATTTTTTTTTTTTTTTTTTTCATAATGATTTGCCAAACAATACTGAGTAGAAATGCCACTTTGAGCTGTCAAAACAACTGTCATAAAATAAAACGACATCTATCGGAAAAAGCAAACCTCCCAAAAAAACACCCTTTATATATTTAGTACGCTTATGACTATTTATATATGGCCTCGGTCGGTTTGGTCACATCTATTATTTTTTCTTCATGGGATGACCTTTATTGTTATTGTGCCGCCCCAGACCGAGTTAACAAAGAAAAGCAAGGTAGATAATTTTTAATAATGTTAATAGCTTAAGAACTAATAATTTTTTCCCATAATATAAAAAAAAAAATTTCTTTTCAATTTTCAATATTTTTTTTTTGTAATATGTAATAATAATAATTTGTTTTATTTTTTTTTCTGTTTTTTTCAATTTATTTTCCATAATTATAACAATGATGTAATATTAATAATGTTGTCTTCTTCTAACAATGATGTAATAATAATATGTAATATATTTCTGATTGAACCTTAGAAACTAGGTAATTAAAAATAATAATGATTTATTTCATGTTTGGATTTTAAGAGCTAGACAATTTAAAGTGATAGTAATAATGATATTGATAGTGATACAATAATAATGATATATATATATATATTTTTTTTTTCTTTTTTCCAGGAGTAATGATAATCTTCAGTTCAATAAAGTAAATAATTTTGTATTCAGTAAAGTAATGATTAATAAGAAGTGCTGATCAATATCGAGCCGTCTTCCTTTTATACGTTCTTCGTTGGTTTTGGCTGTACAACGATGGTGGAGTTGTCGGTTGCCCTGAGGTGAATGGCGTCGTTTGCTACCTCGGTGCCGCATATGAAACCCTGGGGGCCCGAAAGCCGGAATCTCTTCTTCTTTCTGGTAGTGTGTTGGGTCGAGGTAAGGGAATTAGATACCCCTTAAACCTGTTCAGGTTACAGCCCTGGCTTTGGTCGACTACCACAAACCCAGATAGTGGTCGTTGGGTTTGTGCCAATGGGGTGGTGGTAACGGCAGGAACGGAGGCAGTGACGGACAGAACGGTGGCGGTGACGGTTGGAACGGAGGCGGTGATGATGGTTGAGCGGGGTGGACCCTTCAGTATGACCGATTCAATATTGACGGTGACAGGCGGCATGTTTCTACCCATTGGCAAGACGGCTCTCGGTGCCATGGTTGGTTTCCGGTCAGCGGTTGGTGAGGTTTCCGAGAGTTGGGGAGCTACTCTGCGCAGGGTCCTCAACTCTTGGCCGGTGAGCGGACGGGTGGGCGGTGGTGGCTTCCTTGTCCAGGCGGAGTTGTCTGCGGAGGTGCGGTGACGGGTCGGGGTCGGGTGCGTCGGCGTATGCCGTGTGCGGCTGGAGTATCGATGAACTTGGCTAATCGGTCTGACATGTCGAGGGTGACTGATCGTTTTTCGACTATACCCACGACTTGACTATTTTCGGTTGGGGTGGTACATGGTAGTTGCTTGCCGAACGCCTTGGCTAAGTTCGGACGGACCAAGGCGAGGGCGGCGGTTAGTGCATTCAGTCGTTCGGTGGTTTCAGGTTCGGTATTTAGACTGACATCGGGAGTGGTGGGTAGGCGAAGCTCTCGTCCATAAGGGCTATGCGACGGTTCTATTTTCCCCTCTGTGATTAGCAGGGCGATTTCGCTGTTGATGACCACTGGCATCGCTGGATTTCTGGGCCTATACCTTTGTTTAAATGGCCGGTGGTGCTTTAAGCGAATCTCATGCTCGGTGACGGTGGTTGGGTTTTTAAGGTTTTCGAATTTCGGTAAATCTTCCGCTAGGAATCTGTCCGGCTGCTCTCTTTCGGTGGCCAGACTACGGAGTATCGGTATATTCGGTTCGGTTTCGGCTGTTATAACTTCGCTGCCTCGGTTTATTCTAAAATTGTGCCTAGCCAAGAAATCTGTTCCAAGTAAGAACTTGTCCATTAGGTTCGGAATGTAAGCAAACTCTTGTTTGAATGTCAAGTCTCCCCAGCCCAGAGTGAGCGTACAGGCCTGGTGAGCGACAACGGTAGACTTATTGGCTAATGCAAATGTGATATTGATGGGTCGAGCGGGTATTCGTTTGGCCATGCAAATTTTCCTAATGATTTCGCCAATACATGACGTTCCCGCGCCGGTGTCGATCACTGCCCTGTACTGGAGTTGGCCAAATCGGATCGGTAGTGTATACGATGTAAGACTAGTGGTAGTGATGGGGGCGTCTAACGTCTCACTGGCTTGGACGTCCCGGTGCGCCGCACATCTGCAGTGTCTACTTTGGATTCTGTTTGTAACGCAGTTTTGGCAAGTTTTCCTTCGGTGTCCAGGTTGACCGCACGCCCAGCAGCAGGTTCGTCGATCATAGACTTGCGCTGGTGATGGGGGTGCTACTGTTGGTTGGTGTGACGGTTGCGACTCGCCGGTTTGTTACATCGATGGGGCGAGTGGCCTGGAGCGACCTGTGCGGTTGCGTTGACGGTTGTTGGTGCGGAGCGGTCTGGCGGAAGGGCTGTGCTGTTGGCTGCGATGACTGTCGCTGATGAGGAGCGGTCTAGCGGAATGGCGGTATGATTGGCCTTGTGGCGGGCGACTCGCTTTTCAGTTGCTCAAAGTCCTCGGCGAGAGCAGTCAGTTCCGATAGAGTGGTGAACTCTCGCCGCTAAATATAGTGCCGGTACTCTGGGCGGAGATTCTCGTATATCCGATCGAGTTTCTCTTCCGCCGTTAACGACACTTGCCATCTCATCATGGCTTGGATAGCGGTAATATAATATTTGCTCCTTTCTCTCGCTAATTGCGTGCGGTTTCGAATACGGTCTAGGAGCTGGGTGGCGTACCGCCGCGGTAAAAAGAATTGGCGTAGTTCTTAGCTGAACTCTGCCCAATTATGAATTGACTCCTTATTGTTCCGTTACCAGACCAAAGCGGTACCTTTCAGTAGTTCAGGTGCGGTGCGGACAATGCGGTCGAGCGTTACCAGATAGCATTCTGCTAATTCCTCTACTCGTTCTAGAAATTCTAGCGGGTTGCTATTTCCCTCGTAGCGGACGTTCCAGCGACGCACCTTATCCATCACGTCAGCGTCGGACGGACTGTAAGTGGCAGCTGGTCGGTGGCCGCATACTTCGTGCGGTCGCGGTGCTTCGGTTGCTGGGCTTACGGCATTCGGTGTGACGTGCGTTGCTGGTGGTATGTGCTGAGGCAGAACTAGTTGAGGCGGGACCAGCGGTTTGCTTTTGTTGGTGGGTGTCCCCAACATGTGTAAATCTTCGCAAGATTTATGCCGCTTGATATCGCTTGACAGCCGTTTCCGCAGTTCATCCACGGTTCCCACGCTGTCATATTCTTTCCTTATTATTTTATTATTCTTATTATTCTGTATATTCTTTCCTTTACGCTCTAATACTAATACTAATATAACAATATAATAATAGAAATATAATAATAATAACAATATAATAATGGAAATACAGGAGGGGGAAAGGGCTCAACGGAGTGTTAGTCGGACCGCGTGTCCGCTAACACTATGCGGAGTATTGAGTGAGTGTAGTACTTAGTGATGGGCATAATCGAATGATTTCAAGAATCGATTATTGAGTATTCGAATGATGGATATAACCGATTATCATTCGAATGATTCAAAAATTTAAAAGAGCAAAAAAAAAAAAACCTTTTTTATTCTTATTGAGTATTCGAATGATGGATATAACCGATTATCATTCGAATGATTCAAAAATTTAAAAGAGCAAAAAAAAAAAAACCTTTTTTGAATTTTTATTTTTTTAGATTTTTTATATCTCATCATCTACAAACAAAACATTGAAATAAATTTATTGTAAATTAACTATTGGAAATGAAAAACAAATGTACTTTACAACAATAACTAAGACTTTGATTTTAAATTAACTAAATTAACTAACTACATTTTTTTTTTTTACATTAAATTAAAGTTTTAAAGTTATAACAAAAACTGATGAACTTTTGAACTAAGACTTAATAGTGCCCACATTTTGAAAAATAACTATTTAAAAATATTATTTTGTCCAAATTTTTGTCTAGTAACCGATTTCGGCGGTCGTTCGTCAGTTGACCAGCCTTAGAAAAAACTCTTTCTGAAGGCACAGACGTTGCGGGTATAGCTGAATATTTCAGGTACAGCTTATACAAATCGGGTAGTGAATTCTTATGTTCCTTCCAAAATTCCAGCGGATTTGCAGATCTTGGTAGATGAGGTATTCGAAATATTGCCTCAATGTCAATGTTGCAGTTACTTCTGGTGTAATGACTGTCTGCGTGTGGGCCAACTTTTCGTCGAAGTCAAACCAGAGAGAATCAGGATCATTTTGTGCTGATACTGTGCTTGTCGATGGACTTATTGTTTCCGACGTTGGTGTAGGTCTACTCCGACAAATAAGACCATTCAGTTCCTCTTTAAGCCATATTTCAGCATTTCTCGCATTTTCTTCTAATCCGAAAGCTGCTTTTTTGAGTCTTGGATCCAGCAGAGTTGTCTTCTTCAATTTTGTTACTTTCAAAAGTACCAAACCGTCTCATGATTATTTGTGATAAATCATGTTGAAGCTTGGTACCAGTTAGACTTAAACCATTCGTAAATAAAACCCCGAAATCCCGCATTATATAGTTTTGATAGAAGTAAATTGTGGTTTACCATATCGAAGGCTTTGGTTATGTCAACGAAAAGACCTGCACAAGAGCTTTTAGAATCAAATCCCATAACAGAGCAAAAGTCAAGATGAGCATCTTTGGTGGAAAGTCGTTCTCTAAAACCAAATTGTGCAGGACTGAAGTAACTAATCTAAGTAAGTAACTAACTTAGGTACGCAAGGATTCTACTTTTAACAGTTTTTTCAAATATCTTTGAAATCGAAGGTAATAAGGAAATTGGTCCATAGTTGTTTTTGTCGGTTTTATTTCCCTTTTTAAAAAGAGGTATTACATTTGCACATTTCAATTCATTTGGGAAAATACCAGTTTCAATACTTAAATTAAAGATATAAGCTAACACGTCGACTATATTGAACGAAATATTCTTAAGTAAGATATTGGAAATACCGTCTTTACAACAAGAGCTAGAGTTTTTCAGTGAGTATATTAATTTTAGAATCTCAAGTCCCGAAATTGGGTTAAAAATTAATTTTTTGTGTATTAAGTGGAGCAGAAGAATTTTTCTTCCATTTATGATGAAATATTTTAAAAATAATGCCAGTCATACAATGATCCGTTAAATGAAGATCAATGTTAATACAACCACAATCTTTATTTAAAATATTCTTGAACCGACCAAGTACATGGTCCAGACAAGTGCCTGAAGAATGCCTAGTAGGCTGATTAATAAAGGAAGTTAAGCCGTACTCAGCTAAAAGAGCGCGATAAGAATCAGACGCGGAACCTCGGTTTAGCAAATCTATGTTAAAGTCACCTAAAATAACCATGTTTGGTTTATTTTCAAGGATTAAGAGGCGCGAAAATTCAATCAAAAAGTATTGAAAAGGCTTAGTGTTAAATCTATATAAACACAAAAATACAAAAACCTCATTTCCTATAGTGAAGGTTAATTTTATGGCGTCACATTCACCCAATTAAAGCATATAACTTCAACATCATACAAATCTCGAATAAAAACACCAACTCCTCCAGCAGAATACGAATCGTTAGAATTTGCATAAAATATGTAACCAGGTAAAGATTAGTCTTCAATCTCACAGGAGTAAATCCATATTTTAGATACGAAAATTAAATCTGGCAATTTAGCAAATGCTTCCAGATTGCAAACCAATAAATCGAAATTTTGCCGTAAACTACGAATGTTTTGATGAACAACGAAAAAAGAGCTATTAGAATTAAAGAAAGAATCAAGTGCATTATCGCTAATGCAATTAATGGTGTTAGTGGTGAAATTTTCGTCTAAATGTTCATAATCATCATTAAAATTTAACATATTCAAAGACAATTTAGTCAGGTACAGAGACTAGATCATCAAATGATCTTAAAACACAAACTTCACCACCCACGTCTTTCTTTAAAAGAATGCCATTTCCTTTGAACCATAAAAACTTGTAACGTTTTTCCTTTTTTATGTTATTAGCTGCCTTATATAAAGCTCTAGTGTATTGAGTAAAGCTATTGTTTATATAAATATTACTAATATTTTTTTCACTTTTTATAAATAACGAAGTATTAACCTTCTTCTTCGCATTCGTTTTGCTTTTTAAATTCTCTATATTAACTTCACTTGCCCGTCGCTGGCTGGCTGGCACACCAAATCTTGTGATCAATTTTTAACCCACTTCCTACAGCCCGATTTTATTGAAATTTTGCACACATGTATATCTCCCATGACAACACTTTCTATTATTATTATTAATTTGAGGCCACTCGGGCCACGGGGTCGGTGGGCTCCCACACAAAATTTTTAATAAATTTACCCGATTTTCTTCAGATTTTGTACGCATGTGTATCTTTGATGGACAACACTTTCTGTACAAATTTGGAAGCGATCGGGCCCCGGGATCGGCTCCCATACAATTTTATTTTTAATTATCAATTTTTAACGCACTTCCTAAAGCCCGATTTTCCTGAAATTTTGTACACATGTGTATTTCAATGTTTACATTCAAACCTTCGCGAAAATTTTTTTGTGCACATTCCGCTGCATTGTCTATATCAACCTCAGGTACACCAACAATGTCATTTTGATTCTCTAATTTTTTTTGTTCATTCCAGTTTAACTTGCTTTCGAGTTTATTGACCTTTTGCTTAGTGTATTGTTTTCTTCTTTTAACCGCTGTTACGTCATGAGGAAATCAGAAATCTGTTTATTTTTTTGAGACTAATGATCTCCTCGTATAGTTGCTGCAATGATACAGGACTGCTAGATGTTAATGCTGCTTGCTGGCTGTGCACTGATATATTTAATTTATTCGCTCCAGGTCTGTTTTGGTTGTCTTTATTCTGTAGTTGTTGTTGTTGTTTCACTAAATTTGCAGTTCTGGCTTTGTTTTCCTTGATTGGTAGTGATTTTGACTGATTCGATGATTGCTGATTAACTGCGGCTGTTTTTACACCTTCAGACTGATTTTTTTTCTTGACGGCAGATGTTTGTGGCAACTCAAAGGGCTGCACTTGCTGTAAAGATTTCCGGCGCAAAGAATTACACTTGTCACACCGATAAGTTAAATTGTTTGTATTTAAATAAGCAATATCGGTCTCCTGTATATTTACACAAGAACAGTGAAAAATATTTTTGCAGTCACCACAATCAACTTTAGTCGCATCACTGCGATCCAATTTATCTTTGCAAACTGAGCAATTCATAATTAATTTAAAAAACTAACGACTAAAAGTTAGTAATTTGCGCACGCGAAAAGGGGTTCGCACCCTTATTATGTTCGGCTATATGCTTGGCACAGCGTGGGCGTTAATGAAAAGGAAAAGAAAAGAGGAGATTCTATGAGCTTGTGTTTTGAATGCCTGTGGTGGATCATAGTGACATGGAAAGACAGAACTTGGCAGAGCATTCTACATACATACGTGTTGTACGACTGAAGAACGAATCCCTGCACTTAACTGTACGACCGAAGATGGGCTTAAGGGTGAACTGAGCATTTAGAGCGCCACAAGTATAGCGATTGAATTCAAGGAAAGGTGGCTATTTCTCTTAATCACCGCTGGTAGAAGAAGAGATAAAGGAGTGACAAGCAGGTGACGTTCCTGCGGTGTTAAAGCGAATCTATTGATTTCGCAATGTTTTCGTCACCAATAAGTTTTATCGCACGGTTTTGTATTCTATCTAGCTGATACAAGGTGGTTTTAGGCGCACCAGACTAAATACGACAATTGTACTCAAGTTTAGGGCGAATAAGAGCCTTGTAGATAGTAGCCAGATCAGAATAGTGAAATATTAATTGCACCGGGTTAGAAAACCTAAACATTTCGCAGCGACCTTCAATTTGTGGTCATTCCAACGAGGCTTGTCATTAACGCACATACCGAGAATTGCGAGATTTTTACTTTCCTCGATACAAGTGCAATTCAAGGAGACAGCATTGGGTTTTGGAAGCGTTAAATTCTACTCGATTGTTTTCTCCCCATTTTATTATGCTGTCTAGTTCAAAATTTAACGTGCTTAACATACAAAGTTGTTTGAGTTCCACATAAGAAGTGGAGGGACGTTCATCAAACTTACATATATGAGAAGCTGAGAGTGCTGTCGAAAGAGTGAATTGGATTAGAAATCACAGATAAGCGATCATTAATATAAATGAGAAAGAATGTCGGGGCAAAACAGAGCCCTGGGGAACGCCAGCATTTATGTGATGTATTTCAGACTTGAAACCGTCCAAAACAACTTTAATTGAGCGGTCCAAAAGATAGCTTCTAATCCAATGAAGCAGTTTTTCATCGACTACATAGCACGCATTTTGGACAAAAGAGCTTGATGCCAAACTCTGTCAAATGCTTTGGAATAGCTTCCTAGACAGTGTTAGAGTCAAAAATCTGTGTGTAATTGGTGATTTGAATGCTGACTTATTGAGTAATTCCATTGATGTGAATAAGTACTTGTCTATGATGCCACCCTTTGAATTATTATCATAAGTTAACGAAATAGGTCTAGGTCTTCTAGTTGTATTGACCACTTATTTGTCAGGCAAAGCCCTAATAGTATTCATGATATTAAATCCCTAGTATTTGATTTTGGAGTAACAGATCATGCGTCGATTATTTTGTCTATAAACAACAAACCAATTACCAAATATAGCAATAAAGAGAGTATACACTTGGTTTCGATTAATTACAACAAGCTTTATGAATCTCTGGCTCTTGAGAGTTGGCTAAGTGTGTATAACGCGTGTGATGTTGATAAGACATATGATCAGTTTATCTCAATCCTTAACTCTCATATTTCTAATAAAAAAACTACAGTTTCAGAGTCTAAAAGAATTTTTCTAAAACCATGGATGTCGAAAAAGCTTAATTTTGAAATTCTTAAAAAGGTAATCTTATACAAAAAATATAAAGCACATCCAAATAATACAAATTCAGAAAAGACGTATGTTTAAAAAAAAAAATGTAAATAAATTTTTCAACTTAACTAGAAAGCAATTCTATGAATGGCAATGTACCAAACATAAGAATAACAAAAGGCAAGAGTGGCGTTTAATTAATGAGGCAATAGGCATTCACGGTAAGAACAATTACCAGGTACTAAAAGTAAAAGATGAGAAGGGAACTGTGCAAGATGAACCTTTAATCACGGCAAACATTTTGAATCAATCTTTTAACTTCGATTTCTCTAAAACTTTGTGATGAAAACACCGAACCAAATAACTTCAATGATTCGAAAAAAAAAAAGAATTGTTTTACTCGAACAGATCGTGTTTCATATCTCCTGTGTCATTTCAAGAAGTACTCTCGCTACCTTTACTGTTGAAAAACACCAATTCCTGTGGCTATGATGGAATTAGTAACATTTTATCTAAGAATATAGCTCATTACATTTCCGATCCTCTATAATATATAATTTAAGCATTTCTTTGGGTGTATTTCCTTGTACCTTAAACAGAGCAATTGTAATCCCATTACATAAGGGGGTGATAATTTTAATATGTCGAATTACAGGACAATTTCGTTAGTGTTAGTGTTTTCGAAAATTTTAGAAAAACTGATTAAAACACGACTACTTCTCTTTTTAGGTTATATTGGTTTCTTTAAAAATGCATAGTTCGGTTTTAGAGAAAAATTAAATACCGAAGATGCCTTACTTAGCTTTTTAGATAAACTGTACTATGGTTTGAATCATAATAAAAAAGAGTGGGTGTAACTTTTACGCGCGGTTGAAGTGAAACTTTTTTGATGTTGTGGCCGATATTTCGATTGACGATGAGGAATGGCTAAGTCCCAAAAAATTCCAGACCCTACTGGCCAGATCCCAGAATTTCCATAGGGACAAGTCTTATAGTCGCACCTAAGTCCTATATTCCAAGTTTCATACGAATTGCTTGAGAAATGGCTTAGTTCCCAAAACTCTAAACGCTATTGGTCAGATCCCAGAATTTCCATAGGAACAAATCTTAAAGTCGCATATTAGTCCTAAATTCCGAGTTTCATACGAATCCCTTGAGAAATGTCTTGGCTCCAAAAATTCCAGACCCTACTGGCCAGATCCCAGAATTTCCATAGGAACAAATCTTATAGTCGCAAATTAGTCCTAAATTCCGAGTTTCATACGAATCCCTTGAGAAATGTCTTGGTTCCAAAAATTCCAGACCCTACTGGCCAGATCCCAGAATTTCCATAGGGACAAGTCTTATAGTCGCATCTAAGTCCTATATTCCAAGTTTCATACAAATTGCTTGAGAAATGGCTTAGTTCCCAAAACTCTAAACGCTATTTGTCAGATCCCAAAACTTCAATAGGAACAAATCTTATAGTCGCAGATTAGTCCTACTTTCCGAGTTTCATACAAATCGCTTGAGAAATGGCTTTTTTCCCAAAATTCCAGACCCTATTGGCCAGATTCCAGAATTTCCATAGGAACAAATTTTATAGTCGCATATTAGTCCTACATTCCGAGTTTCAGACAAATCGCTTGAGAAATGGCTTGGTTCCCAAAATTCCAGACCCTATTAGCCAGATCCCGGAATTTCCATAGGAGCTGTGGCCGTAGTAATATATTTATATATATATATATATATATATATAGTTATATTTGTAGTTATATACATATATAGTTTTATACATATAAAATATAACTATAGAAAACGAGGCATAAAATTAACAAAAGGGAACAATAGAGTAATGTGTACAACAGAGTATTAACAGTGTAACGCTTAAAAATTGTAGCTCCATCCGTAAAAAAGTTTCACTTCAAAAAGTTGGTGGACTCTTTATAGATATCACCAAAGCATTTGATACGGTCCATCATGAAATTTTACTCGACAAACTATGGAAAAATTGGTATTAGAGCTGTAGTTTTCGATTGGTTGAATTTTTGGAAAGCCTATCGGCTCACTGATTGTTCGTGACTCTTTCGTTTGTAAGGCCTGGTACTACAAGCGAATTCGTTGCGATTTCTGTTGGGCTGTTGTCTTTAAAAAATTCTTCTTATTGTTGTAATTTTTAATTGTTTTTATTTTAATTTATTTAACATCTTTTTTCGTGTATTTCGTTATTTTTACATTGTGAAATGAGTTCTTATTTTGAAATTCATTTCATTAATATTCGCGGCTTTAAGGGTAATTTTAACTCCATCGTAGCGCATCTTCACGCGAATAAACCTGCGGTTCTTAGTTTATGTGAAACGCAGGTTTCTTTTATGGGTTCCCCTAATGATTTTCAATGTCCGGGGTATTCTCGTGTCGATTGTTTGATTCCACATCGAGGGGTTGTTCTCTTTAATAGAGATGATATCTGTTTTAGTGTTCCTAAATTTGATGTTCCGAAATGTAATCCCTTGTTCAATACGATATGGATTGAAATTATAATTGCAAACCATTCAATATTTATTTGTTCCCTTTATCGTAGTCCTAATTTGTAACCTGATGACACTTTTATTGAATTTGATTATTTATCGGATTTTAATGTCCATAATGATTCTTGGTTGACATATTCCAATAGTAAAGATCGATCAGGTGAATCCGCAGAAATATTTTCAGATACCAATCTTCTAACCCATCTCGTCCCTCACTATGGTAGGGGCCTTGACGTTGGCGTGAGGGCTTAAGTTGCAAAGATTCATCCTACAAGCTGAGGATCTCCCTCGCTAGCAGAATTGATGAGTAACGAACCAAGAACTACCGCCCCCTAATCCAGTGGTGTGATGCGACCCGTGCCCAGTGGACTGGTTGGTAGCCAGGGGTAACCGGCTATCGCAAACGTGAGCCCGTGGATACCTGCCGCCCTCCATGTGTATCGGGCCCTCCAGTACAAGAGGCTCTGGGCTGGAGGTAATATTTTCCTCATTACTCCTGGGATCTTTTATGGATAAAAAAAATAAATTAAACTTCAATAAATTGACGCAGGGCATGCCCGCGTCGGTAGCAGCTCTTTCAGAATTTATAACCCGGTGGTAGTAATCCAGTGCCAGTTTAACGTAGACGGCACACACCGGGAGATAGTCATCGCTTCGGCCTACTTTGCCGGGGAAAGGGAGGAAATACCGCCCCCAGAAATTCAAGAACTGGTAGAATATTGCCGAAGGCTTAGCAAACCCCTACTGATTGGGTGCGATGTAAATGCACATAACGAAGAATGGGGGAGCACCGACACAAATAAGAGGGGTGAGTACCTTTTAGAGTTTTTGGTGAAGGAAAACCTAGATATTTACAATGTAGGTAGTATTCCAACATTCGTGACTAGGGTTAGGGAAGAGGTACTCGACATCACCTTCGGAACTCCGACAGTGAGTCGTTTACTAAACAAGTGGAGGGTCTCCTCCGAACCGACTCTGTCAGACCACAGATTAATCATGTTTGAATTGGGAGGGTTAATCTTAGGGGAAAGGGTTATCAGAAACCCCAGAAGGGCAAATTGGGAGAAATTTAGAATCTATTTGCAAAGTAATCTTATAAACGCTTCATTTCAAAGAGTGCCCAGGTGCCCGCACGAGCTAGAATGCGCAGTAGTAGAAATGAATAGGGCAATCTCGGACGCATATGAGTCGTGCTGCCCGATCAGTTCACCCAAAGGGAGTAATGAAGTTCCTTGGTGGAACGAAGAACTGTCAGCCCATCATAGGCAGGTAAGAAAACTTTTCAAGACCGCCAAGAGAAGGGGCAAGTGGCAGGAGTACAGGAAATCACTCACGGCATATAATATAGAATTGAGAAGAGCAAAGCGCAGAAGTTTTCGTAACTTCTCTGAGGAGGTAAAAAACACTAAGGAGTCTGCCAGACTTTACAAAGCTATGGCTAAAGACACTAGTTGTTTCAAAGCTTCACTGAGAAACCATGAAGTGAAGTTCACAGAAAACGAGGAGCAGAGAGCTCTCCTCCTCCTGAATAGTCACTTCCCGGGGAGTACGGTGAACAGAACCGAATCTGATAGGGACTTATACTATCGTAGATTTAGTAGAGAAGACTGGAAGAAAGCCTCGGAGATATGCACTGAGCAAAGAATCCGGTGGGCAGTTAAAAGCTTCCAGCCCTTCAAATCAGCAGGTGTGGATGGGATAATCCCAGCAGTCATACAAATGGGGCTAGACAATCTCCTCCCATACCTTCTAAGAATATTCAGAAGTAGTCTAGCACTCGGGTATATACCGAAAAGCTGGAGAAGGGCTCGGGTGGTATTTATACCTAAGGTAGGGAAGAAGGATTCCACACACCCAAAGTCCTACAGACCAATCAGCCTCACTTCGTTTGTCCTAAAGACTATCGAAAAGGTTATCGACAACTATGTAAGGTCGACTACACTGGTAAAAAATTCCAGTCAGTCAACACGCATACAGAGCGGGCAGATCTACGGAGACCGCACTGTGGGAACTGACGGAAAACATAGAGGGCTCACTCGCCAGTAAGGAAATCGCTCTATGCGCCTTCCTGGATATCGAAGGGGCGTTTGACAACGCATCACATGATGCGATAAGAAATGCTCTGGAGAAGAAAACAGTAGACGGCACAATCAGTAAATGGATGTGCGAGATGCTAATCACCAGAACAGCAGAAACCATAGTCGGTGACAAAACCATTATGGTTAACACAACAAGAGGGTGTCCACAAGGAGGAGTACTTTCCCCTCTACTGTGGAGCATCCTTGTAGACGGACTACTTCAGCGACTAGCGTAAGCAGGAACTTTATCTCAGGGTTACGCGGACGATATAGTCATTGTGGCCAGAGGGAAGTTCGAGGAAGTTCTATGTGACATAATTCAAAATGGACTAAATATCACAAGCAGATGGTGCCACGAGGTGGGACTTAGGGTAAACCCAAGCAAAACCACACTGGTTCCCTTCACTAACAGAAGGAAATTGGGGCGAATGCGACCAATAACCCTCAATGGTGAAGTGATCCCAATCAGCGAAGAGGTCAAGTACCTTGGTCTGATATTAGACAAGAGACTGCTATGAAATAAACATCAGCAGGCAGTAATAAAAAAATCTAAGAGAGCGCTCATGGTGTGCAGAAGGGTGGCAGGCAAATCATGGGGAGTAAGCCCCAAGATAATGCACTGGATGTACACTATGATAGTTATACCAATGATCACCTACGGAGCAGTGGCATGGGCAGGTAGAACCAAGCTAAGCACCACTAGGAGAGAATTGGAGAAGGTACAAAGACTCGCTTGTGTCCTAATCACAGGAGCTATGAGAACCTGCCCAACGGCGGGCATGGAGGTAATCATTGGGCTACTCCCGCTGCATATAGTGGTAGAGGGCAAATCCAATGAAACCCTAGTACGCCTGACCAAGGTTGGCTGCATCACGGGCAGCAGAGCGAAGAGCTTAATGAATTCACTGGCCAAGCTAACCCCTGTGGCATGCAGGCCATGTGACAACATGGTGCAAAAGCTGGAGTTCAAAAAGAACTATGAAGTCAAACTAAGCACCAAGTCGGAATTCAGGTCCGAAACAGACTACAAGATACACCCAGGAACTATAAAATGGTATACGGATGGATCAAAGAAGGCGGAGGGCACAGGTGCGGGAGTAATAGGGCCACGAACCAAGTACTCTGAAGCAATGGGCCATTATCCGAGTATCTTCCAAGCAGAGGTACACGCCATCGAAAGATGCGCTCAATTCAATCTGAATAAGAAATACATGAGGCAGGAAGTAGCCATCATGTCAGACAGCCAAGCCGCGCTAAAAGCTTTAGATGCAGTCCACACCACGTCTAGACTGGTGGAAGAATGCAAAACAAGGCTAAACAAACTTGGTGAAAACAACAAAGTAAAGTTGTAATGGGTGCCGGGACACATCGGTATAGAAGGTAACGAACAAGCGGACAAGCTCGCAAACAAAGGGGCAGAGACTCCGCTTGTAGGGCCGGAACCCTTTTGTGGAATTGGGTACCGTATTATGCGTGAAGAATTACGTAATATAAGTAAAGAAACCGCTTCATTAAGATGGGAGGAAATCCCAAGTCTACGACAAGCGAAAGAAATGTTGGGTGGCTATAACCCGAAGAGGTTCCGATCAATAATGGGACTAAGTAGGAGTAATGTTAGAATCATTACGGGGTTCCTAACAGGGCACTGCAGGCTGAAGGGACACCTAAAGAAAATTAAAGTAGAAGAGGATGACAGCTGCAGGCTATGTGGAGAAGCGGAGGAAACCCCGTGGCATCTTCTCAACGACTGCGGTGCAACGATCCGCCAGCGGAGGGGCCAGCTGGGAACTCACGCATTCTCCGAGACTGCACGTCATTCATTAGAACCTCTCCATATCATTAGGTTCCTAAAAGCCATTGGTATGGAGGGAGTGCTCTAGGGTTGGGCAGGCACCGTCCCTACAGCGCTAGTCGATGGGGGGCGCAATAGATCCACAAGGGTCGCAGTGCCGTTGATTTACCCTCATATCATCATCATCATCATCAACCCATCTCGTCGATAAGCCAACTAGATATCCCGATACAACTGGTCAATCACCTCAACTATTAGATTTATTTCTAACTTCTATGCCAGATAAATATTCAATTGATTTTTATGCTCCATTAGGTCTTTCCGACCACGTTCTGGTATTAGCCAAATTTTCAATAACCTCAGCCCTTGTAGAGCCCACTCGTAATAGGCTACTCTGGCACTTCAAAAATGCTAGCTGGGAGCTCCTGAATCAATTTTTTAGCTCATTTGATTGGTAAACCTGCTTTTCCGACAATAATGCTGATGAAGCATCTCAACTGATCACGTCAACCATTTTGCTAGGAATGAAGAATTTCATTCCTTCCTCCTTAAAGAAAAGCAATATTCGTAAGAATACGTGGTTTGACGATAACTGCAGGTCAGCAGTCGCGAGTAAAAAAACAGCCCATTTGGACTACGTTAATTGCCCATCCGTAGAAAACCTTGTTAAATTTAGAATAGCCAGAAACAGAGCTAACGCTATAATTAACAGGTCCAAAATAATAAATGACCAAAAGATTCGAGATAGCATGCGAAAAATTTCAGATTCAGATTCAAACATTAGAAGCTTTTGGCCGTTTGCAGCAATGGTTAAAAGAAACTTTGCAGAAAAGACTTCTTCTGTTCCTACTTTATTCCATAATGGTATTCTTTATAAAACTGATATTCAGAAAGCCAATCTCTTAGCTTCGCATTTTGCTTGTGCGTCAACCCTTCCATTATCTAACCAAAGTCCACCAATTATTCCGAATGTAGGCCCAGGTATGTCTACAATATATTTCCGTCGACGGGTTGTTTCTAAAATTCTTAAAGAACTTGACCCCAATAAAGCAACTGGACCCGACGGTATTCCACCATTATTATTGAAAGATGTCATCATACTTTGGCAAAACCGCTTAGCAAATTGTTTCATCTCTCAATGAAGACAGGTGTGTTCCGTCAATTTGGAAAATAGTTAATATTCAACCCGTCCCGAAAAAAGGTGATAAATCTGCACCTACTAACAACCGCCCTATTGATCTGTTGCCAGTTTTGTCAAAAGTAATGGAATCTATCATTAATTTCTAACTAATGAGCTATCTGGATTCGAATGCTCTTTTATCCGATGTACAGTATGGATTTCGAAAAAATCGATCTTCAGGTGAACTAATGACGTGCATGACTCATTGTTGGGAGCGAAGCATTGAATATCTAGGCGAATCAAGCGTTGTGTCCTTAGATATTTCTAAGGCTTTTGATAGAGTTTGGCATATTTGTCTTATTAATAAGATTCGTGCGCTCAACTTACACACCTCTCTCATTACATGGATTAAGGATTATTTATGGAACCGCAAAATAAAAGTTGTATTGAATGGTTTTTCCTCATCTTCGCATGAGATCAATGCTGGCGTTCCTCAAGGGTCATCCTTATCGCCTACATTATTCTTAATATATATCAATGACCTGTTGTCTTCTACAACCTGTGATATCCACTCACTTGCTGATGATACGACGTTATCCGCTTCCATGGACTTTGTTAGTCAAAAAGAATGCAATTCTCGCTTGATTGGTTCGCGTGAATTCGGCAATTCTGTCAAACATTCAAGTCATTCTTGATTGGGGCAGTTCTAATAGGGTGGAATTTAACCCAAATAAATTCCAGGCTTGTCTTTTTTCTCAGAAGACAATTTAACATGTTACGTCCACGTCCATAAATGTAATTAAGAAAATTCGACACAAGCTCACCATACTTTTCCTAACAGTTGAAGTGGACGTCAACGTCAAAACATAAGACCAAAAAAATAACGAGGAAAGGGACGAAAGCAGAAGACACTTCTCTATAAAAGTGATATGATATGATAAAATGTTTCGGTTTTACTAAAACCCGTATGAAGATTTACCTTGCATTTTTGCTTATATTTGACTGCTGGCGGTATGTTCCTTTTTCTTCTGTTTGTGAAGATTGTAGTGATGCCCTATGGAAAGTTGGTAGCAACATTATTGGTGTTACACAGTATTCCCCCTTTTCACTTGATCAAACAAATATTCCATAGCAGCAGTAATGGCTTGTTACAGAATATTCAGCAAAAGCGTCGCACATCTCTGTAAACGATTTAAGCACTGTACTATAGCATTCATATAACAGGTATTACCTAGATTTGTAAGTCCTAAAGGCAAGCTTAATGCTGTGGCAAGTCCAGACTTGTTCATGTCCTATATGAATTTGGTCGGCACCTCTGGGACCTGTGGAACTTCCTTTCTGATCCAAGCAAAAGTATGGTAACTACAACTTAAAGCTGCATATTTCAATCACTGTCGTTAATACTTCTTCGTTCGCATTAACTTGGAAATTGGGGAAGTTTCACGTCCCCAATTCATTTTTACTTTAAAAGACGGCACTAATCACAAATAAAAATAAAAGAACTAAGGCAGTTTGACGTCTATTATGTCGAATAGAAAAACAGAGTAGCGATTGCCTTGCTTGACAAACGAGTAGGGGTGGATGAATTCATTTCGGGTTTCCGAACTAGTTATATAGTTCATTTTTTGTGTGCATAAAACTGGTTCGTGTATTGAATAATATTAGAAGATAGTTTTCCATTCACAATAGAATATATTAATACATAGGTGTAATAAGTGATCGTTGTAGGTGTTAGGCTAATAATATTCATGTTTTATGTCCACATCAATAGTAGTCATGTCTTATGTCCATACTAATATTATTCATGTTTTATGTTCATCGGTGAGGGTGATAAAATTTTAAAAAGGGACGGGATGAGGAGTTTGCATGTAGACTTTAGAAGGAAAGACTTAGCATTTTAGAATTTCATATATATGATCAAGAAGAAATACAGAGGAGAACGAGAGCGCCTAAATCTATGCAAAAAAAAGAGCTTCTATTATATATAATTGAGCTTTTGAAAGCTTACACCAAGAGACTTTTTAATTCTGCAAGCATTTGAGAACAGTGAAGAAGCAGTGGTTGTAAAACCATTTAATTTTATTTCATTCTATTTTTTTGTTTTAAATTTTCAAACAATCAGTTTAATTTTTAAATTTTTTCTTATCTCTTTTATTTGCTTTATTTTTTATTTTTTTTTTAAATTTTATTAAATTACATTAAAACTTAAAACGTATGTTCATTTTGTGACTGCATTTAGTGGCCGTATGCGTGGCGCTGAGCCTTTAGTCTGTGCCCTTTCCTCTTTTTACCTTTATTTTCCCATTTAGCAATTCCCCTTTTAGCAGCAACTTCTGCCGGCAGGACCCGCATTTAAAAGTGGAAGGCAAGGTAAATGAAACTAAGTAACTACAAATATATTGAATTAAATTAACGGCTATTAAGGGCAGTGGAGAAATAATACAGATTTAATTATTATTAATTCCGTTTTATTTTTATTTTATTTTAATCCTTTTTAATTTTGATTTGATTAATCATAGTAAATACATAGTAATCATTGAGATACAATTAATGTTGAATTATTTGAAAAATTTTTGAATTGTTTTACCTGAATTTTTTTGGCGAGTAAATACTCATTAATAAAATTATAACGAATGCGAACCAGCTGAGATTTTAATTATCTTTACCCGGTGGGTTGAAGATACCTCTTTGGAGGCCCTTTATTTTTGTAATTCCAAATAGGTTTTAGCAACGATGCAGGGCTAAATTAAATTAGCATGGTATGTGGCTGGGATCAGTGATCCCCGTGTAAGTATCCGACGTTTCGCCAAAAATGACTGTAACTGACTGGTGACAAAGACAGATGGACAGACCTCAGTCGGTCTAGTCCTTGACGATACTGTGGGGCTTCGGTACAGGTGTAACGAGGTCATTCTTTTCCTAGTTTTAGTTAGATTTAAGAATCTTTTTAAGAAGTACAAATACTTTTTAGAAAAAGAAAAAAAAAGGGAATTTACCTTTTTTTTAAATTAGCCTTAATTTAGTAATAATTTAGCATAAGTGTCCTAGAAAGAATGACCAGCTTACACCTGAGCCGAAGGACAGTTCCTTGTATCCCTCCCTCCTTCACAAAGTTTCCCTATTAATTACCACCCTTTCCTTTTATAGACACGATAAATAAATTTTTTGTTCATGTCGAGGTGTCACTGGTAAGTGACAAGGACCACCCGTCCGGCGAGCTTAGCCGAGCAACCGCGAGCGTGTCGCGACGTCCTTGCCAGTGGCAGAACCCCTAGTGGGACCTCGCTACATAACAAATGGCGCCCAACGTTTTTTGGCTTTAGCCATCGTTTCTTAAAGGACAGGAATTTCCGAAAGGAAGTTCCTGGCCTTTGACAAACGATGGCAGTACAGCTTTCTCCTTTTTTATCCTTTTAACGTAGCTTAAATAAATTTTATAATTTTCTTAATTCTAATATTTTTTTTTAATTTTTAATAAATTTCCCATTTAATAACCTTTTTTTAATTCCTTTTTTTTTGAAATTTTTCTTAGTCCTTTTTTTATTCCTATCCTAAAACTACCTTATATCAGGACAGGACAGTAACTATTGGGACATCGGCTGCTCTTCGGGCGAGCTGACAATCCCAATTCGAAGATTTCTACAAATCTGGAATTTGGTGATGCCAGCTCGTTTGAAGACCAAAGCAGCCGAGGTCAGCATTCGGTAGGCCAGTGGATTAGGAGCCTGACTCCGGTTCGCTTGACTGCCGAATGGACAAAGACGCGACAGGGGTGCAGTGGACAGCCGTTACCACAAGTGCAATTAGCACAGGTAAACGTGCTAGTTTTTTTTAAAAACCGTTTATTGAAGTAATTTATAAAAATACTCAAAATCCAATAAGTTTTTAAATTTGTTTGTTTTGAAGAGAAAAAGAAGGAAATAAACAATAAGTCAAAGGTCAAAAATAAATTGATTTTTTTTTTGTTAAAATGCCTAGCAATAGGAAAACTGGGGCCATTCCCAAGGTGCTTACTGATATAGGGCAGGGCTTACGAACGAGGCAAAGGACTCGTGAGCTCCTGGAGCAAAGAGACATTCAGGATCAAAACTATAGCCGTTTAAGTAGGCAGGGAACCGAGCATCAGAACGAGTACGTACTAGGCCAAACTGAGGAGCCTTTAGACTCGATAATTGGCGCAAGGCCCAACGATGCCACCTTAAACAAAAATAGGCAAGCAGACATAGGGCAAAGCAATGGAGAGGGTATTTTCAATAACCTTATCGACCAAAACAATTTCGATATAGAACAAAACTATAAAGAGACTACAGCAAGTATCCCTAGTAACACACAAAGAGCTGTAGCACCAGATATGAGTAGAGACCTAGTGAACCTTATTCAAGACGCAGTTTCAGGAATGGTCCAAAGGGACCAAATGAAATTAAGTTCCATCTTCTCAAAGAAACTAGAAGAGATAAATACAAGCTTAAACGAGAAGCTTGAGATGTTGTCTCATAAGGTAGAAACACTAGAATTACATCAGAATTATGGTGATAATAGGCTCGCTCCTCAAGGGTCTACCCCCAGAATGCAACCCCCATTAAGAAACAGCCGGCATTGAACTTCCACGTCCAAAGTGTGATCTACACAAGCGGAATATAAAGTTCGATCGAACTAAAAAGTCGATGCCGGTAGAGAGTTTCATTTTCCGCATCGAAACGATGCAGCGGAGATTAAACGTCTGCGAAGAACAACTATTCAATCAATTCCACTATCTTTTGTCCGGAGTAGCCGAGAGATGGTATTGGCAGTTCCTGGAGGAACACGCCGATGACCATCTCCTTAACTATTATGACCTAAAACGGGAATTATTGCAGCAATTCAGGGCATCGGGCTCAGACCATGAAATTATGAGGGAAATCATGGACAGAAAACAGATGCCTGGCGAAACGTGTGACGATTTCTTCGCAAATGTGAAGTCCCTCGTATTCCAAATGCGAAACAAGTTACCTGAGAGAGAGCTTGTAACCATCCTCAGGCAAAACCTCCGAGACAGAATTGCGACCCTGATTTTCGGCTGCTCTCTGTTTTCTCTTTCCGATTTACAATCGGCTTGTCGGCGAGCGGAGAAACATTTTAACTCAAGGGAAAATCACAATAAAAAGAAATATGTTAACAAGATACAGACTGAAATCAGGGACGACGAACGTACTGACCGAGACAACATAGAGACATTTGGGGATATATGTGCACTAAAATCTAACCACCACAAAAACACAGTATTCGTCCGGTTTTCACTCTTTAATATGTTTTCAATGTGGGCTGTCCAATAAATCAGTGTTTGTATGTCCTTCATGTAAAGACAAAGCGGAAAACACACAGATGGGCGATGCATCCGGGAACATCCGTCCATCAGAGAAGCTCCCGGAAAACAAGAGCCTAAGGCAATAAAAATTTTAAAAAGATTAGACCATGACGACAAAGGAAAGATAGACATACAGACAGTTCCGACCAGAAAGAGTCTCCACAGGCGTATTCTAGAATATGAAGAAGCGCGTAGAAGGATCTTCCTTGAAGATCCAGAACTAGATAAAACAAAAAAGAAAATTTTTAGTAAAATTAGGAGACTACGCGAAAAATTTAAAGAAAAAAGAAATAGGTTTAGTAGTCTAGAGGCCACTGTCCTACAAACAGACGACGATAACCGACCTTACGAGAAGGTTAAATTACTGGGCGAAATGGTGTTAGGTCTTTTGGACAGTGGCGCATCTGTAAGTTGCTTAGGGAAAGATGCAATTAAATTCATCAAAGACAATGACCTAACATTAAAGACGATAAATTCTAACATAAGGACAGCGGACGGAAATAAACAAAAAATCTTAGGCATTGTGACCATTCCATTTACATGGAAAAACAGGACTGAGAATTTAGAATTTTATGTTGTGCCGTCGTTGCAGCAATCGCTTTATCTGGGAGTGAACTTTTGGAGAACTTTTAAGGTCGCTCCCAACATTATATCCGAGATCGATGTAGTGGACACGACGAAAACGGACCCAATGATGCAGGTTCTCTCCCCGGCACAAACGGAGGCTTTACAGGCGGTGAAAAACAAGTACCCGTCCTACACGAGACTCGGCCTCAGTAAGACAAGCCTAGAGAAACATGTGATCGAGACCGCCGAAGTGGAGCCGATCAAACAGAGGCACTACCCAGTGTCTCCGGCGATCCAAAAGCTTCTCTTCGACAAGCTTGATCGCATGATTTCTTTGGGGGTGATCGAAGAGAGCCAGAGTGCGTGGAGCTTTCCGGTTGTGCTGGTGAGAAAGCCTGGCAAAAATAGACTCTGCCTGGACTCACGCAAAGTCAATGCGGTAACGAAAAAGGACGCGTACCCGTTGCCCCACATAGAAGGGTTGTTGAGCCGCCTACAAGACACTCGGTTCATTTCGGGAATCGATCTGAGGAAGACGCCTTCTGGCAGATCCCGTTGGAGAAGAAGTCCAGAGAGAAAACGGCCTTCACAGTCCCTGGGCGGCCACTGTATCAATTTACAGTAATGCCATTTTGCCTGTGCAATACTGCTCAGAGAATGTGTCGGCTTATGGACAAGGTGATACCGTCAAGGCTTAAGACAATGTCTTTGTATACCTTGACGATCTCCTTGTCTGCTCTCCGGATTTCGAAAGCCACATGGGTCTGCTAGAGGACGTCGCGAGATGTCTTCGAGAGGCTGGTTTAACAATCAATGTAGAAAAGAGCAAATTTTGTTTCAAAGAAATAAAATACCTTGGATACATTGTGGGCGACGGGTGCCTAAGGACTGATCCAGCAAAAGTCGCGGCAGTGGAGCAGTTTCCGGTTCCGAGGACTCCGAAGCAATTAGACGGTGCCTAGGAATGACCGGATGGTATCGCAGGTTCATACCAAATTTCTCAACTTTGACAGCACCAATGACAGAATGCCTGAAAAAAGGTAAAAAATTTAAAATGACTGACTAGGCAAATAAATCATTTGAAGAGCTGAAACAACTCTTGATTTCTGCGCCGATTTTGACAAACCCGGACTTTACGAAACATTTTTATATCCAGTGTGATGCGTCAACGACTGGTGTAGGCAGCGTGCTTTTCCAAATCGACGAGGAGGGTAGAGAGAGGCCAATCGCATATATATCTCAGAAGCTAAATTCCGCACAAAGGAATTATAGTGTCACCGAATTAGAGTGTTATGCGGCTGTCCTCAGTGTTCAGAAATTTCGAGCCTATGTTGAGCTACTTCCATTTACAGTCATAACCGACCACGCCAGCTTGAAATGGCTGATGTCCCAAAAGGACTTGTCAGGACGTCTGGTCAGATGGAGCCTTAAGCTACAGGCGTTCAACTTCACTATTGAACATAGGAAGGGTACCCAGAACGTCGTTCCGGACGCTCTCTCTCGAGCTCACATGGAGGAGATAACTTCTGACACAGAGCGACTTCACGTGGACTTTGGCTCTCCTTACTTCTCTTCCGATGAATATGAAAAGCTACGCAAAACTATAATAGAAAATTAAAATAAATTTCCAGACTTGTGCGTTTCTGACAACTACGTCTACAAAAGAACAGACATGCGTACCGGGGATGCACTGCAAGAAGACAGGGCCTGGAAGCTTTGGGTGCCGTCTGAGTTGAGAAAGTGTCTTCTGATCTCGGCACATGACTCTCCGGCTGCAGGACATGGTGAGATCCACAAAATTCTCCATAAGCTTCGACAACAATACTTTTGGCCTGGAATGACTATAGATGTAAATGACTTTGTAAAAAAATGTGATACTTGTAAGTGCAATAAAAGCATGAATCGGACAAATAGACCTCCAATGGGGGTACAAACTATGACAGAACGACCATTTCAACGCTTGTACATCGACTTTCTGGGACCCTATCCCAGAACCAAAAATGGCAACACCCAAATTTTTGTTGTGCTTGACCACTTCAGCAAATCTGTCTTCCTTAAACCCATAAGGAGGGCAACTTCAGCTGCAGTGGTCCAGTACCTAGAGGAAGCCATTTTTCATGTCTTTGGGGCCCCAGAATATATATACTCTGACAACGGAAAACAATTCATATCTGAATTGTTTTCCAATTTTCTAATGCGCTACGGAGTTAAGCGTGAGGACTGCGGTCTACTCACCGCAGGCCAATGCTTCCGAACGGGTTAACCGTAGCGTATTGACAAAGATCCGTTCTTACCTCGGAAATGACCAACGAGACTGGGACAAACATGTAAGCTTCGCGGCGTTTTCACTGCGAAGTGTGTCACACGAGGCAACAGGCTTAGAGCCGTATTATGTTGTTTTCGGCTTTCAGATGGGACAGAACGGATCTGCTTTTGACATCATACGACGGTTAAATCACATTAAAGAGTCAAACGTTAGGACATTAGAAACAAAGGACAAACAACAAATTATAAGAGGCCAGGTATTTAAAAATTTAGGCAGGGCTCACGAAAAAGGAAAGAAAACATATGACTTAAGAACTCGAGAAATAAAATATGATGTAGGACAAATTGTATACAGACGGAATTTTCGACAGAGTGACAAGGCAGCGGGCTTTAATGCCAAACTCGGACAGAAATCTATAAAAAGCATCATATTAAAGACTATAGGAAATTCCCTGTATGAAGTAGGAAACGTGAGTGGTAAAAAAATAGGTATTTTTCACGCCAAAGACCTCTTTGTCCTTTAATGACTATAGCTACCTAGAAAACTGACGAACTTTATTATTTATTATTTATTACTTATTATTGATTATTGATTATTTATTATTTAATTTTATATTCCCTTTTTACTGACTGTACAACTTCTGTGATGTTTAGGTTTAAGGCTTAGGTGCAATTATTAGGATTATGTGCAATATTTTACACTAGATTTAGTTTTATCTGTGATAATTTTATCTAACCTTGACTATTCATTATTTAATTATATTATTGATTAATCCTTTTATTGACGTATTTATATTTTATTTGTATATATAGTTTAGAGATTATTTATTTTTGTTTGTTTTCTTTTTGTATATATGTAAATATATAACAGCGTAAGAAAAGAACAGAGCATGATCTCAGGGAGTAGGCCCTGGCCACACGTTAGGCAATGCGCTCGCGGAGACTCTTCTGTAGGTATGTGTGTACATATTAAGATTAACACCGTTTGTTGGACGTTTCCTTTTTTTTACGTACTATTTTAATCTTGACCACTCATAAAATAGAGACGAGCCTGTTACGTCCACGTCAATAAATGTAATTAAGAAAATTCGACACAAGCTCACCCCACTTTTCCTAACAGTTGACGTGGACGTCAACGTCAAAACATAAGACCAAAAAAATAACGAGGAAAGGGACGAAAGCAGAAGACACTTCTCTATAAAAGTGATATGATATGATAAAATGTTTCGGTTTCACTAAAACCCGTATGAAAATTTACCTTGCATTTTTACTTATATTTGACTGCTGGCGGTATGTTCCTTTTTCTTCTGTTCGTGAAGATTGAAGTGATGCCCTATGGAAAGTTGGTAGTTGGGGAAGTTTTCACGTCCCCATTTCATTTTTACTTTAAAAGACGGCACTAATCACAAATAAAAATAAAAGAACTAAGGCAGTTTGACGTCTATTATGTCGAATAGAAAAACAGAGTAGCGATTGCCTTGCTTGACAAACGAGTAGGGGTGGATGAATTCATTTCGGGTTTCCGAACTATATAGTTCATTTTTTGTGTGCATAAAACTGGTTCGTGTATTGAATAATATTAGAAGATAGTTTTCCATTCACAATAGAATATATTAATACATAGGTGTAATAAGTGATCGTTGTAGGTGTTAGGCTAATAATATTCATGTTTTATGTCCATATCAATAGTAGTCATGTCTTATGTCCATACTAATATTATTCATGTTTTATGTTCATCGGTGAGGGTGATAAAATTTTGAAAAGGGACGGGATGAGGAGTTTGCATGTGTAAGACGCAATGAAACCAAATAATAAAACACACAATACTTTCGTTTTCCGTTCCAATTATATTTAGTTCGATGTTGATTCGTTTAGTGCTAAACAAGAACTGACTCTTCTACTCAAAGCCATGACAAACTTAAGATATCAGACTACTTACACTACCGGCAGCTCCTTTTGTCTCTTTCTATTTACAGTGTTGCCACAATTCGGCCGTCCTGATATGAAATCGTCCCGATTGACCTTAGGCCATTTATAATTGACTTCTACATAGGGTTTCAAATTTGCCACTTCCCATATTCCTGTATCTGGCTTAGTTGAAATCCCTCTACATCTTTCAGTAAATATTGGTCGTTTGGTAAAACCTTATTTACTTCAAACGGCCCTTTGAATTTTGGGATTATTTTTTTACATACCCCTGGTTGACTGACATAATTCTTTATCATGACGTAATCTTCTACCATATATGTTTTACAAACCCTATTTCGATCTTTTAATTGCTTATTATAATTTTGATTTTTTATAATTTTACCTACTGCAGTATGCAGTTTCGTATGTTCACCAAATCCCTAACTTCTTTATGGTCATCAATTTCTTCTAATTTTTCTTTTAATGGGTCTATCACTACTCCTCTTTGGCTAACCCCGAAAAGCAATCGACTTGCACATGTACCCGTACTTTTGTGAATGGTATTGTTCATTGCAAATTCGATTTTTGGCAAAACCTTGTCCAATGTCAACACCGTACCACCACTCGTCATTTTGGCTAGCATTGGTGCCAAGCTTCTATTTACGCGTTCCACCTACCCGTTAGCTTGAGGCGAACCTGTAGCAATCTTGACATGCCGTACATTATTATCCTTCAAGAACTCTTCGAAAGCTTTTGAGGTAAAAGCACTTCCTCTATCAGAAACCATTACTTTAGGTCTACTATATACACAGAAATAAGTCTTTAAACAGGTTAAAACTTCATTAGTACCAGTGGAGCGCACTGCATACAGCTTAGTAAATTTCGAAAAGGCATCTATAACTAAGAAAACATATTTCTTCTTTGATTCCTTAAGGGATACCGGGCCGAAATGATCTACATGGATCGTATCGAAAGGCTCATCCCCTTTTGGTATTTTGTGCAAGAGTCCTTCGTGTTTCCCAGCCTTTGACGAGAATACTATGCACTTTAAGCAATTAGTTATGTAATTTCGGATTTTATTTCTCATTTTTGAAAACCAATATGATTTCATCAAAGCATCTAATACTTTTTCGCTTCCTACATGCCCCATTTCATCATGATATTTATTTAGTACACCCCTTTCCATACTTTTTGGAACGTAAAAGAGAATATTCTGTCCTACTTTCCTATAAATCAAACCATTTCGCATTTCATATAAACTGTCTTCTTTTTGTTGTAATCGTTCTCTAATCTTTTTTATATCATCATCTTTGTTTTGACAAATCGACAAGTTTTGTTCGAAAGTATTTTCTTCTAACACTAATATATTAGTCGTCCGACTGAAAAAAGAAATAGGTTTAGGAGTCTAGAGGCCACTGTCCTACAAACAGACGACGATAACCGACCTTACGCGAAGGTTAAATTACTAGACGAAATGGTGTTAGGTCTTTTGGACAGTGGCGCATCTGTAAGTTGCTTAGGGAAAGATGCAATTAAATTCATCAAAGACAATGACCTAACATTAAAGACGATAAATTCTAACATAAGGACAGCGGACGGAAATAAACAAAAAATCTTAGGCATTGTGACCATTCCATTTACATGGAAAAACAGGACTGAGAATTTAGAATTTTATGTTGTGCCGTCGTTGCAGCAATCGCTTTATCTGGGAGTGAACTTTTGGAGAACTTTTAAGGTCGCTCCCAACATTATATCCGAGATCGATGTAGTGGACACGACGAAAACGGACCCAATGATGCAGGTTCTCTCCCCGGCACAAACGGAGGCTTTACAGGCGGTGAAAAACAAGTACCCGTCCTACACGAGACTCGGCCTCGGTAAGACAAGCCTAGAGAAACATGTGATCGAGACCGCCGAAGTGGAGCCGATCAAACAGAGGCACTACCCAGTGTCTCCGGCGATCCAAAAGCTTCTCTTCGACAAGCTTGATCGCATGATTTCTTTGGGGGTGATCGAAGAGAGCTAGAGTGCGTGGAGCTCTCCGGTTGTGCTGGTGAGAAAGCCTGGCAAAAATAGACTCTGCCTGGACTCACGCAAAGTCAATGCGGTAACGAAAAAGGACGCGTACCCGTTGCCCCACATAGAAGGGTTGTTGAGCCGCCTACAAGACACTCGGTTCATTTCGGGAATCGATCTGAGGAAGACGCCTTCTGGCAGATCCCGTTGGAGAAGAAGTCCAGAGAGAAAACGGCCTTCACAGTCCCTGGGCGGCCACTGTATCAATTTACAGTAATGCCATTTTGCCTGTGCAATGCTGCTCAGAGAATGTGTCGGCTTATGGACAAGGTGATACCGTCAAGGCTTAAAGACAATGTCTTTGTATACCTTGACGATCTCCTTGTCTGCTCTCCGGATTTCGAAAGCCACATGGGTCTGCTAGAGGACGTCGCGAGATGTCTTCGAGAGGCTGGTTTAACAATCAATGTAGAAAAGAGCAAATTTTGTTTCAAAGAAATAAAATACCTTGGATACATTGTGGGCGACGGGTGCCTAAGGACTGATCCAGCAAAAGTCGCGGCAGTGGAGCAGTTTCCGGTTCCGAGGACTCCGAAGCAACTTAGACGGTGCCTAGGAATGACCGGATGGTATCGCAGGTTCATACCAAATTTCTCAACTTTGACAGCACCAATGACAGAATGCCTGAAAAAAGGTAAAAAATTTAAAATGACTGACTAGGCAAATAAATCATTTGAAGAGCTGAAACAACTCTTGATTTCTGCGCCGATTTTGACAAACTTTGACTTTACGAAACATTTTTATATCCAGTGTGATGCGTCAACGACTGGTGTAGGCAGCGTGCTTTTCCAAATCGACGAGGAGGGTAGAGAGAGGCCAATCGCATATATATCTCAGAAGCTAAATTCCGCACAAAGGAATTATAGTGTCACCGAATTAGAGTGTTATGCGGCTGTCCTCAGTGTTCAGAAGTTTCGAGCCTATGTTGAGCTACTTCCATTTACAGTCATAACCGACCACGCCAGCTTGAAATGGCTGATGTCCCAAAAGGACTTGTCAGGACGTCTGGTCAGATGGAGCCTTAAGCTACAGGCGTTCAACTTCACTATTGAACATAGGAAGGGTACCCAGAACGTCGTTCCGGACGCTCTCTCTCGAGCTCACATGGAGGAGATAACTTCTGACACAGAGCGACTTCACGTGGACTTTGGCTCTCCTTACTTCTCTTCCGATGAATATGAAAAGCTACGCAAAACTATAATAGAAAATTAAAATAAATTTCCAGACTTGTGCGTTTCTGACAACTACGTCTACAAAAGAACAGACATGCGTACCGGGGATGCACTGCAAGAAGACAGGGCCTGGAAGCTTTGGGTGCCGTCTGAGTTGAGAAAGTGTCTTCTGATCTCGGCACATGACTCTCCGGCTGCAGGACATGGTGAGATCCACAAAATTCTCCATAAGCTTCGACAACAATACTTTTGGCCTGGAATGACTATAGATGTAAATGACTTTGTAAAAAAATGTGATACTTGTAAGTGCAATAAAAGCATGAATCGGACAAATAGACCTCCAATGGGGGTACAAACTATGACAGAACGACCATTTCACCGCTTGTACATCGACTTTCTGGGACCCTATCCCAGAACCAAAAATGGCAACACCCAAATTTTTGTTGTGCTTGACCACTTCAGCAAATCTGTCTTCCTTAAACCCATAAGGAGGGCAACTTCAGCTGCAGTGGTCCAGTACCTAGAGGAAGCCATTTTTCATGTCTTTGGGGCCCCAGAATATATATACTCTGACAACGGAAAACAATTCATATCTGAATTGTTTTCCAATTTTCTAATGCGCTACGGAGTTAAGCGTGAGGACTGCGGTCTACTCACCGCAGGCCAATGCTTCCGAACGGGTTAACCGTAGCGTATTGACAAAGATCCGTTCTTACCTCGGAAATGACCAACGAGACTGGGACAAACATGTAAGCTTCGCGGCGTTTTCACTGCGAAGTGTGTCACACGAGGCAACAGGCTTAGAGCCGTATTATGTTGTTTTCGGCTTCCAGATGGGACAGAACGGATCTGCTTTTGACATCATACGACGGTTAAATCACATTAAAGAGACAGACGTTAGGACATTAGAAACAAAGGACAAACAACAAATTATAAGAGGCCAGGTATTTAAAAATTTAGGCAGGGCTCACGAAAAAGGAAAGAAAACATATGACTTAAGAACTCGAGAAATAAAATATGATGTAGGACAAATTGTATACAGACGGAATTTTCGACAGAGTGACAAGGCAGCGGGCTATAATGCCAAACTCTGACAGAAATCTATAAAAAGCATCATATTAAAGACTATAGGAAATTCCCTGTATGAAGTAAGAAACGTGAGTGGTAAAAAAGTAGGTATTTTTCACGCCAAAGACCTCTTTGTCCTTTAATGACTATAGCTACCTAGAAAACTGACGAACTTTATTATATATTATTTATTACTTATTATTGATTATTGATTATTTATTATTTAATTTTATATTCCCTTTTTACTGACTGTACAACTTCTGTGATATTTAGGTTTAAGGCTTAGGTGCAATTATTAGGATTATGTGCAATATTTTACACTAGATTTAGTTTTATCTGTGATAATTTTATCTAACCTTGACTATTCATTATTTAATTATATTATTGATTAATCCTTTTATTGACGTATTTATATTTTATTTGTATATATAGTTTAGAGATTATTTATTTTTGTTTGTTTTCTTTTTGTATATATGTACATATATAACAGCGTAAGAAAAGAACAGAGCATGATCTCAGGGAGTAGGCCCTGGCCACACGTTAGGCAATGCGCTCGCGGAGACTCTTCTGTAGGTATGTGTGTACATATTAAGATTAACACCGTTTGTTGGACGTTTCTTTTTTTTACGTACTATTTTAATCTTGACCACTCATAAAATAGAGACGAGCCTGTTACGTCCACGTCAATGTAATTAAGAAAATTCGACACAAGCTCACCCCACTTTTCCTAACAGTTGACGTGGACGTCAACGTCAAAACATAAGACCAAAAAAATAACGAGGAAAGGGACGAAAGCAGAAGACACTTCTCTATAAAAGTGATATGATATGATAAAATGTTTCGGTTTTACTAAAACCCGTATGAAAATTTACCTTGCATTTTTGCTTATATTTGACTGCTGGCGGTATGTTCCTTTTTCTTCTGTACGTGAAGATTGTAGTGATGCCCTATGGAAAGTTGGTAGCAACATTATTGGTGTTACACAGTATTCCCCCTTTTCACTTGATCACACAAATATTCCATAGCAGCAGTTATGGCTTGTGGTGATTCGGGTGGAATTAGCAGATATATCTACAGAATATTCAGCAAAAGCATCGCACATCTCTGTAAACGATTTAAGCACTGTACTATAGCATTCATATAACAGGTATTACCTAGATTTGTAAGTCCTAAAGGCAAGCTTAATGCCGTGGCAAGTCCAGACTTGTTCATGTCCTATATGAATTTGGTCGGCACCTCTGGGACCTGTGGAACTTCCTTTCTGATCCAAGCAAAAGTATGGTAACTACAACTTAAAGCTGCATATTTCAATCACTGTCATTAATACTTCTTCGTCCGCATTAACTTGGAAATTGGGGAAGTTTTCACGTCCCCATTTCATTTTTACTTTAAAAGACCCTCCATAAGCTTCGACAACAATACTTTTGGCCTGGAATGACTATAGATGTAAATGACTTTGTAAAAAAATGTGATACTTGTAAGTGCAATAAAAGCATGAATCGGACAAATATACCTCCAATGGGGGTACAAACTATGACAGAACGACCATTTCAACGCTTGTACATCGACTTTCTGGGACCCTATCCCAGAACCAAAAATGGCAACACCCAAATTTTTGTTGTGCTTGACCACTTCAGCAAATTTGTCTTCCTTAAACCCATAAGGAGGGCAACTTCAGCTGCAGTGGTCCAGTACCTAGAGGAAGCCATTTTTCATGTCTTTGGGGCCCCAGAATATATACACTCTGACAACGGAAAACAATTCATATCTGAATTGTTTTCCAATTTTCTAATGCGCTACGGAGTTAAGCGTGAGGACTGCGGTCTACTCACCGCAGGCCAATGCTTCCGAACGGGTTAACCGTAGCGTATTGACAAAGATCCGTTCTTACCTCGGAAATGACCAACGAGACTGGGACAAACATGTAAGCTTCGCGGCGTTTTCACTGCGAAGTGTGTCACACGAGGCAACAGGCTTAGAGCCGTATTATGTTGTTTTCGGCTTCCAGATGGGACAGAACGGATCTGCTTTTGACATCATACGACGGTTAAATCACATTAAAGAGTCAGACATTAGGACATTAGAAACAAAGGACAAACAACAAATTATAAGAGGCCAGGTATTTAAAAATTTAGGCAGGGCTTACGAAAAAGGAAAGAAAACATATGACTTAAGAACTCGAGAAATAAAATATGATGTAGGACAAATTGTATACAGACGGAATTTTCGACAGAGTGACAAGGCAGCGGGCTTTAATGCCAAACTCGGACAGAAATCTATAAAAAGCATCATATTAAAGACTATAGGAAATTCCCTGTATGAAGTAGGAAACGTGAGTGGTAAAAAAGTAGGTATTTTTCACGCCAAAGACCTCTTTGTCCTTTAATGACTATAGCTACCTAGAAAACTGACGAACTTTATTATTTATTATTTATTACTTATTATTGATTATTGATTATTGATTATTTATTATTTAATTTTATATTCCCTTTTTACTGACTGTACAACTTCTGTGATATTTAGGTTTAAGGCTTAGGTGCAATTATTAGGATTATGTGCAATATTTTACACTAGATTTAGTTTTATCTGTGATAATTTTATCTAACCTTGACTATTCATTATTTAATTATATTATTGATTAATCCTTTTATTGACGTATTTATATTTTATTTGTATATATAGTTTAGAGATTATTTATTTTTGTTTGTTTTCTTTTTGTATATATGTACATATATAACAGCGTAAGAAAAGAACAGAGCATGATCTCAGGGAGTAGGCCCTGGCCACACGTTAGGCAATGCGCTCGCGGAGACTCTTCTGTAGGTATGTGTGTACATATTAAGATTAACACCGTTTGTTGGGCGTTTCCTTTTTTTTACGTACTATTTTAATCTTGACCACTAATAAAATAGAGACGAGCCTGTTACGTCCACGTCAATAAATGTAATTAAGAAAATTCGACACAAGCTCACCCCACTTTTCCTAACAGTTGACGTGGACGTCAACGTCAAAACATAAGACCAAAAAAATAACGAGGAAAGGGACGAAAGCAGAAGACACTTCTCTATAAAACCCGTATGAAAATTTACCTTGCATTTTTACTTATATTTGACTGCTGGCGGTATGTTCCTTTTCTTCTGTTCGTGAAGATTGTAGTGATGCCCTATGGAAAGTTGGTAGCAACATTATTGGTGTTACACAGTATTCCCCCTTTTCACTTGATCAAACAAATATTCCATAGCAGCAGTTATGGCTTGTGGTGATTCGGGTGGAATTAGCAGATATATCTACAGAATATTCAGCAAAAGCGTCGCACATCTCTGTAAACGATTTAAGCACTGTACTATAGCATTCATATAACAGGTATTACCTAGATTTGTAAGTGCTAAAGGCAAGCTTAATGCCGTGGCAAGTCCAGACTTGTTCATGTCCTATATGAATTTGGTCGGCACCTCTGGGACCTGTGGAACTTCCTTTCTGATCCAAGCAAAAGTATGGTAACTACAACTTAAAGCTGCATATTTCAATCACTGTCGTTAATACTTCTTCGTCCGCATTAACTTGGAAATTGGGGAAGTTTTCACGTCCCCATTTCATTTTTACTTTAAAAGACGGCACTAATCACAAATAAAAATAAAAGAACTAAGGCAGTTTGACGTCTATTATGTCGAATAGAAAAACAGAGTAGCGATTGCCTTGCTTGACAAACTAGTAGGGGTGGATGAATTCATTTCGGGTTTCCGAACTATATAGTTCATTTTTTGTGTGCATAAAACTGGTTCGTGTATTGAATAATATTAGAAGATAGTTTTCTATTCACAATAGAATATATTAATACATAGGTGTAATAAGTGATCGTTGTAGGTGTTAGGCTAATAATATTCATGTTTTATGGCCATATCAATAGTAGTCATGTCTTATGTCCATACTTATATTATTCATGTTTTATGTTCATCGGTGAGGGTGATAAAATTTTGAAAAGGGACGGGATGAGGAGTTTGCATGTGTAAGACGCAATGAAACCAAATAATAAAACACACAATACTTTCGTTTTCCGTTCCAATTATATTTAGTTCGATGTTGATTCGTTTAGTGCTAAACAAGAACTGACTCTTCTACTCAAAGCCATGATAAACTTAAGATATCAGACTACTTACACTACCGGCAGCTCCTTTTGTCTCTTTCTATTTACAGTGTTGCCACAATTCGGCCGTCCTGATATGAAATCGTCCCGATTGACCTTAGGCCATTTATAATTGACTTCTACATAGGGTTTCAAATTTGCCACTTCCCAACTTCCTGTATCTGGCTTAGTTGAAATCCCTCTACATCTTTCAGTAAATATTGGTCGTTTGGTAAAACCTTATTTACTTCATACGGCCCTTTGAATTTTGGGATTATTTTTTTACATACCCCTGGTTGACTGACATAATTCTTTATCATGACGTAATCTTCTACCATATATGTTTTACAAACCCTATTTCGATCTTTTAATTGCTTATTATAATTTTGATTTTTTATAATTTTACCTACTGCAGTATGCAGTTTCGTATGTTCACCAAATCCCTAACTTCTTTATGGTCATCAATTTCTTCTAATTTTTCTTTTAATGGGTCTATCACTACTCCTCTTTGGCTAACCCCGAAAAGCAATCGACTTGCACATGTACCCGTACTTTTGTGAATGGTATTGTTCATTGCAAATTCGATTTTTGGCAAAACCTTGTCCAATGTCAACACCGTACCACCACTCGTCATTTTGGCTAGCATCGGTGCCAAGCTTCTTCTTCTTCTTCTTTATTTACGCGTTCCACCTACCCGTTAGCTTGAGGCGAACCTGTAGCAATCTTGACATGCCGTACATTATTATCCTTCAAGAACTCTTCGAAAGCTTTTGAGGTAAAAGCACTTCCTCTATCAGAAACCATTACTTTAGGTCTACTATATACACAGAAATAAGTCTTTAAACAGGTTAAAACTTCATTAGTACCAGTGGAGCGCACTGCATACAGCTTAGTAAATTTCGAAAAGGCATCTATAACTAAGAAAACATATTTCTTCTTTGATTCCTTAAGGGATACCGGGCCGAAATGATCTACATGGATCGTATCGAAAGGCTCATCCCCTTTTGGTATTTTGTGCAAGAGTCCTTCGTGTTTCCCAGCCTTTGACGAGAATACTATGCACTTTAAGCAATTAGTTATGTAATTTCGGATTTTATTTCTCATTTTTGGAAACCAATATGATTTCATCAAAGCATCTAATACTTTTTCGCTTCCTACATGCCCCATTTCATCATGATATTTATTTAGTACATCCCTTTCCATACTTTTTGGAACGTAAAAGAGAATGTTCTGTCCTACTTTCCTATAAATCAAACCATTTCGCATTTCATATAAACTGTCTTCTTTTTGTTGTAATCGTTCTCTAATTTTTTTATATCATCATCTTTGTTTTGACAAATCGACAAGTTTTGTTCGAAAGTATTTTCTTCTAACACTAATATTTATATTAGTCGTCCGACTGAGTGCATCTACGTGTTGCATCCTATTTCCATTCCTATGTTCTAAAACATATTCATAGTTTTGTAAATCGAGAGCCCATCTGGCGATCCTAGGATTTATTTCTTTTTTATTTAACGTAAGCGTAAGAGAATTACAATCCGTAACAACCTTGAATTTCAAACCATGTAAATATATTCCAAACCGCTGGAGTGCATAAATAATCGCGAGTGTCTCTAGTTCATAACTATGATATTTGGATTCACAATCTGTCGTTCGTTTGGAAAAGTAAAAAACAGGATGGAATTGTTCATCCTTTTTCTTCTGCAAGAGGATTGCCCCGAATTCTAACGAACTAGCGTCACAGTGAAGTTCTGTCTAGTCTTTTGGATCGTAGATAGCTAATATGGGCGATTCCACCAATTTCTGTTTTAAAACTTCAAATGTTTTGACCTCATTCGCTTCAAAGCCCCAACTTAGACAGTGTTTCAACTCAGAGTGAGTTTGATGCACTGTCTGATTCAATCTTAAGAATTGATAAAAAACATGAAATCGTTATTGCGGGCGATTTCAATGTACACAATTCTGGGTGGCTTCGCCATTCTGGCCAGACAACACCCGAAGGAAGGTGTGTTGAGTTATTCGCTGAGTTTAACCACCTTACTCAGCTTGTAAATGAGCCTACCCGAATACCTGACATTGCATATCATTCCGCTAACACCCTTGACTTGTTCCTTACCTCTCGTCTTGAGAAATACTCTGTCAATGTATTATCGCCTCTAGGCTCGTCAGACCATTGTGTAGTATCAGCTAATTTCTCGTTAATAAACCACGTAGTTAGAGAAAAAACTCCCAAAAAAATAGTATGGCAATACGAGAAAGCCAATTGGGACGGCCTTAACAACTTCTTTGGGAGAACTAACTGGTCGCTATTTTTTCGTGATAGCAACGTGGATGCCGCCGCTGATGCAATCACAAACATCATTCTTATTGGTATGAGAAAGTTTATTCCTTTCAGGAATAAATCTATCAAATCAAAGGAAGATGGATGGTATGACTTGAGCTGTAAAGAGGCTTCTAGGATTAGAGAGGTATGCTTTCGGTTTTACAAAGCAAACCCTACTGAGGAAAACCGAAAAAAATTTAAACGAGCAAGAAATGATTGCAATGCCCATCTTCGGCGAGTCAAATTCGCCTACGACCAAAAATTAAGGCAAAAAATACTACAATGTCCCAAAGGTAATAAAAATTTTTGGTCCTTCGTGAAAAGAATCAAAAATACAGCCTCGTCGTCAATCCCAACGCTCATTTATAATGACATTCCAGTTGTCAGCTCTATAGACAAAGCCAATCTGTTTGCTGTGCATTTCGCAGCTAGCTCTACGCTTCCAGATTGTGCATTGTCGCCTCCTGCACCTCAGAGTATTGAACACTCTATGGGACAGATATTTATTCGTACTCGTGCAGTTGCTAGGGTTTTAAATGATCTCAACACACACAAATCCGCTGGGCCAGATGGTATTTCTCCATTAGTTCTGAAGAGGTGTTCTTCCAAGCTGGCATTACCATTGCGTAAGCTTTTCCATCTATCCTATTCTTCTGGACTCTTCCCGAGAAGTTGGAAAACAGCATTTGTCCAGCCCATACCCAAAAAAGGCGAGCCGTCATCTCCTTCTTCGTTCCGACCCATAGCACTTACATCCATTCTTTCCAAGGTCATGGAAACGCTGATCAATTATCAGCTTAAGAAATATCTTGAAACCAACGAAATCCTTAGTGACCGGCAGTATGGATTTCGTGGGCAACGTTCTACTGGTGATTTGATTGTATATCTCACCGAACAGTGGAACCGATCTTTACATCATTTTGGAGAAAGCAAAGCTGTTGCACTCGATATTTCAAAGGCATTTGACAGAGTTTGGCATCAAGCTCTTTTGTCTAAAATGCGTGCTTATGGTGTTGATGATAAACTGCTTCATTGGATTAGAAGCTATCTTTTGGACCGCTCAATTCAAGTTGTTTTGGACGGTTTCAAGTCTGAAATACACCACATAAATGCTGGCGTTCCCCAGGGCTCTGTTCTGTCCCCGACACTCTTTCTCATTTTTATTAATGATCTCTTATCTGTGACTTCTAATCCAATTCACTCTTTCGCTGACGACAGCACTCTCAGCTTCTCATATAAGTTTGTGGAACGTCCCTCCACTTCTAATGTGGAACACAAACAACTTTGTATGTTAAGCTCGTTGAATTCTGACCTTGACAGCATAATACAATGGGGAGAAATCAATCGAGTAGAATTTAACGCTTCCAAAACCCAATGTTGTCTCCTGTCGTCAAAGCGAATCCTTAACCCCATGCCATTATCCATGAATGGCACTTGCATCGAGGAAACTGAAAATCTCGTAATTCTCGGGATGTGCGTTAACGACAAGCTTCGTTGGAATGACCACATATTTATCATCACTAAAAATGCTACGAAATGTTTAGGTTTTCTAGCCCGGTGCAAGAAATATTTCTCTCCCTCTGATCTGGCTACCATTTACAAGGCTTTTATTCGCCCAAAACTTGAGTACAATTGCCATATCTGGTCTGGTGCGCCTAAGACTTCTTTGCATCAGCTAGATAGAATACAAAACCGCGCGATAAAACTTATCGGTGACAAAAACATTGCGAAATCAATAGATTTGCTTGAACACCGCAGGAACGTTTCTTGCTTGTCACTGTTTTATCGTTTCTTCTACCAGCGGTGCTCAAGAGAAATAGCAAGCTGCATGCCACCTCTCCTTGAATTCAACCGCAATACTCGTGGCGCTCTAAATGCTCATCAGTTTACCCTCAAGCCCATCTTCGGACGTACAGTTAAATTCAGGGATTCGTTCTTCAGCCGTACAACACGTATGTGGAATGCTCTGCCAAGCTCTGTCTTCCCACATCACTATGATCCACAGGCATTCAAAACACAAGCTCATAGACATCTCCTCTTTTCTCCTCCTCTTCATTAACGCCCACGCTGTGCCAAGCATATAGCCGAGCATTATAAGGGTGCGAACCCCTTGAAGCGTGCGCGAATTATAAAAAAAAAAAAAAAAATTTAAACTTAGCGTTCTTTTGAATCAATTTATACAAAGGCTCAGCTAACAAAGAAAATCCTTTAATAAATCTTCTAAAGTAGGAACAAAGACATAAAAAGCTATGCACTTCGTTAACACACTGTGGTGTCGGAAAGTTTTTCACGGATTCAATTCCCTTTTCATCTGGTCGTATACCAGATTTTGAAATCGTGTACCCCAAGTACCGAATCTCTGATTCAAAAGATTGGCACTTATCATTTCGAATTTCCAAATTGTTTTTGATTAACTTTTCAAAAACGGCATTTAGAATATTCAGATGTTCTTCAACCGATTCCGTGGCCACCATAATGTCATCCAGATAAATTGCTATTTTTCCTTCTCGAATAAGATCTTCGAATACTTCATTAATGAAGCGCTGGAATGTTGAAGGAGCATTCCTTAGCCCAAATGGCATTCTTAAAAATTCATATTGCCCCAACGGAGTTACGAATGATGTATATTTGATTGATTCTTTATCCATTTTCACATGATAAAATGCACTCTTTAAGTCTAATAATGAAAAAACATTCTTATTGGCTAATCTATCAACTAAATCGTCAATTAATGGTAACGGATAATTGTCTTTCAGAGTCATCTTATTTAACGTTCGATAATCGACACACAGCCGAATATCACCAGTTTTCTTTTTTACTAAAACGATGGGAGATGCGTATTCTGACTTACTTGGCCTAATAACTTTTGTTTTCATTAGCTCATCTAAAATATTCTGTACCTTTTCTTTCTCTAAATAAGATAACCTTCTAGGAGGGCAATGGAAAGGCTTTTCGTTTGTCAATCTAAGCCTCATTTTATATTCGGTCTCAGGTAATGCAGGACGTTCACAGTACATATAATTCTTAAACATTTCATAAAATTCTTTATTGAATCTACAGATATGTCTTTAATATTAATATCTAACGAATCTGATCCACTCTCTTTTGTTTCTAAGTTAATATTCATTAAGTCATAACACTCTTTTTCGTAAATATTTTCAAACCCTACTTCATTTTCTTTTCCTTCAATATCATCGTTTTTAAAGTTACAATATTCGTTTTCATGTTTTCTTTTGTCTTTCATTTGTAATGTTTTAAAAAATCTGTACCTAATACAGCTGCAAACTGCATCGTATTGTTTTTTACCACATATATTTTTAGATATATTTCTTCTTTATCAAAGATAATACAACTTTTAACAAGATCAATTATCATTAAAGGACTTTTTTTAATTCCACAAATATTAGTTTTTACATTTGTTTTAAATTTAAAAGGAATAAACCTCTCTCGAACAATACTTATAGGGCTGCCGGTATCTAATAATGTTCCTAACAATAATGAATATACTGTATCATCAATTTTAAAATTGTACAATAAATCTCTTACATAATCATCCTGCTCATCTGCATTGTCAAGCTTGTGTACTACAACAGCCTTTCGCTTAGGGCACTCGGCAGCCAAATGACCAAACTCGGCGCAAACATGGCAAGCTCCTGGTAGTCGTTTCGGTTTACGGCACTCTGAAGCTACATGTTCCAAAGAATTGCAATTAAAGCATCTGTAAGTTCTGGATCTGGATCCCTGCTCCTCTGTGGTAAGCATTCTCCGCGATGTTGACGGGATTGGTTTCAATTTAAGCAGTTCGACTATATTGAAGGCTTCCAGCAGTTGTTGTCGGTTACGGAAACATTGCATTCGCGCCTGTGAACGTAAATTAGTGTCGGGAATACCTTCAATAAGGCCTTCAAGTAATTCGTCTTCTTGCATAGACAGTTTGTTGGCCATTATTGTTTTCTCGTGAAGATACTGTTGAAAACTTTCAGTTAACATCCACTTCCTACTTTCAAATGCTCTTTTCATCGTAAGTCGACTTTCTTTAATGTCAAACATGTCTCCCATTTCTTTAAGCAGTTGAAATGTTGAAACTTGCCTGAGATCTGACCTAGAGTGAAACCACTTCAAAGCGTTTCCCTTTAGACGTCAAGAAATTAAGATACGAGCATTTTTTTCGTCAAGGCTATATGCAGACACAAGATTTTCAAATTGCATTTTCCAATGTGAAAAACATTCTCCAGAAAAATCGAGGAGTAACTCTTTAACCCCACTGTTAATATATTCGTTACCATTTGAATTTTCGTTTAACTTTGCTTTTTTTAAAATTTCATTTTCCTTCTTTAATATTTCATTTTCTCTAGCTTGTAATTCAATCTCTTTTTTTAAAATGTCCAACTCTTTTTTCATCAACAGCCATTGTTTTCGCTCCTTAGTGCGTCTCTCTTTATTACACTCTTCATTTCTCTCATTAGTTTTATTACTTCCATCAGATCTGCCATCATTGTCATCATTTGCAAAGGTTCTCTCATCATTTCTGTCATTTGCTCGGTCATCAGTAACACTGTCTTCGCACTCTTCTTCGTCGTCATCGTCATCCTCATCATCTTCTGCGGCTGCCTGCTTCGTTGCTTGCATTGAGTGACTTTCAGGAAAATTATCGCGTACCTTGTCTGGAATCGACATCAAGCGCAAAACAAGTTCACTCTTGTTGCCAGTGGTTTTTTTTATTCAACTGTGCAAGCCATGCCTTCAGCTGCAATGCGGTATATGCTTTATATTTTTCCACATCGGTATCTGCCATTGCTTATGTGTTGGTATTTACTGTTATTTTTCAGGCGAGACACTTGTTTTTTCAGGCGACACACTCATTTTTAATTCACTCGCAAATGAAAAATCTTTATTAATTTGACGCAGAATAGCGCAAAAATACTTTGCACATTTTTTTTTTGTGAGAAAGAAAAAATGCGATATAGATTTTAATCCCACTTCTGATTTTGTAAGACGCAATGAAACCAAATAATAAAACACACAATACTTTCGTTTTCCGTTCCAATTATATTTACTTTGATGTTGATTCGTTTAGTGCTAAACAAGAACTGACTCTTCTACTCAAAGCCATGATAAACTTAAGATATCAGACTACTTACACTACCGGCAGCTCCTTTTGTCTCTTTCTATTTACAGTGTTGCCACACATGTAGACTTTAGAAGGAAAGACTTAGCATTTTAGAAAGAGACTTTCACACAGAAAAAAGAAAAATTAGTTCTAGAATTTTCGAGGATAAGCGGGTATTTCGCCAGCCGACGTAAGAGCAAGAAGAGGCAGTTGGATTTTGACCATCAGCAGCGACAGTCGAGATTAGTGCTCTAGAAGTCGAAGACTAACCATTAGGTTGAGACAGATATAAAGCGTCGTATAAAGAACCACCATTTTCCTTTAGTGAACTAAAAATTGAAACCGAAAGTTAAAATTTCAAAATCTTTAATTTGCACTAGCAGTATTAATGTGCTATACAAATTCTGAAAGCGTCGTGGAAAGAACCACCATTTTTCTTTAGTGAACTAAAAATTGAAACCGAAAGTTAAAATTTCAAAATCTTTAATTTGCACTAGCAGTATTAATGTGCTATACAAATTCTGAAAGCGTCATGGAAAGAACCACCATTTTTCTTTAGTGAACTAAAAGTTGAAACAGAAAGTTAAAATTACAAAATTTTAATCTGCACTAACAGTGTTAAAGTGCTATACAAATTCTTCAATTTGCATTAGCAGTGTTAATGTGCTATATGAGTTTTTAAAAGACGTAATTTACAAGTGCAAGCCATCAGAGGAGAAACCATATATTGTTTCCAAAGGAAAGTGCCATCACACAGGGTTTAAATCCCACTTTCAGCAAAGATCCAACTTTTTTTTACCAACAAATTAAAAAAAAAAAAAAACCCATAAAAATTAAAATTTTTCTTGTAAATTCTCTAATCGGAGATACAAACACACACACACACACTGTGTGCCATCCACCAAATTACGCAGCGGCAGCGAACAGCGCTGCTCACAAAGCACAGAGCTCAGACTTTGCCGTGATCTGATGCGATATAGCGATATTTAAAAATTGGGGTCCCCAAGGGGCCGATCGCTCCAAATTTTTACAAAAAGTGTTTTCCATCGAAGACACACATGTGTACAAAATTTAAAGAAAATCGGGTAAATTTTGTAAAATATTTGTATGGGAGCCCCCGACCCCGCGGCCCGAGGGGCCTCAAATTTTAATAGAGTGTGTTGTCTTGGGAGATATACATGTGTGCAAAATTTCAATAAAATCGGGCTGTAGGAAGTGGGTTAAAAATTGATCACAAGATTTGGCCAGCCAGCCAGCTACGAGCAAGTGAAGTTAATATAGAGAATTTAAAAAGGTAAAACTTAGCGAATTTCATATATATGATCAAGAAGAAATACAGAGGAGAACGAGAGAGCCTAAATCTATGCAAAAAAAAGAGCTTCTATTATATATAATTGAGCTTTTGAAAGCTTACACCAAGAGACTTTTTAATTCTGAAAGCATTTGAGAACAGTGAAGAAGCAGTGGTTGTAAAACCTCAATTTTTTTGAATTTTATTTCATTTTTTTTTTGTTTTAAATTTTCAAACAATCAGTTTAATTTTTAAATTTTTTCTTATCTCTTTTATTTGCTTTAATTTTATTTTTTTTTTAAATTTTATTCTGTGCCCTTTCCCTTTTAAATTCTCTATATTAACTTCACTTGCCCGTGTGTTTGTGGGCTTGTGGATTTGTGATGGATTCTTGCGATCAATTTTTAACCCACTTCCTACAGCCCGATTTTATTGAAATTTGGCACACATGTGTATTTTCGGAGACAACACTTTCTATTTCCACCAATTTCTGTTTTAAAACTTCAAATGTTTTGACCTCATTCGCTTCAAATTTAAACTTAGCGGTCTTTCGAATCAATTTAAACAAAGGCTCAGCTAACAAAGAAAATCCTTTAATAAATCTTCTAAATTAGGAACAAAGACCTAAAAAGCTATGCACTTCCTTGTAACGTTGTCTGCTCGGGTGACGCTCGCCGGTCACCCAGGGTTCGTTCTTTTGTTTTTGTGTTACAAATTAAAGAGTTTTGTGGATTTTTGTTCTTTTGGTTTTCTTTATTTATTATTTGTTTTCCCTTTTTTCCTTATTATGTTTTACAATCTTAATATATATATATATATACTTATATCAAATATTTATTATACTTAGCTACCTGCCTAGCTTACTCTGATATGAGCACTCGGGGGGGGGGGGGGCGCTCGAGAAGAACGGCTCGACTCTAAGCCGTAGTTAGCCGAGGTGAGAACAATCGACAACTACTAACTACGTACGTAAGATATGACGGAGCACACGGAGGACGTTCGGGCAGAACTGCTCGGCTCTAAGCCGTAGTTAGCCGAGGTGAGAACAATCGACAACTGCTAACTACGTACTCGAAGATATGACGGAGCACACGGAGGGCGTTCGGGAAGAACTGCTCGGCTCTAAGCCGTAGTTAGCCGAGGTGAGAACAATCGACAACTGCTAACTACGTACTCGAAGATATGACGGAGCACACGGAGGGCGTTCGGGAAGAACTGCTCGGCTCTAAGCCGTAGTTAGCCGAGGTGAGAACAATCGACAACTGCTAACTACGTACTCGAAGATATGACGGAGCACACGGAGGGCGTTCGGGAAGAACTGCTCGGCTCTAAGCCGTAGTTAGCCGAGGTGAGAACAATCGACAACTGCTAACTACGTACTTGAAGATTTTAGTGGAACTCACGATTGGTGTTCGAGTAGAACAACACAGTTCCTGGATATAGCAAAAGTAATTATTATTACTTTGTAATAAAAGTTATTATTATTACTTTGTTACGCTATATCAATTTCAAAAAGTTAGCGGGAGTGCTTTTCATATGGGAGAATTACTTTTCGTCTTGTCAGACAGAATACTCTTCTCCACACTTCCCGATTTGTTGTGGATCTTCGCGTCCCATGTCTTTACTTAATTCTTTCGTCTTGTTGGGAATTTTATTTCCCCAAATATTGTATAGTAGATTGTTCGTATACAAATTGTGTTCGTATATGTACAAGCTATTCCTTTTGCGTATTTTGTTATTATTCTTGTAATTGTTGTTGTTAGTTTTATTATTATGACATGGGGCGCGACGGGAGCATTTCTGTCTAAAAAAAGAATGATGTTTCTTTGATTTATCAACTTACTATTTACAATGGGTTTTCATAATGCTTAATATATACATATACATTTTGTCGTGTGGTTTTTATAATATTCATATTTTGCCGTACGGTCTGTATTACATTTCTGTTTACAATATTCATATTTTTGTCGTACGGTTTGTAACGTTATTAATTTAGTATAAATTAACTTCGTTACATTCCCCTCCTACTTCGGGGTGGGTAAACAAAACTCTTTTATAACTTAATTAATTAATTAATGAGTACTAACGCTCGGTTGGTGTGGTCACTTGGTCACTCTGGGATTACCTTTATTTTTGTGCCAGTCACCGGCCCGAGTTACAGGGTGGCTAAATAAATTTATGATATGTTTATATATAATATAAAGGGTTTTTTTTTTCCTTTTCTTTTCGTTTATTAAAAAAATTTCTCTTCTTCCTACACGACTTCTTAAAAAAATTCTCATTCTTAACCTAGTATTGATAATTTGAATGATAATTAATAATAATAATAACAATAATGTTTTTTTTTGAGTGTAATAATAAATTCTTTTTTTTTTCCATATATTATATATATATTTTTATTTTTTTTGTTTTTTTTTTTTTGACAGTTTCTTAACAAACAATATATCTTAAAGTGTGATAATAATAATACTTTTCTTTTTCTTTTTTTTTGTTTGTTTATATATATATATATATATTTTTTTTTTTTTTTTTTTTTCAAAAGTAATAATAATTCAAAGTAATAATAATTTAAAGTAATAATAATTCAAAAGTAATAATAATCTAAAGGTAATAAAAAATTCAAGAGTAATAATAATTAAAAGTAATAATAATTCAAAAGTAATAATAATTTAAAAGTAATAATAAATTCAAAAGTAATAATAATTAAAAGTAATAATAACTTCTGTCTGGTTAGTTGCATGTTGATGGGGGTGTTGATGTTGCTGTTGATGCTCTTACGGGGGTGTCTGCGTTGAGCCGGATGGTGAGGGAGCTGGTTTTGTCTGCGTTCAGAAAGATGGTTTGGTCGTCTATTTGCGTCGCATAGACCAGAGGCCACGTAGTCGGAACCTCCTCCTCTTCAGTCTTCCCAAGGGCTGGGGTGGCTGGATCAGCAGTCCCTTGAAGGCTTCCGGATTGAACGGACTGCTTCTGGTGATTTCGGTAAAAGCTGTGATTGGGAGCGTTTTCTTCATTAGTTCGGGGGTCTGGTGGGGTTGTGTGGTATGGGTTGGTGTTGGGTTTGTCGATAGTAAGGTGACTGGAGTGTGTTGGTTTTGGGTAGGGGGTCTATATACTGATTGTGAGAGGATTTGGATTTTCTTTCGGGGTGGGTTACTAGTGATGGGTGGTAGCAACACGGACGGTCCTGCCGTAGGATTGAGCCTGATGAATGGAACTGGGTTTGCTGCGGTGCCAACGTCTCTGGGGGCTACTTTGCATAGTTTTGCAAGCTCGTTACTCGTCAGCGGACGTTTCGGGGGTGGAGGCCGCTTCTTCCAAGCGGTCTGCTTGCACTGCTTGTTGGGCGGTCTTCTGCGGTGGTGCCAACACGGGACGGGGCTGGGTACGTCGGTGGGTCCCCGGCGTTGGATCGGCGTCGGTAAGCTGGGTGCGCGGTTGATGCTCGATGGATGACATCTCGGCTGCTACTAAATCGTGCTGCTGGGACTCGCAGTTGACTATACCTGCCGCGTGGGTTTTCCCGATCTGTGGTTGTGGGGATATTTGCTTGATATCCTTTACGTGTGCGTTGATAGTTTTGTTGTGGTCTCCTTCGAGTATAAAGATTACGGGCGTTTTCTTCTTCTTTACTATATACGGGCCTATATATTTCGGTGCAAGTTTCGCGGCGAACTGTTGGGCGGCGCAAGAGAGCGGTCGGTGTCGATAGTACACCATCTCTCCTATGGCTGGAGTCCACGGGCGTCGTCGGAGGTCGTAATATCGTTTCTGTATGCCGAATGCCTTGGCCAGATTCATTTTGACTAGTTCTTGAATCTCCTGAAGGTTGTGTATGCGGTTATCGGCATCGGGCTCGGTGTTTAGAGGTATGTCTGGTGATGACGGTAGGCGTAGTTCGCGACCGAAATTAAGGTACGCGGCGGAGTAGCCTGTCGTCTCGTTTCGGCTGGTGTTCATGGCCAGCATGAGTTCTGGGAGATATTCGTCCCATTTTCGATGGTCTCTCTGGACGTATTGGGCCACCATTGTTTTTATGACTCGGTTCATTCGCTCCGTAGGGTTTTCCTGTGGAGTGTAGGGCGGGGTGAACCTTTGCTTGATTCGGAGTTGAGCGAGCAGCTCTTTGAACTGCCTGCTCCGGTATTGGGTGCCATTATCGGTAATTAAAGTTTTTGGACATCCATACCGGCTGAGGATGCGTTCCTTAAAACTTTTTATTAGCGCTGGAGTGGTAGCGTCTCGGAGGGCTACGAATTCCGTCCACTTGGAGAATTTGTCGTGGAATACCAATATCATGGTGTTTCCCTTTGATGACCGTGGCAATGGGCCGATGAAGTCTGAGCAGGCCACTTCCCATGGATAGTTGGCTTCTGTCATCTGCATTTCCCCAGCGGGCTTTCTGGCAGGTATTTTATATTCCAGGCACGTCGGGCACTGGCGGACAAACCGAGCGGTATCGCGGAATAATCCCGGCCAGTAATAACTTCTAGCGATCCTGGCGATAGTCTTGGCAATCCTGCGGATTGTCCTGATGTCCTGCGGTCACGTCAGTATGATTTTCGTGTAGGATCTGGGCCCGTAGTGGCTTAGGGATGCATACTTTCCAGGCGGTTGGAGCGGTTTCGGTGTGACAGGTCGGATTATAAATATGCCGGTACAGGGTTCCCTCCATAATTTGATACTCGGAGTTCTCTTCCGGTCTGCTTTTGACTGCTTGTATTTTAGCATGATACCATGGGCATGTTTCAGTTATCGGTAGTAGTAACTTAATTGAAGTATTCGGGGTCGGGTGTCTCGATAGGACGTCTGCTACGGTGTTCAGCGCGCCCTTTCGGTATCGGATCTCGTAATCGTACTGCTGTAACTCAATGGCCCAGCGCGCTAATCGTCCGGAGGGGTTTTCTATACGGTGAAGCCACCTCAGTGATTGGTGATCGGTATGCACAATAAATTTGTAGCCTTCTATTTAGAACACCTGAACGCTGAACACCGTAGCAGACGTCCTATCGAGACACCCGACCCCGAATACTTCAATTAAGTTACTACTACCGATAACTGAAACATGCCCATGGTATCATGCTAAAATACAAGCAGTCAAAAGCAGACCGGAAGAGAACTCCGAGTATCAAATTATGGAGGGAACCCTGTACCGGCATATTTATAATCCGACCTGTCACACCGAAACCGCTCCAACCGCCTGGAAAGTATGCATCCCTAAGCCACTACGGGCCCAGATCCTACACGAAAATCATACTGACGTGACCGCAGGACATCAGGACAATCCGCAGGATTGCCAAGACTATCGCCAGGATCGCTAGAAGTTATTACTGGCCGGGATTATTCCGCGATACCGCTCGGTTTGTCCGCCAGTGCCCGACGTGCCTGGAATATAAAATACCTGCCAGAAAGCCCGCTGGGGAAATGCAGATGACAGAAGCCAACTATCCATGGGAAGTGGCCTGCTCAGACTTCATCGGCCCATTGCCACGGTCATCAAAGGGAAACACCATGATATTGGTATTCCACGACAAATTCTCCAAGTGGACGGAATTCGTAGCCCTCCGAGACGCTACCACTCCAGCGCTAATAAAAAGTTTTAAGGAACGCATCCTCAGCCGGTATGGATGTCCAAAAACTTTAATTACCGATAATGGCACCCAATACCGGAGCAGGCAGTTCAAAGAGCTGCTCGCTCAACTCCGAATCAAGCAAAGGTTCACCCCGCCCTACACTCCACAGGAAAACCCTACGGAGCGAATGAACCGAGTCATAAAAACAATGGTGGCCCAATACGTCCAGAGAGACCATCGAAAATGGGACGAATATCTCCCAGAACTCATGCTGGCCATGAACACCAGCCGAAACGAGACGACAGGCTACTCCGCCGCGTACCTTAATTTCGGTCGCGAACTACGCCTACCGTCATCACCAGACATACCTCTAAACACCGAGCCCGATGCCGATAACCGCATACACAACCTTCAGGAGATTCAAGAACTAGTCAAAATGAATCTGGCCAAGGCATTCGGCATACAGAAACGATATTACGACCTCCGACGACGCCCGTGGACTCCAGCCATAGGAGAGATGGTGTACTATCGACACCGACCGCTCTCTTGCGCCGCCCAACAGTTCGCCGCGAAACTTGCACCGAAATATATAGGCCCGTATATAGTAAAGAAGAAGAAAACGCCCGTAATCTTTATACTCGAAGGAGACCACAACAAAACTATCAACGCACACGTAAAGGATATCAAGCAAATATCCCCACAACCACAGATCGGGAAAACCCACGCGGCAGGTATAGTCAACTGCGAGTCCCAGCAGCACGATTTAGTAGCAGCCGAGATGTCATCCATCGAGCATCAACCGCGCACCCAGCTTACCGACGCCGATCCAACGCCGGGGACCCACCGACGTACCCAGCCCCGTCCCGTGTTGGCACCACCGCAGAAGACCGCCCAACAAGCAGTGCAAGCTCCACCCCCGAAACGTCCGCTGACGAGTAACGAGCTTGCAAAACTATGCAAAGTAGCCCCCAGAGACGTTGGCACCGCAGCAAACCCAGTTCCATTCATCAGGCTCAATCCTACGGCAGGACCGTCCGTGTTGCTACCACCCATCACTAGTAACCCACCCCGAAAGAAAATCCAAATCCTCTCACAATCAGTATATAGACCCCCTACCCAAAACCAACACACTCCAGTCACCTTACTATCGACAAACCCAACACCAACCCATACCACACAACCCCACCAGACCCCCGAACTAATGAAGAAAACGCTCCCAATCACAGCTTTTACCGAAATCACCAGAAGCAGTCCGTTCAATCCGGAAGCCTTCAAGGGACTGCTGATCCAGCCACCCCAGCCCTTGGGAAGACTGAAGAGGAGGAGGTTCCGACTACGTGGCCTCTGGTCTATGCGACGCAAATAGACGACCAAACCATCCTTCTGAACGCAGACAAAACCAGCTCCCTCACCATCCGGCTCAACGCAGACACCCCCGTAAGAGCATCAACAGCAACATCAACACCCCCATCAACATGCAACTAACCAGACAGAAGTTATTATTACTTTTAATTATTATTACTTTTGAATTTATTATTACTTTTAAATTATTATTACTTTTGAATTATTATTACTTTTAATTATTATTACTCTTGAATTTTTTATTACCTTTAGATTATTATTACTTTTGAATTATTATTACTTTAAATTATTATTACTTTGAATTATTATTACTTTTGAAAAAAAAAAAAAAAAAATATATATATATATATATATAAACAAACAAAAAAAAAGAAAAAGAAAAGTATTATTATTATCACACTTTAAGATATATTGTTATTAGTATGTTAAGAAACTGTCAAAAAAAAAAAAAACAAAAACAATAAAAATATATATATAATATATGGAAAGAAAAAAAGAATTTATTATTACACTCAAAAAAAAACATTATTGTTATTGTTATTATTATTATTAATTATCATTCAAATTATCAATACTAGGTTAAGAATGAGAATTTTTTTAAGAAGTCGTGTAGGAAGAAGAGAAATTTTTTTAATAAACGAAAAGAAAAGGAAAAAAAAACCCTTTATATTATATATAAACATATCATAAATTTATTTAGCCACCCTGTAACTCGGGCCAGTGACTGGCACAAAAATAAAGGTAATCCCAGAGTGACCAAGTGACCACACCAACCGAGCGTTAGTACTCATTAATTAATTAATTAAGTTATAAAAGAGTTTTGTTTACCCACCCCGAAGTAGGAGGGGAATGTAACGAAGTTAATTTATACTAAATTAATAACGTTACAAACCGTACGACAAAAATATGAATATTGTAAACAGAAATGTAATACAGACCGTACGGCAAAATATGAATATTATAAAAACCACACGACAAAATGTATATGTATATATTAAGCATTATGAAAACCCATTGTAAATAGTAATATAGGGTCGCATTTTCCGAATGCCCCAGACCACGGCTAAGCATTCCCGTTCGGTAACCGAGTAGTTTCGCTCGGCGTCGGTAAGGGTACGGCTGGCGTAGGCGATTACTCGTTCTTGAGCGTCGATTGATTGCCTCTGTCAGCCTAGTTTTTACAGTTTGGAATGCTTCTTCTTGGGCATCTTCCCATGACCATTTGGTTTTCTTCTTTAGCAGTTTTGTCAGCGGTGCTGTTAGGGAAGAAAAATTTGGGACAAAGCGACGATACCAGGAAGCGATCCCGAGGATACGGCGGAGTTCTCTAATGTTGCGGGGGGGTATTAATGAGTTGATGGCTTCGATTTTACTAGGGTCGGTGTGTATTCCGTTCTGGTTGACCATATGCCCGAGATAGCGCATCTCTGCTTTCCCAAATTCACATTTTTCGGGGTTGATTTTCAGTTTTGCATGTTTGCATTTTAATACCTCTGTTAGTGCCGCCATATGCTCTGTGAACGTGCTCCCAATAACGATTATATCGTCCAAATAAGCAAATTCGTACGGCTCGAGTTCGGGGCTGATGATTCGGTCGAGTAGTCGTTGGAATGTGGCGGGGGCGGAATGTAGCCCAAATGGCATCACTCTCCATTGAAAGAGTCCTCGCCCCGGGACGGTAAAGGCTGTATACGGACGGCTGGTGGGTTTTAATGGGATTTGCCAATATCCTTGTTTAAGATCAATCGTGGAAATGTACCTCGCACCTTTCAGTTTATCCAAGATATGGTTTATCTGTGGCAGCGGGTATGCATCTTTAATTGATAGCTCATTCAGTTGCCGATAGTCGACACATAGCCTCCAGGTTCCTTGCTTTTTTTTTGACGAGTACTATGGGTGAGCTATATGGGCTATTTGATGGTTCTATCTTCTCTTCGGCCAATAGTTGGTTGATCTCTTCGTTGATTATGGTTTGCATGGCTGGGTTTCTTGGCATATACCTTTGCTTGAAGGGTCGGTGGTGTTTGAGACGGATCTCGTGTTCCGTGAGGGTTGTCGGACATTTGAAGCTTTCGAATATGGGTAGCTCTATAGCCAACAGTCGGTCTAGCTGTTGTTTTTCCGTCGCGAGACTTCGGATAATTGGTGGCCTCGGCTCAGGTTGCGCTACTATAACCTTTCTTCCGCAGTTAATAGTGAATCTAAATTTTGCCAGGAAGTCTGTTCCTATCAAGAATTCATCCAACAGGTTCGGAATATACACGAATTCTTGTGTGAAGGACCACTCTCCCCAACTTAGGTCCAACATATAGGCTTGCCGAGCGGTGATAGTCGATTTATCGGCCAAGGCAAAGGTTATGGAGATCGGTCGGGCTGGTACATGGTGCTTTCTGCATAGGTTTCGTATGGTTTTCCCAATGCACGACCTTCCTGCGCCGGTGTCGATAACGACGTCGTACAGGCGATGTTGAAATTTGATGGGTATGGTATATGAGGCGTGGGTTGAAACGATAGGGGTGGGCGCGTCTAATGCCTCATGGTGTTGGATGGCCCGTTGGTGTTTTCCGGTTTGCAGTTGCAATATCTGCTCTGTACATTATTTGTACCACAGTATGAACAAAATAATCGGCGGTCCTGACGACAAGTTCGACGAGTATGTCCGGGCTGGCCGCAAGTCCAGCAACAGGTTTTCCGGTCGTAGCTATTGGTGAACGGCGGGCGGACTGGCGGTCGGTGATGTGGATGCGTTACATCGCTGGTAATCGGTCTATGGTGAGGTATATTGCTGGTATGATAAGGTACATCGTTGGTACTCGGTAGATGATGCGGTATATTACTGGTATTTGGACCATGATGCGGATATGTTACATCGTTGTTACTGGATAGATGATGCGGTATATTACTGGTATTTGGACCATGATGCGGATATGTTACATCGTTGTTAACTGGTCGAGTAGTCTGGATCGGTGGGTGTGGAGTAGGCATGGCTGATTGATTCGCTGACCTGTTCTGGTAGAGTGGTGGTGCTGCCTGACGAAATGGCGGCACGGTCGGTTGAAATGGTGGTGCGGTAGGACGTAATGCGGGCGGTCGTACTGGTGCTGGAGAAGGTCGAGAGGGGGGTTGCTCATTTAAAAGGCATTCAAAATCCTCAATGAGTGAGGTTAGTTCCGACAGCGTCGTGAACTCTCGTCGTTTGATGTAATGGCGATAATCCGGTCGTAGGTTATCGTATATACGATTTAATTTCTCCCCGGTGGTGAGCGACATCTGCCATCGCATCAGTGCTTGTATGGAAGTTATATAATCTTTCCCCTTCTCTCTGTTGCTCTGCGTTCGGTTCCGAATGCGGTCCAAGAGCTGCTCAGCAAATCGTGGTGGTAAGAAGAAGCGACGTAATTCCTCGCTAAGCTCTTCCCACGTACTAAGAAACTCCTTATTATTACGAAACCAGATAAGTGCGTTCCCTTTGAGTAGCTCTGGTAATGTCCGTACTACCCGGTCTAGCGGCAATTGGTAGCATTCGGCGAGTTCCTCCACCCTTTCTAGGAACTCTAATGGATTACTTTTTCCCCCTTCGTATCTTACATTCCACCTTCTTACCTTATCCATCATTTCCGCATCGGATGGACGGTAAGTCTGTGGCAGTCGTACTTCTGAGTAGGAAGTAAATGGAATGCTCGGTGTCGGTTTCGGTTGTACATGGATTTCCATGTTCGGTGTATTCAGGTTATGAGCCTGTGTTTCCGTTGGCTTTGAGTACTTGATGTTCGGAATTTTTGGCCGGTGTGTGGTTGTGGTTTGGGATTCCATGCTTGATAGTAGTGTGTCGGTGGTGAGCTTCGGTTCGATCGTGGGTAAATCGCTACAAGATTTGTGTTTCTTTAGCTCGGTAGAGAGTAGTTTGCGTAGCTCATCTACACTACCACTTTGGTTAATACCACGACGACACAGTTCGTTTAGTAACTCCTCTTTCCGAAGTGAGTATATTCCGGAAACACTAAGCCCAGTCTCCCCGGTGGACATTATTATAGCTTTTCTCTCGGCAGTATTTGACAATTTGTATATTTCCATCGTCTGGTACTCCCCGGTTGGTGCCAAGACTAATTTTAGTAGTGACGCATTCACAAATGTAAAACAAGTTGTAATGCCGTGTTTCTGCCGGTAAGTGGTTTCTGGTCGATTATTTTGACATGGAAAGAAAAATATGGTTGTTTTTTTTTTTCGGTCTTGGTCGGTGATACGACTTTAAAAATCGTCCCTTTGTACGTAACTTTGTTTGTAACGTTGTCTGCTCGGGTGACGCTCGCCGGTCACCCAGGGTTCGTTCTTTTGTTTTTGTGTTACAAATTAAAGAGTTTTGTGGATTTTTGTTCTTTTGGTTTTCTTTATTTATTATTTGTTTTCCCTTTTTTCCTTATTATGTTTTACAATCTTAATATATATATATATACTTATATCAAATATTTATTATACTTAGCTACCTGCCTAGCTTACTCTGATATGAGCACTCGGGGGGGGGGGGGGGGCGTTCGAGAAGAACGGCTCGACTCTAAGCCGTAGTTAGCCGAGGTGAGAACAATCGACAACTACTAACTACGTACTCGAAGATATGACGGAGCAAACGGAGGACGTTCGGGCAGAACTGCTCGGCTCTAAGCCGTAGTTAGCCGAGGTGAGAACAATCGACAACTGCTAACTACGTACTCGAAGATATGACGGAGCACACGGAGGGCGTTCGGGAAGAACTGCTCGGCTCTAACCGTAGTTAGCCGAGGTGAGAACAATCGACAACTGCTAACTACGTACTCGAAGATATGACGGAGCACACGGAGGGCGTTCGGGAAGAACTGCTCGGCTCTAAGCCGTAGTTAGCCAAGGTGAGAACAATCGACAACTGCTAACTACGTACTCGAAGATATGACGGAGCACACGGAGGGCGTTCGGGAAGAACTGCTCGGCTCTAAGCCGTAGTTAGCCGAGGTGAGAACAATCGACAACTGCTAACTACGTACTTGAAGATTTTAGTGGAACTCACGATTGGTGTTCGAGTAGAACAACACAGTTCCTGGATATAGCAAAAGTAATTATTATTACTTTGTAATAAAAGTAATTATTATTACTTTGTAATAAAAGTAATTATTATTACTTTGTTACGCTATATCAATTTCAAAAAGTTAGCGGGAGTGCTTTTCATATGGGAGAATTACTTTTCGTCTTGTCAGACAGAATACTCTTCTCCACACTTCCCGATTTGTTGTGGATCTTCGCGTCCAAGTCTTTACTTAATTCTTTCGTCTTGTTGGGAATTTTATTTCCCCAAATATTGTATAGTAGATTGTTCGTATACAAATTGTGTTCGTATATGTACAAGCTATTCCTTTTGCGTATTTTGTTATTATTCTTGTAATTGTTGTTGTTAGTTTTATTATTATGACATGGGGCGCGACGGGAGCATTTCTGTCTAAAAAAAGAATGATGTTTCTTTGATTTATCAACTTACTATTTACAATGGGTTTTCATAATGCTTAATATATACATATACATTTTGTCGTGTGGTTTTTATAATATTCATATTTTGCCGTACGGTCTGTATTACATTTCTGTTTACAATATTCATATTTTTGTCGTACGGTTTGTAACGTTATTAATTTAGTATAAATTAACTTCGTTACATCCTTAACACACTGTGGTGTCGGAAAGTTTTTCACGGATTCAATTCCCTTTTCATCTGGTCGTATACCAGATTTTGAAATCGTGTACCCCAAGTACCGAATCTCTGATTCAAAAGATTGGCACTTATCATTTCGAATTTCCAAATTGTTTTTGATTAACTTTTCAAAAACGGCATTTAGAATATTCAGATGTTCTTTAACCGATTCCGTGGCCACCATAATGTCATCCAGATAAATTGCTATTTTTCCTTCTCGAATAAGATCTTCGAATACTTCATTAATGAAGCGCTGGAATGTTGAAGGAGCATTCCTTAGCCCAAATGGCATTCTTAAAAATTCATATTGCCCCAACGGAGTTACGAATGATGTATATTTGATTGATTCTTCATCCATTTTCACATGATAAAATGCACTCTTTAAGTCTAATAATGAAAAAACATTCTTATTGGCTAATCTATCAACTAAATCGTCAATTAATGGTAACGGATAATTGTCTTTCAGAGTCATCTTATTTAACGTTCGATAATCGACACACAGCCGAATATCACCAGTTTTCTTTTTTACTAAAACGATGGGAGATGCGTATTCTGACTTACTTGGCCTAATAACTTTTGTTTTCATAAGCTCATCTAAAATATTCTGTACCTTTTCTTTCTCTAAATAAGATAACCTTCTAGGAGGGCAATGGAAAGGCTTTTCGTTTGTCAATCTAAGCCTCATTTTATATTCGGTCTCAGGTAATGCAGGACGTTCACAGTACATATAATTCTTAAACATACAAAAAGTGTTTTCCATCGATGACACACATGCGTACAAAATTTAAAGAAAATCGGGTAAATTTTGTAAAATATTTGTATGGGAACCCCCCGAACCCGAGGTCCGAGGGGCATCAAATTTTAATAGAAAGTATTGTCACCGGAAATATATATGTATGCAAAATTTCAATAAAATCGGACCATGGGAAGTGGGCTAAAAATTGATCAGAAAATCTGACCAGCCAGCCAGCCAGCCAGCCAGCCAGCCAACCAGCCAGCCACGTGCACGCGAAGTTAATATAGAGTATTTAAAAAACAACCCATAAAAATTAAAATTTTTCTTGTAAATTCTCTAATCGGGGATACACACACACACACACACTGCGTGCTCGTTTTGCGGCAAAATCATTCACTAATGATGCAGCGGCAGCGAACAGCGCTGCTCACAAAGCACAGAGCTCAGACTTTGCCGTGATCTGATGCGATATAGCGATATTTAAAAATTGTATATTGGGGTCCCCAAGGGGCCGATCGCTTACAAAAAGTGTTTTCCATCGAAGACACACATGTGTACAAAATTTAAAGAAAATCGGGTAAATTTTGTAAAATATTTGTATGGGAGCCCCCCGACCCCGCGGCCCGAGGGGCCTCAAATTTTAATAGAAAGTGTTGTCTTGGGAGATATACATGTGTGCAAAATTTCAATAAAATCGGGCTGTAGGAAGTGGGTTAAAAATTGATCACAAGATTTGGCCAGCCAGCCACGGGCAAGTGAAGTTAATATAGAGAATTTAAAAAGATAAAACTTAGCGAATTTCATATATATGATCAAGAAGAAATACAGAGGAGAACGAGAGATCCTAAATCTATGCAAAAAAAAGAGCTTCTTTTATATATAATTGAGCTTTTGAAAGCTTACACCAAGAGACTTTTTAATTCTGCAAGCATTTGAGAACAGTGAAGAAGCAGTGGTTGTAAAACCTCAATTTTTTTTTGAATTTTATTTCATTCTTTTTTTTGTTTTAAATTTTCAAACAATCAGTTTAATTTTTAAATTTTTTCTTATCTCTTTTATTTGCTTTAATTTTATTTTTTTTTAAATTTTATTAAATTACATTAAAACTTAAAACGTATGTTCATTTTGTGACTGCATTTAGTGGCCGTATGCGTGGCGCTGAGCCTTTAGTCTGTGCCCTTTCCTTTTTTAAATTCTCTATATTAACTTCACTTGCCCGTGTGTCTGTGGGTTTGTGGGCTTGTGGATTTGTGATGGATTCTTGCGATCAATTTTTAACCCACTTCCTACAGCCCGATTTTATTGAAATTTGGCACACATGTGTATTTCCGGAGACAACACTTTCTATTTCCACCAATTTCTGTTTTAAAACTTCAAATGTTTTGACCTCATTCGCTTCAAATTTAAACTTAGCGTTCTTTCGAATCAATTTATACAAAGGCTCAGCTAACAAAGAAAATCCTTTAATAAATCTTCTAAAGTAGGAACAAAGAACTAAAAAGCTATGCACTTCGTTAACACACTGTGGTGTCGGAAAGTTTTTCACGGATTCAATTCCCTTTTCATCTGGTCGTATACCAGATTTTGAAATCGTGTACCCCAAGTACCGAATCTCTGATTCAAAAGATTGGCACTTATCATTTCGAATTTCCAAATTGTTTTTGATTAACTTTTCAAAAACGGCATTTAGAATATTCAGATGTTCTTTAACCGATTCCGTGGCCACCATAATGTCATCCAGATAAATTGCTATTTTTCCTTCTCGAATAAGATCTTCGAATACTTCATTAATGAAGCGCTGGAATGTTGAAGGAGCATTCCTTAGCCCAAATGGCATTCTTAAAAATTCATATTGCCCCAACGGAGTTACGAATGAAGTATATTTGATTGATTCTTCATCCATTTTCACATGATAAAATGCACTCTTTAAGTCTAATAATGAAAAAACATTCTTATTGGCTAATCTATCAACTAAATCGTCAATTAATGGTAACGGATAATTGTCTTTCAGAGTCATCTTATTTAACGTTCGATAATCGACACACAGCCGAATATCACCAGTTTTCTTTTTTACTAAAACGATGGGAGATGCGTATTCTGACTTACTTGGCCTAATAACTTTTGTTTTCATTAGCTCATCTAAAATATTCTGTACCTTTTCTTTCTCTAAATAAGATAACCTTCTAGGAGGGCAATGGAAAGGCTTTTCGATTGTCAATCTAAGCCTCATTTTATATTCGGTCTCAGGTAATGCAGGACGTTCACAGTACATATAATTCTTAAACATTTCATAAAATTCTTTTTTTGAATCTACAGATATGTCTTTAATATTAATATCTAACGAATCTGATCCACTCTCTTTTGTTTCTAAGTTAATATTCATTAAGTCATAACACTCTTTTTCGTAAATATTTTCAAACCCTACTTCATTTTCTTTTCCTTCAATATCATCGTTTTGAAAGTTACAATATTCGTTTTCATGTTTTCTTTTGTCTTTCATTTGTAATGTATTATTTTCTTGTTTAACTAGTTTCAAATTAACAAGTTTTAAAAAATCTGTACCTAATACAGCTGCAAACTGCATCGTATTGTTTTTTACCACATACATTTTGAGATATATTTCTTCTTTATCAAAGATAATACAACTTTTAACAAGATCAATTATCTCTAAAGGACTTTTATTAATTCCACAAATATTAGTTTTTACATTTGTTTTAAATTTAAAAGGAATAAACCTCTCTCGAACAATACTTATAGGGCTGCCGGTATCTAATAATGTTCCTAATAATAATGAATATACTGTATCATCAATTTTAAAATTGTACAATAAATCTCTTACATAATCATCCTGCTCATCTGCATTGTCAAGCTTGTGTACTACAACAGCCTTTCGCTTAGGGCACTCGGCAGCCAAATGACCAAACTCGGCGCAAACATGGCAAGCTCCTGGTAGTCGTTTCGGTTTACGGCACTCTGAAGCTACATGTTCCAAAGAATTGCAATTAAAGCATCTGTAAGTTCTGGATCTGGATCCCTGCTCCTCTGTGGTAAGCATTCTCCGCGATGTTGACGGGATTGGTTTCAATTTAAGCAATTCGATAATATTGAAGGCTTCCAGCAGTTGTTGTCGGTTACGGAAACATTGCATTCGCGCCTGTGTACGTAAATTAGTGTCGGGAATACCTTCAATAAGGCCTTCAAGTAATTCGTCTTCTTGCATAGACAGTTTGTTGGCCATTATTGTTTTCTCGTGAAGATACTGTTGAAAACTTTCAGTTAACATCCACTTCCTACTTTCAAATGCTCTTTTCATCGTAAGTCGACTTTCTTTAATGTCAAACATGTCTCCCATTTCTTTAAGCAGTTGAAATGTTGAAACTTGCCTGACATCTGACCTAGAGTGAAACCACTTCAAAGCGTTTCCCTTTAGACGTCAAGAAATTAAGATACGAGCATTTTTTTCGTCAAGGCTCTATGCAGACACAAGATTTTCAAATTGCATTTTCCAATGTGAAAAACATTCTCCAGAAAAATCGAGGAGTAACTCTTTAAACCCACTGTTAATATATTCGTTACCATTTGAATTTTCGTTTAACTTTGCTTTTTTTAAAATTTAATTTTCCTTCTTTAATATTTCATTTTCTCTAGCTTGTAATTCAACCTCTTTTTTTAAAATGTCCAACTCTTTTTTCATCAACAGCCATTGTTTTCGCTCCTTAGTGCGTCTCTCTTTATTACACTCTTCATTTCTCTCATTAGTTTTATTACTTCCATCAGATCTGCCATCATTGTCATCATTTGCAAAGGTTCTCTCATTATTTCTGTCATTTGCTCGGTCATCAGTAACACTGTCTTCGCACTCTTCTTCGTCGTCATCGTCATCCTCATCATCTTCTGCGGCTGCCTGCTTCGTTGCTTGCATTGAGTGACTTTCAGGAAAATTACCGCGTACCTTGTCTGGAATCGACATCAAGCGCAAAACAAGTTCACTCTTGTTGCCAGTGGTTTTTTTTATTCAACTGTGCAAGCCATGCCTTCAGCTGTAATGCGGTATATGTTTTATATTTTTCCACATCGGTATCTGCCATTGCTTATGTGTTGGTATTTACTGTTATTTTTCAGGCGAGACACTTGTTTTTTCAGGCGACACACTCGTTTTTTCAGGCGACACACTCGTTTTTTTTCAGGCGACACACTCATTTTTAATTCACTCGCGAATGAAAAATCTTTATTAATTTGACGCAGAATAGCGCAAAAATACTTTGCACATTTTTTTTTTGAGGAAGAAAAAATGCGATATAGATTTTAATCCCACTTCTGATTTTGTAAGACGCAATGAAACCAAATAATAAAACACACAATACTTTCGTTTTCCGTTCCAATTATATTTACTTTGATGTTGATTCGTTTAGTGCTAAACAAGAACTGACTCTTCTACTCAAAGCCATGATAAACTTAAGATATCAGACTACTTACACTACCGTCAGCTCCTTTTGTCTCTTTCTATTTACAGTGTTGCAACACATGTAGACTTTAGAAGGAAAGACTTAGCATTTTAGAAAGAGACTTTCACACAGAAAAAAGAAAAATTAGTTCTAGAATTTTCGAGGATAAGCGGGTATTTCGCCAGCCGACGTAAGAGCAAGAAGAGGCAGTTGGATTTTGACCATCAGCAGCTACAGTCGAGATTAGTGCTCTAGAAGTCGAAGACTAACCATTAGGTTGAGACAGATATAAAGCGTCGTATAAAGAACCACCATTTTTCTTTAGTGAACTAAAAATTGAAACCGAAAGTTAAAATTTCAAAATCTTTAATTTGCACTAGCAGTATTAATGTGCTATACAAATTCTGAAAGCGTCGTGGAAAGAACCACCATTTTTCTTTAGTGAACTAAAAATTTAAACCGAAAGTTAAAATTTCAAAATCTTTAATTTGCACTAGCAGTATTAATGTGCTATACAAATTCTGAAAGCGTCGTATAAAGAACCACCATTTTTCTTTAGTGAACTAAAAATTGAAACCGAAAGTTAAAATTTCAAAATCTTTAATTTGCACTAGCAGTATTAATGTGCTATACAAATTCTGAAAGCGTCGTATAAAGAACCACCATTTTTCTTTAGTGAACTAAAAATTGAAACCGAAAGTTAAAATTTCAAAATCTTTAATTTGCACTAGCAGTATTAATGTGCTATACAAATTCTGAAAGCGTCATGGAAAGAACCACCATTTTTCTTTAGTGAACTAAAAGTTGAAACAGAAAGTTAAAATTACAAAATTTTAATCTGCACTAACAGTGTTAAAGTGCTATACAAATTCTGAAAGCGTCGTGTAAAGAACCACCATTTTTCTTTAGTGAAGTAAAAATTAAATCATTTTAAAATTTCAAAATCTTCAATTTGCACTAGCAGTGTTAATGTGCTATATGAGTTTTTAAAAGACGTAATTTTCAAGTGCAAGCCATCAGAGGAGAAACCATATATTGTTTTCAAAGGAAAGTGCCATCACACAGGGTTTGAATCCCACTTTCAGCAAAGATCCAACTTTTTTTACCAACAAATTTAAAAAAAAAAAAAGTAAAACTTAGCGAATTTCATATATATGATCAAGAAGAAATACAGAGGAGAACGAGAAAGCCTAAATCTATGCAAACAAAAAGAGCTTCTATTATATATAATTGAGCTTTTGAAAGCTTACACCAAGAGACTTTTTAATTCTGCAAGCATTTGAGAACAGTGAAGAAGCAGTGGTTGTAAAACCTCAATTTTTTTTGAATTTTATTTCATTCTTTTTTTTGTTTTAAATTTTCAATCAGTTTAATTTTTAAATTTTTTCTTATCTCTTTTATTTGCTTTAATTTTATTTTTTTTTAAATTTTATTAAATTACATTAAAACTTAAAACGTATGTTCATTTTGTGACTGCATTTAGTGGCCGTATGCGTGGCGCTGAGCCTTTAGTCTGTGCCCTTTCCTTTTTTAAATTCTCTATATTACCTTCACTTGCCCGTGTGTTTGTGGGTTTGTGGGCTTGTGGATTTGTGATGGATTCTTGAGATCAATTTTTAACCCACTTCCTATAGCCCGATTTTATTGAAATTTGGCACACATGTGTATTTCCGGAGACAACACTTTCTGTTAAATTTTGAGGCCCCTCGGGCTGCGGGGTCGGGGGACTCGCATACAAAATTTTTAAAAAATTTACCCGATTTTCTTCAAATTTTACACACATGTGTATACCCAATAAACAATACTTTTTCGAAAATTTGGTAGTGATCGAGTCCTGGGTTCGGCCGCAAGGCCCTTATACATTTTTTAAATATCTATACTGGCATCAGATATTCGTCGCCCTTTATGGACTGTGTGCAGTGTGTGCTGCGCAGTCGGTTGCGCTGCATGGTTTTGGTGGTAGAGAGAGAGAGAAATCTTAGCTCACGCACAAATGAACCCAGCAAATGAAACGAGACATAAATGTTTTATGCTTAATTCAACTTACATTTTTATTTACTGAATTTTATTTTTATTGATGTCGTTTTTGTTGTTGATATCAACTTACAGATAGAACAACAAGTTTTCGCAATATTATGTCATTTCGCGTTTTCATAAATTAGTTCAGAGCAGTCAAAGAGTTCTCAAGATAAATGTTCGTGTTTCTTATTTGCTCAGAGTATGAGCGTGCTCTAAGTGCTCAGAATAAAATGATCTGAGCATTTTCAATTTTAACATCGGATGTCAAATGTCTGTTTCTATGATTTTCTCCTACAATAAAAAAAAAATGGCCCAGGATCGAGGGACTCCCATATCAATTTCTGCGACTAGAGAATTTAGATGAAAAATTTTAATTTTTATGGGTTGTTTTTTTTAACTTTATTTTCCCATTTAGCAATTCCCCTTTTAGCAGCAACTTCTGCCGGAAGGACCCGCATTTAAAAGTGGAAGGCAAGGTAAATGAAGCTAAGTAAATACAAATATATTGAATTAAATTAACGGCTATTAAGGGCAGTGGAGAAATAATACAGATTTAATTATTATTAATTCTGTTTTATTTTTATTTTATTTTAATCCTTTTTAAATTGGATTTGATTAATCATAGTAAATACATAGTAATCATTGAGATACAATTAATGTTGAATTATTTGAAAATTTTTTGAATTGTTTTACCTGAAATATTTTGGCGAGTAAATACTCATTAATAAAATTATAACGAATTCGAACCAGCTGAGATTTTAATTATCTTTACCCGGTGGGTTGAAGATACCTCTTTTGGAGGCCCTTTATTTTTGTAATTCCAAATAGGTTTTAGCAACGATGCAGGGTTAAATTAAATTAGCATGGTATGTGGCTGGGTTCAGTGATCCCCGTGTAAGTATCCGACGTTTCGCCAAAAATGACTGTAACTGACTGGTGACAAAGACAGATGGACAGACCTCAGTCGGTCTAGTCCTTGACGATACTGTGGGGCTTCGGTACAGGTGTAACGAGGTCATTCTTTTCCTAGTTTTAGTTAGATTTAAGAATCTTTTTAAGAAGTACAAATACTTTTTAGAAAAAGAAAAAAAAGGGAATTTACCTTTTTTTTAAATTAGCCTTAATTTAGTAATAATTTAGCATAAGTGTCCTAGAAAGAATGACCAGCTTACACCTGAGCCGAAGGGCAGTTCCTTGTATCCCTCCCTCCTTCACAAAGTTTCCGTATTAATTTCCTTTTATAGACACGATAAATAAATTTTTTGTTCATGTCGAGGTGTCACTGGTAAGTGACAACGACCACCCGTCCGGCGAGCTTAGCCGAGCAACCGCGAGCGTGTCGCGACGTCCTTGCCAGTGGCAGAACCCCTAGTGGGACCTCGCTACATAACAAACATTACGTACCACCAGTAATTAATGGTGCCACTATTGCGAGATCAGTTTCACTTAAGATGTTAGGTTTGAAAGTTTCAAGTGAACTTTCCTGGAAGGAAAATATTTATGAAATCTCAAAAAGAGCGAGCCAATGCTTGGGCTTCATAAGACGTTGTAACTTTTACTTCACCCCCTCTGAAGTATTAAGATTATATAAATCTTATGTTAGACCAATTTTAGAATTTAATTCATTTGTGTGGGGTGGGGCTCCAAGATCGCATTTGGTTTATCTTGATGGAATTCAAAATAGAGTTATCCGTTTGATAAACGATGTGACCATTACTTCCTTGATTCTTTGGAGCATAGACGAATTGTAGGAGCTTTATCTGTTTTCTACAAATTTTACAACGGTAGATGTTCTTCAGAAACCCGTTCTCTATTCCCAGATCCTTTTGTCAGCAACGTTAACACTCGTTTCAGGTCTAATCAACATAGATTTGCCTTAAAACCGTTCTCATGTAGAACCCAACACTTCAAATCGTCCTTTTATCCGAGAGTGACTTCGATGTGGAATCAATTGGTCGACTCCGTGTTTCCCGAATCTTATAATCTACAGGCCTTCAAAATAGCCGTCAACAACTTCCTGAAGAACGACCGACCGAAAGTGTTCATTAGAGGATACGATTATTTTATATAAAAAATTATTATTGATTGTATTTTTTGTATTATTTTTAATATTTGTTGTTTATTTTGTAATATTTTCTTGGTTAAGGTTTTAGTTCGTGTTTGTTTTTCGTATTGCTTTTTCAATGAATCAGAGATAATTCTGAGAAAATAAATTGAAACCGGCTACAAACGTGAGGAATGTGATATGTTGCAACTCTCATTCCTTCGAATTTTTAATTTTAATAAAGGGCATAGCCCAACTTATTGCCGTGACGCAAGTCATTCAGGGACTTATCCGTTGGCAATGAGTCTATATAAAAAAAAAATTAAGGCTTAGAACTCAATCAGTAAAAGTGAACGAAGTTTATAGTGATTCTTTGCCCATCACTGTTAGTGTGCCTCAAAGTTCGGCTATTGGGCCAAATTTTATTTGTAGTATATGTAAATTCCCTGTTTGATACTAATCTTCGAGGTGGCCTTTGCTGATGACACTGCATATGTTTATTGTGCTAATATTTTGGGCGGATATTAGAGAAAATAAACACGATAAATGACGTTTCAACCGAAATGTACAGGGGATAATAGCTCGGATTTTAATATTTCTAGCCATTCTCTAAAATGTGTAGTGGACAAGTGTAACACTAGTTGCTTCGTAATTGAAAAAGTTTCGAATTTTAAGTATTTGGGTGTTATATTAGACAATAAACGGACATTTTCAGACCACATAAACGGCATTGTACAAAAAACGCGTTTTGCTTTTCGACAATTTTATTTTTTAAGGGCTATATGTCCGTCACACATTCTAAAAGATTTATATTTTTCTTTGTTCAACTCAAAATTGAATATGCTTCTGCTTGGAGCGGTATATATTATAATAATCTGAAACCTATCATATTATTAAAAAAATATGCGATTCGTATTATGTTTTTTAAAAGATCTACTGTTACTTCGTTCCCTTTATTTAAATCGGCTCAAATTTTACCATTACGATACAGATATATTTATAAGGTACTGAATATTTTTTATGCGAGAAGCGGTCATGTTTTATTGAGAACTATTGTACCTTATAATTTACGTACTAACAATCGTTGTGAAATCGTGTTTACCCGTAAAGAATATTTTCGCAGATCTTATCGAGTAATGGCCCCCTACTTATATAATTTACTTACTGAGTATGTAAAGTTATCTAATTCAATTAAACAATTAAGTTATGGCTTTTCAATTGTAAACACATTAATGATATAGAACATTTATTCTGCGTTCTTGATTCATTTGATTTCCTCATTCTTAAACTCATCTTTAAATTTTGATTTTTATTTTTTAAATTTTTAATTTCTTAGTTTTGTATATTGAAATTTAAAACTTTAAGCTTATTAATGAATAATTTATTACATGTTATTTTTATCTTGCATTTTATAAAAATATTAAATTTTTTATTTTTTTTTGTTTATGTAAACTTTTATTAGATAACATGTACTATTAATATAAATAATCAATTAATATTTAATATTAATATTAATCGTTAATCTCAGGCAGTTAACGAGTGCGGCTTAAACAATGTCTAATTCCGATATTTTTTGTATCTGTTGTTCACAGCCTGTTTTGAATAATAGGGCCGTTATGTGCAAGTTCTGTGGAAATTGTTTTCATAAAGTTTGTTCCGGATTGGACGATAAATCCTGCGATATCTTATGTTAATTTTTTTTTTCGTAAAACTCTGCCCCAGATTTTTTTTTGGCTCTCAACTTGTTCGTTTCCCCTTCAAAACGACTCGACCGTAGAGCTAAAACAGCTCTTGATATTTTGGGAGATTTACCCCTCTTTATACTAGCACAACAACAACACATGCAACAAAAAAATGCAAACAAAAGATTTTCGCCTTTCGTGTTCGATTTCCTTTTTGAAAAGTTCTGCGGTCGAGCGCGATTCTGAGGTAGAGTTTTTATGAAAACAAATTTAACATTAACTAATAACGATCGCTCATGCGTCCATTGTGCCAAAACGTCAACGTCAACGTCAATCATGTCAATGCTCTCCGATATATCAAAGGAATTGGCAGACTTAAAAATAAAGTTAATTGACTTTGTTAAAAGCAAAAATGCCGATAGTGTGACTTTGTGCTCACCGAGCAAGCCGTTTTAAAGTATGCTAGTTAAAAGAGATGCTGATATCTCAAGTTTACATCATGTTAACTTCAAACTAGCAGTGCCCTGTACGCTTTTTTATTGTGCTATGAACTTCTCCATTTGGCCGTTGGGAATTGAAATAAAAAATTCTCTTTTCTCCCAAAAAACGAGAACAGGGAACGTCGAAAGCAGTTGACTTAATCTCTACCGCAAAAGAGTTGTCTGTTTACTACCAGAATGTCAGCGGTATGCGGACAAAAACCGATCAACTCTTTTTATCTGCCTCACTTAATGAATACGATGTAATCGCTTTGACTGAGACTTGGCTCCATGATCAAATACATGATTGCGAACTACTTGATGATTCATATATTGTTTATCGGAAAGTTCGTATACTCTCTTCAGTCGTTAGCCGAGGTGGTGGTGTGTTGATTGCCGTTAAGTCATCACTTATTAGCAAACAAATACAACTCGCTAATACATCTGATGAAATTGAGTAGCTTGGTGTTTCAGTGGGACGAAGTTCAAATGTTACACATGAAATTAACTTTGTTCTAAGTTATATTCGACCAACAAGTTCTCCTGATGTTTATCAAAAACACGATGAAAACATTGAACAGCTTTCAACTAATTCTGAGGAAAATCAACATATCTGCGTTCTTGGTGATTTTAATGTTGGAGATGTTAATTGGCAAACTAATCTTGATTCCGATACACTTATTCCATTTAACGTATGTAAATCACACGAATCAATCTTGATAGATAATTTATATTCTATGAATTTTTATGAAATTAATAATATTCAAAATGATCTATTTAGAATTCTTGATTTAGTTTTTGTACAAAATGATTTGAAACATAGTATATACCAATGTCTTTATCCATTATTGTCAAATTGTATTCATCATAAAGCTCTTGTAACATCATTTGATACATACATCTACTGCAACATTGATTGTAAAGACAATAGAATACGGTATGATTTCAAAAAAGCAAACTTTTCAAATATAAATAATTATTTACTTAATATTAGTTGGGATTATATTATGGATAATGTTGACCTGAGAAATATGTTAAAATTTTCACAAATGTTTTAAATGAAGCATTTAACCCATTTATTCCAAAGAAAAAAAGTAAATCTAATTTTAATTGCCATGGTATAATTTTAGACTAAAAAATCTGGAAAACCTAAATTAAACTAAATGTCAGGCATTACTTCCTTATTTTGAACCGCTTCACGGATGAAATTAAATTTTACATCGATATGTTTCATTCGCTTGTGGCACTTGTGGTCTCTGGATACCTGAGCAACTCGAATGCACGATTGATTATCTACGTGAATAATCGTAGGCGATTTGCATTCAACACCAATTTCGCTCAACAGCGATCGAAGCCATTTTGCTTCGCAAATACCTTGACCTAATGATATGTATTCTGCCTCGGTTGATGCAAAGTTGCTTGTTTACGTGATGCCCAGCTCACCGTATTACCAAATACTTTGAACACATAACCGGATATTGACTTTCAATCATTTTTGTCACCTGCCCAGTCCAAGTCAATATATCCAACCAATGGTTCAGCATTCCCATGCTTCTCATAAACCATTTTTAAATTTAATGTTGATTGAATGTATCGAATAACTCTCTTTGCATGAATAAAGTGTTCCTTTTTGAAATAACTTTGAAATCGGCTAAAATAATTTGTTGATGCGCACAAATCAGGTCTCGTAGTAATTGTCGCATATGTTAAACAGCCAATCAGTCACGATACGGAACATCATCACAATCAACTTTGGTGTCCTTAATCAAATCAATATTCGTTTCCATCGGAATAGCAATTCCTTTGCAATCATTGTTGAATTTATTCACCAAACTTTTTAAATAATTTGTTTGATTCATGCTGATTACAATATTGGCTTTGTCACGTTGAATTTGCATTCCAAGGAATGTCATTTCAAATTCCTTTGACAACAATTGCTTAATGATTTTTATTCCATCCAAATCATTCGATATTATCAATAAATCATCGACATACAGCAATATGTAACAAATAATGCCATTTTTATTTTTAATGTAAATTAAACGATTTTGTTTCTTGTTTATTTTAACAATTTATTACAGCTGCTAGCTGTCGGTTTGAAGTGAGTACAAAAACTAAACTTACACTAATTTCCCAGCTTAAAATTCCCTTGACAACAATTGCTTAATGATTTTTATTCCATCCAAATCATTCGATATTATCAATAAATCACTGACATACAGCAATATGTAACAAATAATACCATTTTTATTTTTAATGTAAATTAAACGATTTTGTTTCTTGTTCATTTTAACAATTTATTACAGCTGCTAGCTGTCGGTTTGAAGAGAGTACAAAAACTAAACTTACACTAATTTCCTAGCTTAAACCTAAGCCACCACTTTGCGCTGCGCTGCTGTTCCTCTGCCAATGTTTCCACTCCTCTTTGCTGAGTTAGCAGCTCGTGTATTTGCTTAGGTGCAAGCAACCTGTGTCAACACTTAATGTGCTGACTTAGCGGCTCGTGTAGAATATTTGGTAACTTAGGTGCAACCGACCTGTGTGACTGTGTGAATGTTGAATGTGCTGACTTAGCGGCTCGTGTAGAGTATTTGGTTCCTTAGGTGCAATCAACCTGTGTGAATGTTGAATGTGAGGGTTTCTCACGATAACTCCTCCCCTTCTAAGTGATGGACGTCCACGGTCTTCGTAGCAGCGTTTTTAATTGCAACCTCGACGGACTTGGTTATGAAAATCTTCCTCTTGGTCATGGCCATGCGTCGAAGTACGTAAGCTGCGAGTCCCAAAATTAATAAGACCCCAGTAGCCGACAAACCTGTAATTCTACCTTGTTCAACTGTTCGTCGCAGATGATTGATGTGTCGAAGGTTCTGTTGATTTACATGGTGGAGGTAGGAGGCACTCAGTATCTCGGTATGCTGTGTTAGGTTGATTGCGGAATCCCATGGAGTTTCAGAGGCGTCGTTGAATTTTCATTGTAAAATGTCGTGCCATTAATTTTTACGCTATCCTTGAAGACAATCAGGTAAGTACCGTTGACCGTGATAGGGGCCTCGTTGTTTTCTTCTATAACAGCCAGTTTATCATTGATGACAACTAGACCATCACTTATAGGTGTAATTGGTGCGAGGTTATTAAATGTTGTGCCGCAACTGGCGGTGTTGCGTGTCATTAGTTACAGAGCGCATGATGTGGCTGAATATGGCAGGCAAAACGTTGGTGTGGTGTCGCTACAGTTCCTAAGATGGATTCTTCAAGGTGGAGAATTTGGTGGCCGCGAGCTACTGGTAAAATAGTAATTTTCTTACATCTAAACTTAGGAATAGGATATCTTATTAGAAAGTATATTACATTATTGTATTGTAAAATCTTAATCTTAGCTACCGTTATAACATCGGCTACAGTAAGGTTTGTGAAGTGCTTGTTTTCTACTATGCAATTTATTTCATTACTGTCTAAGAGAATAGGGTTCAAGATTCCAATTTTTGCGAATGTGATGGAAGTAATTACGTTATCTTATTCTGTAATTATTGCCCTGTTTCTAGCTAAGAGTATGTCATAGAGGTGACCTGTGTCTATATCCTTTTGTTTTGCTGCTTTCAGGATACTATTTACTGTAATATTAAGGCTCAATATTTCCCTTTGCACTTCGGTGTTAATAGTAAACTGCCTGTCCTGCGAGTCAATTAGTTGTCCCGCTGTGTTTGTTAGTCTGTTGAAGTCGTCATTGTCAGGGGTCCCGGTGATGTATTTTAGGACCGTCCATAGAGCGTTCAAGCTTCTCGCCTGCCTGTGGTGAGTATTCACCGGTCCTGTTGATGCCGATGCTAATATGGCTATAACCAATTCTATGAAAAACCTAAGCCACTACTTTGCGCTGCGCTACTGTTCCTCTGCCAATGTTTCCACTCCACTTTGCTGACTTAGCAGCTCGTGTATTTGATTGCTTAGGTGCAAGCAACCTGTGTCAACGCTGAATGTGCTGACTTAGCGGCTCGTATAGAGTATTTGGTTGCTTAGGTGCAATCAACCTGGGTGAATGTTGAATGTGAGGGCTTCTCACGATAACTTGTATAAACATTGATCCGATAAACACCGTTTGAATCCACGTTTGACAATGAATTCATTAAAACGATCGTTCCGCATTCTGGATGCTTGTTTCAAGCCATACAGAGAACGATTCAATTTGCATACCTTTGTGGAGTCTTTCTTGAAACCATCTGGCTGTTGCATATAAATTTCTCCATTCAGGAAACCATTTAGGAATGCGCATTTGACATCCATTTGATATACCAAATATCCATGATGCACTGCAACTGCCAATAAAATTCTAAATGTTGTTAATTTAGCTGGGAGAATACGTCTCGTTGTAATCAAACCCTTTTTCTTGACTGAATCCACGGGCAACCAATCTTGCCTTGTATTTGTCGAAATCACCTTTAGCTTTACATTTCAACTTAAAAACCCATTTGCAAGTAATTGCCTTTTTTCCTAGAGGCAATTCACACAAATCCCAAGTATTGTTTTTCATGAGAGATGTGTTTTCATCGTTTATGGCATTTTTCCACATTAGCCAACCATCACGTTGTTTAGCATCAGCAATCGAAATCGGATCATTTTGAACAAATTCTTCAGCACATAATGCAAACGTAGCATCTTCCCATTGATTGTACTTTGCTGGCTGCACCCATTCACCAAATCTTTGTGGCTTCTTCGATTCTCTGGAACTTCGACGAACAATACTGTTGTTACCAGTGCAATCATTATTAGCACTGTTGACATTTTCTTTGAAGTTACCAGCATTTTCCTATACTGTGGAGATTTCATTTTTGTTTCATTGTTGTTACCAGTACCTTCTTCATTAGTACTGTGGACATTCTCTTTTGGAGTTACCAGTATTATCCTTAATACTGTAGACATTATCTTCGATGTCACCGGTATCATCCAAATTTGTACCGTGGTTAAAAGATGTATCATTAGCATCAGAGAATTGCTCACTGGCCTTTGACTCATTTAAGGGAAATAAGTCACCATCCTCAGCGTCAGCTTTCGCCTCTGAATTTATAACCACCATTTTGTTTCGATTCAACACAGATTTCTCGTCAAAAACAACGTTACGACCAATAATTAATTTGTTGCTTTACAAATTCCATAAACGATATGAACCATGCGATGCCGCATATCCGAGAAACAAACATTTCGTTGACTTCGATTCAAATTTCTTGCGATTTTCAGTCGGGATATAATTGTAGCAAATCGAACCAAATATTTTAATATGTGACAAATCTGGCTTTGAACCAAACCAAATTTCAGCCGGTATTTTGGTAATAAACTGTTTACCATATGCTGCCGTTGGTGACCGATTTTTAATATAATTTGCAGCCAAAACTGCTTCATTCTAAAAACGCCGATTCATACCACTCGATGTCAACATACCCAATGCCTTCTCTTGCAATGTTCGATTTAATCTTTCAGCTACAGCATTCATTTCAGGATTATATGCAACGGTATACATAATCTGAATTCATTTGTTCGCGCAGAATCCCTTAAATTCCCTTGATGTGTATTCACCGCCATTACCCACTTTCAATTTTGCAACTATGCAACCGTGTAATGATTCAACCATTGATACATATTGTTTGAATTTATCACAAACTTCACTTTTCTTTTCAATTAAAAATATTGTTGATGCTCGCGAATAATCATCCGTAAATGTGACGAAATATCTCGATCCATCCCAAGCAGGCTGCGAAATCGTACCGCAAACGTCACTATGAACTAATTCCAAAATTTGACTTGAACGATCATTTTTATTTCTCGGAAATGATGAGCGTGCATGTTTACTGACGACACATGACTCACAAAATTTTTCATCAGTTTTAACCTCAACATTTTCAATAACAATAATCATATTGTATTTAATCATTCGTTTCATGTCGAATACATTCAAATTCCCCAAGCGGAAATGCCATAGATCCTGAGATAATTTATTCAAATCATTTCCATTGGCTACACCAGCAAACACGTTCGGTTGAACTTGAAAATTAACTTCATATAATTTTCCATTCACTTGTCCAACAAATTGTATTTCACCTTTGAAAATAATGTACGCCATATCCCCTTCAAACACAACCTTGAAACCTCTTTTGGTTAAAGCTCGAATTGACATCAAATTGCATTTTAAATCACGTACATGCAAAACTTCTTTGATAGTGCGAGTCTTCGATTAGCCATTAAAAAAAGATATAACATTAATTTCTCCTTGTTGTGTTGAAACCAATTTTTGATCTTTCTTTGCGACATTAATATTCACATGTTCAATATTAGCCAAGTTATTGAAATACGATTTCTCATTAACCATATGTTCCGTTGCGCCAGAATCCAGAACAAACCGGATTTCACCAAGTTGCGTCGCTTTATGCGCATGCGATGACACGTTCAAACATGACTCATCATCGCCTAATTGAATTTCACCATCGCTAACGGGACTTTCATTATCGTCGACAACCGCACACAAAGTGATGATTCACCATCTTTTCCATTTGAACTGGATGTATTATTTGCACTGCCACATTTATTCGATTTTTGTTTTATCGAAGTACCTTTTAATTTAAAACATTGTGCCTTTGATGACAAATAGTTCCAGATTTCATATGCATCGCAGTTGCTTTATTCGAATTTCCATGTTCGTCATTTCGTCTATGCCGCTTACCATATTCATCTTATAAACGCGCTTTGACAAATTCCAATTACAAATCTTTTGCATTCATTGTTTCTAATGCAGTAACCAAATTATCGAAACATTTCGGCAAAGTCAAAATCAAATGACAAATAACATCCATTACTTCCATTTTAGCACCAATCGATTTTAGTTCACGAACTCTTTTATCGAACTGAAAAAAATGTTCCGTTATACTGTCCTTCTCGTCGTATTTCAATGTTAACAATGCTTGCGTAGCAACATGACTCATCATCGCCTAATTGAATTTCACCATCGCTAACGGGACTTTCATTATCGTCGACAACCGCACACAAAGTGATGATTCACCATCTTTTCCATTTGAACTGGATGTATTATTTGCACTGGCACATTTATTCGATTTTTGTTTTATCGAAGTACCTTTTAATTTAAAACATTGTGCCTTTGATGACAAATAATTCCACATTTCATATGCATCGCAGTTGCTTTATTCGAATTTCCATGTTCGTCATTTCGTCTATGCCGCTTACCATATTCATCTTATAAACGCGCTTTGACAAATTCCAATTTCAAATCTTTTGCATTCATTGTTTCTAATGCAGTAACCAAATTATCGAAACATTTCGGCAAAGTCAAAATCAAATGAAAAATAACATCCATTACTTCCATTTTAGCACCAATCGATTTTAGTTCACGAACTCTTTTATCGAACTGAAAAAAATGTTCCGTTATACTGTCCTTCTCGTCGTATTTCAATGTTAAAATTGCTTGCGTAGCAACAATTGACCAGCAATGCTTTTTCGTTCGAAAACTTGTTTCAAATTATCAATCATGCCCTTTGCCGTCGTTTGGTCTTTCACATATTCAAGCTGACTATCATGAATACTTTGAACAAAAAATTAAATACACGATTTTTCTTCTTTCCGCATTTTTGGATGCTTTTCACTAATAATAAGATCGGCCAATGAATCTTCAATATTCGAACCATCAAATTGCAAAATCTTCGTTGCAAAGACGTTTGACGTCGAATCCATCATTTTGTATTTCACAATATACCGTAATGTACTGACTGTATTGCAAAATTCACTAAATGCACAAAATCTTCGTTGCACGAATTATATTTTTAATTTCTTCACTTTTAATTACTAACACTCTGGGCCCATAATCTGTTAACTTTAGTTATAGAAATAAAACAAAGCGTAGACGTGTTATACTAAAAGAAATATTTATTATGATGAAATAAATGTATGAGTAATCAAACCTACATGTGCATAGCACGACGTTCTAACAAGAAGTGAAATTAATATAGTATATTACAGAACGAGCAAGGAAAGTGGAGTTTATCGTGCGAGGTCGAAGCTTGACGAACGAGGCGGTAGCCAAGTTCGGCAATCTAACGAGCACGATGAGCACTTTTCTGCGAGTCGTGTACGCTATTTTTCACGCGTCCAAACCGTTTTTTTTTGCTAAATCGAGAGGGAAGCAGAAATGTGAGAATGTGTGTTCGCTGTGACTGCAGTAAATAACAAAGAAATGAATTTTTCACGCGTCCAAACCGGTTTTTCTGCTAAATCGAGAGAGAAGCAGAAATCACAAACGACAAACAAAAGAGAATTCTTGCTCATGCGCAATGTGTTCGCTGAGATTGTAGTAAATAACAAGAGACGTTTATATCATAACATAACTAGTGTTGTTATGGGCTACTTTCGAGGATAGTTTATAGCGTACAAAACAGTCACTTTCGTCTATGGGCGTGTGAAAAGAATATAAATGAATATAGCGTCGTATCAGAATAAGTCATGAATTACTAAGAATGGCAATACTAATTTAACGAAATGAATTACATATTTCAATAGTTACAAGAATCAAAAGAAAACTGGAACCGGGCTCCAGCAACAATCGTTGAAAGAATTGGAAGAGTGACTTACAACACCGCGGTCGAAACTACTTCAGGAGAGCGAATCATTAAAGCCCATGCCGTTGAACCAGTTAAAAACCCGAAGTACCCGAGTTCGACGACATTACAGAAACTGAAACTTTCATCATGCCACGAATTTAAGATGTACGAGATGAAGACAACAATCAATCAATCGACAACAACTTGAACGAAAGTGACGAATTTGTAGATGCTGTAACGAGGTTTTCCCAGCCGGGGTAGTCCACAAGGCTCTGTGTGCAAAAATATCGTTACAATAAAAAGAGATTTGTTGGTTTAGGATCTTGGAATTTAATTAGCTTTCTTTATTTTTCTTAAAAATTATTTATGGTTTTCTTCAATTACAACATTAAATTAAATATTAAATTGAGAGGCGTAGGTCCTAGCACCGCGTGAGTTGGTGCGTAATTTCGTCGTGATACGGGGTACCAATGATGCCTTTGGCATGTTTGGATGTTCGTAGCGCTGTGTTTCTGAAAACTGGGGGTTTAGGAAAAAGGATTAGTTGGCTAGTGGTAGTGGCAAGGCAGGTGTATAGTTGCCGGTGACTTGCAGAAAGAAAAAACCGAAATTTGCACTTCAAAATTAAACAAACAAATTTCATTAACACTTTTATAAAAGGGAGTTGAAAACACGTCCTTTCTTTTCCAATAGTCAAGCAAAGCAAAGCTGGTTTTCGTTTGACAATCATAATTTTTACATTTTTTATGGGTTTACACGTTTAAGTTTACAAGTTTACATGTGCAAATTTTCACGCAAAAAGGGATTCGCACCCTTATTATGTTCGGCAAAATGCTTGGCACAGCGTGGGCGTTAGGGAAAAGGAGAAGAAGAGAGGAGATGTCTATGAGCTTGTGTCTTGAATGTCTGTGGATCATAGTGATGTGGAAAGACAGAGCTTGGCAGAGCATTCCACATACGTGTTGTACGGCTGAAGAACGAATCCCTGAATTTAACTGTACGTCCGAAGATGGGCTTAAGGGTAAACTGATGTGCATTTAGAGCGCCACGAGTATTGCGGTTAAATACAAGGAGAGGTGGCATGCAACTGGCTATTTCTCTTGAGCACCGCTGGTGGAAGAAGCGATAAAACAGTGACAAGCAAGAGACGTTCCTGCGGTGTTCAAGCGAATCAATTGATTTCGCAATGTTTTCGTCACCGATAAGTTTTACCGCAAATACAAATAATACAAGTTTACATGTGCAAGTTAAGAAGAAAATAGACATTCTCCCGCCCGCGGAAATTTAATTTAACAACTGGTCGCTTCAGAATCCCGGATGTTGTCTTCAATGTAACGACTCTCACAATGTTGTCTGCTCCTGGATGGATTTCAGTGACTCGTCCCAAATTCCATTTGCTTGGAGGTAGGTTATTGTCATGTATCAGGACAACGTCATTGACTTGGATTTTCGAAGAATTGGTTTGCCACTTTGTTCTTTTTTGTAGCGAAGTTAGGTAGTTTACATGCCATTTTTTCCAAAATTCTTGTCGTAGTCTTTGGAGGTATTGCCATCTGGAAAGTTGGTTCATTTTAAGATGACTGATGTCTGGATCAGTCAAATAGGTGTATGGGTGATCAATCAAAAAATGTGCGGGTGTCAATGGATTTATGTCATCGTCAGAGTTAACACAAAGTGGCCTGGAGTTAAGAATCGCCTCAATTTGTGCTAATAAAGTTGCCATTTCTTCATAAGTGAGTAAGGCTTCCGATAACGTTCTCTTGAGATGGTATTTTGTTTACTTCACCGCTGCTTCATATATTCCACCAAAATGAGAGCCGGTTGGTGGATTAAATTTCCACGTAATCATGTTCTGAGAAAGAAAATTGGAAATCTGACTATCTTTCACAGTGTTGAAGAGTTCTTCGAGGTCGGATTTGGCCCCAATGAAATTTGATCCATTGTCGCTTATAATCTCGCGACACAGCCCTCGGCGTGATATAAACCGACGGAAAACTGCAATAAATGTATCGGTTGTTAGATCTCCAGCTAATTCAAGGTGAATTGCCTTAATGCTCAAACATATAAATACTACAATATATGCCTTATCCGGTTTGAGCCCTCTGCGTTTCGACGGTCGAACATAAATAGGTCCAGCATAATCGACACCTGTCGTTAAAAAAGGCCTGACGAATGTGACTCGGTTGATTGGTAAATCGGCCATAATTGGTTGAATGGTTTTGGCGTTGTGTCTGATGCATTTCAAACATTTTTTGATGACTCGTCGAATTACTACCTTGCAATTTATTATCCAATAATTTTGCTTTAAAGTTGTGAATAACAGGGTATGACTGCCACAAAGTAGAGTTTGATGAGTTGTGCGAACCAGGATTTCAGTGATGACATCTTCGGCTGGTAGTATTACAGGGTGTTTCACATCAAACGGTACGGTTGCTCTTCCTATCCGCCCACCTACCATAAGAATACCATTTTTATCTAGGAAGGGATTAAGGGTTATTAGCTTATGGGTTTTAGGGAATTGGGAATTATCCTTTAATATTTTTATTTCATTATAAAAGTAAATTGCTTGAACAAATTTAATTAAACATTCTTTAGGTGTTCAAGCGAATCAATTGATTTCGCAATGTTTTCGTCACCGATAAGTTTTACCGCAAATACAAATAATACAAGTTTACATGTGCAAGTTAAGAAGAAAATAGACATTCTCCCGCCCGCGGAAATTTAATTTAACAACTGGTCGCTTCAGAATCCCGGATGTTGTCTTCAATGTAACGACTCTCACAATGTTGTCTGCTCCTGGATGGATTTCAGTGACTCGTCCCAAATTCCATTTGCTTGGAGGTAGGTTATTGTCATGTATCAGGACAACGTCATTGACTTGGATTTTCGAAGAATTGGTTTGCCACTTTGTTCTTTTTTGTAGCGAAGTTAGGTAGTTTACATGCCATTTTTTCCAAAATTCTTGTCGTAGTCTTTGGAGGTATTGCCATCTGGAAAGTTGGTTCATTTTAAGATGACTGATGTCTGGATCAGTCAAATAGGTGTATGGGTGATCAATCAAAAAATGTGCGGGTGTCAATGGATTTATGTCATCGTCAGAGTTAACACAAAGTGGCCTGGAGTTAAGAATCGCCTCAATTTGTGCTAATAAAGTTGCCATTTCTTCATAAGTGAGTAAGGCTTCCGATAACGTTCTCTTGAGATGGTATTTTGTTTACTTCACCGCTGCTTCATATATTCCACCAAAATGAGAGCCGGTTGGTGGATTAAATTTCCACGTAATCATGTTCTGAGAAAGAAAATTGGAAATCTGACTATCTTTCACAGTGTTGAAGAGTTCTTCGAGGTCGGATTTGGCCCCAATGAAATTTGATCCATTGTCGCTTATAATCTCGCGACACAGCCCTCGGCGTGATATAAACCGACGGAAAACTGCAATAAATGTATCGGTTGTTAGATCTCCAGCTAATTCAAGGTGAATTGCCTTAATGCTCAAACATATAAATACTACAATATATGCCTTATCCGGTTTGAGCCCTCTGCGTTTCGACGGTCGAACATAAATAGGTCCAGCATAATCGACACCTGTCGTTAAAAAAGGCCTGACGAATGTGACTCGGTTGATTGGTAAATCGGCCATAATTGGTTGAAAATGGTTTTGGCGTTGTGTCTGATGCATTTCAAACATTTTTTGATGACTCGTCGAATTACTACCTTGCAATTTATTATCCAATAATTTTGCTTTAAAGTTGTGAATAACAGGGTATGACTGCCACAAAGTAGAGTTTGATGAGTTGTGCGAACCAGGATTTCAGTGATGACATCTTCGGCTGGTAGTATTACAGGGTGTTTCACATCAAACGGTACGGTTGCTCTTCCTATCCGCCCACCTACCATAAGAATACCATTTTTATCTAGGAAGGGATTAAGGGTTATTAGCTTATGGGTTTTAGGGAATTGGGAATTATCCTTTAATATTTTTATTTCATTATAAAAGTAAATTGCTTGAACAAATTTAATTAAACATTCTTTAGGTGTTCAAGCGAATCAATTGATTTCGCAATGTTTTCGTCACCGATAAGTTTTACCGCAAATACAAATAATACAAGTTTACATGTGCAAGTTAAGAAGAAAATAGACATTCTCCCGCCCGCGGAAATTTAATTTAACAACTGGTCGCTTCAGAATCCCGGATGTTGTCTTCAATGTAACGACTCTCACAATGTTGTCTGCTCCTGGATGGATTTCAGTGACTCGTCCCAAATTCCATTTGCTTGGAGGTAGGTTATTGTCGTGTATCAGGACAACGTCATTGACTTGGATTTTCGAAGAATTGGTTTGCCACTTTGTTCTTTTTTGTAGCGAAGTTAGGTAGTTTACATGCCATTTTTTCCAAAATTCTTGTCGTAGTCTTTGGAGGTATTGCCATCTGGAAAGTTGGTTCATTTTAAGATGACTGATGTCTGGATCAGTCAAATAGGTGTATGGGTGATCAATCAAAAAATGTGCGGGTGTCAATGGATTTATGTCATCGTCAGAGTTAACACAAAGTGGCCTGGAGTTAAGAATCGCCTCAATTTGTGCTAATAAAGTTGCCATTTCTTCATAAGTGAGTAAGGCTTCCGATAACGTTCTCTTGAGATGGTATTTTGTTTACTTCACCGCTGCTTCATATATTCCACCAAAATGAGAGCCGGTTGGTGGATTAAATTTCCACGTAATCATGTTCTGAGAAAGAAAATTGGAAATCTGACTATCTTTCACAGTGTTGAAGAGTTCTTCGAGGTCGGATTTGGCCCCAATGAAATTTGATCCATTGTCGCTTATAATCTCGCGACACAGCCCTCGGCGTGATATAAACCGACGGAAAACTGCAATAAATGTATCGGTTGTTAGATCTCCAGCTAATTCAAGGTGAATTGCCTTAATGCTCAAACATATAAATACTACAATATATGCCTTATCCGGTTTGAGCCCTCTGCGTTTCGACGGTCGAACATAAATAGGTCCAGCATAATCGACACCTGTCGTTAAAAAAGGCCTGACGAATGTGACTCGGTTGATTGGTAAATCGGCCATAATTGGTTGAATGGTTTTGGCGTTGTGTCTGATGCATTTCAAACATTTTTTGATGACTCGTCGAATTACTACCTTGCAATTTATTATCCAATAATTTTGCTTTAAAGTTGTGAATAACAGGGTATGACTGCCACAAAGTAGAGTTTGATGAGTTGTGCGAACCAGGATTTCAGTGATGACATCTTCGGCTGGTAGTATTACAGGGTGTTTCACATCAAACGGTACGGTTGCTCTTCCTATCCGCCCACCTACCATAAGAATACCATTTTTATCTAGGAAGGGATTAAGGGTTATTAGCTTATGGGTTTTAGGGAATTGGGAATTATCCTTTAATATTTTTATTTCATTATAAAAGTAAATTGCTTGAACAAATTTAATTAAACATTCTTTAGCTTCACTTAATTCAACACAATTAAGGAATGATCTAAGTTTTTGATCGGCTTTTGACTTGCAATTTTTAATAAAACGTCTGCAATATGCCAGCACTCGAATGATTTTATTGAAATTGGAATTTCTTGACACTATCATGTCAATAGGTGATGGAGAAGTTGCAAATGACTGTCGACTGGAACTTGACTGGCCACTCGGATTCAGGATACTTAAGCCAATCTGGCCCGGTCCACCAGAGATTATGACGCAACAATTCAGATGGTAGTATGCCCCTAGATGCACAATCGGCTGGATTTTGGGTGGTAGTGATATATTTCCAATATTGTCTGGGATAATAAGTGATGATTTGAGATACTCTATTCCCAACAAAAACATCTAGAGAGCATGGTACTGTTTCTATCCAAGATAAACCTATTGTTGAATCGCCTCGGATAACATGCTTCTCTTGGAGGTGGTTGGGTTTCCGTTCAACGAAACTCTGTAACTAAAACAATCCGAATTTGTGTTCCAGTAAATACCTAGCACCTTTGAATATTGTGATACTTTATCCGTCTCAATTAGTTTCCTATTTCCGGTTGAAACCTCCTCAGTTGATAGACAATTTGATAACCATTTTCGGAGATTGAATCCTGACGCCTTCATTGTCGTTGATAATTCACATTTCAATTTAACGAGTTGCTCCATCGTATCTGCACCAGTCATTAAATCATCGACGTAGAAGTCTCTACCAATGATTGTTGCCGCCATTGGACATGTTTGTTGATTGTCATCAGCAATCTGTTTTAAAACACGAGTAGCGAGAAAAGGTGCTGGTGCGGTACCATACGTGACGGTAAGTAGGAAAAATTCTTTTATGGGATCAGTTGGTTCTTCTCTCCATACAATCCGCTGAAAATTTGCATGAGATTTAGTAATTAATATTTGTCGGTACATTTTTTCAAGATCCGCTGTCATGACATATCGGTGAAAACGGAAACGTAAAAGTATTTGCTGTAAAAGTATTGGCGGTCCAAACAACAAATTTTCGTTGAGGGATCTGCCAGTTTTGGTTTTAGCTGAGGTGTCAAAGACAACTCGTAATTTTGTTGTGATGCTGGTTTCTTTGCAGACCGAATGGTGTGGTAAGTAATAAGATTGGTCGCATGGAATATCTATGTCGGTGTCTACTATCGGCTCCATGTGCCCCAAGTCCTCGTATTCTCTCATAAATTCAATATATTGCCTTTGCAGATCAGGATCATTTGACAGCCTTCGCTCAACTGATTGGAGTCTTCTAATGGCTTGTGTTTTTGATTCTCCAAGTGGTGCTGCTTCAGGATCAAATGAAAGTGCCACGATGTATCGGCCATCATTATCCCTTTTAAAATTGCTCAAGAAATGATTCTCACAATAAACTTCTTGAGGGTTATGAACTGTGGGTGATTTTATTTCCTCCATTTCCCAGAATTTGGTAAGAGATTTATCAATGTCGATTGAAGTGCATAGATTGATGACCTTTAAAGATTCTCTGATATCAACTGTTCCTGAAACTATCCACCCAAGGATGGTTTCCTGTGCGATTAGGTTGTTCGTTTTGCTCTTAATATGACATGGTAGAATTAATGATAGGTAATGGTCACATCCGATCAAAAGCTCAATTTCGCCTGGTTGATGGAATGTTGGATCTGCTAGCTGAAGTTTCCTGAATTCTTCCCATTGGTAGCTAGCAAATTTCATTCGTGGTTGTTGTGATGTAATAGATGATAGGACAAGAGCTTCCACATTGAAAGAAGTGTTGCTTTTGGTTCGCGAAAACACCTCTAAATTTACCTTTCCCCTGGACGTCCCCGCCTTGGTTGATGATATGCCTTCTATTACGGTTCGTTGATTTTTTCGAGGTAATCCCAATTTTTTTACGCACGACTCAGTAATAAAAGACGCTAAACTTCCAGAATCTAATAAGGCTCTGCAACTATAAAATTGATTATTAGCTCCCTGAACATTTATTAACGCGGTTTGTAATAATCCTGTTTGGAATGGTAATGATTTAATTGGGCACGTTTGGACGGTATATGGTGTCAAATATGCGGTTGTTGATGCGGTTTTGTTGATTTTTGCATTTTCTGAACCTTCTTCATTGGTTGTATTCTGTTCTGACATTGCTTTGAGGCTCGGTATTAGATGTAACAGCGTATGATGACGTTTGTGGCATTTCAAGCATGACCTTTTGGACTTGCATCTCGAAACTAGATGTGAATCGCACAGGCAATTAAAGCAACGATTGGACTTTTGCATAAATTCACTTCTTTCCCTTACATCCATTTCTTTAAATTTGAAGCATTCATAGAGATTGTGTACTGTTTGACACAAAGGGCAATTTTTGAACGCTGCGGTATGAATGTGAATATTCGCAGCTCGAGGATTTGGTTTCCTGTATATAGGTTGAACGTTTTCGAGCGCATCTGCTCGTTTATTTAGGAAATCGATAAATGTCTGCAAAGTAGGGAAATCGACATCTGACGTCTCGTTTGACCAGAGTTGTTGGGTATCCTCATCCAATTTGGTTAATATTAAATAAATAAGCCATGGGTCACGTCCTTCTGCCCCGTTTCACAAAGCCTTTATTCCCCGTATTACATCATCCGACGTATCACATACTTGACGCAGCTGTTTGTTTGTTAATTGAGTAGAGGTTGGTTGAGCTATAAATGTTTGAATGAATGAGGTTAGGATTAGTTTCTTCTTGCTGTACCTTTTTTTCAACTTTTGGAACGCCTCTATATAATTGGCTTCAGTTACCGCTAAATGTCTTAGAGATGTGCTAGCCTAACCCCGTAATGCTCCCTTCAGGTATTGCAATTTTTGCACTCCCGTCAATGCAGGATTATCATGAACGGTGGTCATAAACATGTCATGAAACGATTGCCATTCTTGATAATTGCCGTCGAAAGTTGGCAATATTAGACGCGGCAATTTAACGTCCCCATGTGATTGCTGATTAAGGCTGCTGCCGTTGTTATAGGTCATCGTGGCGGAAATATTTTGGTTTTGCGGTATTTGGTACTCGCGAAGCCATGAATTTAATTTTGCAACAGCAGAATAGTACAATTCGTCGCATTCACTCGCCTTTGAAATTACCTCTGCATCTCGTGCGAATAATTCGTCCTCAACATCCGTGAATACCTTCATTAAATTCTGAAGGTGTTCCACACGCGCCTTTACCAGCTCCAAATCTGATAATTCCGCTAAATTAGTGGCGAAGGTTTCGATCGCCTTTATTTGATCTACCGTAGTGGCACGACGGCGAAGATGTTGCTCGAGTTTTGGTGGCATTTGGTGGTTCAATTATTACTGAAATGCACTCCGGATTTATAAAAAATTTTATGCAAATTTATGCAAATTTAATGTATGCAAATTTATTAAAATATTACACGAGACCTGTTTCAAGAACAGTAATGGAGATACAGTGGAAAAAGGGTACAATGGAAAAAGGTGTTGTGAAATGACATGTGAACATGTGAAATGTGAAAAAATGGTATACTTAACAGCAACGTGGTTGTAGCGGCATTTACGTTGTTTGAACTTATGCTCCAGAGAATTTTCAACTACAGCTTGTAGCAACTTTTGGAAAGCCTTTATATAATTGACTTCAGAAATGAACGCCAACTTGACTCCACAATAAGTTTATCAAAGTAAATGGATTTTTTTCTTGAAGTACAATGGAGGTCGAAATTTCGACAGTAGGATGGAAAACTAAGATGGTCGACTGGTTCGACGGTAATCCGTAATCCGTGGTTAAATCTTCTATCCGGCTCGAAGGACCAAAAAATGTATAGTTGCCGGTGACTTGCAGAAAGAAAAAACCACCGAAATTTGCACTTCAAAATTAAACAAACAAATTTTATTAAAACTTTTATAAAAGGGAGTTGAAAACACGTCCTTTCTTTTCCAATAGTCAAGCAAAGCAAAGCTGGTTGTCGTTTGACAATCATGATTTTTACATTTTTTATGGGTTTACACGCGCAAATACAAATAATGCAAGTTTACACGCGCAAATACAAATAATGCAAGTTTACATGTGCAAATACAAATAATACAAGTTTACATGTGCAAGTTAAGAAGAAAATAGACCTACTTTAGCCCCTACTTTAGCTGAAAAATGAAGATTTGTTCATTAGGCAAATATATTAATATAGTACTTAATACAAAAACAAAGTACTTAATAGTCTTTGTTCCTAAAATAAGAAAGAATTAGCCGGTTATTGGTAGTGGCAAAGTCTTAATCCACTACTTTAACTGAAAAATGAAGTTTTATTCATTAGCTGAAAACTGAAGATTTATTCATAAGGCAAATATATTAAGATGGTACAAGTGGAGGATTCTGGAAATGTCTTGCAGCGTTTAGCTCGGGAGTAATAACAAGGTAGGTACTCTTGAACTTTTAGTTTAGGACTTGAATCTTGTAGCGTTTATCCCCGAAGTAATAGCAAGGTAGGTACTCTTGAACTATTAGTTGTGAACTCGAAAAGAAACTCGGGAAGAATAGGATTTTTTTTTTAGATTAGATTAATATATTTTATTTAACATTTAAGTAATATACAATTTTGACTTAAAACTAAACTTATAACTATTATTAATAAGTGTCGGCTCAACAATAGGGGCCCGACGTATTTACATTGTCTTTTTTTTCGTATTGCTTATTATTAAACAATATTATTTACTACTTAATCTACTACATGTTTATATTTAAAGTAATTTAATTTAAACGATACATTTTAAAATAAAATATAATGAAAAAAAAAATTTAAAAGGGGGTATAAACAGGGCGAGATTCAGCCACTGTAATGTTGATTGCTGGCCTTCTCGTAAAAGGAGCCGTCTTGATTATTAAAAATGTCGTCGAATCTAGCATCTGTGAATCCTCTGATGTTTATATAGCGGTGGCTTGGCTCGATTTCCTCGATTCTCAGTCTCTGGACTTGGATGTGTTTCTAACCCATCAACGTATTTCTTTGCCATTTTGAACAAGTGGTCGGTTATTGGCAGCAGACCTGCCGCGTCGTAAAGCCTATTACTCGAGACAAATTTGTTACTATTTGGCACCCTCCAGAGTCCTGTACATATTCTCAGTACCTTTCTTTCGAATAGGGAGATCTTCTTCATCGCTGTTGGTGACACGGTGAACCATATGGGATAGCCATAGGTTATCACTGGCCTGGTGAGCTGCTTGTAGATGAGCAGCCTGATGTTGTTGGACAGTCCGTTTCGCCTTCTTAGGAGCGGGTGCACCAAATGAAGAGCGTAGTTAGCTTTTTTAACCGTTACATCGATGTGCTTGTTGAACTTAATCCTCTCCGTGAATTTGATTCCCAGGTACTTTGTTTCTGACTTGGTGTTAATAATTGTGTTGTCTGGAAGAGTGATTTTTAAGTCTCTGCACCGGCTTACAAAATTTCTTCTTCTTGTTCTCGTCCCTGACACTTGGAAGCAGATGAGCTCTGTTTTGTTGGCGTTGATCTTCAACCCCCACTTGAGGTAGTAGTCCCAAAGATTTCGGAGGTGTTCCTCCACTCTTCGGCCAGCTATCTCAGGAGAGAGAGAGACGGCATACGTGATGGAGTCATCTGCGTAAAGCATGCTGCTTGTTTCGGCTGTATTGGTGGGTTGATCCGTCGTGTAGATGTTGAAAAGGACTGGTCCAAGTCTGGAACCTTGAGGAACTCCGGCTTTAATCCCTTTCCTAGTGGATGAGTCGCCAAAAATATGTACAAAAAAGACCCTGTGAAAGAGAAAATTTTTAATTATTTTTACAATATAATTGGGGAAGCCAAATCTAATAAGTTTGAACAGTAGCCCGTTGATCCATACACTATCGAAGGCTTTTTCGATGTCTAGCAAACAGGCTACTGTACTGCTGACGTTGCTGTGAAGTTTCAGCAGAGGGTGCATCGTAGAGTGCTTCTCTCGGAAACCGAATTGAAAGGAAGGAATAAGGCCTCTTTCCGAACAAAACGTATTGATCTTTTTACGGATCAAAGACTCGAATACTTTACTGATACAACACAGTAAAGCTATTGGATGGTAACCAGTTACGCTTGAGCGGTCAATTTTCTTGGGTATTGGTTCTACTTTGGCCACATTCCAGTTGTCTGAAAAGTAACCATTGTTAAGGCAATTGTTGAAAATGATGGTTAACATCAAGATTGTTATACCCGGTAACTTTTTAAGCAAAAAGTTAGAAATCCCGTCATTGCCCCATGATTTTTTTGAGTTTCCACTCATTATTAAATCACTGACAATAGCTGTTTTGGTAAACATTTCTGGAGTCGTTTGATTAGGTCATTTTCGTGGTACCTCCGCAGTGCTTGACGAAACATGATCACTGTACAACGAAGTTGTGAAAGTACAGACTGGTATTCGTCGTTGACTGTATTAAGAGTCCTGTTAAAAATCCTCTGCAGGCGCTTCCTCAGCCGTTGCTTGTGAGCATATATTGCCTGCATATGCCCAGGCAGGTGTTGGAAGCGATCCCTGTTTTGTGTGTTTACCGCAATCTCGAAATTCCTTATAGCATTATCAATTTCGTAATTCTCCATATTTCTGCAGTCCTCTGGCATTGTTAAATCAGCTTCAACTTCAGATCTAAACCGGTTCCAGTTTACTTTCCTGAAGTTGATGTGTAGTTCAGATGGTGTGTCTTTTATAATTCGCTGATTCAACCTCACTCGAAGCTCTATGGCCATATGATCCGAGTCGCTATCGTGCGCCAAACTGAAATAATTTCTTAATTCTGGAAGGATATTAATAAAATTTGTAGTTGCCAGAAAGAAATCCAGAGTTGACGGTGTCCGAGGGTACGTCTTCCGGGGCTGTGAAACTACAGCCATGGTATGCTGATGAGGATTTGAATCCAGCCAATCTGCAATAGCCTTTCCTTGAATAGTGCACACTTCATCTTGCCATCGGGTGTGCCTAGCGTTAAAATCAACTCCAGCCACACAGTATGTGTGCCTAGAGGAGATGCCGCAGACAGTTTGCAGATCCCGTTGGATGTCTACCCTCGTTGCGTTACAGTGATTGTACACAGATATCACCAGCAAGGTCTCAACCTCGTTGACTTGGCTGCTGACAGCTGTTGCTTCTATGCTACGCAACCCACTGATTTGCACCTTCTCGCCTGCCATAGTGTCCTTGATAAGGACCGCCGTCCCAGAGCGTCCACTGCTTTTGTCGACCCTGTGGATATTGCATCCGTCTGGACTGAACGGGTTTCTCCCTGTGAGGTTTGTTTCCCTCTAAAAGAAGAATGTCGGGTTTATTAGTTTTTATAAATAATTTAAGTGTGATATGCCTTGCTAAAGAATAAATGGAGTTCACATTATTATTGTGAACATAATTCACAAATAAGTCGACCCAAAACGGTTGTTTTGGACCTGTCATCAAGGCTGATATAATTAGCAGGCACGACTTTTCTTGCCTTCTGCAAAATTGTGAAAAGGTCTGTTCCGAATAACCTTTCTGTGTCGTCGAAGATGTTAGTTTTTTCAGTAGATGGAGCCGTTTTTAAAGCTTGCTTCTTCACTGGTTTACTGCTTTCTTGGATGGTTGGTGGTGCTTTGTTGATTGTTGCTGGCTTGCTAGCAGTCCCCATAGCAGCTATACTAGCAAAGCTAACTCCTTTCGCTATCGCTTTTGCAGCAGATTTCTGGGCGAACTTATGCTGCTCCATCTTCTTTTTGGCGGTTTTTACTTTTTCCGCCATTTTTTCTTTATATTTAGGACATCCTCGATAGTTTGCAGGATGTCCAGTTTTTTGACAATTTGTGCAGAAAACGTTGTCGTCTTTATTGTTGTCTGCGTTTCTCGGGCATTGTCCAGGTAAGTGTTCGTCCTTTCGTCCTTGCACTTAACGCATCTGTATTTCATGCCGCAATTGCTTGCGACATGTCCAAACTTTTGGCAGTTTCTGCACTGCGTAATGCCTGCTGGTTTAAGTTTTTCCCAATGCACCAGCTGGTTCATCAGGAGGGTTTTTGAGCAAACTGCTGTCTTATCGCAGTTCTTCTCAAGTTCGACAATGAAATGGTTAAATTTCCTGTCGTTGCTCTGCGATTTGAAGGGTTTGACCTCCACTACAGGGACACCCTCTACCGTCAACGCTTCCTTGACATCCTCAGTGTCAAAGGAGTGGTGAATACCTTTAAGGACCAACAATTCTTTCCTGTCCTCCTTAGCGGGATAGGTTTTGAATTCAGTCTTTGTTCATGGCCGTAACGACCGATTTGCTGCTATTGATGTTGCGAATTCTGCAACTAATATTGGCACTTTTCGTGAACTTTGAGAGTTCAGCGACGTTCAGTCTGAAGCAGACAATTGGTGGCATAGCAAATGGTTTAGTTGTTGGTCCAGTACCCTGAGTGGTTATGTTTCCTGGAGCGGTTGGTTGTGATGACTGCACCGTTTTACGTTGCACCTCTTTTGGTTTTGTTGTACTCTCCACAACAGTTGGTTTTGGCGCAATCCTGACATCCTTGGCTACTGAAGGCGGAGATGAAGTTGGTGGTGATGAAGGTCTGGAGCTTGCAGACAATCTTCTTCTTTTTGCCTTTACTGGCATGGTTTCGGGAGATGATCGATCCTTGCGACTTCGTCGCTAAAATTATCCTCGCTGCCGCTGCTGGCTTCGGACGCTTCAGTATCCGATTCCTCGACAATACTCATGGTTTCCTCCTCTGAAGTCGCTGAATCGCACAGCTGGTTCACTTCATCCAGCCTTTGGTACAACGGCGAGAGGAAATCCCCACCATGGGTGGTGACTTGTTCGTTAATTAAGGATAAGACCTCGTTGACTTTATCCCTCCTTTTCTGTTTTTTATCCATTTTATAGGGCTGAAAAATGAAAAACTTAATCTGAAATTAAATGACTATTAATTGTAAATATGTGCCTGAAAATAAAAAGTAATTAGTGAAGTTAAATATTTTAAAAAGTCGCAGGTAGCGAAATGCTCGCTTTTTTGTGAGAGGGTTTTTTTCCGTTTCTGCTTTAAGCAAGCAGAGTCCAGAATTAAGTCAAATAGTAAATTTTTTTGGTCTTATTTAAATTCTAAAAGAAAAAGCAAAATTTTTCCTAAGAGTATGGAGTACTCGGGTGAAGTTGCCAACGACATTAAATCTATATGTGATCTTTTTGCCAGGTATTATCAGGAAAATTATGATTTGACATTTAACACAATTTGCCAGAATGAGTATAATAATACTGACGAGATAATTGATTTTTGTAATATCAAAATTTCTTTAGCTGAAGTTGTAGAAGCACTCTTAGACATTGATGAAAAAATGCTGCTGGATTCGATTCTATACCACCTCTAGTATTAAAGAGGTGTGTTAATTCGATTTCAGTCCCACTTTTGAAAATTTTTAATGAATCTTTAAGTAAGGGACACTTAATAGATGAATGGAAAGTTTCATATTTAAATCCTATTTTCAAATCCGGTCGAAAACACCTTATTGAAAATTATAGACCTATTTGTAAATTGTCAGCGATTCTAAAGCTTTTTGAAAAACTAGTTAAGAATATACTGTATTTTGTTACAAAGGAAATTATTTCCCCATTTCAACATGGATTTATGACTGGTCGTTCTATAGTCACAAATTTAACATGCTTTACTTCATTCTGTTACCATGCATTACAAAACAGCTTACAAGTCGATGTGCTGATGATAGGGTAGATCATTATTTACTTTTAAAAAAGTTGAATAAGCTTGGTATCCATGGCAATATGCATAAACGGTTGTCCTCATATTTAACAAACAGATTACAAATGGTCCGAATTGGAGAAACTTGCTCGAACGTCATCTTGACTAAGTCAGGAGTTCCACAAGGGAGCCATATCGGTCCAATTCTATTTTTACTTTTTGTAAATAATATTACTGAAAATTTTAAAAATGCAAAGTTCTCTTATATGCAGATGATTTAAAAATATTTAAAAAAGTAAAGACAGTCAGCGATTGTTTTGTGTTTCAAAACGAAATAAATAAGCTAAGTCAATGGTGTTTTTAAAATAAATTATATTTTAACTTTAATAAATGCAAAGTTTTTACAGCTCACCACAGTATAACACCAGTATTATTCCAATATTTAATGAAGCTCAAATTTTTGAGAGAGTTTCAATTGTTAATGATTTGGGCGTTATATTTGATGAGAGATTGACATTTGAATCGCATATAGATTTCGTTGTTGCGAAGGCAAACTCATTAAAATATTTATTTCTAATGTTAGTGAGATCAATTCTAGAATATTGTTGTGTTGTTTGGTTTCCAATTTATAACGTCCATATTAATAGAATCGAAAGAATTTAAAAGAATTTTACTAAATACGCTTTAAGGCATTTTAATTGGTCATGTAAATTTCCATGCTATGACACCCGATGTTTGTTTATTACTATTGAAAAATTAGAAAAACGTAGAAGATCCTCTTGTATTATTTTTATAAGGGATGTTCTGACATATAATATTAATTGTCCTGAATTACTTGCTAAATTACCGATCAACATTCCGTCTAGACAACTAAGAAATAATTATTTATTTTATAATAATTTTCATAGAGCGAATGTCGGACAAAATGAGCCAATATCTAGATGTATGTATAAAATAAAATTTTATAACTATATTTGCAATCATGTTGACGGCATTTTACTATCTAGAAATGAATTTAAAAACTTAATTAAAAAATCGTTATGATGTAAATTATTTTTATATATGTATGTAATCATATTGTTATGTAATCAGCAGAGTATAAACTCCATTGATGAAAATAAAAGAAATGAAATATTTTGCTTGATGTACACTAATATCCTGTGCACCTCACGTTCTTTTTAAATTCTCTATATTAACTTCACTTGTTTGTGGCTGGCTGGCTGGCTGGCACACCAAATTTTTATTGGTTGTTTTATTTAAAGTTACTTTTAATAATTTTCGGTGCAGTTAAAACAAGTTATATCAACTTCTGACTGTTCCTATTATTTAATATCATAATAATAATATTCGGCGCGACAGACCATTGCGGTCCAAAGCCTAACTTCTCGCGACCATTTGTACTGCGCATGTTAATTTTTGGACACGAATGGAAAGGGACCTACAATTTAAGGCCGGATCCGAACGGCGAATTGAGAAGCTTTTCGTGACAAGGTATTACTCTACTCTCGGAACGTTTGTCACCCATTCGCGAGAGGTGGGACACCGTGAAAAATACTTTTGGTGTTGCTGGGATTCGAACATGAACCTCCTGCTCAGCAGCCATGTGCACTTCCAGTGAGCCACGGCGCCCACTGTTTAATATCATTAATCTCCTTATTCATCATTGTATGTATTATAAATTCATGTAATAAACAAATAAAAGATTCGATTAGATTGCATTGCGCTGATTTAGATTTCCTTCCGAATTTTATAAAAAAAAATTTTACTTTAAAGCATCATAGCTCTCAAACGAATGCAGATGCAAGATAACCACTTAGATCTTAAATTAGCCTATACAATTACTAGTCAAATAAGACTAAATTGGTTGCTCTCCGATAAATATCTTGGAAGTTGCAGTTTACTATTAATTTGTGTGTATTTTTTTTCTGAACAACATTTTTTAAGCACCCTTAATCTCAAAGGATATTAAGAATTAACCCCCCTTTCTTTTTTTCTCAAAATAAACCAAGGAATCACCCCTTAATAGATAGGCATCCCAAACCCGAACACGTTATATATAACGGGTGTTTTTTTAAGAGGTTGCCGATTTTTTTTTGAATAAAACACATATAAAATTATGAAATGACCAAAATTTTTTTTTATTTGGTAGATAATTTTTTGGCATTTAACATTTAAACACAATTTCTGGCATATGGCTACCACGACTATTTTTCACAAATGTCATTTTTTTTTTTTTTTTTTTTTTTTTTTTTTTTTCATAATGATTTGCCAAACAATACTGAGTAGAAATGCCACTTTGAGCTGTCAAAACAACTGTCATAAAATAAAACGACATCTATCGGAAAAACAAACCTCCTAAAAAAACACCCGTTATGTGAACATCCGATGAACAACACTTTTTGTAAAAATTTTGGAGACCCCAAACAAATTTTCTTAAAAAATTAACCCGATGTTCTTCAAATTTTATATACATGGGTATCTCCGAATGACAACACTTTTTGTAAAAAATTTGGGGACCCAGCCCCCATACTAATTTAAAAACAAAATTAACATGATTTTCTTCATATTTTATACACCGACATGTGTATCTTCGATGGACAAAACTTTTTGTAAAATTTTTAAAAGTGAACGGGCCTTAGGACTGAGAGGTGCCCATATAAATCTTTTAAAAATAATCCTGCGTTTCTTCTAATTTTAAACACATGGGTATCCCCGATGGACAAAACTTTTTGTAAATTCTTGTAGTTAACACATGTGTCTCCGATGGACAAAACTGTTTGTAAAATGTTTGGAGTGATTGGGCCTTGAGGCCCGAGAGATGCATACATAATTTTTTTTAAAGTTTAGCCTGATTTTTTTTTCTTGGAGTTTTTTAAAAAATTATCCCGACTTCACATTTTAAACACATGTGTACCTCCGATGCAAAAAAAAAAAAAAATTTTGAGTGAACGGGCCATCAGGCCCAGGTGGTGTTTTTCCGATTCTTCCGATTTTCTTCAAATTTTATACACATCTGTATCTCCGACGGACAAACATTTTTTTTAAATTTTTGGATAAAACGGGCCCTGAGACGCTAGATGTGCCCATAAAAAAAAATTCAAAAATTAGACCGATTTTCTTTACATTTTAAACAGATGTGGACAAAACTTTTTGTAAAATTTTTGGAGTGACCGGGCCCGGGCCGGAAATTTAGAAGTGATCGGGGCCCAAGGTAGAGGACTCCCATACAATTTTTTTACACATGTGTATCTCGTGACAACAGTTTTTGTAAACATTTTGAAGTAAAGGGGATTTAATATTAATTTTTTCCAAATTAACCCGGTTCAAACTTTGCACACATTTTAGAGAATTTACATTAAAATTTTTAATTTGTATGGGTTGTTTTTTTAAATTTTCTATAACTTCTCGCCCGAATGTGTTTGCTTGTTTGATTGGGTGTTGCCGAATCTTTTTAAACCCAAATTTATTCAAACTAGCAAAACTTTCTATAAAAGTTTGTCAGCGATTGGGTTCCAGGATCGACTGCTTCAAAATTAACTTGATTTTATTCAAACTTTGCACACACTGAGGGGCTCCCATATAAATTTCTTCAAAACAAACCCGATTTTATTAAAACTTGCACATCTTCGATTACAGAAATTACATGAACAACTTCTTTTTAAATTCTCTATGACTTCGCGTGCACATGATAAGATTGTTGGTGGAATCTTGAGGTAAATTTTTATTCCAATTCCTAAAAAAAAATTACACATGTGTATATGCGATGACAACAGTTTTTGTAAAAATTCGGAAGTAATCGGTGCCCAGGGTCTCCCATATAAATTTTTTAAAATTTAACCCGATTTTCTTCAAATTTTGCACGCATGTGTATCTCGATGACAACATTTTTTAAAAATGTGAAAGTTATCGGTCCCTAGGGCGCCCATATATAAGTTTTTTTTTTAAATTAACCAGTAACAGATGTGTATCTACGATTAAAGAATTTAAATGAATTTACAGCCTATGTGGCTGTAGCCTTTTTTTATCCACGTCTATGTTGTCAACCGATAAATTTATTTTTGTTATGAAAACTTTTGAGCTTTATTTTTTCAAATGATAAAAAAACAATACCAACTTAATGCGAAAAAAAGCTTTTGTCTTCAGTGAACAAATAAACATTGGACTCATCGCGATCGCGATTCATTTCCTTTAGGTGTATATAAATCGCCCACATAGTTCGATTTTATAAGCTGAAAAGTACACGACCAGATGTGTGCAGTTACATATTGTAACTATTTATAATATCAATTAATGTGGAAACATTTTCGTATTAGACAATTAGTGGAGCTATAATTGCTGTCTAATGAAAACAGTGTTTGTTTCGAACATAACTCCACACACACAGTTCTAGTTCACAATTAATACGAATTTAAAAGTCAAGATTTGTATTTTTTGGCACTGCGAAATAACTAAATAAAATCGTTTAGACGAACATTTAATGTGTTAGATAATATAGTTTTTACGTTTATTTTCACTTATACTTTATATATATATTAAGTGTCTCCCAAAAAATCTTGGATTTTTTAATTGCGTTATGATTTTTTTTACATGCAAATTTGTATACTTTTCGGGAATATTGATGTTTTGTTAAGGCATGTTACTTACGTTCCTTTCCTGAAAAAAAGACGATGTGGTTTCTAAAATACAAATTATTAAACTATTTTCTTAGCAGTGTTAACCAATATGATTTTCTTTTTATAAATACGATTTTATAACAGATTATGTGTTTAAAAATGTACTTTTTATGTTGCGATTATTAAATCCCCCCTTTTAAATAGAAACAACAATATTTATTTAAAGAAATCAATGACGAAAGACAAAACTAAACATGAATTTTAAGTGTCGATTTGTTGCTTAAATTGAATCCATTGTTATCTGTTAGTAAATTCGCACTTCCAATTAAAGCCGAATTTTCCACTAAGAGAAAGATAATAAATCGTTAATTTGTTATAATTATTTTGTTTAAAAAAGTGTCTTGTGGTTTTTGTTCAAATATAAAACTGTGACGGTAAAACATGTTAGTTAGGGTGCCTTCAAAACGTTCCCGTTTTTTGGTTTTTGCGTTCAAAAATAAAGATTTGCTAGAATTTGTTTGTTGTTTAAAATTTCATTTATCTGCGCAACCATAACGAATTTTCGCTGTCGTTTTTTGTTAACTGTAGATAATAACTGCGAACTGTCAATGCTTTTTAATTGGTTTTGATTGTAAGAGAAAGATGACTAATACAACAAGGTATCAATAAATATCTTCAAAAATAAACTTAAGAAAACATTTTCCATTTTTTAAAACAACAAAATTATTTTTATTAACATATACCTAAATGCCCAATGCCTAAAAATGTTAACATGACTTTGGGGGCGGCGCCCCCTTTAGGAGATAGGGTCTTCCAAAGTTTTCTCAGTGGTTTGATGGATGTTAGGGGGTTAATTGGTATCATATAGAAGGTAATAAATATACCTTTCATCTTCTTCTTTTTTAATTCTCTATGACTTCGCGTGCACATGATAAGATTGTTGGTGGAATCTTGAGGTAAATTTTTATTCCAATTCCTAAAAAAAAATTACACATGTGTATATGCGATGACAACAGTTTTTGTAAAAATTCGGAAGTAATCGGTGCCCAGGGTCTCCCATATAAATTTTTTAAAATTTAACCCGATTTTCTTCAAATTTTGCACGCATGTGTATCTCGATGACAACATTTTTTAAAAATGTGAAAGTTATCGGTCCCTAGGGCGCCCATATATAAGTTTTTTTTTTAAATTAACCAGTAACAGATGTGTATCTACGATTAAAGAATTTAAATGAATTTACAGCCTATGTGGCTGTAGCCTTTTTTTATCCACGTCTATGTTGTCAACCGATAAATTTATTTTTGTTATGAAAACTTTTGAGCTTTATTTTTTCAAATGATAAAAAAACAATACCAACTTAATGCGAAAAAAAGCTTTTGTCTTCAGTGAACAAATAAACATTGGACTCATCGCGATCGCGATTCATTTCCTTTAGGTGTATATAAATCGCCCACATAGTTCGATTTTATAAGCTGAAAAGTACACGACCAGATGTGTGCAGTTACATATTGTAACTATTTATAATATCAATTAATGTGGAAACATTTTCGTATTAGACAATTAGTGGAGCTATAATTGCTGTCTAATGAAAACAGTGTTTGTTTCGAACATAACTCCACACACACAGTTCTAGTTCACAATTAATACGAATTTAAAAGTCAAGATTTGTATTTTTTGGCACTGCGAAATAACTAAATAAAATCGTTTAGACGAACATTTAATGTGTTAGATAATATAGTTTTTACGTTTATTTTCACTTATACTTTATATATATATTAAGTGTCTCCCAAAAAATCTTGGATTTTTTAATTGCGTTATGATTTTTTTTACATGCAAATTTGTATACTTTTCGGGAATATTGATGTTTTGTTAAGGCATGTTACTTACGTTCCTTTCCTGAAAAAAAGACGATGTGGTTTCTAAAATACAAATTATTAAACTATTTTCTTAGCAGTGTTAACCAATATGATTTTCTTTTTATAAATACGATTTTATAACAGATTATGTGTTTAAAAATGTACTTTTTATGTTGCGATTATTAAATCCCCCCTTTTAAATAGAAACAACAATATTTATTTAAAGAAATCAATGACGAAAGACAAAACTAAACATGAATTTTAAGTGTCGATTTGTTGCTTAAATTGAATCCATTGTTATCTGTTAGTAAATTCGCACTTCCAATTAAAGCCGAATTTTCCACTAAGAGAAAGATAATAAATCGTTAATTTGTTATAATTATTTTGTTTAAAAAAGTGTCTTGTGGTTTTTGTTCAAATATAAAACTGTGACGGTAAAACATGTTAGTTAGGGTGCCTTCAAAACGTTCCCGTTTTTTGGTTTTTGCGTTCAAAAATAAAGATTTGCTAGAATTTGTTTGTTGTTTAAAATTTCATTTATCTGCGCAACCATAACGAATTTTCGCTGTCGTTTTTTGTTAACTGTAGATAATAACTGCGAACTGTCAATGCTTTTTAATTGGTTTTGATTGTAAGAGAAAGATGACTAATACAACAAGGTATCAATAAATATCTTCAAAAATAAACTTAAGAAAACATTTTCCATTTTTTAAAACAACAAAATTATTTTTATTAACATATACCTAAATGCCCAATGCCTAAAAATGTTAACATGACTTTGGGGGCGGCGCCCCCTTTAGGAGATAGGGTCTTCCAAAGTTTTCTCAGTGGTTTGATGGATGTTAGGGGGTTAATTGGTATCATATAGAAGGTAATAAATATACCTTTCATCTTATAAAAAATTGGGTTCAATCCAACACCACTCGACAGAGTTAAAGCCAAAAACTGACTTTCGCATAAAATTTCAGAAGGGGCGTGTTTGAAAGTTGGCGGGCCTAAATATTCGTATCAAATAAAACTTTTACGGAAAAATCAGTTTTTTGACTAAATATTCTGAGGTAGGTTTGATTGCCCCAATTTTTTTTTAGTGGACGGTATTTTCATTAACCTTCATATGATACCAATTACCCCCCAAACCTCCTTCAAACCACTGAAAAAAAATCAAAACTTTGAAAACCCCATAAAGGAGGCGTCTCTCCCAAACAAGATGGCGGTTTTCGAGGTCTGATCAATAAGGGCTTACAGAAAAGGGGTATATTAACCGCTTTACCGTAGCTTAGTCAAGATATGACTATAATATGCTTTGGACCCAAACTCCCGAAATAGATATGGAAAAATGCATAAATACATTTCTTAATGTTGGTATGTAAATATATATCTGTTTTTGTACATGATTGGCGCCCAAAAAATCTTCCATCGCTATTTTATTTGGATTTCTCCTTTCATTTAATGTATTTAATGTAAAGCACAGTCACAGATATTAAATAACATTAATACAAAAGTAATTAAATAGAATTTTTATTTCTTTTAAAATAAATTAAAAAATAAATGTGTAACACCTTTTTTACCCTTTTTTTAATAGGTGAACTCAACATGTCCGCCGCCCAAGAACGCCGATTGTCATTTGCAAGAAGAGCTGAGAGTCTTTTAGAGAGGGTGAGAATATTGAACACAATCTATGAGGTATTTAATGACCAATCATGATGTTTTGAAAAAAATAAATTTTTAGTATTTTCGAAATAAACCCCTTTTTGACCACACAGTAATTACATTGCAAAGTAACTAGTATTAGAGCGCTTATTATTTACCCATATATTCCCATGCATGTGCGGTTTCGTTTAATGTAAGTGAAACTCATTTCAGCTCTTATTTAGAACACTAGGAACACATTTATATATTGCAAATATAAAATAAGTTTTTAGTTTTCGGTTATAATAACCATTCCAATAATGGAACTGTAGGAAAATATGACACTCCAATTACATTCTTGCCTTTTAAGATGTAGAAAAAGAGAAACGTATATAGTCAGAACATTTAAGTTTATTTCGTTTTAAGTATATCTGTATTGGTATTAAAATAGTTATAATTTTTTTCAATAAATTAAAATTGTAGTTTTATTTTCTTGTTATACATTTTATTTTTATGAAAACCGATAAAGCAGTTATTGTGTAACGCAACGTTGCAGGTTTCACATTTCATTGTTGTATTTTTGTGGCATAATCCGCAACGGCTTTGTTTATTTTGTCTCACGCTGTGGTGTGTCCTGCCGTCTAGTCGAATGCTGTCAGGACCACGTTTTATGACAGCTAGAGAAGTCCTAGGCATTTGTGGTCAACGCTGTATACGATAAGTAGTATCACTTGCCTGAAGAAACGTTGTCACAATGTATCTTGTAAAAGAGAGAAAATCGTGGGAATTGTTTCCGTTTGAAAGTGGGGACATCTTGTAAAGCTGAAAAGCGTTATTGATGCTTACGTTGATTGGAAACATAAGAAGCTGCCAATACCATATTTTCAAACGAATTGAATTTCGATATAGAAGCTATAACTGCCAGATGGCAATTTTGATATCAGGTCTAATACGACAGAACCTCCGACACCGAATTCTGGATGAGTATTTCCGGTACTTGCCCCTTGATAAAGCTCTCCATAAATCAAGTAGCCAAGGTGAGTACAAATAGACCAGTTTTTATAGCCAAATGGAATTGGTTTTCCGTGAATATGCTACTTAGTGCTATGCTTACCAAAATAGGTGATCATTGACTCATCAATACTAAAGTTTTTATCTTCGAACCTATTTCTAGACATAGCAGGGGCTACTCCCTGAAAATTGCAGTCTATACTTTGCTGCGAATACATTCTGTATCTTGCTACGTTATTGTAGCCTGACAACAATAATATACCAATAAATCGTTTAATAACTGATGTCGTAACTCTAAAACTGTGATGGCCCTTCTGTATAGCGTTTTTTTCCGTTTCTGAACGCAAAAGTTCGAAAACTTCCTCATCGCAAAAGAGTTCAAAAAAGTTTATTGGGGTATCCAAATCCTCTAAAAAATTAGATGGATTACACTCCTTTTCTGGTTTTTCGTGATTGTCTAGAGGCTTCCACTTCCTTGATACTATACGCTTTTTTTTAGAGGGCGGAGGATCTGGTCTATGAGAAAGTTATCCGAAATATCATTTTTTACCTCTATTTCAGGTTTATTTGATACCGTGGCATGGAATTCCGCCTCTGCCAAAAGCTGATATTTTGATAAATTATTTATGTTTGGAAATTCTTCATCAGCGCTGTCTTCATCACTCTTATCATTATTTTCTGGTGGCGTTATAAAAATATCGGCAGCTAAAACATGTTCATCATCTTCTAGATGTGAAATTATTTCATTCACAGTCATTCTGAGACAAAATAAATAGAAAAGTCCATAAACTATACTGCTGTCTCATATAAATATTACATTGATATATGATCCTACTGTTCCAATAATGGAACGGTATACATAAATGACAAAAATTTAGAAATAACTTCGTATTTCAATCAATTGTTAGTGAAAAGCCATAATTCAAACCATCAGGAGTAAATCAACCTAAAGTAGAAGTAGTTTATCAAATAATATATGCATACCATACTTACATTTCGCGACGAGACATTTTTTGTTAAATATTGAAAATATAACACATAATTAAAGTAACCCTTTGCCGCGAATGTGAATCAACCGTTATTTAATTTGACAGTACACCAATACCTCACTTTGCGTCGTGGTTACGTTCCAAAAAAACACGACACAAATTGAAACGACGCAAAGTGAATTATGATTTTCTATAGCAAACCATGTAAAGATTGAAGATAGGTTCCAGGGTTACGAAAATACTACTTTTTAAAAAAAATTGAAAATTGAACAAAGTAAACATTTAAACACAAAAATAATATAAAATTTTATTACATACATACAAAAAACAAAAACAAAAAACAAATTCAATTAAAACAAAACAAAATATTCAATTAATTTATAAAAAACAAAATAAAAATTAATCACTGTCTGATGAGTCCATAGTGGCTGTTGTCGTAAGTCGACTTTCTTTCACAAAAAATTGGTCCAATGTTTGTTGAACAGCTTTTTTTCAACGTAAAATAAATTTCCTTGTAGCAATTTATATTCGTAGCTACCGCCTGGGACACTTCAAAACTCCTTTCGCTGTCAGGATCGTTTTTTAAAAAAATCTCCATAGCTTCGTCAATCAAACACATCGCTTTGGAAATTTGTTTGGAGGTTAAATTTTGTTCTTCGGAGATTTCTATTGAACGGTCACTGTCATCTTTTTCATTAGCAATTCCAGTTGCAATAGTTCTTCATTAGACAATTCTTGGTTGTGCGAGGTTAGCAATTCATTTATATCAGTCTCCTCCATACCTTCAAAATTAGACTCTCTAGCTAAAATAGAAATTTCATGACGAACAGCTGGTGTACCATTAACTTCTGCAGTGCATATTCTGTGAACACATTCAGGCCATATTTTGCGCCAAACACCATTCATGCAAGATGGTTTAACCTCCTCCCACGAATCGGAAATAATTTCTATGGCTTTCATAATGTTGAACTTTTTCCAAAACTCTAGCATGGTAGGCTTATCTTGTCCATCAGTCTCACTTAAAAGAAGTTTAAATGTTCGTCGAAGGTAATAACTTTTAAAAGTCGATATTACTCCCTGATCCATCGGCTGAATAACTGATGTCGTATTAGGCGGCAAAAATACAAATTTCACGTTTTCTGACAACTCATCAACATAAACTGGGTGGCCAGGAGCATTGTCTACTAGGACCAAAGCCTTGAAGTTTAAGTTTTCCTTGCTGCAATAAGCTTCAATTTCTGGAATAGCACAAGTTGAAACCCAGTTTTGAAATAATGATGCTGTCATCCATGCTTTTTTGTTTGCTCGCCAGTAGACAGGAAGCAGATTCTTTGAACAACCTTTCATAGCTCTTGGATTTTCTGATTGATAAATGAGAAATGGTTTAAATTTGAAATCCCCATTTGCATTACCACCAAGAAGAAGAGTCAGTCTATCCTTGCTAGCTTTAAATCCTGGCGCAGATTTTTCTGTTTTAGATATGAAAGTTCTGTTAGGTAGACGTTTCCAAAATAACCCAGTCTCGTCAACATTAAAGACTTATTTCGGATCATAGCCACCTTCATGAATTAACGCTTTTAACTCTGTCGGGTAGCGTTCTGCAGCAGTTATATCAGCGCTAGCTGCTTCGCCTTTCAAAGCAATGCTGTGCAGATTTACTCGAACCTTGAATCTCTCAAACCAGCCCTGACTAGCTTCAAATGTTTCATTCTTGTCTGTATTACTACCACTAGCATTATCGTTGGATACTGCTTTACTTTTTTAAATTCTCTATATTAACTTCACTTGCCCGTGGGTCGGTCGTCGGTCGTCTGTCGTGGATTTTTGCGATCAATTTTTAACCCACTTCCCATGGCCCGATTTTATTGAAATTTTGCACACTTGCGTATTTCCGGAGACAACACTTTCTATTAAATTTTGAGGCCCCTCGGGCTGCGGGGTCGGGGGGCTCCCAAACAAAAAATTTAAAAAATTTACCCGATTTTCTTCAAATTTTACACACATGTGTATACCCAATAAACAATACTTTTTCGAAAATTTGGTAGTGATCGGGTCCCGGGTTCGGCCGCAAGGCCCTTATACATTTTTTAAATATCTGTACTGGCATCAGATATTCGTCGCCCTTTATGGACTGTGTGCGGTGTGTGCTGCGCAGTCGGCTGCGCTGCATGGTTTTGGTGGTGGTGGAGAGAGAGAGAGAAATCTTAGCGCACGCACAAATGAACCCAGCAAATGAAACGAGACATACATGTTTTATGCTTACTTCAACTTACATTTTTATTTACTGAATTGTATTTTTATTGATGTCGTTTTTTTTGTTGTCGATATCAACTTACAGATAGAACAACAAGTTTTCACAATATTCTGTCATTTGGCGTTTTCATAAATTAGTTCAGAGCAGTCAAAGAGTTCTCAAGATAAATGTTCGTGTTTCTTATTTGCTCAGAGTATGAGCGTGCTCTAAGTGCTCAGAATAAAATGATCTGAGCTTTTTCAATTTTAACATCTGATGTCAAATGTTTGTTTCGATGATTTTCTTCTACAATAAAAAAAAAATGGCCCAGGATCGAGGGGCTCCGATATCAATTTCTGCGATTAGAGAATTTAGATGAAAAATTTTAATTTTTATGGGTTGTTTTTTATGTCATCAAATAAGCTTTTTGCTTTCGTCTGAATTACCATTTTACTTAATGGTATTCTCTGCGCAACTTGATTTTCAATCTAAATAGAAAGCAAGGACTCCATTTTGATCATCAAAGCACTCCTTGTACGGGTCATCGTTTTAGCATCTAATGATGTTGCAGATTTTGCAGCCTCTTTTATTTTATCCCCATCTCGATCTCTAATAGTTCTGACAGTTGTTGCAGCCAGACCAACCGCCTTTGCTATCTCCACAGCCTTCTCTCCCTTATCAAATCGTCGCAGAATATCTAATTTTGTCTCTAAGCTGATAGTTTTATTTTTATTTTTGGTAATTCTACCAGCAGAGCCCTTTCCACTCATTTGGCTAAAAAAATTACAAGTGTATGTAAAAAACTCTGCCAAAAAATTAATTGGAAAAATACTTACCTTTTTTGTAACCAAAAACAACCCGTAAAAATTTATAAAAATTTATTATTCTCTTTTAAAAAAAAGCACAACACACTAATTGAAACTGAACTCTAAAATTAGCAAAACAAAGGGAAAATAAAACTGTATGTATTCAAATGCGTTGATTTTCAGTTATAAAGGGAACCCCCGAGTTTTGATGACATGGCGCAACTAGAAACAAACTTTAGAAAAAAAGAAAATTTCAAAAAATTTCGAAAAAAAAATTAACGACTCGAACCCAAAACAACGCAACTTCAAAAATCTAACGAAGTACTAATTCAGCAGCGACGCAACTTCGAAAAAACGCAAAACGAAACGACGCAAAGCGAGGTATTGGTGTATATTATACCAGTGATGCCAGAACCCAAAAACAAATAGGGAATGCGTTTACACACAGATTGTAAAAAATGAAATAGCAACCGTTCCACTAATGGAACACTAGGATGATACTGGTTAAATGCAAAAGTTATTTATTGTGCTGTTAAAAATGTTCCATATTAAAAAAAAAAAAAAAAAAAATGGACAGTTGGAAAATATAGTATGTTGCGAAAACGCACTATTGGCCTAAAAGGGAAATAACAATTTCAAAAAAAATTACTTGGTTTTTTTATTACGAAGTAATAAAATCATTAATTTTTCAAGTAATTTATTTTGTTTATTGTAAAATTAAACAAAATGGTGTTATTCACCATTTAAAATGTAATGGCACAATAAAACCATTCACGGAGCATGTTTAACATTTTAAATATGAATGACTTTTCCATTCTCTACAGCAATTTTTTTTTATCAACTCCTATTAAAACAATTTTCCGCACTCTTAACAGCTTTATTGGCACAGGAATAGGAATAGGATTTAGCTTTGTTAATAAAAAGAACAAGAATTGTTTACATTTCTATCACTTTTTCCTTTTTCTCCTTTTTAGAGAATTAAAATTTTTGGGGTAAATTCTCTAATCGGGTGATACACAATGTAAAAAGTTTGAATAAAATCGGCTAGATTTAAAAAAAAAATTAAGAACCCCCTTATCTCGATGAAATACACATGCGTATAAAATTTGAAGAAAATCGGTTACTTTTTAATAAAATTTGTATGGGTGCCCCCGACCCCGGGGCCCGATCACTTCTAAATTTTTATAAAAAGTGTTTGCCCAATGGAGATACACATGCGTATAAAATTTGAAGAAAATCGGGTAAATTATGTAAAATAATTGTATGGGAGCCCCTCGGGCCTCCTAATAATAGGAAGTATTTTCATGGGAAATACACATGTGTGCAAAGTTTGAATAAAATCGGACCTTACGAAGTGTGCTAAAAATTGATCACAAGATTCTGCCCACCAGCCAGCCGTGGGCACGCGAAGTCAATATAGAGAATTTAAAAAAGTACAAACGGCTTATACTAGCTTATTCCAACAAAAGTAACAAAAAAAAAATTAAATATCATAACATAACGATACGAGTAAGGTTTGCATCAAATTTAGGAAGTGGTAAAACTCCTGATAAAGGTTAGGTTAGGTTAGGTTGCGGTGGCAGCTAATGCTCACTTAGACCATTCGCGGTCCTTTGTGTTACCACAGGATCTTACACCTTTCCCCTTTTCAGAAGATCCATTCAGAGCTCTAAATGAATCGGAGTATATCTCGCACTTTGCCGTTTTTGAGATCTGATAGGTTATTCGGCCAGACCGGTCTTGAAATATTGCAAGTGTCGGTGTTTTCCCACCTTACATTTGTTATTGTTTTTACCTCTTTCCGAAGCTCAAGTTTCAGTGTCGCGATAGGACTCTCCACCTCCGCCCTTTCCGGTAGCAGCTGGAGAGTCGTACCACGTCCGCCCTCCTGATCAAGGACCATACGCATTTTTACATATCTCATGTTTTTATGCACTTTTTGTTATTGTATATATAATATACTATATTATAGTTACCTATTTTATTAAAATAAGAAACATTTTATTTACTCGGGTAACACCATGTGTTTTAGAAAATTAAATAATTTTACTGAAGTTGAAACCTCTTAAGTGATCCACTGCAGTTTCCAGTAATAAAAATAATGACAAAATTTCCTTGCGAAACTATTTCCACGATGAAGTTGCTGATATGATGCAGCTGTGTGGAGTTTGTGGAATTTTGTCTGGTACGTTGGCCTTGGAACGTGGCCACACAGGCATGGAAATGAAAGTCATACCAAGGAACGTTGTGGCTACACAACAAATTTGTTGTTGTTTTGCCTTATTGACGCCGAAAGTCATCATTTTTAGATGATTTTAGGTGGAATCAAGTTCTCTTTCCAACTCACTAAAAAAACTGTTTTGCTTGACATGAGTTTCATTCCCATGCTTGTGGCCACGATCTTGGAAATGAACTGGAGTGCAATTCTGCTGAGTAAACTGAAGTGTTTATTTATACATTAATTTTATTGAAGTGATTCTTTTTTGGTAAAGATACGCATATGGTAATATTATGTTAAAATGCTGATATTATCATGCATAACTGATAAATATTTATGTTTTTATTTTTTTATATTTACTTCTTTGATTTTACATCAGAAATTATCAGAAATATTCGCTCTGACGCATCGTTAAAGTGAGGCAGAGACAAACAATACTTTGCCAGTTCAATTAAATTTGGAATTAGATAATTCCTTATTTTGCGTTCTTTCTTAATTTACCAAACAAGTTTGTAAGATTTCAGAACGCTACTATTAAAAAATTCTGAAAAATTCATAAAAACATGAGATTTGTAAAAACAATTCGTATGGTGACCCTTGATCCAGGATAGCAACTTTCAAACCTGTAGTGGGATTATGCACAAAAGGCGAGAAGCGAGTTTTGGTTTGATTTCTCGCCTTTTTGTTTTTCCCGACAGTTTTTTAGCGATTATGCACAAAACGACAAAGGTAAAAGGCGAGAAAATTGAGCAACTATGAATTTAGCTGTCATATTGTGCTTTTGTTGTTGTTTGAAATTGTATGACATTTTATGTTGTGATATTGTGTTTTGAATTTGAGAATAATAAAAATATTTACATATAAATTAAAATTTAAAAATAGATAATTTGCCAATTGCGGTTTTTTTTGATAAAAAAAATTATATGAGAATAATCCGGTCTCGCCTTAATTTAACCTGAATTAAACCCTTTTGACATCGACGATACAAGGTATATAATTTTAATAGTATACACATATGTATGTTATTTATTTATATATTTAATTAAGTCAATATTTTATCCAAAAATTCCAGGAACTCTACCGACTACCGAAAGGTTTATTAATTAATTTAATAAATAGTATGAAAGAATATTTTCCAATTGTCAATTGTGTCCCTTGAGCCGACTTGAATCTCCCGTTAATGAATTCAAAATTTTCCTCCATTAAATTTATCATAGTTATTTTTTGTTGTTTAGTAATTCTTTCCATTTTGTGAAATATAATACATATATGCATACTGAAATAGTAATTATAAATATGATAAATTAAATAAAAATAAAAATGTATATTATCACTATTATCTTACCGACAACCAATTCAAATAAAAATTTACGTTTATAAAAAAACGTTTATTTCGAAAAACAAAACAAAAGACTTCTCGCTCTACTTCTCACTATGCATTATACATGGACGAAAAAAAGACGAGAGCGAGTGTCTACTCGACTATTGCATAATCGCTATTTCTCGCCTTTAGCTCAAAAAAGGCGACTCGCCGTGTGCATAATCCCAGTCCTGTGCTCATTATGATATGAAACCCCTACGCAGTTTGAACGCGATTGGTTGAATGGTTTGGTAGTGGGAACATACATATATCATACAACGTTTTACTGTTTTGGCATAGATAATTTATACTTACACACATTTATAAAATACAAAACCAGTAATAAAATATAATAACTTATAACCAGGCCAATTCTAAAAAAATAATTTTTTTTTTAAATTAATTTCAAATTCAAATTTTGTACAAATGTGTATTTCCGGTGACAATGCTTTTTGTAAAAATTTTGGAAGTGTTCGAGGCCCAGGGCTGCACCCATATAATTTTTTTTTTAATTAACTCGATTTTTGTACACACATGTTATCGTCGGTTAAAGAATTTACATGAAAAGTTTAAATTTTTAGGAGTTTTCGATTGCTGAGGATGAGAATGGGTGTGAATGAGATAAGGTTGTCCAACTAAATGCAATATTGCCAAAGGCCTCAATGAACCGAATGTCAATTATTATTATTATGTCAAAACCAGCAGCTTTAGGCCAACTTTAGACCACCTTGGTTGGATGAAAAAAAAAATTTTCTGACTTAATCGAAGTGTATACGTACTAGTTTTATGTTTTAATAATTACTTCGAATTTTTTTAAATTCTTTGCTAAACTTCGCGTGCCTGTGAGTTTGTTTGTCTGTTTGTCAGTTTGTTTGTCCGCCTATTTATCTGTCTTGGAATTTTGGGATCATTTTTTAACCCACTTCCCGAAGCCCGATGTTATGGAAACTTTGCACACATATATATCTCCGATGACAACACGTTCTATTAAAATTTGGATCACCTCAGGTCTCAGGGCCGCTACGTGGTATATTTCGATTTTCAATATAACAAACAGTTTTTCAGTTACCACAAAAAAAAATTAAAATTTTTTGTTAAATTGTATTTTTGATTGCCATATACTCTTATTTTATAGACGTACTAGCTGTAATCGGTGTTATCTGGGACTCCCCTCACCCACAAGATATTAAGACCTGTCAAAAGTTAAAATAACAGGCGTTGCCTGTCCCCCTCTCCCTAGTGCCCTAACCAAAATGTTCCCCAATCAATTGACCACCCCATTGACCCAAACTTACCCCTTCCCCACACTAGCCAACCCACTAACCCCCCCCCCCCCCTTTACTGTCCCAAAAATGTAGCGTCCGAAGCAAAAAACCCTGTACCTGATCAAAATCGGTTCGAAGTTTCGAAGATTACCTCCTACATACAAACAAACTTTACCTCTTTATAATATTAGTTTAGATTTATTTCAAAACTTGCATTTTATCATTTTTATCATATTTGACCACATTATGATTTGATCTGTCCAAAATCTTTGTTTGATTACGGATAATGAGCTCATCCAAAACCCTCTCTATAGAAAGCCAAAACCTTCTATCGAGAGGGTACTGTTTGAGGTGGGTAGACTACTGAATCAGTAATTTCTATACGTTTTATAAACCGTTTGTATTCTCATATTTCTGTTCTGCTTGGTTTTTTGGATGTTTATTTTGCCTGTTGATTACTTATAATTTTGTCAGCTTCCCACCTACACACTTTTTAATATAGAAAATAACTAAAAAGTCTAAAATTTGTAATTTATGGAGATAACAGTCATCAATAATATCAAAACTTTCAGTACATTTCTTAATTTCCTTTCCTTTCTTAATTTCGGCAATAAAATACTTCTTATAACCATAGTTTAAAAAATAATCGCAGATAATTTTGATAAGCATTTTGACTCCTCAGTAACAATCTCTTCCAAAAAGTCAAATTAGGAATATTCGGAATGCTTAGAATTAAATAAAGAAACTCTTAGAGTATGGCTACACGATCATAGGAATAAAAGTCATGTGAGTTGGAAAGAGACAGCTTGATTCCACCGAGAATTCACCAAAAGTCAACTACAAAAGATAACATTCGGCGCAACCATGAACGTTCTATATGACAAAACAACAACAAATTGATAAACATACACGCAAAAACACACAGATGCTTCGTTATGTGTAGCCACACATTCATTGGCATGACTTTCATTCCCATGCCTATGTGGCCACGCACATAGAGTATTAAAGAGAGTAAGAACCTAATAAGATAAAAGAAATACATAGAAAGAAAGATAGAAATATCCTCTACTGTACAACGCATTTTCCAAAAGCAATGTGTGTAAGACTGGCCCAAAACTGGCCGAAAAATTAAATTTTGAATTTTACCAACTTCTTTTAAAGAAAAATACTCTATGTTTTTATTGCTCTATGCCACAAGCCACAAGCAAACAAATACACACGGACGCGAAGTTAATATAGAGAATTTAAATATACAGTCCGACATATAACTTTCGTATGCGGTATGCAATCAAAACCTTCTCTATAGAATTATTAGACTAACTTTCTTTTTTTAATTTTTCTATTCGTGACTTAATGCTAAGAATTATTATAATGTATTTTGTTGTTGTTACATTTTGTTAAATTGACAAAATCGGAATCGAACTTTACATTTTGTTAAATTGACAAAAACTGAAATTGAAATTTACATTTTGTTAAATTGACAAAATTGATAATAAAGAATGTTGAAATTTGATCTACTGACCGTTGAACTAGATTGCCTTAGAGTCCCCGCACACTAGAGACTTTCTGTCGGCCGATAGTTTGAATCAGTATGAACATGTATGCAAGTGCGCAGACACAACGATTTGGTATCGGCCGATAAATAAGTTGAATGTGCGACACGATTGCCATTCAACTTTATCTTTGTCTGTGCACTCACCACTAACCCGACTGTTTAATCGGCACTGGCAGCCGAAAACGACCAAACTATCGGCCGATAAAAAAGTCTCTAGTGTGCGGGGACTCTTAAAGTGCAACGCTGATGCAACTAGAGTTTAACGGCTTTTGGGTTCGGTGTTCGTCAGACTAATTGTTGACGTAACCCCTCCCTCCTTTGATTTAGAACTCTCCTGAGTTCTTGTTTCTAATTTCAATGAGATATTTGCTGTATTGCTTTGGCTAATCCAGCTTGGCTTACAACAACAATCGCAAAGCATAAAGCCGAAAATAAATCCAAAAAAATTTTAGGATTTATAACTAAAGCCATTTTTTAGTTATAGCGCTCACCGGCGGTGTTTTGTTTAACACACATAACAATTAAAATGCATCGAAAATTTAAAGCCAAAAGCTGTTTCTTTGTAAAGCTAAGCCGGCTTTGCCAAAGCAATACAGCAATTGTTATGTTTTCTGTTAAAATATGTGTACAACAAAGTAATTACAATAAATGTTACTGTAGAGTGTATTTTCCTATTAAATTTTATTTCTTTTATTTTCTCCATATTCTCAATTTGGGCGATTATGATTTCGTCAAACGTTTGTTGTGACTTAGTTCCATTAATTTTGAAATTTGAATTTTGTATAACAAAGTTTTCCTTAAATTGTTTGTTAAGATTCTTATATGGTACGTTACTAATATATATTTCGCAATTGTTGAATACCAAATAGTTTTTATTTGCTCTAAATCTTCTTTCATCGCAAGTACTTTCAATTAAGGTTTCAATTTGATTTTTTAATAATATAAGGCCAGTTTCGATTTCAATGACATTTGCATTTCTGTTAATTATTTTGTTACAGTTTTTATTAAAAATACATAATTGACTTATCTTCAGGTTATTTTTATAAAAATCTTTATTAAATTCGTATTTTTTTTGTTAATTGTGATTATCTGTTGGTTTTCAAAGATTAGTTCTTCGGATATTTCGTTTCGTAATGGTATGAATATTGACCTCCTTGCTTGTATAGTTTGCTTTGGGATTTTAATTGAAAAGATTATGCTATCGTCTATATTTGGCGGTGCCAAGTTTTATGTTTTGTAATTTATAGAGATCGATATTATAGTTTAATATCTCATAATTTGTTAAAATATTGCTGGACATGAGGTCTAACATTATAATTTTTTATATTGAGTGCTTTGTGGTAAAGGGCATGGTAGCTTTCCTTCACGCCAAAGTTCCTGATAAGTTCCTTCTTTGTCTCCTGCCATGTTGCTTAAGGTCCCAGTGTCCTGGTTACTTCCAATGCAGCTCCCTGGATTTTATTCCCGATGTGTCGTTGGTATACAAAATCTTGGAGTGCTGGGTTGGTGTTAAAGAAGGTCCACTTCCCTGATGAACGATGACAAGGCGTAGTCTTTGGATCCGTTGAATTCCTTGATTGATACGGCTTCCTTAAGGAGTTCTCCCCGGAGAAGACGTAGTTTGCGTCTGCTTGGTTTTCCATGTTTTAAATATAATTTTATTTTTTTCCATTCGAACTCTTAGGAGGTTGATGGAGATATTTTAAAAATATATTTTTTTTCACGATTCACTACCGAACTCTTTGGAGTTTGAAGGAAATATTTTAAATATGTATATATATTTTTCACGATTCAACCCTTTGGAGTTTGAATAAAATATTTTAAATATGTATACTTTTTTTCACGATTCAACTCTTTGGAGTTTGAATAAGATATTTTAATGTAGATTCACTTGTACATTTTCTGTATCTACAGATTAGAAATAGAATGAAACCTTTTTGTGGTTTTAACCGACTGCGCCAATTAAGTCGCTATTACTTCGCGCCTTTAAAAAAACAACTTTTTACTTAACTGCTCTGAGTACTTTATTAGACTGAACTTTTTATTTTTAATTTTTCTATTCGTGACTTAATGCTAAGAATTATTATAATGTATTTTGTTGTTGTGTTACATTTCGTTAAATTGACAAAATCGGAATCGAACTTTACATTTTGTTAAATTGACAAAAACTGAAATTGAAATTTACATTTTGTTAAATTGACAAAAATTTAAATTTAAATTACGTTTTGTTAATGTTGAAATTTGAAATGACCGTTGAGATTGCCTTAAAGTGCAACGCTGATGCAACTAGGGTTCAACGGCTTTTGGGTTCGGTGTTCGTCAGACGAATTGTTGGATGACGTAACCCGCATGTGTATCTCCGATGACAACACTTTTTATAAAAAATTTATAAAGAGATGGGACCCAAGGGCCGAGGAACCCCATATAAATTTCTTCAAAATTTACTGCGTTTAAGTCAATCGAAAAATTGGAAATTGGAACAAATAGTTAAGTTGTGAATTTATTTTAAACCATTGGATTACAAAGGGCCGCAAAATCTAAATATCTAAAATCTAAATAAATACCAAAATAAATAGTTATTTGTCTTCACGTATAAGACGAAAAATAGTGGTCATTTTTTTCGCTAATATTTAAAATTCTCATGTGGTCATTTCATGCCATAATAATTACAAATATTTTATACCATATATTTTTTTATTTCATCCAATCTTATAAAATCTTTCTAAAAGTAAAAATTAGTCAACTAATTAAAATTTTCAACTTCAATTTGTAGAAATATATTGTAAACACAGACAAGAGTGGCGTGCTCACGGTAACTGTTCAAGTAAGTTTTATCGTATAAGCAGTTGGCGAATTGTAGGAAAAATTTAACATTTTTGTGTAGGGTGATCTCACACAACAAGAAAAGAGAGCGGTTTTTATTACAGTGCACGATCTCGGATGTAATCGTAAGTTTTGAAAATATTGCACAAACGCTTTATTTGAATATTATTTTTATTTTAATACATTCATATTTTTATTTTAATACACAATGTTCCAAAAGATTACCTTGAGAACTTCGTCAATACCTATTTTGTTTAAGTTTTGCAATATTTTAAATGCTTTTTATTATTATTTTATTTATTTATATTATTTATTTATTTATTTTTATTTTATATATACATATTTATTAACTTGCCTTTGTCTTTCTGTCGGTTTATATGTCATTCTGTCACGCTTTTTTCATTACAAATCTTTGAGTAAGTCTCGTATTTTTGGGAGATGACTTTTCGGGGGGTCTTTTGGCGGTCTTCAGGTGGGACTTGAGGTGGGTCTTGAGGTAGGTCTTGGGTGAGTCATGATGGAGCCTTCAGGTGGGTCTGGAGCGGGTCTTGAGATGGTTTAAAGAGGATTATAAGTGGAATGTTGATGGGCTCGTAGTTTTGAGAGTGTTCGTATGGAATTCCGGTATGTAGGACTAAGATGCGACTGTGAGACGTGTTTCAATGGAAATTCTGTGATCTGGCCAATAGGGTCTGGAATTTTGTGGACCAAGCCATTTCTCAAGCGATTCGTATGAAATTCAGTATGCAGGACTAAGATGCGACTATGAGACTTGTTGCAATGGAAATTCTGTGATCTGGCCAATAGGGTCTGGAATTTTGTGGACCAAGCCATTTCTCAATTCGTATGAAATTCGGTATGTAGGACTAAGTTACGACTATAAGACTTGTTCCAATGGAAATTCTATGATCTGGCCAATAGGGTCTGGAATTTTGTGGACCAAGCCATTTTTCAAGCAATTCGTGTGAAGTTCAGTATATAGGACTAAGATGCAACTATAAGACTTGTTCCAATGGAAATTCTGGGATCAGGCCAATATAGTTTTGAATTTTTGGAACTAAGCCATTTCTCAAGCGATTCGTATCAAATTTGGTATGTAAGGCTATTTTTACCTTTTAATTTAATCGTAATGTCGGCCACTACGTCAAAGAAGTTTAACTTCAACCTCGCGTAAAGGTTACACGCTCATCTTTTTGTTATAATAAAAGTTATATCACAACATTTTTCAATTTATTTATGAAAAGATGTTGAAGCTTTTCTATACGTTTATGTTAATTTCTGCATTTTAGTGTCACACGTTCAGCTTATATTTCGATTTTAAATCAGGTATATATCATGGATCATATTATAATGATACATGGACGCTCTCTGTATCATGTATGATACATAGGACTGTAAACATATTTTAACAATGATTTTCCATTCAATAATTTCTCTCCCAAAAAAAGGAGAAAAAACCCCATAGTAACAAAAATGTTATTTTTAAAAATAATTCTAAAAAAAACGACTAATGAATGATGAATGAATGTAAAACATGAATAACAGAGTGAATATGAATGGGAATATTACGGAAGTCACATGATTAAGGATGTGAACACAGTTTTTATACCTTTCTACCTTTTGGTGTGTTGTCAATATAAAAAGGGTTTACTCAAAAACCTTAAAAGCAAAACCCATAAAATTTTATAGGCTAATTATTGTAGGAATATTTAAAAAAGAAAATACAAAAAACGGGTACATGCGTTTTTTAAGACACACATTAACCACGAAAAGGAGTCAAAAATGTTGTGCGCACTAGAGTTATAAAATATAATTCGGACTATTATATCATCTAATCGCTTACGTATCGTTGATGAGTTCAACACAAATTAATTTACAAGAAAATATTAAATATATATTTTATTGGTTTAACATTTTTTTTTTTTACTTTTTGTAATATAGTTAATTAATTTAGGTAAAGAAAATTGAATTTATATCTTATATTTTCAAAATAAAAGCTTTGAAATAAGCTCATTAATTTAGTTTAATAATTTATCTTATAAAATAAATTTTAAATTACAAAAATTTAATTGGTTGTGAACAAAATAAAAAAGTGATCTAAATTGAAGAAATGGTGAAAGTTAAAGATAATTGAAAAAAAAATTCAGAGACAATTAAAATATAACGAGAGAAAAATCGTGAAAGACGAAAACGTAAACGGGACGCAGAAAGTATTGAACAACGTGAAGAACGATGATTAAAAGATCGCCAAAGGCATGCAGCTCGTCCTCAAGAAAAAAATTTAACAAAGAAAACTAAATATATTTGTTTGTATATTTGTGCCTAACTAGCTCTGGAACGCCTTGACCAATTTCAACCAAACTTGGTACACATATTAATTACTATCCGGAATCAAACATAGGTGGTGGGGGTAGCACGTTTTTTGGCTGTGGGAGGCTGCTGCCACCCCAACCACAGGCAAAAAACCTGCTTCCCCCTCTGCTACAGTTTTCGGTATCACCGTGATGAATAGTGTTGGTAGTACGCTCCTATGGATGAGTTATGTATCGCCGCAGGGTGGTGGGTTCCCGATAGTAGTGTCGATTCTATGGTTTTCGGGGTCGCTGAGTTGAATGGTGATGGTAACGCAGCTCTAGGAGGATGGTGTCGATAGCTGAGTGGGGGGGGGGGGTTACCGATATTAATGACGATTCTACGGTTTTCTGGGTCGCTGAATTGAATGGTGGTGGTAAGAGAGCTCTAGGGAATGGGGTCGATAACTGAAGGGGGGGGGGGGTTACCGATATTAGTGTCGATTCTATGGTTTTCGGGGTCGCTGAGTTGAATGGTGATGGTAAAACAGCTCTAGGGGATGGGGTCGATAACTGAGGGGGGGTGACCGATATTAGTGTCGATTCTATGGTTTTCGGGGTCGCTGAGTTGAATGGTGATGGTAAGACAGCTCTAGGGGATGGGGTCGATAACTGAGTGGTGGGGGTGACCGATATTAGTGTTGATTCTATAGTTTTCGGGGTCGCTGAGTGGAATGGTGATGCTAAGACAGCTCTAGGAGGATGGTGTCGATAACTGAGAGGGGGGGGTGACCGATATTAGTGTCGATTCTATGGTTTTCGGGGTTGCTGAGTTGAATGGTGATGGTAAGACAGCTCTATGGGTCGGGGTCGATAACTGAGGGGGGGGGTGACCGATATTAGTGTCGATTCTATGGTTTTCGGGGTCGCTGAGTTAAATGGTGATTGTAAGACAGCTCTAGGGGTTGGGGTCGATAACTGAAGGGGGGGGGGGGTGACCGATATTAGTGTCGATTCTATGGTTTTCGGGGTCGCTGAGTTGAATGGTGATGGTAATATAGCTCTATGGGGATGGGGTCGATAACAGTGTGATGGGGGGTGACCGATATTAGTGTTTTCAGGGTCGCTGAGTGGAATGGTGATGCTAAGACAGCTCTAGGAGGCTGGTGAATGGTTTTCGGGGTCGCTGAGTTGAATGTTGAAGGTAAGAAAGCTCTAGGGGGATGGGGTCGATAACTGAGGGGGGGGGGTAACCGATATTAGTGGTTATTCTTATGGTTTTCGGGGTCGCTGAGTTGAATGGTGATGGTAAGACAGCTCTAGGGGATGGGGTCGATAACTGAGGGGGGTAGGGGTGACCGATATTAGTGTCGATTCTATGGTTTTCGGGGTCGCTGAGTTGAATGGTGATGGTAACACAGCTCTAGGAGGATGGTGTCGAAAGCTGAGAGGGGGGGTGACCGATATTAATGTCGATTCTATGGTTTTCGGTGTCGCTGACTTAATGGTGATGGTAAGACAGCTCTAGGAGGATGGGCTCGATAACTGAGGGGGGGGGTGACCGATATTAGTGTCGATTCTATGGTTTTCGGGGTCGCTGAGTTGAAGGGTGATGGTAAGACAGCTCTAGGGGATGGGGTCGATAACTGAGGGGGGGCGTGTCCGATATTAGTGTCGATTCTATGGTTTTCGGGGTCGCTGAGTTGAATGGTGATGGTAAGGCAGCTCTAGGTGATAGTGTCGATAACTGAGAGGGGGTGACCAATATTAGTGTCGATTCTATGGTTTTCGGGGTCGCTGAGTTCAATGGTGGTGGTAAGACAGCTCTAGGGGATGGGGTCGATAACTGAGGGGGGGGGTGACCGATATTAGTGTCGATTCTATTGTTTTCGGGGTCGCTGACTTGAATGGTGATGGTAACACAGCTCTAGGAGGATGGTGTCTATAACTGAGTGGGGGGGTTACCGATATTAATGTCGATTCTATGGTTTTCGGGGTCGCTGAGTTGAATGGTGTTGGTAAGACAGCTCTAGGAGGATGGTGTCGATAGCTGAGAGGGGGGGTGACCGATATTAATGTCGATTCTATGGTACAGCTCTAGGGGGATGGGGTCGATAACTGATGGAGGGGGGGTGACCGATATTAGTGTCGATTCTATGGTTTCGGGGTCGCTGAGTTGAATGGTGATGGTAAGACAACTCTAGGGGATGGTGTCTATAACTGAGTGGGGGGGTTACCGATATTAATGTCGATTCTATGGTTTTCGGGGTCGCTGAGTTGGATGGTGATGGTAATACAGGCCTATGGGGATGGGGTCGATAACTGTGTGGTGGGGGTGACCGATATTGGTGTTGATTCTAGAGTTTTCGGGGTCGCTGAGTGGAATGGTGATGCTAAGACAGCTCTAGGAGGATGGTGTCGATAAATGAGAGGGGGGGTGACCGATATTAGTGTCGATTCTATGGTTTTCGGGGTCGCTGAGTTGAATGGTGATGGTAAGGCAGCTCTAGGTGATAGTGTCGATAACTGAGAGGGGGGTGACCAATATTAGTGTCGATTCTATGGTTTTCGGGGTCGCTGAGTTCAATGGTGGTGGTAAGACAGCTCTAGGGGATGGGGTCGATAACTGAGGGGGGGTGACCGATATTAGTGTCGATTCTATGGTTTTCGGGGTCGCTGACTTGAATGGTGATGGTAACACAGCTCTAGGAGGATGGTGTCTATAACTGAGTGGGGGGGTTACCGATATTAATGTCGATTCTATGGTTTTCGGGGTCGCTGAGTTAAATGGTGTTGGTAAGACAGCTCTAGGAGGATGGTGTCGATAGCTGAGAGGGGGGGTGACCGATATTAATGTCGATTCTATGGTACAGCTCTAGGGGGATGGGGTCGATAACTGAGGGAGGGGGGGTGACCGATATTAGTGTCGATTCTATGGTTTCGGGGTCGCTGAGTTGAATGGTGATGGTAAGACAGCTCTAGGGGATGGGGTCGATAACTGAGGAGGGTGACCGATATTAGTGTCGATTCTAAGGTTTTCGGGGTCGCGAGTTGAATGGTGATGGTAATACAGGCCTATGGGGATGGGGTCGATAACTGAGTGGTGGGGGTGACCGATATTGTTGATTCTATAGTTTTCGGTGTCGCTGAGTGGAATGGTGATGCTAAGACAGCTCTAGGAGGATGGTGTTGAAAAATGAGAGGGGGGGTGACCGATATTAGTGTCGACTCTATGGTTTTCGTGGTCGCTGAGTTGAATGGTGATGGTAACACAGCTCTAGGAGGATGGTGTCGATAAATGAGTGGGGGGGTTACCGATATTAATGTCGATTCTATGGTTTTCGGGGTCGCTGAGTTGAATGGTGTTGGTAAGACAGCTCTAGGAGGATGGTGTCGATAGCTGAGAGGGGGGGTGACCGATATTAATGTCGATTCTATGGTACAGCTCTAGGGGGATGGGGTCGATAACTGATGGAGGGGCGGTGACCGATATTAGTGTCGATTCTATGGTTTCGGGGTCGCTGAGTTGAATGGTGATGGTAAGACAACTCTAGGGGATGGGGTCGATAACTGAGGAGGGTGACCGATATTAGTGTCGATTCTAAGGTTTTCGGGGTCGCGAGTTGGATGGTGATGGTAATACAGGCCTATGGGGATGGGGTCGATAACTGAGTGGTGGGGGTGACCGATATTGGTGTTGATTCTATAGTTTTCGGGGTCGCTGAGTGGAATGGTGATGCTAAGACAGCTCTAGGAGGATGGTGTCGATAAATGAGAGGGGGGTGACCGATATTAGTGTCGATTCTATGGTTTTCGGGGTCGCTGAGTTGAATGGTGATGGTAAGGCAGCTCTAGGTGATAGTGTCGATAACTGAGAGGGGGGTGACCAATATAAGTGTCGATTCTATGGTTTTCGGGGTCGCTGAGTTCAATGGTGGTGGTAAGACAGCTCTAGGGGATGGGGTCGATAACTGAGGGGGGGTGACCGATATTAGTGTCGATTCTATGGTTTTCGGGGTCGCTGACTTGAATGGTGATGGTAACACAGCTCTAGGAGGATGGTGTCTATAACTGAGTGGGGGGGTTACCGATATTAATGTCGATTCTATGGTTTTCGGGGTCGCTGAGTTAAATGGTGTTGGTAAGACAGCTCTAGGAGGATGGTGTCGATAGCTGAGAGGGGGGGTGACCGATATTAATGTCGATTCTATGGTACAGCTCTAGGGGGATGGGGTCGATAACTGATGGAGGGGGGGTGACCGATATTAGTGTCGATTCTATGGTTTCGGGGTCGCTGAGTTGAATGGTGATGGTAAGACAACTCTAGGGGATGGGGTCGATAACTGAGGAGGGTGACCGATATTAGTGTCGATTCTAAGGTTTTCGGGGTCGCGAGTTGGATGGTGATGGTAATACAGGCCTATGGGGATGGGGTCGATAACTGAGTGGTGGGGGTGACCGATATTGGTGTTGATTCTAGAGTTTTCGGGGTCGCTGAGTGGAATGGTGATGCTAAGACAGCTCTAGGAGGATGGTGTCGATAAATGAGAGGGGGGGTGACCGATATTAGTGTCGATTCTATGGTTTTCGGGGTCGCTGAGTTGAATGGTGATGGTAAGGCAGCTCTAGGTGATAGTGTCGATAACTGAGAGGGGGGTGACCAATATTAGTGTCGATTCTATGGTTTTCGGGGTCGCTGAGTTCAATGGTGGTGGTAAGACAGCTCTAGGGGATGGGGTCGATAACTGAGGGGGGGGTGACCGATATTAGTGTCGATTCTATAGTTTTCGGGGTCGCTGACTTGAATGGTGATGGTAACACAGCTCTAGGAGGATGGTGTCTATAACTGAGTGGGGGGGTTACCGATATTAATGTCGATTCTATGGTTTTCGGGGTCGCTGAGTTAAATGGTGTTGGTAAGACAGCTCTAGGGGATGGGGTCGATAACTGAGGAGGGTGACCGATATTAATGTCGATTCTATGGTACAGCTCTAGGGGGATGGGGTCGATAACTGAGGGAGGGGGGGTGACCGATATTAGTGTCGATTCTATGGTTTCGGGGTCGCTGAGTTGAATGGTGATGGTAAGACAGCTCTAGGGGATGGGGTCGATAACTGAGGAGGGTGACCGATATTAGTGTCGATTCTAAGGTTTTCGGGGTCGCGAGTTGAATGGTGATGGTAATACAGGCCTATGAGGATGGGGTCGATAACTGAGTGGTGGGGGTGACCGATATTGGTGTTGATTCTATAGTTTTCGGGGTCGCTGAGTGGAATGGTGATGCTAAGACAGCTCTAGGAGGATGGTGTTGAAAAATGAGAGGGGGGGTGACCGATATTAGTGTCGATTCTATGGTTTTCGGGGTCGCTGAGTTGAATGGTGATGGTAACACAGCTCTAGGAGGATGGTGTCGATAAATGAGTGGGGGGGTTACCGATATTAATGTCGATTCTATGGTTTTCGGGGTCGCTGAGTTGAATGGTGTTGGTAAGACAGCTCTAGGAGGATGGTGTCGATAGCTGAGAGGGGGGGTGACCGATATTAATGTCGATTCTATGGTACAGCTCTAGGGGGATGGGGTCGATAACTGATGGAGGGGGGGTGACCGATATTAGTGTCGATTCTATGGTTTCGGGGTCGCTGAGTTGAATGGTGATGGTAAGACAACTCTAGGGGATGGGGTCGATAACTGAGGAGGGTGACCGATATTAGTGTCGATTCTAAGGTTTTCGGGGTCGCGAGTTGGATGGTGATGGTAATACAGGCCTATGGGGATGGGGTCGATAACTGAGTGGTGGGGGTAACCGATATTGGTGTTGATTCTATAGTTTTCGGGGTCGCTGAGTGGAATGGTGATGCAAAGACAGCTCTAGGAGGATGGTGTCGATAAATGAGAGGGGGGGTGACCGATATTAGTGTCGATTATATGGTTTTCGGGGTCGCTGAGTTGAATGGTGATAGTAAGGCAGCTCTAGGTGATAGTGTCGATAACTGAGAGGGGGGTGACCAATATTAGTGTCGATTCTATGGTTTTCGGGGTCGCTGAGTTCAATGGTGGTGGTAAGACAGCTCTAGGGGATGGGGTCGATAACTGAGGGGGGGGTGACCGATATTAGTGTCGATTCTATGGTTTTCGGGGTCGCTGACTTGAATGGTGATGGTAACACAGCTCTAGGAGGATGGTGTCTATAACTGAGTGGGGGGGTTACCGATATTAATGTCGATTCTATGGTTTTCGGGGTCGCTGAGTTAAATGGTGTTGGTAAGACAGCTCTAGGAGGATGGTGTCGATAGCTGAGAGGGGGGGTGACCGATATTAATGTCGATTCTATGGTACAGCTCTAGGGGGATGGGGTCGATAAATGAGGGAGGGGGGTGACCGATATTAGTGTCGATTCTATGGTTTCGGGGTCGCTGAGTTGAATGGTGATGGTAAGACAGCTCTAGGGGATGGGGTCGATAACTGAGGAGGGTGACCGATATTAGTGTCGATTCTAATGTTTTCGGGGTCGCGAGTTGAATGGTGATGGTAATACAGGCCTATGGGGATGGGGTCGATAACTGAGTGGTGGGGGTGACCGATATTGGTGTTGATTCTATAGTTTTCGGGGTCGCTGAGTGGAATGGTGATGCTAAGACAGCTCTAGGAGGATGGTGTTGAAAAATGAGAGGGGGGGTGACCGATATTAGTGTCGATTCTATGGTTTTCGGGGTCGCTGAGTTGAATGGTGAAGGTAACACAGCTCTTGGATGATGGTGTCGATAACTGAAGGGGGGGGGGTGACCGATATTAGTGTCGATTCTATGGTTTTCGGGGTCGCTGAGTTGAATGGTGATGGTAAGACAGCTCTAGGGGATGGGGTCGATAACTGAGGTGGGGTGTCCGATATTAGTGTCGATTCTATGGTTTTCGGGGTCGCTGAGTTGAATGGTGATGGTAAGGCAGCTCTAGGGGATAGTGTCGATAACTGAGGGGGGTGACCAATATTAATGTCGATTCTATGGTTTTCGGGGTCGCTGAGTTGAATGGTGATGGTAAGACAGCTCTAGGGGGATGGGGTCGATAACTGATGGGGGGTGACCGATATTAGTGTCGATTCTATGGTTTTCGGGGTCGCTGAGTTGAATGGTGATGGTAAGACAGCTCTAGGGTATTGGGTCGATAACTGAGGGGGGTGGTGACCGATATTAGTGTCGATTCTATGGTTTTCGGGGTCGCTGAGTCTAATGGTGATGGTAATACAGCCCTATGGGCATGGGGTCGATAACTGAGTGGTAGGGGGTGTCTGATATTAGTGTTGATTCTATAGTTTTTGGGGTCGCTGAGTGCAATGGTGATGCTAAGACAGCTCTAGGGGGATGGGGTCGATAACTGAGTTTGGTGTAGGGGTGACCGATATTAGTGTTGATTCTATAGTTTTCGGGGTCGCTGAGTAGAATGGTGATGGTAATACAGCCCCATGGGGATGGGGTCGATATCTGTGTGGTGGGGGGTGACCGATATTAGTATTGATTCTATACTTTTCGGGGTCGCTGAGTACAATGGTGATGCTAATACAGCCCTAGAGGGATGGAGTAGATAACTGAGCGGGATGACCTATATTAGTGTCCATTCCATAGTTCTCGGGGTCACTTAGATGAATAGTGTTGGAAGGACACTTCTATGGGTGAGTTGTTTTTCCGGAGGGGGGAGGGTGACAGATATTAATGTCGTTCCATTAGTTTTCGGGATCACAGAGATGAATAGTGGTGCTTAGAATGGTACTTGGCGACCAGCGACCGGATGGATTTCGAGTGAAAAGGGACAGTGTAAAGCAGTTTTTATCACACGAATAGCACTCATTTCGACGGATCTACCTTTTAAATTTAAGAGATTGCAATTTCCAGTAAAACTTTCTCTTTCGATGACGATCAATAAGTCGGACAGTTTTTAGATTTGAGATTTGAGACAATTTTTTTGTTGCTACCCTAGAGGGTTCACCTAAGAAATTTATTCTTGCTCTTGAAGGTGAAACTAAAAGCATTGTATAGAACCAAGTTTTGTTTAAAAGTTATATTATTTATTTTATTTAAATTTTATTTTATAGTTTGAATACTTTATAATTTAAAATACTTATTTTATTAAAAAAATAGCAATTTTACCTTAAAGATAGATATCATTATTTTTCCCACCCCTGCCTAATAGAAGATTGAGATGAATAAAAACCTGGGCAACGCCGGGTAATCAGCTAGTAATACTAATAATAAACGGATAAATTCTTTAGCTTTAGACCTATATGGTATGAAAAATTTTTTATATCCACGTCAAGTTGTTACATTATTAAAAACTAATTTAAGTCGTTATGCTTCTAATTATTTACCATCTGAATTACAAAACATTTCTCTAAAATTAGGCAATCGTTGCAAGACTCATTTGACTAATAATCAAATTGAATCCCATATTTCTAGAGCATACTGGAATGAACTTGATCCCGGTATAATACCTGATGAAATTGCACTACTTACTTCTGCTGAACGCTGATTAATTTCCCGAATTAACTTATATCTTAAAATTATAAAACTTGATGGAAGATTTGGTCAAAAAAAAGACAAGCTTTTCACTTTGCTCAAGACGAAATACCTGATCAATTATTACTTCGACCTATTGACGAATGTGGCTTAGTAGTAATAACAGAATTTTTGGAAAATGTTAACGCTATTTGACAATTAAATATAAACTTTTCTAGACTTGAAACGGCTCTTTGCTGGCTTATTACTAATAGTCCACTTTATAACGACGTAACAATTCGAATGCCTGATGAAATTAACATTCAAAATATTTGTGGTGTACCACAAATTCTTCCCATTTCTCGTGTCGAAAGTGTCGAATCGTGGAAAGTAAAAGCCATCAAACTCGTGTTCTTCGCGCTAATTTTCATCAGGCTAATCAAATATTTCGAATACATGCAGGACAATAATGTACTGCAATAACTGATTTTTATTTTAATTCAAGACATGACTGCGGTGTTGTTATTTGTAATGGTTATTCACTGTTAAATATAAAAAATTTGGCTGACAATATAATTGATTCGCATTTGTGTGGTCCAGGCGGAACTTCAACCCATTTAAATTGTCTAACCGGGAAAGCTTGTGTGGTTGAAAAAGAATCTCAAACTGAATTAGTTCGATTACTAAAGACGAAGTATAGAAGGTAGAAATCGAAACAAACAATTTACTATTGATGCAATAAATGTAGAAATAATATGTGATACTTTTCACACTTCTAATCTAATTGCAATTAATTCAAATCCTCATGAAGGTCAACATGCAACATTATCTCAGTCCACATATGTTCCAATAATTCATAGTATTATGTTTCATGCAGAACAAAATCATCCAAGTGTTTCAGATATTGTAGAAATCCCAAATCGGCAGGACGAAATAAATTTAAAACAAATTAGACCAATTGCTCTAAATAAACAATTAGGTCCGCCGACTTTCTTTTTGACTTTCAGTCCTAACGATTTAAAATGGCATACTTTTAACTAATGGACGTATAGTGTAGTGGTTGGTGGCGTATAGAAATCCAGAATGGAGGTTCTCTTCACCTTCATATGGTTATTTGGGTGCAAAATTTTCCATCATTATCAAATCCTGAAACTGTTTATATACTAAATTCAATTATTTCTTGTCGATTGCCTGATTCAAATGCAGATGAAGCTTTTCATAAATTAGTTAAAGATTGTCAAGCTAATTGACATACTCATTCTTGTTATAAACATGCAGAATACTGTAGATTTGGTTTTCCCCAAAGATTAAGTGATAGAACAAACATTATTGACCCCAACTCAAATGAATTACTGACCAATGGTGGGAGAATATGTATATTGAAAATACGACGGGATGAGGAAAGTATAAACAATTACAACTCAGTTTAAATTTGTATGGAAATGTTAAATAGACGACAAGTTTCAGCATGTGAGTGCGCATTACGTTTATGTCATCTTAAATTAAACAAAACTCCCGTAAAAGTGTTTTTCTCAACACTCGGTTACATTCCCAGAACACTCTCACATCACTTTATAATATTATTCATAATACACATTCATAATATTACTCAGAATTCAGTTCTAAGTTCTCAGCTTAATTAAGTGCTAATAAATAAAAAGTTGTTTTAGAAATTAAAATACTTGTGTTTAATTTAGTTGTGGTGTTTTCATTCGAAAACACAAAATATATTTTTTTTAAATAAATACGAATCGGAAACGAAACTGGCGCAGTCGGTAGGATCCTAAAAGATAAAGATATCTTGCTTTATTTAAAGTTTAATTCAGGGTCGTCCTTTAACTAATTAAAATAGTTTGCCGGTAAAGTGAAATTACAAAACGGACAACAATAAAAAAAATATATACAATCATTAAAGTGAAAAACATAGTGAACCAGATCTTTAAAAGACAATTTCACAAAATCTCATAGAGGGAATGTTTGACTAAAAACAATTAAATTAAAAAAATTTTAATGCAACCAGAAGAAATAAAACTTCAAAAGGGAGCAGAAGCAAATAGAAGAACCACACATAGAACAGAATTCACAAAGTTGGATAGACGACGAAGCAAACAATTGATTTTAAAGAGCATTTTAAAGCAATTCAAGAAAAGTTAAGAAGACAACAGCTTCGAGAAAAAAAATTAAATAAAAGTGAAATAAAAGAAAAGAAGGAAGAGCAACTTTACGTGGCATAAAATATCCAAGTCGAAAGCCCCAACGTGTTCCGAAAAATAGATGAAGAAATTCAGACCATACAACATACCAGCTGCATTAAAATTTGACAGAAAGGAAAGTGATACCTCAGCTATAGAATCAACACAATCAACAGATCCAGCAGTGATCCAGCAACTAAAAGAAGAACCAATTGAAGAAAATCTCCAGCAACCAACAAATTCAAAAAATAAGGTAACAATGGCAACTATAACTATTGATCCATTAAAATTAGTGAAGAAATTACCATACTTCAACGGTAAAACATGTAATTTAATTATATTCATAAAAAAGTCAGAATTTATAATGAGCACAGTCATTTTACACAATGAACCCGCAAAAGAATTTATAGTTAGTGAAATAAAATCAAAAATCACAGATTATGGATTAGAAGTAATATTACGGGGTGGTGGTGACCCAAATAGTTGGCAAAAAGTAAAGAATATATTAATTAGAAATTTCGGAGAGAAAGAATCCTTTTTAAAATTAAAAGAACAAGCAGATAGAGTCTATACTAAGAATATAACTCAGCTTTATAATTCATATTCAGACATTCTTTGTAGATTAAATAATAAATATTATCTATCGGAAGACAAACCAATAGAATATAATTCTAGCAATAATAAAGCATCATTACTAGCTAAATTCTGCGAAAAATTCCACCAAATGCTAGTTCAATTATAATTAAATCATAACATAAAAACTTTAAGTGAAGCTTTCTATAAATTAGAAGCCTGTCATTGGACAAAGGAAGAAAATAATAATTTTCGAAGTTTTAGAAATAACAATAATAATTTTAATGACAAAAATTATAAACAAAATAATAACTATAATACAAATCAAAGAAATAATAGGGATTATAAAAACGAACCAAGAAATTCAAATAACAATAGGAATTTCAATAACAAAGGCCAGAACTTTTATAGAAACAATAATCAAAACTATAGGAACCAAAATGAACAAAATTATAGGCAACCAAACAGAAGTGGAAATTTTTCTAATAATAATCGTAACCCATTTGCCACACAAAAAAAAAGAAATGATCCAGAACCAATGGAAGTAGATCACCTTACTCAAAATACAGCAAATTTTCAAACACCTGCCTCAACAGACCATTACCCTGCATAGATGTTCATATTCTTAATAAAAAACTTAGATTTTTAGTAGACACAGGAGCAGCTACATCTATTTTAAAAGAAAATATATTCCCAAGACATTTTGAAAGTAAATTAGACAGTATATAATATAATATATATAATGAAAAACAAGTAAATACTAAAATAATTTTACCATTACCAATCGAATTTAATAAAAGAGAATCAACCATGGAATTTTTAATATCTCCGATTACCAACAGTTCATTTGACGGAATTTTAGGAAATAATATCCTTATACCATTAGAAGCCGAAATATCATATTATACTCATACATTGAAAATTAAAAATACTAATATCCCATTGCTCCCAAAACCCAAGGAATACCCTTTAGATAGTTATATTCAAGAATTATCAAAAACACAAATAAATTTATGTGGTATTGATTTAGCTTTACAAGACCTAACCGACAAATTAACTAAACCTTATATGAACAGAGAAGAAAAGATAGCTCTAAATCAAATATTAAAAAATAATAAACAATTATTCTATAGAGAAGGAGACATTTTAACTAACGTAAAAGAAGTAACACATAAAATTGAAACTAAAAGTGATAAACCAATATATTCACGTCTATATAGATATCCAGAAGTACATATAAAAGAAGTCGATAAACAAATAATCGAAATGCTAGAACAAGGCATAATAAAAGAAAGCAACAGTCCATACAATGCTCCTATCTGGGTCGTTCCCAAAAAGATAGACAATTCAGGACTTAAGAAATGATTATATAGATTATAGAAAACTTAACGAGATAACCGTGGAAGACAAGTTTCCTATTCCAAACATTTGTAAGGAAGATTTTGGGCGCTCCCAAAATCACCCATACAATACAGTGTCAACCAACCAACCACCACAACACATCTCAGCGGACCAGGTTCCACCCTAAATACATTTTTATATATTTAATACATTTCATGAATTAGAATTTGAAATAAAATAAATCTGAAAATTAAATGCCTTAAATTAGAACACTCACTATTAGGAACTCACGATTAGAACAAATAATTATAGAATACTTAGAAAGAATATCGGAAATATTCTCGAATAAATTTATTATGTAATACTCACGATTATTTTAAAGATTAGAAATAAGCACCCTGAAGAGTAATAAAAATTGTAACGGGCTTTACTCCATAGCACTGCGCCGACAATTGCAAAGCAATACTCATGGCAACACACAGCGGTAAATTGAATATTTACGCGAGTGAATGCCAACGAGTAACACGAGAAAACAAAACATTAGAAAGAAAACAAAACATTAGAAAACAACAACATAGAACAAGAACAACAACACGGTGCTTGGGTCTAGCATGCAGGAGGATGAACACACATTACGAACGCGGACATTGACACACACAGTACACACATGGGTATCAGCATGGCATGCACGCTGCAAGCAGGCAAGTGCAGTATGCATGCGCATACATACGGCGGGGACAAGGGCATGGCGCATGGCATCACATTGCATACAGACAGAGACAATGTGTATGCGCATGGCAACGGCAGGGACAAACGAACATACATGACGAACACACATGAAATTATTTCAATGCATGCTGGACCAAAGTACCGTTAGTTAAGTATAAAAGAAGACTGCTGACCGGTCAAAGGGAGAGTTTGTGGTGAACCATCGCACGGTGCAGAGCGGGTAAGTGGCCTTGTTTTTAGTCTTATTCTAGTTAGTTATACATATCTTACAGCTTCCCCCCACCAGTGGTAAGGGGTTGTAAGATATTATCTTTAGGTTATATATAATTTGTAGCTTCCCCCCACCCGTGGTAAGGGGTTACAAATTATTAGCGCAGGAATATAGTTTTTCTACGGTTTGTAGCTCCCCCCACCCGTGGTAAGGGGTTACAAACCATCAATATTATATTCACTTGTAGCTTGGCAGAGGTTATACCTCTCCGCAGTTGGTGGCTCAGTTTTTTTGTTTCAGGTTTAGCTTTTTCTACGGTTTGTAGCTTCCCCCCACCCGTGGTAAGGGGTTACAAACCATCAATATTATATTCACTTGTAGCTTGGCAGAGGTTATACCTCTCCGCAGTTGGTGGCCCAGTTTTTGTTTCAGGTTTAGCTTTTTCTACGGTTTGTAGCTTCCCCCCACCCGTGGTAAGGGGTTACAAACCATCAATATTATATTCACTTGTAGCTTGGCAGAGGTTATACCTCTCCGCAGTTGTTGGATCAGTTCTTTTTAGACGTAGCCATATATACATAGCTTGTAGCTTCCCCCCACCCGTGGTAAGGGGTTACAGGTTATTATTCCTAGGTATTATCCATAAGTTATATATGATTTGTAGCTTCTACCACCCGTGGTAAAAGGTTGCAAGTTATTAGAAATAAGGGCTAGGTTCTCCTTTTCTTTATACTTATACGGTTTGTAGCTTCCCCCCCACCCGTGGTAAGGGGTTGCAAACCATATATTTCGCTCATAGTTTGGCAGCGGTTATACCTCTCCACAGTTGGTGGATCAGTTGTATTCCAGATTTAGCTCTTTCTACGGTTTGTAGCTTCCCCCCACCCGTGGTAAGGGGTTACAAACCATCAATATTATATTCACTTGTAGCTTGGCAGAGGTTATACCTCTCCACAGTTGGTGGCTCAGTTTTGTTTCAGGTTTACCTTTTTCTACGGTTTGTAGCTTCCCCCCACCCGTGGTAAGGGGTTACAAACCATCAATATTATATTCACTTGTAGCTTGGCAGAGGTTATACCTCTCCGCAGTTGTTGGACAGGGTAACATTTATAGTAGTAAGCCCCATCCCACGCAACGCACCATGCGAATGACGAGACCAACTCCCGCGTCAGAGACTTCTGAGTGAGTGAGTAAATTATACTAACCCCATAGAACTCGTGAGTACGTAAGTAAGAAATTGTACATTTATATAAAGTTGATTATTGTAATTACCGCGATTTAATAAAAGATCTGTCCTTATAACTAAAATCTGTTGACTTTAACTTAAAAATTTTCTGTAACGAACCGCTGGATCCGCTGAGCTTACCTCAGCCTAAGAAACTTCGTTACAGTGGCGCCCGAGCAGGGACTATTATTCACAGAAAATCATAGACGTCAACACACGCAAAGGACATCTCCAGTAAAGCTCACAACCCCGCACACACCCCCCACGGAACACTAAGAAGAAAAGAAAAAAAAAACTCAACGCACCGCCAGCTGCAAACTCGCCACAGCACCACAGAAGACTACGTCTAGTACGCGTCCACGCATCGCCGCTGCAAACTCGCTACAGCACCACAGAAGACAACGTTAATTTCACTCCGACGCATCAGCCAGTGTAAACTCACCAAGTTCACAGCAGAGGACAACGAGTATTATCACACAGTCCATAGCGATCGACTACCCAGCATGAAAACCGCGTGGATATATACGCTCCGGAAGGAGGAGCTGATAACCTACGCCAAGGAATTCGGGTTAGATGAGACCGGCACCGTGGAGGAACTCCGAAAACGCTTTTCCGCCCATGTCAACGAGGAGGAGCTCAAACCAGAAGCAAAAGAGCGACTTCTCATCTTGGAAACCCAGCACACGAGAAGCGTTTCCCCAACACCTCCCGCGATTACCGTCACCCAGGTAGAAAATATCAGCTTAAGCCCAGCGACATTCGTCCCACCACGATGTACGTCCACACCATCATATTCAGCGGTCATCGACCAAGTCAGGAAATGGTCTGTGAAATTCGACGGTGTGCGCGACCCACTAGCCTTCATTGAACGGGTCGAAGAATTATCGGTTGTCTATGGGATAGACAAAGATTTCCTACCACGTACGATGCCAGAACTCCTCAAAGATAGGGCCTTGATCTGGTACAGGAACAATAACGGTCATTGGAAGACGTGGGAAACATTTAGGAACAACTTCCTGAAGTTTTTCCTCCCAGCACGCTTCTTTGAACGATTGGACGACGACATCCGCCAAAGAAAACAGCTCCGGAAAGAATCGTTTAAAGACTACGTGATTACTCTCCAGAACCTGATGCGCCACGCCCAGTACAACGAGGACCAGAAACTGGAACGAATTTTCCGCAACAGCCGCCAGGACTACCAATTATACATAAAGCGAAAGGACTTCGCCTGCCTCGAAGAGCTGATTAATTTAGCCGAGGATTTCGAGTGTCTCAACTGCGGCAGTCGAAACGACGAAACACCATCACGACCACCAAGACAGGACGAGCAGCACCGACAAGTCGCCCAGATGCCAGGAGGAGCAGTCAACCCACGATCAGCATGCCGCCGATGCGGCCAGCAAGGACATTTTTTGAGAGAATGCCGCAACCCTAGGATTCTGTTCTGCTGGGAATGTGGTAAACAAAATACCAGGAGCATCGACTGCTGCCGTCGACCGGTGGGAAATGCCAACGGGTTTCGCCGAATGCCAGGGATGGTGGAACCCCAGAATCCTACGCCCCGGCAGAACTAGAACGACTGAAACATCAGAATGGGACCGAAAACCACCACGCAATTAAACACCTACAGATACTTCAGCAAGAAGAGGACCGCATAGCCGCTATGATAACCATAGGAGGAGAAGAAATCACCGCGACAATCGACACAGGAGCGACGAGGAGTTTCATTAGTGAAGCCTATGCATACGAAGTACGACACACGGGACAGACAAGTAGAACGGCGACATCAGTACGGATGGCGAACGGTACAATAAGACGGGTGGAACAGGCGTTCGAAACTACGATAAGATTCGAACACAGCTGCTGCAAGATTCAGCTACTCATCCTGCCAGAGGCCATCGACAAAATAATCCTAGGATTAGATTTCCTCAGCCGAGTCAAAGCAACGATTACCCTAGGTGGGCAGACCCTTACACTCAGCGATAATACAACCAATACTCAGCCGGAAGAACCGCAAGTGCGTGCAATTCAAAGTAAGACTCCAAGCGACGACGACAAGATCAGATATTTCCTGGACCATGAACTATCGCAGTTCGAGTCAATGAACGGCGTTTCCAATATAACAAGCCACAGGATCGAGATGCAGGATGACCGACCGTTAAAACAACGTTATTTCCCGAAAAATCAGGCCATGCAGCGTATCATCGACGAAGAGATCGACGACCTGCTGGAAAAGAAGTGCATCGAACCATCCAAGAGCCCCTACAGTGCCCCAATCGTCCTAGTGAAGAAGAAGACCGGGAAATGGAGACTTTGCGTGGACTACAGACAGCTGAACTCTAAGTCTGTTCCAGATGCTTACCCACTTCCAAGGATCCACCACATCCTTGACCGCCTCAGAAACGCAAAATACATCAGCAGCTTGGACCTCAAGAATGGGTATTGGCAGATTCCGATGGAAGAGGGCAGTAAGAAGTACACAGCATTCACGGTACCAGGGCGTGGATTATTCCAATGGCGCGTCATGCCTTTTGGCCTGCACTCGGCCCCCGCAACGTTTCAGCGAGCACTAGACCAGGTCATCGGCCCAGATATGGAACCTCACGCTTTCGCCTATCTGGACGACATCGTCGTGACTGGGGAATCTTTGGAGGACCACATGAGGCATCTAAAGGAAGTACTGCGACGGTTACGACAAGCGAACCTAAGGATTAACACGGAGAAGTGCGAATTCTTTAAAAGGGAAATCAAGTATCTGGGACACATGGTCAGCGAGCAAGGAATCCACACTGACCCAGAGAAAATCGCGGCTATACAGGAACTCCGACCACCTGCTACTCTACGAGAACTCCGACGCTGTCTTGGGATTGCCTCGTGGTATAGACGATTCGTTCCTGAGTTTGCCAAGGTCGTCCAACCACTTACGATCCTCTTGAAGAAAGGGAAACACTGGAAGTGGACCGACGCACAACAAGCCGCATTCGACCAGTTAAAAGACCGACTCACGAAAGCACCAGTTCTCGCCTGCCCAGATTTCGAAAAGAAGTTTACCCTCCAGACGGATGCAAGCGATTATGGACTTGGGGTGGTACTAACGCAAGACATCGATGGTCAGGAAAGGGTTATTGCCTACGCCAGCCGCCATCTAAATTCGGCGGAACGCAATTATTCGGCCACAGAGAAGGAGTGCCTCGCCATAGTGTGGGGCGTCCGTAAAATGCGACCCTACTTGGAGGGGTACCAGTTTACAATCATCACAGATCATTTAGCGTTGAAATGGCTGAACTCGATTGAGAGTCCATCCGGACGAATCGCCCGATGGGCGTTAGAATTGCAGCAGTATACATATGAAATACAATATCGACGAGGAAAATTGAATGTTGTTGCCGACGCACTATCACGCCAGCCAAGGGAGGTCCTGCGGACAGCAGTGGTAGACGACGACGAAAAAGGCTGTAGCTGGCTGGAGAAAAAGAAAACGGAGGTAAGGAAAAACCCTGAGAAATTTCCAGATTACGTCATAGAGGGCAAAGAACTGTATCGTCACATCTCCCGTCAGACCGCAGATGAGGATTGCACCCCCTGGAAATTGTGCGTCCCGAAGTTCCAACGAGCACGTGTGCTAAGGGAAAACCACGACGAACCCACCGCTGGACACTTGGGCATTCGGAAGACCATCGCACGCGTTTTGAATCGCTACTACTGGCCAGGTATGTTCCGCGACATCAGCCGGTATGTACGGCGCTGCGAGTCCTGTCAGAAGTACAAGTGTATTCAACAGAAGCCGGCCGGAGCCATGCTGTCCCAGATCGCAGACGAACCATGGAGTACAGTGTGTGCAGATTTCGTCGGACCCCTACCCAGAAGCAAGCACGGCAACACGGTCATGTTAGTGTTATTCGACAAGTTTTCCAAATGGACGGAGATCATCCCTTTACGAAAAGCAACGACAGAGTCGTTAAGGAAGGCGTTCCGCGAACGGATATTGGCCAGATACGGTGTCCCAAAGATTTTTGTGAGCGACAACGGTGTCCAGTTTACCAGCGGCCTATTCCGAAGGTACCTGCAAGGATTGGGGGTCAAGCACCAGTTCACCGCCCCGTATACGCCCCAGGAGAACCCTACAGAGAGAGCCAACCGAACGATAAAGACGATGGTCGCCCAGTTCGTTGGCGAACAACACAGGGAGTGGGATGAACTCCTCCCCGAAATCTCGTTGGCAATTAATACAAGTATCGCAGAATCAACAGGCTTCACACCAGCGTTTCTCACACAAGGTCGAGAACCTCGTCTGCCACGGACACTCTTCGACGAGAGGACGAGCGGAACAGGGCATGTCGAACAGTCACCAAAAGAAAGGGCGGAACGTCTCCAAGAAGTCTTCCAACTTGTACGCAGAAATCTAGAGCAAGCAGCCCAAAATCAAGCCAGATATTACAATCTCCGGCGTAGACCCTGGAAGCCCACAGTCGGACAGATGGTCCTAGTTAAGCAGCACCACTTGTCCAAGGCAATCGAAAGTTTCACGGCGAAACTCGCCCCACGGTATGACGGACCACATGAAGTCATCGGCTTTGTATCCCCAGTAATCGTCCAGCTTCGCACAGGCGGCAAAACTCGCACCGCACACATCAGCGACCTGAAAGAATATAACAGCGATGACACAGCAGCCCAGCCGAAAGAAGGTACCACCGTCCCAAAATAACTAAAAAAAAAAAAAAGAGAAAAAAAAAATAATAATAAATAAATAGAATTTAAAATACCCCGTTAGCCAACTATAAATAGGACGGCCCTATTCAAGTAGATCATCAGTCAGTGACCGACGTCAGTAAAGACAGCGTTTTAAGCAGGTTAAGAAGTTTTTTTAAATTTTTTTTAACACAATGGAAAACAAACCAACAACCAAGCAAAGTTTGGAGGCAGCGAAGAACCAGGCTAGGGAAGAGTTGGAGCGCCTCCAACTGGAGAGGCCAGTTATCCAAGCCATCGGAGACGAGTGGGAGGAGACCCGAGACCCCAAGACCGGAAGGATGTCGGTCAAACGTCGGCAACCACAGGACCCGTCCGGTACCAAACTGGGACGTACTACAGAGACCCCTTACACCGCCTTCAAGGAAGAGGAGGCCATCATCCTCTCCAGCGGTGACGATGAAAGCAACGACAATATGACTGGTTACGTCCTCCCACCCAGCAGGAGCAAGACTCAACTCACGGTCGAGGACTATGGCCGGTTGAGCATCGGCCGTTTTCTCAACGATCGAATTATCGAATTCTGGCTGCAATGGATCCAGGACAGGCTCACAGCAGGACAACGGGCAAAGATCTACGTAGCAAATTCGTATTTCATGGACCGTCTCACGCGAATCAAGCGAGAGGAGGAAGAGACACTGAGCAGCTTGATGGCCCGTCGACATGCGGCCGTCGCCAACTGGACGAAGGAGGTGAAAATTATGGAAAAGGAATATCTGGTCTTTCCGATAAATCAGGAGCTCCACTGGTTTCTCGTCATCGTCCAGCTGGAGAAGGGCCGGAAGGTTCCCCATGGCGAGGTCCTAGTTTTCGACTCCCTCCCTAAAGCGTCAACCAATTACCACACAGAGGTACTCCGGCAGTACCTTGCGGTAGAAGACCATGCCAGAGGACACGACGGCAGCCCCGGACGACGGTTTACCTCAATAACCCTGCCAGAAAAACGAGTGCGGATCCCACGGCAGACAAACGGCACCGACTGCGGCTTGTTCCTGCTACACTGCGCGGAAGTTTTCTTAAAGGATCCCACGAGGTTGGTACGGACGCCTAAAGGCCCGGTGTTGCCCTTCGACCCCAACACAGTATCAGAGAAGAGACGCGAGATCGCGGAGGTGATCCAAAACCTTGCTCAGGGAGGACTACCGAATATCAAGCTCCCATACCGGGAGGGACGCCAACATGCCCCGGTACAGCAACACGACGACTTCGGCGATGGACACAGCGGAAGAGTCAGCAGAGGCAGCGACAACCAGGGGGAGCGCCAACATTCCCAGGTACAGCAAAGCGGCGGCTTTGACGATGGACACGGCGGGAGCGTCAGCGTAGACAGTGAAACCCGGGAAGACCGCCACCATTCCCCGGTGCGCATCGGCACACTTAGCGTGGACAACCGGGAAGACCGCCATCATTTCCCGAACCGCGAAGTTCGCGGCGAGAGTAGCAGCTTAGAAGCAATCGAGGACAACGGCAGCGGCAACACAACAGCAGAGGAAAAACAATTATCAGAAGAAAGGGGGACGGGCAACGTAGAGCCCCGTTCTCCCAACTCAGTCCGAGGACCGCTGGACCAGTGGCCCCAAGAGGTTATGCGACGCATCAACCAGGCAACACAGACCCGGAACCGGGGACAACAAATTAAGTTCTACGTCAGAGCAGCAGGGCATGAGTATCGTGTCCGCATCACCAGGAACGGAGGAGTGGCGGTTCAGCTTGCCAACCCGGAGTAGAAGGGGGGTGTAAGGAAGATTTTGGGCGCTCCCAAAATCACCCATACAATACAGTGTCAACCAACCAACCACCACAACACATCTCAGCGGACCAGGTTCCACCCTAAATACATTTTTATATATTTAATACATTTCATGAATTAGAATTTGAAATAAAATAAATCTGAAAATTAAATGCCTTAAATTAGAACACTCACTATTAGGAACTCACGATTAGAACAAATAATTATAGAATACTTAGAAAGAATATCGGAAATATTCTCGAATAAATTTATTATGTAATACTCACGATTATTTTAAAGATTAGAAATAAGCACCCTGAAGAGTAATAAAAATTGTAACGGGCTTTACTCCATAGCACTGCGCCGACAATTGCAAAGCAATACTCATGGCAACACACAGCGGTAAATTGAATATTTACGCGAGTGAATGCCAACGAGTAACACGAGAAAACAAAACATTAGAAAGAAAACAAAACATTAGAAAACAACAACATAGAACAAGAACAACAACACGGTGCTTGGGTCTAGCATGCAGGAGGATGAACACACATTACGAACGCGGACATTGACACACACAGTACACACATGGGTATCAGCATGGCATGCACGCTGCAAGCAGGCAAGTGCAGTATGCATGCGCATACATACGGCGGGGACAAGGGCATGGCGCATGGCATCACATTGCATACAGACAGAGACAATGTGTATGCGCATGGCAACGGCAGGGACAAACGAACATACATGACGAACACACATGAAATTATTTCAATGCATGCTGGACCAAAGTACCGTTAGTTAAGTATAAAAGAAGACTGCTGACCGGTCAAAGGGAGAGTTTGTGGTGAACCATCGCACGGTGCAGAGCGGGTAAGTGGCCTTGTTTTTAGTCTTATTCTAGTTAGTTATACATATCTTACAGCTTCCCCCCACCAGTGGTAAGGGGTTGTAAGATATTATCTTTAGGTTATATATAATTTGTAGCTTCCCCCCACCCGTGGTAAGGGGTTACAAATTATTAGCGCAGGAATATAGTTTTTCTACGGTTTGTAGCTCCCCCCACCCGTGGTAAGGGGTTACAAACCATCAATATTATATTCACTTGTAGCTTGGCAGAGGTTATACCTCTCCGCAGTTGGTGGCTCAGTTTTTTTGTTTCAGGTTTAGCTTTTTCTACGGTTTGTAGCTTCCCCCCACCCGTGGTAAGGGGTTACAAACCATCAATATTATATTCACTTGTAGCTTGGCAGAGGTTATACCTCTCCGCAGTTGGTGGCCCAGTTTTTGTTTCAGGTTTAGCTTTTTCTACGGTTTGTAGCTTCCCCCCACCCGTGGTAAGGGGTTACAAACCATCAATATTATATTCACTTGTAGCTTGGCAGAGGTTATACCTCTCCGCAGTTGTTGGATCAGTTCTTTTTAGACGTAGCCATATATACATAGCTTGTAGCTTCCCCCCACCCGTGGTAAGGGGTTACAGGTTATTATTCCTAGGTATTATCCATAAGTTATATATGATTTGTAGCTTCTACCACCCGTGGTAAAAGGTTGCAAGTTATTAGAAATAAGGGCTAGGTTCTCCTTTTCTTTATACTTATACGGTTTGTAGCTTCCCCCCCACCCGTGGTAAGGGGTTGCAAACCATATATTTCGCTCATAGTTTGGCAGCGGTTATACCTCTCCACAGTTGGTGGATCAGTTGTATTCCAGATTTAGCTCTTTCTACGGTTTGTAGCTTCCCCCCACCCGTGGTAAGGGGTTACAAACCATCAATATTATATTCACTTGTAGCTTGGCAGAGGTTATACCTCTCCACAGTTGGTGGCTCAGTTTTGTTTCAGGTTTACCTTTTTCTACGGTTTGTAGCTTCCCCCCACCCGTGGTAAGGGGTTACAAACCATCAATATTATATTCACTTGTAGCTTGGCAGAGGTTATACCTCTCCGCAGTTGTTGGACAGGGTAACATTTATAGTAGTAAGCCCCATCCCACGCAACGCACCATGCGAATGACGAGACCAACTCCCGCGTCAGAGACTTCTGAGTGAGTGAGTAAATTATACTAACCCCATAGAACTCGTGAGTACGTAAGTAAGAAATTGTACATTTATATAAAGTTGATTATTGTAATTACCGCGATTTAATAAAAGATCTGTCCTTATAACTAAAATCTGTTGACTTTAACTTAAAAATTTTCTGTAACGAACCGCTGGATCCGCTGAGCTTACCTCAGCCTAAGAAACTTCGTTACACATTGAAGACATTTTTAGTAAATTGGGAAGAGCCCAATATTTTACCACTCTTGATTTAGCGAAAGGCTTCCACCAGATATTGGTGAATCCTAAAGACAAGTACAAAACTGCTTTCTCAATAGCAAACGGTCATTACGAATTTAATCGGATGCCATTTGGACTAAAACATGCCCCCGCTACTTTTCAGCGAATGATTAATCACGTATTAGAAGAACTTGTAGGAAAAATATGTGTTGTCTATTTAGATGACATTCTCATATTCAGTACATCATTAGAGGAACATATTTGCTCAATTAATAAAGTATTTAAAAAACTTAACCAACACAACTTAAAAATACAAATAGATAAATGTAAATTTCTTAGCAAAAAAAACAGAATATTTAGGGCACGTAATTACTACAAACGGAATAAAGCCAAACCCAGAAAAAATAACAGCAATCGAAAAGATACCTATTCCTTGTACAACAAAACAAATAAAATCTTTTCTAGGTCTAATAGGTTATTGCAGAAAGTTTATTAAAGATTATTCAAAGGTAGCAGTTCCTATGACTAAATATCTTAAGAAAGGAACAAAGATAAACATTAAAGACCCAGAATATATAACAGCTTTTGAAGAACTTAAATTACTCATATCTGATGACCCCGTTCTTAAATATCCTGACTATACAAAGGAATTCGTTTTAACAACTGGTGCATCAAATTATGCAATCGGATCAGTTCTTTCACAATCAAATCACCCATTATACTATGCATCTCGCACACTCAATGAACATGAACGCAGATATAGCACTATTGAAAAGGAGTTATTAAGTATTGTTTGGTCAACAAAATATTTTAGACCATATCTTTACGGTCGCAAATTTAAAATACAAACTGATCATAGACCTTTAGTTTGGCTAAGTAACCTTAAAGAACCAAATTCAAAACTCCAAAGATGGAAAATTAGTTTAAATGAATATGATTTTGATATCGAATATTTAAAAGGAAAAGAAAATCGCGTAGCAGATTATCTTAGTAGACTCGAAGTAAACGCAGTCAATGGAAACGAAGATTCATCGTTAGCCACAAATCATAGTGGAATAGAAGAATGAAATGATCACATAGGAATTTCAGAATTACCTACAACTATTTTCAAGCATCAAATAGAAGTTATAGAGTCAGAAGGTGAAGGTAAAAATATAAAAAATTTATATACAGGTATAAGAAGACTCACTATTAAATCAAAAGATGTAGGCGATTATTTTACTGAAGCATTAAGGGGAATTATTACCCGATCACGGAAAAGTGGCAGTATATTGTCCAAGTTTACAAAATTCAGGAAAAATATGTTGCGCTTTATAGCATTCAAAGTAAACTAATATTACTAAGATGCACTACTCTTTTAAAAGATTTAAGTAATGCAAATGATGTGTTGAATCTCATTCAAAGGATTCAAGAACAATTTAATCACAAGAAACATATCTTGAAATTAAAAGTGAATACTATTTTCCAAAATTAAGAGAATTAATTAGAAGATACATTAACAATTGTACTGTATGTCAAACAGCAAAACATGATAGAAGTCCAGAAAAAATAAAATTTGCAATAAGCAAAACTGCACTTAAGCCAAAGGAGCTTATACACATGGACATTTATATTCCAAGTAAAGATATTTACTTTTTAACAATTATAGACAAATTCAGTAAACATTTGACAGCCTTTCCCCTAGCTAGTAGAAACACTCATAAAATTATTGAGCAGCTTAGAAATTATATATTAGGAAAACCCCAAGAAATAGTATGGGATAATGTATTTAATAGTCTAGCGTTTAAAGAATATTGCAATGAAGAAGGTATTAAAATAAAACTCATAACCCCAAATCATAAGACAGGAAACTCAAGCACAAGGAAGCACAAGAAGAGAAAAAGAACATATTAAACTTGAGAGAAAAAATAGTAAAAGCAGTTAGCATATACAATTGTACAATACATTCAACAACATTAAGAAAACCTATAGATTTTATTCAAAACAAAATAAAAGTAGAAGAAATAGAAGAGATAAGAAAAAGGATTCAAAAAATTAAAGAAGACAATATTAATAAAAGAAATCAAAATAAAACTGATTTTATTGAACCAGACTTAAATAAAGATGTTCACGTAAAAGCTGACGTAGTAAGAACAGCAAAGAAAATAAATGCAAAATATAAGAAAACCAAGATAAAAAAAATTGATAATAAATACCATGCAGATAATAAAAAATTACATTAAACCCATTTCAAAAGAAAATATAAATATCAAAGTAGTGATAATAATAATTTAATCTCTTTACATTATATGAAAACAATGAAATAAAATATGTAAAACATTTAAAGAAGAGTCCAATATGTATCCAAAACCTTTATAAAACAAAGTATGAAAATTGTAAAATAAGATCAAATAAAGATCAAGAATTAATAGAATTAGAAGATGGACTTATTTTAACAAAAAACCTATTAGAAACAAGCTTAAGAGAATATTGTAATAATATTGATTATAAAATTGTTAAAAATAACCTAATGGATTTTAAAGATTGTAACATTAAAATAAATACAACTTTATTTTTAAACAAAAAGAAACCTTTAAACAAAATATTATAATTCCATTATATAACACATTAAGCTTTACAAAAACTAATGTAACATTAGAAGAGATACATATAAATCAAATTGAAAATTTTAAAGAATTGCAAGCTGTAAGATACCAAAACAATGTAAAACATGTTATATCATATACAAGTATCACAATCATAATTATTATAATTGCAATTCTATTATTATATTATACATGTCGAAAAACCCAAAAAATTAGAATTGAAAATAGAATTATAGATACTCAAGAGAACATAAAACTTAAGGAGGGAGGGGTTACATTCCCAGAACACTCTCACATCACTTTATAATATTATTCATAATACACATTCATAATATTACTCATACGCGCAGTCCTAATGGAAAATTCCATTCCTTTTACCAATTTCACAATATGATGAAATCATCTTGTTTATTTCACAATATGATGATATCATCCTGTTTACCAATTTCACAATATGATAAATTCATCTTGTTTACCAATTTCACAATATGATGAAATCATCTTGTTTACCAATTTCACAATATGATGAAATCATCTTGTTTACCGTTTACACATTCTTATCTTGTTTACCATTCTGATCCAAAGACATGTTCTAACATGAATTATAATTACCATATTTTGCGATCTAAGAGATCAACATGTTTACTACGTAAATTCAAAACAAGATCAAAGTCCAAAAGCTAACAAAGAAGTTGGACAGCACACAAATAGTATATAAGTAGTATGCAAAGCTTCAGTTCAGTTCAGTTCTATTCAACCATTCAATACTTCAGTTGTATCCAGAAATACAGTTTAAGTTTAACTTGCAATTTAAGAATTCAGTTCTAAGTTCTCAGTTTAATTAAGTGCTAATAAATAAAAAGTTGTTTTAGAAATTAAAATACTTGTGTTTAATTTAGTTGTGGTGTTTTCATTCGAAAACACAAAATATATTTTTTTTAAATAAATACGAATCGGAAACGAAACTACTCGTGTTCCCGAAAAACGATATAATGTAATTCAATTTTCTAACAATACAACAATAATAATGAATATTGCTAGACAATATTTGACAGCTATTAAAACCAACCTAACGAATTAGAAAATATGACATTATTTGAATTTGCTATGTTGTACGAACCTATTTATACTCGTAATATTCAAACTGATGATCACGATGATGCCTGTAACACAAACACGCTTCAGCTTCGTCTTCGCTGCGTTACGATGCAGCCGCTTTGAATTTGCTTTGAACGAATTTTCTCTACAAATATGACATTTTTCAAATGAGAGTTCTGCCACAGTTCTCTGCTTTGAACTGTCAGGCAAATGCAAATGTTCAGCACTTTTGAACTATAGCTTCCGCTTGTAGCTTCGTTATGCAAAATTTGTAATTGTGGCGTGCGAGACAAAGTGAGCGGGCCGACTATAGTTAAATTGAAGTTTGTGGTTAGCCAGAAGAGATTGGCACTACGCGAATGTTATAGTTATTTTATATCTGCAGGGAAAATATTATCTATAGCATTATGGTAACATTGAAAATATACTTACGAAAGTATATTTTTATGGTAACATTTGGTGAATTTTTCTGTTTTCCCTCTTCGCACAGCCTTTCTGCTTTTTGCCATAAATTTGCAGATCATTCGTCATTTAGCAGGTTCTCAGTGTTGTGTGGGAAACTGTGTTGCGCACACTACACGATCGTATCAGTCGAATTAATCAAAACGATGTTTGGAATGATGTGAATAGGGATTTTCTTATTTCGTTCATCATTACTAATAATAACATGTTATTAAACGCATGTGGTTTGTTTTTTTAATGAAAGGCACAACAATCGCAATCGTTTCTTTTAATTTTTATTATAATTAGAGTTTTTCCCTGATTCCATTGATTCGTTTTCGTATTGCTTTTATCAATGTATCAACAATTCTTAGAAAAAAAATTGAAACCGGCTACAAACGTGAGGATATATCACATTTCTTCGATTTTTGACGTGACGACGTCTTACTAGAAGGTATAAGGGGGTGCATGTTCATAAAGTAAAATGTTAAATGTCCACTGTTAATGTCCCATGTTAAATGTCCCATGTTAAATGTCCCATGTTAAATGTCCTATGTTAAATGTCCCACTTTTAAATATCAGTACTTTGGGAACTAAGCCATTTCCCAAGCGGTTCGCATGAAATTCGGAATGTAGGACTAAGATGCGACTATAAGACTTGTTCCTATGGAAATTCTGGGATCTGGCTAATAGGGCCTGGGATTTTGGGAACCAAGCCATTTCTCAAGGGATTCGGGATTGCGGTTAGTTCAATGCCCAACACACACAAGACTAAAACGAAGAAAATAATTATTCGTAAAATTTTTAATATATCACGTTTTTAAAACGAAGTTAATAGTATAAAATAAGATTTAAAATTAAAAACTATTCGTGCATCAATTATCTATTGCATTCGCTCCAGATTGTTAATTTTAATTTATTGTTATACTTTTACTTTCTTTTACATGGTAAAAGGAAGTATAGTAATCATGACAATTTTCGAACTCGGGATTTTTGCAGATTTCGTTTTAAAAACGTGGTATATTAAAAAATTATTTTTTTCAAATAACTATTTATAAATAGGTCTCGCCGTTTTCGTCATCGGTCTGTAATTCCTACAGGAACAATCATTAGAACCATCGGAATCACTGACAATAACGTTAAGGGCCATATTAATAGTCGTGGATAATGCCATTGATTAATCCATTGTATTCTAAAATAGCCACAAGGATACATTTTAGAATCTATGTTTATAAATACGAAAATGGGGATACATCCGCCGATTTAAATTATTATATTTCATTTCATTAAAATTAATTTGTTGTAGTCAAAAAAGTTAGGATTATTCTGCAGTATTAAGTATAATTTTGTGTATCCTAAAAACTCGGCGACGCGAATTTTTGCCTTTCCAAAATATTGTATTTTTCTTTGTGCTTAATAGCACAATAATCGAATCTTCTAATAACGCTATAATATGCTATAATGTAGTGTTGGTGTTTATTTTTGTGTGCAGTTGTCTACTTCTCTCTCTTTAGAATGTACATAAATCGAACTCCCTCATAATTTTCTTATTTGTATCTTCATCTCTTTCGTTCGGTCTTCCTTCCTTGTCATTTTTTCTAACATTTTTCTGAATGTAAATCTTGCATTACGTAACATTACGTTTTTTCTTTACAATTGCCAAATGAAACGTTGAAGCCGAAGCAACATTGTGTTAGGAAGCATTGAAATCGTATGGCTGAACTCGTAAACGTTAGTCGAAGCCGAAGCTGAAGCGTGTTTGTGTTTCAGGCATGAAGGAGATGACGACGCATATGATTTAAATGATGATGAACAACAAATTTGTTCAAATAGTATCATTCTAAAAGATCAACGTCGAAGTAGAATGCGTAAACGTAAAAGAGCAGCTATAGTAAAAGCTCCTAAATTTTCTGTACGTACTGATCTTGATTCTTATTTATATAACCAATTAGTATGTCATATACCTTTTAGACAAGAATTGAATCTTGTTCTAAGTTACGAATCTGTTAGATCTGCATTTGACGCTAGAAAAACAGAATTAGAAGCACGCCTTGATTCTTTAATATCTTTTCGAAATTTTTCTGACGAATTAAATGCTGCTTTAGAACATATGAACACAATTAGTGTCGAAAATATTAATGCAATCGATCAAGATTTGATTGCAGAGCTTCCTGAAAACATTCCTCCAGTTCAAATGTCTGATAAGGTTTTTGAAATGAATGTTCAACGACATAATTCCTGAAACACAAACACGCTTCAGCTCGTCTTCGCTGCGTTACGATGCAGCCGCTTTGAATTTGCTTTGAATGACTTTTCTCTATATGGCATTTCTCAATTGAGAGTTCTGCCACAGTTCTCTGCTTTGAACTGTCAGGCAAATGTTCAGCACTATTGAACTAGAGCTTCCGTTTGTAGCTTCGTTACGTAACATTACGTTTTTTCTTTACGATTACCAAACGAAACGTTGAAGCCGAAGCGACACTGTGTTAGGAAGCATTAAAATGACTGAACTCGTAAACGTCAGGCGAAGACAAATCTGCGTTACGATGCAGACGCTTTACATTTGCTTTGAATGACTTTTCTCTATATGGCATTTCTCAAATGAGAGTTCTGCCACAGTTCTCTGCCTTGAACTGTCAGGCAAAGCAAATGTTCAGCACTTTTGAACTAGAGCTTCCGTTTGTAGCTTCGTTACGTAGCATTACGATTTTCTTTACGATTGCCAAACGAAACGTTGAAGCCGAGGCCCTCCCGGTCAACCGCATCTTAAACGTAACGTTTATGACATTTTTGTTACACTAAAAATGTCGTAAACGGTACGTTTTTGTGAATTCCTTGAAATTGTAGGACAACGAGGCGATAGAAAATTTGTTGATTTATTAAATAATTTACGTGAGGGACGTCTTACTGTTGAACAATATAGATTAATAGTTACAAAACAATCGACATTTAAAAAATAATAAATTCGCAAAGGGACGAGCCGTACGAATTTTACCAATAAATGCATTAGTACAAAAATATAATGAGTCAGTTATTAATTCAGTAGATTCAACTATAACAAAATATGTCGTAGTAGCACAAGATCGTTAAGTAGAACAGGATGCACGAAATATAAAACGCCCACTTCAAGATATTTTACCACAGCAAATTAATAAGACTGGTGGAGTTCCAAAAGAAATTACATTATATATAGGTTTACGATTAATGTTTAGAAAAATTATGATATATATTAAATGGATTAGTAAATAGTAGTCTGGGTAAAATAATTAATATTATATGGCTTGGTATGAAACATGGTCAGATTTATGCTCAAGACATTCCACGTGTAGAAATCGAGTTCGACAATAATGTTGGAAACCACATCATTAGACCAATTGAATTAACTTTTGACGCCGAATTTGGATATGGACCCATTGAAAGACGTATGATTCCATTTGTACCATGTTATGCAGTGACAGTGCATAAACTTTAAGGCTGTACAATTGAATCAGCAGTAGTTAATTTAGTACCAAAATATTTTGCACCTGGATAAAAATTGGTCGCTTTAAGTCGATGTACACCATTAAATAGTATTAAAAAAGTCGAGATTGCACCTAATGGATTTATTGAAGGACAAATTAGTAATGACGATGCTCCTGCTGAAATGGAACGACTTAGAAAATTGCCAATACAACAGCAACTAATTATTGCCTCAACTAAATTATTTATGTAATATAATTTTATAATAATTTAATAAAAAATGTATACCTAAAAAAATTCATTTTATTCACAGTATATACATCTACTAGGCTAAATATTATTATTGGAAATATTTTTAATTAATCACCTTAATAATATAATAAGTGATTCTATAAATACTGGTAGACCAAATTTTTAACTTTGAGAAATGGAATCATTTTGAAAATTATCGACACATAAGAACATTTGAGATTATATAATCTGCTTTTAATCCTCATATGCTTAGAGTGGTTCTTTGAGTTTTTAATGATTTTTTTAAGACTAAAACTTCAGATTTTCATTAATAATATTTCAACAATATCATTCATTTATGACTGTTTTAGTTGGTATAGATCTACAACCTATTTTATTTCCTACCTTTTGGGGGCTAGTTATGTTTCCATAAAAGCATTTTTTTTAAAAAAAATTTATATTTTATTTATTTTTATCGATTATACTACAAGGAAATGGTTGGCTCTGCAGCAGGACTAGGTATTCTTGGCGTATCTCATATCTAATATGTAATCTTTCATCGAAGGCTTGGTCTTCGAAATTATATTTCTGTCACGGTCCATTATAATATAGTCAAGGAAGTAAAAGATAAAATACAACGAACGCGTTGTGGGTTGTACGACGATTTTTAATCTACATATTTGTACTTGTTTTAACTCATTTATCCATTCTTTGAAAAATAACAAGCTCCTATTTTGAAAAATAATTTATGTTTTAAAACGTTTTAATTCATAAATTCTGAACAATTAAAACAAAAATAGCAGTATGAAGTTAGCTACGAAGTCGGTCGAGCAGATAGGTTCCAAACACACGCTTCGGTAAAAATATAACGCAGGCCAAATAAAAATTGAAATCAAACATAACCAAATCGTAATAAGGTTCGAGTATCGGATGTTTTAAGTACTTAAGTCAAAGTCCGACAAATCCCAACGCACTCGATGGGTTTTTAAGTAGTTTACTTATTGTACCGGTCCATTCGCATGAAATATCAAAAATATGAAGAAAAAAAATATCATTTTTATATGATCTTTTTATATGATATGGACATTATTAAAAAGAATTTATGGCAAAAATGTCATTTGTCTAAATACTTTAACGCATGTAAATGCCATTATTTTCAAAAAACTTTCCCCGTTTATACTAAATGAGCTTCAATAGAAAATTATCTCTGAAACACTAGTAAAGAGGGTTAATTGGATATCAAACAATAACAATTTAAATCACACCGAAATAAGCATTGTTTATAAACTCGTCAGTTTATAGCAACATACATACTAACTGTTTTGGAGTGCTTTGCTAACCTCACACTTGAATATCAAGGTGTCAAAGAATTCAAAAATTTGACAGACATACAGATTCATGTTCCGTATGCAAAATTAAAAAATTCTGGACAATTTATAAAAACATACGATTTGGAAAAAATATTTGTATAGGATCCCACTGGGAATATATATGGCAGTTCTAGTTTTCTTTAAATATCAAATCGTAGCTCAAAATTTCAGAATGCTACTAAAGATTTCGAAAAATTAATAAAAAAAAATAGAGATTTGTAATAACAATGGAGTTTTGATCCAGGAGTCTGATCATTTTCAAAATATAAAGGATATAATGAGCAGGTTATGATATAAAACCACTGCGGAAAGTATAAACGTGATCAGTTAAAGAGTTTTTCACCCTACATACACACTGCTACGAAATTTAGGCTTTCGATTTCGTAAAGGATTAAATAAAATACACAAGTTTATTAATTTACAAATAACAACTATAATAAACAAACAGTAAAAATAACACAAGTTCACAATTTATATTGGTGATAACTTTAAATGTACACAAAAATACTTATTACAACAACACTTGTATTTTAATATAATTCTCTTAAGTGGTAGCAGTATTACTTTCTTTCTTTATGTCCTTTATCCACTTGGATCCTAGGGCCTCTACTACGCCTACGCGCCATCGCGTGCGGTTTCTGGAAATGAGCTTCAGCTCTCTCGAACTCTTCCCCAATTGCCGTGACTCCTCCTTAACTGTTCTGCGTCATGTATTTCTCGGACGACCCGTTCTTCTACCATTCTGAGATAATACATTGCATAGCGTAGTTTGCTATGGAACTGTTGCCTTTTCAGGCTTTCGATTTCGTGAAGGATTAAATAAAATACACAAGTTTATTAATTTACAAATAACAACTATAATAAACAAACAGTAAAAATAACACAAGTTCACAATTTATATTGGTGATAACTTTAAATGTACACAAAAATACTTATTACAACAACACTTGTATTTTACTATAATTCTCTTTAGTGGTAGCAGTATTACTTTCTTTCTTTATGTCCTATATCCACTTGGATCCTAGGGCCTCTACTACGCCTACGCGCCATCGCGTGCGGTTTCTGGCAATGAGCTTCAGCTCTCTCGAACTCTTCCCCAATTGCCGTGACTCCTCCTTAACTGTTCTGCGTTTATGTTTTAAAACGTTTTAATTCATAAATTCTGAACAATTAAAACAAAAATAGCAGTATGAAGTTAGCTACGAAGTCGGTCGAGCAGATAAACGCACGCTTCGGTAAAAATATAACGCAGGCCAAATAAAAATTGAAATCAAACATAACCAAATCGTAATAAGGTTCGAGTATCGGATGTTTTAAGTACTTAAGTCAAAGTCCGACAAATCCCAACGCACTCGGTGGGTTTTTAAGTAGTTTACTTATTGTGCCGGTCCATTCGCATGAAATATCGAAAATATGAAAAAAAAAAAAAAAAAAAAATCATTTTTATATGATCTTTTTATATGATATGGACATTATTAAAAAGAATTTATGGCAAAAATGTCATTTGTCTAAATACTTTAACGCATGTAAATGCCATTATTTTCAAAAAACTTTCCCCGTTTATACTAAATGAGCTTCAATAGAAAATTATCTATGAAGCATTATGGTAACATTGTTTTCCCTCTTCACACAGCCTTTCTGCTTTTTGCCATAAATTTGCAGATCATTCGTCATTTAGCAGGTTCTCAGTGTTGTGTGGGAAACTGTGTTGCGCACACTACACGATCGTATCAGTCGAATTAATCAAAACGATGTTTGGAATGATGTGAATAGGGATTTTCTTATTTCGTTCATCATTACTAATAATAACATGTTATTAAACGCATATGGTTTGTTTTTTTAATGAAAGGCACAACAATCGCAAGCGTTTCTTTCAATTTTTATTATAATTAGAGTTTTTCCCTGATTCCATTGATTCGTTTTCGTATTGCTTTTATCAATGTATCAACAATTCTTAGAAAATAAATTGAAACCGGCTACAAACGTGAGGATATATCACATTTCTTCGATTTTTGACGTGACGACGTCTTACTACAAGGTATAAGGGGGTGCATGTTCATAAAGTAAAATGTTAAATGTCCACTGTTAATGTCCCATGTTAAATGTCCCATGTTAAATGTCCTATGTTAAATGTCCCACTTTTAAATATCAACGACATAATTCCTGAAACACAAACACGCTTCAGCTCGTCTTCGCTGCGTTACGATGCAGCCGCTTTGAATTTGCTTTGAATGACTTTTCTCTATATGGCATTTCTCAATTGAGAGTTCTGCCACAGTTCTCTGCTTTGAACTGTCAGGCAAATGTTCAGCACTATTGAACTAGAGCTTCCGTTTGTAGCTTCGTTACGTAACATTACGTTTTTTCTTTACGATTACCAAACGAAACGTTGAAGCCGAAGCGACACTGTGTTAGGAAGCATTAAAATGACTGAACTCGTAAACGTCAGGCGAAGACAAATCTGCGTTACGATGCAGACGCTTTACATTTGCTTTGAATGACTTTTCTCTATATGGCATTTCTCAAATGAGAGTTCTGCCACAGTTCTCTGCCTTGAACTGTCAGGCAAAGCAAATGTTCAGCACCTTTGAACTAGAGCTTCCGTTTGTAGCTTCGTTACGTAGCATTACGATTTTCTTTACGATTGCCAAACGAAACGTTGAAGCCGAGGCCCTCCCGGTCAACCGCATCTTAAACGTAACGTTTATGACATTTTTGTTACACTAAAAATGTCGTAAACGGTACGTTTTTGTGAATTCCTTGAAATTGTAGGACAACGAGGCGATAGAAAATTTGTTGATTTATTAAATAATTTACGTGAGGGACGTCTTACTGTTGAACAATATAGATTAATAGTTACAAAACAATCGACATTTAAAAAATAATAAATTCGCAAAGGGACGAGCCGTACGAATTTTACCAATAAATGCATTAGTACAAAAATATAATGAGTCAGTTATTAATTCAGTAGATTCAACTATAACAAAATATGTCGTAGTAGCACAAGATCGTTAAGTAGAACAGGATGCACGAAATATAAAACGCCCTCTTCAAGATATTTTACCACAGCAAATTAATAAGACTGGTGGAGTTCCAAAAGAAATTACATTATATATAGGTTTACGATTAATGTTTAGAAAAATTGTGATATATATTAAATGGATTAGTAAATAGTAGTCTGGGTAAAATAATTAATATTATATGGCTTGGTATGAAACATGGTCAGATTTATGCTCAAGACATTCCACGTGTAGAAATCGAGTTCGACAATAATGTTGGAAACCACATCATTAGACCAATTGAATTAACTTTTGACGCCGAATTTGGATATGGACCCATTGAAAGACGTATGATTCCATTTGTACCATGTTATGCAGTGACAGTGCATAAACTTTAAGGCTGTACAATTGAATCAGCAGTAGTTAATTTAGTACCAAAATATTTTGCACCTGGATAAAAATTGGTCGCTTTAAGTCGATGTACACCATTAAATAGTATTAAAAAAGTCGAGATTGCACCTAATGGATTTATTGAAGGACAAATTAGTAATGACGATGCTCCTGCTGAAATGGAACGACTTAGAAAATTGCCAATACAACAGCAACTAATTATTGCCTCAACTAAATTATTTATGTAATATAATTTTATAATAATTTAATAAAAAATGTATACCTAAAAAAATTCATTTTATTCACAGTATATACATCTACTAGGCTAAATATTATTATTGGAAATATTTTTAATTAATCACCTTAATAATATAATAAGTGATTCTATAAATACTGGTAGACCAAATTTTTAACTTTGAGAAATGGAATCATTTTGAAAATTATCGACACATAAGAACATTTGAGATTATATAATCTGCTTTTAATCCTCATATGCTTAGAGTGGTTCTTTGAGTTTTTAATGATTTTTTTAAGACTAAAACTTCAGATTTTCATTAATAATATTTCAACAATATCATTCATTTATGACTGTTTTAGTTGGTATAGATCTACAACCTATTTTATTTCCTACCTTTTGGGGGCTAGTTATGTTTCCATAAAAGCATTTTTTTTTAAAAAAATTTATATTTTATTTATTTTTATCGATTATACTACAAGGAAATGGTTGGCTCTGCAGCAGGACTAGGTATTCTTGGCGTATCTCATATCTAATATGTAATCTTTCATCGAAGGCTTGGTCTTCGAAATTATATTTCTGTCACGGTCCATTATAATATAGTCAAGGAAGTAAAAGATAAAATACAACGAACGCGTTGTGGGTTGTACGACGATTTTTAATCTACATATTTGTACTTGTTTTAACTCATTTATCCATTCTATGAAAAATAACAAGCTCCTATTTTGAAAAATAATTTATGTTTTAAAACGTTTTAATTCATAAATTCTGAACAATTAAAACAAAAATAGCAGTATGAAGTTAGCTACGAAGTCGGTCGAGCAGATAGGTTCCAAACACACGCTTCGGTAAAAATATAACGCAGGCCAAATAAAAATTGAAATCAAACATAACCAAATCGTAATAAGGTTCGAGTATCGGATGTTTTAAGTACTTAAGTCAAAGTCCGACAAATCCCAACGCACTCGATGGGTTTTTAAGTAGTTTACTTATTGTACCGGTCCATTCGCATGAAATATCGAAAATATGAAGAAAAAAAATATCATTTTTATATGATCTTTTTATATGATATGGACATTATTAAAAAGAATTTATGGCAAAAATGTCATTTGTCTAAATACTTTAACGCATGTAAATGCCATTATTTTCAAAAAACTTTCCCCGTTTATACTAAATGAGCTTCAATAGAAAATTATCTCTGAAACACTAGTAAAGAGGGTTAATTGGATATCAAACAATAACAATTTAAATCACACCGAAATAAGCATTGTTTATAAACTCGTCAGTTTATAGCAACATACATACTAACTGTTTTGGAGTGCTTTGCTAACCTCACACTTGAATATCAAGGTGTCAAAGAATTCAAAAATTTGACAGACATACAGATTCATGTTCCGTATGCAAAATTAAAAAATTCTGGACAATTTATAAAAACATACGATTTGGAAAAAATATTTGTATAGGATCCCACTGGGAATATATATGGCAGTTCTAGTTTTCTTTAAATATCAAATCGTAGCTCAAAATTTCAGAATGCTACTAAAGATTTCGAAAAATTAATAAAAAAAAATAGAGATTTGTAATAACAATGGAGTTTTGATCCAGGAGTCTGATCATTTTCAAAATATAAAGGATATAATGAGCAGGTTATGATATAAAACCACTGCGGAAAGTATAAACGTGATCAGTTAAAGAGTTTTTCACCCTACATACACACTGCTACGAAATTTAGGCTTTCGATTTCGTAAAGGATTAAATAAAATACACAAGTTTATTAATTTACAAATAACAACTATAATAAACAAACAGTAAAAATAACACAAGTTCACAATTTATATTGGTGATAACTTTAAATGTACACAAAAATACTTATTACAACAACACTTGTATTTTAATATAATTCTCTTAAGTGGTAGCAGTATTACTTTCTTTCTTTATGTCCTTTATCCACTTGGATCCTAGGGCCTCTACTACGCCTACGCGCCATCGCGTGCGGTTTCTGGAAATGAGCTTCAGCTCTCTCGAACTCTTCCCCAATTGCCGTGACTCCTCCTTAACTGTTCTGCGTCATGTATTTCTCGGACGACCCGTTCTTCTACCATTCTGAGATAATACATTGCATAGCGTAGTTTGCTATGGAACTGTTGCCTTTTCAGGCTTTCGATTTCGTGAAGGATTAAATAAAATACACAAGTTTATTAATTTACAAATAACAACTATAATAAACAAACAGTAAAAATAACACAAGTTCACAATTTATATTGGTGATAACTTTAAATGTACACAAAAATACTTATTACAACAACACTTGTATTTTACTATAATTCTCTTTAGTGGTAGCAGTATTACTTTCTTTCTTTATGTCCTATATCCACTTGGATCCTAGGGCCTCTACTACGCCTACGCGCCATCGCGTGCGGTTTCTGGCAATGAGCTTCAGCTCTCTCGAACTCTTCCCCAATTGCCGTGACTCCTCCTTAACTGTTCTGCGTTTATGTTTTAAAACGTTTTAATTCATAAATTCTGAACAATTAAAACAAAAATAGCAGTATGAAGTTAGCTACGAAGTCGGTCGAGCAGATAAACGCACGCTTCGGTAAAAATATAACGCAGGCCAAATAAAAATTGAAATCAAACATAACCAAATCGTAATAAGGTTCGAGTATCGGATGTTTTAAGTACTTAAGTCAAAGTCCGACAAATCCCAACGCACTCGGTGGGTTTTTAAGTAGTTTACTTATTGTGCCGGTCCATTCGCATGAAATATCGAAAATATGAAAAAAAAAAAAAAAAATATCATTTTTATATGATCTTTTTATATGATATGGACATTATTAAAAAGAATTTATGGCAAAAATGTCATTTGTCTAAATACTTTAACGCATGTAAATGCCATTATTTTCAAAAAACTTTCCCCGTTTATACTAAATGAGCTTCAATAGAAAATTATCTATGAAGCATTATGGTAACATTGTTTTCCCTCTTCACACAGCCTTTCTGCTTTTTGCCATAAATTTGCAGATCATTCGTCATTTAGCAGGTTCTCAGTGTTGTGTGGGAAACTGTGTTGCGCACACTACACGATCGTATCAGTCGAATTAATCAAAACGATGTTTGGAATGATGTGAATAGGGATTTTCTTATTTCGTTCATCATTACTAATAATAACATGTTATTAAACGCATATGGTTTGTTTTTTTAATGAAAGGCACAACAATCGCAAGCGTTTCTTTCAATTTTTATTATAATTAGAGTTTTTCCCTGATTCCATTGATTCGTTTTCGTATTGCTTTTATCAATGTATCAACAATTCTTAGAAAATAAATTGAAACCGGCTACAAACGTGAGGATATATCACATTTCTTCGATTTTTGACGTGACGACGTCTTACTACAAGGTATAAGGGGGTGCATGTTCATAAAGTAAAATGTTAAATGTCCACTGTTAATGTCCCATGTTAAATGTCCCATGTTAAATGTCCTATGTTAAATGTCCCACTTTTAAATATCAACGACATAATTCCTGAAACACAAACACGCTTCAGCTCGTCTTCGCTGCGTTACGATGCAGCCGCTTTGAATTTGCTTTGAATGACTTTTCTCTATATGGCATTTCTCAATTGAGAGTTCTGCCACAGTTCTCTGCTTTGAACTGTCAGGCAAATGTTCAGCACTATTGAACTAGAGCTTCCGTTTGTAGCTTCGTTACGTAACATTACGTTTTTTCTTTACGATTACCAAACGAAACGTTGAAGCCGAAGCGACACTGTGTTAGGAAGCATTAAAATGACTGAACTCGTAAACGTCAGGCGAAGACAAATCTGCGTTACGATGCAGACGCTTTACATTTGCTTTGAATGACTTTTCTCTATATGGCATTTCTCAAATGAGAGTTCTGCCACAGTTCTCTGCCTTGAACTGTCAGGCAAAGCAAATGTTCAGCACCTTTGAACTAGAGCTTCCGTTTGTAGCTTCGTTACGTAGCATTACGATTTTCTTTACGATTGCCAAACGAAACGTTGAAGCCGAGGCCCTCCCGGTCAACCGCATCTTAAACGTAACGTTTATGACATTTTTGTTACACTAAAAATGTCGTAAACGGTACGTTTTTGTGAATTCCTTGAAATTGTAGGACAACGAGGCGATAGAAAATTTGTTGATTTATTAAATAATTTACGTGAGGGACGTCTTACTGTTGAACAATATAGATTAATAGTTACAAAACAATCGACATTTAAAAAATAATAAATTCGCAAAGGGACGAGCCGTACGAATTTTACCAATAAATGCATTAGTACAAAAATATAATGAGTCAGTTATTAATTCAGTAGATTCAACTATAACAAAATATGTCGTAGTAGCACAAGATCGTTAAGTAGAACAGGATGCACGAAATATAAAACGCCCTCTTCAAGATATTTTACCACAGCAAATTAATAAGACTGGTGGAGTTCCAAAAGAAATTACATTATATATAGGTTTACGATTAATGTTTAGAAAAATTATGATATATATTAAATGGATTAGTAAATAGTAGTCTGGGTAAAATAATTAATATTATATGGCTTGGTATGAAACATGGTCAGATTTATGCTCAAGACATTCCACGTGTAGAAATCGAGTTCGACAATAATGTTGGAAACCACATCATTAGACCAATTGAATTAACTTTTGACGCCGAATTTGGATATGGACCCATTGAAAGACGTATGACTCCATTTGTACCATGTTATGCAGTGACAGTGCATAAACTTTAAGGCTGTACAATTGAATCAGCAGTAGTTAATTTAGTACCAAAATATTTTGCACCTGGATAAAAATTGGTCGCTTTAAGTCGATGTACACCATTAAATAGTATTAAAAAAGTCGAGATTGCACCTAATGGATTTATTGAAGGACAAATTAGTAATGACGATGCTCCTGCTGAAATGGAACGACTTAGAAAATTGCCAATACAACAGCAACTAATTATTGCCTCAACTAAATTATTTATGTAATATAATTTTATAATAATTTAATAAAAAATGTATACCTAAAAAAATTCATTTTATTCACAGTATATACATCTACTAGGCTAAATATTATTATTGGAAATATTTTTAATTAATCACCTTAATAATATAATAAGTGATTCTATAAATACTGGTAGACCAAATTTTTAACTTTGAGAAATGGAATCATTTTGAAAATTATCGACACATAAGAACATTTGAGATTATATAATCTGCTTTTAATCCTCATATGCTTAGAGTGGTTCTTTGAGTTTTTAATGATTTTTTTAAGACTAAAACTTCAGATTTTCATTAATAATATTTCAACAATATCATTCATTTATGACTGTTTTAGTTGGTATAGATCTACAACCTATTTTATTTCCTACCTTTTGGGGGCTAGTTATGTTTCCATAAAAGCATTTTTTTTTAAAAAAATTTATATTTTATTTATTTTTATCGATTATACTACAAGGAAATGGTTGGCTCTGCAGCAGGACTAGGTATTCTTGGCGTATCTCATATCTAATATGTAATCTTTCATCGAAGGCTTGGTCTTCGAAATTATATTTCTGTCACGGTCTATTATAATATAGTCAAGGAAGTAAAAGATAAAATACAACGAACGCGTTGTGGGTTGTACGACGATTTTTAATCTACATATTTATTTGTACTTGTTTTAACTCATTTATCCATTCTTTGAAAAATAACAAGCTCCTATTTTGAAAAATAATTTATGTTTTAAAACGTTTTAATTCATAAATTCTGAACAATTAAAACAAAAATAGCAGTATGAAGTTAGCTACGAAGTCGGTCGAACAGATAGGTTCCAAACGCACGCTTCGGTAAAAATATAACGCAGGCCAAATAAAAATTGAAATCAAACATAACAAAATCGTAATAAGGTTCGAGTATCGGATGTTTTAAGTACTTAAGTCAAAGTCCGACAAATCCCAACGCACTCGATGGGTTTTTAAGTAGTTTACTTATTGTACCGGTCCATTCGCATGAAATATCGAAAATATGAAGAAAAAAAATATCATTTTTATATGATCTTTTTATATGATATGGACATTATTAAAAAGAATTTATGGCAAAAATGTCATTTGTCTAAATACTTAAACGCATGTAAATGCCATTATTTTCAAAAAACTTTCCCCGTTTATACTAAATGAGCTTCAATAGAAAATTATCTCTGAAACACTAGTAAAGAGGGTTAATTGGATATCAAACAATAACAATTTAAATCACACCGAAATAAGCATTGTTTATAAACTCGTCAGTTTATAGCAACATACATACTAACTGTTTTGGAGTGCTTTGCTAACCTCACACTTGAATATGAAGGTGTCAAAGAATTCAAAAATTTGACAGACATACATATTCATGTTCCGTATGCAAAATTAAAAAATTCTGGACAATTTATAAAAACATACGATTTGGAAAAAATATTTGTATAGGATCCCACTGGGAATATATATGGCAGTTCTAGTTTTCTTTAAATATCAAATCGTAGCTCAAAATTTCAGAATGCTACTAAAGATTTCGAAAAATTAATAAAAAAAAATAGAGATTTGTAATAACAATGGAGTTTTGATCCAGGAGTCTGATCATTTTCAAAATATAAAGTATATAATGAGCAGGTTATGATATAAAACCACTGCGGAAAATATAAACGTGATCAGTTAAAGAGTTTTTCACCCTACATACACACTGCTACGAAATTTAGGCTTTCGATTTCGTAAAGGATTAAATAAAATACACAAGTTTATTAATTTACAAATAACAACTATAATAAACAAACAGTAAAAATAACACAAGTTCACAATTTATATTGGTGATAACTTTAAATGTACACAAAAATACTTATTACAACAACACTTGTATTTTAATATAATTCTCTTAAGTGGTACCAGTATTACTTTCTTTCTTTATGTCCTTTATCCACTTGGATCCTAGGGCCTCTACTACGCCTACGCGCCATCGCGTGTGGTTTCTGGAAATGAGCTTCAGCTCTCTCGAACTCTTCCCCAATTGCCGTGACTCCTCCTTAACTGTTCTGCGTTTATGTTTTAAAACGTTTTAATTCATAAATTCTGAACAATTAAAACAAAAATAGCAGTATGAAGTTAGCTACGAAGTCGGTCGAGCAGATAAACGCACGCTTCGGTAAAAATATAACGCAGGCCAAATAAAAATTGAAATCAAACATAACCAAATCGTAATAAGGTTCGAGTATCGGATGTTTTAAGTACTTAAGTCAAAGTCCGACAAATCCCAACGCACTCGGTGGGTTTTTAAGTAGTTTACTTATTGTGCCGGTCCATTCGCATGAAATATCGAAAATATGAAAAAAAAAAAAAAATATCATTTTTATATGATCTTTTTATATGATATGGACATTATTAAAAAGAATTTATGGCAAAAATGTCATTTGTCTAAATACTTTAACGCATGTAAATGCCATTATTTTCAAAAAACTTTCCCCGTTTATACTAAATGAGCTTCAATAGAAAATTATCTATGAAGCATTATGGTAACATTGTTTTCCCTCTTCACACAGCCTTTCTGCTTTTTGCCATAAATTTGCAGATCATTCGTCATTTAGCAGGTTCTCAGTGTTGTGTGGGAAACTGTGTTGCGCACACTACACGATCGTATCAGTCGAATTAATCAAAACGATGTTTGGAATGATGTGAATAGGGATTTTCTTATTTCGTTCATCATTACTAATAATAACATGTTATTAAACGCATATGGTTTGTTTTTTTAATGAAAGGCACAACAATCGCAAGCGTTTCTTTCAATTTTTATTATAATTAGAGTTTTTCCCTGATTCCATTGATTCGTTTTCGTATTGCTTTTATCAATGTATCAACAATTCTTAGAAAATAAATTGAAACCGGCTACAAACGTGAGGATATATCACATTTCTTCGATTTTTGACGTGACGACATCTTACTACAAGGTATAAGGGGGTGCATGTTCATAAAGTAAAATGTTAAATGTCCACTGTTAATGTCCCATGTTAAATGTCCCATGTTAAATGTCCTATGTTAAATGTCCCACTTTTAAATATCAACGACATAATTCCTGAAACACAAACACGCTTCAGCTCGTCTTCGCTGCGTTACGATGCAGCCGCTTTGAATTTGCTTTGAATGACTTTTCTCTATATGGCATTTCTCAATTGAGAGTTCTGCCACAGTTCTCTTCTTTGAACTGTCAGGCAAATGTTCAGCACTATTGAACTAGAGCTTCCGTTTGTAGCTTCGTTACGTAACATTACGTTTTTTCTTTACGATTACCAAACGAAACGTTGAAGCCGAAGCGACACTGTGTTAGGAAGCATTAAAATGACTGAACTCGTAAACGTCAGGCGAAGACAAATCTGCGTTACGATGCAGACGCTTTACATTTGCTTTGAATGAATTTTCTCTATATGTCATTTCTCAAATGAGAGTTCTGCCACAGTTCTCTGCCTTGAACTGTCAGGCAAAGCAAATGTTCAGCACTTTTGAACTAGAGCTTCCGTTTGTAGCTTCGTTACGTAGCATTACGATTTTCTTTACGATTGCCAAACGAAACGTTGAAGCCGAGGCCCTCCCGGTCAACCGCATCTTAAACGTAACGTTTATGACATTTTTGTTACACTAAAAATGTCGTAAACGGTACGTTTTTGTGAATTCCTTGAAATTGTAGGACAACGAGGCGATAGAAAATTTGTTGATTTATTAAATAATTTACGTGAGGGACGTCTTACTGTTGAACAATATAGATTAATAGTTACAAAACAATCGACATTTAAAAAATAATAAATTCGCAAAGGGACGAGCCGTACGAATTTTACCAATAAATGCATTAGTACAAAAATATAATGAGTCAGTTATTAATTCAGTAGATTCAACTATAACAAAATATGTCGTAGTAGCACAAGATCGTTAAGTAGAACAGGATGCACGAAATATAAAACGCCCTCTTCAAGATATTTTACCACAGCAAATTAATAAGACTGGTGGAGTTCCAAAAGAAATTACATTATATATAGGTTTACGATTAATGTTTAGAAAAATTATGATATATATTAAATGGATTAGTAAATAGTAGTCTGGGTAAAATAATTAATATTATATGGCTTGGTATGAAACATGGTCAGATTTATGCTCAAGACATTCCACGTGTAGAAATCGAGTTCGACAATAATGTTGGAAACCACATCATTAGACCAATTGAATTAACTTTTGACGCCGAATTTGGATATGGACCCATTGAAAGACGTATGATTCCATTTGTACCATGTTATGCAGTGACAGTGCATAAACTTTAAGGCTGTACAATTGAATCAGCAGTAGTTAATTTAGTACCAAAATAGTTTGCACCTGGATAAAAATTGGTCGCTTTAAGTCGATGTACACCATTAAATAGTATTAAAAAAGTCGAGATTGCACCTAATGGATTTATTGAAGGACAAATTAGTAATGACGATGCTCCTGCTGAAATGGAACGACTTAGAAAATTGCCAATACAACAGCAACTAATTATTGCCTCAACTAAATTATTTATGTAATATAATTTTATAATAATTTAATAAAAAATGTATACCTAAAAAAATTCATTTTATTCACAGTATATACATCTACTAGGCTAAATATTATTATTGGAAATATTTTTAATTAATCACCTTAATAATATAATAAGTGATTCTATAAATACTGGTAGACCAAATTTTTAACTTTGAGAAATGGAATCATTTTGAAAATTATCGACACATAAGAACATTTGAGATTATATAATCTGCTTTTAATCCTCATATGCTTAGAGTGGTTCTTTGAGTTTTTAATGATTTTTTTAAGACTAAAACTTCAGATTTTCATTAATAATATTTCAACAATATCATTCATTTATGACTGTTTTAGTTGGTATAGATCTACAACCTATTTTATTTCCTACCTTTTGGGGGCTAGTTATGTTTCCATAAAAGCATTTTTTTTAAAAAAAATTTATATTTTATTTATTTTTATCGATTATACTACAAGGAAATGGTTGGCTCTGCAGCAGGACTAGGTATTCTTGGCGTATCTCATATCTAATATGTAATCTTTCATCGAAGGCTTGGTCTTCGAAATTATATTTCTGTCACGGTCCATTATAATATAGTCAAGGAAGTAAAAGATAAAATACAACGAACGCGTTGTGGGTTGTACGACGATTTTTAATCTACATATTTGTACTTGTTTTAACTCATTTATCCATTCTTTGAAAAATAACAAGCTCCTATTTTGAAAAATAATTTATGTTTTAAAACGTTTTAATTCATAAATTCTGAACAATTAAAACAAAAATAGCAGTATGAAGTTAGCTACGAAGTCGGTCGAGCAGATAGGTTCCAAACACACGCTTCGGTAAAAATATAACGCAGGCCAAATAAAAATTGAAATCAAACATAACCAAATCGTAATAAGGTTCGAGTATCGGATGTTTTAAGTACTTAAGTCAAAGTCCGACAAATCCCAACGGACTCGGTGGGTTTTTAAGTAGTTTACTTATTGTACCGGTCCATTCGCATGAAATATCGAAAATATGAAAAAAAAAATATCATTTTTATATGATCTTTTTATATGATATGGACATTATTAAAAAGAATTTATGGCAAAAATGTCATTTGTCTAAATACTTTAACGCATGTAAATGCCATTATTTTCAAAAAACTTTCCCCGTTTATACTAAATGAGCTTCAATAGAAAATTATCTCTGAAACACTAGTAAAGAGGGTTAATTGGATATCAAACAATAACAATTTAAATAACACCGAAATAAGCATTGTTTATAAACTCGTCAGTTTATAGCAACATACATACTAACTGTTTTGGAGTGCTTTGCTAACCTCACACTTGAATATGAAGGTGTCAAAAAATTCAAAAATTTGACAGACATACATTTTCATTCATGTTCCGTATGCAAAATTAAAAAATTCTGGACAATTTATAAAAACATACGATTTGGAAAAAATATTTGTATAGGATCCCACTGGGAATATATATGGCAGTTCTAGTTTTCTTTAAATATCAAATCGTAGCTCAAAATTTCAGAATGCTACTAAAGATTTCGAAAAATTAATAAAAAAAAATAGAGATTTGTAATAACAATGGAGTTTTGATCCAGGAGTCTGATCATTTTCAAAATATAAAGGATATAATGAGCAGGTTATGATATAAAACCACTGCGGAAAGTATAAACGTGATCAGTTAAAGAGTTTTTCACCCTACATACACACTGCTACGAAATTTAGGCTTTCGATTTCGTAAAGGATTAAATAAAATACACAAGTTTATTAATTTACAAATAACAACTATAATAAACAAACAGTAAAAATAACACAAGTTCACAATTTATATTGGTGATAACTTTAAATGTACACAAAAATACTTATTACAACAACACTTGTATTTTAATATAATTCTCTTAAGTGGTAGCAGTATTACTTTCTTTCTTTATGTCCTTTATCCACTTGGATCCTAGGGCCTCTACTACGCCTACGCGCCATCGCGTGCGGTTTCTGGAAATGAGCTTCAGCTCTCTCGAACTCTTCCCCAATTGCCGTGACTCCTCCTTAACTGTTCTGCGTCATGTATTTCTCGGACGACCCGTTCTTCTACCATCCTGAGATAATACATTGCATAGCGTAGTTTGCTATGGAACTGTTGCCTTTTCAGGCTTTCGATTTCGTGAAGGATTAAATAAAATACACAAGTTTATTAATTTACAAATAACAACTATAATAAACAAACAGTAAAAATAACACAAGTTCACAATTTATATTGGTGATAACTTTAAATGTACACAAAAATACTTATTACAACAACACTTGTATTTTACTATAATTCTCTTAAGTGGTAGCAGTATTACTTTCTTTCTTTATGTCCTATATCCACTTGGATCCTAGGGCCTCTACTACGCCTACGCGCCATCGCGTGCGGTTTCTGGCAATGAGCTTCAGCTCTCTCGAACTCTTCCCCAATTGCCGTGACTCCTCCTTAACTGTTCTGCGTTTATGTTTTAAAACGTTTTAATTCATAAATTCTGAACAATTAAAACAAAAATAGCAGTATGAAGTTAGCTACGAAGTCGGTCGAGCAGATAAACGCACGCTTCGGTAAAAATATAACGCAGGCCAAATAAAAATTGAAATCAAACATAACCAAATCGTAATAAGGTTCGAGTATCGGATGTTTTAAGTACTTAAGTCAAAGTCCGACAAATCCCAACGCACTCGGTGGGTTTTTAAGTAGTTTACTTATTGTGCCGGTCCATTCGCATGAAATATCGAAAATATGAAAAAAAAAAAAAAAAAATCATTTTTATATGATCTTTTTATATGATATGGACATTATTAAAAAGAATTTATGGCAAAAATGTCATTTGTCTAAATACTTTAACGCATGTAAATGCCATTATTTTCAAAAAACTTTCCCCGTTTATACTAAATGAGCTTCAATAGAAAATTATCTATGAAGCATTATGGTAACATTGTTTTCCCTCTTCACACAGCCTTTCTGCTTTTTGCCATAAATTTGCAGATCATTCGTCATTTAGCAGGTTCTCAGTGTTGTGTGGGAAACTGTGTTGCGCACACTACACGATCGTATCAGTCGAATTAATCAAAACGATGTTTGGAATGATGTGAATAGGGATTTTCTTATTTCGTTCATCATTACTAATAATAACATGTTATTAAACGCATATGGTTTGTTTTTTTAATGAAAGGCACAACAATCGCAAGCGTTTCTTTCAATTTTTATTATAATTAGAGTTTTTCCCTGATTCCATTGATTCGTTTTCGTATTGCTTTTATCAATGTATCAACAATTCTTAGAAAATAAATTGAAACCGGCTACAAACGTGAGGATATATCACATTTCTTCGATTTTTGACGTGACGACGTCTTACTAGAAGGTATAAGGGGGTGCATGTTCATAAAGTAAAATGTTAAATGTCCACTGTTAATGTCCCATGTTAAATGTCCCATGTTAAATGTCCTATGTTAAATGTCCCACTTTTAAATATCAGTACTTTGGGAACTAAGCCATTTCCCAAGCGGTTCGCATGAAATTCGGAATGTAGGACTAAGATGCGACTATAAGACTTGTTCCTATGGAAATTCTGGGATCTGGCTAATAGGGCCTGGGATTTTGGGAACCAAGCCATTTCTCAAGGGATTCGGGATTGCGGTTAGTTCAATGCCCAACACACACAAGACTAAAACGAAGAAAATAATTATTCGTAAAATTTTTAATATATCACGTTTTTAAAACGAAGTTAATAGTATAAAATAAGATTTAAAATTAAAAACTATTCGTGCATCAATTATCTATTGCATTCGCTCCAGATTTTTAATTTTAATTTATTGTTATACTTTTACTTTCTTTTACATGGTAAAAGGAAGTATAGTAATCATGACAATTTTCGAACTCGGGATTTTTGCAGATTTCGTTTTAAAAACGTGGTATATTAAAAAATTATTTTTTTCAAATAACTATTTATAAATAGGTCTCGCCGTTTTCGTCATCGGTCTGTAATTCCTACAGGAACAATCATTAGAACCATCGGAATCACTGACAATAACGTTAAGGGCCATATTAATAGTCGTGGATAATGCCATTGATTAATCCATTGTATTCTAAAATAGCCACAAGGATACATTTTAGAATCTATGTTTATAAATACGAAAATGGGGATACATCCGCCGATTTAAATTATTATATTTCATTTCATTAAAATTAATTTGTTGTAGTCAAAAAAGTTAGGATTATTCTGCAGTATTAAGTATAATTTTGTGTATCCTAAAAACTCGGCGACGCGAATTTTTGCCTTTCCAAAATATTGTATTTTTCTTTGTGCTTAATAGCACAATAATCGAATCTTCTAATAACGCTATAATATGCTATAATGTAGTGTTGGTGTTTATTTTTGTGTGCAGTTGTCTACTTCTCTCTCTTTAGAATGTACATAAATCGAACTCCCTCATAATTTTCTTATTTGTATCTTCATCTCTTTCGTTCGGTCTTCCTTCCTTGTCATTTTTTCTAACATTTTTCTGAATGTAAATCTTGCATTACGTAACATTACGTTTTTTCTTTACAATTGCCAAATGAAACGTTGAAGCCGAAGCAACATTGTGTTAGGAAGCATTGAAATCGTATGGCTGAACTCGTAAACGTTAGTCGAAGCCGAAGCTGAAGCGTGTTTGTGTTTCAGGCATGAAGGAGATGACGACGCATATGATTTAAATGATGATGAACAACAAATTTGTTCAAATAGTATCATTCTAAAAGATCAACGTCGAATGCGTAGAAGTAGAATGCGTAAACGTAAAAGAGCAGCTATAGTAAAAGCTCCTAAATTTTCTGTACGTACTGATCTTGATTCTTATTTATATAACCAATTAGTATGTCATATACCTTTTAGACAAGAATTGAATCTTGTTCTAAGTTACGAATCTGTTAGATCTGCATTTGACGCTAGAAAAACAGAATTAGAAGCACGCCTTGATTCTTTAATATCTTTTCGAAATTTTTCTGACGAATTAAATGCTGCTTTAGAACATATGAACACAATTAGTGTCGAAAATATTAATGCAATCGATCAAGATTTGATTGCAGAGCTTCCTGAAAACATTCCTCCAGTTCAAATGTCTGATAAGGTTTTTGAAATGAATGTTCAACGACATAATTCCTGAAACACAAACACGCTTCAGCTCGTCTTCGCTGCGTTACGATGCAGCCGCTTTGAATTTGCTTTGAATGACTTTTCTCTATATGGCATTTCTCAATTGAGAGTTCTGCCACAGTTCTCTGCTTTGAACTGTCAGGCAAATGTTCAGCACTATTGAACTAGAGCTTCCGTTTGTAGCTTCGTTACGTAACATTACGTTTTTTCTTTACGATTACCAAACGAAACGTTGAAGCCGAAGCGACACTGTGTTAGGAAGCATTAAAATGACTGAACTCGTAAACGTCAGGCGAAGACAAATCTGCGTTACGATGCAGACGCTTTACATTTGCTTTGAATGACTTTTCTCTATATGGCATTTCTCAAATGAGAGTTCTGCCACAGTTCTCTGCCTTGAACTGTCAGGCAAAGCAAATGTTCAGCACTTTTGAACTAGAGCTTCCGTTTGTAGCTTCGTTACGTAGCATTACGATTTTCTTTACGATTGCCAAACGAAACGTTGAAGCCGAGGCCCTCCCGGTCAACCGCATCTTAAACGTAACGTTTATGACATTTTTGTTACACTAAAAATGTCGTAAACGGTACGTTTTTGTGAATTCCTTGAAATTGTAGGACAACGAGGCGATAGAAAATTTGTTGATTTATTAAATAATTTACGTGAGGGACGTCTTACTGTTGAACAATATAGATTAATAGTTACAAAACAATCGACATTTAAAAAATAATAAATTCGCAAAGGGACGAGCCGTACGAATTTTACCAATAAATGCATTAGTACAAAAATATAATGAGTCAGTTATTAATTCAGTAGATTCAACTATAACAAAATATGTCGTAGTAGCACAAGATCGTTAAGTAGAACAGGATGCACGAAATATAAAACGCCCACTTCAAGATATTTTACCACAGCAAATTAATAAGACTGGTGGAGTTCCAAAAGAAATTACATTATATATAGGTTTACGATTAATGTTTAGAAAAATTATGATATATATTAAATGGATTAGTAAATAGTAGTCTGGGTAAAATAATTAATATTATATGGCTTGGTATGAAACATGGTCAGATTTATGCTCAAGACATTCCACGTGTAGAAATCGAGTTCGACAATAATGTTGGAAACCACATCATTAGACCAATTGAATTAACTTTTGACGCCGAATTTGGATATGGACCCATTGAAAGACGTATGATTCCATTTGTACCATGTTATGCAGTGACAGTGCATAAACTTTAAGGCTGTACAATTGAATCAGCAGTAGTTAATTTAGTACCAAAATATTTTGCACCTGGATAAAAATTGGTCGCTTTAAGTCGATGTACACCATTAAATAGTATTAAAAAAGTCGAGATTGCACCTAATGGATTTATTGAAGGACAAATTAGTAATGACGATGCTCCTGCTGAAATGGAACGACTTAGAAAATTGCCAATACAACAGCAACTAATTATTGCCTCAACTAAATTATTTATGTAATATAATTTTATAATAATTTAATAAAAAATGTATACCTAAAAAAATTCATTTTATTCACAGTATATACATCTACTAGGCTAAATATTATTATTGGAAATATTTTTAATTAATCACCTTAATAATATAATAAGTGATTCTATAAATACTGGTAGACCAAATTTTTAACTTTGAGAAATGGAATCATTTTGAAAATTATCGACACATAAGAACATTTGAGATTATATAATCTGCTTTTAATCCTCATATGCTTAGAGTGGTTCTTTGAGTTTTTAATGATTTTTTTAAGACTAAAACTTCAGATTTTCATTAATAATATTTCAACAATATCATTCATTTATGACTGTTTTAGTTGGTATAGATCTACAACCTATTTTATTTCCTACCTTTTGGGGGCTAGTTATGTTTCCATAAAAGCATTTTTTTTAAAAAAAATTTATATTTTATTTATTTTTATCGATTATACTACAAGGAAATGGTTGGCTCTGCAGCAGGACTAGGTATTCTTGGCGTATCTCATATCTAATATGTAATCTTTCATCGAAGGCTTGGTCTTCGAAATTATATTTCTGTCACGGTCCATTATAATATAGTCAAGGAAGTAAAAGATAAAATACAACGAACGCGTTGTGGGTTGTACGACGATTTTTAATCTACATATTTGTACTTGTTTTAACTCATTTATCCATTCTTTGAAAAATAACAAGCTCCTATTTTGAAAAATAATTTATGTTTTAAAACGTTTTAATTCATAAATTCTGAACAATTAAAACAAAAATAGCAGTATGAAGTTAGCTACGAAGTCGGTCGAGCAGATAGGTTCCAAACGCACGCTTCGGTAAAAATATAACGCAGGCCAAATAAAAATTGAAATCAAACATAACCAAATCGTAATAAGGTTCGAGTATCGGATGTTTTAAGTACTTAAGTCAAAGTCCGACAAATCCCAACGCACTCGATGGGTTTTTAAGTAGTTTACTTATTGTACCGGTCCATTCGCATGAAATATCGAAAATATGAAGAAAAAAAATATCATTTTTATATGATCTTTTTATATGATATGGACATTATTAAAAAGAATTTATGGCAAAAATGTCATTTGTCTAAATACTTTAACGCATGTAAATGCCATTATTTTCAAAAAACTTTCCCCGTTTATACTAAATGAGCTTCAATAGAAAATTATCTCTGAAACACTAGTAAAGAGGGTTAATTGGATATCAAACAATAACAATTTAAATCACACCGAAATAAGCATTGTTTATAAACTCGTCAGTTTATAGCAACATACATACTAACTGTTTTGGAGTGCTTTGCTAACCTCACACTTGAATATCAAGGTGTCAAAGAATTCAAAAATTTGACAGACATACAGATTCATGTTCCGTATGCAAAATTAAAAAATTCTGGACAATTTATAAAAACATACGATTTGGAAAAAATATTTGTATAGGATCCCACTGGGAATATATATGGCAGTTCTAGTTTTCTTTAAATATCAAATCGTAGCTCAAAATTTCAGAATGCTACTAAAGATTTCGAAAAATTAATAAAAAAAAATAGAGATTTGTAATAACAATGGAGTTTTGATCCAGGAGTCTGATCATTTTCAAAATATAAAGGATATAATGAGCAGGTTATGATATAAAACCACTGCGGAAAGTATAAACGTGATCAGTTAAAGAGTTTTTCACCCTACATACACACTGCTACGAAATTTAGGCTTTCGATTTCGTAAAGGATTAAATAAAATACACAAGTTTATTAATTTACAAATAACAACTATAATAAACAAACAGTAAAAATAACACAAGTTCACAATTTATATTGGTGATAACTTTAAATGTACACAAAAATACTTATTACAACAACACTTGTATTTTAATATAATTCTCTTAAGTGGTAGCAGTATTACTTTCTTTCTTTATGTCCTTTATCCACTTGGATCCTAGGGCCTCTACTACGCCTACGCGCCATCGCGTGCGGTTTCTGGAAATGAGCTTCAGCTCTCTCGAACTCTTCCCCAATTGCCGTGACTCCTCCTTAACTGTTCTGCGTCATGTATTTCTCGGACGACCCGTTCTTCTACCATTCTGAGATAATACATTGCATAGCGTAGTTTGCTATGGAACTGTTGCCTTTTCAGGCTTTCGATTTCGTGAAGGATTAAATAAAATACACAAGTTTATTAATTTACAAATAACAACTATAATAAACAAACAGTAAAAATAACACAAGTTCACAATTTATATTGGTGATAACTTTAAATGTACACAAAAATACTTATTACAATAACACTTGTATTTTACTATAATTCTCTTTAGTGGTAGCAGTATTACTTTCTTTCTTTATGTCCTATATCCACTTGGATCCTAGGGCCTCTACTACGCCTACGCGCCATCGCGTGCGGTTTCTGGCAATGAGCTTCAGCTCTCTCGAACTCTTCCCCAATTGCCGTGACTCCTCCTTAACTGTTCTGCGTTTATGTTTTAAAACGTTTTAATTCATAAATTCTGAACAATTAAAACAAAAATAGCAGTATGAAGTTAGCTACGAAGTCGGTCGAGCAGATAAACGCACGCTTCGGTAAAAATATAACGCAGGCCAAATAAAAATTGAAATCAAACATAACCAAATCGTAATAAGGTTCGAGTATCGGATGTTTTAAGTACTTAAGTCAAAGTCCGACAAATCCCAACGCACTCGGTGGGTTTTTAAGTAGTTTACTTATTGTGCCGGTCCATTCGCATGAAATATCGAAAATATGAAAAAAAAAAAAAAAAAAATCATTTTTATATGATCTTTTTATATGATATGGACATTATTAAAAAGAATTTATGGCAAAAATGTCATTTGTCTAAATACTTTAACGCATGTAAATGCCATTATTTTCAAAAAACTTTCCCCGTTTATACTAAATGAGCTTCAATAGAAAATTATCTATGAAGCATTATGGTAACATTGTTTTCCCTCTTCACACAGCCTTTCTGCTTTTTGCCATAAATTTGCAGATCATTCGTCATTTAGCAGGTTCTCAGTGTTGTGTGGGAAACTGTGTTGCGCACACTACACGATCGTATCAGTCGAATTAATCAAAACGATGTTTGGAATGATGTGAATAGGGATTTTCTTATTTCGTTCATCATTACTAATAATAACATGTTATTAAACGCATATGGTTTGTTTTTTTAATGAAAGGCACAACAATCGCAAGCGTTTCTTTCAATTTTTATTATAATTAGAGTTTTTCCCTGATTCCATTGATTCGTTTTCGTATTGCTTTTATCAATGTATCAACAATTCTTAGAAAATAAATTGAAACCGGCTACAAACGTGAGGATATATCACATTTCTTCGATTTTTGACGTGACGACGTCTTACTACAAGGTATAAGGGGGTGCATGTTCATAAAGTAAAATGTTAAATGTCCACTGTTAATGTCCCATGTTAAATGTCCCATGTTAAATGTCCTATGTTAAATGTCCCACTTTTAAATATCAACGACATAATTCCTGAAACACAAACACGCTTCAGCTCGTCTTCGCTGCGTTACGATGCAGCCGCTTTGAATTTGCTTTGAATGACTTTTCTCTATATGGCATTTCTCAATTGAGAGTTCTGCCACAGTTCTCTGCTTTGAACTGTCAGGCAAATGTTCAGCACTATTGAACTAGAGCTTCCGTTTGTAGCTTCGTTACGTAACATTACGTTTTTTCTTTACGATTACCAAACGAAACGTTGAAGCCGAAGCGACACTGTGTTAGGAAGCATTAAAATGACTGAACTCGTAAACGTCAGGCGAAGACAAATCTGCGTTACGATGCAGACGCTTTACATTTGCTTTGAATGACTTTTCTCTATATGGCATTTCTCAAATGAGAGTTCTGCCACAGTTCTCTGCCTTGAACTGTCAGGCAAAGCAAATGTTCAGCACCTTTGAACTAGAGCTTCCGTTTGTAGCTTCGTTACGTAGCATTACGATTTTCTTTACGATTGCCAAACGAAACGTTGAAGCCGAGGCCCTCCCGGTCAACCGCATCTTAAACGTAACGTTTATGACATTTTTGTTACACTAAAAATGTCGTAAACGGTACGTTTTTGTGAATTCCTTGAAATTGTAGGACAACGAGGCGATAGAAAATTTGTTGATTTATTAAATAATTTACGTGAGGGACGTCTTACTGTTGAACAATATAGATTAATAGTTACAAAACAATCGACATTTAAAAAATAATAAATTCGCAAAGGGACGAGCCGTACGAATTTTACCAATAAATGCATTAGTACAAAAATATAATGAGTCAGTTATTAATTCAGTAGATTCAACTATAACAAAATATGTCGTAGTAGCACAAGATCGTTAAGTAGAACAGGATGCACGAAATATAAAACGCCCTCTTCAAGATATTTTACCACAGCAAATTAATAAGACTGGTGGAGTTCCAAAAGAAATTACATTATATATAGGTTTACGATTAATGTTTAGAAAAATTATGATATATATTAAATGGATTAGTAAATAGTAGTCTGGGTAAAATAATTAATATTATATGGCTTGGTATGAAACATGGTCAGATTTATGCTCAAGACATTCCACGTGTAGAAATCGAGTTCGACAATAATGTTGGAAACCACATCATTAGACCAATTGAATTAACTTTTGACGCCGAATTTGGATATGGACCCATTGAAAGACGTATGATTCCATTTGTACCATGTTATGCAGTGACAGTGCATAAACTTTAAGGCTGTACAATTGAATCAGCAGTAGTTAATTTAGTACCAAAATATTTTGCACCTGGATAAAAATTGGTCGCTTTAAGTCGATGTACACCATTAAATAGTATTAAAAAAGTCGAGATTGCACCTAATGGATTTATTGAAGGACAAATTAGTAATGACGATGCTCCTGCTGAAATGGAACGACTTAGAAAATTGCCAATACAACAGCAACTAATTATTGCCTCAACTAAATTATTTATGTAATATAATTTTATAATAATTTAATAAAAAATGTATACCTAAAAAAATTCATTTTATTCACAGTATATACATCTACTAGGCTAAATATTATTATTGGAAATATTTTTAATTAATCACCTTAATAATATAATAAGTGATTCTATAAATACTGGTAGACCAAATTTTTAACTTTGAGAAATGGAATCATTTTGAAAATTATCGACACATAAGAACATTTGAGATTATATAATCTGCTTTTAATCCTCATATGCTTAGAGTGGTTCTTTGAGTTTTTAATGATTTTTTTAAGACTAAAACTTCAGATTTTCATTAATAATATTTCAACAATATCATTCATTTATGACTGTTTTAGTTGGTATAGATCTACAACCTATTTTATTTCCTACCTTTTGGGGGCTAGTTATGTTTCCATAAAAGCATTTTTTTTTAAAAAAATTTATATTTTATTTATTTTTATCGATTATACTACAAGGAAATGGTTGGCTCTGCAGCAGGACTAGGTATTCTTGGCGTATCTCATATCTAATATGTAATCTTTCATCGAAGGCTTGGTCTTCGAAATTATATTTCTGTCACGGTCCATTATAATATAGTCAAGGAAGTAAAAGATAAAATACAACGAACGCGTTGTGGGTTGTACGACGATTTTTAATCTACATATTTATTTGTACTTGTTTTAACTCATTTATCCATTCTTTGAAAAATAACAAGCTCCTATTTTGAAAAATAATTTATGTTTTAAAACGTTTTAATTCATAAATTCTGAACAATTAAAACAAAAATAGCAGTATGAAGTTAGCTACGAAGTCGGTCGAACAGATAGGTTCCAAACGCACGCTTCGGTAAAAATATAACGCAGGCCAAATAAAAATTGAAATCAAACATAACAAAATCGTAATAAGGTTCGAGTATCGGATGTTTTAAGTACTTAAGTCAAAGTCCGACAAATCCCAACGCACTCGATGGGTTTTTAAGTAGTTTACTTATTGTACCGGTCCATTCGCATGAAATATCGAAAATATGAAGAAAAAAAATATCATTTTTATATGATCTTTTTATATGATATGGACATTATTAAAAAGAATTTATGGCAAAAATGTCATTTGTCTAAATACTTAAACGCATGTAAATGCCATTATTTTCAAAAAACTTTCCCCGTTTATACTAAATGAGCTTCAATAGAAAATTATCTCTGAAACACTAGTAAAGAGGGTTAATTGGATATCAAACAATAACAATTTAAATCACACCGAAATAAGCATTGTTTATAAACTCGTCAGTTTATAGCAACATACATACTAACTGTTTTGGAGTGCTTTGCTAACCTCACACTTGAATATGAAGGTGTCAAAGAATTCAAAAATTTGACAGACATACATATTCATGTTCCGTATGCAAAATTAAAAAATTCTGGACAATTTATAAAAACATACGATTTGGAAAAAATATTTGTATAGGATCCCACTGGGAATATATATGGCAGTTCTAGTTTTCTTTAAATATCAAATCGTAGCTCAAAATTTCAGAATGCTACTAAAGATTTCGAAAAATTAATAAAAAAAAATAGAGATTTGTAATAACAATGGAGTTTTGATCCAGGAGTCTGATCATTTTCAAAATATAAAGTATATAATGAGCAGGTTATGATATAAAACCACTGCGGAAAATATAAACGTGATCAGTTAAAGAGTTTTTCACCCTACATACACACTGCTACGAAATTTAGGCTTTCGATTTCGTAAAGGATTAAATAAAATACACAAGTTTATTAATTTACAAATAACAACTATAATAAACAAACAGTAAAAATAACACAAGTTCACAATTTATATTGGTGATAACTTTAAATGTACACAAAAATACTTATTACAACAACACTTGTATTTTAATATAATTCTCTTAAGTGGTACCAGTATTACTTTCTTTCTTTATGTCCTTTATCCACTTGGATCCTAGGGCCTCTACTACGCCTACGCGCCATCGCGTGTGGTTTCTGGAAATGAGCTTCAGCTCTCTCGAACTCTTCCCCAATTGCCGTGACTCCTCCTTAACTGTTCTGCGTTTATGTTTTAAAACGTTTTAATTCATAAATTCTGAACAATTAAAACAAAAATAGCAGTATGAAGTTAGCTACGAAGTCGGTCGAGCAGATAAACGCACGCTTCGGTAAAAATATAACGCAGGCCAAATAAAAATTGAAATCAAACATAACCAAATCGTAATAAGGTTCGAGTATCGGATGTTTTAAGTACTTAAGTCAAAGTCCGACAAATCCCAACGCACTCGGTGGGTTTTTAAGTAGTTTACTTATTGTGCCGGTCCATTCGCATGAAATATCGAAAATATGAAAAAAAAAAAAAAAAAATATCATTTTTATATGATCTTTTTATATGATATGGACATTATTAAAAAGAATTTATGGCAAAAATGTCATTTGTCTAAATACTTTAACGCATGTAAATGCCATTATTTTCAAAAAACTTTCCCCGTTTATACTAAATGAGCTTCAATAGAAAATTATCTATGAAGCATTATGGTAACATTGTTTTCCCTCTTCACACAGCCTTTCTGCTTTTTGCCATAAATTTGCAGATCATTCGTCATTTAGCAGGTTCTCAGTGTTGTGTGGGAAACTGTGTTGCGCACACTACACGATCGTATCAGTCGAATTAATCAAAACGATGTTTGGAATGATGTGAATAGGGATTTTCTTATTTCGTTCATCATTACTAATAATAACATGTTATTAAACGCATATGGTTTGTTTTTTTAATGAAAGGCACAACAATCGCAAGCGTTTCTTTCAATTTTTATTATAATTAGAGTTTTTCCCTGATTCCATTGATTCGTTTTCGTATTGCTTTTATCAATGTATCAACAATTCTTAGAAAATAAATTGAAACCGGCTACAAACGTGAGGATATATCACATTTCTTCGATTTTTGACGTGACGACATCTTACTACAAGGTATAAGGGGGTGCATGTTCATAAAGTAAAATGTTAAATGTCCACTGTTAATGTCCCATGTTAAATGTCCCATGTTAAATGTCCTATGTTAAATGTCCCACTTTTAAATATCAACGACATAATTCCTGAAACACAAACACGCTTCAGCTCGTCTTCGCTGCGTTACGATGCAGCCGCTTTGAATTTGCTTTGAATGACTTTTCTCTATATGGCATTTCTCAATTGAGAGTTCTGCCACAGTTCTCTTCTTTGAACTGTCAGGCAAATGTTCAGCACTATTGAACTAGAGCTTCCGTTTGTAGCTTCGTTACGTAACATTACGTTTTTTCTTTACGATTACCAAACGAAACGTTGAAGCCGAAGCGACACTGTGTTAGGAAGCATTAAAATGACTGAACTCGTAAACGTCAGGCGAAGACAAATCTGCGTTACGATGCAGACGCTTTACATTTGCTTTGAATGAATTTTCTCTATATGTCATTTCTCAAATGAGAGTTCTGCCACAGTTCTCTGCCTTGAACTGTCAGGCAAAGCAAATGTTCAGCACTTTTGAACTAGAGCTTCCGTTTGTAGCTTCGTTACGTAGCATTACGATTTTCTTTACGATTGCCAAACGAAACGTTGAAGCCGAGGCCCTCCCGGTCAACCGCATCTTAAACGTAACGTTTATGACATTTTTGTTACACTAAAAATGTCGTAAACGGTACGTTTTTGTGAATTCCTTGAAATTGTAGGACAACGAGGCGATAGAAAATTTGTTGATTTATTAAATAATTTACGTGAGGGACGTCTTACTGTTGAACAATATAGATTAATAGTTACAAAACAATCGACATTTAAAAAATAATAAATTCGCAAAGGGACGAGCCGTACGAATTTTACCAATAAATGCATTAGTACAAAAATATAATGAGTCAGTTATTAATTCAGTAGATTCAACTATAACAAAATATGTCGTAGTAGCACAAGATCGTTAAGTAGAACAGGATGCACGAAATATAAAACGCCCTCTTCAAGATATTTTACCACAGCAAATTAATAAGACTGGTGGAGTTCCAAAAGAAATTACATTATATATAGGTTTACGATTAATGTTTAGAAAAATTATGATATATATTAAATGGATTAGTAAATAGTAGTCTGGGTAAAATAATTAATATTATATGGCTTGGTATGAAACATGGTCAGATTTATGCTCAAGACATTCCACGTGTAGAAATCGAGTTCGACAATAATGTTGGAAACCACATCATTAGACCAATTGAATTAACTTTTGACGCCGAATTTGGATATGGACCCATTGAAAGACGTATGATTCCATTTGTACCATGTTATGCAGTGACAGTGCATAAACTTTAAGGCTGTACAATTGAATCAGCAGTAGTTAATTTAGTACCAAAATAGTTTGCACCTGGATAAAAATTGGTCGCTTTAAGTCGATGTACACCATTAAATAGTATTAAAAAAGTCGAGATTGCACCTAATGGATTTATTGAAGGACAAATTAGTAATGACGATGCTCCTGCTGAAATGGAACGACTTAGAAAATTGCCAATACAACAGCAACTAATTATTGCCTCAACTAAATTATTTATGTAATATAATTTTATAATAATTTAATAAAAAATGTATACCTAAAAAAATTCATTTTATTCACAGTATATACATCTACTAGGCTAAATATTATTATTGGAAATATTTTTAATTAATCACCTTAATAATATAATAAGTGATTCTATAAATACTGGTAGACCAAATTTTTAACTTTGAGAAATGGAATCATTTTGAAAATTATCGACACATAAGAACATTTGAGATTATATAATCTGCTTTTAATCCTCATATGCTTAGAGTGGTTCTTTGAGTTTTTAATGATTTTTTTAAGACTAAAACTTCAGATTTTCATTAATAATATTTCAACAATATCATTCATTTATGACTGTGTTTCCATAAAAGCATTTTTTTTAAAAAAAATTTATATTTTATTTATTTTTATCGATTATACTACAAGGAAATGGTTGGCTCTGCAGCAGGACTAGGTATTCTTGGCGTATCTCATATCTAATATGTAATCTTTCATCGAAGGCTTGGTCTTCGAAATTATATTTCTGTCACGGTCCATTATAATATAGTCAAGGAAGTAAAAGATAAAATACAACGAACGCGTTGTGGGTTGTACGACGATTTTTAATCTACATATTTGTACTTGTTTTAACTCATTTATCCATTCTATGAAAAATAACAAGCTCCTATTTTGAAAAATAATTTATGTTTTAAAACGTTTTAATTCATAAATTCTGAACAATTAAAACAAAAATAGCAGTATGAAGTTAGCTACGAAGTCGGTCGAGCAGATAGGTTCCAAACACACGCTTCGGTAAAAATATAACGCAGGCCAAATAAAAATTGAAATCAAACATAACCAAATCGTAATAAGGTTCGAGTATCGGATGTTTTAAGTACTTAAGTCAAAGTCCGACAAATCCCAACGGACTCGGTGGGTTTTTAAGTAGTTTACTTATTGTACCGGTCCATTCGCATGAAATATCGAAAATATGAAAAAAAAAATATCATTTTTATATGATCTTTTTATATGATATGGACATTATTAAAAAGAATTTATGGCAAAAATGTCATTTGTCTAAATACTTTAACGCATGTAAATGCCATTATTTTCAAAAAACTTTCCCCGTTTATACTAAATGAGCTTCAATAGAAAATTATCTCTGAAACACTAGTAAAGAGGGTTAATTGGATATCAAACAATAACAATTTAAATAACACCGAAATAAGCATTGTTTATAAACTCGTCAGTTTATAGCAACATACATACTAACTGTTTTGGAGTGCTTTGCTAACCTCACACTTGAATATGAAGGTGTCAAAAAATTCAAAAATTTGACAGACATACATTTTCATTCATGTTCCGTATGCAAAATTAAAAAATTCTGGACAATTTATAAAAACATACGATTTGGAAAAAATATTTGTATAGGATCCCACTGGGAATATATATGGCAGTTCTAGTTTTCTTTAAATATCAAATCGTAGCTCAAAATTTCAGAATGCTACTAAAGATTTCGAAAAATTAATAAAAAAAAATAGAGATTTGTAATAACAATGGAGTTTTGATCCAGGAGTCTGATCATTTTCAAAATATAAAGGATATAATGAGCAGGTTATGATATAAAACCACTGCGGAAAGTATAAACGTGATCAGTTAAAGAGTTTTTCACCCTACATACACACTGCTACGAAATTTAGGCTTTCGATTTCGTAAAGGATTAAATAAAATACACAAGTTTATTAATTTACAAATAACAACTATAATAAACAAACAGTAAAAATAACACAAGTTCACAATTTATATTGGTGATAACTTTAAATGTACACAAAAATACTTATTACAACAACACTTGTATTTTAATATAATTCTCTTAAGTGGTAGCAGTATTACTTTCTTTCTTTATGTCCTTTATCCACTTGGATCCTAGGGCCTCTACTACGCCTACGCGCCATCGCGTGCGGTTTCTGGAAATGAGCTTCAGCTCTCTCGAACTCTTCCCCAATTGCCGTGACTCCTCCTTAACTGTTCTGCGTCATGTATTTCTCGGACGACCCGTTCTTCTACCATCCTGAGATAATACATTGCATAGCGTAGTTTGCTATGGAACTGTTGCCTTTTCAGGCTTTCGATTTCGTGAAGGATTAAATAAAATACACAAGTTTATTAATTTACAAATAACAACTATAATAAACAAACAGTAAAAATAACACAAGTTCACAATTTATATTGGTGATAACTTTAAATGTACACAAAAATACTTATTACAACAACACTTGTATTTTACTATAATTCTCTTAAGTGGTAGCAGTATTACTTTCTTTCTTTATGTCCTATATCCACTTGGATCCTAGGGCCTCTACTACGCCTACGCGCCATCGCGTGCGGTTTCTGGCAATGAGCTTCAGCTCTCTCGAACTCTTCCCCAATTGCCGTGACTCCTCCTTAACTGTTCTGCGTTTATGTTTTAAAACGTTTTAATTCATAAATTCTGAACAATTAAAACAAAAATAGCAGTATGAAGTTAGCTACGAAGTCGGTCGAGCAGATAAACGCACGCTTCGGTAAAAATATAACGCAGGCCAAATAAAAATTGAAATCAAACATAACCAAATCGTAATAAGGTTCGAGTATCGGATGTTTTAAGTACTTAAGTCAAAGTCCGACAAATCCCAACGCACTCGGTGGGTTTTTAAGTAGTTTACTTATTGTGCCGGTCCATTCGCATGAAATATCGAAAATATGAAAAAAAAAAAAAAAATATCATTTTTATATGATCTTTTTATATGATATGGACATTATTAAAAAGAATTTATGGCAAAAATGTCATTTGTCTAAATACTTTAACGCATGTAAATGCCATTATTTTCAAAAAACTTTCCCCGTTTATACTAAATGAGCTTCAATAGAAAATTATCTATGAAGCATTATGGTAACATTGTTTTCCCTCTTCACACAGCCTTTCTGCTTTTTGCCATAAATTTGCAGATCATTCGTCATTTAGCAGGTTCTCAGTGTTGTGTGGGAAACTGTGTTGCGCACACTACACGATCGTATCAGTCGAATTAATCAAAACGATGTTTGGAATGATGTGAATAGGGATTTTCTTATTTCGTTCATCATTACTAATAATAACATGTTACTAAACGCATATGGTTTGTTTTTTTAATGAAAGGCACAACAATCGCAAGCGTTTCTTTCAATTTTTATTATAATTAGAGTTTTTCCCTGATTCCATTGATTCGTTTTCGTATTGCTTTTATCAATGTATCAACAATTCTTAGAAAATAAATTGAAACCGGCTACAAACGTGAGGATATATCACATTTCTTCGATTTTTGACGTGACGACGTCTTACTACAAGGTATAAGGGGGTGCATGTTCATAAAGTAAAATGTTAAATGTCCACTGTTAATGTCCCATGTTAAATGTCCCATGTTAAATGTCCTATGTTAAATGTCCCACTTTTAAATATCAGTACTTTGGGAACTAAGCCATTTCCCAAGCGATTCGCATGAAATTCGGAATGTAGGACTAAGATGCGACTATAAGACTTGTTCCTATGGAAATTCTGGGATCTGGCTAATAGGGCCTGGGATTTTGGGAACCAAGCCATTTCTCAAGGGATTCGGGATTGCGGTTAGTTCAATGCCCAACACACACAAGACTAAAAAGAAGAAAATAATTATTCGTAAAATTTTTAATATATCACGTTTTTAAAACGAAGTTAATAGTATAAAATAAGATTTAAAATTAAAAACTATTCGTGCATCAATTATCTATTGCATTCGCTCCAGATTTTTAATTTTAATTTATTGTTATACTTTTACTTTCTTTTACATGGTAAAAGGAAGTATAGTAATCATGACAATTTTCGAACTCGGGATTTTTGCAGATTTCGTTTTAAAAACGTGGTATATTAAAAAATTATTTTTTTCAAATAACTATTTATAAATAGGTCTCGCCGTTTTCGTCATCGGTCTGTAATTCCTACAGGAACAATCATTAGAACCATCGGAATCACTGACAATAACGTTAAGGGCCATATTAATAGTCGTGGATAATGCCATTGATTAATCCATTGTATTCTAAAATAGCCACAAGGATACATTTTAGAATCTATGTTTATAAATACGAAAATGGGGATAAATCCGCCGATTTAAATTTATCCTCGACTATTGTTGGCTTGAATAATTTTGTTCTGAGAATCGGCTATTATATTTCATTTCATTAAAATTAATTTGTTCTAGTCAAAAAAGTTAGGATTATTCTGCAGTATTAAGTATAATTTTGTGTATCCTAAAAACTCGGCGACGCGAATTTTTGCCTTTCCAAAATATTGTATTTTTCTTTGTGCTTAATAGCACAATAATCGAATCTTCTAATAACGGTATAATATGCTATAATGTACTGTTGGTGTTTATTTTTGTGTGCAGTTGTCTACTTCTCTCTCTTTAGAATGTACATAAATCGAACTCCCTCATAATTTTCTTATTTGTATCTTCATCTCTTTCGTTCGGTCTTCCTTCCTTGTAATTTTTTCTAACATTTTTCTGAATGTAAATCTTGCATTACGTAACATTACGTTTTTTCTTTACAATTGCCAAATGAAACGTTGAAGCCGAAGCAACATTGTGTTAGGAAGCATTGAAATCGTATGGCTGAACTCGTAAACGTCAGTCGAAGCCGAAGCTGAAGCGTGTTTGTGTTTCAGGCATGAAGGAGATGACGACGCATATGATTTAAATGATGATGAACAACAAATTTGTTCAAATAGTATCATTCTAAAAGGTCAACGTCGAAGTAGAATGCGTAAACGTAAAAGAGCAGCTATAGTAAAAGCTCCTAAATTTTCTGTACGTACTGATCTTGATTCTTATTTATATAACCAATTAGTATGTCATATACCTTTTAGACAAGAATTGAATCTTGTTATAAGTTACGAATCTGTTAGATCTGCATTTGACGCTAGAAAAACAGAATTAGAAGCACGCCTTGATTCTTTAATATCTTTTCGAAATTTTTCTGACGAATTAAATGCTGCTTTAGAACATATGAACACAATTAGTGTCGAAAATAAATATTAATGCAATCGATGAAGATTTGATTGCAGAGCTTCCTGAAAACATTCCTCCAGTTCAAATGTCTGATAAGGTTTTTGAAATGAATGTTCAACGACATAATTCCTGAAACACAAACACGCTTCAGCTCGTCTTCGCTGCGTTACATGCAGCCGCTTTGAATTTGCTTTGAATGACTTTTCTCTATATGGCATTTCTCAATTGAGAGTTCTGCCACAGTTCTCTGCTTTGACCTGTCAGGCAAATGTTCAGCACTATTGAACTAGAGCTTCCGTTTGTAGCTTCGTTACGTAACATTACGTTTTTTCTTTACGATTACCAAACGAAACGTTGAAGCCGAAGCGACACTGTGTTAGGAAGCATTAAAATGACTGAACTCGTAAACGTCAGGCGAAGACAAATCTGCGTTACGATGCAGACGCTTTACATTTGCTTTGAATGACTTTTCTCTATATGGCATTTCTCAAATGAGAGTTCTGCCACAGTTCTCTGCCTTGAACTGTCAGGCAAAGCAAATGTTCAGCACTTTTGAACTAGAGCTTCCGTTTGTAGCTTCGTTACGTAGCATTATGATTTTCTTTACGATTGCCAAACGAAACGTTGAAGCCGAAGCCCCCCCGGTCAGCCGCATCTTAAACATAACGTTTATGACATTTTTGTTACACTAAAAATGTCGTAAACGGTACGTTTTTGTGAATTCCTTGAAATTGTAGGACAACGAGGCGATAGAAAATTTGTTGATTTATTAAATAATTTACGTGAGGGACGTCTTACTGTTGAACAATATAGATTAATAGTTACAAAACAATCGACATTTAAAAAATAATAAATTCGCAAAGGGACGAGCCGTACGAATTTTACCAATAAATGCATTAGTACAAAAATATAATGAGTCAGTTATTAATTCAGTAGATTCAACTATAACAAAATATGTCGTAGTAGCACAAGATCGTTAAGTAGAACAGGATGCACGAAATATAAAACGCCCTCTTCAAGATATTTTACCACAGCAAATTAATAAGACTGGTGGAGTTCCAAAAGAAATTACATTATATATAGGTTTACGATTAATGTTTAGAAAAATTATGATATATATTAAATGGATTAGTAAATAGTAGTCTGGGTAAAATAATTAATATTATATGGCTTGGTATGAAACATGGTCAGATTTATGCTCAAGACATTCCACGTGTAGAAATCGAGTTCGACAATAATGTTGGAAACCACATCATTAGACCAATTGAATTAACTTTTGACGCCGAATTTGGATATGGACCCATTGAAAGACGTATGATTCCATTTGTACCATGTTATGCAGTGACAGTGCATAAACTTTAAGGCTGTACAATTGAATCAGCAGTAGTTAATTTAGTACCAAAATATTTTGCACCTGGATAAAAATTGGTCGCTTTAAGTCGATGTACACCATTAAATAGTATTAAAAAAGTCGAGATTGCACCTAATGGATTTATTGAAGGACAAATTAGTAATGACGATGCTCCTGCTGAAATGGAACGACTTAGAAAATTGCCAATACAACAGCAACTAATTATTGCCTCAACTAAATTATTTATGTAATATAATTTTATAATAATTTAATAAAAAATGTATACCTAAAAAAATTCATTTTATTCACAGTATATACATCTACTAGGCTAAATATTATTATTGGAAATATTTTTAATTAATCACCTTAATAATATAATAAGTGATTCTATAAATACTGGTAGACCAAATTTTTAACTTTGAGAAATGGAATCATTTTGAAAATTATCGACACATAAGAACATTTGAGATTATATAATCTGCTTTTAATCCTCATATGCTTAGAGTGGTTCTTTGAGTTTTTAATGATTTTTTTAAGACTAAAACTTCAGATTTTCATTAATAATATTTCAACAATATCATTCATTTATGACTGTTTTAGTTGGTATAGATCTACAACCTATTTTATTTCCTACCTTTTGGGGGCTAGTTATGTTTCCATAAAAGCATTTTTTTTAAAAAAAATTTATATTTTATTTATTTTTATCGATTATACTACAAGGAAATGGTTGGCTCTGCAGCAGGACTAGGTATTCTTGGCGTATCTCATATCTAATATGTAATCTTTCATCGAAGGCTTGGTCTTCGAAATTATATTTCTGTCACGGTCCATTATAATATAGTCAAGGAAGTAAAAGATAAAATACAACGAACGCGTTGTGGGTTGTACGACGTTTTTTAATCTACATATTTGTACTTGTTTTAACTCATTTATCCATTCTTTGAAAAATAACAAGCTCCTATTTTGAAAAATAATTTATGTTTTAAAACGTTTTAATTCATAAATTCTGAACAATTAAAACAAAAATAGCAGTATGAAGTTAGCTACGAAGTCGGTCGAGCAGATAGGTTCCAAACACACGCTTCGGTAAAAATATAACGCAGGCCAAATAAAAATTGAAATCAAACATAACCAAATCGTAATAAGGTTCGAGTATCGGATGTTTTAAGTACTTAAGTCAAAGTCCGACAAATCCCAACGGACTCGGTGGGTTTTTAAGTAGTTTACTTATTGTACCGGTCCATTCGCATGAAATATCGAAAATATGAAAAAAAAAAAATATCATTTTTATATGATCTTTTTATATGATATGGACATTATTAAAAAGAATTTATGGCAAAAATGTCATTTGTCTAAATACTTTAACGCATGTAAATGCCATTATTTTCAAAAAACTTTCCCCGTTTATACTAAATGAGCTTCAATAGAAAATTATCTCTGAAACACTAGTAAAGAGGGTTAATTGGATATCAAACAATAACAATTTAAATAACACCGAAATAAGCATTGTTTATAAACTCGTCAGTTTATAGCAACATACATACTAACTGTTTTGGAGTGCTTTGCTAACCTCACACTTGAATATGAAGGTGTCAAAGAATTCAAAAATTTGACAGACATACAGATTCATGTTCCGTATGCAAAATTAAAAAATTCTGGACAATTTATAAAAACATACGATTTGGAAAAAATATTTGTATAGGATCCCACTGGGAATATATATGGCAGTTCTAGTTTTCTTTAAATATCAAATCGTAGCTCAAAATTTCAGAATGCTACTAAAGATTTCGAAAAATTAATAAAAAAAAATAGAGATTTGTAATAACAATGGAGTTTTGATCCAGGAGTCTGATCATTTTCAAAATATAAAGGATATAATGAGCAGGTTATGATATAAAACTACTGCGGAAAGTATAAACGTGATCAGTTAAAGAGTTTTTCACCCTACATACACACTGCTACGAAATTTAGGCTTTCGATTTCGTAAAGGATTAAATAAAATACACAAGTTTATTAATTTACAAATAACAACTATAATAAACAAACAGTAAAAATAACACAAGTTCACAATTTATATTGGTGATAACTTTAAATGTACACAAAAATACTTATTACAACAACACTTGTATTTTAATATAATTCTCTTAAGTGGTAGCAGTATTACTTTCTTTCTTTATGTCCTTTATCCACTTGGATCCTAGGGCCTCTACTACGCCTACGCGCCATCGCGTGCGGTTTCTGGAAATGAGCTTCAGCTCTCTCGAACTCTTCCCCAATTGCCGTGACTCCTCCTTAACTGTTCTGCGTCATGTATTTCTCGGACGACCCGTTCTTCTACCATCCTGAGATAATACATTGCATAGCGTAGTTTGCTATGGAACTGTTGCCTTTTCAGGCTTTCGATTTCGTGAAGGATTAAATAAAATACACAAGTTTATTAATTTACAAATAACAACTATAATAAACAAACAGTAAAAATAACACAAGTTCACAATTTATATTGGTGATAACTTTAAATGTACACAAAAATACTTATTACAACAACACTTGTATTTTACTATAATTCTCTTAAGTGGTAGCAGTATTACTTTCTTTCTTTATGTCCTATATCCACTTGGATCCTAGGGCCTCTACTACGCCTACGCGCCATCGCGTGCGGTTTCTGGCAATGAGCTTCAGCTCTCTCGAACTCTTCCCCAATTGCCGTGACTCCTCCTTAACTGTTCTGCGTTTATGTTTTAAAACGTTTTAATTCATAAATTCTGAACAATTAAAACAAAAATAGCAGTATGAAGTTAGCTACGAAGTCGGTCGAGCAGATAAACGCACGCTTCGGTAAAAATATAACGCAGGCCAAATAAAAATTGAAATCAAACATAACCAAATCGTAATAAGGTTCGAGTATCGGATGTTTTAAGTACTTAAGTCAAAGTCCGACAAATCCCAACGCACTCGGTGGGTTTTTAAGTAGTTTACTTATTGTGCCGGTCCATTCGCATGAAATATCGAAAATATGAAAAAAAAAAAAAAAATATCATTTTTATATGATCTTTTTATATGATATGGACATTATTAAAAAGAATTTATGGCAAAAATGTCATTTGTCTAAATACTTTAACGCATGTAAATGCCATTATTTTCAAAAAACTTTCCCCGTTTATACTAAATGAGCTTCAATAGAAAATTATCTATGAAGCATTATGGTAACATTGTTTTCCCTCTTCACACAGCCTTTCTGCTTTTTGCCATAAATTTGCAGATCATTCGTCATTTAGCAGGTTCTCAGTGTTGTGTGGGAAACTGTGTTGCGCACACTACACGATCGTATCAGTCGAATTAATCAAAACGATGTTTGGAATGATGTGAATAGGGATTTTCTTATTTCGTTCATCATTACTAATAATAACATGTTATTAAACGCATATGGTTTGTTTTTTTAATGAAAGGCACAACAATCGCAAGCGTTTCTTTCAATTTTTATTATAATTAGAGTTTTTCCCTGATTCCATTGATTCGTTTTCGTATTGCTTTTATCAATGTATCAACAATTCTTAGAAAATAAATTGAAACCGGCTACAAACGTGAGGATATATCACATTTCTTCGATTTTTGACGTGACGACGTCTTACTACAAGGTATAAGGGGGTGCATGTTCATAAAGTAAAATGTTAAATGTCCACTGTTAATGTCCCATGTTAAATGTCCCATGTTAAATGTCCTATGTTAAATGTCCCACTTTTAAATATCAGTACTTTGGGAACTAAGCCATTTCCCAAGCGATTCGCATGAAATTCGGAATGTAGGACTAAGATGCGACTATAAGACTTGTTCCTATGGAAATTCTGGGATCTGGCTAATAGGGCCTGGGATTTTGGGAACCAAGCCATTTCTCAAGGGATTCGGGATTGCGGTTAGTTCAATGCCCAACACACACAAGACTAAAAAGAAGAAAATAATTATTCGTAAAATTTTTAATATATCACGTTTTTAAAACGAAGTTAATAGTATAAAATAAGATTTAAAATTAAAAACTATTCGTGCATCAATTATCTATTGCATTCGCTCCAGATTTTTAATTTTAATTTATTGTTATACTTTTACTTTCTTTTACATGGTAAAAGGAAGTATAGTAATCATGACAATTTTCGAACTCGGGATTTTTGCAGATTTCGTTTTAAAAACGTGGTATATTAAAAAATTATTTTTTTCAAATAACTATTTATAAATAGGTCTCGCCGTTTTCGTCATCGGTCTGTAATTCCTACAGGAACAATCATTAGAACCATCGGAATCACTGACAATAACGTTAAGGGCCATATTAATAGTCGTGGATAATGCCATTGATTAATCCATTGTATTCTAAAATAGCCACAAGGATACATTTTAGAATCTATGTTTATAAATACGAAAATGGGGATAAATCCGCCGATTTAAATTTATCCTCGACTATTGTTGGCTTGATTAATTTTGTTCTGAGAATCGGCTATTATATTTCATTTCATTAAAATTAATTTGTTCTAGTCAAAAAAGTTAGGATTATTCTGCAGTATTAAGTATAATTTTGTGTATCCTAAAAACTCGGCGACGCGAATTTTTGCCTTTCCAAAATATTGTATTTTTCTTTGTGCTTAATAGCACAATAATCGAATCTTCTAATAACGGTATAATATGCTATAATGTACTGTTGGTGTTTATTTTTGTGTGCAGTTGTCTACTTCTCTCTCTTTAGAATGTACATAAATCGAACTCCCTCATAATTTTCTTATTTGTATCTTCATCTCTTTCGTTCGGTCTTCCTTCCTTGTAATTTTTTCTAACATTTTTCTGAATGTAAATCTTGCATTACGTAACATTACGTTTTTTCTTTACAATTGCCAAATGAAACGTTGAAGCCGAAGCAACATTGTGTTAGGAAGCATTGAAATCGTATGGCTGAACTCGTAAACGTCAGTCGAAGCCGAAGCTGAAGCGTGTTTGTGTTTCAGGCATGAAGGAGATGACGACGCATATGATTTAAATGATGATGAACAACAAATTTGTTCAAATAGTATCATTCTAAAAGGTCAACGTCGAAGTAGAATGCGTAAACGTAAAAGAGCAGCTATAGTAAAAGCTCCTAAATTTTCTGTACGTACTGATCTTGATTCTTATTTATATAACCAATTAGTATGTCATATACCTTTTAGACAAGAATTGAATCTTGTTATAAGTTACGAATCTGTTAGATCTGCATTTGACGCTAGAAAAACAGAATTAGAAGCACGCCTTGATTCTTTAATATCTTTTCGAAATTTTTCTGACGAATTAAATGCTGCTTTAGAACATATGAACACAATTAGTGTCGAAAATAAATATTAATGCAATCGATGAAGATTTGATTGCAGAGCTTCCTGAAAACATTCCTCCAGTTCAAATGTCTGATAAGGTTTTTGAAATGAATGTTCAACGACATAATTCCTGAAACACAAACACGCTTCATGCAGCCGCTTTGAATTTGCTTTGAATGACTTTTCTCTATATGGCATTTCTCAATTGAGAGTTCTGCCACAGTTCTCTGCTTTGACCTGTCAGGCAAATGTTCAGCACTATTGAACTAGAGCTTCCGTTTGTAGCTTCGTTACGTAACATTACGTTTTTTCTTTACGATTACCAAACGAAACGTTGAAGCCGAAGCGACACTGTGTTAGGAAGCATTAAAATGACTGAACTCGTAAACGTCAGGCGAAGACAAATCTGCGTTACGATGCAGACGCTTTACATTTGCTTTGAATGACTTTTCTCTATATGGCATTTCTCAAATGAGAGTTCTGCCACAGTTCTCTGCCTTGAACTGTCAGGCAAAGCAAATGTTCAGCACTTTTGAACTAGAGCTTCCGTTTGTAGCTTCGTTACGTAGCATTACGATTTTCTTTACGATTGCCAAACGAAACGTTGAAGCCGAAGCCCTCCCGGTCAGCCGCATCTTAAACATAACGTTTATGACATTTTTGTTACACTAAAAATGTCGTAAACGGTACGTTTTTGTGAATTCCTTGAAATTGTAGGACAACGAGGCGATAGAAAATTTGTTGATTTATTAAATAATTTACGTGAGGGACGTCTTACTGTTGAACAATATAGATTAATAGTTACAAAACAATCGACATTTAAAAAATAATAAATTCGCAAAGGGACGAGCCGTACGAATTTTACCAATAAATGCATTAGTACAAAAATATAATGAGTCAGTTATTAATTCAGTAGATTCAACTATAACAAAATATGTCGTAGTAGCACAAGATCGTTAAGTAGAACAGGATGCACGAAATATAAAACGCCCTCTTCAAGATATTTTACCACAGCAAATTAATAAGACTGGTGGAGTTCCAAAAGAAATTACATTATATATAGGTTTACGATTAATGTTTAGAAAAATTATGATATATCAAATGGATTAGTAAATAGTAGTCTGGGTAAAATAATTAATATTATATGGCTTGGTATGAAACATGGTCAGATTTATGCTCAAGACATTCCACGTGTAGAAATCGAGTTCGACAATAATGTTGGAAACCACATCATTAGACCAATTGAATTAACTTTTGACGCCGAATTTGGATATGGACCCATGAAAGACGTATGATTCCATTTGTACCATGTTATGCAGTGACAGTGCATAAACTTTAAGGCTGTACAATTGAATCAGCAGTAGTTAATTTAGTACCAAAATATTTTGCACCTGGATAAAAATTGGTCGCTTTAAGTCGATGTACACCATTAAATAGTATTAAAAAAGTCGAGATTGCACCTAATGGATTTATTGAAGGACAAATTAGTAATGACGATGCTCCTGCTGAAATGGAACGACTTAGAAAATTGCCAATACAACAGCAACTAATTATTGCCTCAACTAAATTATTTATGTAATATAATTTTATAATAATTTAATAAAAAATGTATACCTAAAAAAATTCATTTTATTCACAGTATATACATCTACTAGGCTAAATATTATTATTGGAAATATTTTTAATTAATCACCTTAATAATATAATAAGTGATTCTATAAATACTGGTAGACCAAATTTTTAACTTTGAGAAATGGAATCATTTTGAAAATTATCGACACATAAGAACATTTGAGATTATATAATCTGCTTTTAATCCTCATATGCTTAGAGTGGTTCTTTGAGTTTTTAATGATTTTTTTAAGACTAAAACTTCAGATTTTCATTAATAATATTTCAACAATATCATTCATTTATGACTGTTTTAGTTGGTATAGATCTACAACCTATTTTATTTCCTACCTTTTGGGGGCTAGTTATGTTTCCATAAAAGCATTTTTTTTAAAAAAAATTTATATTTTATTTATTTTTATCGATTATACTACAAGGAAATGGTTGGCTCTGCAGCAGGACTAGGTATTCTTGGCGTATCTCATATCTAATATGTAATCTTTCATCGAAGGCTTGGTCTTCGAAATTATATTTCTGTCACGGTCCATTATAATATAGTCAAGGAAGTAAAAGATAAAATACAACGAACGCGTTGTGGGTTGTACGACGTTTTTTAATCTACATATTTGTACTTGTTTTAACTCATTTATCCATTCTTTGAAAAATAACAAGCTCCTATTTTGAAAAATAATTTATGTTTTAAAACGTTTTAATTCATAAATTCTGAACAATTAAAACAAAAATAGCAGTATGAAGTTAGCTACGAAGTCGGTCGAGCAGATAGGTTCCAAACACACGCTTCGGTAAAAATATAACGCAGGCCAAATAAAAATTGAAATCAAACATAACCAAATCGTAATAAGGTTCGAGTATCGGATGTTTTAAGTACTTAAGTCAAAGTCCGACAAATCCCAACGGACTCGGTGGGTTTTTAAGTAGTTTACTTATTGTACCGGTCCATTCGCATGAAATATCGAAAATATGAAAAAAAAATATCATTTTTATATGATCTTTTTATATGATATGGACATTATTAAAAAGAATTTATGGCAAAAATGTCATTTGTCTAAATACTTTAACGCATGTAAATGCCATTATTTTCAAAAAACTTTCCCCGTTTATACTAAATGAGCTTCAATAGAAAATTATCTATGAAACACTAGTAAAGAGGGTTAATTGTATATCAAACAATAACAATTTAAATCACACCGAAATAAGCATTGTTTATAAACTCGTCAGTTTATAGCAACATACATACTAACCGTTTTGGAGTGCTTTGCTAACCTCACACTTGAATATCAAGGTGTCAAAGAATTCAAAAATTTGACAGACATACAGATTCATGTTCCGTATGCAAAATTAAAAAATTCTGGACAATTTATAAAAACATACGATTTGGAAAAAATATTTGTATAGGATCCCACTGGGAATATATATGGCAGTTCTAGTTTTCTTTAAATATCAAATCGTAGCTCAAAATTTCAGAATGCTACTAAAGATTTCGAAAAATTAATAAAAAAACTAGAGATTTGTAATAACAATGGATTTTTGATCCAGGAGTCTGATCATTTTCAAAATACAAAGGATATAATGAGCAGGTTATGATATAAAACCACTGCGGAAAGTATAAACGTGATCAGTTAAAGTGTTTGGCACCCTACATACACACTGCTACGAAATTTAGGCTTTCGATTTCGTAAAGGATTAAATAAAATACACAAGTTTATTAATTTACAAATAACAACTATAATAAACAAACAGTAAAAATAACACAAGTTCACAATTTATATTGGTGATAACTTTAAATGTACACAAAAATACTTATTACAACAACACTTGTATTTTAATATAATTCTCTTAAGTGGTAGCAGTATTACTTTCTTTCTTTATGTCCTATATCCACTTGGATCCTAGGGCCTCTACTACGCCTACGCGCCATCGCGTGCGGTTTCTGGCAATGAGCTTCAGCTCTCTCGAACTCTTCCCCAATTGCCGTGACTCCTCCTTAACTGTTCTGCGTTTATGTTTTAAAACGTTTTAATTCATAAATTCTGAACAATTAAAACAAAAATAGCAGTATGAAGTTAGCTACGAAGTCGGTCGAGCAGATAAACGCACGCTTCGGTAAAAATATAACGCAGGCCAAATAAAAATTGAAATCAAACATAACCAAATCGTAATAAGGTTCGAGTATCGGATGTTTTAAGTACTTAAGTCAAAGTCCGACAAATCCCAACGCACTCGGTGGGTTTTTAAGTAGTTTACTTATTGTGCCGGTCCATTCGCATGAAATATCGAAAATATGAAAAAAAAAATATCATTTTTATATGATCTTTTTATATGATATGGACATTATTAAAAAGAATTTATGGCAAAAATGTCATTTGTCTAAATACTTTAACGCATGTAAATGCCATTCTTTTCAAAAAAATTTCCCCGTTTATACTAAATGAGCTTCAATAGAAAATTATCTATGAAACACTAGTAAAGAGGGTTAATTGGATATCAAACAATAACAATTTAAATCACACCGAAATAAGCATTGTTTATAAACTCGTCAGTTTATAGCAACATACATACTAACTGTTTTGGAGTGCTTTGCTAACCTCACACTTGAATATCAAGGTGTCAAAGAATTCAAAAATTTGACAGACATACAGATTCATGTTCCGTATGCAAAATTAAAAAATTCTGGACAATTTATAAAAACATACGATTTGGAAAAAATATTTGTATAGGATCCCACTGGGAATATATATGGCAGTTCTAGTTTTCTTTAAATATCAAATCGTAGCTCAAAATTTCAGAATGCTACTAAAGATTTTGAAAAATTAATAAAAAAAAATAGAGATTTGTAATAACAATGGAGTTTTGATCCAGGAGTCTGATCATTTTCAAAATATAAAGGATATAATGAGCAGGTTATGATATAAAACCACTGCGGAAAGTATAAACGTGATCAGTTAAAGAGTTTTTCACCCTACATACACACTGCTACGAAATTTAGGCTTTCGATTTCGTAAAGGATTCAGCTCTCTCGAACTCTTCCCCAATTGCCGTGACTCCTCCTTAACTGTTCTGCGTCATGTATTTCTCGGACGACCCGTTCTTCTACCATCCTGAGATAATACATTGAATTGCGTTGTTTGCTATGGAACTGTTGCCTTTTCAGGCTTTCGATTTCGTAAAGGATTAAATAAAATACACAAGTTTATTAATTTACAAATAACAACTATAATAAACAAACAGTAAAAATAACACAAGTTCACAATTTATATTGGTGATAACTTTAAATGTACACAAAAATACTTATTACAACAACACTTGTATTTTACTATAATTCTCTTAAGTGGTAGCAGTATTACTTTCTTTCTTTATGTCCTATATCCACTTGGATCCTAGGGCTTCTACTACGACTACGCGCCATCGCGTGCGGTTTCTGGCAATGAGCTTCAGCTCTCTCCAACTCTTCCCCAATTGCCGTGACTCCTCCTTAACTGTTCTGCGTCATGTATTTCTCGGACGACCCGTTCTTCTACCATCCTGAGATAATACATTGCATAGCGTAGCTATGGAACTGTTGCCTTTTCAGGCTTTTGATTTCGTGAAGGATTAAATAAAATACACAAGTTTATTAATTTACAAATAACAACTATAATAAACAAACAGTAAAAATAACACAAGTTCACAATTTATATTGGTGATAACTTTAAATGTACACAAAAATACTTATTACAACAACACTTGTATTTTACTATAATTCTCTTAAGTGGTAGCAGTATTACTTTCTTTCTTTATGTCCTATATCCACTTGGATCCTAGGGCCTCTACTACGCCTACGCGCCATCGCGTGCGGTTTCTGGCAATGAGCTTCAGCTCTCTCCAACTCTTCCCAATTGCCGTGACTCCTCCTTAACTGTTCTGCGTCATGTATTTCTCGGACGACCCGTTCTTCTACCATCCTGAGATAATACATTGCATTGCGTAGTTTGCTATGGAACTGTTGCCTTTTCAGAGTGTATGACCAATCCACTGCCACTTCCGTCGTTAGATGGTTGAGCCTATTGGTTGATGATTTTGGTTTGGCAGTATTAATCTTCAAACCCACATTTGCCTCACTTTCCACATTTGTTGTCATTTGGTGCAGCTCCATAATCCTGTGGGAGAGTAAACAAACATCGTCAGCGTAGACCAGATGTTTGAGTTGAGTTGTAAGAGTCCAACGAATTCCTCCGTTTCCAGTAGATAAAGCTGCGTTAAGCACAACAAAAAGAATATCGCCGATATAATGGAACCGTATCGTACCCCACTTAAGATTTCGAATTCCTCTGACAGCTTTCCTCTATGCAGCACATGACATTTAGAGCCATCATAGGTTGCTTTAATAATAGCTATTAGTTTATCGGTTATACCTCTCCTGCGCAAGGCGAGCCAGATAAACTGTCTGTTGACACTGTCAAACGCCTTCTCAAAATCGATGAACAGCAGGTGCAGTGGTGAGCGGAATTCAACACACTGTTCAATAATGATCCGCAGGGTGTTGATGTTGTCTACACAGGAGGATCCAGTGCGGAAACTTGCTTGTTCGACATTGAGTGTATCTTCCAGACGTTCCTTAATTCGCTTAAGTACTACTTTGGCTATTACCTTTGCAACTGCAGGAAGAACGCAAATGCACCTCCAGTTTTCGCACTCCATAAGACTTCCTTTTTTAGGGAGCTTGACAATCATTCCCTTCTTCCACTCGTCGGGGAAACTTGCCTCCCAAGCTCTCTCTACAAGAGGATATAAAAGCTCTGCTGATGTCGTTGGAGCGGTAAGCAGAAGATCTGCGGGTATACCATCTAGTCCTACCGACTTGTTGGTTTTTAGTGCGTTGATCGCGGTAGCGATCTCATCTTTACTGGGAGTTGAGGTACGAATCCGGCTGATCGCCGATCGATTTTATTGGAAGATTATTTCATGTCAGTTGACACCCAGCTGACTTTCTTATGCTCAAACATGGTGCCTCCTATAACAAGGTTGTTGGTGTTGCAGAAATCAACAAATCTTTCACCACTGTCATTTCGTTCGCCGAGGTCGTGCTTCCCTATCACATGTGTGAGTCCTTCATTGTCGTTGCCTACCTTGGCATTCAAGTCCCCCATCACGATGACGATATCTCCGTTCGGCGTTGCGTTGAATACAGTGCTTAGCTGATTGTAGAAGTTGTATTTTTCATCCTCAGTCAAGGGATTAGTTGGGGCGTAACACTGTATGATCGTGAAGCTCCGTTCTCTAGTCTGAAATCTGGCTGATAAGATCATATCACCATGAGGGTGCCAGGAAATTAGGCATCTGCGTGCTGTTGGCGTTAGCAGCAGACTCACCCCATATTCACGGGGACTGCCGGATGGTTTGCCGGAGTAGAGTAGTATAGTGTTTCACGTTGGGGATTGGTACTCTCTCGCGTCGAACCATCTTACTTCACTCACTCTCAGTATGTCCAAATTATAACGTAGAAACTTACGTTCCAGTTGAAGAAATCTGGCATTTTGAGGTCCTTCACTCCCTAAGTCAAGGAGCGTTCTCACATTCCAGAAACCAATCTTAGTCCAGGTCTAATAGCCAAAAGTCGTCATTATTCTATCATTACTTATCCGAGGCGTAATGTCGGTTTCGGTAGTGGACATTTTTCGGTACCGCATGGTGCTAACCCACGTTACCTAGACTAGAAACATTAGACCGTTCGCACTTGCAATTTTAGCCTTCATATATAAGGATTTATACACATAGTTACCCGGGGACCACCACTAGGAGGTAGATCAAGCACTACATCACGAACTTGATTGTTGCGCTACTGGCTCAAACTAAGTATTGAGCACTCAGTAGTTTCCCGATCAAGCGCAATGCAAATCCCCAATGTTATATTACTTTGCAAGAAGTTTAACATCTTGACTGGTTGAATTCCAAATAACTAATGAATACTCTGCAGCGAACGCCACCTTTTATACTCATTGAATATTTTTCAGAAACTTTCAATCTTATAGACAGAAATATCCAGGAAATTGTGGCAACTTCCGTTATTTACAACTAACCATAAAAAAACTAACTAAAAAAAACTATATGTGCAATCATGTACACATACATACATTTTTGACTAGTACATAATGATTTAAACTTATAGTCCGTTATATTTCAAATTATCTACTAAATCTTACAACCTAAAAGTATGCTATTCAAAAGTGCTTAGTTCTTATTCAATCTGTCAATGTGAACAACTTCTCTTTTTACATCTGGGGCTTTGTTGAATCCGGTATACTACATAACTTATCGTCTTAATGATCTTGTAAGGACCTTCCCAACTTTGCAGTAGTTTTGAAGATTTACCTTTTCTTCTTTTGGGGTTGTATGTAAATCCAGACCAAATCTCTTTCCTTCCATCTTTGATTCTGTTTGTTGGTAGCACAATCTGTGATTTTGTGCTTTGACCATCAGCCAATCAGCCTTACCAGTAGTCCATCTTCCAATTTCAATGACTGCCATTGAGCCCAGTAACTTGTTTAGCAAGTGGTAATCGTCTTGGCGCCTATCGAATGGAGTAGCATTTCCTGTAACGATTCGATGTCGCACTGGTTTTACCCATGTCGTTGTCGCTGACAGCAAACACATCGGCAAATTGCTCTAGCGCCTTTTCTGCTGCTTGTTGCTGTGCTGATGGAAGAAGTTGACACAGCGTACGAATTATCTGTTACCTTTCCGGATGTAGTGGCGTATTCTTTGCTTTTAGAGGCTGGCAGTTTGCGATGCAGCTTAGTCCTTGAGTCTTGCTTATGACTTTTCCTTCTTTTATCACGCTCTAACATTCATTATTCTAACTGGTATCTTGGGCTAGAGTTTCACTACAGTTCTTCCGCATAGCAATCCGTTCTTGTTGAATTTGGTTGGCTCCACTATTTCTACCCTACTGTCCCAAGATTATATAGATTATTTTCTCGCACATCGGTGGTATATCTACTTTTTCTTCAGTAATGACTCTTAGCCCACCACTCTGGATGTCGTTTATTTGCAGGGGTACTTCCACATTACGCCATTTTAACACGTGGTTCTTCAGATCAAGGGATCTCTTGTACTCTGTCATGAAGTCCATGCCCACTAGGCATTAATCTGTAATGCTGGCAACAATGGCAATTCTTTAATTACTGCAGCTTCACCTGTCACTGTTCTCAAATTATAGCGAAATACTTTTTCCACTTGACCACTTGGGATACACAACTGCTTTGGAAGCTCCTGTATCCAAGGAAGACGTTCATGGTTTTCCCTCTAACACACCACTAACAACCAAGCTGTTGCTGTCCTTTCCAAGTTTGGCTATGTTCACCTTACCTTTGGGCTCTCTTCCCTCTTCACCAGCTTAAGCCCCATAAAGCTGGTGTAACTTAGCAACTAAATCAGTAGAAAAAACGGCTCTAGCTGCTTCGTATTCCAAAGCCGATGCCAATGAACGCATCCACTGCCAGTCCGTCCAAGATACCAGCCGGAACTCCACAATAGGTCTGACGTGCTAGCTTAGTTATTGCCCGTTCTTATTCTTGAAGTCATTCTCCTCGCTGTTGTTTCTTCATATATATATTTATATATATTTTGCTTAGCTCCTGGGTATGAGACTGTCCATAACGCAAGTCCAACTCTTTCAAGATTTTTCCAGAACTCATCTCAGCATTTGGAATCATTTGCAATATATCAGCCGCCTTGCCCCTCAACACCAGGATTAGAGAATTTAGTTGTTCTTCAGCACCCCATCCATTGTGTTGTATATAAGCTTCAAACTGGACTTTGAAATTTTCAAATGCGGTCTTGCCATCAAACGCAGGAGGTTTCAAAATTTTTCTGGATACTAGATGATTCTGGAATTATTCTGGTACTGCTTTGTTGAGTGTTCTCTCTGACGTATTAGGTACGAGTCCAGCTGGGTCTCAATCTCCTTTATTTTGCCTTTCAGACCACTCCCTTTTACTGTCATGTTTGTCTCGGAGGATTTCACCTTATCATGAATTTCACTCATCTCACCCTTAAACATTGTTTGAATTCAACTCATTTTACCTCTTAATTTTTTTTGAATTACATCCAGCTTTTGATTTTGTTGATCGAATTTGAAATTCATCTGTTTGTTTTGTTCATCAGACTTATCGTCGAGCCTAGGGTTCAATACCTTCTTGAGTTCTTGGCTCTGCTGTTAATTTTGTCAATTCATTTTTTGACTTTGCTGTTTCGACTTGTTGTTAATTTGAAAATTCAAATCTTTCTTCTGCTGGTCCAACTTCTCGTTTAGTGTGGAGCCCAATTCTATATTCATCTGTTTATTCGTCTGACTCTGTTGCTGCGATTGTTCACATTAGTTAATCAAATCTTTTTTATCTCTTCACCTTTATTACTTTGGTCCTCATTTCTTCTCTATGCTGGTCAAACTTGCTGTTCATTTGCAAGTCATAATGACTTACAACATCGCTTCCATGCTTGACGCACCATATTTTTCTTCCAAAGTGGACGATTTTCGCTCCACTAACTCCTTTTGCGCCGTGGCTTAGTGAAAATGCGCAGGAGGTTCGTGGTTCGAATCCCAGTAACACCAAAAGTATTTTTTAACTTGTCATTGAAAGCTTCTCAGTTCGCCGTTCGGATCCGGCCTTAAATTGTAGGTCCCTTCCATTTGTGTCCAAAAATATACATGCGCAACACAAATGGTTGCGAGAAGCTATGGCTTGGACCGCAATGGTCTGTCGCGCCGAATATTATTATTATTATTTTTACTCGATCTCAATTGAAAACGCTTCTCCAGCTTGCTGTTTTTCCGCTTTATCAACTTGTTGCAATCGGAGAAATAACTCTTGCGTATTTCCCGCGGTGTATAGGGCTCGCCTTCCAAGCTCTTCTTTAATCTCCTGGGAACTATAGGATTTAATTGTGAAGGAAAATTCCGCGCAGAACGAAGAATTTCCCTACACAATACGCATTATGTATACCACCACCTCATCATTCCATCACCATCATATTTTGTTTCTCATTTTTATTATTTTTTTTATTAAAAACTTTGTTCTAAATACATGAATTATTGAATTAATAAAGCAACACCAATCAAATGTATGTAAACAGTGTTCTCACTAAGCAAAACAAATAAAGAAAAAATCACGCAATATCAAAGAAGAGTGGAAATTATATTCGATAAGCACCTAATACAACACGAAAATGACTCAATATCCACCACTCTCGCTCTCTCATAAAAACAGGCAAATACTAAGAGGAGAACCAACCACAGCCGGTGAACCTAACTACCACCGAGTCGAGCGAAACCACAGTGACCAATCCGGCGTAACTGATCTAATGGGAGTCATAGGCGAACAGAAGATAATAGAAGAGACAAAAAAAAAGAGAATATGCAGCACAAGACAGGAGCAGTATTGAATTCGCCCGAAAATACGGCCGTGCCACTCGCACCCAGGCGGCAGTGGACGCTTACGCACCGATCGGAACCCAATGCACAGCACTAACTTCAGACAAACGGCTGATGGGGTCGATGACCGAAACTTTTTAAAACACACACCGTTTTCAAAACGAAATGTGCAAATGACGTCAGCAGAGATGAGTAAAAGTCCAAACAAATACACTACACGCATATGGCAGAGCATGCGTATATTAAAACCGAAACATGTATCTTTCATGTATATTGCAATACGTCAAAAACATGTATATTGCATGTATATTGCAATGTGACCAAACATGAAACTTGTTTTCAAAACAAGTCGACCATGTATATTGCCAACAATTTATGGCAATATGTATCGGACTATACAGTGGAAAACCGAAGAAAAACATCAACGGAAAAGTATAAAAAGAGCACGCAGCTCGATAGACAGGGCAGTCTTCCTGAGTTCCTTTCGGGATCACATTAGTGGCTTAAGAGTGCTTACCTTGCCATTACCGCTGAAGCTAAACGCTGCAACGTCAACTGAATTCTCACATTAGTGGCTTAAGAGTATTTACCTTGCCATTACCGCTGAAGCTAAACGCTGCAACGTCAACTGAATTCTCACATTAGTGGCTTAAGAGTGCTTACCTTGCCATTACCGCTGCAGCTAAACGCTGCGACGCCGACTGAATTCTCGCATTAGTGGCTTAAGAGTGCTTACCTTGCCATTACCGCTGAAGCTAAACGCTGCAACGTCAACTGAATTCTAACATTAGTGGCTTAAGAGTGCTTACCTTGCCATTACCGCTGCAGCTAAACGCTGCGACGCCGACTGAATCCTCACATTAGTGGCTTAAGAGTACTTACCTTGCCATTACCGCTGCAGCTAAACGCTGCGACGCTGACTGAATCCTCACATTAGTGGCTTAAGAGTATTTACCTTGCCATTACCGCTGAAGCTAAACGCCCTCACAGCATTATAGCAAACTTTATGTAAAATAATCATTAACTTCCTAATATCTTTTCACAGGAGAATTAACCAACTTTATATAAAATGTACAATTAATTTCCTAATATCTTTTCACAGGAGAATTAACAAACTTTATATAACATGAACAATAAACTTCCTAACCTCTTTTCACAGGAGAATTATCAAACGTTATATAACATAAACCTTAATTTCCTAATCAATCAATCATCCTTGTATATCATCATCTTGTATTAAATATTGAATAGAATTAAAATAAATAAAGAGAAGATTCCAAACCCTTAACAAAACAAATTTTATTATTGTAACGACCAAATTTAAATCGAACCCTGGTCACACTGAGTTCTACCCCGGCTGGGAAACCCCGTTACAATTGGCGCCCGAGCAGGGACCCTGGAATTTTAAAACCAAATTGAATAAAGCACAACCCAATAACACCAGAATACAGCCAAAATGGCCAAAACGAGCTGGGTGTACAACCTAGCAAAAGATGAATTAAAAAATTGTATGAACGAATTCAGATTAGATACCAACGGTTCGGTAGAAGAACTGAGGAAACGTTTTTCCAACTATATTACAGGGCGAGACGTCACGTCAGAGGACGAAACGCGCCTCATCGAGTTGGAAAAAAGCATATCCGCGGCACTTCACCGATTCCTCAAATATCCCTGAACCCTACGGATTCACAGGGTTACACGGAACCGAAGGCGGTGGTAAGCAGGACGGCGTCCCCAGTACCAGGGGAAACAATTGCCATCCGAAACCCAACAGAGGCACCAGGGGCATCGTACCCAATGGTTATCGACCAGGTGCGTAAATGGTCAGTGCGGTACGACGGTGGCAAAGATCCTCTTCTGTTTATCGAGAGATTGGAAGAGCTCGCGGATGCATACTCGTTGAGTAGAAATCTGCTCCCCCGGACTATGCCGGAGTTGCTTCGCGACCGAGCCTTGCTGTGGTTCCGCAGCAACAACCAGAGGTGGCAGGACTGGAGCAGCTTCAAGACGGACTTTTTGCAATTCTTCCTGCCCACCAGATACTGGGAACGTCTGGACGACGAAATCCGCCAAAGACGCCAGAAGCCACAGGAACAATTCAAAGACTACGTAATTACGATGCAGAACCTGATGAGGCACGCGAATTACCCAGAGGAAGAGCAGGTAGAAAGAATCTTCCGGAACTGCCGTCAAGAATACCAATATTATATCCGACGGAAAGATTTCGGTAACCTCCGGGAACTCATCGGACTCGCGGAGGATTTCGAGGGCATAGCAGACGCCGCGGACCCAATCAACCATGTGTCAGGGCCTAGACCGAAGGAAAGAAACTGCATGGTCGCATCAGACGCCAATGAACGAATAGACGTCAGGACCGCATGCATGCGATGTGGTCAACACGGCCACGTCAGACGGGACTGCCGCAACCCGCAAGTACTCTTTTGCTGGAACTGCGGAAAGCGGCAAATACGAACAATGGAGTGTTGCCGCAAACGAAACAACCGGGCGGGAAACGAACAGGGGAACCGGTGGAACAGAGGTGCAACGGAACCCCAGAGACAGACACCTCATACCCTATAAATTTCCTAACTTCTGATTCCAGCCGCATTCTAGCCACCATCGCCATAGGAGGAGAGCTTGTTAACGCCACCATCGATACGGGAGCTACTAGAAGTTTCATAAGCGAACAATTTGCTACAGACAGGAGGAGCACCACCAACAGCGTAGCCGTCAACATGACAGTCCGGATGGCCGAAGGGACACCTAAACTCATCCAAGAGGCGTTACCATTAGACATTCGGATTGGGAACAGACGCACGGAGTTCTTGTTCCTGGTCCTTCCAGACGCCATGGACCACGTCATACTGGGGCTGGATTTCCTATCACGAGTCGGCGCACGGTTAACTTGCGGCGGCCAGACAGTGAGACTCGAAGAACGGATAGGAGCAGCAGACAGCGTTCTACAAAGCACCACAACTACACCACGAACGGATAAAGAAAAACTTTCGGCTTTTCTCCAGCAGGAGTTCGAAAAATTTGACAAGCTACCTGCTGTATCTAATATAGCAGAACACAAGATCGTCATGCGCGACGATAGGCCAATAAAGCAGCGGTACTACCCTCGGAATCCAGCAATTCAAGAAGTCATCAACACAGAGATAGACGAACTGCTGACCAAGGGGTGCATAGAACCCTCTCACAGTCCACACAGCGCACCGATAGTCCTGGTTCGGAAAAAGACCGGCAAATGGAGACTATGCATCGATTACCGAGAACTCAACGCACGATCAATACCGGACGCCTACCCTCTGCCCAGAATTCAACACATCCTAGAAAGACTCCGAGGCGCAAAATTCATCAGCAGTCTGGACTTGCGGAACGGGTATTGGCAGATACCAATGGAAAATGAGAGCAGACAATACACTGCCTTTACGGTGCCTGGCCGCGGCCTATTCCAGTGGCGGGTGATGCCATTCGGTTTTCACTCTGCACCAGCCACCTTCCAGAGGGCACTTGACAGAGTCATCGGGCCGGAAATGGAACCCCACGCGTTCGCGTATCTTGATGATATAATTGTCACTGGAAGGACGTTCGACGAACACCTAGAAAACCTACGCACAGTATTCAGAAGGCTCCAAGAAGCCCACCTAAAAATAAATCCGGAAAAATGTGATTTCTGCAAAACAGAGATCAGATATCTAGGCCATGTGGTGAGTAGACAGGGTATACACACTGATCCCGACAAGGTAGCCGCAATTAAGGAGTTGAAACCACCGCGAAACGTCCGTGAAGTGCGACGTTATTTGGGAATCGCCTCCTGGTATCGACGATTCGTGCCCGATTTTGCCAAGACAGCACAACCCCTGACCACACTGTTAAAAAAGGACAAACACAGGAAATGGGGAGAAGAGCAGCAAGCGGCTTTCGAACAACTGAAGCAAGGCTTAACGGAAGCGCCGATTCTTGCATGTCCGGATTTCACGCAGAAATTCTCACTCCAGACCGATGCAAGTGACTACGGCTTAGGGGCAGTCCTCACACAGGAACTAGATGGCAGTGAACGGGTCATCGCCTACGCCAGCCGACATCTTAACCCGGCGGAAAGGAACTACTCCGCAACCGAGAAGGAGTGCCTGGCAATCGTCTGGGGAATTAGAAAGATGCGACATTACATCGAGGGATACCATTTCACCGTTATAACGGACCACCTCTCTCTGAAGTGGTTGAATTCCATCACCAGCCCATCCGGACGAATCGCCCGATGGGCCCTCGAACTTCAACAGTTCACGTTCGACATCAAATACAGACGGGGTAAGTTAAACGTTGTCGCGGACGCACTGTCACGACAACCCTACGAGACGCTTATGATAGCTGCAGATGAACCAGCCCCAACGCCACGATGCCACTGGCTAGAGAAACGGGTCACACAGGTCAAGGAGTACCCCGCAAAGTTTCCAGACTACGTCATGGAAGGCGATCAACTATACCGACATATAGAACAGCGTACCGGGGACAAGGATGCGGCCCCGTGGAAACTCTGTGTCCCCAAGGGGCTTCGAGGGCAGGTTTTACAAGAAAATCACGACAATGCTACAGCAGGACACATGGGTATTCGCAAGACCACGGCGCGCATATGCGGGCACTACTACTGGCCAGGGATGTTTCGAGACATCCGAAACTATGTGAAGAGTTGTGAAAGCTGCCAAAAATACAAACCCAACCAACAACAAGCAGCCGGGAAAATGCTAACCCAGATCGCAGAAGAACCGTGGGCCACACTATGCGCCGATTTCGTGGGACCTTTGCCAAGATCGAAACATGGGAATACCATGCTCCTGGTCTTTTTCGACCGATTTTCGAAATGGGTCGAATTGATCCCGATGCGGCGCACAACAACAGATGGAGTAAGGAAAGCGTTCCGAGAACGCATCCTTGCACGTTACGGTGTACCGAAGGTGTTGATTACGGACAACGGCGCCCAATTCACCAGCAAGGTATTTCGCCGATTCCTGCAGGCCATGGGCACTCGGCACCAATTCACTGCCCCATATACGCCGCAGGAAAATCCAACCGAGAGAGCGAATCGCACCATCAAAACCATCATCGCCCAGCTTTCTGGAACACAACAGCGTACTTGGGATGAAAAACTACCAGAAGTCATGCTTGCGATAAACTCCAGCCTACAAGATTCCACAGGATACAGCCCCGCCTTCCTCACGCAGGGCAGAGAGCCACGTCTTCCAAACGCATTGTACGACCAGGTCACCCCAGGAACAGGTACGGTATCCAGGACACCCAACGAACGCGCAAAGCAGATGACCGAGGTCTTTGAAATCGTCCGACGAAACCTGGAACGTGCGGCAGGAGACCAAGCCCGCCATTATAACCTAAGACGTCGCACATGGAAGCCCGAAGTAGGACAACTAGTACTCATCAAGCAACACCAACTGTCAAACGCCCTGGAAGGATTCGCCAGCAAACTAGCACCAAGGTACGACGGGCCGTACAGGGTAACGGACTTCATCTCACCAGTAATCGTCGAGTTACAAAGAAAGGGACAAGGTAAGGAACGCACCGCACACATTAGTGAACTCAAAAATTTCCACGAGGATCCCACAGTCGAGCACTTAGAAACACAAGAGAAAATTACACATCACAAGAACCACACGAACCAACAACAAATACAAACCGCCACGGCCAATGAAACACAAAACAAATATCTATAAACACCCACCAACATAACCCCGACGATGCCAACGCTACGCAACACGTTCCCATAGTCTTACCATCAACATGCAGGAAGTTCCCCAACATCTAACGACCAAGGAACATTCAAAAGTGTTAGGAAACGAACGTGCAAAAACCTAAACAAGGGCAAACTACGCAACATTACGGTACTGTGCGAGTTAGTGTTCCTACAACAAGTCTCCTCGGGAGCAAAATGATCGGGTGGAAGCAGTAATATTTACACTGTGATCACGACGAGTTCGCGAGTAAACAACAATCGTAATACGAGAAAAGCAAATCCACAAAACAACAAAATAAGATGGCAAATACCGAAACTCTACAACGCATCACCCTTAAACGGGCAGCCGGCGCCTGGAAGGCAGTACCAAAAGTTAGTAACGCCGATCTAGAGAAGTTGGTTTGCAAATACCCGCCTGGACCAGGAGGTATCGACGTCCGTATGTCGGATTACTATCGCCTCAGGTATGGCTCATTTCTGAACGATACGCTCATCGAAGTGGGCCTTAGGTGGTCGATAAGAAGAATCGCCGAAGAACAACGGGTCCGCACAAAGGTATGTACCTCCTTCCTAGTGGACCGCATGAGGAGCTATGAACCGGCCCCACAAGAGGACGAAGAGACGATCGCCGAAAGACGCCACACGCTAGTCCGACGATGGAACAAGGATGGTGAAATCCTCAGCAAAGAGCTCATACTGATCCCAGTGTGCGAGAACAAGCACTGGTACCTCACCGTAGTGGCGCACCCTGGAACGCCCGAAAGGGCCAGGATCTACGTATACGACTCTTTGGCTACAACGGAACGCAAAGAGACCACACGGCTGATAAGGGGTTTCTTCATCCAGGAACACCGGGTCAGAGGCCATCAGGGATCGTGGCAGCACTATGACGGCTCGTACCCGAGTCACTCCATCAACATTCCACAACAGACCAACCGGATAGACTGCGGGTTGTACTTATTGGAAGCAGCCGAAGGAGTGTTAACAATGGGCCTTCCAGGCCTTGCGACAGTAGGAGAGAGGATGACAGTCACCAGAATCGCCGAAAAACGCAAAATCTTGGCTGCAGTAATCAGGACCAACGCAGATTCCACAATAAAATTCCCCGAGATAGACTTCCACAAAGCGGGAGATGAGGAGCCCAGGAGCCGCCGGCATAATGACAGACGGAGCGGCCGAGGAAACCGCAGCAGCAGTAGTAGTAGTAGTAGCAGCAGCAGCAGCAGCAGTAGCAATAGCAGTAGCAGTACCAGCAACGACAGTCACAGTTCCGACAAACGAAAAGACGACCACACTGATCACCAAGGTCACCAGAAAGAGAAAGCGATAATTAACGATGACCACCTCAACCAAGTGGTCACGCACCACAGACCGCTGGAAGGACGCACGGACAGCAACGACAACACAGCCGAACCGGAAACAAAAAGACAACAACCTGGCACCTCACACCCCAAAGAAACTACTCCGCCGGCATGGCCCCAAGGGCTCCAGAAGAAGATCGACAAGGCCAAGGCCGAAGTGTTACGAAAAGGACAACGACGACACCATTTTCGCCACACTGAGGAAAATATACACTTTGAAGTCCTCATCACAAAAAGGGGAATCGTCAGCATTCGCCAAAGCAGCGGGGAGATGTGAAGGGAAATTCCGCGCAGAACGAAGAATTTCCCTACACAATACGCATTATGTATACCACCACCTCATCATTCCTTCACCATCATATTTTGTTTCTCATTTTTATTATTTTTTTTGTTAAAAACTTTGTTCTAAATACATACATGAATTATTGAATTAATAAAGCAACACCAATCAAATGTATGTAAACAGTGTTCTCACTAAGCAAAACAAATAAAGAAAAAATCACTCAATATCAAAGAAGAGTGGAAATTATATTCGATAAGCACCTAATACAACACGAAAATGACTCAATAAACACCACTCTCGCTCTCTCATAAAAACAGGCACGGGGGTTCCCAGCCGGGGTAGAACTCAGTGTGACCAGGGTTCGATTTAAATTTGGTCGTTACAATAATAAAATTTGTTTTGTTAAGGGTTTGGAATCTTCTCTTTATTTATTTTAATTCTAATCAATATTTAATACAAGATGATGATATACAAGGATGATTGATTGATTAGGAAATTAAGGTTTATGTTATATAACGTTTGCTAATTCTCCTGTGAAAAGAGGTTAGGAAGTTAATTGTTCATGTTATATAAAGTTGGTTAATTCTCCTGTGAAAAGATATTAGGAAGTTAATGATTATTTTACATAAAGTTTGCTATAATGCTGTGAGGGCGGATGATTGCACAGCGTGTAGCTTCAGCGGTAATGGCAAGGTAAGCACTCTTAAGCCACTAATGTGAGAATTCAGTCGACGTTGCAGCGTTTAGCTTCAGCGGTAATGGCAAGGTAAGTACTCTTAAGCCACTAATGCGAGGGTTCAGTTAGCGTCGCAGCGTTTTGCTGCAGCGGTAATGGCAAGGTAAGCACTCTTAAGCCACTAATGTGAGAATTCAGTTGACGTTGCAGCGTTTAGCTTCAGCGGTAATGGCAAGGTAAATACTCTTAAGCCACTAATGTGAGGACTCAGTCAACGTTGCAGCGTTTAGCTTCAGCGGTAATGGCAAGGTAAATACTCTTAAGCCACTAATGTGAGGATTCAGTCAGCGTCGCAGCGTTTAGCTGCAGCGGTAATGGCAAGGTAAGTACTCTTAAGCCACTAATGTGAGGATTCAGTCGGCGTCGCAGCGTTTAGCTGCAGCGGTAATGGCAAGGTAAGCACTCTTAAGCCACTAATGTGAGAATTCAGTTGACGTTGCAGCGTTTAGCTTCAGCGGTAATGGCAAGGTAAGCACTCTTAAGCCACTAATGTGAGAATTCAGTCGGCGTCGCAGCGTTTAGCTGCAGCGGTAATGGCAAGGTAAGCACTCTTAAGCCACTAATGTGAGAATTCAGTTGACGTTGCAGCGTTTAGCTTCAGCGGTAATGGCAAGGTAAATACTCTTAAGCCACTAATGTGAAAATTCAGTTGACGTTGCAGCGTTTAGCTTCAGCGGTAATGGCATGGTAAGCACTCTTAAGCCACTAATGTGATTCCGAAAGGAACTCAGGAAGACTGCCCTGTCTATCGAGCTGCGTGCTCTTTTTATACTTTTCCGTTGATGTTTTTCTTCGGTTTTCCACTGTATAGTCCGATACATATTGCCATATATTGTTGGCAATATACATGGTCGACTTGTTTTGAAAACATGTTTCATGTTTGGTCGCATTGCAATATACATGCAATATACATGTTTTTGACGTATTGCAATATACATGAAAGATACATGTTCGGTTTTAATATACGCATGCTCTGCCATATGCGTGTAGTGTATTTGTTTGGACTTTTACTCATCTCTGCTGACGTCATTTGCACCTTTCGTTTTGAAACGGTTTGTGTTTTTAAAAAGTTTCGGTCATCGACCCCATCAGCCGTTTGTCTGAAGTTAGTGCTGTGCATTGGGTTCCGATCGGTGCGTAAGCGTCCACTGCCGCCTGGGTGCGAGTGGGACGGCCGTATTTTCGGGCGAATTCAATACTGCTCCTGTCTTGTGCTGCATATTCTCTTTTTTTTTTTGTCTCTTCTATTATCTTCTGTTCGCCTATGACTCCCATTAGATCAGTTACGCCGGATTGGTCACTGTGGTTTCGCTCGACTCGGTGGTAGTTAGGTTCACCGGCTGTGGTTGGTTCTCCTCTTAGTATTTGCCTGTTTTTATGAGAGAGCGAGAGTGGTGGATATTGAGTCATTTTCGTGTTGTATTAGGTGCTTATCGAATATAATTTCAACTCTTCTTTGATATTGAGTGATTTTTTCTTTATTTGTTTTGCTTAGTGAGAACACTGTTTACATACATTTGATTGGTGTTGCTTTATTAATTCAATAATTCATGTATGTATTTAGAACAAAGTTTTTAACAAAAAAAATAATAAAAATGAGAAACAAAATATGATGGTGATGGAATGATGAGGTGGTGGTATACATAATGCGTATTGTGTAGGGAAATTCTTCGTTCTGCGCGGAATTTCCCTTCACATCTCCCCGCTGCTTTGGCGAATGCTGACGATTCCCCTTTTTGTGATGAGGACTTCAAAGTGTATATTTTCCTCAGTGTGGCGAAAATGGTGTCGTCGTTGTCCTTCTCGTAACACTTCGGCCTTGGCCTTGACGATCTTCTTCTGGAGCCCTTGGGGCCATGCCGGCGGAGTAGTTTCTTTGGGGTGTGAGGTGCCAGGTTGTTGTCTTTTTGTTTCCGGTTCGGCTGTGTTGTCGTTGCTGTCCGTGCGTCCTTCCAGCGGTCTGTGGTGCGTGACCACTTGGTTGAGGTGGTCATCGTTAATTATCGCTTTCTCTTTCTGGTGACCTTGGTGATCAGTGTGGTCGTCTTTTCGTTTGTCGGAACTGTGACTGTCGTTGCTGGTACTGCTACTGCTACTGCTATTGCTACTGCTGCTGCTGCTGCTACTACTACTACTACTGCTGCTGCTGCTGCGGTTTCCTCGGCCGCTCCGTCTGTCATTATGCCGGCGGCTCCTGGGCTCCTCATCTCCCGCTTTGTGGAAGTCTATCTCGGGGAATTTTATTGTGGCATCTGCGTTGGTCCTGATTACTGCAGCCAAGATTTTGCGTTTTTCGGCGATTCTGGTGACTGTCATCCTCTCTCCTACTGTCGCAAGGCCTGGAAGGCCCATTGTTAACACTCCTTCGGCTGCTTCCAATAAGTACAACCCGCAGTCTATCCGGTTGGTCTGTTGTGGAATGTTGATGGAGTAACTCGGGTACGAGCCGTCATAGTGCTGCCACGATCCCTGATGGCCTCTGACCCGGTGTTCCTGGATGAAGAAACCCCTTATCAGCCGTGTGGTCTCTTTGCGTTCCGTTGTAGCCAAAGAGTCGTATACGTAGATCCTGGCCCTTTCGGGCGTTCCAGGGTGCGCCACTACGTTGAGGTACCAGTGCTTGTTCTCGCACACTGGGATCAGTATGAGCTCTTTGCTGAGGATTTCACCATCCTTGTTCCATCGTCGGACTAGCGTGTGGCGTTTTTCGGCGATCGTCTCTTCGTCCTCTTGTGGGGCCGGTTCATAGCTCCTCATGCGGTCCACTAGGAAGGAGGTACATACCTTTGTGCGGACCCGTTGTTCTTCGGCGATTCTTCTTATCGACCACCTAAGGCCCACTTCGATGAGCGTATCGTTCAGAAATGAGCCATACCTGAGGCGATAGTAATCCGACATACGGACGTCGATACCTCCTGGTCCAGGCGGGTATTTGCAAACCAACTTCTCTAGATCGGCGTTACTAACTTTTGGTACTGCCTTCCAGGCGCCGGCTGCCCGTTTAAGGGTGATGCGTTGTAGAGTTTCGATATTTGCCATCTTATTTTGTTGTTTTGTGGATTTGCTTTTCTCGTATTACGATTGTTGTTTACTCGCGAACTCGTCGTGATCACAGTGTAAATATTACTGCTTCCACCCGATCATTTTGCTCCCGAGGAGACTTGTTGTAGGAACACTAACTCGCACAGTACCGTAATGTTGCGTAGTTTGTCCTTGTTTAGGTTTTTGCACGTTCGTTTCCTAACACTTTTGAATGTTCCTTGGTCGTTAGATGTTGGGGAACTTCCTGCATGTTGATGGTAAGACTATGGGAACGTGTTGCGTAGCGTTGGCATCGTCGGGGTTATGTTGGTGGGTGTTTATAGATATTTGTTTTGTGTTTCATTGGCCGTGGCGGTTTGTATTTGTTGTTGGTTCGTGTGGTTCTTGTGATGTGTAATTTTCTCTTGTGTTTCTAAGTGCTCGACTGTGGGATCCTCGTGGAAATTTTTGAGTTCACTAATGTGTGCGGTGCGTTCCTTACCTTGTCCCTTTCTTTGTAACTTGACGATTACTGGTGAGATGAAGTCCGTTACCCTGTACGGCCCGTCGTACCTTGGTGCTAGTTTGCTGGCGAATCCTTCCAGGGCGTTTGACAGTTGGTGTTGCTTGATGAGTACTAGTTGTCCTACTTCGGGCTTCCATGTGCGACGTCTTAGGTTATAATGGCGGGCTTGGTCTCCTGCCGCACGTTCCAGGTTTCGTCGGACGATTTCAAAGACCTCGGTCATCTGCTTTGCGCGTTCGTTGGGTGTCCTGGATACCGTACCTGTTCCTGGGGTGACCTGGTCGTACAATGCGTTTGGAAGACGTGGCTCTCTGCCCTGCATGAGGAAGGCGGGGCTGTATCCTGTGGAATCTTGTAGGCTGAAGTTTATCGCAAGCATGACTTCTGGTAGTTTTTCATCCCAAGTACGCTGTTGTGTTCCAGAAAGCTGGGCGATGATGGTTTTGATGGTGCGATTCGCTCTCTCGGTTGAATTTTCCTGCGGCGTATATGGGGCAGTGAATTGGTGCCGAGTGCCCATGGCCTGCAGGAATCGGCGAAATACCTTGCTGGTGAATTGGGCGCCGTTGTCCGTAATCAACACCTTCGGTACACCGTAACGTGCAAGGATGCGTTCTCGGAACGCTTTCCTTACTCCATCTGTTGTTGCGCGCCGCATCGGGATCAATTCGACCCATTTCGAAAATCGGTCGAAAAAGACCAGGAGCATGGTTTTCCCATGTTTCGATCTTGGCAAAGGTCCCACGAAATCGGCGCATAGTGTGGCCCACGGTTCTTCTGCGATCTGGGTTAGCATTTTCCCGGCTGCTTGTTGTTGGTTGGGTTTGTATTTTTGGCAGCTTTCACAACTCTTCACATAGTTTCGGATGTCTCGAAACATCCCTGGCCAGTAGTAGTGCCCGCATATGCGCGCCGTGGTCTTGCGAATACCCATGTGTCCTGCTGTAGCATTGTCATGATTTTCTTGTAAAACCTGCCCTCGAAGCCCCTTGGGGACACAGAGTTTCCACGGGGCCGCATCCTCGTCCCCGGTACGCTGTTCTATATGTCGGTATAGTTGATCGCCTTCCATGACGTAGTCTGGAAACTTTGCGGGGTACTCCTTGACCTGTGTGACCCGTTTCTCTAGCCAGTGGCATCGTGGCGTTGGGGCTGGTTCATCTGCAGCTATCATAAGCGTCTCGTAGGGTTGTCGTGACAGTGCGTCCGCGACAACGTTTAACTTACCCCGTCTGTATTTGATGTCGAACGTGAACTGTTGAAGTTCGAGGGCCCATCGGGCGATTCGTCCGTATGGGCTGATGATGGAATTCAACCACTTCAGAGAGAGGTGGTCCGTTATAACGGTGAAATGGTATCCCTCGATGTACTGTCGCATCTTTCTAATTCCCCAGACGATTGCCAGGCACTCCTTCTCGGTTGCGGAGTAGTTCCTTTCCGCCGGGTTAAGATGTCGGCTGGCGTAGGCGATGACCCGTTCACTGCCATCTAGTTCCTGTGTGAGGACTGCCCCTAAGCCGTAGTCACTTGCATCGGTCTGGAGTGAGAATTTCTGCGTGAAATCCGGACATGCAAGAATCGGCGCTTCCGTTAAGCCTTGCTTCAGTTGTTCGAAAGCCGCTTGCTGCTCTTCTCCCCATTTCCAGTGTTTGCCCTTTTTTAACAGTGTGGTCAGGGGTTGTGCTGTCTTGGCAAAATCGGGCACGAATCGTCGATACCAGGATGCGATTCCCAAATAACGTCGCACTTCACGGACGTTTCGCGGTGGTTTCAACTCCTTAATTGCGGCTACCTTGTCGGGATCAGTGTGTATACCCTGTCTACTCACCACATGGCCTAGATATCTGATCTCTGTTTTGCAGAAATCACATTTTTCCGGATTTATTTTTAGGTGGGCTTCTTGGAGCCTTCTGAATACTGTGCGTAGGTTTTCTAGGTGTTCGTCGAACGTCCTTCCAGTGACAATTATATCATCAAGATACGCGAACGCGTGGGGTTCCATTTCCGGCCCGATGACTCTGTCAAGTGCCCTCTGGAAGGTGGGTGGTGCAGAGTGAAAACCGAATGGCATCACCCGCCACTGGAATAGGCCGCGGCCAGGCACCGTAAAGGCAGTGTATTGTCTGCTCTCATTTTCCATTGGTATCTGCCAATACCCGTTCCGCAAGTCCAGACTGCTGATGAATTTTGCGCCTCGGAGTCTTTCTAGGATGTGTTGAATTCTGGGCAGAGGGTAGGCGTCCGGTATTGATCGTGCGTTGAGTTCTCGGTAATCGATGCATAGTCTCCATTTGCCGGTCTTTTTCCGAACCAGGACTATCGGTGCGCTGTGTGGACTGTGAGAGGGTTCTATGCACCCCTTGGTCAGCAGTTCGTCTATCTCTGTGTTGATGACTTCTTGAATTGCTGGATTCCGAGGGTAGTACCGCTGCTTTATTGGCCTATCGTCGCGCATGACGATCTTGTGTTCTGCTATATTAGATACAGCAGGTAGCTTGTCAAATTTTTCGAACTCCTGCTGGAGAAAAGCCGAAAGTTTTTCTTTATCCGTTCGTGGTGTAGTTGTGGTGCTTTGTAGAACGCTGTCTGCTGCTCCTATCCGTTCTTCGAGTCTCACTGTCTGGCCGCCGCAAGTTAACCGTGCGCCGACTCGTGATAGGAAATCCAGCCCCAGTATGACGTGGTCCATGGCGTCTGGAAGGACCAGGAACAAGAACTCCGTGCGTCTGTTCCCAATCCGAATGTCTAATCGTAACGCCTCTTGAATGAGTTTAGGTGTCCCTTCGGCCATCCGGACTGTCATGTTGACGGCTACGCTGTTGGTGGTGCTCCTCCTGTCTGTAGCAGATTGTTCGCTTATGAAACTTCTAGTAGCTCTCGTATCGATGGTGGCGTTAACAAGCTCTCCTCCTATGGCGATGGTGGCTAGAATGCGGCTGGAATCAGAAGTTAGGAAATTTATAGGGTATGAGGTGTCTGTCTCTGGGGTTCCGTTGCACCTCTGTTCCACCGGTTCCCCTGTTCGTTTCCCGCCCAGTTGTTTCGTTTGCGGCAACACTCCATTGTTCGTATTTGCCGCTTTCCGCAGTCCCAGCAAAAGAGTACTTGCGGGTTGCGGCAGTCCCGTCTGACGTGGCCGTGTTGACCACATCGCATGCATGCGGTCCTGACGTCTATTCGTTCATTGGCGTCTGATGCGACCATGCAGTTTCTTTCCTTCGGTCTAGGCCCTGACACATGATTGATTGGGTCCGCAGCATGCGACAGGTTCTGCATCGTAATTACGTAGTCTTTGAATTGTTCCTGTGGCTTCTGGCGTCTTTGGCGGATTTCGTCGTCCAGACGTTCCCAGTATCTGGTGGGCACGAAGAATTGCAAAAAGTCCGTCTTGAAGCTGCTCCAGTCCTGCCACCTCTGGTTGTTGCTGCGGAACCACAGCAAGGCTCGGTCGCGAAGCAACTCCGGCATAGTCCGGGGGAGCAGATTTCTACTCAACGAGTATGCATCCGCGAGCTCTTCCAATCTCTCGATAAACAGAAGAGGTTCTTTGCCACCGTCGTACCGCACTGACCATTTACGCACCTGGTCGATAACCATTGGGTACGATGCCCCTGGTGCCTCTGTTGGGTTTCGGATGGCAATTGTTTCCCCTGGTACTGGGGACGCCGTCCTGCTTACCACCGCCTTCGGTTCCGTGTAACCCTGTGAATCCGTAGGGTTCAGGGATATTTGAGGAATCGGTGAAGTGCCGCGGATATGCTTTTTTTCCAACTCGATGAGGCGCGTTTCGTCCTCTGAAGTGACGTCTCACCCTGTAATATAGTTGGAAAAACGTTTCCTCAGTTCTTCTACCGAACCGTTGGTATCTAATCTGAATTCGTTCATACAATTTTTTAATTCATCTTTTGCTAGGTTGTACACCCAGCTCGTTTTGACCATTTTGGCTGTATTCTGGTGTTATTGGGTTGTGCTTTATTCAATTTGGTTTTAAAATTCCAGGGTCCCTGCTCGGGCGCCAATTGTAACGGGTAGAACTCAGTGTGACCAGGGTTCGATTTAAATTTGGTCGTTACAATAATAAAATTTGTTTTGTTAAGGGTTTGGAATCTTCTCTTTATTTATTTTAATTCTATTCAATATTTAATACAAGATGATGATATACAAGGATGATTGATTGATTAGGAAATTAAGGTTTATGTTATATAACGTTTGATAATTCTCCTGTGAAAAGAGGTTAGGAAGTTAATTGTTCATGTTATATAAAGTTTGTTAATTCTCCTGTGAAAAGATATTAGGAAATTAATTGTTCATTTTATATAAAGTTGGTTAATTCTCCTGTGAAAAGTTATTAGGAAGTTAATGATTATTTTACATAAAGTTTGCTATAATGCTGTGAGGGCGGATGATTGCACAGCGTGTAGCTTCAGCGGTAATGGCAAGGTAAGCACTCTTAAGCCACTAATGTGAGAATTCAGTTGACGTTGCAGCGTTTAGCTTCAGCGGTAATGGCAAGGTAAATACTCTTAAGCCACTAATGTGAGGATTCAGTCAACGTTGCAGCGTTTAGCTTCAGCGGTAATGGCAAGGTAAATACTCTTAAGCCACTAATGTGAGGATTCAGTCAGCGTCGCAGCGTTTAGCTGCAGCGTTAATGGCAAGGTAAGTACTCTTAAGCCACTAATGTGAGGATTCAGTCGGCGTCGCAGCGTTTAGCTGCAGCGGTAATAGCAAGGTAAGCACTCTTAAGCCACTAATGTGAGAATTCAGTTGACGTTGCAGCGTTTAGCTTCAGCGGTAATGGCAAGGTAAGCACTCTTAAGCCACTAATGTGAGAATTCAGTCGGTGTCGCAGCGTTTAGCTGCAGCGGTAATGGCAAGGTAAGCACTCTTAAGCCACTAATGTGAGAATTCAGTTGACGTTGCAGCGTTTAGCTTCAGCGGTAATGGCAAGGTAAATACTCTTAAGCCACTAATGTGAGAATTCAGTTGACGTTGCAGCGTTTAGCTTCAGCGGTAATGGCAAGGTAAGCACTCTTAAGCCACTAATGTGATTCCGAAAGGAACTCAGGAAGACTGCCCTGTCTATCGAGCTGCGTGCTCTTTTTATACTTTTCCGTTGATGTTTTTCTTCGGTTTTCAACTGTATAGTCCGATACATATAGCCATATATTGTTGGCAATATACATGGTCGACTTGTTTTGAAAACATGTTTCATGTTTGGTCGCATTGCAATATACATGCAATATACATGTTTTTGACGTATTGCAATATACATGAAAGATACATGTTCGGTTTTAATATACGCATGCTCTGCCATATGCGTGTAGTGTATTTGTTTGGTCTTTACTCATCTCTGCTGACGTCATTTGCACATTTCGTTTTGAAAACGGTTTGTGTTTTTAAAAGTTTCGGTCATCGACCCCATCAGCCGTTTGTCTGAAGTTAGTGCTGTGCATTGGGTTCCGATCGGTGCGTAAGCGTCCACTGCCGCCTGGGTGCGAGTGGGACGGCCGTATTTTCGGGCGAATTCAATACTGCTCCTGTCTTGTGCTGCATATTCTCTTTTTTTTTTTGTCTCTTCTATTATCTTCTGTTCGCCTATGACTCCCATTAGATCAGTTACGCCGGATTGGTCACTGTGGTTTCGCTCGACTCGGTGGTAGTTAGGTTCACCGGCTGTGGTTGGTTCTCCTCTTAGTATTTGCCTGTTTTTATGAGAGAGCGAGAGTGGTGGATATTGAGTCATTTTCGTGTTGTATTAGGTGCTTATCGAATATAATTTCAACTCTTCTTTGATATTGAGTGATTTTTTCTTTATTTGTTTTGCTTAGTGAGAACACTGTTTACATACATTTGATTGGTGTTGCTTTATTAATTCAATAATTCATGTATGTATTTAGAACAAAGTTTTTAACAAAAAAAATAATAAAAATGAGAAACAAAATATGATGGTGATGGAATGATGAGGTGGTGGTATACATTATGCGTATTGTGTAGGGAAATTCTTCGTTCTGCGCGGAATTTCCCTTCACAATTAAATCCTATAGTTCCCAGGAGATTAAAGAAGAGCTTGGAAGGCGAGCCCTATACACCGCGGGAAATACGCAAGAGTTATTTCTCCGATTGCAACAAGTTGATAAAGCGGAAAAACAGCAAGCTGGAGAAGCGTTTTCAATTGAGACCGAGTAAAAATAATAATAATAATATTCGGCGCGACAGACCATTGCGGTCCAAGCCATAGCTTCTCGCGACCATTTGTGTTGCGCATGTATATTTTTGGACACAAATGGAAGGGACCTACAATTTAAGGCCGGATCCGAACGGCGAACTGAGAAGCTTTCAATGACAAGTTATTACTCTCGGAACGTTTGTCACCCATTCGCAAGAGGTGGGACACCGTAAAAAATACTTTTGGTGTTACTGGGATTCGAACCACGAACCTCCTGCGCATTTTCACTAAGCCACGGCGCAAAAGGAGTTAGTGGAGCGAAAATCGTCCACTTTGGAAGAAAAATATGGTGCGTCAAGCATGGAAGCGATGTTGTAAGTCATAATGACTTGCAAATGAACAGCAAGTTTGACCAGCATAGAGAAGAAATGAGCCACCAAAGTAATAAAGGTGAAGAGATAAAAAAGATTTGATTCACTAAAGTGAACAATCGCAGCAACAGAGTCAGACGAATAAACAGATGAATATAGAATTGGGTTCCACACTAAACGAGAAGTTGGACCAGCAGAAGAAAGATTTGAATTTTCAAATTAACAACAAGTCAAAACAGCAAAGTCAAAAAATGAATTGACAAAATTAACAGCAGAGCCAAGAACTCAAGAAGGTATTGAACCCTAGGCTCGACGATAAGTCTGATGAACAAAACAAACAGATGAATTTCAAATTCGATCAACAAAATCAAAAGCTGGATGTAATTCAAAAAAAATTAAGAGGTGAAATGAGTTGAATTCAAACAATGTTTAAGGGTGAGATGAGTGAAATTCATGATAAGGTGAAATCCTCCGAGACAAACATGACAGTAAAAGGGAGTGGTCTGAAAGGCAAAATAAAGGAGATGGAGACCCAGCTGGACTCGTACCTAATACGTCAGAGAGAACACTCAACAAAGCAGTACCAGAATAATTCCAGAATCATCTAGTATCCAGAAAAATTTTGAAACCTCCTGCGTTTGATGGCAAGACCGCATTTGAAAATGTCAAAGTCCAGTTTGAAGCTTATATACAACACAATGGATGGGGTGCTGAAGAACAACTAAATTCTCTAATCCTGGTGTTGAGGGGCAAGGCGGCTGATATATTGCAAATGATTCCAAATGCTGAGATGAGTTCTGGAAAAATCTTGAAAGAGTTGGACTTGCGTTATGGACAGTCTCATACCCAGGAGCTAAGCAAAATATATATAAATATATATATGAAGAAACAACAGCGAGGAGAATGACTTCAAGAATAAGAACGGGCAATAACTAAGCTAGCACGTCAAACCTATTGTGGAGTTCCGGCTGGTATCTTGGACGGACTGGCAGTGGATGCGTTCATTGGCATCGGCTTTGGAATACGAAGCAGCTAGAGCCGTTTTTTCTACTGATTTAGTTGCTAAGTTACACCAGCTTTATGGGGCTTAAGCTGGTGAAGAGGGAAGAGAGCCCAAAGGTAAGGTGAACATAGCCAAACTTGGAAAGGACAGCAACAGCTTGGTTGTTAGTGGTGTGTTAGAGGGAAAACCATGAACGTCTACCTTGGATACAGGAGCTTCCAAAGCAGTTGTGTATCCCAAGTGGTCAAGTGGAAAAAGTATTTCGCTATAATTTGAGAACAGTTACAGGGGAAGCTGCAGTAATTAAAGAATTGCCATTGTTGCCAGCATTACAGATTAATGCCTAGTGGGCATGGACTTCATGACAGAGTACAAGAGATCCCTTGATCTGAAGAACCACGTGTTAAAATGGCGTAATGTGGAAGTACCCCTGCAAATAAACGACTATATATAATAACGGACTATAAGTTTAAATCATTATGTACTATTCAAAAATGTATGTATGTGTACATGATTGCACATATAGTTTTTTTAGTTAGTTTTTTTATGGTTAGTTGTAAATAACGGAAGTTGCCACAATTTCCTGGATATTTCTGTCTATAAGATTGAAAGTTTCTGAAAAATATTCAATGATTATAAAAGGTGGCGTTCGCTGCAGAGTATTCATTAGTTATTTGGAATTCAACCAGTCAAGATGTTAAACTTCTTGCAAAGTAATATAACATTGGGGATTTGCATTGCGCTTGATCGGGAAACTACTGAGTGCTCAATACTTAGTTTGAGCCAGTAGCGCAACAATCAAGTTCGTGATGTAGTGCTTGATCTACCTCCTAGTGGTGGTCCCCGGGTAACTATGTGTATAAATCCTTATATATGAAGGCTAAATTGCAAGTGCGAACGGTCTAATGTTTCTAGTCTAGGTAACGTGGGTTAGCACCATGCGGTACCGAAAAATGTCCACTACCGAAACCGACATTACGCCTCGGATAAGTAATGATAGAATAATGACGACTTTTGGCTATTAGACCTGGACTAAGATTGGTTTCTGGAATGTGAGAACGCTCCTTGACTTAGGGAGTGAAGGACCTCAAAATGCCAGATTTCTTCAACTGGAACGTAAGTTTCTACGTTATAATTTGGACATACTGAGAGTGAGTGAAGTAAGATGGTTCGACGCGAGAGAGTACCAATCCCCAACGTGAAACACTATACTACTCTACTCCGGCAAACCATCCGGCAGTCCCCGTGAATATGGGGTGGGTCTGCTGCTAACGCCAACAGCACGCAGATGCCTAATTTCCTGGCACCCACATGGTGATATGATCTTATCGGCCAGATTTCAGACTAGAGAACGGAGCGTCACGATCATACAGTGTTACGCCCCAACTAATCCCTTGACTGAGGATGAAAAATACAACTTCTACAATCAGCTAAGCACTGTATTCAACGCAACGCCGAACGGAGATATCGTCATCGTGATGGGGGACTTGAATGCCAAGGTAGGCAACGACAATGAAGGACTCACACATGTGATAGGGAAGCACGACCTCGGCGAACGAAATGACAGTGGTGAAAGATTTGTTGATTTCTGCAACACCAACAACCTTGTTATAGGAGGCACCATGTTTGAGCATAAGAAAGTCAGCTGGGTGTCAACTGACATGAAATAATCTTCCAATCAAATCGATCGGCGATCAGCCGAATTCGTACCTCAACTCCCAGTAAAGATGAGATCGCTACCGCGATCAACGCACTAAAGACCAACAAGTCGGTAGGACTAGATGGTATACCCGCAGATCTTCTGCTTACCGCTCCAACGACATCAGCAGAGCTTTTATATCCTCTTGTAGAGAGAGCTTGGGAGGCAAGTTTCCCCGACGAGTGGAAGAAGGGAATTATTGTCAAGCTCCCTAAAAAAGGAAGTCTTATGGAGTGCGAAAACTGGAGGTGCATTTGCGTTCTTCCTGCAGTTGCAAAGGTAATAGCCAAAGTAGTACTTAAGCGAATTAAGGAACGTCTGGAAGATACACTTGCCTGAATCATGAATTTCACTCATCTCACCCTTAAACATTGTTTGAATTCAACTCATTTCACCTCTTAATTTTTTTTGAATTACATCCAGCTTTTGATTTTGTTGATCGAATTTGAAATTCATCTGTTTGTTTTGTTCATCAGACTTATCGTCGAGCCTAGGGTTCAATACCTTCTTGAGTTCTTGGCTCTGCTGTTAATTTTGTCAATTCATTTTTTGACTTTGCTGTTTCGACTTGTTGTTAATTTGAAAATTCAAATCTTTCTTCTGCTGGTCCAACTTCTCGTTTAGTGTGGAACCCAATTCTATATTCATCTGTTTATTCGTCTGACTCTGTTGCTGCGATTGTTCACTTTAGTGAATCAAATCTTTTTTATCTCTTCACCTTTATTACTTTGGTGCCTCATTTCTTCTCTATGCAAGTCATTATGACTTACAACATCGCTTCCATGCTTGACGCACCATATTTTTCTTCCAAAGTGGACGATTTTCGCTCCACTAACTCCTTTTGCGCCGTGGCTTAGTGAAAATGCGCAGGAGGTTCGTGGTTCGAATCCCAGTAACACCAAAAGTATTTTTTACGGTGTCCCACCTCTTGCGAATGGGTGACAAACGTTCCGAGAGTAATAACTTGTCATTGAAAGCTTCTCAGTTCGCCGTTCGAATCCAGCTTTAAATTGTAGGTCCCTTCCATTTGTGTCCAAAAATATACATGCGCAACACAAATGGTCGCGAGAAGCTATGGCTTGGACCGCAATGGTCTGTCGCGCCGAATATTATTATTATTATTTTTACTCGGTCTCAATTGAAAACGCTTCTCCAGCTTGCTGTTTTTCCGCTTTATCAACTTGTTGCAATCGGAGAAATAACTCTTGCGTATTTCCCGCGGTGTATAGGGCTCGCCTTCCAAGCTCTTCTTTAATCTCTTGGGAACTATAGGATTTAATGTTCACTACATTTTATTATTTACTGTTTATCGATTTGTAAAAAGATTTCACTAAATTTATTTACTGTGTCAAGGCTTGGAAAATCACCAATTAATTTATTTATTGTCCAACGATTTGCAAAATCCCACTTCTGACACCAAATTGTTACGAAACTTAGGCTTTCGAGTTCGTAAAGGATTTTGCAAATAAAACACAACACAAGTTTATTAATTTACAAATAACAACTTTAATAAACAAACAGTAAAAAAACACAAGTTCACAATTTATATTGGTGAAAACTTTAAATGTACACAAAAACACTTATTACAACACCATATGCATTTTACTATAATTCTCTTAGGGTTTAGCAGAATTACTTTGCAAGAACTTTTACAACTTGACTGGTTGAATTCCAAATAACTAATGAATCTTTTGCAGCGAACGCCTTTTATTCTCATTGAAAAGTTTCCAGAAACTTCCAATCTTATAGACAGAAATATCCAGAAAATTGTGGCAACTTCACTTCTTTACAACTAACCCTACTTATATGAATTGTGTCATCTTATAAAGATAAACTACATGTGCAATCATGTACTTTTACAAAAACCGAACCATCCGCACAAACCGATTTAACTACATTATTGATCAGTACATAACCACACTTTGATAAAGCCAGCGGGCGATATTTCGAAACTAGCGCTCGACTGGAATCCACAAGGAAGCCGCCGAGTCGGCCGTCCTAGCAAGACATGGAAAAGTACAATAGAAGAGGAAGCAAGATCTCAGGGGTTAGAGTGGCGTCTCTTGAAACCTCAGGCGATAAATCTAGTTCGTTGGCGGGCGTTTGTAGAAGCCCTATGCTCCCCCCCGAAAAGAAAGAAAAAGAAAGAAGACATAATGATTTAAACTTAAAGTCCGTTATATTTCAAATAATCTAATAAACCTTACAGCATAAAAGGGTTTCAAAATAATTACAGAATACAAATTTAAAGGCATTCTTGAATAGTTAAGTACTTAAGTAAATTTTCCAACCTTATGGATTACAATTGTAAAGAAAAAATTTAATAAAATTTAACAGAACGAAATTGAAAAAAAACTAAATCGTACACCTACTATTGAATCACCACTTATATACATTTGCTTATATACAAATTTCAGTTGGCGCCTGGTGTTTCCAATAGCCCATTAAACATCCCATCATCACCGGATGACCGATCTTCGAGTTTGTCGCTAACGCGCTTCGCTACCCATCCAGCCAGTGAGCGATACCTCGCCCAACTGCACGCATTGAGAGCACTTCGTGCCCTTGTTTGGAGCGACACCTATCGAAAAAGTTTTTCCTTAAGAACATTACCTGTAGCGAATAAAACACGATTCGAAAGTTTCAGCTCAATGGGATAGATAGTTTTTGAGTTTTCCGATTGTCTAATGGACAGAAACACAGAATTTAATTTTTATATATGTAGACTATATTACTCAGCATCACCCAGGCATTTATTTATTCCAATCTTTTATTAGGCAGGGTAGAAAAAAGAATGTTGTATATATATAAGGTATAATCGTTGTAATTTTTTTAACAAAATAACTATTTTAAAGTATAGCTACAATATTCAAATAATAAAATGATTTTTTTTAAAAAAATTAACTATAACATTAATTTAAAAAAAACTTGAACATGAGCATGAATAAATAAATTCTTATCCCTAGAGCAAGCAAAATAAGTGTGAAAAACATGGCGATCTCAAATTCACTCCGCAGTACTTAATAGACCGAGTGACTTATTGATCGTTCTCGAAAACGCAAGTTTTACTGAAAATTGGAATATATCTTAAATCCATAAGGGAGATCCATCGAAATGAGTGGTATCCGTGGGATAATAACTGTTTCACCGTCTCCATTTCCTGTCAACATGGTCGTTTCAATTACATTGCCCAGCACCTTTTTTACACGCATTCTTGTGCCGTTACAAAGTTTTGACGAGTCGATACAGTAGTAAAAAATTGGAGATCCCACTTTAATCTAGACGAATCAAGTGAGTTTGGGATAATTAACGACCTCATAAGCATCTACTAAAGTATCGATAGACTTAGATATATTAAGTGACTATGTCTGTTAACAGGACAAGTATTTTATTACTTTTTTCGTGGACGTCTTTATTTTTAGCAGCAAGAATTACACTCTCTCACAACCAGCTTAAAAAGGTTGAGAAAAAGCCGGATAAATGGAAGCTATTAGCTCTGCGTCATATGATACCAGATTACACAAATCAGGTGGCAGTTTTATATTGCCAGAAGACTTTGCTACCTTCTCCGATTTACAGGAGTGACAATGTCCGCACCCTCAAACCCAGTCGGTCACCGAGTACCATTCTAAACAACACTATTCATCTCAGCGACCCCGAAAGCTATAGAATCGATACTAATATCTGTCACCCTCACCCACCGGGGATACAACCCACCCTCACCTCCTAGAGGTGTCCCAGAACCACTTATCATCTCAAGTACCATTGATATCGGAAGGCCTCTCCTTCCAACAACACGCGATCTCCTAGCTCCATTATATTCAGCACTATTCATCACGGTCGCTGTGGCTCAGAAGATAAGTTCATGGTCTTTTGAGCAGAAAGCTCTTGGTTCGAATGCCAGTAACACCAAAAGTATTTTTCACGGTCCCAACCTCTCGCGAATGTCTGAGAAACGTCCGAGAGTAATAGCTTGTCACGGAAAGCTATTCAATTCGCGGTTCGGATACCGTACTAAATTATAGGTCCCTTCCATTTATGTGGAAAAATATATATGCACAACACAAATGGTCACGTGAAGCTTGGACCGCAACGGTCTGGCGATCCCGAAAACTATAGGTTCGAAACTGATATCGGTTGCCACTCCTTTACCATCCACAGAACGTGTTACCCTCCACCAACAGTATTTGATTTCAGATTATAAGTTATATGTATACCAAGATTGGTTGAAATTGGTGAAGGAACGAACAAACATATAAATTCTCTATTTTATATATACAGGGTGTATCCGTTAAGGTGGCAAATACTTAAAGGAATGATTCCTTGGTTAATTTCGTGAAAAAAATTGTATTGGAGGGGTGGATCTATTTTCACCCCCCCTGCGGTGTACGTAGCGTTTTAATGCGAAGAGATGTACTTTTGACCTTACATCACTTCACACCCTGTAACTCTTGAACGCTTCTAGCTAAAAGGCCACTGTTGGTGATTTTTGAAAGAAAATTAAATTTATAAGATCAAATAATAAACATTTTCATAAATTCTTTAAACCGTTATCGATATAAACGTCTTCAAAATCCAAAAATCTTTTTTCTTTTCTTAAATTTTATTTTCAAACGCGAATATTTCGAAAATCGCTCTCGGATAATTTTTTTTGACAAATGCAATAACAAAGGCTATTCAAATTTCTACAAATCCACATCACAATATTTATGCATTCGGTCAATAGGAGCAGGGTTAAAAGTGAAAGTTTCTAAAATGAACGAAGACGTACTTTTGACCTTACATGACTTCACACCCTATAACTCTTGAACCCTTCCAGATACAAGGTTACTATAAATCTTTTTTTAAGGAAGGGTACATTTTTAAGATCAAACAATGTACATTTTTTTAAATTATTTTAGCCATACCGATATAAAGGTCGTCAAATTCAAAACAAAAAATTATTTTTACTAACACGATTATTTCGAGAAATACACTTGGATAATTTTTTTTGATAAATACAGCATTGAAGCCTGTTTAAATTCCTATAAAAACATGGCAAAATATTTATGCATTCTGTCAACAAGAGCGAGATAGTGTGGGTTGTGTTACTACTACTACGCATAAGAAGGGTTGCATGACGTCCTAGTGTTCCTGCAGCAACAGTGCAACAAAATTACACGGGCAGTGGATGCACCCTTACCACTTCACTCTAGTGCATAGTCTGCTTCAAAAGGACTTACCAAGAAGGACCTAATTTTGTGAGTCGATTTCACAACATCGAATGGACACATAAAGTTGGTGGTCAAAATGGACACATGCAAATGGTGACCACTCACAAAATTAGGTCCTTTTGGGTATGTCCTGTTAAAGCAGATTATGCACTAGAGTGAACTGGCAAGGGTGCATCCGTTCTACGTGTAATTTTGTTGCACTCTTGCTACGGGAACACTGAGACGTCATGCAACTCTTCTTATACGTAATAGTAGTAACACAACCCGCACTATCTCCCTAATTTTGACTGAATGCACAAATATTTTGATATGGATTTGTAGGAGATTGAATAGGCTTTAATACCTCATTTGTCAAAAAAATTTATCCGATAGCATTTCTCGAATTAATCGTGTTTGTAAATACAATTGTTTAAAATAATTTTGAAGGCCTTAATATCGCTATCGCTTAAATAATTTAAAAAAATGTAGATTGTTTGATCTTAAAAATGTACTCTTCTTTCAAAAAAGATTTATAGTAACCTTGTATCTGGATGGGTTCAAGAGTTATAGGGTGTGAAGTCATGTAAGGTCAAAAGTACGTCTTCGTTCATTTTAGAAACTTTCACTTTTAACCCTGCTCCTGTTGACCGAATGCATAAATATTGTGATGTGGATTTGTAGAAAATTGAATAGGCTTTATTATTGCATTTGTCAAAAAAAAATTATCCGAGAGCGATTTTCGAAATATTCGCGTTTGAAAATAAAATTTAAGAAAAGAAAAAAGATTTTTGGATTTTGAAGACGTTTATTTCGATAACGGTTTAAAGAATTTAAGAAAATGTTTATTATTTGATCTTATAAATTTAATTTTCTTTCAAAAATGACCAACAGTGGCCTGTAGCTAGAAGCGTTCAAGAGTTACAGGGTGTGAAGTGATGTAAGGTTAAAAGTACATCTCTTCGCATTAAAACGCTACGTACACCGCAAGGGGTGAAAATAGACCCCTCTCCCTCCCATACGATTTTTTTCACGAAATTAACCAAGGAATCATCCCTTTAAGTATTTGCCACCTTAACGGATACACCCTGTATAGATTAAGATAAAAAACTTGTCTAATTTTATCACTTTTTTTAATATATTTTATATTTTAGACAACTCTTTTCAGGAATTTGTTAACAGTCCTTGTATGACCGAAATAAAGGAACGATCTTGCTTCATACACATCGATGTACCGGGCCATGTGGATAACGCCGAAGCCCTTCCTGAATCGTAAGTGCATCTCTTTAGATTAGTTTAGTTTAGTAATTAATTCCTTAAAATATAGTTGAGTAATTAATTTCTTATATTGCTTTTATCCTGCAGTTTTCAATTTCCATCTCTTCAAACACTTGGTGATGATCTGGTTACTGTGTTAGATTTTTTGCATGTGAAGTATGTAATTGGACTGGGTGAAGGAGCCGGAGCTAATGTATTGGCAAGGTTTGGTTTGGCACATCCAACACGAGTACTTGGGTTGATTCTCATAAATTGTACTGGTAGTGCTGCATCAGTTCTTCAGTCATTCAGAACCAAGGTTTCAAACGTAACGATTATGCTTAAAAACTAACTACTTTTGTAAATTGTTTTACAGATTATTACATGGAAAAACGACGAAGTTGCTCAATCAGCTGAAACTTTCTTAGTGTGTCATAAATTTGGACATGTAGGTTGATTTTGTTTTTTTTTTTAACAATTAACTGGTTCCGATTAAAACCCAATTTTTGTACTTAATATTGCTACAAAATCTGCATATTTGTTATGCTTTTGGCATACAACATGTGGAAAATGGTCAATAGTGAAATAACATGCTAATCGTTATGTGTTCCTTTTCTATGTGTTGTTCTATATATGTGTGATGTAAATTTTTTTGTTTCTTTAAATCTTTCCATACATGCTCGCAAATTTAAATCATATAAAATATTCACAAAATTAATTACTCTATTTAAATAGCCATAAAGGTCGTAGACTTACCAAATAAATTTTTGAATGCAAATATACATATTTGCATAAACACCCATTTAGTATAAATGCGACAACGCATGTGAACCGATTTTCTTTTTTTTTCTTTTAATTGGTGGCTATTGGCGATCTTTGGTGTTATCAATAAAAAAGATTGAAAACAGAACGGTTTTTATTATTTAGCGTTGGAAGCAGTTGCTAGAAGTTCAAAATTCAACTTGTTGAAATTGTGCCTCGAATCCAGCCGCCACAGTCGTTGTTGACGACGTTGTCGTGGTAGCCCATTCTTGTATTTTTAAATTCTCTATATTAACTTCACTTGCCCGTATGTTTGTGGGCTTGTGGGTGTGTGGGTTTGTGGATTTGTGTGTCATGGAATCTTGCGATCAATTTTTAACCCACTTCCTACAGCCCGATTTTATTGAAATTTGGCACACATGTATATATCCCATGACAACACTTTCTTCTTCTTTCTTTAAATTTTGTACACATGTGTGTCTTCGATGGAAAACACTTTGTACAAATTTGGAGCGATCTTGGGCCCCTTGGGGACCCCAATATACAATTTTTAAATATCGCTATATCGCATCAGATCACGGCAAAGTATGAGCTCTGTGCTTTGTGAGCAGCGCTGTTCGCTGCCGCTGCGGCATTTGGTGGATGATTTTGCCACAAAACGAGCACGCAGTGTGTGTGTGTGTTTGTGTATCCCCGATTAGAGAATTTACAAGAAAAATTTTAATTTTTATTGGTTGTTTTTTTTTAACTACTTTTAAGTAGTTTAAGCTCGATTTTTGATTAAAATTTAAATTTTGATTTATATCAATAAGTCAGGGTTTTTAAATTGTGATTTACTTGGTTCCATGACATTTTCTAGAAAAACATTTGCTCGAAAACATTTTCTCGAAATACATTTGCTCGAACGTAATTTTTTGGTAAAATTAATAACCGAAAAATTTTAAAAAAAACTCGCGTTTCGCGAACAAAAATTACTCGCGATAGTTTTTAGAAGGTTGAAAACATAGACTATTTAGTTTTCGAGAAAATGTTTTTCTAGCAAATGTTTTTCGAGCAAATGTCGTTTTATACATTTTCGAGCAAATGTTTTTCGAGTAAATGTTTTTCGAGTAAATGTTTTTCGAGAAAATGTTTTTCGAGCAAATGTTTTTCGAGTAAGTATCTGGATACCGATTTACTTTTATTTTACTGAATTTACTTTTTATTTTATTATAAAAGTACTGAACTGTTTTGTATTGTAAGTACATATAAAAGTTTATAGTCTCAGATATACAATTAACGAATGTATCAAATTCATATATGTTTTCTTCAAATTTTCAATAACGATTATGGTCAAATTTTGACCACCGGGCGAACACTAGTAGTAATAAATCTTCCAAAAGTATACAATTAAATGTAATGCCAATTATCGTCAAGGCTCGCTCGCTTCACTGTGTCCGTATTCTACAGTTTGAGGTGAACATGTATATACAATTAGCACGGTCTTTTGCTAATTGCCTCTAATTACTCCAATTGGCGCCATCAAAGTCAAGGCTTTTTTCTACTAAATAAACCAAAACTCGTCCGAAGAATTTTCGCTCGACAGGACCAAGTATATCGCCATACGTCTTCGAGTGTCCATGCTTAAGCGCCTTACAGAAGGACTGGGATGATTGAGGTCTCATACAGCGTGTTATTGATGGTTCTAGAATTGCCTTTTTAGCCCAAAGGAACATCGACGGGCAAGACTGATTCTTTTTTTGGTTTCTGACCTGGTATCGTTTAATATGATCAGCGGAGCCTAGCTACTTCAAAGTAATATTTTTCTTTTGACGTTCTGGCCAATACGCAGATGTTGGGTGTGCCTTTTGTTTGTTGACCGCAATAATTTGTCTTACCCTAGTTAATTGGCAAAACGATTTTCGAATGAATGTTGACATTTGTACTAGTGAGAGCTCACTAGGTTATGCCAATTAAATCGATGTCGCCAGCATATGGCAGTAATTGAACAGACTTAAAAAATAATTGTGCCTGAGAGTTTTGCACTTTTTAAAACGTTTTTAAATTCTCTATATTAACTTCACTTGCCCGTGGCTGGCTGGCTGGCTGGCTGGCTGGCCAAATCTTGTGATCAATTTTTAACCTACTTCCTACAGCCCGATATACACATGTATATCTCCCAAGACAACACTTTCTATTAAAATTTGAGACCCCTCGGGCCGCGGGGTCGGGGGGCTCTCATACAAATATTTTACAAAATTTACCCGATTTTCTTTAAATTTTGTACACATGTGTGTCTTCGATGGAAAACACTTTTTGTAGAAATTTGGAGCGATCGGCCCCTTGGGGACCCCAATATACAATTTTTAAATATCGCTATATCGCATCAGATCACGGCAAAGTCTGAGCTCTGTGCTTTGTGAGCAGCGCTGTTCGCTGCCGCTGCGTCATTTGTGAATGATTTTGCCACAATACGAGCACGCAGTGTGGGTGTGTGTGTGTGTGTGTATCCCCGATTAGAGAATTTACAAGAAAAATTTTAATTTTTATTGGTTGTTTTTATTATTAGCTCGCTTTCGTGTATGTCTATCTGTGCGGGCGGAATTTTGTAATTGATTTTAAACTAACTTCCAATTCAGAGACTTGAAACTTTAAACGTAGCTAAGAAATGGATGAACATTGACAAATCACAAAAAAAAGAACAAATCACAAAAAAAAAATTAATTCAACATTAGGTTGCAGTTTGTTTCAGATCACAGTAAACTCAAAGCTGTACGATAAAACGAAATCATGTTATTTTAAATCCAAAAGGCAATCATATTGTAAATAGTAATGGTACGGTTAATAAAATATTTAGCAGGGAAACTTTTTTGGCCGTGTGTGCGTACATTACTCGCTGAAAAGTGCCTTTCGTGCTCGTTAGATTGCCGCACACGGCTACCACCTCGTGCTTCAAGCTTTTTGCACGATCCGTACACTTTCCCCTCGTTATGTCATATACTATACTTTACCTTAGAAATTATCTTACTTAGGCACATTGCGCGGTCATTAATAATGCCATTGTTAGTAATGACCGAAATCATAAAATTCGGATTTATATTATTTCCCAAACATCATTTATTAAATTTTCTGACACAATCTTTGTTACTATCATTATCAGACAGAAATGATTATTAATGACCGCTTAATGTGCCTTACTACCTTGTTATTATAATCATTCAAATTCGAAATTTTACATTCAATAAAAATACAAACACATTAGCAAATGATTGGTGAAAATCCAGACAAGGAAAAAATCGTTTCTGAATTCCAAACGCGACTTCGGGGTTCACTCAACAGTAAGAATGTCGGCTTATATGTAAAAGCGTTTATGAGGTATGTGTGCGTTCAAAAATGTTTCTGAAATTTACAAATTTATATATTTTAAGTCGAAAGGACTTGACATTAAAAGGGTGCAAAGTGGATATTATACTTATAACTGGTATGCTCAGTCCATATGCCGCCATGGTTGAAAAACTTCAACGTGGCACAGAAAAAGAAAAAGTTGCAATACTCAAAATCAAACGGGCTGGAGATGTCCTCGCAGATGCTGTAAGGAAGTTTTATACGATTTTTTAAAATTTTGTAGTAATTTTTAAATTATTTTAAGCCTGCAAAAGTGGCTCAATCAATTTTGTTATTTTGCAAAGGTCAAGGACTATTAACATCGGTTATCATGCCCGGTGTTGACCGTTCACGAGCTTTTTCTACCAGTAGTGTTGGCTTCACCGAAGCAACCAACGGATCGCGAAAACTTTCGCGTGGAATTTCAATGGAAGATTATGATAAACCAAATATTCGTCGTTTAAGCGTAACTGCTAGCAATGAACACCCACCTGTTTAAAAGTAAAATTAGAAAACGAAAATTCTTAAAAGATTGACCTAATATATACATATTTCAAAAGTTTATTTTTTTTGACTAGAAAACTATTGTCATTTACATATTCTAAGAATTTTAAGCTACAAAAACATAATTTTTAATGTTACATTGAACATCAAACTCAAATGAATCGATATAACTATTAGTATGACATTATATACTAATCTAAACGTACTTAAATGCGCAGACACCCAAATCTAGTTAAAAAACCAATTTCACAAAAGTTTTGTAATTATACATTTTTATAAATTTTAGTATTCACTATGCATGTTTTTATAGAAGCATACTTTATTAAAGGTAACCAATATATATATATAATCAAATTGTAACCGAAGAATGTGTGTCAATTAATTTGTATGACGTAAAAATATTGATAGCCAAAAATATTTATTGTTTCTAAATACACATATTAAATATTTAGTACATAGTACTATGCACAAAAAATAAGAAAGAAATCAATACATTGCAAATTTATATTTGTTAGTGTTAATTAGAAGAACAAAAAATATATTTTATACATTATAATTATTCAACATTCAAGTTTAAAGAAACTTGTAACCAGACTATTCTGAATTGAATTTTCTATTTTGTTTTTCAACTAAATTTACTTACAAGGTTCATTTATAGCACTACTCGCCCTGAGGTGATTATAGAAAAATAAGAATATGTTTTGGGTAACTTGTGCTCGTATATGTGGCAGTGGCGAGGAATCCATATAACCCGATTCCTACCGGGCAACCTCGTGATAATTCCTGTTATTTCTTGCTTTCCTTGGAATAAAAAAAAGAAAAATATCATTAAAATAGTTATTTTGGCTAAACTCCATTATATGGTTTTCGAGATTTGGGCTTTCGGACACACCTTCCATGAAAGCCCCAACTGAGCAGATTTTGGAAATCGCAATCTTATTTTCTGCCCCCTTTAGGTAGGAGGGGCATTCAAAGTTTCGAGTTTTTTCAGACAATTCTAAGTTATTTGAAGGAGCTTTAGGGGTTAATTGGTAACAAATGAAAGGTAATATAGGTAAGTATCAATGAAAAAAAATGGGACCAATCGAACCATCCTTACCAGTATATGATCGCGCGCGCGAATTACCAAGCGCGTTACCACCCTAAATGCGTTTGATTATCAAAAAGTTTAATTGAATTAAATTAATCCATATCTAATCTAAATATTTGCTATATAAAAGCTGCTTTTTTATGGGAGAAGCATAATTACATGAAATTGCACACAAACCAATTTCAAATTAATCTAGCTTCCGTTAAACTTTGGCCACGCCCATGAATAGTACGGCTGTGTAGAGTAAGTAAGTAAAGTATTTGAAAAAATGCATTTTTCTGAAAAAAATACCAGAACTTTTGATGCCCCTCCTACCTAAAGGGGGCGTTTCCGGAACACCCCACCCACATTTGTGGGTGTTGGGCGGTTGGCTGGAGGCGTGGCAAAAATACCGGAAAACCGTATACTGGAGATACGCCCGGAAAATTGCCTAGGAAAAAATGTGGATTTGTCTGTATCGCAGGCACGAATTGTTGACGTGTATATGTCTACAATGATCACAAGCTCTCCAATTTTTTCGTCTATTAGCAATTCCTATTATCTGCTTATCTTCAATTTTACGAAGATGGCGGTTTTTCATTGCAACACTTAAAAATTTATGTAATGTACAAATCAACAACAGCGAACGAAAATGCTGAAAACCCGTCTGGTCTGGTGCATTCATCGCAAAAATCAAAATGCAACGGAAATGCTGAGTAAACGATCTATACAAATAATTTAGCACGAGCAAGAAGCGAACGTTTCATTTAATTTGAATTGATTACAAGAAATCGTGTTGTGCTATGTCCTCTCACAGTCTTGCCCTGCTTTACGCTGTCAGTTAAACACCGCCTTTTTCTCTGTCTTTTCTTTTTCTCTGTGAACCGATTTTCTTTTTTTTTCTTTTAATTGGTGGCTATTGGCGATCTTTGGTGTTATCAATAAAAAAGATTGAAAACAGAACGGTTTTTATTATTTAGCGTTGGAAGCAGTTGCTAGAAGTTCAAAATTCAACTTGTTGAAATTGTGCCTCGAATCCAGCCACCACAGTCGTTGTTGACGACGTTGTCGTGGTAGCCCATTCTTGTAACGTTTTTTTAGGAGGTTTGTTTTTCCGATAGATGTCGTTTTATTTTATGACAGTTGTTTTGACAGCTCAAAGTGGCATTTCTACTCATTATTGTTTGGCAAATCGTTATGAAAAAAAAAAAAAAAAAAAAAAAAAAAAAATGACATTTGTGAAAAATAGTCGTGGTAGCCATATGCCAGAAATTGTGTTTAAATGTTAAATGCCAAAAAATTATCTACCAAATAAAAAATGCCACTTTGAGCTGTCAAAACAACTGTCATAAAATAAAACGACATCTATCGGAAAAACAAACCTCCCAAAAAAACACCCTTTATTTTTAAATTCTCTATATTAACTTCACTTGCCCGTGTGTTTGTGGGTTTGTGGGCTTGTGGGTGTGTGGGTTTGTGGATTTGTGTGTCATGGAATCTTGCGATCAATTTTTAACCCACTTCCTACAGCCCGATTTTATTGAAATTTGGCACACATGTAAAGGGTGTTTTTTTGGGAGGTTTGTTTTTCCGATAGATGTCGTTTTATTTTATGACAGTTGTTTTGACAGCTCAAAGTGGCATTTCTACTCAGTATTGTTTGGCAAATCATTATGAAAAAAAAAAAAAAAAATGACATTTGTGAAAAATAGTCGTGGTAGCCATATGCCAGAAATTGTGTTTAAATGTTAAATGCCAAAAAATTATCTACCAAATAAAAAAAAATTTTGGTCATTTCATAATTTTATGTGTTTTATTCAAAAAAAAAATCGGCAACCTCTTAAAAAAACACGTTATATCTAACGGGTGTTTTTTTAAGAGGTTGCCGATTTTTTTTTTGAATAAAACACATAAAATTATGAAATGACCAAAATTTTTTTTTATTTGGTAGATAATTTTTTGGCATTTAACATTTAAACACAATTTCTGGCATTGGCTACCACGACTATTTTTCACAAATGTCATTTTTTTTTTTTTTTTTTTTTTTTTTTTCATAATGATTTGCCAAACAATACTGAGTAGAAACATTTTCTCGAAATACATTTGCTCGAACGCAATTTTTTGGTAAAATTAATAACCGAAAAATTTAAAAAAAAACTCGCGTTTCGCGAACAAAAATTACTCGCGATAGTTTTTAGAAGGTTGAAAACATAGACTATTTAGTTTTCGAGAAAATGTTTTTCTAGCAAATGTTTTTCGAGCAAATGTTTTTCGAGCAAATGTCGTTTTATACATTTTCGAGCAAATGTTCTTCGAGTAAATGTTTTTCGAGTAAATGTTTTTCGAGAAAATGTTTTTCGAGCAAATGTTTTTCGAGTAAGTATCTGGATACCGATTTTACTTTTATTTTACTGAATTTACTTTTTATTTTATTATAAAAGTACTGAACTGTTTTATATTGTAAGTACATATAAAAGTTTATAGTCTCAGATATACAATTAACGAATGTATCAAATTCATATAAGTTTTCTTCAAATTTTCAATAACGATTATGGTCGAATTTTGACCACCGGGCGAACACTAGTAGTAATAAATCTTCCAAAAGTATACAATTAAATGTAATGCCAATTATCGTCAAGGCTCGCTCGCTTCACTGTGTCCGTATTCTACAGTTTGAGGTGAACATGTATATATAATTAGCACGGTCTTTTGCTAATTGCTTTTAATTACTCCAATTGGCGCCATCAAAGTCAAGGCTTTTTTCTACTAAATAAACCAAAACTCGTCCGAAGAATTAGTATTAGTATGACATTATATACTAATCTAAACGTACTTAAATGCGCAGACACCCAAATCTAGTTAAAAAACCAATTTCACAAAAGTTTTGTAATTATACATTTTTATAAATTTTAGTATTCACTATGCATGTTTTTATAGAAGCATACTTTATTAAAGGTAACCAATATATATATATAATCAAATTGTAACCGAAGAATGTGTGTCAATTAATTTGTATGACGTAAAAATATTGATAGCCAAAAATATTTATTGTTTCTAAATACACATATTAAATATTTAGTACATAGTACTATGCACAAAAAATAAGAAAGAAATCAATACATTGCAAATTTATATTTGTTAGTGTTAATTAGAAGAACAAAAAATATATTTTATACATTATAATTATTCAACATTCAAGTTTAAAGAAACTTGTAACCAGACTATTCTGAATTGAATTTTCTATTTTGTTTTTCAACTAAATTTACTTACAAGGTTCATTTATAGCACTACTCGCCCTGAGGTGATTATAGAAAAATAAGAATATGTTTTGGGTAACTTGTGCTCGTATATGTGGCAGTGGCGAGGAATCCATATAACCCGATTCCTACCGGGCAACCTCGTGATAATTCCTGTTATTTCTTGCTTTCCTTGGAATAAAAAAAAGAAAAATATCATTAAAATAGTTATTTTGGCTAAACTCCATTATATGGTTTTCGAGATTTGGGCTTTCGGACACACCTTCCATGAAAGCCCCAACTGAGCAGATTTTGGAAATCGCAATCTTATTTTCTGCCCCCTTTAGGTAGGAGGGGCATTCAAAGTTTCGAGTTTTTTCAGACAATTCTAAGTTATTTGAAGGAGCTTTAGGGGTTAATTGGTAACAAATGAAAGGTAATATAGGTAAGTATCAATGAAAAAAAATGGGACCAATCGAACCATCCTTACCAGTATATGATCGCGCGCGCGAATTACCAAGCGCGTTACCACCCTAAATGCGTTTGATTATCAAAAAGTTTAATTGAATTAAATTAATCCATATCTAATCTAAATATTTGCTATATAAAAGCTGCTTTTTTATGGGAGAAGCATAATTACATGAAATTGCACACAAACCAATTTCAAATTAATCTAGCTTCCGTTAAACTTTGGCCACGCCCATGAATAGTACGGCTGTGTAGAGTAAGTAAGTAAAGTATTTGAAAAAATGCATTTTTCTGAAAAAAATACCAGAACTTTTGATGCCCCTCCTACCTAAAGGGGGCGTTTCCGGAACACCCCACCCACATTTGTGGGTGTTGGGCGGTTGGCTGGAGGCGTGGCAAAAATACCGGAAAACCGTATACTGGAGATACGCCCGGAAAATTGCCTAGGAAAAAATGTGGATTTGTCTGTATCGCAGGCACGAATTGTTGACGTGTATATGTCTACAATGATCACAAGCTCTCCAATTTTTTCGTCTATTAGCAATTCCTATTATCTGCTTATCTTCAATTTTACGAAGATGGCGGTTTTTCATTGCAACACTTAAAAATTTATGTAATGTACAAATCAACAACAGCGAACGAAAATGCTGAAAACCCGTCTGGTCTGGTGCATTCATCGCAAAAATCAAAATGCAACGGAAATGCTGAGTAAACGATCTATACAAATAATTTAGCACGAGCAAGAAGCGAACGTTTCATTTAATTTGAATTGATTACAAGAAATCGTGTTGTGCTATGTCCTCTCACAGTCTTGCCCTGCTTTACGCTGTCAGTTAAACACCGCCTTTTTCTCTGTCTTTTCTTTTTCTCTGTGAACCGATTTTCTTTTTTTTTCTTTTAATTGGTGGCTATTGGCGATCTTTGGTGTTATCAATAAAAAAGATTGAAAACAGAACGGTTTTTATTATTTAGCGTTGGAAGCAGTTGCTAGAAGTTCAAAATTCAACTTGTTGAAATTGTGCCTCGAATCCAGCCACCACAGTCGTTGTTGACGACGTTGTCGTGGTAGCCCATTCTTGTAACGTTTTTTTAGGAGGTTTGTTTTTCCGATAGATGTCGTTTTATTTTATGACAGTTGTTTTGACAGCTCAAAGTGGCATTTCTACTCATTATTGTTTGGCAAATCGTTATGAAAAAAAAAAAAAAAAAAAAAAAAAAAAAATGACATTTGTGAAAAATAGTCGTGGTAGCCATATGCCAGAAATTGTGTTTAAATGTTAAATGCCAAAAAATTATCTACCAAATAAAAAATGCCACTTTGAGCTGTCAAAACAACTGTCATAAAATAAAACGACATCTATCGGAAAAACAAACCTCCCAAAAAAACACCCTTTATTTTTAAATTCTCTATATTAACTTCACTTGCCCGTGTGTTTGTGGGTTTGTGGGCTTGTGGGTGTGTGGGTTTGTGGATTTGTGTGTCATGGAATCTTGCGATCAATTTTTAACCCACTTCCTACAGCCCGATTTTATTGAAATTTGGCACACATGTAAAGGGTGTTTTTTTGGGAGGTTTGTTTTTCCGATAGATGTCGTTTTATTTTATGACAGTTGTTTTGACAGCTCAAAGTGGCATTTCTACTCAGTATTGTTTGGCAAATCATTATGAAAAAAAAAAAAAAAAATGACATTTGTGAAAAATAGTCGTGGTAGCCATATGCCAGAAATTGTGTTTAAATGTTAAATGCCAAAAAATTATCTACCAAATAAAAAAAAATTTTGGTCATTTCATAATTTTATGTGTTTTATTCAAAAAAAAAATCGGCAACCTCTTAAAAAAACACGTTATATCTAACGGGTGTTTTTTTAAGAGGTTGCCGATTTTTTTTTTGAATAAAACACATATAAAATTATGAAATGACCAAAATTTTTTTTTATTTGGTAGATAATTTTTTGGCATTTAACATTTAAACACAATTTCTGGCATTGGCTACCACGACTATTTTTCACAAATGTCATTTTTTTTTTTTTTTTTTTTTTTTTTTTCATAATGATTTGCCAAACAATACTGAGTAGAAATGCCACTTTGAGCTGTCAAAACAACTGTCATAAAATAAAACGACATCTATCGGAAAAACAAACCTCCTAAAAAAACACCCTTTATATCTCCCATGACAACACTTTCTTCTTCTTTCTTTAAATTTTGTACACATGTGTGTCTTCGATGGAAAACACTTTTTGTACAAATTTGGAGCGATCTTGGGCCCCTTGGGGACCCCAATATACAATTTTTAAATATCGCTATATCGCATCAGATCACGGCAAAGTATGAGCTCTGTGCTTTGTGAGCAGCGCTGTTCGCTACCGCTGCGGCATTTGGTGGATGATTTTGCCACAAAACGAGCACGCAGTGTGTGTGTGTGTGTTTGGGTATCCCCGATTAGAGAATTTACAAGAACAATTTTAATTTTTATGGGTTGTTTTTTTTTAACTACTTTTAAGTAGTTTAAGCTCGATTTTTAATTAAAATTTAAATTTTGATTTATATCAATAAGTCAGGGTTTTTAAATTGTGATTTACTTGGTTCCATGACATTTTCTAGAAAAACATTTGCTCGAAAACATTTTCTCGAAATACATTTGCTCGAACGCAATTTTTTGGTAAAATTAATAACCGAAAAATTTAAAAAAAAACTCGCGTTTCGCGAACAAAAATTACTCGCGATAGTTTTTAGAAGGTTGAAAACATAGACTATTTAGTTTTCGAGAAAATGTTTTTCTAGCAAATGTTTTTCGAGCAAATGTTTTTCGAGCAAATGTCGTTTTATACATTTTCGAGCAAATGTTCTTCGAGTAAATGTTTTTCGAGTAAATGTTTTTCGAGAAAATGTTTTTCGAGCAAATGTTTTTCGAGTAAGTATCTGGATACCGATTTTACTTTTATTTTACTGAATTTACTTTTTATTTTATTATAAAAGTACTGAACTGTTTTATATTGTAAGTACATATAAAAGTTTATAGTCTCAGATATACAATTAACGAATGTATCAAATTCATATAAGTTTTCTTCAAATTTTCAATAACGATTATGGTCGAATTTTGACCACCGGGCGAACACTAGTAGTAATAAATCTTCCAAAAGTATACAATTAAATGTAATGCCAATTATCGTCAAGGCTCGCTCGCTTCACTGTGTCCGTATTCTACAGTTTGAGGTGAACATGTATATATAATTAGCACGGTCTTTTGCTAATTGCTTTTAATTACTCCAATTGGCGCCATCAAAGTCAAGGCTTTTTTCTACTAAATAAACCAAAACTCGTCCGAAGAATTTTCGCTCGACAGGACCAAGTATATCGCCATACGTCTTCGATAGAGTCCATGCTTAAGCGCCTTACAGAAGGACTGGGATGATTGAGGTCTCATACAGCGTGTTATTGATGGTCCTAGAATTGCCTTTTTAGCCCAAAGGAACATCGACTGGCAAGACTGATTCTTTTTTTGGTTTCTGACCTGGTATCGTTTAATATGATCAGCGGAGCCTAGCTACTTCAAAGTAATATTTTTCTTTTGAAGTTCTGGCCAATACGCAGATGTTGGGTATGCCTTTTGTTTGTTGACCGCAATAATTTGTCTTACCCTAGTTAATTGGCAAAACGATTTTCGAATGAATGTTGACATTTGTACTAGTGAGAGCTCACTAGGTTATGCCAATTAAATCGATGTCGCCAGCATATGGCAGTAATTGAACAGACTTAAAAAATAATTGTGCCTGAGAGTTTTGCACTTTTTAAAACGTTTTTATTAGCTCGCTTTCGTGTATGTCTATCTGTGCGGGCGGAATTTTGTAATTGATTTTAAACTAACTTCCAATTCAAAGACTTCAAACTTTAAACGTAGCTAAGAAATGGATGAACATTGACAAATCACAAAAAAAAAAGAACAAATCACAAAAAAAAAATTAATTCAACATTAGGTTGCAGTTTGTTTCAGATCAAAGTAAACTACTATGCACAATAATCGTTTTAAATTAAAAATGTTTTTTTATTAGCTACCATGTTATTTTTATTAAATTTTAAATCTTTCAAAGCTGTACGATAAAACGAAATCATGTTATTTTAAATCCAAAAGGCAATCATATTGTAAATAGTAATGGTACGGTTAATAAAATATTTAGCAGGGAAACTGTTTTGGTCGTGTGTGCGTACATTACTCGCTGAAAAGTGCCTTTCGTGCTCGTTAGATTGCCGCACACGGCTACCACCTCGTGCTTCAAGCTTTTTGCACGATCCGTACACTTTCCCCTCGTTATGTCATATACTATACTTTACCTTAGAAATTATCTTACTTAGGCACATTGCGCGGTCATTAATAATGTCATTGTTAGTAATGACCGAAATCATAAAATTCGGATTTATATTATTTCCCAAACATCATTTATTAAATTTTCTGACACAATCTTTGTTACTATCATTATCAGACAGAAATGATTATTAATGACCGCTTAATGTGCCTTACTACCTTGTTATTATAAACATTCAAATTCGAAATTTTACATTCAATAAAAATACAAACACATTAGCAAATGATTGGTGAAAATCCAGACAAGGAAAAAATCGTTTCTGAATTCCAAACGCGACTTCAGGGTTCACTCAACAGTAAGAATGTCGGCTTATATGTAAAAGCGTTTATGAGGTATGTGTGCGTTCAAAAATGTTTCTGAAATTTACAAATTTATATATTTTAAGTCGAAAGGACTTGACATTAAAAGGGTGCAAAGTGGATATTATACTTATAACTGGTATGCTCAGTCCATATGCCGCCATGGTTGAAAAACTTCAACGTGGCACAGAAAAAGAAAAAGTTGCTATACTCAAAATCGAACGAGCTGGAGATGTCCTCGCAGATGCTGTAAGGAAGTTTTATACGATTTTTTAAAATTTTGTAGTAATTTTTAAATTATTTTAAGCCTGCAAAAGTGGCTCAATCAATTTTGTTATTTTGCAAAGGTCAAGGACTATTAACATCGGTTATCATGTCCGGTGTTGACCGTTCACGAGCTTTTTCTACCAGTAGTGTTGGCTTCACCGAAGCAACCAACGGATCGCGAAAACTTTCGCGTGGAATTTCAATGGAAGATTATGATAAACCAAATATTCGTCGTTTAAGCGTAACTGCTAGCAATGAACACCCACCTGTTTAAAAGTAAAATTAGAAAACGAAAATTCTTAAAAGATTGACCTAATATATACATATTTCAAAAGTTTATTTTTTTTGACTAGAAAACTATTGTCATTTACATATTCTAAGAATTTTAAGCTACAAAAACATAATTTTTAATGTTACATTGAACATCAAACTCAAATGAATCGATATATTAGTATGACATTATATACTAATCTAAACGTACTTAAATGCGCAGACACCCAAATCTAGTTAAAAAACCAATTTCACAAAAGTTTTGTAATTATACATTTTTATAAATTTTAGTATTCACTATGCATGTTTTTATAGAAGCATACTTTATTAAAGGTAACCAATATATATATATAATCAAATTGTAACCGAAGAATGTGTGTCAATTAATTTGTATGACGTAAAAATATTGATAGCCAAAAATATTTATTGTTTCTAAATACACATATTAAATATTTAGTACATAGTACTATGCACAAAAAATAAGAAAGAAATCAATACATTGCAAATTTATATTTGTTAGTGTTAATTAGAAGAACAAAAAATATATTTTATACATTATAATTATTCAACATTCAAGTTTAAAGAAACTTGTAACCAGACTATTCTGAATTGAATTTTCTATTTTGTTTTTCAACTAAATTTACTTACAAGGTTCATTTATAGCACTACTCGCCCTGAGGTGATTATAGAATAATAAGAATATGTTTTGGGTAACTTGTGCTCGTACATGTGGCAGTGGCGAGGAATCCATATAACCCGATTCCTACCGGGCAACCTCGTGATAATTCCTGTTATTTCTTGCTTTCCTTGGAATAAATAAAAGAAAAATATCATTAAAATAGTTATTTTGGCTAAACTCCATTATATGGTTTTCGAGATTTGGGCTTTCGGACACACCTTCCATGAAAGCCCCAACTGAGCAGATTTTGGAAATCGCAATCTTATTTTCTGCCCCCTTTAGGTAGGAGGGGCATTCAAAGTTTCGAGTTTTTTCAGACAATTCTAAGTTATTTGAAGGAGCTTTAGGGGTTAATTGGTAACAAATGAAAGGTAATATAGGTAAGTATCAATGAAAAAAAATGGGACCAATCGAACCATCCTTACCAGTATATGATCGCGCGCGCGAATTACCAAGCGCGTTACCACCCTAAATGCGTTTGATTATCAAAAAGTTTAATTGAATTAAATTAATCCATATCCAATCTTAATATTTGCTATATAAAAGCTGCTTTTTATGGGAGAAGCATAATTACATGAAATTGCACACAAACCAATTTCAAATTAATCTAGCTTCCGTTAAACTTTGGCCACGCCCATGAATAGTACGGCTGTGTAGAGTAAGTAAGTAAAGTACTTGAAAAAATGCATTTTTCTGAAAAAAATACCAGAACTTTTTGGATGCCCCTCCTACCTAAAGGGGGCGTTTCCGGAACACCCCACCCACATTTGTGGGTGTTGGGCGGTTGGCTGGAGGCGTGGCAAAAATACCGGAAAACCGTATACTGGAGATACGCCCGGAAAATTGCCTAGGAAAAAATGTGGATTTGTCTGTATCGCAGGCACGAATTGTTGACGTGTATATGTCTACAATGATCACAAGCTCTCCAATTTTTTCGTCTATTAGCAATTCCTATTATCTGCTTATCTTCAATTTTACGAAGATGGCGGTTTTTCATTGCAGCACTTAAAAATTTATGTAATGTACAAACTACAAATCAACAACAGCGAACGAAAATGCTGAAAACCCGTCTGGTGCATTCATCGCAAAAATCAAAATGCAACGGAAATGCTGAGTAAACGATCTATACAATCAATTTAGCACGAGCAAGAAGCTAACTGTAGGCGATTTTTTTGTAAACAGTTGCCGGAGCAATGACCGTTGTAAAGTCAATTAGTATTTGTCTAAGCTTAACCATGTGAGCTTAAAATCATATTGCAAAAAATCACAAAGTTGCAAAAGCGAAATGTAAAGACTTTTGTAAAGCAACGTACGTAGGCTGAGAACGAATATTTTCGCAATTCTGGCACTGAGCGAAACTCAAGTATTTGAGAATTCTGATACTTCAGATATAAATCTGCCTGGGTATAGCTTAGTGCTGTTATTTTTCCCACGACTCGGGCTCGCAATTTATGTCCGTAGTGATGTTGCGTTCAAACCTTTGTCTCAATTAAGCCAATGTTCCAATGCAGAATTTAATTTCATATGGCTGAGAGTAATGGTACAAGCGCGCAACATCCACTACTGCTTTCTTTATAGAAGCCCCAACTTAGACAGAGTTTCAACTCTTTACAGAGTTTCAGCTCTTTACGAGTCTGATTCAATTGCAAGAATTGTCACAAATGATGATAATACTGAAATCGTTATTGCGGGCGATTTCAATGTACACAATTCTGGGTGGCTTCGCCATTCTGGCTAGACAACACCCATAGGAAGGGATGTTGCGTTGTTCGCTGAGTTTAATCACCTTACTCAGCTTGTAAATGAGCCTACAAGGTGGCTTCGCCATTCTGGCTAGAAAAAACTCCCAAAAAAAACTGTATGGCAATACGAGAAAGCCAATCGGGACGGCCTTAACAACTTCTTTGGGAGAATTAACTGGTCGCTATTGTTACGTGATAGCAACGTGGATGCTGCCGCTGATGCAATCACAAACATCATCCTTATTGGTGTGGGAGACTGTATACCTTCCAGAAATAAGTCTGTCAAACCAAAGAATGGATGGTATCACTCAAGCTTTAAAGAGGCTTCTAGGGTTAAAGAGGTATGCTTTCGGTTTTACAAAGCAAACCCTACGGAGGAATCCGAACAAATTTTAAACGAGCCAGAAATGATTGCAATACTGATCTTCGGCGAATCAAATTCGCCTACGACCAAAAATTGAGGCAAAAAATACTAGGTAGTACAAATTTTTGGTCATTCGTGAAAAGAATTAAAAATACAGCCTTGTCGTCAATTCCAACGCTCATTTATAATGACACTCCAGTTGTCAACCCTAAAAACAAAGCCAATCTGTTTGCTGCACATTTTGCAGCTAGCTCCACGCTTCCAGATTGTGCATTGATGCCGACTGCACCTCTGAGTATTGAACATTGGACAGATCTTCATTCGTACTCGTGCAGATACTAGAGTTTTAAACGATCTCAACATTCACAAATCCGCTGGGCCAGATGGTATTTCCCCACTAGTTCTGAAGAGGTGTTCTTCCAAGCTGTCATTACCATTGCGTAAGCTTTTCCATCTATCCTATTCTTTGGACTTCCCGAGAAGTTGGAAAACAGCCTTTGTCCAACCCATACCCAAAAAAGGCGAGCCGTCGTCTCCTTCTTCGTACCCATAGCACTTACATCCATTCTTTCCAAGGTCATGGAAACGCTGATCAATTTTCAGCTCATCTTCTTTACTTATATAAGCGACTGCGATATGTGTACAATCAATTAATCCCACTATGCTGTTCCGGGTCCGGGAAAAACAACATTTTGTTGTGCTAGTTTTGATGCAATCACCTCACTTATTTCTCTCATACTGGCCGAAATTTTGATTTGGCTCATTATGGCGAAATTATCCAAGCCCACACGTCGCTGGTGACTTAAACACGCATAAAAATTCGATATTTTTCAATAAAACAAGATATTTTATATTAAAAATATGCATTTTTTCAATCTATACAGTTTACATTATGTTTTGTTAGGTTCGTTGTTCAATAAAAGAATATAATTGTATTTAAATTAATAATAACTTCATTCAAGATGTCTTCACGTGTCGAGGGGTGTAATACAATTGATCTGCTCTAAATTTATACAGTGTTGCCAAGCTACATAAATATAAGCTGTATTGCTTTGGCAAAGCCAGCTTGGCTTACAACAACAATCGCATAAGCATAAAGCCGCAAGTAAATCCAAAAAAATTTTAGGATTAAGAAACTAAAGCCATTTTATAGTTATGGTAAGACGGTAAAACCAAAAGCTGTTGCTTTGAGATATAAAGTAAAACCAGCTTAGCTTTACCAAAGCAATACAGCTATATAGTGGCATCACACAACCTAAACTAACTCAACCATATGATTAAGAGGATACTACAACATCTTCTCTTCTTTTCAAATTGAAAACTTAATTCTATATAAACCAAAGCAATCATAAAACAAATCTTATTCAAAACTGACGTTACGATAAATCACAAACTTCAAATAATTAAATATAAAAATTAATAAAAATTAAGATGAATTCAAATAGATGTACAATGTTATTAATTTAGTATCATATTTACGATGTAATTCTTAAATATTTCACGATGTAATCCGCTGAGCTGGTTGTCTTCTACTTTGTCTTTGCGGGCGATTATAGGATGAAGTAGATGGTAGCACAGTTTCTTCTGATGTACCATTTTCATTTCTCATCGGAGTTATTTAAGTTCCGCATCCGTGGATGTTGATGTCATAGTGGAAACTACATAGATTTGTCGGAGCCAGGATTGAATTATTGTCTGCGCCATCGTCTCGATTTTCATTGTATATAATGTTTCCTACTTGAGCTTGAAACTCGCTGGGTATAACTTCGTATAAATTGTCTGTTATACTTGGATATCTTTGTGAAAAGTTATGCGGTTTAATATTAACTCTATCACGGCATCATTAACATTTACTGTAAATGTTCTGTCGGATAGTTTTTGTTCGATGAAACCTTTGGACCATATATTATCTTCTTTTAGAGGCACTTGCAATGCGATAGATTTTACTACTTCCAAATCAGGTAATTGTCTATCATAATAATATTTACTTAGTTTTCTTTTTGTTTCAATATTTTCGGTGACGTTTTCAAGAACTTTGGGGTTTAAACTTTCCACTTCTAGTCTTTCTGTAAAATATTCTCTGCACTGGACTTGAGTATTTGTTAGGAGTATTTCTCCAGTGTAGTAAAGCGTACCATATATCTTCTTTGCTGTCATTGGATTTTTTTATTAGTTGTTTGGCGATTTTTACCGCGGCTTCTGCTTTTCCGTTGGTCTGTTGGTGATGTGGCGCCGAAGTAATATGAATAAAATCCCAATGTGCTGCGAAAATGCTAAATTCGTTACATACGAAGTACTCCGTCAGAATTCTCTCTAGTGTTCCATGTCTACTAAATTTTGTTTTGCAGATATTAATAGTAGAATTTGGTGTTATATCTTTGAGCAGGTCTAATTCAAAAAAATCGGAGTAATGATCAACTGTCACTAAAAAAATTTTGTTTACGATCTTTGTAACACGTCCATTGATATAAACTGGAAAAATATTTGTAATGTACTATGTACATTAACAATTGAACGTACATTTTCCCTTTCAACCTGTTTCTCTTCTTGCACTCTATTTCTAGGTTGATGCTCTCGTATCTCACTTCAGGCGTTTCGTTGTCTCCCTCCACGGCTTGAATTGAAATGATGGTCATTAATCTTTCTTCAGACGGTGGCCCCAAACCATTAATTCCGCTGGCATTATTAAAATTATTAAATTTTCGATATTTATTTTTGATTCTAATTCTAAAATAGATACATTTGAAAAAATTACATAAATGATTTGTATTTATTGAAAGATTGATAATTTTGTGTACCTAAGATCTGCCCAATATTTTTAAATCTGGCCGGGCTTTGTGCCTCTCCCCATTGAATTAAGAATTCCAGCTACTTCATCCCACTTTTTTATCCAATTGTGCCGTCCATCAATTCTAATAAGCCTAGTAGTAGAAATTATATTTTTCAATTATATAAAACAACTTGTAATTTGTAAAAATAAATTACTTGTTACGAGCTAAAGCAAGATTCCCTTTCAAAAATTCGATAAGGCATATTTTCTGCTCTTCACTTGTTATTTTTAATATATTCAATTCTAGCGACTAAAAAATAATGTTTTTTAAATTCTATATAAAAACGTGGCAAATATGTGTTTTAAGGAATTTTAAGGAATTTTGAATTTTTCCCCGCCCACCCCACTGCCTATCAACCACCACCTCGGGAATGTGGGCGGAGTTTCCCGGAAATTCCCCCTTAAGGAGAGAGGGGGTGTTAAAGTTTTGAGCACTTTTTTGAAAAATTCATTTTTCTTTGTGGTTTGATGGATGTTAGGGGGTTAATTGGTATCAAATGAAAGGTAATAACAATACTTTCCGTCCTATAAAATATTTTGTCCAATCCAACCCCCCTCGACAGAGTAAGAGCCAAAAAATGACTTTCACATTAAAGTTCATCAGGTGGCGTGTTCAAAGGTGGGCGGGCTCAAATATTGGTATGAAATGAAAGGTGATAATTACTTCTACACGGCCGTACTTTTTTATGGGCGTACGCCAGCTAAAACGGAAGTTTCATCAAGTTGAACCTGGTTCATGTGGTTTTTCATATAATTGAGTGAAATATGATATTATTCAGTTATTCACATATAAGAACAGGTATGTGTAACAATTAATTGGTATCATATGAAGGTAATAGAAATATCTTCCTTCATATAAAATATTTGGTCCAATCCAACCCCCCTCGACAAAGTTAGAGCCAAAAAATGACTTTCACATTGATGTTCAGCAGGGGGCAAATTCAAAAGTGGGCGGGGCCAAATATTTGTATGAAATGAAAGGTGATAATTATTTCTACACGGCCGTACTTTTTTTATTGGCGTACGCCAGCTAAAACGGAAGTTTGATCAAGTTGTACCTGGTTCATGTGGTTTTTCATATATTTGATTGAAATATAATATGATTGAGTGTTATATAGCAAAGTGCATCATAGGTTTGACGCGGTTCGGCTTTCTAAGTTGTTTAAAGGAGCTTTAGGGGTTAATTGATAGCAAATGAAAGGCAATATAGTAAAGTATCAATGAAAAAAATTAACCATCCTTGCCAATAGTAGAGCCAAAAAACTGAAAACTGATTTTTTTTACAGTGTGTGCATAATTTACAAAAACGCCTTTTGAAAGGAAAAACTCCTATCTAAATATAAATTGATTGAGCGCACGTAACTTTACAGTGTGTCCATAATGTTCAAAAACGCCTTTTAAAAGGAAAAACTCATATCTGAATATAAACATACTAAGCGAGGGAATCATATCATCTCTTGTTGTAGTTTTATTAAATAAAAATTTGGTCACGCCCATAATGCAGTTATGTGTGGAACAATTGTTCACCTTTCATTTGATACATATCCGCTCTGAGATTAATAAAAATGGGATTTTATTTCCTAAAGAATAGAAATTAAAATAAGTTGAAATTCAGAATTAATTATTACAATGCCTACTTTCGGTGCAACACCTCCTCGGGCCAACGATCAAACAGCAGACTGTGCGAGACCAACAATTCTTCCACTATTCAAGCAGAGAAAATATTTCCTTCTTAAGTGTTCGCACCTTTCGTACCACTCACTCTTTCTTGAGCTAACGAGAGGTAATTCTGCAGGCGCGACAGTGGTGCTCTTCGATCGTTGACCCAAGGTAAGGTAGTTTTACAGAAAGATAATTTAACCCTTTTACGGCTTTTAAGTACATTTAAATTTAAAATTTGAAAGTAACTAGATAAAGAATTAAGTTTTAATTTTGGCTCGATGACACTCCGGGAGCCGTCTGAACTGGTGAAGACTCAACATCGAGAACAGCGAGCCTTCCTACTGAACGCCTTGTCTTTAAAGCACCGTCATGCAAACGCACATCAGCCGTGCGAATCACTCCGTCTGGACCTGGATAGACTTTGTCGATACGACCCATTCGCCATGCTGCGCGAATTTCATTTGGTTCGACGAGAATTACTAATTTGCCGATTTCAACTGGTTTAGAAATTTGGTGCCACTTGGATCTTCTCAGTATCTCTGGAAGGTATTCTCTATACCATCGTTTTGTGAACTCGGCCATCAGATGTTGAGAGCGTCGACAGTAGAGCTTGCTAAATGCGTCGTTATCAGAGAATACTCCGGGAGCCGTGACATCTTTATCATCCTCGCCAAAAAGAATGGAATTTGGAGTGAGTGGCTTAGGATCCTCGGGGTCGACAGGAATATGCGTGAGAGGACGTCTGTTGATTTGTCCTTGAGCTTCAAGAAGTGCGTTACGGAGAACATCCTCGCGGGGAATAATGCCGCGTAAAATAAATTCAACTGCAACCTTGATTGACTGAATAAGTCTTTCCCAAGCACCACCCATCCCCGGTGAGTAGGCCGGGATTAAATACCATCTGATCGCTTCGTATTTCGCAGCGTGTTCGCTAAGCGTTGCTTCCATTTCTCTAATATCCTTTTCTAGAATATTTTTGGTTCCAACGAAGTTTAGGCCATTGTCACTGTATAGAAAACGCGTGACTACTCGGTTGATGACGAAACGTCTAAGCGCCATGCTACACTGGTCCAAACTAAGATCGTTGAGAAGTTCGATTTGAACCGCTCTGAACGTAAGGCATGTAAAAATCATGCCATATCTCTTTACCGTTCCTCTGCCGAATTTGACAAGAAAGGGTCCGAAACAGTCCACGCCCACATGTGTGAAAGGTCTTTGGTTAAAAGACACGCGCGCTGTAGGAAGCTGCCCCATTAATGGCATGACTGGCTTAGCTCTTAAGATTTTGCACATACAACATCTCGATTTAATTCTCTGGACTACGGCTCGAATGCTTATAATCCATGCACGCTCCCGAATATCAGAGATCACCAAAGCTGTGTCATATACTATACTTTACCTTAGAAATTATCTTACTTAGGCACATTGCGCGGTCATTAATAATGTCATTGTTAGTAATGACCTAAATCATAAAATTCGGATTTATATTATTTCCCAAACATCATTTATTAAATTTTCTGACACAATCTTTGTTACTATCATTATCAGACAGAAATGATTATTAATGACCGCTTAATGTGCCTTACTACCTTGTTATTATAAACATTCAAATTCGAAATTTTACATTCAATAAAAATACAAACACATTAGCAAATGATTGGTGAAAATCCAGACAAGGAAAAAATCGTTTCTGAATTCCAAACGCGACTTCAGGGTTCACTCAACAGTAAGAATGTCGGCTTATATGTAAAAGCGTTTATGAGGTATGTGTGCGTTCAAAAATGTTTCTGAAATTTACAAATTTATATATTTTAAGTCGAAAGGACTTGACATTAAAAGGGTGCAAAGTGGATATTATACTTATAACTGGTATGCTCAGTCCATATGCCGCCATGGTTGAAAAACTTCAACGTGGCACAGAAAAAGAAAAAGTTGCAATACTCAAAATCGAACGAGCTGGAGATGTCCTCGCAGATGCTGTAAGGAAGTTTTATACGATTTTTTAAAATTTTGTAGTAATTTTTAAATTATTTTAAGCCTGCAAAAGTGGCTCAATCAATTTTGTTATTTTGCAAAGGTCAAGGACTATTAACATCGGTTATCATGTCCGGTGTTGACCGTTCACGAGCTTTTTCTACCAGTAGTGTTGGCTTCACCGAAGCAACCAACGGATCGCGAAAACTTTCGCGTGGAATTTCAATGGAAGATTATGATAAACCAAATATTCGTCGTTTAAGCGTAACTGCTAGCAATGAACACCCACCTGTTTAAAAGTAAAATTAGAAAACGAAAATTCTTAAAAGATTGACCTAATATATACATATTTCAAAAGTTTATTTTTTTTGACTAGAAAACTATTGTCATTTACATATTCTAAGAATTTTAAGCTACAAAAACATAATTTTTAATGTTACATTGAACATCAAACTCAAATGAATCGATATATTAGTATGACATTATATACTAATCTAAACGTACTTAAATGCGCAGACACCCAAATCTAGTTAAAAAACCAATTTCACAAAAGTTTTGTAATTATACATTTTTATAAATTTTAGTATTCACTATGCATGTTTTTATAGAAGCATACTTTATTAAAGGTAACCAATATATATATATAATCAAATTGTAACCGAAGAATGTGTGTCAATTAATTTGTATGACGTAAAAATATTGATAGCCAAAAATATTTATTGTTTCTAAATACACATATTAAATATTTAGTACATAGTACTATGCACAAAAAAATTTATATTTGTTAGTGTTAATTAGAAGAACAAAAAATATATTTTATACATTATAATTATTCAACATTCAAGTTTAAAGAAACTTGTAACCAGACTATTCTGAATTGAATTTTCTATTTTGTTTTTCAACTAAATTTACTTACAAGGTTCATTTATAGCACTACTCGCCCTGAGGTGATTATAGAATAATAAGAATATGTTTTGGGTAACTTGTGCTCGTACATGTGGCAGTGGCGAGGAATCCATATAACCCGATTCCTACCGGGCAACCTCGTGATAATTCCTGTTATTTCTTGCTTTCCTTGGAATAAATAAAAGAAAAATATCATTAAAATAGTTATTTTGGCTAAACTCCATTATATGGTTTTCGAGATTTGGGCTTTCGGACACACCTTCCATGAAAGCCCCAACTGAGCAGATTTTGGAAATCGCAATCTTATTTTCTGCCCCCTTTAGGTAGGAGGGGCATTCAAAGTTTCGAGTTTTTTCAGACAATTCTAAGTTATTTGAAGGAGCTTTAGGGGTTAATTGGTAACAAATGAAAGGTAATATAGGTAAGTATCAATGAAAAAAAATGGGACCAATCGAACCATCCTTACCAGTATATGATCGCGCGCGCGAATTACCAAGCGCGTTACGACCCTAAATGCGTTTGATTATCAAAAAGTTTAATTGAATTAAATTAATCCATATCCAATCTTAATATTTGCTATATAAAAGCTGCTTTTTATGGGAGAAGCATAATTACATGAAATTGCACACAAACCAATTTCAAATTAATCTAGCTTCCGTTAAACTTTGGCCACGCCCATGAATAGTACGGCTGTGTAGAGTAAGTAAGTAAAGTACTTGAAAAAATGCATTTTTCTGAAAAAAATACCAGAACTTTTTGGATGCCCCTCCTACCTAAAGGGGGCGTTTCCGGAACACCCCACCCACATTTGTGGGTGTTGGGCGGTTGGCTGGAGGCGTGGCAAAAATACCGGAAAACCGTATACTGGAGATACGCCCGGAAAATTGCCTAGGAAAAAATGTGGATTTGTCTGTATCGCAGGCACGAATTGTTGACGTGTATATGTCTACAATGATCACAAGCTCTCCAATTTTTTCGTCTATTAGCAATTCCTATTATCTGCTTATCTTCAATTTTACGAAGATGGCGGTTTTTCATTGCAGCACTTAAAAATTTATGTAATGTACAAACTACAAATCAACAACAGCGAACGAAAATGCTGAAAACCCGTCTGGTGCATTCATCGCAAAAATCAAAATGCAACGGAAATGCTGAGTAAACGATCTATACAATCAATTTAGCACGAGCAAGAAGCTAACTGTAGGCGATTTTTTTGTAAACAGTTGCCGGAGCAATGACCGTTGTAAAGTCAATTAGTATTTGTCTAAGCTTAACCATGTGAGCTTAAAATCATATTGCAAAAAATCACAAAGTTGCAAAAGCGAAATGTAAAGACTTTTGTAAAGCAACGTACGTAGGCTGAGAACGAATATTTTCGCAATTCTGGCACTGAGCGAAACTCAAGTATTTGAGAATTCTGATACTTCAGATATAAATCTGCCTGGGTATAGCTTAGTGCTGTTATTTTTCCCACGACTCGGGCTCGCAATTTATGTCCGTAGTGATGTTGCGTTCAAACCTTTGTCTCAATTAAGCCAATGTTCCAATGCAGAATTTAATTTCATATGGCTGAGAGTAATGGTACAAGCGCGCAACATCCACTACTGCTTTCTTTATAGAAGCCCCAACTTAGACAGAGTTTCAACTCTTTACAGAGTTTCAGCTCTTTACGAGTCTGATTCAATTGCAAGAATTGTCACAAATGATGATAATACTGAAATCGTTATTGCGGGCGATTTCAATGTACACAATTCTGGGTGGCTTCGCCATTCTGGCTAGACAACACCCATAGGAAGGGATGTTGCGTTGTTCGCTGAGTTTAATCACCTTACTCAGCTTGTAAATGAGCCTACAAGGTGGCTTCGCCATTCTGGCTAGAAAAAACTCCCAAAAAAAACTGTATGGCAATACGAGAAAGCCAATCGGGACGGCCTTAACAACTTCTTTGGGAGAATTAACTGGTCGCTATTGTTACGTGATAGCAACGTGGATGCTGCCGCTGATGCAATCACAAACATCATCCTTATTGGTGTGGGAGACTGTATACCTTCCAGAAATAAGTCTGTCAAACCAAAGAATGGATGGTATCACTCAAGCTTTAAAGAGGCTTCTAGGGTTAAAGAGGTATGCTTTCGGTTTTACAAAGCAAACCCTACGGAGGAATCCGAACAAATTTTAAACGAGCCAGAAATGATTGCAATACTGATCTTCGGCGAATCAAATTCGCCTACGACCAAAAATTGAGGCAAAAAATACTAGGTAGTACAAATTTTTGGTCATTCGTGAAAAGAATTAAAAATACAGCCTTGTCGTCAATTCCAACGCTCATTTATAATGACACTCCAGTTGTCAACCCTAAAAACAAAGCCAATCTGTTTGCTGCACATTTTGCAGCTAGCTCCACGCTTCCAGATTGTGCATTGATGCCGACTGCACCTCTGAGTATTGAACATTGGACAGATCTTCATTCGTACTCGTGCAGATACTAGAGTTTTAAACGATCTCAACATTCACAAATCCGCTGGGCCAGATGGTATTTCCCCACTAGTTCTGAAGAGGTGTTCTTCCAAGCTGTCATTACCATTGCGTAAGCTTTTCCATCTATCCTATTCTTTGGACTTCCCGAGAAGTTGGAAAACAGCCTTTGTCCAACCCATACCCAAAAAAGGCGAGCCGTCGTCTCCTTCTTCGTACCCATAGCACTTACATCCATTCTTTCCAAGGTCATGGAAACGCTGATCAATTTTCAGCTCATCTTCTTTACTTATATAAGCGACTGCGATATGTGTACAATCAATTAATCCCACTATGCTGTTCCGGGTCCGGGAAAAACAACATTTTGTTGTGCTAGTTTTGATGCAATCACCTCACTTATTTCTCTCATACTGGCCGAAATTTTGATTTGGCTCATTATGGCGAAATTATCCAAGCCCACACGTCGCTGGTGACTAAAACACGCATAAAAATTCGATATTTTTCAATAAAACAAGATATTTTATATTAAAAATATGCATTTTTTCAATCTATACAGTTTACATTATGTTTTGTTAGGTTCGTTGTTCAATAAAAGAATATAATTGTATTTAAATTAATAATAACTTCATTCAAGATGTCTTCACGTGTCGAGGGGTGTAATACAATTGATCTGCTCTAAATTTATACAGTGTTGCCAAGCTACATAAATATAAGCTGTATTGCTTTGGCAAAGCCAGCTTGGCTTACAACAACAATCGCATAAGCATAAAGCCGCAAGTAAATCCAAAAAAATTTTAGGATTAAGAAACTAAAGCCATTTTATAGTTATGGTAAGACGGTAAAACCAAAAGCTGTTGCTTTGAGATATAAAGTAAAACCAGCTTAGCTTTACCAAAGCAATACAGCTATATAGTGGCATCACACAACCTAAACTAACTCAACCATATGATTAAGAGGATACTACAACATCTTCTCTTCTTTTCAAATTGAAAACTTAATTCTATATAAACCAAAGCAATCATAAAACAAATCTTATTCAAAACTGACGTTACGATAAATCACAAACTTCAAATAATTAAATATAAAAATTAATAAAAATTAAGATGAATTCAAATAGATGTACAATGTTATTAATTTAGTATCATATTTACGATGTAATTCTTAAATATTTCACGATGTAATCCGCTGAGCTGGTTGTCTTCTACTTTGTCTTTGCGGGCGATTATAGGATGAAGTAGATGGTAGCACAGTTTCTTCTGATGTACCATTTTCATTTCTCATCGGAGTTATTTAAGTTCCGCATCCGTGGATGTTGATGTCATAGTGGAAACTACATAGATTTGTCGGAGCCAGGATTGAATTATTGTCTGCGCCATCGTCTCGATTTTCATTGTATATAATGTTTCCTACTTGAGCTTGAAACTCGCTGGGTATAACTTCGTATAAATTGTCTGTTATACTTGGATATCTTTGTGAAAAGTTATGCGGTTTAATATTAACTCTATCACGGCATCATTAACATTTACTGTAAATGTTCTGTCGGATAGTTTTTGTTCGATGAAACCTTTGGACCATATATTATCTTCTTTTAGAGGCACTTGCAATGCGATAGATTTTACTACTTCCAAATCAGGTAATTGTCTATCATAATAATATTTACTTAGTTTTCTTTTTGTTTCAATATTTTCGGTGACGTTTTCAAGAACTTTGGGGTTTAAACTTTCCACTTCTAGTCTTTCTGTAAAATATTCTCTGCACTGGACTTGAGTATTTGTTAGGAGTATTTCTCCAGTGTAGTAAAGCGTACCATATATCTTCTTTGCTGTCATTGGATTTTTTTATTAGTTGTTTGGCGATTTTTACCGCGGCTTCTGCTTTTCCGTTGGTCTGTTGGTGATGTGGCGCCGAAGTAATATGAATAAAATCCCAATGTGCTGCGAAAATGCTAAATTCGTTACATACGAAGTACTCCGTCAGAATTCTCTCTAGTGTTCCATGTCTACTAAATTTTGTTTTGCAGATATTAATAGTAGAATTTGGTGTTATATCTTTGAGCAGGTCTAATTCAAAAAAATCGGAGTAATGATCAACTGTCACTAAAAAAATTTTGTTTACGATCTTTGTAACACGTCCATTGATATAAACTGGAAAAATATTTGTAATGTACTATGTACATTAACAATTGAACGTACATTTTCCCTTTCAACCTGTTTCTCTTCTTGCACTCTATTTCTAGGTTGATGCTCTCGTATCTCACTTCAGGCGTTTCGTTGTCTCCCTCCACGGCTTGAATTGAAATGATGGTCATTAATCTTTCTTCAGACGGTGGCCCCAAACCATTAATTCCGCTGGCATTATTAAAATTATTAAATTTTCGATATTTATTTTTGATTCTAATTCTAAAATAGATACATTTGAAAAAATTACATAAATGATTTGTATTTATTGAAAGATTGATAATTTTGTGTACCTAAGATCTGCCCAATATTTTTAAATCTGGCCGGGCTTTGTGCCTCTCCCCATTGAATTAAGAATTCCAGCTACTTCATCCCACTTTTTTATCCAATTGTGCCGTCCATCAATTCTAATAAGCCTAGTAGTAGAAATTATATTTTTCAATTATATAAAACAACTTGTAATTTGTAAAAATAAATTACTTGTTACGAGCTAAAGCAAGATTCCCTTTCAAAAATTCGATAAGGCATATTTTCTGCTCTTCACTTGTTATTTTTAATATATTCAATTCTAGCGACTAAAAAATAATGTTTTTTAAATTCTATATAAAAACGTGGCAAATATGTGTTTTAAGGAATTTGAAGGAATTTTGAATTTTTCCCCGCCCACCCCACTGCCTATCAACCACCACCTCGGGAATGTGGGCGGAGTTTCCCGGAAATTCCCCCTTAAGGAGAGAGGGGGTGTTAAAGTTTTGAGCACTTTTTTGAAAAATTCATTTTTCTTTGTGGTTTGATGGATGTTAGGGGGTTAATTGGTATCAAATGAAAGGTAATAACAATACTTTCCGTCCTATAAAATATTTTGTTCAATCCAACCCCCCTCGACAGAGTAAGAGCCAAAAAATGACTTTCACATTAAAGTTCATCAGGTGGCGTGTTCAAAGGTGGGCGGGCTCAAATATTGGTATGAAATGAAAGGTGATAATTACTTCTACACGGCCGTACTTTTTTATGGGCGTACGCCAGCTAAAACGGAAGTTTCATCAAGTTGAACCTGGTTCATGTGGTTTTTCATATAATTGAGTGAAATATGATATTATTCAGTTATTCACATATAAGAACAGGTATGTGTAACAATTAATTGGTATCATATGAAGGTAATAGAAATATCTTCCTTCATATAAAATATTTGGTCCAATCCAACCCCCCTCGACAAAGTTAGAGCCAAAAAATGACTTTCACATTGATGTTCAGCAGGGGGCAAATTCAAAAGTGGGCGGGGCCAAATATTTGTATGAAATGAAAGGTGATAATTATTTCTACACGGCCGTACTTTTTTTATTGGCGTACGCCAGCTAAAACGGAAGTTTGATCAAGTTGTACCTGGTTCATGTGGTTTTTCATATATTTGATTGAAATATAATATGATTGAGTGTTATATAGCAAAGTGCATCATAGGTTTGACGCGGTTCGGCTTTCTAAGTTGTTTAAAGGAGCTTTAGGGGTTAATTGATAGCAAATGAAAGGCAATATAGTAAAGTATCAATGAAAAAAATTAACCATCCTTGCCAATAGTAGAGCCAAACAACTGAAAACTGATTTTTTTTACAGTGTGTGCATAATTTACAAAAACGCCTTTTGAAAGGAAAAACTCCTATCTAAATATAAATTGATTGAGCGCACGTAACTTTACAGTGTGTCCATAATGTTCAAAAACGCCTTTTAAAAGGAAAAACTCATATCTGAATATAAACATACTAAGCGAGGGAATCATATCATCTCTTGTTGTAGTTTTATTAAATAAAAATTTGGTCACGCCCATAATGCAGTTATGTGTGGAACAATTGTTCACCTTTCATTTGATACATATCCGCTCTGAGATTAATAAAAATGGGATTTTATTTCCTAAAGAATAGAAATTAAAATAAGTTGAAATTCAGAATTAATTATTACAATGCCTACTTTCGGTGCAACACCTCCTCGGGCCAACGATCAAACAGCAGACTGTGCGAGACCAACAATTCTTCCACTATTCAAGCAGAGAAAATATTTCCTTCTTAAGTGTTCGCACCTTTCGTACCACTCACTCTTTCTTGAGCTAACGAGAGGTAATTCTGCAGGCGCGACAGTGGTGCTCTTCGATCGTTGACCCAAGGTAAGGTAGTTTTACAGAAAGATAATTTAACCCTTTTACGGCTTTTAAGTACATTTAAATTTAAAATTTGAAAGTAACTAGATAAAGAATTAAGTTTTAATTTTGGCTCGATGACACTCCGGGAGCCGTCTGAACTGGTGAAGACTCAACATCGAGAACAGCGAGCCTTCCTACTGAACGCCTTGTCTTTAAAGCACCGTCATGCAAACGCACATCAGCCGTGCGAATCACTCCGTCTGGACCTGGATAGACTTTGTCGATACGACCCATTCGCCATGCTGCGCGAATTTCATTTGGTTCGACGAGAATTACTAATTTGCCGATTTCAACTGGTTTAGAAATTTGGTGCCACTTGGATCTTCTCAGTATCTCTGGAAGGTATTCTCTATACCATCGTTTTGTGAACTCGGCCATCAGATGTTGAGAGCGTCGACAGTAGAGCTTGCTAAATGCGTCGTTATCAGAGAATACTCCGGGAGCCGTGACATCTTTATCATCCTCGCCAAAAAGAATGGAATTTGGAGTGAGTGGCTTAGGATCCTCGGGGTCGACAGGAATATGCGTGAGAGGACGTCTGTTGATTTGTCCTTGAGCTTCAAGAAGTGCGTTACGGAGAACATCCTCGCGGGGAATAATGCCGCGTAAAATAAATTCAACTGCAACCTTGATTGACTGAATAAGTCTTTCCCAAGCACCACCCATCCCCGGTGAGTAGGCCGGGATTAAATACCATCTGATCGCTTCGTATTTCGCAGCGTGTTCGCTAAGCGTTGCTTCCATTTCTCTAATATCCTTTTCTAGAATATTTTTGGTTCCAACGAAGTTTAGGCCATTGTCACTGTATAGAAAACGCGTGACTACTCGGTTGATGACGAAACGTCTAAGCGCCATGCTACACTGGTCCAAACTAAGATCGTTGAGAAGTTCGATTTGAACCGCTCTGAACGTAAGGCATGTAAAAATCATGCCATATCTCTTTACCGTTCCTCTGCCGAATTTGACAAGAAAGGGTCCGAAACAGTCCACGCCCACATGTGTGAAAGGTCTTTGGTTAAAAGACACGCGCGCTGTAGGAAGCTGCCCCATTAATGGCATGACTGGCTTAGCTCTTAAGATTTTGCACATACAACATCTCGATTTAATTCTCTGGACTACGGCTCGAATGCTTATAATCCATGCACGCTCCCGAATATCAGAGATCACCAAAGCTGTGCCCAAATGTAAGTTTTGTTCGTGGTGATGCTGTACGAAAACGTCGACTAGTGGATGATTCTTTGGCAGAATAGCGGGATTGCGAGAGGCATAACTCGCCAAAGCCTTTTGAGCCCTTGATCCCAGACGAATTGTTCCTTCTTTATCTCGGAAAGGAGAAAGACTAAGGATAGAACTCGAACTGTCTACTACGTTTTTTGCAGTCAACGATTTTATCTCGTTCGGAAAAGCATCTTGTTGAATCTTTCTGAACAGCCAGTCTTCAGCACGATTGAACTCGTTGGGAGTAATAAAAGCTTCTTTATTCTCTTGCGGCAAACGTCTTTCAGGCGGAGAAGGAAGGCGATGACCCTGACAGAAGAACTCCATCTTGCCTTAAAACTTTCTGATAAATCATCGTAAACGGAGTATGAAATGTACTGATTGTAATGAAGCAAAAGGAAAAGGTCATCATCTTCTGGCATAGCTTCAGGTTCTGAGACTTTGTGCGATGTGATTGGCCAGTCTTCCCTTTGCTTTTTAAGAAAAGCAGGCCCCTTAAACCATCTCGAATTAGAATCTCCCATATACGAGTCGCTCCACCTAGTTGCATCATCGGCAACATTGTCGGCTGACTTGATATAGTACCATTGACGAGAAGTAGAGGAATCTAAAATTTCTCCAACTCTTTATGCCACAAACGACGGGAATTTGTACTTGGTGGACCCTATCCAATAGAGCACAGTTTTCGAGTCCGAAAGGAAGATCGTCTTGTGTATCGGCAAAGTATGCGACTGCTTGATCGTCGTTGCTAATCGGACACCAAGCACTGCCGCTTGCAGCTCTAAACGAGGGACCGATAATTTTTTGACTGGGGCAACCTTTGCTTTTGCCATGACCAGACAACACTGCCCGCCTTCTTCCTTTTGAAAACTAAAGAAAGCTACTGCGGCAAAAGCCTTTTCCGAAGCGTCAGTAAAAATGACAAGGCTTACCTCTGGAATCGATGAAGTCCATAGGTACCAGCGAGGTATCTCTATTTTTTCAATGTTTTTTAACTCCATGCTGAAAGTGGTCCATTGAGTCTTCAATTCGTTGGAAAGCGCTTCATCCCAGTCGTACACTTCTCGCCATATCTCTTGCAACAAGATACGTCCACGGATAACGAAATGAGAAATCAAACCAAGTGGATCGAAAATTCTCATAATAGCTCTGAGAATTTTCCTCTTTGAAATCGTAGCATCTGCATACGTTAACTGATCAAAGACATCATCGACTGAAAGTTTGTAAAATAATTTGTCACGCGTTGGGTGCCAATACATGCCCAGAATTTTAGAGGTGACCCCGGCGCATTCGTTCGGATTCACACTAACCAGCCTTGGATTTGCGTGACTTGCAGGTATTTGCGACAGCATCTCGTGACAGTTCGACTGCACCCCAACCAACTCGAAACTCATTGATTTGCAGATACCAATAGCTGATTTAGTTACATCAACAGCTGCTTTTACAGTGGCATGACTGTTGAAATAATCGTCGACATATGTTCGCTTTGTTAGTCCATCAACCGCCTCCGGAAAATCGTCTCGAAAAAGGTTGGCGTGATGGTTTTTAACAAACTGAGAACACGACGGAGATGATCTTGGCCCAAACATCATCACTTCCATTATGTAAACTGAAGGTTCTCTAGAACAATCACCGTCTCTCCACAAAATACGTTGACATTGCTGATCTGCTTCTATCACCCTGATTTGGTGGAACATTTCTTTTACGTCGGCGTTAACGGCTACTTTTCTTTCTCGAAACTTGAAGAGACCTGCGTGTAAAGGCACTAGATTGTCTGGGCCTTTAAGCAAATAGGTGTTAAGCGACACCCCGTTGACCTTGGCTGCCACATCTGCAACCAACCTGGGCTTCGGCGGCCATTTATTTCGATTCTGAACGATAAATATTGGAGCATACCAAATACGCTTCCACGGCTGTTCTAACTCTTCTTTCTTCTTCAGATACGACTCTAGCATAGCCCTTCGACAATAGTGCAGCCATCTGACTATTCGTCCACTCCAGCATGTCCAGTTTCTTATGTAGCGACTTTTCCAAGCCCACAAGGCGCTTCAATGCAATAGAATAACTGTCTGGCAATTTAACCTCATCAGAAACCCAAAGCAGGCCTATTTCATAGCGACTGTCCACCAGTTTTAAGGTTCGTTCCATAATATCTGTAGCTCGTCGATCTTCTTTGCTAACGAAATCGCCTTTCGGTGGTTTAACCCCAAATTCCCCTGTGGTAAAATAGCGCTTAACAAGCTCGTGCAGATCCTCTTAACGCTTAATAGCATCGTGGAACATAAAGGTCATGGTTGCCTTATGTGCTTGATAGGCGCTGGATACACTCAATGACGGCGATGCCTTGCCGTAGACAATCCAGCCGAGCAAGGTTTTAATCGCGCATGGATCTTCATCACTACCATGCCGTTCCTTGGTGCCTAATAAGTATTTGGCCTGGTCTAGACCGATTAAGATTTTCGGCTTTGCATTCACCTGGTCTAACAATGGGAGACCACGAAGATGCGGGTAGAAACTCTTCAACTTGGCTACGTCGACAGACTGACTGGGCAGCTCTAGACCTTTCACTGTGTAAACGTTTTTGAGCAGGTGTCGATGTTGCTTCTTTGAACTGGAAATCGTTAAGCAAGTTCGCACTGAGTCTTCCTGCCGTGACACTCCTTTAGTCCACTGCAAAGTAAGCTTCTCTGGTATTCCTTCTAAACATTCCTGCATTGACCTTTACGGCCAATAGTTGCAGATTCGGATCGCATCTAGATTTTAATACCGGAAGCCTTAACAAATCTGCAGTCAATCCATGCACTAGAACGTCTGAACGACCAAAAACAGTTCGAAGTGAACTCATTATAGCTGTATCATCTGAAGAATACTTGAGACGGTCACTTACTAACTGGTAAGCTACCCCTTTCAGAGCCTTTCTTAAACGTGCAACGTTTTCTTTTCCAGTGAATCTTCCTTCCATAGTCGTGGATTTAAACACCTCTTCAAAATAAGGCCACTCGCGCTTATTTTCTCCGGAGAAACTGGGTAATTCCTGAATGTTTCGCCGATTAAGCGAAACCAGTAGACTCTCCATGTCAGCTTGGTGAAAAGTTGAAGTAAAACCTTGTCCACAATCCTCCTTGCGAATGGGTGTGGATTGGCTTTGGTGGTTCACAGTTTCTAAAAGGTTCTGATGATTCTCTTGAATTTTGCGAATCATTTCTAACCTCTGATTAGAACCAACAGCAAATGATTTCCCCTTAGAGACAACACCAGAAGAAGTTGACGGAAAATTGTTTCCAAACATCTTGGACAATTTATCCTTCGTTTCTTTTAATTCTAAACGTACTGCATTTAATTCCACATCTTTTTGAGCAACTGCAGCTTGAGCAACAGCAGCAGCTTCAATGACTAAATCGAAAGACGCATTCACTTCCTCCTCTTGAGACTTTTGTGCCGCAGCAGAAAGTTTTTCTTTCCTTAAATCGGATTCTTCCTTAGAGTCGGCTTTTTCGCAAAACCACGGATCAGCAGTGCTGAATAAATCTGGGATGAAATCGGCGCAGTCATAATGCCACCAGCGACTGCACTTCTCGCATTGCACCATGTGGTCGTCGTCAGCCATTTTACAATTTTTGGCCGTGCAAGAAAAATTTCTTTCTTCCATCTTCACAAGTTTCGCCAGAAAGAAATAAAATAATTTCGAATCGAAAGAAATAAAATAATGTCGTTGCCTGATTTTCTGCTTTGAGCCCAAGGTGCTCCGAAAATAAATATCCGCTCTGAGATTAATAAAAATAGGATTTTATTTCCTAAAGAATAGAAATTAAAATAAGTTGAAATTCAGAATTAATTATTACAATGCTTACTTTCGGTGCAACACCTCCTCGGACCAACGATCAAACAGCAGACTGTGCGAGACCAACAATTCTTCCACTATTCAAGCAGAGAAAATATTTCCTTCTTAAGTGTTCGCACCTTTCGTACCACTCACTCTTTCTTGAGCTAACGAGAGTTAATTCTGCAGGCGCGACAGTGGTGCTCTTCGATCGTTGACCCAAGGTAAGGTAGTTTTACAGAAAGATAATTTAACCATTTTACGGCTTTTAAGTACATTTAAATTTAAAATTTGAAAGTAACTAGATAAAGAATTAAGTTTTAATTTTGGCTCGATGACACTCCGGGAGCCGTCTGAACTGGTGAAGACTCAACATCGAGAACAGCGAGCCTTCCTACTGAACGCCTTGTCTTTAAAGCACCGTCATGCAAACGCACATCAGCCGTGCGAATCACTCCGTCTGGACCTGGATAGACTTTGTCGATACGACCCATTCGCCATGCTGCGCGAATTTTATTTGGTTCGACGAGAATTACTAATTTGCCGATTTCAACTGGTTTAGAAATTTGGTGCCACTTGGATCTTCTCAGTATCTCTGGAAGGTATTCTCTATACCATCGTTTTGTGAACTCGGCCATCAGATGTTGAGAGCGTCGACAGTAGAGCTTGCTAAATGCGTCGTTATCAGAGAATACTCCGGGAGCCGTGACATCTTTATCATCCTCGCCAAAAAGAATGGAATTTTGAGTGAGTGGCTTAGGATCCTCGGGGTCGACAGGAATATGCGTGAGAGGACGCCTGTTGATTTGTCCTTGAGCTTCAAGAAGTGCGTTACGGAGAACATCCTCGCGGGGAATAATGCCGCGTAAAACAAATTCAACTGCAACCTTGATTGACTGATTAAGTCTTTCCCAAGCACCACCCATCCACGGTGAGTAGGCCGGGATGAAATACCATCTGATCGCTTCGTATTTCGCAGCGTGTTCGCTAAGCGTTGCTTCCATTTCTCTAATATCCTTTTCTAGAATATTTTTGGTTCCAACGAAGTTTAGGCCATTGTCACTGTATAGAAAACGCGTGACTACTCGGTTGATGACGAAACGTCTAAGCGCCATGCTACACTGGTCCAAACTAAGATTATTGAGAAGTTCGATTTGAACCGCTCTGAACGTAAGGCATGTAAAAATCATGCCATATCTCTTTACCGTTCCTCTGCCGAATTTGACAAGAAAGGGTCCGAAACAGTCCACGCCCACATGTGTGAAAGGTCTTCGGTTAAAAGACACGCGCGCTGTAGGAAGCTGCCCCATTAATGGCATGACTGGCTTAGCTCTTAAGATTTTGCACATACAACATCTCGATTTAATTCTCTGGACTACGGCTCGAATGCTTATAATCCATGCACGCTCCCGAATATCAGAGATCACCAAAGCTGTGCCCAAATGTAAGTTTTGTTCGTGGTGATGCTGTACGAAAACGTCGAATAGTGGATGATTCTTTGGCAGAATAGCGGGATTGCGAGAGGCATAAATCGCCAAAGCTTTTTGAGCCCTTGATCCCAGACGAATTGTTCCTTCTTTATCTCGGAAAGGAGAAAGACTAAGGATAGAACTCGTTGGGAGTAATAAAAGCTTCTTTATTCTCTTGCGGCAAACGTCTTTCAGGCGGAGAAGGAAGGCGATGACCCTGACAGAAGAACTCCATCTTGCCTTAAAACTTTCTGATAAATCGTCGTAAACGGAGTATGAAATGTACTGATTGTAATGAAGCAAAAGGAAAAGGTCATCATCTTCTGGCATAGCTTCAGGTTCTGAGACTTTGTGCGATGTGATTGGCCAGTCTTCCCTTTGCTTTTTAAGAAAAGCTGGCCCCTTAAACCATCTCGAATTAGAATCTCCCATATACGAGTCGCTCCACCTAGTTGCATCATCGGCAACATTGTCGGCTGACTTGATATAGTACCATTGACGAGAAGTAGAGGAATCTAAAATTTCTCCAGCTCTGAGAATTTTCCTTTTTGAAATCGTAGCATCTGCATACGTTAACTGATCAAAGACATCATCGACTGAAAGTTTGTAAAATAATTTGTCACGCGTTGGGTGCCAATACATGCCCAGAATTTTAGAGGTGACCCCGGCGCATTCGTTCGGATTCACACTAACCAGCCTTGGATTTGCGTGACTTGCAGGTATTTGCGACAGCATCTCGTGACAGTTCGACTGCACCCCAACCAACTCGAAACTCATTGATTTGCAGATACCAATAGCTGATTTAGTTACATCAACAGCTGCTTTTACAGTGGCATGATTGTTGAAATAATCGTCGACATATGTTCGCTTTGTTAGTCCATAAACCGCCTCCGGAAAATCGTCTCGAAAAAGGTTGGCGTGATGGTTTTTAACAAACTGAGAACACGACGGAGATGATCTTGGCCCAAACATCATCACTTCCATTATGTAAACTGAAGGTTCTCTAGAACAATCACCGTCTCTCCACAAAATACGTTGACATTGCTGATCTGCTTCTATCACCCTGATTTGGTGGAACATTTCTTTTACGTCGGCGTTAAAGGCTACTTTTCTTTCTCGAAACTTGAAGAAACCTGCGTGTAAAGGCACTAGATTGTCTGGGCCTTTAAAAAAAATAGGTGTTAAGCGACACCCCGTTGACCTTGGCTGCCACATCTGCAACCAACCTGGGCTTCGGCGGCCATTTATTTCGATTCTGAACGATAAATATTGGAGCATACCAAATACGCTTCCACGGCTGTTCTAACTCTTCTTTCTTCTTCAGATACGACTCTAGCATAGCCCTTCGACAATAGTGCAGCCATCTGACTATTCGTCCACTCCAGCATGTCCAGTTTCTTATGTAGCGACTTTTCCAAGCCCACAAGGCGCTTCAATGCCATAGAATAACTGTCTGGCAATTTAACCTCATCAGAAACCCAAAGCAGGCCTATTTCATAGCGACTGTCCACCAGTTTTAAGGTTCGTTCCATAATATCTGTAGCTCGTCGATCTTCTTTGCTAACGAAATCGCCTTTCGGTGGTTTAACCCCAAATTCCCCTGTGGTAAAATGGCGCTTAACAAGCTCGTGCAGATCCTCTTAAAGCTTAATAGCATCGTGGAACATAAAGGTCATGGTTGCCTTATGTGCTTGATAGGCGCTGGATACACTCAATGACGGCGATGCCTTGCCGTAGACAATCCAGCCGAGCAAGGTTTTAATCGCGCATGGATCTTCATCACTACCATGCCGTTCCTTGGTGCCTAATAGGTATTTGGCCTGGTCTAGACCGATTAAGACTTTCGGCTTTGCATTCACCTGGTCTAACAATGGGAGACCACGAAGAAGCGGGTATAAACTCTTCAACTTGGCTACGTCGACAGACCGACTGGGCAGCTCTAGACCTCTCACTGTGTAAACGTTTTTGAGCAGGTGTCGATGTTGCTTCTTTGAACTGGAAATCGTTAAGCAAGTTCGCACTGAGTCTTCCTGCCGTGACACTCCTTTAGTCCACTGCAAAGTAAGCTTCTCTGGTATTCCTTCTAAACCAAGCTCGTTGAAGATATCTTTCTCTACCATTGTAGGCGAAGAGCCATCGTCCAGAAAGGCATACGTGTCCACAAATTTTTTGTCTGACCCATGAATTCGTATCGGACCTACTTTGAAAAGTACCGGCGCTTTTTGGTGAACATGTGAAGAATTAAATTTCGGTTGCGGTATGTACGCAGCTGCATTGGCATTCAACTCCTCTTTGATCACCGATTGATGAAGAAGTGGGTGGTGACGACTAGAGCAACCATTCGTCTTGCAAGTATACTTCCTGGAACATGCCCGCCAATCGTGCTTTGAAGGATCCAAACAGGAAAAACACAATTTCGTGTCCCTAGCAAACTGCAACCTTTGAGCTGGAGAAAGGCCTTTAAACTCAAAACATTGATATAAAGGATGTTGCTTTCTGTTACACTTAATACAGACTGCTGAACTGTCAGAAACACTTAACGACTGATGAGTGTGCACCCGTTGAAAACTTCTCTGTGAACCATGACTCCTTTGTAAAAATGTTTCAGAAGGCTTTAAAAGCTCTGGTGGTAAATCAACGACACTCTCGGAGAAAAAATCTGCGAACTCTTTTAAAGGAACTCGTTCGATCGAATTTTGTTTACGACGCCAATCCTGATACAGTCCCGCTCCCAGTTTGCAGGCAAGATCGGTTAATACATAGCCGTTGTACAAATCTTGATCACAACTCATAGACTTTAAATCTGCGACAAACCCATTGACCTTTACGGCCCATAGTTGCAGATTCGGATCGCATCTAGATTTTAATACCGGAAGCCTTAACAAATCTGCAGTCAATCCATGCACTAGAACGTCTGAACGACCAAAAACAGTTCGAAGTGAACTCATTATAGCTGTATCATCTGAAGAATACTTGAGACGGTCACTTACTAACTGGTAAGCTTCTCCTTTCAGAGCCTTTCTGAAACGTGCAACGTTTTCTTTTCCAGTGAATCTTCCTTCCATAGTCGTGGATTTAAACACCTCTTCAAAATAAGGCCACTCGCGCTTATTTTCTCCGGAGAAACTGGGTAATTCCTGAATGTTTCCCCGATTAAGCGAAACCAGTAGACTCTCCATGTCAGCTTGGTGAAAAGTTGAAGTAAAACCTTGTCCACAATCCTCCTTGCGAATGGGTGTGGATTGGCTTTGGTGGTTCACAGTTTCTAAAAGGTTCTGATGATTCTCTTGAATTTTGCGAATCATTTCTAACCTCTGATTAGAACCAACAGCAAATGATTTCCCCTTAGAGACAACACCAGAAGAAGTTGACGGAAAATTGTTTTCAAACATCTTGGACAATTTATCCTTCGTTTCTTTTAATTCTAAACGTACTGCATTTAATTCCACATCTTTTTGAGCAACTGAAGCTGCAACAGCAGCAGCTTCAATGACTAAATCGAAAGACGCATTCACTTCCTCCTCTTGAGACTTTTGTGCCGCAGCAGAAAGTTTTTCTTTCCTTAAATCGGATTCTTCCTTAGAGTCGGCTTTTTCGCAAAACCACGGATCAGCAGTGCTGAATAAATCTGGGTTGAAATCGGCGCAGTCATAATGCCACCAGCGACTGCACTTCTCGCATTGCACCATGTGGTCGTCGTCAGCCATTTTACAATTTTTGGCCGTGCAAGAAAAATTTCTTTCTTCCATCTTCACAAGTTTCGCCAGAAAGAAATAAAATAATTTCGAATCGAAAGAAATAAAATAATGTCGTTGCCTGATTTTCTGCTTTGAGCCCAAGGTGCTCCGAAAATAAATATCCGCTCTGAGATTAATAAAAATAGGATTTTATTTCCTAAAGAATAGAAATTAAAATAAGTTGAAATTCAGAATTAATTATTACAATGCTTACTTTCGGTGCAACACCTCCTCGGACCAACGATCAAACAGCAGACTGTGCGAGACCAACAATTCTTCCACTATTCAAGCAGAGAAAATATTTCCTTCTTAAGTGTTCGCACCTTTCTTACCACTCACTCTTTCCTGAGCTAACGAGAGTTAATTCTGCAGGCGCGACAGTGGTGCTCTTCGATGGTTGACCCAAGGTAAGGTAGTTTTACAGAAAGATAATTTAACCATTTTACGGCTTTTAAGTACATTTAAATTTAAAATTTGAAAGTAACTAGATAAAGAATTAAGTTTTAATTTTGGCTCGATGACACTCCGGGAGCCGTCTGAACTGGTGAAGACTCAACATCGAGAACAGCGAGCCTTCCTACTGAACGCCTTGTCTTTAAAGCACCGTCATGCAAACGCACATCAGCCGTGCGAATCACTCCGTCTGGACCTGGATAGACTTTGTCGATACGACCCATTCGCCATGCTGCGCGAATTTCATTTGGTTCGACGAGAATTACTAATTTGCCGATTTCAACTGGTTTAGAAATTTGGTGCCACTTGGATCTTCTCAGTATCTCTGGAAGGTATTCTCTATACCATCGTTTTGTGAACTCGGCCATCAGATGTTGAGAGCGTCGACAGTAGAGCTTGCTAAATGCGTCGTTATCAGAGAATACTCCGGGAGCCGTGACATCTTTATCATCCTCGCCAAAAAGAATGGAATTTGGAGTGAGTGGCTTAGGATCCTCGGGGTCGACAGGAATATGCGTGAGAGGACGCCTGTTGATTTGTCCTTGAGCTTCAAGAAGTGCGTTACGGAGAACATCCTCGCGGGGAATAATGCCGCGTAAAATAAATTCAACTGCAACCTTGATTGACTGAATAAGTCTTTCCCAAGCACCACCCATCCACGGTGAGTAGGCCGGGATGAAATACCATCTGATCGCTTCGTATTTCGCAGCGTGTTCGCTAAGCGTTGCTTCCATTTCTCTAATATCCTTTTCTAGAATATTTTTGGTTCCAACGAAGTTTAGGCCATTGTCACTGTATAGAAAACGCGTGACTACTCGGTTGATGACGAAACGTCTAAGCGCCATGCTACACTGGTCCAAACTAAGATCGTTGAGAAGTTCGATTTGAACCGCTCTGAACGTAAGGCATGTAAAAATCAAGCCATATCTCTTTACCGTTCCTCTGCCGAATTTGACAAGAAAGGGTCCGAAACAGTCCACGCCCACATGTGTGAAAGGTCTTTGGTTAAAAGACACGCGCGCTGTAGGAAGCTGCCCCATTAATGGCATGACTGGCTTAGCTCTTAAGATTTTGCACATACAACATCTCGATTTAATTCTCTGGACTACGGCTCGAATGCTTTTAATCCATTGACTCTCCCGAATATCAGAGATCACCAAAGCTGTGCCCAAATGTAAGTTTTGTTCGTGGTGATGCTGTACGAAAACGTCGACTAGTGGATGATTCTTTGGCAGAATAGCGGGATTGCGAGAGGCATAAATCGCCAAAGCCTTTTGAGCCCTTGATCCCAGACGAATTGTTCCTTCTTTATCTCGGAAAGGAGAAAGACTAAGGATAGAACTCGAACTGTCTACTACGTTTTTTGCAGTCAACGATTTTATCTCGTTCGGAAAAGCATCTTGTTGAATATTTCTGAACAGCCAGTCTTCAGCACGATTGAACTCGTTGGGAGTAATAAAAGCTTCTTTATCGGAAAGTCTCTTGCGGCAAACGTCTTTCAGGCGGAGAAGGAAGGCGATGACCCTGACAGAAGAACTCCATCTTGCCTTAAACCTTTCTGATAAATCGTCGTAAACGGAGTATGAAATGTACCGATTGTAATGAAGCAAAAGGAAAAGTTCATCATCTTCTGGCATAGCTTCAGGTTCTGAGACTTTGTGCGATGTGATTGGCCAGTCTTCCCTTTGCTTTTTAAGAAAAGCAGTCCCCTTAAACCATATCGAATTAGAATCTCCCATATACGAGTCGCTCCACCTAGTTGCATCATCGGCAACATTGTCGGCTGACTTGATATAGTACCATTGACGAGAAGTAGAGGAATCTTAAATTTCTCCAACTCTTGATGCCACAAACGACGGGAATTTGTACTTGGTGGACCCTATCCAAGAGAGCACAGTTTTCGAGTCCGAAAGGAAGATCGTCTTGTGTATCGGCAAAGTATGCGACTGCTTGATCGTCGTTGCTAATCGGACACCAAGCACTGCCGCTTGCAGCTCTAAACGAGGGACCGATAATTTTTTGACTGGGGCAACCTTTGCTTTTGCCATGACCAGACAACACTGCCCGCCTTCTTCCTTTTGAAAACTAAAGAAAGCTACTGCGGCAAAAGCCTTTTCCAAAGCGTCAGTAAAAATGACAAGGCTTACCTCTGGAATCGATGAAGTCCATAGGTATCTCTATTTTTTCAATGTTTTTTAACTCCATGCTGAAAGTGGTCCATTGAGTCTTCAATTCGTTGGAAAGCGCTTCATCCCAGTCGTACACTTCTCGCCATATCTCTTGCAACAAGATACGTCCACGGATAACGAAATGAGAAATCAAACCAAGTGGATCGAAAATTCTCATAATAGCTCTGAGAATTTTCCTCTTTGAAATCGTAGCATCTGCATACGTTAACTGATCAAAGACATCATCGACTGAAAGTTTGTAAAATAATTTGTCACGCGTTGGGTGCCAATACATGCCCAGAATTTTAGAGGTGACCCCGGCGCATTCGTTCGGATTCGCACTAACCAGCCTTGGATTTGCGTGACTTGCAGGTATTTGCGACAGCATCTCGTGACAGTTCGACTGCACCCCAACCAACTCGAAACTCATTGATTTGCAGATACCAATAGCTGATTTAGTTACATCAACAGCTGCTTTTACAGTGTCATGACTGTTGAAAAAATCGTCGACATATGTTCGCTTTGTTAGTCCATCAACCGCCTCCGGAAAATCGTCTCGAAAAAGGTTGGCGTGATGGTTTTTAACAAACTGAGAACACGACGGAGATGATCTTGGCCCAAACATCATCACTTCCATTATGTAAACTGAAGGTTCTCTAGAACAATCACCGTCTCTCCACAAAATACGTTGACATTGCTGATCTGCTTCTATCACCCTGATTTGGTGGAACATTTCTTTTACGTCGGCGTTAACGGCTACTTTTCTTTCTCGAAACTTGAAGAGACCTGCGTTTAAAGGCACTAGATTGTCTGGGCCTTTAAGCAAATAGGTGTTAAGCGACACCCCGTTGACCTTGGCTGCCACATCTGCAACCAACCTGGGCTTCGGCGGCCATTTATTTCGATTCTGAACGATAAATATTGGAGCATACCAAATACGCTTCCACGGCTGTTCTAACTCTTCTTTCTTCTTCAGATACGACTCTAGCATAGCCCTTCGACAATAGTGCAGCCATCTGACTATTCGTCCACTCCAGCATGTCCAGTTTCTTATGTAGCGACTTTTCCAAGCCCACAAGGCGCTTCAATGCCATAGAATAACTGTCTGGCAATTTAACCTCATCAGAAACCCAAAGCAGGCCTATTTCATAGCGACTGTCCACCAGTTTTAAGGTTCGTTCCATAATATCTGTAGCTCGTCGATCTTCTTTGCTAACGAAATCGCCTTTCGGTGGTTTAACCCCAAATTCCCCTGTGGTAAAATGGCGCTTAACAAGCTCGTGCAGATCCTCTTAACGCTTAATAGCATCGTGGAACATAAAGGTCATGGTTGCCTTATGTGCTTGATAGGCGCTGGATACACTCAATGACGGCGATGCCTTGCCGTAGACAATCCAGCCGAGCAAGGTTTTAATCGCGCATGGATCTTCATCACTACCATGCCGTTCCTTGGTGCCTAATAGGTATTTGGCCTGGTCTAGACCGATTAAGATTTTCGGCTTTGCATTCACCTGGTCTAACAATGGGAGACCACGAAGATGCGGGTAGAAACTCTTCAACTTGGCTACGTCGACAGACTGACTGGGCAGCTCTAGACCTTTCACTGTGTAAACGTTTTTGAGCAGGTGTCGATGTTGCTTCTTTGAACTGGAAATCGTTAAGCAAGTTCGCACTGAGTCTTCCTGCCGTGACACTCCTTTAGTCCACTGCAAAGTAAGCTTCTCTGGTATTCCTTCTAAACATTCCTGCATTGACCTTTACGGCCAATAGTTGCAGATTCGGATCGCATCTAGATTTTAATACCGGAAGCCTTAACAAATCTGCAGTCAATCCATGCACTAGAACGTCTGAACGACCAAAAACAGTTCGAAGTGAACTCATTATAGCTGTATCATCTGAAGAATACTTGAGACGGTCACTTACTAACTGGTAAGCTACCCCTTTCAGAGCCTTTCTTAAACGTGCAACGTTTTCTTTTCCAGTGAATCTTCCTTCCATAGTCGTGGATTTAAACACCTCTTCAAAATAAGGCCACTCGCGCTTATTTTCTCCGGAGAAACTGGGTAATTCCTGAATGTTTCGCCGATTAAGCGAAACCAGTAGACTCTCCATGTCAGCTTGGTGAAAAGTTGAAGTAAAACCTTGTCCACAATCCTCCTTGCGAATGGGTGTGGATTGGCTTTGGTGGTTCACAGTTTCTAAAAGGTTCTGATGATTCTCTTGAATTTTGCGAATCATTTCTAACCTCTGATTAGAACCAACAGCAAATGATTTCCCCTTAGAGACAACACCAGAAGAAGTTGACGGAAAATTGTTTCCAAACATCTTGGACAATTTATCCTTCGTTTCTTTTAATTCTAAACGTACTGCATTTAATTCCACATCTTTTTGAGCAACTGCAGCTTGAGCAACAGCAGCAGCTTCAATGACTAAATCGAAAGACGCATTCACTTCCTCCTCTTGAGACTTTTGTGCCGCAGCAGAAAGTTTTTCTTTCCTTAAATCGGATTCTTCCTTAGAGTCGGCTTTTTCGCAAAACCACGGATCAGCAGTGCTGAATAAATCTGGGATGAAATCGGCGCAGTCATAATGCCACCAGCGACTGCACTTCTCGCATTGCACCATGTGGTCGTCGTCAGCCATTTTACAATTTTTGGCCGTGCAAGAAAAATTTCTTTCTTCCATCTTCACAAGTTTCGCCAGAAAGAAATAAAATAATTTCGAATCGAAAGAAATAAAATAATGTCGTTGCCTGATTTTCTGCTTTGAGCCCAAGGTGCTCCGAAAATAAATATCCGCTCTGAGATTAATAAAAATAGGATTTTATTTCCTAAAGAATAGAAATTAAAATAAAGTTGAAATTCAGAATTAATTATTACAATGCTTACTTTCGGTGCAACACCTCCTCGGACCAACGATCAAACAGCAGACTGTGCGAGACCAACAATTCTTCCACTATTCAAGCAGAGAAAATATTTCCTTCTTAAGTGTTCGCACCTTTCGTACCACTCACTCTTTCTTGAGCTAACGAGAGTTAACTCTGCAGGCGCGACAGTGGTGCTCTTCGATCGTTGACCCAAGGTAAGGTAGTTTTACAGAAAGATAATTTAACAATTTTACGGCTTTTAAGTACATTTAAATTTAAAATTTGAAAGTAACTAGATAAAGAATTAAGTTTTAATTTTGGCTCGATGACACTCCGGGAGCCGTCTGAACTGGTGAAGACTCAACATCGAGAACAGCGAGCCTTCCTACTGAACGCCTTGTCTTTAAAGCACCGTCATGCAAACGCACATCAGCCGTGCGAATCACTCCGTCTGGACCTGGATAGACTTTGTCGATACGACCCATTCGCCATGCTGCGCGAATTTCATTTGGTTCGACGAGAATTACTAATTTGCCGATTTCAACTGGTTTAGAAATTTGGTGCCACTTGGATCTTCTCAGTATCTCTGGAAGGTATTCTCTATACCATCGTTTTGTGAACTCGGCCATCAGATGTTGAGAGCGTCGACAGTAGAGCTTGCTAAATGCGTCGTTATCAGAGAATACTCCGGGAGCCGTGACATCTTTATCATCCTCGCCAAAAAGAATGGAATTTGGAGTGAGTGGCTTAGGATCCTCGGGGTCGACAGGAATATGCGTGAGAGGACGCCTGTTGATTTGTCCTTGAGCTTCAAGAAGTGCGTTACGGAGAACATCCTCGCGGGGAATAATGCCGCGTAAAATAAATTCAACTGCAACCTTGATTGACTGAATAAGTCTTTCCCAAGCACCACCCATCCACGGTGAGTAGGCCGGGATGAAATACCATCTGATCGCTTCGTATTTTGCAGCGTGTTCGCTAAGCGTTGCTTCCATTTCTCTAATATCCTTTTCTAGAATATTTTTGGTTCCAACGAAGTTTAGGCCATTGTCACTGTATAGAAAACGCGTGACTACTCGGTTGATGACGAAACGTCTAAGCGCCATGCTACACTGGTCCAAACTAAGATCGTTGAGAAGTTCGATTTGAACCGCTCTGAACGTAAGGCATGTAAAAATCATGCCATATCTCTTTACCGTTCCTCTGCCGAATTTGACAAGAAAGGGTCCGAAACAGTCCACGCCCACATGTGTGAAAGGTCTTTGGTTAAAAGACACGCGCGCTGTAGGAAGCTGCCCCATTAATGGCATGACTGGCTTAGCTCTTAAGATTTTGCACATACAACATCTCGATTTAATTCTCTGGACTACGGCTCGAATGCTTATAATCCATGCACGCTCCCGAATATCAGAGATCACCAAAGCTGTGCCCAAATGTAAGTTTTGTTCGTGGTGATGCTGTACGAAAACGTCGACTAGTGGATGATTCTTTGGCAGAATAGCGGGATTCCGGAAAATCGTCTCGAAAAAGGTTGGCGTGATGGTTTTTAACAAACTGAGAACACGACGGAGATGATCTTGGCCCAAACATCATCACTTCCATTATGTAAACTGAAAGTTCTCTAGAACAATCACCGTCTCTCCACAAAATACGTTGACATTGCTGATCTGCTTCTATCACCCTGATTTGGTGGAACATTTCTTTTACGTCGGCGTTAACGGCTACTTTTCTTTCTCGAAACTTGAAGAGACCTGCGTGTAAAGGCACTAGATTGTCTGGGCCTTTAAGCAAATAGGTGTTAAGCGACACCCCGTTGACCTTGGCTGCCACATCTGCAACCAACCTGGGCTTCGGCGGCCATTTATTTCGATTCTGAACGATAAATATTGGAGCATACCAAATACGCTTCTACGGCTGTTCTAACTCTTCTTCAGATACGACTCTAGCATAGCCCTTCGACAATAGTGCAGCCATCTGACTATTCGTCCACTCCAGCATGTCCAGTTTCTTATGTAGCGACTTTTCCAAGCCCACAAGGCGCTTCAATGCCATAGAATAACTGTCTGGCAATTTAACCTCATCAGAAACCCAAAGCAGGCCTATTTCATAGCGACTGTCCACCAGTTTTAAGGTTCGTTCCATAATATCTGTAGCTCGTCGATCTTCTTTGCTAACGAAATCGCCTTTCGGTGGTTTAACCCCAAATTCCCCTGTGGTAAAATGGCGCTTAACAAGCTCGTGCAGATCCTCTTAACGCTTAATAGCATCGTGGAACATAAAGGTCATGGTTGCCTTATGTGCTTGATAGGCGCTGGATACACTCAATGACGGCGATGCCTTGCCGTAGACAATCCAGCCGAGCAAGGTTTTAATCGCGCATGGATCTTCATCACTACCATGCCGTTCCTTGGTGCCTAATAGGTATTTGGCCTGGTCTAGACCGATTAAGATTTTCGGCTTTGCATTACCCTGGTCTAACAATGGGAGACCACGACGATGCGGGTAGAAACTCTTCAACTTGGCTACGTCGACAGACTGACTGGGCAGCTCTAGACCTTTCACTGTGTAAACGTTTTTGAGCAGGTGTCGATGTTGCTTCTTTGAACTGGAAATCGTTAAGCAAGTTCGCACTGAGTCTTCCTGCCGTGACACTCCTTTAGTCCACTGCATAGTAAGCTTCTCTGGTATTCCTTCTAAACATTCCTGCATTGACCTTTACGGCCCATAGTTGCAGATTCGGATCGCATCTAGATTTTAATACCGGAAGCCTTAACAAATCTGCAGTCAATCCATGCACTAGAACGTCTGAACGATCAAAAACAGTTCGAAGTGAACTCATTATAGCTGTATCATCTGAAGAATACTTGAGACGGTCACTTACTAACTGGTAAGCTTCCCCTTTCAGAGCCTTTCTTAAACGTGCAACGTTTTCTTTTCCAGTGAATCTTCCTTCCATAGTCGTGGATTTAAACACCTCTTCAAAATAAGGCCACTCGCGCTTATTTTCTCCGGAGAAACTGGGTAATTCCTGAATGTTTCGCCGATTAAGCGAAACCAGTAGACTCTCCATGTCAGCTTGGTGAAAAGTTGAAGTAAAACCTTGTCCACAATCCTCCTTGCGAATGGGTGTGGATTGGCTTTGGTGGTTCACAGTTTCTAAAAGGTTCTGATGAATTTCTTGAATTTTGCGAATCATTTCTAACCTCTGATTAGAACCAACAGCAAATGATTTCCCCTTAGAGACAACACCAGAAGAAGTTGACGGAAAATTGTTTTCAAACATCTTGGACAATTTATCCTTCGTTTCTTTTAATTCTAAACGTACTGCATTTAATTCCACATCTTTTTGAGCAACTGCAGCTTGAGCAACAGCAGCAGCTTCAATGACTAAATCGAAAGACGCATTCACTTCCTCCTCTTGAGACTTTTGTGCCGCAGCAGAAAGTTTTTCTTTCCTTAAATCGGATTCTTCCTTAGAGTCGGCTTATTCAGCAGTGCTGAATAAATCTGGGTTGAAATCGGCGCAGTCATAATGCCACCAGCGACTGCACTTCTCGCATTGCACCACGTGGTCGTCGTCAGCCATTTTACAATTTTTGGCCGTGCAAGAAAAATTTCTTTCTTCCATCTTCACAAGTTTCGCCAGAAAGAAATAAAATAATTTCGAATCGAAAGAAATAAAATAATGTCGTTGCATGATTTTCTGCTTTGAGCCCAAGGTGCTCCGAAAATAAATATCCGCTCTGAGATTAATAAAAATAGGATTTTATTTCCTAAAGAATAGAAATTAAAATAAGTTGAAATTCAGAATTAATTATTACAATGCTTACTTTCGGTGCAACACCTCCTCGGACCAACGATCAAACAGCAGACTGTGCGAGACCAACAATTCTTCCACTATTCAAGCAGAGAAAATATTTCCTTCTTAAGTGTTCGCACCTTTCGTACCACTCACTCTTTCTTGAGCTAACGAGAGTTAATTCTGCAGGCGCGACAGTGGTGCTCTTCGATCGTTGACCCAAGGTAAGGTAGTTTTACAGAATGATAATTTAACCATTTTACGGCTTTTAAGTACATTTAAATTTAAAATTTGAAAGTAACTAGATAAAGAATTAAGTTTTAATTTTGGCTCGATGACACTCCGGGAGCCGTCTGAACTGGTGAAGACTCAACATCGAGAACAGCGAGCCTTCCTACTGAACGCCTTGTCTTTAAAGCACCGTCATGCAAACGCACATCAGCCGTGCGAATCACTCCGTCTGGGCCTGGATAGACTTTGTCGATACGACCCATTCGCCATGCTGCGCGAATTTCATTTGGTTCGACGAGAATTACTAATTTGCCGATTTCAACTGGTTTAGAAATTTGGTGCCACTTGGATCTTCTCAGTATCTCTGGAAGGTATTCTCTATACCATCGTTTTGTGAACTCGGCCATCAGATGTTGAGAGCGTCGACAGTAGAGCTTGCTAAATGCGTCGTTATCAGAGAATACTCCGGGAGCCGTGACATCTTTATCATCCTCGCCAAAAAGAATGGAATTTGGAGTGAGTGGCTTAGGATCCTCGGGGTCGACAGGAATATGCGTGAGAGGACGCCTGTTGATTTGTCCTTGAGCTTCAAGAAGTGCGTTACGGAGAACATCCTCGCGGGGAATAATGCCGCGTAAAATAAATTCAACTGCAACCTTGATTGACTGAATAAGTCTTTCCCAAGCACCACCCATCCACGGTGAGTAGGCCGGGATGAAATACCATCTGATCGCTTCGTATTTCGCAGCGTGTTCGCTAAGCGTTGCTTCCATTTCTCTAATATCCTTTTCTAGAATATTTTTGGTTCCAACGAAGTTTAGGCCATTGTCACTGTATAGAAAACGCGTGACTACTCGGTTGATGACGAAACGTCTAAGCGCCATGCTACACTGGTCCAAACTAAGATCGTTGAGAAGTTCGATTTGAACCGCTCTGAACGTAAGGCATGTAAAAATCATGCCATATCTCTTTACCGTTCCTCTGCCGAATTTGACAAGAAAGGGTCCGAAACAGTCCACGCCCACATGTGTGAAAGGTCTTTGGTTAAAAGACACGCGCGCTGTAGGAAGCTGCCCCATTAATGGCATGACTGGCTTAGCTCTTAAGATTTTGCACATACAACATCTCGATTTAATTCTCTGGACTACGGCTCGAATGCTTATAATCCATGCACGCTCCCGAATATCAGAGATCACCAAAGCTGTGCCCAAATGTAAGTTTTGTTCGTGGTGATGCTGTACGAAAACGTCGACTAGTGGATGATTCTTTGGCAGAATAGCGGGATTGCGAGAGGCATAAATCGCCAAAGCCTTTTGAGCCCTTGATCCCAGACGAATTGTTCCTTCTTTATCTCGGAAAGGAGAAAGACTAATGATAGAACTCGAACTGTCTACTACGTTTTTTGCAGTCAACGATTTTATCTCGTTCGGAAAAGCATCTTGTTGAATATTTCTGAACAGCCAGTCTTCAGCACGATTGAACTCGTTGGGAGTAATAAAAGCTTCTTTATCGGAAAGTCTCTTGCGGCAAACGTCTTTCAGGCGGAGAAGGAAGGCGATGACCCTGACAGAAGAACTCCATCTTGCCTTAAACCTTTCTGATAAATCGTCGTAAACGGAGTATGAAATGTACTGATTGTAATGAAGCAAAAGGAAAAGTTCATCATCTTCTGGCATAGCTTCAGGTTCTGAGACTTTGTGCGATGTGATTGGCCAGTCTTCCCTTTGCTTTTTAAGAAAAGCAGTCCCCTTAAACCATATCGAATTAGAATCTCCCATATACGAGTCGCTCCACCTAGTTGCATCATCGGCAACATTGTCGGCTGACTTGATATAGTACCATTGACGAGAAGTAGAGGAATCTTAAATTTCTCCAACTCTTGATGCCACAAACGACGGGAATTTGTACTTGGTGGACCCTATCCAAGAGAGCACAGTTTTCGAGTCCGAAAGGAAGATCGTCTTGTGTATCGGCAAAGTATGCGACTGCTTGATCGTCGTTGCTAATCGGACACCAAGCACTGCCGCTTGCAGCTCTAAACGAGGGACCGATAATTTTTTGACTGGGGCAACCTTTGCTTTTGCCATGACCAGACAACACTGCCCGCCTTCTTCCTTTTGAAAACTAAAGAAAGCTACTGCGGCAAAAGCCTTTTCCAAAGCGTCAGTAAAAATGACAAGGCTTACCTCTGGAATCGATGAAGTCCATAGGTATCTCTATTTTTTCAATGTTTTTTAACTCCATGCTGAAAGTGGTCCATTGAGTCTTCAATTCGTTGGAAAGCGCTTCATCCCAGTCGTACACTTCTCGCCATATCTCTTGCAACAAGATACGTCCACGGATAACGAAATGAGAAATCAAACCAAGTGGATCGAAAATTCTCATAATAGCTCTGAGAATTTTCCTCTTTGAAATCGTAGCATCTGCATACGTTAACTGATCAAAGACATCATCGACTGAAAGTTTGTAAAATAATTTGTCACGCGTTGGGTGCCAATACATGCCCAGAATTTTAGAGGTGACCCCGGCGCATTCGTTCGGATTCGCACTAACCAGCCTTGGATTTGCGTGACTTGCAGGTATTTGCGACAGCATCTCGTGACAGTTCGACTGCACCCCAACCAACTCGAAACTCATTGATTTGCAGATACCAATAGCTGATTTAGTTACATCAACAGCTGCTTTTACAGTGTCATGACTGTTGAAAAAATCGTCGACATATGTTCGCTTTGTTAGTCCATCAACCGCCTCCGGAAAATCGTCTCGAAAAAGGTTGGCGTGATGGTTTTTAACAAACTGAGAACACGACGGAGATGATCTTGGCCCAAACATCATCACTTCCATTATGTAAACTGAAGGTTCTCTAGAACAATCACCGTCTCTCCACAAAATACGTTGACATTGCTGATCTGCTTCTATCACCCTGATTTGGTGGAACATTTCTTTTACGTCGGCGTTAACGGCTACTTTTCTTTCTCGAAACTTGAAGAGACCTGCGTGTAAAGGCACTAGATTGTCTGGGCCTTTAAGCAAATAGGTGTTAAGCGACACCCCGTTGACCTTGGCTGCCACATCTGCAACCAACCTGGGCTTCGGCGGCCATTTATTTCGATTCTGAACGATAAATATTGGAGCATACCAAATACGCTTCCACGGCTGTTCTAACTCTTCTTTCTTCTTCAGATACGACTCTAGCATAGCCCTTCGACAATAGTGCAGCCATCTGACTATTCGTCCACTCCAGCATGTCCAGTTTCTTATGTAGCGACTTTTCCAAGCCCACAAGGCGCTTCAATGCCATAGAATAACTGTCTGGCAATTTAACCTCATCAGAAACCCAAAGCAGGCCTATTTCATAGCGACTGTCCACCAGTTTTAAGGTTCGTTCCATAATATCTGTAGCTCGTCGATCTTCTTTGCTAACGAAATCGCCTTTCGGTGGTTTAACCCCAAATTCCCCTGTAGTAAAATGGCGCTTAACAAGCTCGTGCAGATCATCTTAACGCTTAATAGCATCGTGGAACATAAAGGTCATGGTTGCCTTATGTGCTTGATAGGCGCTGGATACACTCAATGACGGCGATGCCTTGCCGTAGACAATCCAGCCGAGCAAGGTTTTAATCGCGCATGGATCTTCATCACTACCATGCCGTTCCTTGGTGCCTAATAGGTATTTGGCCTGGTCTAGACCGATTAAGATTTTAGGCTTTGCATTCACCTGGTCTAACAATGGGAGACCACGAAGATGCGGGTAGAAACTCTTCAACTTGGCTACGTCGACAGACTGACTGGGCAGCTCTAGACCTTTCACTGTGTAAACGTTTTTGAGCAGGTGTCGATGTTGCTTCTTTGAAGTGGAAATCGTTAATCAAGTTCGCACTGAGTCTTCCTGCCGTGACACTCCTTTAGTCCACTGCAAAGTAAGCTTCTCTGGTATTCCTTCTAAGCCAAGCTCGTTGAAGATATCTTTCTCTACCATTGTAAGCGAAGAGCCATCGTCCAGAAAGGCATACGTGTCCACAAATTTTTTGTCTGACCCATGAATTCGTATCGGACCTACTTTGAAAAGTACCGGCGCTTTCTGGTGAACATGTGAAGAATTAAATTTCGGTTGCGGTATGTACGCAGCTGCATTGGCATTCAACTCCTCTTTGATCACCGATTGATGAAGAAGTGGGTGGTGACGACTAGAGCAACCATTCGTCTTGCAAGTATACTTCCTGGAACATGCCCGCCAATCGTGCTTTGAAGGATCCAAACAGGAAAAACACAATTTCGTGTCCCTAGCAAACTGCAACCTTTGAGCTGGAGAAAGGCCTTTAAACTCAAAACATTGATATAAAGGATGTTGCTTTCTGTTACACTTAATACAGACTGCTGAACTGTCAGAAACACTTATCGGCTGATGAGTGTGCACCCGTTGAAAACTTCTCTGTGAACCATGACTCCTTTGTAAAAATGTTTCAGAAGGCTTTAAAAGCTCTGGTGGTAAATCAACGACACTCGCGGAGAAAAAATCTGCGAACTCTTTTAAAGAAACTAGTTCGATCGAATTTTGTTTACGACGCCAATCCTGATACAGTCCCGCTCCCAGTTTGCAGGCAAGATCGGTTAATACATAGCCGTTGTACAAATCTTGATCACAACTCATAGACTTTAAATCTGCGACAAACCCATTGACCTTTACGGCCCATAGTTGCAGATTCGGATCGCATCTAGATTTTAATACCGGAAGCCTTAACAAATCTGCAGTCAATCCATGCACTAGAACGTCTGAACGACCAAAAACAGTTCGAAGTGAACTCATTATAGCTGTATCATCTGAAGAATACTTGAGACGGTCACTTACTAACTGGTAAGCTTCCCCTTTCAGAGCCTTTCTTAAACGTGCAACGTTTTCTTTTCCAGTGAATCTTCCTTCCATAGTCGTGGATTTAAACACCTCTTCAAAATAAGGCCACTCGCGCTTATTTTCTCCGGAGAAACTGGGTAATTCCTGAATGTTTCGCCGATTAAGCGAAACCAGTAGACTCTCCATGTCAGCTTGGTGAAAAGTTGAAGTAAAACCTTGTCCACAATCCTCCTTGCGAATGGGTGTGGATTGGCTTTGGTGGTTCACAGTTTCTAAAAGGTTCTGATGATTCTCTTAAATTTTGCGAATCATTTCTAACCTCTGATTAGAACCAACAGCAAATGATTTCCCCTTAGAGACAACACCAGAAGAAGTTGACGGAAAATTGTTTTCAAACATCTTGGACAATTTATCCTTCGTTTCTTTTAATTCTAAACGTACTGCATTTAATTCCACATCTTTTTGAGCAACTGCAGCTTGAGCAACAGCAGCAGCTTCAATGACTAAATCGAAAGACGCATTCACTTCCTCCTCTTGAGACTTTTGTGCTGCAGCAGAAAGTTTTTCTTTCCTTAAATCGGATTCTTCTTTAGAGTCGGCTTTTTCGCAAAACCACGGATCAGCAGTGCTGAATAAATCTGGGTTGAAATCGGCGCAGTCATAATGCCACCAGCGACTGCACTTCTCGCATTGCACCATGTGGTCGTCGTCAGCCATTTTACAATTTTTGGCCGTGCAAGAAAAATTTCTTTCTTCCATCTTCTCAAGTTTCGCCAGAAAAAAATAAAATAATTTCGAATCGAAAGAAATAAAATAATGTCGTTGCCTGATTTTCTGCGTTGAGCCCAAGGTGCTCCGAAAATAAATATCCGCTCTGAGATTAATAAAAATGGGATTTTATTTCCTAAAGAATAGAAATTAAAATAAGTTGAAATTCAGAATTAATTATTACAATGCTAACTTTCGGTGCAACACCTCCTCGGACCAACGATCAAACAGCAGACTGTGCGAGACCAACAATTCTTCCACTATTCAAGCAGAGAAAATATTTCCTTCTTAAGTGTTCGCACCTTTCGTACCACTCACTCTTTCTTGAGCTAACGAGAGTTAATTCTGCAGGCGCGACAGTGGTGCTCTTCGATCGTTGACCCAAGGTAAGGTAGTTTTACAGAAAGATAATTTAACAATTTTACGGCTTTTAAGTACATTTAAATTTAAAATTTGAAAGTAACTAGATAAAGAATTAAGTTTTAATTTTGGCTCGATGACACCTTTTATTTGTTACCAATTAACCCCCTAACATCCATCAAACCAATTAGAAAAATTCAGTTTTCCTAAAATAACTCAAAAATTTGGAACCCCCTCTCAACTAAAGGGGGCGTCTCAACCAAACAAGATTGCGGTCTGAGGTCTGCTCAATATGGGTTTTAAGTGTCCGAAAGCCGTAACCAAGTAAAACCTATAATGCACTTTGCTATATAACACATGTTTGTGTATGGGAAAAACTCAATCATATGATATTTCACTCAAATATATGAAAAACCACATAAACCAGGTACAACTTGATCAAACTTCCGTTTTAGCTGGCTGTACGCCCATAAAAAAAGTATGGCCGTATAGAAGTAATGATCACCTTTCATTTCATACCAATATTTGGGCCCGCCCACTTTTGAACACGCCCCCTGATGAACTTTAATGTGAAAGTAATTTTTTGGCTCTAACTCTATCGAGGGGGGTTGGATTGGACCAAATTTTTTATAGGAAGGTTGAATTTTTTCCCAGTCATCAAACCGGAATCGCCTTTATGATTTTCTTATACCATTTAAGAAATTTATGTCGTGTTTTTTTTTGTTTTAGCAATCTGCGTTCGATTGTAGATTTTTTCTCGAAAAAACGAACACGAAAGCCGAGAATCTTTTGTTTACATTGTTTTGTTGCATGTGTTGTTGTTTTAGTTAATGTGAAGAGGGGTAAATCTCCCAAAATAACAAGATCTGTTTGAGGGGAAATCCAATCTACCGTAGATTGGTTTCTTGGAATAAACGAACAACTTGACAGCCAAAAAAACAATCTACGGCATATTTTTTTTAAAACAAAACACGACATTATACTATTTAAAGTCAAATATGTCTTTTGTCATCGAATCGGGAATTCATCCCATGATCACCATACACCATAGTTATGGTGTCAAAAATTTTCATACTGACATTTAAATTTATTAGTTCGTCATTTGTAAACATTAATTTCCTCTATCAACCTTATAAAACAATGGAAAATGGCTGCATCACCACCAACAAAACCACCGCGTGGAATTAAGTACGGCAAGGATGAGGTAATACCAAGAATGATTTTATATGTGATAAAAAGTAAGACTAATTTGGCTCAATTTAAAATTGAGAAAAATTATGTAGTGAAATTATTTGCAGCTAGTGTAACAATTTCTTGATAAGTGGTAGATTGGTAGATTTCAGAAGCTGCAAAGCTCTTATCGTGTAGTCACTGCGTTGGAAAATTTGTTTTACCTTTTTACTTTTTGGTCCTAAACTACAAATACATAGTTTTGAAAAAGTTTTATGGAACTTAAATACAGATTGAATTTTGGATACCATTAATCCATTAGAACAGCACCATACATTATAATATACTTTTTTTTTGTCCGCCTGATTTTTTTATTAATTGCAGCCTGGATGTGGATTTCTAGTCAATGTCATTAAATCACTTGGTTTCAGTGAAACGAATGAGGAGCGCCAAAAAGAAAAACAAAAAATTGAAAAAGAATTTAAGAAATCGGATTTGCGGCTTAATGAATTGGTTTCAAAACATGACAAGGACCTAACAAAAGTACTGCCTTTATTTAGCCAAGTTTCTAATGAAGTTACTGCGAGCCGAGAGAAAATTCACTCTGTTAAAGAAAAGTTGATTGCTTGTAAGCAACTATTGCAATGTCGTCGGGAAGAACTAAAGAAACTTTGGACAGACGCCGTCCAACACAAATATATTTTGGAAATGCTGGAGCAAATGTGTGTAACAAAAATGTGTAACAAAAATTAAAAAATGTTTAATAAAAATGTTCATTTAACAGAAATGGTTTGCGCAGAGTAACTCAAGATGTAATAACTTTCACGTCTAAGCGACAATACTTGCACGCAAGCACAGCGTTAACAGATGCTTTAGCACTCTGCGACGGTCCCCTTAAGGATGTCGAAGGTCTTGCCGATTTACGAAATGATTTATATTCTCGAAAAAATCAACTATATAATAAGTTACATGATGAGCTTGTTCGCCAGTTGTATCGGAATTCTTGCAGTGAAGTATTGACAAGTTTCCAGAGACATAATTCAAACAGAAATGACTCAAACTTTACCCGAAATTTCGCAAGAAAATCCACAGATCGAATCGAGGCAAATGCACGAGTAAAAAAGTCACTAATTGAAATGGCACAAGGATTTGATCTGGTAAAGTCCGAGGTAATTGATGACTCAGATCTTATTGATCCTGAATTGTCCATGACATATTTCATTTCGATTATTGTTGAATGCTTCGGAATGTTGGGTAAAGTTCCTGAGTCTTTAGAAAATCTAAAAGTGCAAATTCAATCGGAGCTACTACAAGTTGTACATAACACGACGAACCAAATGATTGCTTTAAAAACGGTTCCAAAAGATAAGTACCCATTATTGGTATTGTTAGAAGTTATCTTTAAGCAATTTAAAGTTATTGCAAAAACACATTCACTCCTTTTAAAGAACTACCTTAGCGTTATACAGAAATATTCAGTCGTTTCGTCATCAACGTATGATTTAGCAGATTTTTGGGCACAAGCCCAATCTGTGGTATGTATTTTGTCACTCAAAAGAAAATTTTTATAAATAACAAAAAAAAATTATACAGCTACAACTACTCCTGACAGATTATTTAGATATCCAGAACGCATCGGCCGACGAGTCGTCTCAATCAAACTTTAGCGAACCTGTTAGAAATTTCAATACTTATTTTTTGCGCAGAAAAATTCCAAGGTAAATAGTGGCAACTTTTTAAAATTCTCTATTAGCGCTTTTGATTGAAGGGTACAGTGATAGTTTGGTGTCCCATTTCTACAGCGTTCTATGGTTTTCGTCGAGAACGCTGTTGAAAGGGGACACCAAACCTTCACTGTACCCAGCAAATCGATAGCACTGTATATTAAATTCGCGTGCTCGTGTGTCGCTGGTTGGTGGAATCTTGTGATAAATTTCTAACCAAATTCCTAAAACCCGATTTTATTTAAACTTTGCACACGTGTGTATTTCCTAAAAAAAGAAAGCCCCAGGGTCGCTTACCCGATTTTCAAATTTTGTACACATGTGTATTTCCAATGAAATTTTTTTTTGTAAAAGTTTGGAAGTGATGGGGATTCAGAGCCGAGTGCGCTCCCATATAAATTTTTTAAAAAATTAACCAGATTTTCTTCAAATTTTGCACACATGTGTATCTCCATTGGTAAACATTTGGAAGTTAGCTGGCTCCATGGCCGAATGGCACAGGGCAAATTTGACTTCATGCATTCAATAAAATAAATCAATGAACTTTTTTTTTGAATATCTTAATCGAATATCTGTGCGTGGCAGCTCCCATATAAATTATAAGTCCAGATGGCTAAATACTTATTTTTTTTTAATATAATTTTCATGACAAAAGTATGCTTAGGTAATATACTTCAAAAACAAAAAATCGGTTTGAATTCTCGACTTTTACCTATAACCTGCAATATTACCAATCTTACCAATATGTTATTTTAGCAACTGTGTTGCTGTTGCTGCAAGTTCATGTATGCTTTCGGTTCCAATTTTTTTTTAATAATTCTATTGTTTTATTTCTTCAACAGCAAAAAATCTCTTTTCAAATTCGATAAATCATCACACATTACACATCAGTCAGCAGGATCTGTGAAAGGTCACAGAAGGAATCCCTCGGATATTTTAAACGATGATAATTTAATGAATACAATATCAGGGTTTACCGAAAATAAACGAGAAAAAATTTTAATATGTACGCCAGATAAATCCGTTATTACAAAAGTGTATTTGCCTTTAATGGTCTACATTCAGGAAATTGAAACAATAATGAATTGCAAACCAGGGTAACAAAATAATTTCCCAAAATGTATAAAATACAATTTCTAACAATTGTTTACTATTCAGCCATCCATGTAGTCTACACGACTTTATTGACAATTATGTCAAAGAAACATTTTTGTCAAAGGGTCATAACAGAAATCTTCAAATAACAATTGAATCTTTATCTAAGAATCAGGATGTATGGCGTGCCATTATTCCTTCAGACAAAATGAAATCAATGAATTTATCACGTCCACTATTGCAATCAACAGTTATGGTTGAACATCGTATATCAGAAACAAGGAGTTTAATACAAGATTTACCATGTTACTCGGATGATCTACTAAAACTAGTGTGTGCACTTTTGAAAACATATAGGGAAATTTGTCAAGCGGCTTATCAGGGAATAGTACAGCCTGACTCTGAAGAAAAGCGCATATATAGCGTTGCTTGGCTCAAAGATGAAGACATTAGTCGATTTTTAAAGTAAGTTTCAGCTTTGTTCGGAAAAGTTAACAAGCCCTTCTTAGTAAATATTTTGACCCCAAAGAACTCTTCCGAACTGGACAGATCTTAAAACATCTAGCACGCGCTCTCAACATGGTAGAAAGTTACAGCGCAATAATTTTGAGCCGTCAGAGGAAGAGAGCCCTGCCCAAGTTCAGCATCGAAATGTTCGCGAGGCTGAAATGTTGACTAGTAATTTAGGTGAAGGAGGTATAACACAGCAAGAAATTTTAGCCGACATCGGTGTTCTCAAAGAATTGGCAATACTACAAGAGAGTATGGAATGGTTTTCATGCCGTGTTTCGGAGTTTGCCAATGATTTAAGGCGCCCTCCTCTCAATACTTTAAGCGCAGAATGCCCATCAGTAACAATTAAGGACGGCACTATTAAGGTATTGACTAATTTAGCCTTGGAGTTTGACGAGTTGGCTAATACATGTCTGTTAGTATTACATTTAGAGGTAATAACTTTGTAATGTAACTGTCGTCAGACGGAGTACTAATAAGCAATTGGTGTTATTTATAGGTTCGTGTGCAGTGTTTCCACTATTTGCGTTCTAACTCTAATGCGAAAATGAGCGGCTTCCTTGGAAATAAAGATGACATCCTAGAGCCAGACAGGCAAGTACTTAAACTAACGAAACTTTTATCTGAAATGGACGAGGCATTCAGTGCTACGCTACATCCCAGGAAAACAAAAGTGAGAATTTTTTAAAAATAGGTTTAGGACCGCGTTGCTTAAAATTTGTATGTATAGTATATATTTGAGGGGCTGGCACACTTAGCAGCAAGAATACTTATTCAGGCGTCAAACTATTTGGAAAACATCGATCAAACAACTGTGCAACGTATATGCCGAAACTCCCTTGCCCTGCAGCAAACACTTGGTAATATAACAGCATCTAGAGAAGTAGCACTGGATCAAGCAAAAAATTTTTACGAACTTTTATGCATGGATCCAGATGTATGTACAAAGCATAATTATTATTGTATGAAAATAGAAATTATAATATTTTTTGTTTAAGGAAATCCTTACGAGCCTCATTCAGAAAGGATCAGAATTTACTGAAATGCAGTATTTAAATGCATTGCAATTATCATGCAAAGCTCGTGCAATTACTGACTCGTCCACATTAGAAGGATATCAGCGAAAATTATCTGACATTTTAGGTACTAAAGCGCCAATAGGAGTTGTTGTATAAACGGATTCATCTTTTCTGCTTGTAAATTGAAAATATGAGATGTTATGCTTATATCGAAAAATTTAACTTGAATTAATGTGTACTCAGCTTATTAATATAAGTAAAAAGTCGATAGATTTTGATAACTCAATTTCTTTAATTATTATACCTAAGCATATAGTAATTAATTTCAATTATTTTGGAGAGTTGTTTCTAAGGCCGCGTGTTGAGAACTAACTGACCGATCGCTGTTTTTGCTATCGCTGTTGTTTCTTGATGTCGTCTGCAATTTTCGTAAGAACGGTTGGGGCGACTATTTATCGTATCGTCAGATATTTTCCTGAGAATAGAAATGCAGCAGCAGGATGAAGGTTTAGTGCGACTACTGGCTTGTCGTGTTAACTGCTCTCCCGCTAGAAGAGAAGCTGTCCTCTACTTTTTTAAGAACGCTTTCAACGATGGATATATTCGCTTCTTACTATTAAAATATGATATGACAACAATGGAAAACAACGAGAGTAAGGATTTAAGCTATAACCCATTGAGACTCGATTGGGTCTCGACGAGTCCTTTAAGCGACGCTATGTGTTACACATTTTTGAAGTTAGTGTTGTGAAGGAACGGATGAGACATTTAACGTTAACATTTTCCTCCAATTCCTCCAATTTAACAAATTTTGCAGATGCAAATTCAGGGGGTATGGTTGACGGTAACATTCTGTTTGAACCTGATTAAGAATGAACTATTAAGCAAAATTATCTTCACGTACTTCGTGAAGTCTCGTAGTCCACAACGATTAGTCCATCATCTATTTCTTCCACTGGAGTAGCTATATTTGTTTGAAACTGTGCAGTTGTTATATGACATAACTAATGTCCTAATATATGACTTGGCATTGACATGATTTAACAAATACAAGTCATAATACAAGCTTTATTTAAAAAACTGTTGAATGGTGAAAATTTTCTCATCAGAAAAGACAATTTTTGGAATCTCATCACGTTCGGCCAAGGCCTTCAATGCTCGTGTTCTTTCTGAATCAAATAATCAGAGCTAAAGGAGGTCATATCGAGCTGTAACATGTTTTTCATAAAATGTAATGTTTTCAACATATTCCACAAAATTTCAATAAAAAATAATCAAAATTAAAAAAATTATAGCGTTTTCATTTGGTAACACTTGGTCTCAGCCACCCTGTATTTATTCATAAGAAAAAATATCTATTTATTTATATATAAGTAGCGTTTTTACAACAAATTAGATAATATATAAATTACATTATTAGATAATTACTTATTATTTAAGTAAAAAAGTATTTGAGCAAACAAATTCAATGGGGGCGTTGGCTTTGCATGGTTTTAGAAAGTTTGGATAATTTCATTTGGCTTATAACTTGTTGTTTTAAGTTTCAAACACGACTCTAAAATTTCATTTGTTAGTTGGCTTCTTACTTTACTTTTAATGATATTCATGCAAGAAAACGCTTGCTCGCACGAAAAGTCGATCCGAACATAGTCAGCACTCCAAATGCCAACTTCTTTACCTCACTGTAGCAATCTGGAAGACTATTCCATGCGTCGAATATAAGTTCCTCAACTGGCGGCATTTCTTTTAAAGCTGTCCACTTTTGTTGCGTTACGTACATACTTTTTTGGACCTCCAACCAGTATTGCCAAACATATAAACAATCTAAAACTGCAAATACTAACCTACTTTGATCCTCAGAGTTCGAAAATAGGTTTATTAAATAACAATTTACTTGTAATTATTATTTTATCGCTAAATATTAAAATAATAATAAAAGCTATAAAATAGATAAATAATAAAAGAGGTAATTTATTAAATATATATTTTAATAAAAACACTTTCGCAGTAATATCTAACAGTAGTAGTTTTGTTTTTTTTTTTGACAATTCTTATTGATTTCAAAAAAGTAGTTAGGTATCTTATTTGGAAAAAAATATGTATACATAATATGTATTTTAAAAATAAAATACTTAAAATGTTACCCACCTTTACTTCGGTTTTCTTATTATTATTATTATATATATGTAACTACATACAGAACTTTGAGAAGATAATTCGCTTCTAACTCTTTTACTTGAAACAACAAACTATACGTCACAGTCAAAGCACTGGTGAAGACGCCAAATTGTATTGCGTCGAAAGCGAATTAAAACCTACATAGAAACATCCGACGACGGCGTCATTCGAGAGCTTCCGACGGACTGACGACAGTGACGACTCGTGTCACGGTGCGGTGAAAAGCGAGTACAAGTGGCTGAGAGATTGAATCGGTGCCTAATCCTCGTTAATCGATTTAGAACGATTTTTTAATGTTTTTTTTTGATAAAATAAATAATATCTGCGTATGGAACTAAAGAGCCGCAGCTTCACATCCAAAGAGCCGCATGTTGCCGACCCCTGTCCTAAGTGAAACTCATTTATCTGAATTGGACATGGATTCGTTAGTAGCAATTAATAATTACAAATTAGTAAGATGTAATTCGAGTTCTCGTCATACTGGTGGTGTTGGCATTTATAAGTATTATTGGAATATTGAAAATATAAATTGTGTTGCAATAAATATGGATTTTTGGTGGTTGAGTGTTAAAGTTACATATATGCATCATATAATTTATTTGGCTGTTTTTTATAGAGCGCCGATATATTTGGGCCAAATTACATAATTTTTTTGGAGATTTTAATGAGCGTTTAAATCAAATTAGTGAATATAATGGAAAAACTTGTATTTGTGGTGATATGAATATAAATTGGCTTACAAATGATGTAAATAAGGACAATATTAGTCAAATTATTAATGACTGTGGTCTTAAACAAATTGTGGCAGATTATACTAGAGTTACAAAAATATTAAGAACGTTAATTGATTATGTGATAGTCAATGATTATTATAACTTTAGTGCGGTAGTTAAAACAAAATTAAAAATTAGTGATCATGAAACTATTGAAATATCTATTAATGATATGGTCTTAAATAAAAAGAAGGATACTCTTATAAGATCTATTAAATACAATAAATATAGTTTTCACAGTTTAATAAATAAAAATGATATTGGGACGATTTACTACCTTGACAGTTATTTTAAAGCCGATCATTTTAGTATAAATCTAAGAAATCTTGTTAATCAATTTGTTGTTGATAAAAAAGTAATAAAAGAGACTAATTGCCTATGGTTTAATAAATCGTTAAAGGACTTTTAAATTCAAAAGATTCATCAATATAATAAGGCCTGCTTAATCAATAATGATTTTGAATGGTGCAATTATAGATCAACCAGGAATAGTTATAAGAATAGACTAATAAAAGCTAAAAGTGACTTTATTAAATCCAAAATTTCAAATTCCACTGATCAAAAAACGATGTGGAGAAATATTAAATCTTATGTGTTAAAAAAATCAAAAAATTAACTCAAAGACATTGAAATCTGGTGAAATAGTGAGTGGTGACAAAAAAATTGCCGAAAGGTTCAATGAATTTTTTGTTAATAGCATTGTTTGCTTAAATGAAAGTATTGCTGTTGTGCCATATCGAAATATAATCAATGCTACGGATAGTGCATTTAATTTTGACCTTCTGCATATAGATGATCTCTTCAATATCATTAAATGTATGAACTCTAAAACGGATGAACATTATGTTAATATAAAAATGATAAAAGACTGTTTTTATTTAATTGGTGAAAATTTACTATAAATTATTAATAAGTCGTTGGAAAGCGGAATTTTGCCTAATATCTGGAAGGAAACAATAATAACTCCAATAGAGAAGATTAATAATACAAAAAAGTGTAATGAATTTAGGCCAATTATTTTTATGATTTTTAATGAGGCGAAAATTTTAGAGAAAGCAGTTAGTATTCAACTGACCCAATATTTGAAACAGAATAATATTATTTTTAAGTACCAATCGGGTAATTGGAAAGTGGATGTGTACAGTAAGAAAGTAATTGTTTCTGTATTTTTAGATTTATCTAGAGCGTTTGAAACTATCGACAGGAATATACTTTTGCTGAAACTAGAAAAGTATGGTATATCTGGTTACATCATATTTGTGTAACAGAAAACAGAGAACCAAAATAAATATGACCAAGTCTGAACCAATAGATATCAATATTGGAGTACCACAGGGTACAATATTAGGTGTAAACTTATTTTTGTTATACATTTATGATATTGATAAAATCATTAAGCAATCGAATATTTTTTTATTTGCGGATGATGCTTTACTCTATGCTACTAGTAATTCGGTAGAAGAATGTCTTAAAAAAATAAATAGTGATCTAAGCGAAATGGATATATGATTTAAAATGAATAAATTAAAATCAAACATTGATAAAACTAAATGTATGTGTGTTAATGGAGAGTTAGTCGATAATATAGTAATTAATAATGATAAAATTGAAGTTGTAAATAAAATACTCAGGCGTAGTGATAGATAATCAATTAATATTTGAGGATAATATAGATTATGTGTGTAAAAAAATTGCAAGAAAAGTATATTTTTTAAGAAGTATTAGAAAAAATATTTCTTTTAATACATCTATACAAATCTACAATGTAATTATCAAATCTTACTTTGAATATTGTCCATCTATTTTATTTTTAAGTAACAGACAAATGTTTAATCGATTACAAAAATTGCAAAATAAAGCCATGCGTTATATTTTAAAAGCTAACAGGCTTACACATATAAACACAATGTTAGATAAATTAAAATGGTTAAATGTAGAGCAATTAATTAATATGAATGGTTGCATCCTAGTTTTCAAAATTAAGAATGGATTACTACCTAGTTATCTAAGTGATAAATTGAATTATGTTCATGAGGTTCATAATTATAATTTAAGAAATAGATGTGATTTTAGTTTATACTAGCTGTTCCCGGGCGCTTTGCTACCCGCACACATGAACCCCCTGGGTGCCGGGATTACTATAGCCTATAACCTTCTCTCACCAGCCAATAATTTACGTTGAAATTTTTTTAAAAATACGTTTGTAAATGTCATGTTAAAATTTTACTTTCTCCCCTTCCATTTATACCTATAACTTTCCCCTACCTGCCAATAATATATCTAGCGAAAATTCCCGGCGTTTCCCGGCTGCCCCATCCCACTGACCCACCGCCATCGCCATCTGACCGCCTACGGACCTCTGACCTCAGATGACCACCCATTCACAGAATAACCCCACCCACTGAACTCACACCAACTAACCAACCCACCAACTGACCACCTCACCAGCCCAGAAAACTATAGAATAAGTTTGAACGCGATTGGTTCATAAAAACATGCAATTTGTAGAAACAATAAAAAAATTCTTAGGAGACTCTTTGACTCAGAAGTCTGACCACTTTCAAAATGCCTATTATGTGTTCATTATGGTATAAAACCCCTATGCAAAGTTTGAACGCGATCGATTCATAAAAACATGCAATTTGTAAAAAAATCAAAAAAAATCGTATGGTGACCCCTTGACCTAAGAGTCGGAACACTTTTAAAATATGCCTATTAAGTGCCTTTTATGGTAGAAAACCCATATGAAAAGTTAGAACGCGATAGGTTGAAGGGTTTGGCAGTCTATACCGGACATACATACACAAATACAAAGATTTACTTTTATATGTATAGATTTTTATAAAAATGATAAAGTGAAGAATATGCTTATGTACAAAGGTCTAATTATGTATAATGAATTGCCGAACGAAATAAAAAATTAAAAGTCATTAAAATTTAAGCAATTATTAAATTATATTGTAAAGAAAATTTTTTATTGTAGATTATTTAACATTTTATGGACTGTATAACAAATTTTTTTTTATTTTTTATTTTTATTTTTGATATCAATTGTATAAACAAAAATGGATTTTTATCTAAATAAAATATATTTTTTTTTTTTTTTAAAAATTCAGTTTTTTAAAAAAAAAACCGTTAAATTTTTTTTTTTACCTTATTTTAATTCGCCTTTATATTCTCTACAACTCCTAATACAAAGTTTGGCTTGAGACTCTCGATTTATTGCGGTATATATAAAGGTTTGAATATGTGATCACAAAATTAACATTTTATTTTTGAATATTTTATTAGGTAAAACTACTGCATGTAGTTATAAAAGATGCTCAAAATATCCTCTTTGTAATTGAAGCCTGAAAACCCGAGCGAAAAAAACAAAAATAAACACCAGATAAAACCGTTGGTCACTGGTCTGATGCATCTGGCTAGCAGTAAATACTCGTATTTGATATTTTGTGTGCGGTTACTGTCTCTGCTTCGGTACTCTTATGTGGCGATTATTGTCGATTAAGCAGTGTCTTTTGTTGAGAAAACGGTGTCTTTGATTAAGCAGTGTCTTTTTGAGTAAGCAGTATCTTTGATTAGGCAGTGTCTTTTTTTGAGTAAGAAGTGTCTTTTGTCGAGTAAGCAGTGTATTTTGTTGATTAAGCAGTCTTTGATTAAGCCGTGTCTTTTTTTGAGTAAGCAGTGTCTTTTTTTGAGTAAGCAGTGTCTTTGATTAAGCAGTGTTTTTTTGAGTCAGCAGTGTCTTTTGTTGAGTAAGCAAAGTCTTTTGTTGATTAAGCTGTCTTTGATTAAGCAGTGTCTTTTTTGAGTAAGCAGTGACTTTTGTTGATTCAGCAGTGTCTTGTTGATTAAGCAGTCTTTGATTAAGCAGTCTTTGATTACGCAGTGTCTTTTTTGAGTAAGCGATGTCGCTTGTTGAGTAAGCAGTCTTTGATTAAGCAGTGTCTTTTTTGAGTAAGCAGTGTCTTTTGTTGATTAAGCAGTCTTTAAGCAAGCAGTGTCTCTTGTTGATTAATCAGTCTTTGATTAAGCAGTATCTTTTGTTGAGTAAGCAGTCTTTGAGTAAGCAGTCTTTGATTAAGCAGTGTCTTTTTTTTTTAGAAAGCAGTGTCTTTTGTTGAGTAAGCAGTGTCTTTGAGTAAGCATGGTCTTTATATAAGTAAGCAGTGTCTTTTTTTGAGTAAGCAGTGTCTTTGATTAAGCATTGTCTTTTCTTGAGTAAGCAATGTCTTTTGTTGAGTAAGCAGTGTCTTTTGTTGAGTAAGTAGTCTCTTTGATTAAGCAGCGTCTTTTTGAGTAAGCAGTATCTTTGATTAGGCAGTGTCTTTTTTTGAGTAAACAATGTCTTTTTTTGAGTAAGCAGTCTTTGATAAAGCAGTGTCTTTTTTGAGTTAGCAGTGTCTTTTGTTGAGTAAGCAGTGTCTTTTGTTGATTAAGCAGTGTCTTTTGTTGAGTAAGCAATGTCTGTTTTGAGTAAGCTGTGTCTTTTGTTGAGTAAGCAGTTTGTTTTGTTGATTAAGCAGTCTTTGATTAAGCATTGTCTTTATTTGAGTAAGCAGTGTCTTTTGTTGAGTAAGCAGTGTCTTTGATAAAGCAGTGTCTTTTGTTGAGTAAGCAATGTCTGTTTTGAGTAAGCTGTGTCTTTTGTTGAGTAAGCAGTGTCTTTTGTTAATTAAACAGTCTTTGATTTAGCAGTGCCTTTTGTTGAATAAGCAGTGTCTTTGATTAAGCAGTGTCTTTTATTGAGTAAGCAATGTCTTTTGTCGAGTAAGCAGTGTCTTTGATTAAGCAGTGTCTTTTTTGAGTAAGCAGTGTCTTTGATTAAGGAGCGTCTTTTTGAGTAAGCACTGTCTTTTGTTGAGTAAGCAGTGTCTTTTTTGAGTGAGCAGTGTCTTTTGTTGATTAAGCAGTCTTTTATTAAGCAGTGTCTTTTTTTGAGTAAGCAGTGTCTTTTGTTGATTGAGCAGTCTTTGATTAAGCAGTGTCTTTTGTTGAGTAAGCAGTGTCTTTTGTTAATTAAGCAGTGTCTTTTTTTTGAGTAAGCAGTCTTTGATTAAGCAGTGTCTTTTTTGAGTAAACAGTGTCTTTTGTTGAGTAAGAAGTGTCTTTTGTTGATTAAGCAGTCTTTGATTAAGCAGTGTTTCTTTTTAGTAAGCAGTGTTTTTTGTTAATAAGCGTGTCTTTTGTTGAGTAAGCAATGTCTTTTGTTGAGTAAGCAGTGTCTTTGATTAAGCAGCGTCTTTTTGAGTAAGCAGTATTTTTGATTAGGCAGTGTCTTTTTTTGAGTAAGCAGTGTCTTTTGTTGAGTAAGCAGTGTATTTTGTTGATTAAGCAGTCTTTGATTAAGCAGTGTCTTTTTTTGAGTAAGCAGTGTCTTTGATTAAGCATTGTCTTTTATGGGTAAGCAGTGTCTTTTGTTGAGTAGGCAGTGTCTTTGATTAAGCAGCGTCTATTTGAGTAAGCAGTATTTTTGATTAGGCAGTGTCTTTTTTTGAGTAAGCAGTGTCTTTTGTCGAGTAAGCAGTGTCTTTTTTTAATTAAGCAGTCTTTTATTAAGCAGTGTCTTTTGTTGAGTAAGCAGCGTCTTTTGTTGATTAAGCAGTATTTGGTTAAGCAGTGTCTTTTTTTGGGTAAGCAGTGTCTTTTGTTAATTAAGCAGTCTTTGATTAAGCAGTGTCTTTTTTCGAGTAAGCAGTGTCTTTTGTTGAGTAAGCAGTGTCTTTTGTTGATTAAGCAGTCTTTGATTTAGCATTGTCTTTTTTGAGTAAGCAGTGTCTTTTGTTGAGCAAGCAGTGTGTTTTGTTGATTAAGCAGTCTTTGATTAAGCAGTGTCTTTTTTTGAGTAAGCAGTGTTTTTTGTTGAGTAAGCGTGTCTTTGATTAAGCAGTGTCTTTTGTTGAGTAAGCAGTGTCTTTGATTAAGCAGCGTCTTTTTGAGTAAGCAGTATCTTTGATTAGGCAGTGTCTTTTTTTGAGTAAGAAGTGTCTTTTGTCGAGTAAGCAGTGTCTTTGATTAAGCATGGTCTTTATATAAGTAAGCAGTGTCTTTTGTTGAGTAAGCAGTGTCTTTTGTTGAGTAGGAAGTGTCTTTGATTAAGCAGTGTCTTTTATTAAGTAAGCAATGTCTTTTGTTGAGTAGCAGTGTCTTTGATTAAGCAGCATCTTTTTGAGTAAGCAGTATCTTTGATTAGGCAGTGTCTTTTTTTGACTAAGCAGTGTCTTTTGTTGAGTAAGCAGTGCATTTTGTTGATTAAGCAGTCTTTGATTAATCAGTGTCTTATTTTGAGTAAGCAGTGTCTTTGATTAAGCATTGTCTTTTTTTGAGTAAGCAGTGTCTTTTGTTGAGTAGCAGTGTCTTTGATTAAGCAGCGTCTTTTTTGATTAAGCAGTATCTTTTGTTGAGTAAGCAGTATCTTGTGTTGAGTAAGCAGTGTCTTTTTTGAGTAAGCAGTGTCTTTTGTTGATTAAGCAGTCTTTTATTTTTAATTTTATTTTATTTTGTCGAGTAAGCAGTGTATTTTGTTGATTAAGCAGACTTTGTTTAAGCAGTGTCTTTTGTTGAGTAAGCAGTGTCTTTGATTAAGCATTGTCTTTATATATGTAAGCAGCGTATTTCTTGATTAAGTAGTATCTTTTGTTGAGTAAGCAGTGTCTTTTTTGAGTAAGCAGTGTCTTTTGTTGAGTAAGCAGTGTCTTTTGTTGATTAAGCAGTCTTTGATTAAGCATTGTCTTTATATAAGTAAGCAGTGTCTTTTGTTGATTAAGCATTGTCTTTTGTTGAGTAAGCAATGTCTTTTGTTGCGAAAGCAATGTCTTTTTTTGCGCAGTGTCTTTGATTAAACAGCGTCTTTTTGAGTAAGCAGTATCTTTGATTAGGCAGTGTCTTTTGCCGAGTAAGCAGTGTCTTTGATTAAGCAGTATTTTTTTTTTGATTAAGCAGTGTCTTTTGTTGAGTTAGCAGTGTCTTTTGTTGAGTAAGCAGTGTCTTTTTTGAGTAAGCAGTGTCTTTTGTTGATTAAGCAGTGTCTTTTTTTGAGGAAGCAGTGTCTTTTGTTGATTAAGCAGTCTTTGCTTAAACAGTTTCTTTTGTTGATTAAGCAGTCTTTGATTAAGCAGTGTCTTTTTTGAGTAAGCAGTGACTTTTGTTGATTTAGCAGTCTTTGAGCAAGCAGTGTCTTTTGTTGATTAAGCAGTCTTTGATTAAGCAGTGTCTTTTTTGAGTAAGCAGTGACTTTTGTTGATTAAGCAGTGTCTTATTGATGAAGCAGTGTCTTTTTTGAGTAAGCAGTGTCTTTTGTTGATTAAGCAGTCTTTGAGCAAGCAGTGTCTTTTGTTGATTAAGCAGTCTTTGATTAAGCAGTGTCTTTTTTGAGTAAGCAGTGACTTTTGTTGATTAAGCAGTGTCTTTTGTTGAGTAAGCAGTCTTTGATTAAGCAGTGTCTTTTTTGAGTAAGCAGTGTCTTTTGTTGATTAAGCAGTCTTTGATTAAGCAGTGTCTTTTTTGAGTAAGCAGTGTCTTTTGTTGATGCAACAGTCTTTGATTGAACAGTGTCTTTTGTTGATTAAGCAGTCTTTGATTAAGCAGTGTCTTTTTTGAGTAAGCAGTGTCTTTTGTTGAGTAAGCAAAGTCTTTTGTTGATTAAGCAGTCTTTAATTAAGCAGTGTCTTTTGTTGATGAAGCAGTCTTTGTTTAAGCAGTGTCTTTTTTGAGTAAGCAGTGTCTTTGATTAAGCAGCGTCTTTTATGAGTAAGCAGTGTCTTTTGTTGAGTAAGCAGTGTCTTTGATTAAGCAGCGTCTTTCTTGAGTAAGCAGTGTCTTTTGTTGACTAAGCAGTCTTTGATTAAACAGTTTCTTTTGTTGATTAAGCAGTCTTTGATTAAGCAGTGTCTTTTTGAGTAAGCAGTGTCTTTTGTTGATTAAGCAGTCTTTGATTAAGCAGTGTCTTTTTTTGAGGAAGCAGTGTCTTTTGTTGATTTAGCAGTCTTTTTAAACAGTTTCTTTTGTTGATTAAGCAGTCTTTGATTAAGCAGTGTCTTTTTTGAGTAAGCAGTGACTTTTGTTGATTTAGCAGTGTCTTGTTGATTAAGCAGTCTTTGATTAAGCAGTGTCTTTTTTGAGTAAGCAGTGTCTTTTGTTGAGTAAGCAGTCTTTGATTAAGCAGTGTCTTTTTTGAGTAAGCAGTGTCTTTTGTTGATTAAGCAGTCTTTAAGCAAGCAGTGTCTTTTGTTGATTAAGCAGTCTTTGATTAAGCAGTGTCATTTTTGAGTAAGCAGTGTCTTTGATTAAGCAGCGTCTTTCTTGATTAAGCAGTGTCTTTTGTTGAGTAAGCAGTGTCTTTTGTTGATTAAGCAGTGTCTTTTTTGAGTAATCATTTTCGTTTGTTGAGTAAGCAGTGTCTTTTGTTGATTAAGCAGTCTTTTGTTGATTAAGCAGTCTTTGATTAAGCAGTGTCTTTTTAGAGTAAGCAGTGTCTTTTGTTGATTAAGCAGTCTTTTGTTGATTAAGCAGTGTCTTTTTTGAGTAAGCAGTGTCTTTTGTTGATGCAACAGTCTTTGATTGAACAGTGTCTTTTGTTGATTAAGCAGTCTTTGATTAAGCAGTGTCTTTTTTGAGTAAGCAGTGTCTTTTGTTGAGTAAGCAAAGTCTTTTGTTGATTAAGCAGTCTTTAATTAAGCAGTGTCTTTTGTTGATTAAGCAGTCTTTGTTTAAGCAGTGTCTTTTTTTTAGTCTTTGATAAAGCAGTGTCTTTTTTGAGTAAGCAGTGTCTTTGATTAAGCAGCGTCTTTTTTGAGTAAGCAGTGTCTTTTGTTGAGTAAGCAGTGTCTTTGATTAAGCAGCGTCTTTCTTGAGTAAGCAGTGTCTTCTGTTGAGTAAGCAGTGTCTTTTGTTGACTAAGCAGTCTTTGATTAACAGTGCCTTTTTTAGTAAGCAGTATCTTTGATTAAGCAGCGTCTTTTTTGAGTTAGCAGTGTCTTTGTTGAGTAAACAGTCTTTAATTAAGCAGTGTCTTTTTTGAGCAAGCAGTGTCTTTTGTTAATTAAGCAGTCTTTTGTTGATTAAGCAGTCTTTGATTAAGCAGTGTCTTTTTTGAGTAAGCAGTGACTTTTGTTGATTAAGCAGTGTCTTATTGATGAAGCAGTCTTTGATTAAGCAGTGTCTTTTTTGAGTAAGCAGTGTCTTTTGTTGAGTAAGCAGTGTCTTTTATGAGTAAGCAGTGTCTTTTGTTGATTAAGCAGTCTTTTGTTGATTAAGCAGTCTTTGATTAAGCAGTGTCTTTTTTGAGTAAGCAGTGTCTTTTGTTGATGCAACAGTCTTTGATTGAACAGTGTCTTTTGTTGATTAAGCAGTCTTTGATTAAGCAGTGTCTTTTTTTGAGGAAGCAGTGTCTTTTGTTGATTAAGCAGTCTTTGATTAAGCAGTGTCTTTTTTTGAGGAAGCAGTGTCTTTTGTTGATTAAGCAGTCTTTGATTAAGCAGTGTCTTTTTTTGAGGAAGCAGTGTCTTTTGTTGATTAAGCAGTCTTTGATTAAGCAGTGTCTTTTTTTGAGGAAGCAGTGTCTTTTGTTGATTAAGCAGTCTTTGATTAAGCAGTTTAAGCAGTGTCTTTTTTGAGTAAGCAGTGTCTTTTGTTGAGTAAGCAGTCTTTGATTAAGCAGTGTCTTTTTTTGAGGAAGCAGTGTCTTTTGTTGATTAAGCAGTCTTTGATTAAACAGTTTCTTTTGTTGATTAAGCAGTCTTTGATTAAGCAGTGTCTTTTTTGACTAAGCAGTGACTTTTGTTGATTTAGCAGTGTCTTGTTGATTAAGCAGTCTTTGATTAAGCAGTGTCTTTTTTGAGTAAGCAGTGTCTTTTGTTGAGTAAGCAGTGTCTTTGATTAAGCAGCGTCTTCCTTGAGTAAGCAGTGTCTTCTGTTGAGTAAGCAGTGTCTTTTGTTGATTAAGCAGTCTTTGATTAAACAGTTTCTTTTGTTGATTAAGCAGTCTTTGATTAAGCAGTCTTTGATTAAGCAGTGTCTTTTTGAGTAAGCAGTGTCTTTTGTTGATTAAGCAGTCTTTGACTAAGCAGTTTCTTTTGTTGATTAAGCAGTCTTTGATTAAGCAGCGTCTTTTTGAGTAAGCAGTGTCTTTTGTTGATTAAGCAGTCTTTGATTAAGCAGTGTCTTTGATTAAGCAGCGTCTTTCTTGAGTAAGCAGTGTCTTCTGTTGAGTAAGCAGTGTCTTTTGTTGACTAAGCAGTCTTTGATTAAACAGTTTCTTTTGTTGATTAAGCAGTGTCTTTTTGAGTAAGAAGTGTCTTTTGTTGATTAAGCAGTGTCTTTTTTTGAGGAAGCAGTGCCTTTTGTTGATTTAGCAGTCTTTTTAAACAGTTTCTTTTGTTGATTAAGCAGTGTCTTTTTTGAGTAAGCAGTGACTTTTGTTGATTTAGCAGTGTCTTGTTGATTAAGCAGTCTTTGATTAAGCAGTGTCTTTTTTGAGTAAGCAGTGTCCTTTGTTGAGTAAGCAGTCTTTGATTAAGCAGTGTCTTTTTTGAGTAAGCAGTGTCTTTTGTTGATTAAGCAGTCTTTGAGCAAGCAGTGTCTTTTGTTGATTAAGCAGTCTTTGATTAAGCAGTGTCTTTTTTGAGTAAGCAGTGACTTTTGTTGATTAAGCAGTGTCTTATTGATGAAGCAGTCTTTGATTAAGCAGTGTCTTTTTTGAGTAAGCAGTGTCTTTTGTTGATTAAGCAGACTTTGTTTGAGCAGTGTCTTTTGTTGAGTAAGCAGTGTCTTTGATTAAGCATTGTCTTTATATATGTAAGCAGTGTCTTTTGTTGAGTAAGCAGTGTCTTTTGTTGAGTAAGCAAAGTCTTTTGTTGATTAAGCAGTCTTTGATTAAGCAGTGTCTTTTTTGAGTAAGCAGTGACTTTTGTTGATTAAGCAGTGACTTATTGATGAAGCAGTCTTTGATTAAGCAGTGTCTTTTTTGAGTAAGCAGTGTCTTTTGTTGAGTAAGCAGTCTTTGATTAAGCAGTGTCTTTTATGAGTAAGCAGTGTCTTTTGTTGATTAAGCAGTCTTTTGTTGATTAAGCAGTCTTTGATTAAGCAGTGTCTTTTTTGAGTAAGCAGTGTCTTTTATTTATGCAACAGTCTTTGATTGAACAGTGTCTTTTGTTGATTAAGCAGTCTTTGATTAAGCAGATTAAGCAGTGTCTTTTTTGAGTAAGCAGTGTCTTTTGTTGAGTAAGCAGTCTTTGATTAAGCAGTGTCTTTTGTTGATTAAGCAGTCTTTGATTAAACAGTTTCTTTTGTTGATTAAGCAGTCTTTGATTAAGCAGTGTCTTTTTTGACTAAGCAGTGACTTTTGTTGATTTAGCAGTGTCTTGTTGATTAAGCAGTCTTTGATTAAGCAGTGTCTTTTTTTAGTTATCAGTGTCTTTTGTTGAGTAAGCAGTGTCTTTGATTAAGCAGCGTCTTTCTTGAGTAAGCAGTGTCTTCTGTTGAGTAAGCAGTGTCTTTTGTTGATTAAGCAGTCTTTGATTAAACAGTTTCTTTTGTTGATTAAGCAGTCTTTGATTAAGCAGTGTCTTTTTGAGTAAGCAGTGTCTTTTGTTGATTAAGCAGTCTTTGATTAAGCAGTGTCTTTTTTTGAGGAAGCAGTGTCTTTTGTTGATTAAGCAGTCTTTGATTAAACAGTTTCTTTTGTTGATTAAGCAGTCTTTGATTAAGCAGTGTCTTTTTTGAGTAAGCAGTGACTTTTGTTGATTTAGCAGTGTCTTGTTGATTAAGCAGTCTTTGATTAATCAGTGTCTTTTGTTGATTAAGCAGTCTTTGAGCAAGCAGTGTCTTTTGTTGATTAAGCAGTCTTTGATTAAGCAGTGTCTTTTTTGAGTAAGCAGTGACTTTTGTTGATTAAGCAGTGTCTTATTGATGAAGAAGTCTTTGATTAAGCAGTGTCTTTTTTGAGTAAGCAGTGTCTTTTGTTGAGTAAGCAGTCTTTGATTAAACAGTGTCTTTTTTGAGTAAGCAGTGTCTTTTGTTGATTAAGCAGTCTTTTGTTGATTAAGCAGTCTTTTATTCAGCAGTGCCTTTTTTGAGTAAGCAGTGTCTTTGATTAAGCAGCGTCTTTTTTGAGTAAGCAGTGTCTTTTGTTGAGTAAGCAGTGTCTTTGATTAAGCAGCGTCTTTCTTGATTAAGCAGTGTCTTTTGTTGAGTAAGCAGTGTCTTTTGTTGATTAAGCAGTGTCTTTTTTGAGTAATCATTGTCGTTTGTTGAGTAAGCAGTCTCTTTTGTTGAGTAAGCAGTCTTTGATTAAGCAGTGTCTTTTTTGAGTAAGCAGTGTCTTTTGTTGATAAGCAGTCTTTGATTAAGCAGTGTCTTTGATTAAGCAGCGTCTTTCTTGAGTAAGCAGTGTCTTCTGTTGAGTAAGCAGTGTCTTTTGTTGACTAAGCAGTCTTTGATTAAACAGTTTCTTTTGTTGATTAAGCAGTGTCTTTTTGAGTAAGAAGTGTCTTTTGTTGATTAAGCAGTGTCTTTTTTTGAGGAAGCAGTGTCTTTTGCTGATTTTGCAGTCTTTTTAAACAGTTTCTTTTGTTGATTAAGCAGTGTCTTTTTTGAGTAAGCAGTGACTTTTGTTGATTTAGCAGTGTCTTGTTGATTAAGCAGTCTTTGATTAAGCAGTGTCTTTTTTGAGTAAGCAGTGTCCTTTGTTGAGTAAGCAGTCTTTGATTAAGCAGTGTCTTTTTTGAGTAAGCAGTGTCTTTTGTTGATTAAGCAGTCTTTGAGCAAGCAGTGTCTTTTGTTGATTAAGCAGTCTTTGATTAAGCAGTGTCTTTTTTGAGTAAGCAGTGACTTTTGTTGATTAAGCAGTGTCTTATTGATGAAGCAGTCTTTGATTAAGCAGTGTCTTTTTTGAGTAAGCAGTGTCTTTTGTTGAGTAAACAGTCTTTGATTAAGCAGTGTCGTTTTTGAGTAAGCAGTGTCTTTTGTTGATTAAGCAGTCTTTTGTTGATTAAGCAGTCTTTGATTAAGCAGTGCCTTTTTTAGTAAGCAGTGTTTTTGATTAAGCAGCGTCTTTTTTGAGTTAGCAGTGTCTTTGTTGAGTAAACAGTGTCTTTGATTAAGCAGCGTCTTTCTTGATTAAGCAGTGTCTTTTGTTGAGTAAGCAGTGTCTTTTGTTGATTAAGCAGTGTCTTTTTTGAGTAATCATTTTCGTTTGTTGAGTAAGCAGTGTCTTTTGTTGATTAAGCAGACTTTGTTTGAGCAGTGTCTTTTGTTGAGTAAGCAGTGTCTTTGATTAAGCATTGTCTTTATATATGTAAGCAGTGTCTTTTGTTGAGTAAGCAGTGTCTTTTGTTGAGTAAGCAAAGTCTTTTGTTGATTAAGCAGTCTTTGATTAAGCAGTGTCTTTTTTGAGTAAGCAGTGACTTTTGTTGATTAAGCAGTGACTTATTGATGAAGCAGTCTTTGATTAAGCAGTGTCTTTTTTGAGTAAGCAGTGTCTTTTGTTGAGTAAGCAGTCTTTGATTAAGCAGTGTCTTTTATGAGTAAGCAGTGTCTTTTGTTGATTAAGCAGTCTTTTGTTGATTAAGCAGTCTTTGATTAAGCAGTGTCTTTTTTGAGTAAGCAGTGTCTTTTATTTATGCAACAGTCTTTGATTGAACAGTGTCTTTTGTTGATTAAGCAGTCTTTGATTAAGCAGATTAAGCAGTGTCTTTTTTGAGTAAGCAGTGTCTTTTGTTGAGTAAGCAGTCTTTGATTAAGCAGTGTCTTTTGTTGATTAAGCAGTCTTTGATTAAACAGTTTCTTTTGTTGATTAAGCAGTCTTTGATTAAGCAGTGTCTTTTTTGACTAAGCAGTGACTTTTGTTGATTTAGCAGTGTCTTGTTGATTAAGCAGTCTTTGATTAAGCAGTGTCTTTTTTTAGTAAGCAGTGTCTTTTGTTGAGTAAGCAGTGTCCTTGATTAAGCAGCGTCTTTCTTGAGTAAGCAGTGTCTTCTGTTGAGTAAGCAGTGTCTTTTGTTGATTAAGCAGTCTTTGATTAAACAGTTTCTTTTGTTGATTAAGCAGTCTTTGATTAAGCAGTGTCTTTTTGAGTAAGCAGTGTCTTTTGTTGATTAAGCAGTCTTTGATTAAGCAGTGTCTTTTTTTGAGGAAGCAGTGTCTTTTGTTGATTAAGCAGTCTTTGATTAAACAGTTTCTTTTGTTGATAAAGCAGTCTTTGATTAAGCAGTGTCTTTTTTGACTAAGCAGTGTCTTTCGTTGAGTAAGCAGTCTTTGATTAAGCAGTGTCTTTTTTGAGTAAGCAGTGTCTTTTGTTGATTAAGCAGTCTTTGATTAAGCAGTGTCTTTTTTGAGTAAGCAGTGTCTTTCGTTGAGTAAGCAGTCTTTGATTAAGCAGTGTCTTTTTTGAGTAAGCAGTGACTTTTGTTGATTTAGCAGTGTCTTGTTGATTAAGCAGTCTTTGATTAATCAGTGTCTTTTTTGAGTAAGCAGTGTCTTTTGTTGATTAAGCAGTCTTTGAGCAAGCAGTGTCTTTTGTTGATTAAGCAGTGTCTTTTTTGAGTAAGCAGTGACTTTTGTTGATTAAGCAGTGTCTTATTGATGAAGCAGTCTTTGATTAAGCAGTGTCTTTTTTGAGTAAGCAGTGTCTTTTGTTGAGTAAGCAGTGTCTTTGATTAAGCAGCGTCTTTCTTGAGTAAGCAGTGTCTTCTGTTGAGTAAGCAGTGTCTTTTGTTGATTAAGCAGTCTTTGATTAAACAGTTTCTTTTGTTGATTAAGCAGTCTTTGATTAAGCAGTGTCTTTTTGAGTAAGCAGTGTCTTTTGTTGATTAAGCAGTCTTTGATTAAGCAGTGTCTTTTTTTGAGGAAGCAGTGTCTTTTGTTGATTAAGCAGTCTTTGATTAAGCAGTTTAAGCAGTGTCTTTTTTGAGTAAGCAGTGTCTTTTGTTGAGTAAGCAGTCTTTGATTAAGCAGTGTCTTTTTTTGAGGAAGCAGTGTCTTTTGTTGATTAAGCAGTCTTTGATTAAACAGTTTCTTTTGTTGATTAAGCAGTCTTTGATTAAGCAGTGTCTTTTTTGACTAAGCAGTGACTTTTGTTGATTTAGCAGTGTCTTGTTGATTAAGCAGTCTTTGATTAAGCAGTGTCTTTTTTGAGTAAGCAGTGTCTTTTGTTGAGTAAGCAGTGTCTTTGATTAAGCAGCGTCTTCCTTGAGTAAGCAGTGTCTTCTGTTGAGTAAGCAGTGTCTTTTGTTGATTAAGCAGTCTTTGATTAAACAGTTTCTTTTGTTGATTAAGCAGTCTTTGATTAAGCAGTCTTTGATTAAGCAGTGTCTTTTTGAGTAAGCAGTGTCTTTTGTTGATTAAGCAGTCTTTGACTAAGCAGTTTCTTTTGTTGATTAAGCAGTCTTTGATTAAGCAGTGTCTTTTTGAGTAAGCAGTGTCTTTTGTTGATTAAGCAGTCTTTGATTAAGCAGTGTCTTTGATTAAGCAGCGTCTTTCTTGAGTAAGCAGTGTCTTCTGTTGAGTAAGCAGTGTCTTTTGTTGACTAAGCAGTCTTTGATTAAACAGTTTCTTTTGTTGATTAAGCAGTGTCTTTTTGAGTAAGAAGTGTCTTTTGTTGATTAAGCAGTGTCTTTTTTTGAGGAAGCAGTGCCTTTTGTTGATTTAGCAGTCTTTTTAAACAGTTTCTTTTGTTGATTAAGCAGTGTCTTTTTTGAGTAAGCAGTGTCTTTTATTTATGCAACAGTCTTTGATTGAACAGTGTCTTTTGTTGATTAAGCAGTCTTTGATTAAGCAGATTAAGCAGTGTCTTTTTTGAGTAAGCAGTGTCTTTTGTTGAGTAAGCAGTCTTTGATTAAGCAGTGTCTTTTGTTGATTAAGCAGTCTTTGATTAAGCAGTGTCTTTTTTGACTAAGCAGTGACTTTTGTTGATTTAGCAGTGTCTTGTTGATTAAGCAGTCTTTGATTAAGCAGTGTCTTTTTTGACTAAGCAGTGACTTTTGTTGATTTAGCAGTGTCTTGTTGATTAAGCAGTCTTTGATTAAGCAGTGTCTTTTTTTAGTAAGCAGTGTCTTTTGTTGAGTAAGCAGTGTCCTTGATTAAGCAGCGTCTTTCTTGAGTAAGCAGTGTCTTCTGTTGAGTAAGCAGTGTCTTTTGTTGATTAAGCAGTCTTTGATTAAGCAGTGTCTTTTTTGAGTAAGCAGTGACTTTTGTTGATTAAGCAGTGTCTTATTGATGAAGCAGTCTTTGATTAAGCAGTGTCTTTTTTGAGTAAGCAGTGTCTTTTGTTGAGTAAGCAGTGTCTTTGATTAAGCAGCGTCTTTCTTGAGTAAGCAGTGTCTTCTGTTGAGTAAGCAGTGTCTTTTGTTGATTAAGCAGTCTTTGATTAAACAGTTTCTTTTGTTGATTAAGCAGTCTTTGATTAAGCAGTGTCTTTTTGAGTAAGCAGTGTCTTTTGTTGATTAAGCAGTCTTTGATTAAGCAGTGTCTTTTTTTGAGGAAGCAGTGTCTTTTGTTGATTAAGCAGTCTTTGATTAAGCAGTTTAAGCAGTGTCTTTTTTGAGTAAGCAGTGTCTTTTGTTGAGTAAGCAGTCTTTGATTAAGCAGTGTCTTTTTTTGAGGAAGCAGTGTCTTTTGTTGATTAAGCAGTCTTTGATTAAACAGTTTCTTTTGTTGATTAAGCAGTCTTTGATTAAGCAGTGTCTTTTTTGACTAAGCAGTGACTTTTGTTGATTTAGCAGTGTCTTGTTGATTAAGCAGTCTTTGATTAAGCAGTGTCTTTTTTGACTAAGCAGTGACTTTTGTTGATTTAGCAGTGTCTTGTTGATTAAGCAGTCTTTGATTAAGCAGTGTCTTTTTTTAGTAAGCAGTGTCTTTTGTTGAGTAAGCAGTGTCCTTGATTAAGCAGCGTCTTTCTTGAGTAAGCAGTGTCTTCTGTTGAGTAAGCAGTGTCTTTTGTTGATTAAGCAGTCTTTGATTAAACAGTTTCTTTTGTTGATTAAGCAGTCTTTGATTAAGCAGTGTCTTTTTGAGTAAGCAGTGTCTTTTGTTGATTAAGCAGTCTTTGATTAAGCAGTGTCTTTTTTTGAGGAAGCAGTGTCTTTTGTTGATTAAGCAGTCTTTGATTAAACAGTTTCTTTTGTTGATAAAGCAGTCTTTGATTAAGCAGTGTCTTTTTTGACTAAGCAGTGTCTTTCGTTGAGTAAGCAGTCTTTGATTAAGCAGTGTCTTTTTTGAGTAAGCAGTGTCTTTTGTTGATTAAGCAGTCTTTGATTAAGCAGTGTCTTTTTTGAGTAAGCAGTGTCTTTCGTTGAGTAAGCAGTCTTTGATTAAGCAGTGTCTTTTTTGAGTAAGCAGTGACTTTTGTTGATTTAGCAGTGTCTTGTTGATTAAGCAGTCTTTGATTAATCAGTGTCTTTTTTGAGTAAGCAGTGTCTTTTGTTGATTAAGCAGTCTTTGAGCAAGCAGTGTCTTTTGTTGATTAAGCAGTCTTTGATTAAGCAGTGTCTTTTTTGAGTAAGCAGTGACTTTTGTTGATTAAGCAGTGTCTTATTGATGAAGCAGTCTTTGATTAAGCAGTGTCTTTTTTGAGTAAGCAGTGTCTTTTGTTGAGTAAGCAGTGTCTTTGATTAAGCAGCGTCTTTCTTGAGTAAGCAGTGTCTTCTGTTGAGTAAGCAGTGTCTTTTGTTGATTAAGCAGTCTTTGATTAAACAGTTTCTTTTGTTGATTAAGCAGTCTTTGATTAAGCAGTGTCTTTTTGAGTAAGCAGTGTCTTTTGTTGATTAAGCAGTCTTTGATTAAGCAGTGTCTTTTTTTGAGGAAGCAGTGTCTTTTGTTGATTAAGCAGTCTTTGATTAAGCAGTTTAAGCAGTGTCTTTTTTGAGTAAGCAGTGTCTTTTGTTGAGTAAGCAGTCTTTGATTAAGCAGTGTCTTTTTTTGAGGAAGCAGTGTCTTTTGTTGATTAAGCAGTCTTTGATTAAACAGTTTCTTTTGTTGATTAAGCAGTCTTTGATTAAGCAGTGTCTTTTTTGACTAAGCAGTGACTTTTGTTGATTTAGCAGTGTCTTGTTGATTAAGCAGTCTTTGATTAAGCAGTGTCTTTTTTGAGTAAGCAGTGTCTTTTGTTGAGTAAGCAGTGTCTTTGATTAAGCAGCGTCTTCCTTGAGTAAGCAGTGTCTTCTGTTGAGTAAGCAGTGTCTTTTGTTGATTAAGCAGTCTTTGATTAAACAGTTTCTTTTGTTGATTAAGCAGTCTTTGATTAAGCAGTCTTTGAATAAGCAGTGTCTTTTTGAGTAAGCAGTGTCTTTTGTTGATTAAGCAGTCTTTGACTAAGCAGTTTCTTTTGTTGATTAAGCAGTCTTTGATTAAGCAGTGTCTTTTTGAGTAAGCAGTGTCTTTTGTTGATTAAGCAGTCTTTGATTAAGCAGTGTCTTTGATTAAGCAGCGTCTTTCTTGAGTAAGCAGTGTCTTCTGTTGAGTAAGCAGTGTCTTTTGTTGACTAAGCAGTCTTTGATTAAACAGTTTCTTTTGTTGATTAAGCAGTGTCTTTTTGAGTAAGAAGTGTCTTTTGTTGATTAAGCAGTGTCTTTTTTTGAGGAAGCAGTGCCTTTTGTTGATTTAGCAGTCTTTTTAAACAGTTTCTTTTGTTGATTAAGCAGTGTCTTTTTTGAGTAAGCAGTGTCTTTTATTTATGCAACAGTCTTTGATTGAACAGTGTCTTTTGTTGATTAAGCAGTCTTTGATTAAGCAGATTAAGCAGTGTCTTTTTTGAGTAAGCAGTGTCTTTTGTTGAGTAAGCAGTCTTTGATTAAGCAGTGTCTTTTGTTGATTAAGCAGTCTTTGATTAAACAGTTTCTTTTGTTGATTAAGCAGTCTTTGATTAAGCAGTGTCTTTTTTGACTAAGCAGTGACTTTTGTTGATTTAGCAGTGTCTTGTTGATTAAGCAGTCTTTGATTAAGCAGTGTCTTTTTTTAGTTATCAGTGTCTTTTGTTGAGTAAGCAGTGTCTTTGATTAAGCAGCGTCTTTCTTGAGTAAGCAGTGTCTTCTGTTGAGTAAGCAGTGTCTTTTGTTGATTAAGCAGTCTTTGATTAAACAGTTTCTTTTGTTGATTAAGCAGTCTTTGATTAAGCAGTGTCTTTTTGAGTAAGCAGTGTCTTTTGTTGATTAAGCAGTCTTTGATTAAGCAGTGTCTTTTTTTGAGGAAGCAGTGTCTTTTGTTGATTAAGCAGTCTTTGATTAAACAGTTTCTTTTGTTGATTAAGCAGTCTTTGATTAAGCAGTGTCTTTTTTGACTAAGCAGTGTCTTTCGTTGAGTAAGCAGTCTTTGATTAAGCAGTGTCTTTTTTGAGTAAGCAGTGTCTTTTGTTGATTAAGCAGTCTTTGATTAAGCAGTGTCTTTTTTGAATAAGCAGTGTCTTTCGTTGAGTAAGCAGTCTTTGATTAAGCAGTGTCTTTTTTGAGTAAGCAGTGACTTTTGTTGATTTAGCAGTGTCTTGTTGATTAAGCAGTCTTTGATTAATCAGTGTCTTTTGTTGATTAAGCAGTCTTTGAGCAAGCAGTGTCTTTTGTTGATTAAGCAGTCTTTGATTAAGCAGTGTCTTTTTTGAGTAAGCAGTGACTTTTGTTGATTAAGCAGTGTCTTATTGATGAAGCAGTCTTTGATTAAGCAGTGTCTTTTTTGAGTAAGCAGTGTCTTTTGTTGAGTAAGCAGTCTTTGATTAAACAGTGTCTTTTTTGAGTAAGCAGTGTCTTTTGTTGATTAAGCAGTCTTTTGTTGATTAAGCAGTCTTTGATTCAGCAGTGCCTTTTTTGAGTAAGCAGTGTCTTTGATTAAGCAGCGTCTTTTTTGAGTAAGCAGTGTCTTTTGTTGAGTAAGCAGTGTCTTTGATTAAGCAGCGTCTTTCTTGATTAAGCAGTGTCTTTTGTTGAGTAAGCAGTGTCTTTTGTTGATTAAGCAGTGTCTTTTTTGAGTAATCATTGTCGTTTGTTGAGTAAGCAGTCTCTTTTGTTGAGTAAGCAGTCTTTGATTAAGCAGTGTCTTTTTTGAGTAAGCAGTGTCTTTTGTTGATAAGCAGTCTTTGATTAAGCAGTGTCTTTGATTAAGCAGCGTCTTTCTTGAGTAAGCAGTGTCTTCTGTTGAGTAAGCAGTGTCTTTTGTTGACTAAGCAGTCTTTGATTAAACAGTTTCTTTTGTTGATTAAGCAGTGTCTTTTTGAGTAAGAAGTGTCTTTTGTTGATTAAGCAGTGTCTTTTTTTGAGGAAGCAGTGTCTTTTGTTGATTTTGCAGTCTTTTTAAACAGTTTCTTTTGTTGATTAAGCAGTGTCTTTTTTGAGTAAGCAGTGACTTTTGTTGATTTAGCAGTGTCTTGTTGATTAAGCAGTCTTTGATTAAGCAGTGTCTTTTTTGAGTAAGCAGTGTCCTTTGTTGAGTAAGCAGTCTTTGATTAAGCAGTGTCTTTTTTGAGTAAGCAGTGTCTTTTGTTGATTAAGCAGTCTTTGAGCAAGCAGTGTCTTTTGTTGATTAAGCAGTCTTTGATTAAGCAGTGTCTTTTTTGAGTAAGCAGTGACTTTTGTTGATTAAGCAGTGTCTTATTGATGAAGCAGTCTTTGATTAAGCAGTGTCTTTTTTGAGTAAGCAGTGTCTTTTGTTGAGTAAACAGTCTTTGATTAAGCAGTGTCGTTTTTGAGTAAGCAGTGTCTTTTGTTGATTAAGCAGTCTTTTGTTGATTAAGCAGTCTTTGATTAAGCAGTGCCTTTTTTAGTAAGCAGTGTTTTTGATTAAGCAGCGTCTTTTTTGAGTTAGCAGTGTCTTTGTTGAGTAAACAGTGTCTTTGATTAAGCAGCGTCTTTCTTGATTAAGCAGTGTCTTTTGTTGAGTAAGCAGTGTCTTTTGTTGATTAAGCAGTGTCTTTTTTGAGTAATCATTTTCGTTTGTTGAGTAAGCAGTGTCTTTTGTTGATTAAGCAGACTTTGTTTGAGCAGTGTCTTTTGTTGAGTAAGCAGTGTCTTTGATTAAGCATTGTCTTTATATATGTAAACAGTGTCTTTTGTTGAGTAAGCAGTGTCTTTTGTTGAGTAAGCAAAGTCTTTTGTTGATTAAGCAGTCTTTGATTAAGCAGTGTCTTTTTTGAGTAAGCAGTGACTTTTGTTGATTAAGCAGTGACTTATTGATGAAGCAGTCTTTGATTAAGCAGTGTCTTTTTTGAGTAAGCAGTGTCTTTTGTTGAGTAAGCAGTCTTTGATTAAGCAGTGTCTTTTATGAGTAAGCAGTGTCTTTTGTTGATTAAGCAGTCTTTTGTTGATTAAGCAGTCTTTGATTAAGCAGTGTCTTTTTTGAGTAAGCAGTGTCTTTTATTTATGCAACAGTCTTTGATTGAACAGTGTCTTTTGTTGATTAAGCAGTCTTTGATTAAGCAGATTAAGCAGTGTCTTTTTTGAGTAAGCAGTGTCTTTTGTTGAGTAAGCAGTCTTTGATTAAGCAGTGTCTTTTGTTGATTAAGCAGTCTTTGATTAAACAGTTTCTTTTGTTGATTAAGCAGTCTTTGATTAAGCAGTGTCTTTTTTGACTAAGCAGTGACTTTTGTTGATTTAGCAGTGTCTTGTTGATTAAGCAGTCTTTGATTAAGCAGTGTCTTTTTTTAGTAAGCAGTGTCTTTTGTTGAGTAAGCAGTGTCCTTGATTAAGCAGCGTCTTTCTTGAGTAAGCAGTGTCTTCTGTTGAGTAAGCAGTGTCTTTTGTTGATTAAGCAGTCTTTGATTAAACAGTTTCTTTTGTTGATTAAGCAGTCTTTGATTAAGCAGTGTCTTTTTGAGTAAGCAGTGTCTTTTGTTGATTAAGCAGTCTTTGATTAAGCAGTGTCTTTTTTTGAGGAAGCAGTGTCTTTTGTTGATTAAGCAGTCTTTGATTAAACAGTTTCTTTTGTTGATAAAGCAGTCTTTGATTAAGCAGTGTCTTTTTTGACTAAGCAGTGTCTTTCGTTGAGTAAGCAGTCTTTGATTAAGCAGTGTCTTTTTTGAGTAAGCAGTGTCTTTTGTTGATTAAGCAGTCTTTGATTAAGCAGTGTCTTTTTTGAGTAAGCAGTGTCTTTCGTTGAGTAAGCAGTCTTTGATTAAGCAGTGTCTTTTTTGAGTAAGCAGTGACTTTTGTTGATTTAGCAGTGTCTTGTTGATTAAGCAGTCTTTGATTAATCAGTGTCTTTTTTGAGTAAGCAGTGTCTTTTGTTGATTAAGCAGTCTTTGAGCAAGCAGTGTCTTTTGTTGATTAAGCAGTCTTTGATTAAGCAGTGTCTTTTTTGAGTAAGCAGTGACTTTTGTTGATTAAGCAGTGTCTTATTGATGAAGCAGTCTTTGATTAAGCAGTGTCTTTTTTGAGTAAGCAGTGTCTTTTGTTGAGTAAGCAGTCTTTGATTAAACAGTGTCTTTTTTGAGTAAGCAGTGTCTTTTGTTGATTAAGCAGTCTTTTGTTGATTAAGCAGTCTTTGATTAAGCAGTGCCTTTTTTGATTAAGCAGCGTCTTTTTTGAGTAAGCAGTGTCTTTTGTTGAGTAAGCAGTGTCTTTGATTAAGCAGCGTCTTTCTTGATTAAGCAGTGTCTTTTGTTGAGTAAGCAGTGTCTTTTGTTGATTAAGCAGTGTCTTTTTTGAGTAATCATTGTCGTTTGTTGAGTAAGCAGTCTCTTTTGTTGAGTAAGCAGTCTTTGATTAAGCAGTGTCTTTTTTGAGTAAGCAGTGTCTTTTGTTGATAAGCAGTCTTTGAGCAAGCAGTGTCTTTTGTTGATTAAGCAGTCTTTGATTAAGCAGTGTCTTTTTTGAGTAAGCAGTGACTTTTGTTCATTAAGCAGTGTCTTATTGATGAAGCAGTCTTTGATTAAGCAGTGTCTTTTTTGAGTAAGCTGTCTTTGATTAAACAGTGTCTTTTTTGAGTAAGCAGTGTCTTTTGTTGATTAAGCAAAGTCTTTTGTTGATTAAGCAGTCTTTAATTAAGCAGTGTCTTTTGTTGACTAAGCAGTCTTTGTTTAAGCAGTGTCTTTTTTTTAGTCTTTGATAAAGCAGTGTCTTTTTTGGGTAAGCAGTGTCTTTGATTAAGCAGCGTCTTTTTTGAATAAGCAGTGTCTTTTGTTGAGTAAGCAGTGTCTTTGATTAAGCAGCGTCTTTCTTGAGTAAGCAGTGTCTTCTGTTGAGTAAGCAGTGTCTTTTGTTGATTAAGCAGTCTTTGATTAAACAGTTTCTTTTGTTGATTAAGCAGTCTTTGATTAAGCAGTGTCTTTTTGAGTAAGCAGTGTCTTTTGTTGATTAAGCAGTCTTTGATTAAGCAGTGTCTTTTTTTGAGGAAGCAGTCTTTGATTAAACAGTTTCTTTTGTTGATTAAGCAGTCTTTGATTAAGCAGAGTCTTTTTTGAGTAAGCAGTGACTTTTGTTAATTTAGCAGTGTCTTGTTGATTAAGCAGTCTTTGATTAAGCAGTGTCTTTTTTGAGTAAGCAGTGTCTTTTGTTGATTAAGCAGTCTTTGAGCAAGCAGTGTCTTTTGTTGATTAAGCAGTCTTTGATTAAGCAGTGTCTTTTTTGAGTAAGCAGTGACTTTTGTTGATTAAGCAGTGTCTTATTGATGAAGCAGTCTTTGATTAAGCAGTGTTTTTTTGAGTAAGCAGTGTCTTTTGTTGAGTAAGCAGTCTTTGATTAAACAGTTTCTTTTGTTGATTAAGCAGTCTTTGATTAAGCAGTGTCTTTTTTGAGTAAGCAGTGACTTTTGTTGATTTAGCAGTGTCTTGTTGATTAAGCAGTCTTTGATTAAGCAGTGTCTTTTTTGAGTAAGCAGTGTCTTTTGTTGATTAAGCAGTCTTTGAGCAAGCAGTGTCTTTTATTGAGTAAGCAGTGTCTTTGATTAAGCATTGTCTTTTGTTGAGTAAGCAATGTCTTTTGTTGCGTAAGCAATATCTTTTGTTGCCCAGTGTCTTTGATTAAGCAGCGTCTTTTTGAGTAAGCAGTATCTTTAATTAGGCAGTGTCTTTTGTTGAGTAAGCAGTGTCTTTTTTGAGTAAGCAGTGTCTTTTGTTGATTAACCAGTCTTTGATTAAGCAGTGTCTTTTTGAGTAAGCAGTGTCTTTTGTTGATTAAGCAGGCTTTGATTAAGCAGCGTCTTTTTTGAGTAAGCAGTGTCTTTTGTTGAGTAAGCAGTCTTTGATTAAGCAGTGTCTTTTTTGAGTAAGCATTGTCTTTTGTTGATTAAGCAGTCTTTGAGCAAGCAGTGTCTTTTGTTGATTAAGCAGTCTTTGATTAAGCAGTGTCTTTTTTGAGTAAGCAGTGTCTTTGATTAAGCAGTGTCTTTTGTTGAGTAAGAAGTCTCTTTGATTAAGCAGCGGCTTTTTGAGTAAGCAGTATCTTTGATTAGGCAGTGTCATTTTTTGAGTAAGCAGTGTCTTTGAGTAAGCAGTGTCTTTTGTTGATTAAGCAGTCTTTGATTAAACAGTGTCTTTTGTTGATTAAGCAGTCTTTGTTTAAGCAGTGTCTTTTGTTGATTAAGCTTTGTCTTTTTTGAGTAAGCAGTGTCTTTGATAAAGCAGTGTCTTTTTTGAGTAAGCAGTGTCTTTAAGTAAGCAGTGTCTTTTGTTGATTAAGCAGTCTTTTATTAAACAGTGTCTTTTGTTGATTAAGCAGTCTTTGTTTAAGCAGTGTCTTTTTTGAGTAAGCAGTGTCATTTGTTAATTAAGCAGTCTTTGATTAAACAGTGTCTTTTTTGAGTAAGCAGTGTCTTTGATTAAGCAGCGTCTTTTTTGAGTTAGCAGTGTCTTTTGTTGAGTAAGCTGTGTCTTTGATTAAGCAGCCTCTTTCTTGATTAAGCAGTGTCTTTTGTTGAGTAAGCAGTGTTTTTTGTTGATTAAGCAGTGTCTTTTTTGAGTAAGCAGTGTCTTTTGTTGAGTAAGCAGTGTCTTTTGTTGATTAAGCAGTCTTTGTTTAAGCAGTGTCTTTTTTTGAGTAAGCAGTGTCTTTTTTGATTAAGCATTGTCTTTTTGAGTACGCAGCGTCTTTCTTGATTAATTAGTGTCTTTTGTTTATTAAGCCGTCTTTGACTAAGCAGTGTCTTTCTTGATTAAGCAGCGTCTTTTGTTGATTAAGCAGTCTTTGATTAAGCAGTGTCTTTTTTGAGTAAGCAATGTCTTTTGTTAAATAAGCAGTGTCTTTTGTTGATTAAGCAGTCTTTGTTTAAGCAGTGTCTTTTTTTGAGTAAGCAGTGCCTTTTGTTGATTAAGCATTGTCTTTTTGAGTAAGCAGCGTCTTTCTTGATTAAGCAGTGTCTTTTGTTGAGTAAGCAGTCTTTGACTAAGCAGTGTCTTTCTTGATTAAGCAGTGTCTTTTTTGAGTAAGCAGTGTCTTTGATTAAGCAGCGCCTTTTTTGAGTAAGCAGTATCTTTTTTTGAGTAAGCAGTGTCTTTGATTTAGCAGCGTCTTTCTTGATTAAGCAGTGTCCTTTGTTGAGTAAGCAGTGGCTTTGTTGAGTAAGCAGTGTCTTTGATTAAGCAGCGTCTTTCTTGTGTAAGCAGTGTCTTTTGTTGAGTAAGCAGTGTCTTTTGTTGAGTAAAAATTGTCTTTTTGAGTAAGCAGCGTCTTTCTTGATTAAGCAGTGTCTTTTGTTGAGTAGGCAGTCTTTGATTAAGCAGTGTCTTTTTTTGAGTAAGCAGTGTATTTTGTTGATTAAGCAGTCTTTGATTAAACAGTGTCTTTTGTTGATTAAGCAGTCTTTGATTATAAGCAGTGTTTTTTTTTTTTGAGTAAGCAGTGTCTTTTTTTGAGTAAGCAGTGCCTTTTGTTGATTAAGCATTGTCTTTTTGAGTAAGCAGCGTCTTTCTTGATTAAGCAGTGTCTTTTGTTGAGTAAGCAGTCTTTGATTAAGCAGTGTCTTTTTTTGAGTAAGCAGTGTATTTTGTTGATTAAGCAGTCTTTGATTAAACAGTGTCTTTTGTTGATTAAGCAGTCTTTGATTAAGCAGTGTTTTTTTTTTGAGTAAGCAGTGTCTTTTGTTGAGTAAGCAAAGTCTTTTGTTGATTAAGCAGTCTTTGATTAAGCATTGTCTTTATATAAATAAGCAGTGTTTTTTGTTGAGTAAGCACTGTCTTTGATTAAGCATTGTCTTTTGTTGAGTAAGCAATGTCTTTTGTTGCGCAGTGTCTTTGATTAACCAGCGTCTTTTTGAGTAAGCAGTATCTTTGATTAGGCACTGTCTTCTGTCGAGTAAGCAGTATTTTTTTTTGATTAAGCAGTGTCTTTTGTTGATTAAGCAGTCTTTGATTAAGCAGTGTCTTTTTTGACTAAGCAGTGACTTTTGTTGATTTAGCAGTGTCTTGTTGATTAAGCAGTGTCTTTTTTGAGTAAGCAGTGTCTTTTGTTGAGTAAGCAGTCTTTGATTAAGCAGTGTCTTTTTTCAGTAAGCAGTGTCTTTTGTTGATTAAGCAGTCTTTTGTTGATTAAGCAGTCTTTTGTTGATTAAGCAGTCTTTGATTAAGCAGTGTCTTTTTTGATGCTTTTATTCTTTTATTCTTTTATTGATGCAACAGTCTTTGATTGAACAGTGTCTTTTGTTGATTAAGCAGTCTTTGATTAAGCAGTGTCTTTTTTGAGTATGCAGTGTCTTTTGTTGAGTAAGCAAAGTCTTTTGTTGATTAAGCAGTCTTTAATCAAGCAGTGTCTTTTGTTGATGAAGCAGTCTTTGTTTAAGCAGTGTCTTTTTTTTTAGTCTTTGATAAAGCAGTGTCTTTTTTGAGTAAGCAGTGTTTTTGATTAAGCAGCGTCTTTTTTGAGTAAGCAGTGTCTTTGATTAAGCAGCGTTTTTCTTGAGTAAGCAGTGTCTTCTGTTGAGTAAGCAGTGTCTTTTGTTGATTAAGCAGTCTTTGATTAAACAGTTTCTTTTGTTGATTAAGCAGTCTTTGATTAAGCAGTGTATTTTTGAGTAAGCAGTGTCTTTTGTTGATTAAGCAGTCTTTGATTAAGCAGTGTCTTTTTTTGAGGAAGCAGTGTCTTTTGTTGATTTAGCAGTCTTTGGTTAAACAGTTTCTTTTGTTGATTAAGCAGTCTTTGATTAAGCAGTGTCTTTTTTGAGTAAGCAGTGACTTTTGTTGATTTAGCAGTCTTTGACTAAGCAGTGTCTTTTTTGAGTAAGCAGTGTCTTTTGTTGATTAAGCAGTCTTTGAGCAAGCAGTGTCTTTTGTTGATTAAGCAGTCTTTGATTAAGCAGTGTCTTTTTTGAGTAAGCAGTGACTTTTGTTGCTTAAGCAGTGTCTTATTGATGAATCAGTCTTTGATTAAGCAGTGTCTTTTGTTGAGTAAGCAGTCTTTGATTAAGCAGTGTCTTTATTGAGTAAGCAGTGTCTTTTGTTGATTAAGCAGTCTTTTGTTGATTAAGCAGTCTTTGATTAAGCAGTGCCTTTTTTAGTAAGCAGTGTCTTTGATTAAGCAGCGTCTTTTTTGAGTTAGCAGTGTCTTTTGTTGAGTAAGCAGTGTCTTTGATTAAGCAGCGTCTTTCTTGATTAAGCAGTGTCTTTTTGAGTAAGCAGTGTCTTTTGTTGATTAAGCAGTCTTTGATTAAGCAGTGTCTTTTTTTGAGGAAGCAGTGTCTTTTGTTGATTAAGCAGTCTTTGATTAAACAGTTTCTTTTGTTGATTAAGCAGTCTTTGATTAAGCAGTGTCTTTTTTGAGTAAGCAGTGACTTTTGTTGATTTAGCAGTCTTTGATTAAGCAGTGTCTTTTTTGAGTAAGCAGTGTCTTTTGTTGATTAAGCAGTCTTTGAGCAAGCAGTGTCTTTTGTTGATTAAGCAGTCTTTGATTAAGCAGTGTCTTTTTTGAGTAAGCAGGGACTTTTGTTGATTAAGCAGTGTCTTATTGATGAAGCAGTCTTTGATTAAGCAGTGTCTTTTTTGAGTAAGCAGTGTCTTTTGTTGAGTAAGCAGTCTTTGATTAAACAGTGTCTTTTTTGAGTAAGCAGTGTCTTTTGTTGATTAAGCAGTCTTTTGTTGATTAAGCAGTCTTTGATTAAGCAGTGCCTTTTTTGAGTAAGCAGTGTCTTTGATTAAGCAGCGTCTTTTTTGAGTTAGCAGTGTCTTTTGTTGAGTAAGCAGTGTTTAAGCAGTGTCTTTTTTGAGTAAGCAGTAACTTTTGTTGATTAAGCAGTGTCTTATTGATGAATAAGTCTTTGATTAAGCAGTGTCTTTTGTTGAGTAAGCAGTCTTTTATTAAGCAGTGTCTTTTTTGAGTAAGCAGTGTCTTTTATTGATTAAGCAGTCTTTTGTTGATTAAGCAGTCTTTGATTAAGCAGTGCCTTTTTTAGTAAGCAGTGTCTTTGATTAAGCAGCGTCTTTTTTGAGTTAGCAGCGTCTTTCTTGATGAAGCAGTGTCTTTTGTTGAGTAAGCAGTGTCTTTTGTTGATTAGGCAGTGTCTTTTTGAGTAATCATTTTCGTTTGTTGAGTAAGCAGTGTCTTTTGTTGATTAAGCAGACTTTGTTTAAGCAGTGTCTTTTGTTGAGTAAGCAGTGTCTTTGATTAAGCATTGTCTTTATATATGTAAGCAGTGTCTTTTGTTGAGTAAGCAGTGTCTTTTGTTGAGTAAGCAAATTCTTTTGTTGATTAAGCAGTCTTTGATTAAGCAGTGTCTTTTTGAGTTAGCAGTGACTTTTGTTGATTAAGCAGTGTCTTATTAATGAAGCAGTCTTTGAATAAGCAGTGTCTTTTTTGAGTAAGCAGTGTCTTTTGTTGAGTAAACAGTGTCTTTTGTTGATTAAGCAGTCTTTTGTTGATTAAGCTGTCTTTGATTAAGCAGTGTCTTTTTTGAGTAAGCAGTGTCTTTTGTTGATGCAACAGTCTTTGATTGAACAGTGTCTTTTGTTGATTAAGCAGTCTTTGATTAAGCAGTGTCTTTTTTGAGTAAGCAGTGTCTTTTGTTGAGCAAGCAAAGTCTTTTGTTGATTAAGCAGTCTTTAATTAAGCAGTGTCTTTTGTTGATTAAGCAGTCTTTGTTTAAGCATTGTCTTTTTTTTTAGTCTGTGATAAAGCAGTGTCTTTTTTGAGTAAGCAGTGTCTTTGATTAAGCAGCGTCTTTTTTGAGTAAGCAGTGTCTTTTGTTGAGTAAGCAGTGTCTTTGATTAAGCAGCGTCTTTCTTGAGTAAGCAGTGTCTTTTGTTGATTAAGCAGTCTTTGATTAAACAGTTGCTTTTGTTGATTAAGCAGTCTTTGATTAAGCAGTGTCTTTTTGAGTAAGCAGTGTCTGTTGTTGATTAAGCAGTGTCTTTTTTTGAGGAAGCAGTGTCTTTTGTTGATTAAGCAGTCTTTGATTAAACAGTTTCTTTTGTTGATTAAGCAGTCTTTGATTAAGCAGTGTCTTTTTTGAGTAAGCAGTGACTTTTGTTGATTTAGCAGTGTCTTGTTGATTAAGCAGTCTTTGATTAAGCAGTGTCTTTTTTGAGTAAGCAGTGTCTTTTGTTGATTAAGCAGTCTTTGAGCAAGCAGTGTCTTTTGTTGATTAAGCAGTCTTTGATTAAGCAGTGTCTTTTTTGAGTAAGCAGTGACTTTTGTTGATTAAGCAGTGTCTTATTGATGAAGCAGTCTTTGATTAAGCAGTGTCTTTTTTGAGTAAGCAGTGTCTTTTGTTGAGTAAGCAGTCTTTGATTAAGCAGTGTCTTTTTTGAGTAAGCAGTGACTTTTGTTGATTTAGCAGTGTCTTGTTGATTAAGCAGTCTTTGATTAAGCAGTGTCTTTTTTGAGTAAGCAGTGTCTTTTGTTGATTAAGCAGTCTTTGATTAAGCAGTGCCTTTTTTGAGTAAGCAGTGTCTTTGATTAAGCAGCGTCTTTTTTGAGTTAGCAGTGTCTTTTGTTGAGTAAGCAGTGTCTTTGATTAAGCAGCGTCTTTCTTGATTAAGCAGTGTCTTTTGTTGAGTAAGCAGTGTCTTTTGTTGAATAAGCAGTGTCTTTTTTGAGTAATCATTGTCGTTTGTTGAGTAAGCAGTGTCTTTTGTTGAGTAAGCAGTCTTTGATTAAGCAGTGTCTTTTTTGAGTAAGCAGTGTCTTTTGTTGATTAAGCAGTCTTTGAGCAAGCAGTGGCTTTTGTTGATTAAGCAGTCTTTGATTAAGCAGTGTCTTTTTTGAGTAAGCAGTGACTTTTGTTGATCAAGCAGTGTCTTATTGATGAAGCAGTCTTTGATTAAGCAGTGTCTTTTTTGAGTAAGCAGTGTCTTTTGTTGAGTAAGCAGTCTTTGATTAAACAGTGTCTTTTTTGAGTAAGCAGTGTCTTTTGTTGATTAAGCAAAGTCTTTTGTTGATTAAGCAGTCTTTAATTAAGCAGTGTCTTTTGTTGATTAAGCAGTCTTTGTTTAAGCAGTGTCTTTTTTGAGTAAGCATTGTCTTTTGTTGATTAAGCAGTCTTTGAGCAAGCAGTGTCTTTTGTTGATAAAGCAGTCTTTGATTAAGCAGTGTCTTTTTTGAGTAAGCAGTGTCTTTGATTAAGCAGTGTCTTTTGTTGAGTAAGAAGTCTCTTTGATTAAGCAGCGGCTTTTTGAGTAAGCAGTATCTTTGATTAGGCAGTGTCATTTTTTGAGTAAGCAGTGTCTTTGAGTAGGCAGTGTCTTTTGTTGATTAAGCAGTCTTTGATTAAACAGTGTCTTTTGTTGATTAAGCAGTCTTTGTTTAAGCAGTGTCTTTTTTGAGTAAGCTTTGTCCTTTTTAAGTAAGCAGTGTCTTTGATTAAGCAGTGTCTTTTTTGAGTAAGCAGTGTCTTTTGTTGATTAAGCAGTCTTTGATTAAACAGTGTCTTTTGTTGATTAAGCAGTCTTTGTTTAAGCAGTGTCTTTTTTGAGTAAGCAGTGTCATTTGTTGATTAAGCAGTCTTTGATTAAACAGTGTCTTTTTTGAGTAAGCAGTGTCTTTGATTAAGCAGCGTCTTTTTTGAGTTAGCAGTGTCTTTTGTTGAGTAAGCAGTGTCTTTGATTAAGCAGCCTCTTTCTTGATTAAGCAGTGTCTTTTGTTGAGTAGGCAGTGTTTTTTGTTGATTAAGCAGTGTCTTTTTTGAGTAAGCAGTGTCTTTTGTTGAGTAAGCAGTGTCTTTTGTTGATTAAGCAGTCTTTGTTTAAGCAGTGTCTTTTTTTGAGTAAGCAGTTGTAACGAGGTTTTTCCCAGCCGGGGTAAAACTCAGTGTGACCAGGGTTCCTTCTACTACTAGGGTCGTTACAATAAAAAGAATTTGTTTGTTTAGGGAATGGAATTCAATTGTTTTTATTATTTTTTCCTTTTCTTAGCTTAATCCGTAAACTTAAAACTATTATTGGCTTAAAACTACGTATAAGGTTAAATTGTGTTTGTTAGGCAAGGATTTCACTCTTGCACTCTCGGCCGTAAGGATAGTTGTACTAGCGTAAAGCGTGGGCGTGAAGGCAAGGATTTCACTCTTGCACTTTCAGGCGTGAGGATAGTTATACTAGCGTAAAGCGTGGGCGTGAAGGCAAGGATTTCACTCTTGCACTTTCAGGCGTGAGGATAGTTATACTAACGTAAAGCGTGGGCGTGAAGGCAAGGATTTCACTCTTGCACTTTCAGGCGTGAGGATAGTTATACTAGCGTAAAGCGTGGGCGTGAAGGCAAGGATTTCACTCTTGCACTTTCAGGCGTGAGGATAGTTATACTAGCGTAAAGCGTGGGCGTGAAGGCAAGGATTTCACTCTTGCACTTTCAGGCGTGAGGATAGTTATACTAGCGTAAAGCGTGGGCGTGAAGGCAAGGATTTCACTCTTGCACTTTCAGGCGTGAGGATAGTTATACTAGCGTAAAGCGTGGGCGTGAAGGCAAGGATTTCACTCTTGCACTTTCAGGCGTGAGGATAGTTATACTAGCGTAAAGCGTGGGCGTGAAGGCAAGGATTTCACTCTTGCACTTTCAGGCGTGAGGATAGTTATACTAGCGTAAAGCGTGGGCGTGAAGGCAAGGATTTCACTCTTGCACTTTCAGGCGTGAGGATAGTTATACTAGCGTAAAGCGTGGGCGTGAAGGCAAGGATTTCACTCTTGCACTTTCAGGCGTGAGGATAGTTATACTAGCGTGAAGGCAAGGATTTCACTCTTGCACTTTCAGGCGTGAGGATAGTTATACTAGCGTGAAGGCAAGGATTTCACTCTTGCACTTTCAGGCGTGAGGATAATGATACTAGCGTGAAGGCAAGGATTTCACTCTTGCACTTTCAGGCATGAGGATAATGATACTGGCGTAAAGCGTGGATGGGAAGGCAAGGATTTCACTCTTTGCACTTCGATCGTACACTTGTTGCCGGGAGGAGGGATCACTAGGAAAGAAGGCCGATTGTTAGGACTGCTGGCCTTTTATACTCTTCCGTCGAGTGAATGAGTCCCGTTAAATGCTACGATCGAAGAGTCCGTTAAATCGTATGATCGGTCGATGGTGTATTGTTGTTGTTGTTTGTTGTTGGCCGGTTAGCATTGCTGCGCTTGATGGCTTATTGTTCCCAGGTCCCGTTGATGCAACGATAGGGAAATCCGTTTAATCATACGATCGACCAGTGGTGTGGCGTTGTTGTTGCCTCCGTCGACCCTATGTTGTTTGTTGATTTTCCTGGTCACCATGCATTGCGTGCTGTTTGTTGTTGTTCTATTTGTGATTCGGTGCCGTCTTATAATACATGCTCGTTGTTGTTGTCATCGATCGGATCTTCCGAGTCTGCATTGCCTGTTTGTTGTTATTGCACCTCTCTGCTTGTCTAGTGATGCTGCGAACTGTGGAATGTACGCGGCCATGTATGCTTATTATTTGTTGTTGTTTCCTTCCTAAGTCTGCCCCGTTTTGTAGTGCATGCTTATTGTTGTTGTTCTCTTGAATCGACATCGATCGGATCTTCCGAGTCTGTGTTGTTTGCTTGTTGTTGTTGTACCTCTCTGCTTGTCTAGTGATGCTGCGAACTGTGGAATATACGCGGCCATGTATGCTTATTATTTGTTGTTGTTTCCTTCCTAAGTCTGCCCCGTTTTGTAGTGCATGCTTATTGTTGTTGTTCTCTTGAATCGACATCGATCGGATCTTCCGAGTCTGTGTTGTTTGCTTGTTGTTGTTGTACCTCTCTGCTTGTCTGATAATGCTGTGAACTGTACGCGGCCATGTATTGCATATTGTTTGTTGTTGTTTCTTGAATCGACATCGATCGGATATTCTATGTCTGTGGTGACTCGTACTGCCTGTGTGTTGTTGTTGCTTCCGAGTGTATTGCGGGTGCGTTTACTCCTTAGTCATCGATTTGGGTATTCCCAGTCTGTGTGATCTCGTATCATGTTGTTGTTGTTTCGCTCAGCCGCTTGATGATGATGCGTACTAGCTATGTGTGGTGAGTTTACGAGAGAAGAGAGGAAAAGGGGAAACAATAGAAAACTGGAGTTTCCTGAACCATAAGACGAGAGTATTCTTTTGGTGAGTGTTTTTTACAATTCACTCAAGGAGAGTGGGCAGCATGTTGCAATCCACTTAAGGAGAGTGGGCAACATGTTAAAATACTATGGTGTCTGTTTGTAATGGGTATACAAGTTTACTTTTATTCAAATTAAAAATGTATATATACGAATAGTGTGGGAAAAAATTGTGTGGGACAATTTTTTTCCTCACACCTCCCCCTCACTTCGGCGGATGCTGACTTTCCCTTTCCAAGTAACTAGTACTCCAAACCGAGTTTTCCCTTGTGTGTGGAGGAAATGTATTCGCCGCATCGTTCCAGATGCCACCCTTTCCTTGGCTTCATTTATTTTGGCCTGGAGTTCTTGGGGCAAGATTTCAGCCGTGGTCCCGCCGTCGTGCACCGTGTCGCTTCCTGTGAGTGGCAGGACGTCGTTATGCTGCCTGGGCGCCTCTGGGTTTGGGGGGTCACGTTCATCCGATACGAGCTTGGTGGGGTCTTCCTGGTATCCTCTGGTTGTCGGTTTCGCTGCTGCTGCTGCTGCTACTGCTGCTACTACTACTGCTGCTGCTGCTGCTACTGTTGCTACTGCTGCTACTGCTGCTGCTGCTTCTATCTTGTCTGCTACGGCTCCGGTAGCGATGGCGAGTGCGGCGCGGAGTTCTTTGCCTACTGCGATTGTTCCTCTCTCGGGTGTTGAGTCCTAGGTCGTCGTCGTCTAGTTTGAGGTCTGGGAGTTTTATCGTTCGTTCGGCATTGCTCCGGATAAAAGCTGCGAGCATCCTTCGTTTCTTGTGGGCGCTGTCCACCGACATCTTCTGTCCTGGTGATTCGGGTCCTGATAATCCCCATGCATTTTCTTCATGCATCTGGCTTCTCTTTTCGGCTTGTGCTCTGTGGTGTGGTTCCTTGAGGTTTGTTGCTGAGTGTTTTGGCCTCGTGGTTTTAATGGACAGGCGTTTTGCCCATGACTCTTTGCTTGCAAGCTATGTGGGTAGCTATACCCTTTATTCTGCCGTTTGCTACTGTAATGTATTTCTGTTGATTCCTGAGGGTGTTCCACGTAAGGTGGCATTGTTGTTGCGATGCGGTTTGTCTTTTCTGGCTCGGGTGGGGGGTTTCCGTGAAAGTCCTTTAGTTCACTGATATGGGCTGTGCGCTCCTTACTTTGTCCATGTTTCCTCAGCCTTACGATGACTGGCGAGATGAAGTCCATCACGAAGTATGGTCCATCGTATCGCGGCGCTAGCTTACTGGCGAACCCTTCTACAGCTTTCGATAAGTGGTGCTGTTTGACCAGTACTAACTTCCCGATTTCTGGCTTCCAAGTACGTCGCCTGAGATTGTAGTGGCGGGCTTGGTCCTTTGCGGCTCGTTCCAGGTTCTGTCGCACGATCTCGAAGATTTCTCTCATTCAGGTCTCTCGGTCCTCGGGGTCTTTACCTAGCGTGCCTGTCCCCGGAGTGGTCTCGTCATATAGTGTGTGTGGGAGGCGTGGTTCTCGGCCTTGTGTCAGAAAGGCTGGGCTGTACCCCGTTGAGTCCTGAACGCTTGAGTTTATCGCCAACATGACTTCGGGCAGCCTTTCGTCCCAAGTGCGTTGTTGTGACCCTGATAGTTGTGCAATTATCGTTTTGATGGTGCGGTTGGCTCTTTCCGTAGGGTTTTCCTGGGGAGTGTACGGTGCTGTAAACTGTTGGCGTATGCCCATGGTCTCCAAAAATCGACGAAACGCTCTGCTGCTGAATTGTGCCCCGTTGTCCGTTATCAGGATTTTGGGCACGCCGTATCGTGCCAGTATACGTTCGCGAAACGCCCGTTGAACTCCTTCTGTCGTTGCCCTCCTCATTGGGATCTGTTCAACCCACTTTGAAAACCGATCAAAGAAGACTAGTAGCATGGTATTTCCGTGTTTTGATCTGGGGAGTGGCCCAATGAAGTCACTGCACAACGTGGACCATGGTTCGTCGGCCACCTGGGTTAGCATCTTCCCTGCTGCTTGCTGTTGACTGGGTTTGTAGCACTGGCAGCTTTCGCATCTCTTCACGTGCTGTCGGATGTCGCGAAACATACCCGGCCAATAGTAGCGACCACATATTCTCGCCGTGGTCTTCCGGATTCCTAGGTGTCCTGCTGACGCGCTGTCGTGGTTCTCTTGTAATACTCGACTTCGCAGGGTACTCGGCACACACAGCTTCCATGGTGCGTTGTCCTCGTCTCCGGCTCGATGCCCTATGTGTCGATACAGTTGTTGACCTTCGATCACGTAGTCGGGGAATTTGGCGGGGTCCTCTGCGACCTGGTGGATTTTCTTCTGCAGCCAGTGGCACTTCTGTTGCCCGGTGTGTTCTTCGGAGGTCGTCATCAGCGTTTCTTGAGGTTGTCTTGATAGCGCGTCTGCGACGACGTTGAGTTTACCCCGCCTGTATTGTATGTCATATGTGTATTGTTGTAGCTCCAGTGCCCATCGTGCGATCCGACCGGAGGGGCTGGATATGGAGTTGAGCCATTTGAGGGAGAGGTGGTCTGTTACTACCGTGAACCTATACCCTTCGATATACGCCCGCATCTTCCGTATTCCCCATATGATAGCCAGGCATTCCTTCTCGGTCGGCGAGTAATTCCTCTCTGCAGGGTTTAGATGCCGGCTGGCGTAAGCTATGACCCGTTCACTGTCGTCAATCTCCTGGGTGAGGACTACCCCCAAGCCGTAATCGCTGGCATCTGTCTGAAGTGTGAATTTCTTAGAGAAATCGGGCCATGCCAAGATTGGGGCCTCGGTAAGTTTAACCTTCAGTGTTTCGAATGCTTCCTGTTGCTCCTCTCCCCACTTCCAGTGCTTCCCTTTCTTGAGTAAGTTGGTCATCGGTCGTACTGTCTCGGCAAAATCTGGGACAAACCGTCGGTACCATGAAGCGATGCCCAGAAACCGGCGCACTTCTCGTACATTCCTTGGTGGTTGGAGTTCTTTGATCGCCGCCACTTTGTCGGGGTCAGTGTGTATGCCTTTGTTACTGACCATGTGTCCCAGGTATCGTATTTCTGTTTTGCAGAATTCACACTTTTCCGGGTTAATTTTTAAGTTAGCCATTTGCAATCGCTTGAACACCTTGCGCAGATTTTCTATGTGTTCGTCAAACGTCCTCCCGATGACAACTATGTCATCCAGGTATGCAAACGCATGGGGCTCCATCTCTGGTCCGATGACTCGATCGAGCGCTCGCTGGAAGGTTGCGGGGGCTGAGTGCAGTCCAAACGGCATAACGCGCCATTGAAACAGTCCACGGCCGGGTACCGTGAAGGCGGTGTACTGCTTACTCCTCTCCTCCATGGGGATTTGCCAATATCCATTTCTCAGGTCCAGGCTACTGATGAATTTTGCGCCGCGAAGCTTTTCTAGGATGTGTTGGATTCGTGGTAAGGGGTATGCGTCGGGCACGTGCATCGTGATCGTGCATTCAGTTCTCGATAGTCGATACAGAGTCTCCATTTGCCCGTCTTCTTTCGCACGAGAACTATGGGCGCGCTGTGGGGGCTATGCGAAGGCTCGATACATCCCTTTTCCAACAACTCGTCGATCTCTGTATTTATTATTTCCTGCATGGCTGGATTACGGGGGAAGTAGCGTTGTTTTATGGGACGCTCGTCGTGCATGACGATTCTGTGTTCCGCGATGTTGGAGACGGCGGGTAGTTGATCAAATTTCTTGAATTCTTGTTGCAGAAACGCTGAAAGCTGTTCCTGTTCTCTCCGTGGTGTTTCCTGCGTGGTCGTGCATTGCATTGTTCGGCGGGCGTTGTTCTGTGTTGTAATTTTATGGTCTGGCCACCGCAGCTTAGACGGGCCTCCACCCGTGACAAAAAGTCCAAACCTAATATTACTTCATCCATTGCATCGGGGAGAATCAAGAATGGAAACTGTATCTCCCTATTACCTATCTTGACATCTAGCTGTAGGGCTTCTCGGATCAGCTTGGCTGTCCCTTCGGCCATCCGCACGGTCACATCTACGGGTAGGCCCTTTGTTGTTCCTCTTTTGTCCTCCGCAAAACGTTCGCTCACGAAACTCCTAGTAGCCCCTGTGTCGATCGTAGCTTTTACCGGTGTTCCTCCTAGGGTGATGGTGGCGAATATCCGGTTGGAATCAAATGCGAGGAAGTTTACTGAGTCCGGGGTGTCGGCCTTGGGGTTTCCGTCGCACCACGGTTTCGGCGGTCCCCTTGCTCGTTTCCCGATCGTTCGACGCGTTTCCGGCAGCATTCCACGGTCCGAACATTTCGCAAGCCGCAGTCCCAACAGAATATGGTTTGGGGGTTACGACAGTCCCGCCTTATGTGTCCGTCCTGGCCACATCGCAGGCAAGCTGTCCTTACATTTATTCGTCCTTCCAGATTTTGTGCTACCATGAAACTCCTTTCGGGTTGTCTGGGCCGAGGCGAGGGTTTGATAGGTTCTGCTGCTCCAGCGATGCCTTCAAAGTCTAGGCTGATGAGTTCGTGGAGGTCTCTAAAGTCCTTCCTCCGGATATAGTACTGGTACTCGTGACGACAGTTCCGGAAGATCCTTTCGACCTGTTGTGTAGTGGTGTAGTTAGCGTGCCTCATGAGATTTTGCATGACGATGACGAAATCCTTGAAGCGCTCCTTTGGCTTTTGTTGGCGTTGACGAATTTTGTCTTCCAAGTGTTCCCAGTACCTGGAGGGCAGGAAGAACTGTAGGAAGTCTGTCGTGAAGGCGTTCCAGGTCTCCCATTTTCGGTTGTTGTTGCGGAACCATAATAACGCACGGTCACGGAGCAGTTCCGGCATGGTTCTCGGCAGGAGGTCCCTGTTTAAACAGTAGGCATCCGCCAGTTCTTCTAGCCTTTCGATGAACAGAAGGGGCTCTTTACCCCCATCGTATCTCACTGACCACTTCCTCACTTGGTCCATTATTTGAGCGTACGACGTAATTGTCGTGCCCGTCCTGTTTCGCGTTGGAACCAGTTCCGGTGGTGTCGGAGATGTTGCCCTGATGGTTGTCTTTAGTTCGTCGCGTGCCGTATCTTCAGACGGGTTTAGAGTTATCACGGGCGCTGGTGACGGGCTGCGTTTATGCTTCTCCTCGAGCTCACTTAGGCGTATCTCGTCCTCTGACGTAACGTCTCGTCCCGAAACATAGCTGGAAAACCTTTTCCTCAACTCTTCCACTGCGCCGTTGCATTCGATTCGGAACTCGCTCATGTAGCTCTTCAGCTCCTCTTTTGACAGTGTATAAATCCAACTGGTCTTAACCATCGTGGTTATCTAATTGTGTTCTTTCTTTATTGGTATAATTTCTTTTCTCTGTCAAATTCCAGGGTCCCTGCTCGGGCGCCAATTGTAACGAGGTTTTTCCCAGCCGGGGTAAAACTCAGTGTGACCAGGGTTCCTTCTACTACTAGGGTCGTTACAATAAAAAGAATTTGTTTGTTTAGGGAATGGAATTCAATTGTTTTTATTATTTTTTCCTTTTCTTAGCTTAATCCGTAAACTTAAAACTATTATTGGCTTAAAACTACGTATAAGGTTAAATTGTGTTTGTTAGGCAAGGATTTCACTCTTGCACTCTCGGCCGTGAGGATAGTTGTACTAGCGTAAAGCGTGGGCGTGAAGGCTGTAATGGTCTTATAGGTGTGATTTCCCATGACAGCTGTTTCGGGGCCAGCGTGCACGCCTAGCGGATGCGCTAACTAGCTCGTCGGATTGGGGTGGGGCCTTGGCCCTTCAACTGTCCACGCCATACACAAATAATTATTTGCGTGCACATTTCGATATGACCCGATCATAGTAGGGATAAAAATAGAGATAACAAAAAAAATCAAGAAAAATGCCAGGAACTAACGATGAGGCGGTAGGATCCGAACTCAATTAAAAGATTTTACGTTTCGGGTGAACGTTATAAACTGATTTATTTCTTTAAAAATAATTTTAAGGTTAATTGAGTGTCTATATGCAAGGTATAATAGTTTATATAATGAGTAAGGTGAGTATAAACATAGTGTAATTGAAGTTATACTGGCTAATATAAATCTATAAGCAAAGTGGAATAGATTCTATAATGAGTAAGGTAAGTATAAACATAGTGTAATTGAAGGTATAAGTGGAATAGATTCTATAATGAGTAAGGTAAGTATAAACATAGTGTAATTGAAGTTATACTGGCTTATATAAATCTATAAGCAATGTGGAATAGATTCTATAATGAGTAAGGTAAGTATAAACATAGTGTAATTGAAGTTATACTGGCTTATATAAATCTATAAGCAATGTGGAATAGATTCTATAATGAGTAAGGTAAGTATAAACATAGTGTAATGGAAGTTATAAATGGAATAGATTCTATAATGAGTAAGGTAAGTATAAACATAGTGTAATTGAAGGTATAAGTGGAATAGATTCAATAATGAGTAAGGTAAGTATAAACATAGTGTAATTGAAGTTATAAATGGAATAGATTCTATAATGAGTAAGGTAAGTATAAACATAGTGTAATTGAAGTTATACTGGCTTATATAAATCTATAAGCAATGTGGAATAGATTCTATGATGAGTAAGGTAAGTATAAACATAGTGTAATTGAAGTTATAAATGGAATAGATTCTATAATGAGTAAGGTAAGTATAAACATAGTGTAATTGAAGTTATACTGGCTTATATAAATCTATAAGCAATGTGGAATATATTCTATAATGAGTAAGGTAAGTATAAACATAGTGTAATTGAAGTTAACTGGCTTCTATAAATCTATAAGCAATGTGGAATAGATTCTATAATGAGTAAGGTAAGTATAAACATAGTGTAATGGAAGTTATAAATGGAATAGATTCTATAATGAGTAAGGTAAGTATAAACATAGTGTAATTGAAGGTATAAGTGGAATAGATTCTATAATGAGTAAGGTAAGTATAAACATAGTGTAATTGAAGTTATAAATGGAATAGATTCTATAATGAGTAAGGTAAGTATAAACATAGTGTAATTGAAGTTATAAATGGAATAGCTTCTATAATGAGTAATGTAAGTATAAACATAGTGTAATTGAAGTTATATCGTTATATTAGTTATATAGTTATTATATAAATCCATAAGTTTAGTGTGATTGATGATAAAATGTTTAAGTAAGTTTTAACGTAGTGTAAATGAATATATAAATGTATATGTTTAGGGAATTGGTGATAAAATATATAAGGTAAGTTTAAACGTAGTGTAAATGAATATATAAATGTATATGTTAAGGGAATTGATGATAAAATATATAAGGTAAGTTTAAACGTAGTGTAAGTGAAGTTGTATCGTTATATTGGTTATATAGTTATTATATAAATCCATAAGTTTAGTGTGATTGATGATAAAATGTTTAAGTAAGTTTTAACGAAGTATAAATGAATATATAAATGTATATGTTTAGGGAATTGATGATAAAATATATAAGGTAAGTTTAAACGTAGTGTAAATGAATATATAAATGTATATGTTAAGGGAATTGATGATAAAATATATAAGGTAAGTTTAAACGTAGTGTAAGTGAAGTTGTATCGTTATATTGGTTATATAGTTATTATATAAATCCATAAGTTTAGTGTGATTGATGATAAAATGTTTAAGTAAGTTTTAACGAAGTATAAATGAATATATAAATGTATATGTTTAGGGAATTGATGATAAAATATATAAGGTAAGTTTAAACGTAGTGTAAATGAATATATAAATGTATATGTTAAGGGAATTGATGATAAAATGCATATTTGGGTTCTTGACTGAGCAGGTAACGGATATTGCGCTGGTATAAGAAGAATAAACGATACCAAAGGCTGTAAAGCCCCTTGATGCTCTGGTCTCACTGGCCGATTCCAATTTGATTTGATTGGTGGGCATGACACGCTGAGCCTTATGATGTATTACATCTTGCGGATCGGTGGCCGGCTTTTTGTTTCTGCCCATGATGGAAGTAACGCCACTGAGTGTCATGTTGCCACAATTAGCTCCGTCTCTATCACCGATACTGTTCAACGAATGTGGCTTTCGTCGCCAAGTTCTCTCGTCAAGCTGATTGTGGTGCGGAGTCTTTCGCACCCATGTATGCGTCATTGACGGATTATGGAACGCCATTCGCATTTTTAATCAAGTGCCTGGTTTCTTTCGGCAGTCCCAACACACTGTTTTAAATTGAGTACTTACATGGAGGGGGGGGGGTTGTATTCCGTTCAGCGGATCGATTTTCCAAGTGGTGTCGCCCTAACCACACTGTGGTCAGCGGAGTCGCCGCGAGCACCTTGCCTTGCTGCGTACTTTATGTTTCCTTTCTTTATCTTTGTATCCGCTCCGATCACCGACATCCGTTTGGTTGTGAACCATTCGTGCAATCCCCCCTCAATGTTTCTGCGTCCCTTTTCCTTTCTCCTTTTTACTTCCTTCCCTTTTTTTTTTTTTTTTTTTTGTTTATTGGTAATGTATGTTGTACTGGTGCGATTTATCTTTTCTTAATCCAGTACGCAGTCGAAATTCCTCTTCCTTCGCTTTCTTTTCGTTTTGCAAACCGGTCTTGTACTTTGCTCGATGTCTGTTGATGCCGACGGTTTAATCGAAAAGAAGCTTTCCTGCCTGGCGTTCTCGTCAATAGCCTGGTGTCAGCAACGTGGTACGTGACGGAGGGTGTTAGACAGAGATAGCTATGGTTTTAATATATTTCCGGCATTCACCAGTGGTGTATCTGTTTACACTAGGCTTGTTTAGCAGGTAAGGCAGTTAGCTCTGCGTTCTGGTGTTCACATTGTGCATCCTTGCGCTGACAGTGTTTATTCTTGCATTTTTGGCGAAAAGTGCCGTGATGCATATTTACACTGAGCTTGTCCTGCTTACACGGGTATATTATAATTATTTTTAATTTTGTTTTTGATTGTTATTTGTGATCTCTCAAAAGTGCACCATTACAAGGCAAGGATTTCACTCTTGCACTTTCAGGCGTGAGGATAGTTATACTAGCGTAAAGCGTGGGCGTGAAGGCAAGGATTTCACTCTTGCACTTTCAGGCGTGAGGATAGTTATACTAGCGTAAAGCGTGGGCGTGAAGGCAAGGATTTCACTCTTGCACTTTCAGGCGTGAGGATAGTTATACTAGCGTAAAGCGTGGGCGTGAAGGCAAGGATTTCACTCTTGCACTTTCAGGCGTGAGGATAGTTATACTAGCGTAAAGCGTGGGCGTGAAGGCAAGGATTTCACTCTTGCACTTTCAGGCGTGAGGATAGTTATACTAGCGTAAAGCGTGGGCGTGAAGGCAAGGATTTCACTCTTGCACTTTCAGGCGTGAGGATAGTTATACTAGCGTAAAGCGTGGGCGTGAAGGCAAGGATTTCACTCTTGCACTTTCAGGCGTGAGGATAGTTATACTAGCGTAAAGCGTGGGCGTGAAGGCAAGGATTTCACTCTTGCACTTTCAGGCGTGAGGATAGTTATACTAGCGTAAAGCGTGGGCGTGAAGGCAAGGATTTCACTCTTGCACTTTCAGGCGTGAGGATAGTTATACTAGCGTGAAGGCAAGGATTTCACTCTTGCACTTTCAGGCGTGAGGATAGTTATACTAGCGTGAAGGCAAGGATTTCACTCTTGCACTTTCAGGCGTGAGGATAATGATACTAGCGTGAAGGCAAGGATTTCACTCTTGCACTTTCAGGCGTGAGGATAATGATACTGGCGTAAAGCGTGGATGGGAAGGCAAGGATTTCACTCTTGCACTTTCGATCGTACACTTGTTGCCGGGAGGAGGGATCACTAGGAAAGAAGGCCGATTGTTAGGACTGCTGGCCTTTTATACTCTTCCGTCGAGTGAATGAGTCCCGTTAAATGCTACGATCGAAGAGTCCGTTAAATCGTATGATCGGTCGATGGTGTATTGTTGTTGTTGTTTGTTGTTGGCCGGTTAGCATTGCTGCGCTTGATGGCTTGTTGTTGGCCGGTTAGCATTGCTGCGCTTGATGGCTTGTTGTTCCCAGGTCCCGTTGATGCAACGATAGGGAAATCCGTTAAATCATACGATCGACCAGTGGTGTGGCGTTGTTGTTGCCTCCGTCGACCCTATGTTGTTTGTTGATTTTCCTGGTCACCATGCATTGCGTGCTGTTTGTTGTTGTTCTATTTGTGATTCGGTGCCGTCTTATAATACATGCTCGTTGTTGTTGTCATCGATCGGATCTTCCGAGTCTGCATTGCCTGTTTGTTGTTATTGTACCTCTCTGCTTGTCTAGTGATGCTGCGAACTGTGGAATGTACGCGGCCATGTATGCTTATTATTTGTTGTTGTTTCCTTCCTAAGTCTGCCCCGTTTTGTAGTGCATGCTTATTGTTGTTGTTCTCTTGAATCGACATCGATCGGATCTTCCGAGTCTGTGTTGTTTGCTTGTTGTTGTTGTACCTCTCTGCTTGTCTGATAATGCTGTGAACTGTACGCGGCCATGTATTGCATATTGTTTGTTGTTGTTTCTTGAATCGACATCGATCGGATATTCTATGTCTGTGGTGACTCGTACTGCCTGTGTGTTGTTGTTGCTTCCGAGTGTATTGCGGGTGCGTTTACTCCTTAGTCATCGATTTGGGTATTCCCAGTCTGTGTGATCTCGTATCATGTTGTTGTTGTTTCGCTCAGCCGCTTGATGATGATGCGTACTAGCTATGTGTGGTGAGTTTACGAGAGAAGAGAGGAAAAGGGGAAACAATAGAAAACTGGAGTTTCCTGAACCATAAGACGAGAGTATTCTTTTGGTGAGTGTTTTTTACAATTCACTCAAGGAGAGTGGGCAGCATGTTGCAATCCACTTAAGGAGAGTGGGCAACATGTTAAAATACTATGGTGTCTGTTTGTAATGGGTATACAAGTTTACTTTTATTCAAATTAAAAATGTATATATACGAATAGTGTGGGAAAAAATTGTGTGGGACAATTTTTTTCCTCACACAGTGTCTTTTTTGATTAAGCATTGTCTTTTTGAGTAAGCAGCGTCTTTCTTGATTAATTAGTGTCTTTTGTTTATTAAGCCGTCTTTGACTAAGCAGTGTCTTTCTTGATTAAGCAGCGTCTTTTGTTGATTAAGCAGTCTTTGATTAAGCAGTGTCTTTTTTGAGTAAGCAGTGTCTTTTGTTAAATAAGCAGTGTCTTTTGTTGATTAAGCAGTCTTTGTTTAAGCAGTGTCTTTTTTTGAGTAAGCAGTGCCTTTTGTTGAGGAAGCAGTCTTTGATTAAGCAGTGTCTTTTTTGAGTAAGCAGTGTCTTTTGTTGATTAAGCAGTCTTTGAGCAAGCAGTGTCTTTTGTTGATTAAGCAGTCTTTGATTAAGCAGTGTCTTTTTTGAGTAAGCAGTGACTTTTGTTGACTAAGCAGTGTCTTATTGATGAAGCAGTCTTTGATTAAGCAGTGTCTTTCTTGAGTAAGCAGTGTCTTTTGTTGAGTAAGCAGTCTTTGATTAAGCAGTGTCTTTTTTGAGTAAGCAGTGTCTTTTGTTAATTAAGCAGTCTTTTGTTGATTAAGCAGTCTTTGATTAAGCAGTGCCTTTTTTAGTAAGCAGTGTCTTTGATTAAGCAGCGTCTTTTTTGAGTTAGCAGTGTCTTTGTTGAGTAAGCAGTGTCTTTGATTAAGCAGCGTCTTTCTTGATTAAGCAGTGTCTTTTGTTGAGTAAGCAGTGTCTTTTGTTGATTAAGCAGTGTCTTTTTTGAGTAATCATTTTCGTTTGTTGAGTAAGCAGTGTCTTTTGTTGATTAAGCAGACTTTGTTTAAGCAGTGTCTTTTGTTGAGTAAGCAGTGTCTTTGATTAAGCATTGTCTTTATATATGTAAGCAGTGTCTTTTGTTGAGTAAGCAGTGTCTTTTGTTGAGTAAGCAAAGTCTTTTGTTGATTAAGCAGTCTTTGATTAAGCAGTGTCTTTTTTGAGTAATCATTTTCGTTTGTTGAGTAAGCAGTGTCTTTTGTTGATTAAGCAGACTTTGTTTAAGCAGTGTCTTTTGTTGAGTAAGCAGTGTCTTTGATTAAGCATTGTCTTTATATATGTAAGCAGTGTCTTTTTTGAGTAAGCAGTGACTTTTGTTGATTAAGCAGTGTCTTATTGATGAAGCAGTCTTTGATTAAGCAGTGTCTTTTTTAAGTAAGCAGTGTCTTTTGTTGAGTAAGCAGTCTTTGATTAAGCAGTGTCTTTTTTGAGTAAGCAGTCTCTTTTGTTGATTAAGCAGTCTTTTGTTGATTAAGCAGTCTTTGATTAAGCAGTCTTTGATTAAGCAGTGTCTTTTTTGAGTAAGCAGTGTCTTTTGTTGATGCAACAGTCTTTGATTGAACAGTGTCTTTTGTTGATTAAGCAGTCTTTGATTAAGCAGTGTCTTTTTTGAGTAAGCAGTGTTTTTTGTTGAGTAAGCAGTCTTTGATTAAGCAGTGTCTTTTGTTGATTAAGCAGTCTTTGATTAAACAGTTTCTTTTGTTGATTAAGCAGTCTTTGATTAAGCAGTGTCTTTTTTGACTAAGCAGTGACTTTTGTTGATTTAGCAGTGTCTTGTTGATTAGGCAGTCTTTGATTAAGCAGTGTCTTTTTTGAGTAAGCAGTGTTTTTTGTTGAGTAAGCAGTGTCTATGATTAAGCAGCGTCTTTCTTGAGTAAGCAGTGTCTTCTGTTGAGTAAGCAGTGTCTTTTGTTGATTAAGCAGTCTTTGATTAAACAGTTTCTTTTGTTGATTAAGCAGTCTTTGATTAAGCAGTGTCTTTTTGAGTAAGCAGTGTCTTTTGTTGATTAAGCAGTCTTTGATTAAGCAGTGTCTTTTTTGAGGAAGCAGTGTCTTTTGTTGATTAAGCAGTCTTTGATTAAACAGTTTCTTTTGTTGATTAAGCAGTATTTGATTAAGCAGTGTCTTTTTTGACTAAGCAGTGACTTTTGTTGATTTAGCAGTGTCTTGTTTATTAAGCAGTCTTTGATTAAGCAGTGTCTTTTTTGAGTAGGCAGTGTCTTTTGTTGATTAAGCAGTCTTTTGTTGATTAAGCAGTCTTTGATTAAGCAGTGTCTTTTTTGAGTAAGCAGTGTCTTTTGTTGATGCAACAGTTTTTGATTGAACAGTGTCTTTTGTTGATTAAGCAGTGTCTTTTTTGAGTATGCAGTGTCTTTTGTTGAGTAAGCAAAGTCTTTTGTTGATTAAGCAGTCTTTAATCAAGCAGTGTCTTTTGTTGATTAAGCAGTCTTTGTTTAAGCAGTGTCTTTTTTTTAGTCTTTGATAAAGCAGTGTCTTTTTTGAGTAAGCAGTGTCTTTGATTAAGCAGCGTCTTTTTTGAGTAAGCAGTGTCTTTTGTTGAGTAAGCAGTGTCTTTGATTAAGCAGCGTCTTTCTTGAGTAAGCAGTGTCTTCTGTTAAGTAAGCAGTGTCTTTTGTTGATTAAGCAGTCTTTGATTAAACAGTTTCTTTTGTTGATTAAGCAGTGTATTTTTGAGTAAGCAGTGTCTTTTGTTGATTAAGCAGTCTTTGATTAAGCAGTGTCTTTTTTTGAGGAAGCAGTGTCTTTTGTTGATTTAGCAGTCTTTGATTAAACAGTGTCTTTTGTTGATTAAGCAGTCTTTGATTAAGCAGTGTCTTTTTTGAGTAAGCAGTGACTTTTGTTGATTAAGCAGTGTCTTATTGATGAAGCAGTCTTTGATTAAGCAGTGTCTTTCTTGAGTAAGCAGTGTCTTTTGTTGAGTAAGCAGTCTTTGATTAAGCAGTGTCTTTTTTGAGTAAGCAGTGTCTTTTGTTAATTAAGCAGTCTTTTGTTGATTAAGCAGTCTTTGATTAAGCAGTGCCTTTTTTAGTAAGCAGTGTCTTTGATTAAGCAGCGTCTTTTTTGAGTTAGCAGTGTCTTTGTTGAGTAAGCAGTGTCTTTGATTAAGCAGCGTGTTTCTTGATTAAGCAGTGTCTTTTGTTGAGTAAGCAGTGTCTTTTGTTGATTAAGCAGTGTCTTTTTTGAGTAATCATTTTCGTTTGTTGAGTAAGCAGTGTCTTTTGTTGATTAAGCAGACTTTGTTTAAGCAGTGTCTTTTGTTGAGTAAGCAGTGTCTTTGATTAAGCATTGTCTTTATATATGTAAGCAGTGTCTTTTGTTGAGTAAGCAGTGTCTTTTGTTGAGTAAGCAAAGTCTTTTGTTGATTAAGCAGTCTTTGATTAAGCAGTGTCTTTTTTGAGTAAGCAGTGACTTTTGTTGATTAAGCAGTGTCTTATTGATGAAGCAGTCTTTGATTAAGCAGTGTCTTTTTTGAGCAAGCAGTGTCTTTTGTTGAGTAAGCAGTCTTTGATTAAGCAGTGTCTTTTTTGAGTAAGCAGTCTCTTTTGTTGATTAAGCAGTCTTTTGTTGATTAAGCAGTCTTTGATTAAGCAGTCTTTGATTAAGCAGTGTCTTTTTTGAGTAAGCAGTGTCTTTTGTTGATGCAACAGTCTTTGATTGAACAGTGTCTTTTGTTGATTAAGCAGTCTTTGATTAAGCAGTGTCTTTTTTGAGTAAGCAGTCTTTGATTAAGCAGTGTCTTTTGTTGATTAAGCAGTCTTTGATTAAACAGTTTCTTTTGTTGATTAAGCAGTCTTTGATTAAGCAGTGTCTTTTTTGACTAAGCAGTGACTTTTGTTGATTTAGCAGTGTCTTGTTGATTAAGCAGTCTTTGATTAAGCAGTGTCTTTTTTGAGTAAGCAGTGTTTTTTGTTGAGTAAGCAGTGTCTTTGATTAAGCAGCGTCTTTCTTGAGTAAGCAGTGTCTTCTGTTGAGTAAGCAGTGTCTTTTGTTGATTAAGCAGTCTTTGATTAAACAGTTTCTTTTGTTGATTAAGCAGTCTTTGATTAAGCAGTGTCTTTTTGAGTAAGCAGTGTCTTTTGTTGATTAAGCAGTCTTTGATTAAGCAGTGTCTTTTTTGAGGAAGCAGTGTCTTTTGTTGATTAAGCAGTCTTTGATTAAACAGTTTCTTTTGTTGATTAAGCAGTCTTTGATTAAGCAGTGTCTTTTTTGACTAAGCAGTGACTTTTGTTGATTTAGCAGTGTCTTGTTGATTAAGCAGTCTTTGATTAAGCAGTGTCTTTTTTGAGTAAGCAGTGTCTTTTGTTGAGTAAGCAGTCTTTGATTAAGCAGTGTCTTTTTTGAGTAAGCAGTGTCTTTTGTTGATTAAGCAGTCTTTTGTTGATTAAGCAGTCTTTGATTAAGCAGTGTCTTTTTTGAGTAAGCAGTGTCTTTTGTTGATGCAACAGTCTTTGATTGAACAGTGTCTTTTGTTGATTAAGCAGTGTCTTTTTTGAGTATGCAGTGTCTTTTGTTGAGTAAGCAAAGTCTTTTGTTGATTAAGCAGTCTTTAATCAAGCAGTGTCTTTTGTTGATTAAGCAGTCTTTGTTTAAGCAGTGTCTTTTTTTTTAGTCTTTGATAAAGCAGTGTCTTTTTTGAGTAAGCAGTGTCTTTGATTAAGCAGCGTCTTTTTTGAGTAAGCAGTGTCTTTTGTTGAGTAAGCAGTGTCTTTGATTAAGCAGCGTCTTTCTTGAGTAAGCAGTGTCTTCTGTTAAGTAAGCAGTGTCTTTTGTTGATTAAGCAGTCTTTGATTAAACAGTTTCTTTTGTTGATTAAGCAGTGTATTTTTGAGTAAGCAGTGTCTTTTGTTGATTAAGCAGTCTTTGATTAAGCAGTGTCTTTTGTTGATTTAGCAGTCTTTGATTAAACAGTTTCTTTTGTTGATTAAGCAGTGTCTTTTTTGAGTAAGCAGTGACTTTTGTTGATTTAGCAGTGTCTTGTTGATTAAGCAGTCTTTGATTAAGCTGTGTCTTTTTCGAGTAAGCAGTGTCTTTTGTTGAGTAAGCAGTCTTTGATTAAGCAGTGTCTTTTTTGAGTAAGCAGTGTCTTTTGTTGATTAAGCAGTCTTTGAGCAAGCAGTGTCTTTTGTTGATTAAGCAGTGTCTTTTTTGAGTAAGCACTGACTTTTGTTGATTAAGCAGTGTCTTATTGATGAAGCAGTCTTTGATTAAGAAGTGTCTTATTTAAGTAAGCAGTGTCTTTTGTTGAGTAAGCAGTCTTTGATTAAGCAGTGTCTTTTTTGAGTAAGCAGTGTCTTTTGTTGATTAAGCAGTCTTTTGTTGATTAAGCAGTCTTTGATTAAGCAGTGCCTTTTTTAGTAAGCAGTGCCTTTTTTAGTAAGCAGTGTCTTTGATTAAGCAGCGTCTTTTTTGAGTTAGCAGTGTCTTTTGTTGAGTAAGCAGTGTCTTTGATTAAGCAGCGTCTTTCTTGATTAAGCAGTGTCTTTTGTTGAGTAAGCAGTGTCTTTTGTTGATTAAGCAGTGTCTTTTTTGAGTAATCATTTTCGTTTGTTGAGTAAGCAGTGTCTTTTGTTGATTAAGCAGACTTTGTTTAAGCAGTGTCTTTTGTTGAGTAAGCAGTGTCTTTGATTAAGCATTGTCTTTATATATGTAAGCAGTGTCTTTTGTTAAGTAAGCAGTGTCTTTTGTTGAGTAAGCAAAGTCTTTTTTGATTAAGCAGTCTTTGATTAAGCAGTGTCTTTTTGAGTAAGCAGTGACTTTTGTTGATTAAGCAGTGTCTTATTGATGAAGCAGTCTTTGAATAAGCAGTGTCTTTTTTGAGTAAGCAGTCTTTGATTAAGCAGTGTCTTTTTTGAGTAAGCAACGTCTTTTGTTGATTAAGCAGTCTTTGATTAAGCAGTGTCTTTTTTGAGTAAGCAGTGTCTTTTTTGAGTAAGCAGTGTCTTTTGTTGATGCAACAGTCTTTGATTGAACAGTGTCTTTTGTTGATTAAGCAGTCTTTGATTTAGCAGTGTCTTTTTTGAGTAAGCAGTGTCTTTTGTTGAGTAAGCAAAGTCTTTTGTTGATTAAGCAGTCTTTAATTAAGCAGTGTCTTTCGTTGATTAAGCAGTCTTTGTTTAAGCATTGTCTTTTTTTTAGTCTTTGATAAAGCAGTGTCTTTTTTGAGTAAGCAGTGTCTTTGATTAAGCAGCGTCTTTTTTGAGTAAGCAGTGTCTTTTGTTGAGTAAGCAGTGTCTTTTGTTGATTAAGCAGTCTTTGATTAAACAGTTTCTTTTGTTGATTAAGCAGTCTTTGATTAAGCAGTGTCTTTTTGAGTAAGCAGTGTCTTTTGTTGATTAAGCAGTCTTTGATTAAGCAGTGTCTTTTTTTGAGGAAGCAGTGTCTTTTGTTGATTAAGCAGTCTTTGATTAAACAGTTTCTTTTGTTGATTAAGCAGTCTTTGATTAAGCAGTGTCTTTTTTGAGTAAGCAGTGACTTTTGTTGATTTAGCAGTGTCTTGTTGGTTAAGCAGTCTTTGATTAAGCAGTGTCTTTTTTGAGTAAGCAGTGTCTTTTGTTGATTAAGCAGTCTTTGAGCAAGCAGTGTCTTTTGTTGATTAAGCAGTCTTTGATTAAGCAGTGTCTTTTTTGAGTAAGCAGTGACTTTTTTTGATTAAGCAGTGTCTTATTGATGAAGCAGTCTTTGATTAAGCAGTGTCTTTTTTGAGTAAGCAGTGTCTTTTGTTGAGTAAGCAGTCTTTGATTAAACAGTGTCTTTTTTGAGTAAGCAGTGTCTTTTGTTGATTAAGCAGTCTTTTGTTGATTAAGCAGTCTTTGAGCAAGCAGTGTCTTTTGTTGATTAAGCAGTCTTTGATTAAACAGTGTCTTTTTTGAGTAAGCAGTGTCTTTTGTTGATTAAGCAGTCTTTTGTTGATTAAGCAGTCTTTGATTAAGCAGTGCCTTTTTTGAGTAAGCAGTGTCTTTGATTAAGCAGCGTCTTTTTTGAGTTAGCAGTGTCTTTTGTTGAGTAAGCAGTGTCTTTGATTAAGCAGTGTCTTTTGTTGAGTAAGCGGTGTCTTTTGTTGATTAAGCATTGTCTTTTTTGAGTAATCATTGTCGTTTGTTGAGCAAGCAGTGTCTTTTGTTGAGTAAGCAGTCTTTGATTAAGCAGTGTCTTTTTTGAGTAAGCAGTGTCTTTTGTTGATTAAGCAGTCTTTGAGCAAGCAGTGTCTTTTGTTGATTAAGCAGTCTTTGATTAAGCAGTGTCTTTTTTGAGTAAGCAGTGTCTTTTGTTGATTAAGCAAGGTCTTTTGTTGATTAAGCAGTCTTTAATTAAGCAGTGTCTTTTGTTGATTAAGCAGTCTTTGTTTAGCAGTGTCTTTTTGAGTAAGCAGTGTCTTTTGTTGATTAAGCAGTCTTTGATTAAGCAGTGTCTTTTTTGAGGAAGCAGTGTCTTTTGTTGATTAAGCAGTCTTTGTTTAAGCATTGTCTTTTTTGAGTAAGCAGTGTCTTATTGATGAAGCAGTCTTTGATTAAGCAGTGTCTTTTTTGAGTAAGCAGTGTCTTTCGTTGATTAAGCAGTCTTTGTTTAAGCATTGTCTTTTTTTTAGTCTTTGATAAAGCAGTGTCTTTTTTGAGTAAGCAGTGTCTTTGATTAAGCAGCGTCTTTTTTGAGTAAGCAGTGTCTTTTGTTGAGTAAGCAGTGTCTTTGATTAAGCAGCATCTTTCTTGAGTAAGCAGTGTCTTCTGTTGAGTAAGCAGTGTCTTTTGTTGATTAAGCAGTCTTTGATTTAACAGTTTCTTTTGTTGATTAAGCCGTCTTTGATTAAGCAGTGTCTTTTTGAGTAAGCAGTGTCTTTTGTTGATTAAGCAGTCTTTGATTAAGCAGTGTCTTTTTTTGAGGAAGCAGTGTCTTTTGTTGATTAAGCAGTCTTTGATTAAACAGTTTCTTTTGTTGATTAAGCAGCCTTTGATTAAGCAATGTTTTTTTGAGTAAGCAGTGACTTTTGTTGATTTAGCAGTGTCTTGTTGATTAAGCAGTCTTTGATTAAGCAGTGTCTTTTTTGAGTAAGCAGTGTCTTTTGTTGATTAAGCAGTCTTTGAGCAAGCAGTGTCTTTTGTTGATTAAGCAGTCTTTGATTAAGCAGTGTCTTTTTTGAGTAAGCAGTGTCTTATTGATGAAGCAGTCTTTGATTAAGCAGTGTCTTTTTTGAGTAAGCAGTGTCTTTCGTTGATTAAGCAGTCTTTGTTTAAGCATTGTCTTTTTTTTAGTCTTTGATAAAGCAGTGTCTTTTTTGAGAAGGCAGTGTCTTTGATTAAGCAGCGTCTTTTTTGAGTAAGCAGTGTTTTTTGTTGAGTAAGCAGTGTCTTTTGTTGATTAAGCAGTCTTTGATTAAACAGTTTCTTTTGTTGATTAAGCAGTCTTTGATTAAGCAGTCTTTGATTAAACAGTTTCTTTTGTTGATTAAGCAGTCTTTGATTAAGCAGTGTCTTTTTGAGTAAGCAGTGTCTTTTGTTGATTAAGCAGTCTTTGATTAAGCAGTGTCTTTTTTGAGGAAGCAGTGTCTTTTGTTGATTAAGCAGTCTTTGATTAAACAGTTTCTTTTGTTGATTAAGCAGTCTTTGATTAAGCAGTGTCTTTTTTGACTAAGCAGTGACTTTTGTTGATTTAGCAGTGTCTTGTTGATTAAGCAGTCTTTGATTAAGCAGTGTCTTTTTTGAGTAAGCAGTGTCTTTTGTTGAGTAAGCAGTCTTTGATTAAGCAGTGTCTTTTTTGAGTAAGCAGTGTCTTTTGTTGATTAAGCAGTCTTTTGTTGATTAAGCAGTCTTTTGTTGATTAAGCAGTCTTTGATTAAGCAGTGTCTTTTTTGAGTAAGCAGTGTCTTTTGTTGATGCAACAGTCTTTGATTGAACAGTGTCTTTTGTTGATTAAGCAGTGTCTTTTTTGAGTATGCAGTGTCTTTTGTTGAGTAAGCAAAGTCTTTTGTTGATTAAGCAGTCTTTAATCAAGCAGTGTCTTTTGTTGATTAAGCAGTCTTTGTTTAAGCAGTGTCTTTTTTTTTAGTCTTTGATAAAGCAGTGTCTTTTTTGAGTAAGCAGTGTCTTTGATTAAGCAGCGTCTTTTTTGAGTAAGCAGTGTCTTTTGTTGAGTAAGCAGTGTCTTTGATTAAGCAGCGTCTTTCTTGAGTAAGCAGTGTCTTCTGTTAAGTAAGCAGTGTCTTTTGTTGATTAAGCAGTCTTTGATTAAACAGTTTCTTTTGTTGATTAAGCAGTGTCTTTTGTTGATTAAGCAGTCTTTGATTAAGCAGTGTCTTTTGTTGATTTAGCAGTCTTTGATTAAACAGTTTCTTTTGTTGATTAAGCAGTGTCTTTTTTGAGTAAGCAGTGACTTTTGTTGATTTAGCAGTGTCTTGTTGATTAAGCAGTCTTTGATTAAGCTGTGTCTTTTTTGAGTAAGCAGTGTCTTTTGTTGAGTAAGCAGTCTTTGATTAAGCAGTGTCTTTTTTGAGTAAGCAGTCTTTGAGCAAGCAGTGTCTTTTGTTGATTAAGCAGTCTTTGATTAAGCAGTGTCTTTTTTGAGTAAGCACTGACTTTTGTTGATTAAGCAGTGTCTTATTGATGAAGCAGTCTTTGATTAAGAAGTGTCTTATTTAAGTAAGCAGTGTCTTTTGTTGAGTAAGCAGTCTTTGATTAAGCAGTGTCTTTTTTGAGTAAGCAGTGTCTTTTGTTGATTAAGCAGTCTTTTGTTGATTAAGCAGTCTTTGATTAAGCAGTGCCTTTTTTAGTAAGCAGTGCCTTTTTTAGTAAGCAGTGTCTTTGATTAAGCAGCGTCTTTTTTGAGTTAGCAGTGTCTTTTGTTGAGTAAGCAGTGTCTTTGATTAAGCAGCGTCTTTCTTGATTAAGCAGTGTCTTTTGTTGAGTAAGCAGTGTCTTTTGTTGATTAAGCAGTGTCTTTTTTGAGTAATCATTTTCGTTTGTTGAGTAAGCAGTGTCTTTTGTTGATTAAGCAGACTTTGTTTAAGCAGTGTCTTTTGTTGAGTAAGCAGTGTCTTTGATTAAGCATTGTCTTTATATATGTAAGCAGTGTCTTTTGTTAAGTAAGCAGTGTCTTTTGTTGAGTAAGCAAAGTCTTTTGTTGATTAAGCAGTCTTTGATTAAGCAGTGTCTTTTTGAGTAAGCAGTGACTTTTGTTGATTAAGCAGTGTCTTATTGATGAAGCAGTCTTTGAATAAGCAGTGTCTTTTTTGAGTAAGCAGTCTTTGATTAAGCAGTGTCTTTTTTGAGTAAGCAACGTCTTTTGTTGATTAAGCAGTCTTTTGTTGATTAAGCAGTCTTTGATTAAGCAGTGTCTTTTTTGAGTAAGCAGTGTCTTTTTTGAGTAAGCAGTGTCTTTTGTTGATGCAAAAGTCTTTGATTGAACAGTGTCTTTTGTTGATTAAGCAGTCTTTGATTTAGCAGTGTCTTTTTTGAGTAAGCAGTGTCTTTTGTTGAGTAAGCAAAGTCTTTTGTTGATTAAGCAGTCTTTAATTAAGCAGTGTCTTTCGTTGATTAAGCAGTCTTTGTTTAAGCATTGTCTTTTTTTTAGTCTTTGATAAAGCAGTGTCTTTTTTGAGTAAGCAGTGTCTTTGATTAAGCAGCGTCTTTTTTGAGTAAGCAGTGTCTTTTGTTGAGTAAGCAGTGTCTTTTGTTGATTAAGCAGTCTTTGATTAAACAGTTTCTTTTGTTGATTAAGCAGTCTTTGATTAAGCAGTGTCTTTTTGAGTAAGCAGTGTCTTTTGTTGATTAAGCAGTCTTTGATTAAGCAGTGTCTTTTTTTGAGGAAGCAGTGTCTTTTGTTGATTAAGCAGTCTTTGATTAAACAGTTTCTTTTGTTGATTAAGCAGTCTTTGATTAAGCAGTGTCTTTTTTGAGTAAGCAGTGACTTTTGTTGATTTAGCAGTGTCTTGTTGGTTAAGCAGTCTTTGATTAAGCAGTGTCTTTTTTGAGTAAGCAGTGTCTTTTGTTGATTAAGCAGTCTTTGAGCAAGCAGTGTCTTTTGTTGATTAAGCAGTCTTTGATTAAGCAGTGTCTTTTTTGAGTAAGCAGTGACTTTTTTTGATTAAGCAGTGTCTTATTGATGAAGCAGTCTTTGATTAAGCAGTGTCTTTTTTGAGTAAGCAGTCTTTGATTAAACAGTGTCTTTTTTGAGTAAGCAGTGTCTTTTGTTGATTAAGCAGTCTTTTGTTGATTAAGCAGTCTTTGAGCAAGCAGTGTCTTTTGTTGATTAAGCAGTCTTTGATTAAACAGTGTCTTTTTTGAGTAAGCAGTGTCTTTTGTTGATTAAGCAGTCTTTTGTTGATTAAGCAGTCTTTGATTAAGCAGTGCCTTTTTTGAGTAAGCAGTGTCTTTGATTAAGCAGCGTCTTTTTTGAGTTAGCAGTGTCTTTTGTTGAGTAAGCAGTGTCTTTGATTAAGCAGCGTCTTTCTTGATTAAGCAGTGTCTTTTGTTGAGTAAGCGGTGTCTTTTGTTGATTAAGCATTGTCTTTTTTGAGTAATCATTGTCGTTTGTTGAGCAAGCAGTGTCTTTTGTTGAGTAAGCAGTCTTTGATTAAGCAGTGTCTTTTTTGAGTAAGCAGTGTCTTTTGTTGATTAAGCAGTCTTTGAGCAAGCAGTGTCTTTTGTTGATTAAGCAGTCTTTGATTAAGCAGTGTCTTTTTTGAGTAAGCAGTGTCTTTTGTTGATTAAGCAAGGTCTTTTGTTGATTAAGCAGTCTTTAATTAAGCAGTGTCTTTTGTTGATTATGCAGTCTTTGTTTAGCAGTGTCTTTTTTTTAGTCTTTGATAAAGCAGTGTCTTTTTTAAGTAAGCAGTGTCTTTGATTAAGCAGCATCTTTCTTGAGTAAGCAGTGTCTTCTGTTGAGTAAGCAGTGTCTTTTGTTGATTAAGCAGTCTTTGATTTAACAGTTTCTTTTGTTGATTAAGCCGTCTTTGATTAAGCAGTGTCTTTTTGAGTAAGCAGTGTCTTTTGTTGATTAAGCAGTCAGTCAGTGTCTTTTTTTGAGGAAGCAGTGTCTTTTGTTGATTAAGCAGTCTTTGATTAAACAGTTTCTTTTGTTGATTAAGCAGCCTTTGATTAAGCAATGTTTTTTTGAGTAAGCAGTGACTTTTGTTGATTTAGCAGTGTCTTGTTGATTAAGCAGTCTTTGATTAAGCAGTGTCTTTTTTGAGTAAGCAGTGTCTTTTGTTGATTAAGCAGTCTTTGAGCAAGCAGTGTCTTTTGTTGATTAAGCAGTCTTTGATTAAGCAGTGTCTTTTTTGAGTAAGCAGTGTCTTATTGATGAAGCAGTCTTTGATTAAGCATTGTCTTTTTTGAGTAAGCAGTGTCTTTTGTTGAGTAAGCAGTCTTTGATTAAACAGTGTCTTTTTTGAGTAAGCAGTGTCTTTTGTTGATTAAGCAGTCTTTTCTTGATTAAGCAGTCTTTGATTAAGCAGTGCCTTTTTTGAGTAAGCAGTGTCCTTGATTAAGCAGCGTCTTTTTTGAGTTAGCAGTGTCTTTTGTGGAGGAAGCAGTGTCTTTGATTAAGCAGCGTCTTTCTTGATTAAGCAGTGTCTTTTGTTGAGTAAGCAGTGTCTTTTTTTGATTAAGCAGTGTCTTTTTTGAGTAATCATTGTCGTTTGTTGAGTAAGCAGTGTCTTTTGTTGAGTAAGCAGTCTTTGATTAAGCAGTGTCTTTTTTGAGTAAGCAGTGTCTTTTGTTGATTAAGCAGTCTTTGAGCAAGCAGTGTCTTTTGTTGATTAACCAGTCTTTGATTAAGCAGTGTCTTTTTTGAGTAAGCAGTGTCTTATTGATTAAGCAGTCTTTGATTAAGCAGTGTCTTCTGTTGAGTAAGCAGTGTCTTTTGTTGAATAAGCTGTCTTTGATTAAACAGTGTCTTTTTTGAGTAAGCAGCGTCTTTTTTGAGTAAGCAGTGTCTTTTGTTGAGTAAGCAGTGTCTTTGATTAAGCAGCGTCTTTCTTGAGTAAGCATTGTCTTTGATAAAGCAGCGTCTTTTTTGAGTTAGCAGTGTATTTTGTTGAGTAACAGTGTCTTTGATTAAGCAGCGTCTTTCTTGATTAAGCAGTGTCTTTTGTTGAGTAAGCAGTGTCTTTTGTTGATTAAGCAGTGTCTTTTTTGAGTAATCATTGTCGTTTGTTGAGTAAGCAGTGTCTTTTGTTGATTAAGCAGACTTTGTTTAAGCAGTGTCTTTTGTTGAGTAAGCAGTGTCTTTGATTAAGCATTGTCTTTATATATGTAAGCAGTGTCTTTTGTTGAGAAAGCAGTTTCTTTTGTTGAGTAAGTAAAGTCTTGTGTTGATTAAGCAGTCTTTGATTAAGCAGTGTCTTTTTGAGTAAGCAGTGACTTTTGTTGATTAAGCAGTGTCTTATTGATGAAGAAGTCTTTGATTAAGCAGTGTCTTTTTTGAGTAAGCAGTGTCTTTTGTTGAGTAAGCAGTCTTTGATTAAGCAGTGTCTTTTTGAGTAAGCAGTGACTTTTGTTGATTAGGCAGTGTCTAATTGATGAAGAAGTCTTTGATTAAGCAGTGTCTTTTTTGAGTAAGCAGTGTCTTTTGTTGAGTAAGCAGTCTTTGATTAAGCAGTGTCTCTTTTGAGTAAGCAGTGTCTTTTGTTGATTAAGCAGTCTTTAATTAAGCAGTGTCTTTTGTTGATTGAGCAGTCTTTGTTTAAGCATTGTCTTTTTTTTTTTAGTCTTTGATAAAGCAGTATCTTTTTTGAGTAAGCAGTGTCTTTGATTAAGCAGCGTCTTTTTTGAGTGAGCAGTGTCTTTTGTTGAGTAACAGTGTCTTTTGTTGATTAAGCAGTCTTTGATTAAACAGTTTCTTTTGTTGATTAAGCAGTCTTTGATTAAGCAGTGTCTTTTGTTGATTAAGCAGTCTTTGATTAAGCAGTGTCTTTTTTTGAGGAAGCAGTGTCTTTTGTTGATTAAGCAGTGTCTTATTGATGAAGCAGTCTTTGATTAAGCAGTGTCTTTCTTGAGTAAGCAGTGTCTTCTGTTAAGTAAGCAGTGTCTTTTGTTGATTAAGCAGTCTTTGATTAAACAGTTTCTTTTGTTGATAAAGCAGTCTTTGATTAAGCAGTGTCTTTTTGAGTAAGCAGTGTCTTTTGTTGATTAAGCAGTCTTTGATTAAGCAGTGTCTTTTTTTGAGGAAGCAGTGTCTTTTGTTGATTAAGCAGTCTTTGATTAAACAGTTTCTTTTGTTGATTAAGCAGTGTCTTTTGTTGAGTAAGCAGTGTCTTTGATTAAGCAGCGTCTTTCTTGATGAAGCAGTGTCTTTTGTTGAGTAAGCAGTGTCTTTTGTTGATTAAGCAGTGTCTTTTTTGAGTAATCATTGTCGTTTGTTGAGTAAGCAGTCTTTGATTAAGCAGTGTCTTTTTTGAGTAAGCAGTGTCTTTTGTTGATTAAGCAGTCTTTGAGCAAGCAGTGTCTTTTGTTGATTAAGCAGTCTTTGATTAAGCAGTGTCTTTTTTGAGTAAGCAGTAACTTTTGTTGATTAAGCAGTGTCTTATTGATGAAGCAGTGTCTTTTTTGAGTAAGCAGTGTCTTTTGTTGAGTAAGCAGTCTTTGATTAAACAGTGTCTTTTTTGAGTAAGCAGTTTCTTTTGTTGAGTAAGTAAAGTCTTGTGTTGATTAAGCAGTCTTTGATTAAGCAGTGTCTTTTTGAGAAGGCAGTGACTTTTGTTGATTAAGCAGTGTCTTATTGATGAAGAAGTCTTTGATTAAGCAGTGTCTTTTTTGAGTAAGCAGTGTCTTTTGTTGAGTAAGCAAAGTCTTTTGTTGATTAAGCAGTCTTTAATCAAGCAGTGTCTTTTGTTGATTAAGCAGTCTTTGCTTAAGCAGTGTCTTTTTTTTTAGTCTTTGATAAAGCAGTGTCTTTTTTGAGTAAGCAGTGTCTTTGATTAAGCAGCGTCTTTTTTGAGTAAGCAGTGTCTTTTGTTGAGTAAGCAGTGTCTTTGATTAAGCAGCGTCTTTCTTGAGTAAGCAGTGTCTTCTGTTAAGTAAGCAGTGTCTTTTGTTGATTAAGCAGTCTTTGATTAAACAGTTTCTTTTGTTGATTAAGCAGTGTCTTTTGTTGATTAAGCAGTCTTTGATTAAGCAGTGTCTTTTGTTGATTTAGCAGTCTTTGATTAAACAGTTTCTTTTGTTGATTAAGCAGTGTCTTTTTTGAGTAAGCAGTGACTTTTGTTGATTTAGCAGTGTCTTGTTGATTAAGCAGTCTTTGATTAAGCTGTGTCTTTTTTGAGTGAGCAGTGTCTTTTGTTGAGTAAGCAGTCTTTGATTAAGCAGTGTCTTTTTTGAGTAAGCAGTGTCTTTTGTTGATTAAGCAGTCTTTGAGCAAGCAGTGTCTTTTGTTGATTAAGCAGTCTTTGATTAAGCAGTGTCTTTTTTGAGTAAGCACTGACTTTTGTTGATTAAGCAGTGTCTTATTGATGAAGCAGTCTTTGATTAAGAAGTGTCTTATTTAAGTAAGCAGTGTCTTTTGTTGAGTAAGCAGTCTTTGATTAAGCAGTGTCTTTTTTGAGTAAGCAGTGTCTTTTGTTGATTAAGCAGTCTTTTGTTGATTAAGCAGTCTTTGATTAAGCAGTGCCTTTTTTAGTAAGCAGTGCCTTTTTTAGTAAGCAGTGTCTTTGATTAAGCAGCGTCTTTCTTGATTAAGCAGTGTCTTTTGTTGAGTAAGCAGTGTCTTTTGTTGATTAAGCAGTGTCTTTTTTGAGTAATCATTTTCGTTTGTTGAGTAAGCAGTGTCTTTTGTTGATTAAGCAGACTTTGTTTAAGCAGTGTCTTTTGTTGAGTAAGCAGTGTCTTTGATTAAGCATTGTCTTTATATATGTAAGCAGTGTCTTTTGTTAAGTAAGCAGTGTCTTTTGTTGAGTAAGCAAAGTCTTTTGTTGATTAAGCAGTCTTTGATTAAGCAGTGTCTTTTTGAGTAAGCAGTGACTTTTGTTGATTAAGCAGTGTCTTATTGATGAAGCAGTCTTTGAATAAGCAGTGTCCTTTTTGAGTAAGCAGTCTTTGATTAAGCAGTGTCTTTTTTGAGTAAGCAACGTCTTTTGTTGATTAAGCAGTCTTTTGTTGATTAAGCAGTCTTTGATTAAGCAGTGTCTTTTTTGAGTAAGCAGTGTCTTTTTTGAGTAAGCAGTGTCTTTTGTTGATGCAAAAGTCTTTGATTGAACAGTGTCTTTTGTTGATTAAGCAGTCTTTGATTTAGCAGTGTCTTTTTTGAGTAAGCAGTGTCTTTTGTTGAGTAAGCAAAGTCTTTTGTTGATTAAGCAGTCTTTAATTAAGCAGTGTCTTTCGTTGATTAAGCAGTCTTTGTTTAAGCATTGTCTTTTTTTTAGTCTTTGATAAAGCAGTGTCTTTTTTGAGTAAGCAGTGTCTTTGATTAAGCAGCGTCTTTTTTGAGTAAGCAGTGTCTTTTGTTGAGTAAGCAGTGTCTTTTGTTGATTAAGCAGTCTTTGATTAAACAGTTTCTTTTGTTGATTAAGCAGTCTTTGATTAAGCAGTGTCTTTTTGAGTAAGCAGTGTCTTTTGTTGATTAAGCAGTCTTTGATTAAGCAGTGTCTTTTTTTGAGGAAGCAGTGTCTTTTGTTGATTAAGCAGTCTTTGATTAAACAGTTTCTTTTGTTGATTAAGCAGTCTTTGATTAAGCAGTGTCTTTTTTGAGTAAGCAGTGACTTTTGTTGATTTAGCAGTGTCTTGTTGGTTAAGCAGTCTTTGATTAAGCAGTGTCTTTTTTGAGTAAGCAGTGTCTTTTGTTGATTAAGCAGTCTTTGAGCAAGCAGTGTCTTTTGTTGATTAAGCAGTCTTTGATTAAGCAGTGTCTTTTTTGAGTAAGCAGTGACTTTTTTTGATTAAGCAGTGTCTTATTGATGAAGCAGTCTTTGATTAAGCAGTGTCTTTTTTGAGTAAGCAGTCTTTGATTAAACAGTGTCTTTTTTGAGTAAGCAGTGTCTTTTGTTGATTAAGCAGTCTTTTGTTGATTAAGCAGTCTTTGAGCAAGCAGTGTCTTTTGTTGATTAAGCAGTCTTTGATTAAACAGTGTCTTTTTTGAGTAAGCAGTGTCTTTTGTTGATTAAGCAGTCTTTTGTTGATTAAGCAGTCTTTGATTAAGCAGTGCCTTTTTTGAGTAAGCAGTGTCTTTGATTAAGCAGCGTCTTTTTTGAGTTAGCAGTGTCTTTTGTTGAGTAAGCAGTGTCTTTGATTAAGCAGCGTCTTTCTTGATTAAGCAGTGTCTTTTGTTGAGTAAGCGGTGTCTTTTGTTGATTAAGCATTGTCTTTTTTGAGTAATCATTGTCGTTTGTTGAGCAAGCAGTGTCTTTTGTTGAGTAAGCAGTCTTTGATTAAGCAGTGTCTTTTTTGAGTAAGCAGTGTCTTTTGTTGATTAAGCAGTCTTTGAGCAAGCAGTGTCTTTTGTTGATTAAGCAGTCTTTGATTAAGCAGTGTCTTTTTTGAGTAAGCAGTGTCTTTTGTTGATTAAGCAAGGTCTTTTGTTGATTAAGCAGTCTTTAATTAAGCAGTGTCTTTTGTTGATTATGCAGTCTTTGTTTAGCAGTGTCTTTTTTTTAGTCTTTGATAAAGCAGTGTCTTTTTTAAGTAAGCAGTGTCTTTGATTAAGCAGCGTCTTTTTTGAGTAAGCAGTGTCTTTTGTTGAGTAAGCAGTGTCTTTGATTAAGCAGCATCTTTCTTGAGTAAGCAGTGTCTTCTGTTGAGTAAGCAGTGTCTTTTGTTGATTAAGCAGTCTTTGATTTAACAGTTTCTTTTGTTGATTAAGCCGTCTTTGATTAAGCAGTGTCTTTTTGAGTAAGCAGTGTCTTTTGTTGATTAAGCAGTCTTTGATTAAGCAGTGTCTTTTTTTGAGGAAGCAGTGTCTTTTGTTGATTAAGCAGTCTTTGATTAAACAGTTTCTTTTGTTGATTAAGCAGCCTTTGATTAAGCAATGTTTTTTTGAGTAAGCAGTGACTTTTGTTGATTTAGCAGTGTCTTGTTGATTAAGCAGTCTTTGATTAAGCAGTGTCTTTTTTGAGTAAGCAGTGTCTTTTGTTGATTAAGCAGTCTTTGAGCAAGCAGTGTCTTTTGTTGATTAAGCAGTCTTTGATTAAGCAGTGTCTTTTTTGAGTAAGCAGTGTCTTATTGATGAAGCAGTCTTTGATTAAGCAGTGTCTTTTTTGAGTAAGCAGTCTCTTTTGTTGAGTAAGCAGTCTTTGATTAAACAGTGTCTTTTTTGAGTAAGCAGTGTCTTTTGTTGATTAAGCAGTCTTTTCTTGATTAAGCAGTCTTTGATTAAGCAGTGCCTTTTTTGAGTAAGCAGTGTCCTTGATTAAGCAGCGTCTTTTTTGAGTTAGCAGTGTCTTTTGTGGAGGAAGCAGTGTCTTTGATTAAGCAGCGTCTTTCTTGATTAAGCAGTGTCTTTTGTTGAGTAAGCAGTGTCTTTTTTTGATTAAGCAGTGTCTTTTTTGAGTAATCATTGTCGTTTGTTGAGTAAGCAGTGTCTTTTGTTGAGTAAGCAGTCTTTGATTAAGCAGTGTCTTTTTTGAGTAAGCAGTGTCTTTTGTTGATTAAGCAGTCTTTGAGCAAGCAGTGTCTTTTGTTGATTAACCAGTCTTTGATTAAGCAGTGTCTTTTTTGAGTAAGCAGTGTCTTATTGATTAAGCAGTCTTTGATTAAGCAGTGTCTTCTGTTGAGTAAGCAGTGTCTTTTGTTGAATAAGCTGTCTTTGATTAAACAGTGTCTTTTTTGAGTAAGCAGCGTCTTTTTTGAGTAAGCAGTGTCTTTTGTTGAGTAAGCAGTGTCTTTGATTAAGCAGCGTCTTTCTTGAGTAAGCATTGTCTTTGATAAAGCAGCGTCTTTTTTGAGTTAGCAGTGTATTTTGTTGAGTAACAGTGTCTTTGATTAAGCAGCGTCTTTCTTGATTAAGCAGTGTCTTTTGTTGAGTAAGCAGTGTCTTTTGTTGATTAAGCAGTGTCTTTTTTGAGTAATCATTGTCGTTTGTTGAGTAAGCAGTGTCTTTTGTTGATTAAGCAGACTTTGTTTAAGCAGTGTCTTTTGTTGAGTAAGCAGTGTCTTTGATTAAGCATTGTCTTTATATATGTAAGCAGTGTCTTTTGTTGAGAAAGCAGTTTCTTTTGTTGAGTAAGTAAAGTCTTGTGTTGATTAAGCAGTCTTTGATTAAGCAGTGTCTTTTTGAGTAAGCAGTGACTTTTGTTGATTAAGCAGTGTCTTATTGATGAAGAAGTCTTTGATTAAGCAGTGTCTTTTTTGAGTAAGCAGTGTCTTTTGTTGAGTAAGCAGTCTTTGATTAAGCAGTGTCTTTTTGAGTAAGCAGTGACTTTTGTTGATTAGGCAGTGTCTAATTGATGAAGAAGTCTTTGATTAAGCAGTGTCTTTTTTGAGTAAGCAGTGTCTTTTGTTGAGTAAGCAGTCTTTGATTAAGCAGTGTCTCTTTTGAGTAAGCAGTGTCTTTTGTTGATTAAGCAGTCTTTAATTAAGCAGTGTCTTTTGTTGATTGAGCAGTCTTTGTTTAAGCATTGTCTTTTTTTTTTTAGTCTTTGATAAAGCAGTATCTTTTTTGAGTAAGCAGTGTCTTTGATTAAGCAGCGTCTTTTTTGAGTGAGCAGTGTCTTTTGTTGAGTAACAGTGTCTTTTGTTGATTAAGCAGTCTTTGATTAAACAGTTTCTTTTGTTGATTAAGCAGTCTTTGATTAAGCAGTGTCTTTTGTTGATTAAGCAGTCTTTGATTAAGCAGTGTCTTTTTTTGAGGAAGCAGTGTCTTTTGTTGATTAAGCAGTGTCTTATTGATGAAGCAGTCTTTGATTAAGCAGTGTCTTTCTTGAGTAAGCAGTGTCTTCTGTTGAGTAAGCAGTGTCTTTTGTTGATTAAGCAGTCTTTGATTAAACAGTTTCTTTTGTTGATTAAGCAGTCTTTGATTAAGCAGTGTCTTTTTGAGTAAGCAGTGTCTTTTGTTGATTAAGCAGTCTTTGATTAAGCAGTGTCTTTTTTTGAGGAAGCAGTGTCTTTTGTTGATTAAGCAGTCTTTGATTAAACAGTTTCTTTTGTTGATTAAGCAGTGTCTTTTGTTGAGTAAGCAGTGTCTTTGATTAAGCAGCGTCTTTCTTGATGAAGCAGTGTCTTTTGTTGAGTAAGCAGTGTCTTGTGTTGATTAAGCAGTGTCTTTTTTGAGTAATCATTGTCGTTTGTTGAGTAAGCAGTCTTTGATTAAGCAGTGTCTTTTTTGAGTAAGCAGTGTCTTTTGTTGATTAAGCAGTCTTTGAGCAAGCAGTGTCTTTTGTTGATTAAGCAGTCTTTGATTAAGCAGTGTCTTTTTTGAGTAAGCAGTGACTTTTGTTGATTAAGCAGTGTCTTATTGATGAAGCAGTGTCTTTTTTGAGTAAGCAGTGTCTTTTGTTGAGTAAGCAGTCTTTGATTAAACAGTGTCTTTTTTGAGTAAGCAGTGTCTTTTGTTGATTAAGCAAAGTCTTTTGTTGATTAAGCAGTCTTTAATTAAGCAGTGTCTTTTGTTGATTAAGCAGTCTTTGATTCAACAGTTTCTTTTGTTGATTAAGCAGTCTTTGATTAAGCAGTGTCTTTTGTTGATTAAGCAGTGTCTTTTTTTGAGGAAGCAGTGTCTTTTGTTGATTAAGCCGTCTTTGATTAAACAGTTTCTTTTGTTGATTAAGCAGTGTCTTTTTTGAGTAAGCAGTGACTTTTGTTGATTTAGCAGTGTCTTGTTGATTAAGCAGTCTTTGATTAAGCAGTGTCTTTTTTGAGTAAGCAGTGTCTTTTGTTGATTAAGCAGTCTTTGAGCAAGCAGTGTCTTTTGTTGATTAAGCAGTCTTTGATTAAGCAGTGTCTTTTTTGAGTAAGCAGTGTCTTTTGTTGAGTAAGCAGTCTTTGATTAAACAGTGTCTTTTTTGTGTAAGCAGTGTCTTTTGTTGATTAAGCAGTCTTTTGTTGATTAAGCAGTCTTTGATTAAGCAGTGCCTTTTTTGAGTAAGCAGTGTCTTTGATTAAGCAGCGTCTTTTTTGAGTTAGCAGTGTCTTTTGTTGAGTAAGCAGTGTCTTTGATTAAGCAGCGTCTTTCTTGATTAAGCAGTGTCTTTTGTTGATTAAGCAGTGTCTTTTGTTGAGTAAGCAGTGTCTTTGATTAAGCAGCGTCTTTCTTGAGTAAGCATTGTCTTTGATAAAGCAGCGTCTTTTTTGAGTTAGCAGTGTATTTTGTTGAGTAACAGTGTCTTTGATTAAGCAGCGTCTTTCTTGATTAAGCAGTGTCTTTTGTTGAGTAAGCCGTGTCTTTTGTTGATTAAGCAGTGTCTTTTTTGAGTAAGCAGTGTCTTTGATTAAGCATTGTCTTTATATATGTAAGCAGTGTCTTTTGTTAAGTAAGCAGTGTCTTTTGTTGAGTAAGCAAAGTCTTTTGTTGATTAAGCAGTCTTTGATTAAGCAGTGTCTTTTTGAGTAAGCAGTGACTTTTGTTGATTAAGCAGTGTCTTATTGATGAAGCAGTCTTTGAATAAGCAGTGTCTTTTTTGAGTAAGCAGTCTTTGATTAAGCAGTGTCTTTTTTGAGTAAGCAACGTCTTTTGTTGATTAAGCAGTCTTTTGTTGATTAAGCAGTCTTTGATTAAGCAGTGTCTTTTTTGAGTAAGCAGTGTCTTTTTTGAGTAAGCAGTGTCTTTTGTTGATGCAACAGTCTTTGATTGAACAGTGTCTTTTGTTGATTAAGCAGTCTTTGATTTAGCAGTGTCTTTTTTGAGTAAGCAGTGTCTTTTGTTGAGTAAGCAAAGTCTTTTGTTGATTAAGCAGTCTTTAATTAAGCAGTGTCTTTTGTTGATTAAGCAGTCTTTGTTTAAGCATTGTCTTTTTTTTAGTCTTTGATAAAGCAGTGTCTTTTTTGAGTAAGCAGTGTCTTTGATTAAGCAGCGTCTTTTTTGAGTAAGCAGTGTCTTTTGTTGAGTAAGCAGTGTCTTTTGTTGATTAAGCAGTCTTTGATTAAACAGTTTCTTTTGTTGATTAAGCAGTCTTTGATTAAGCAGTGTCTTTTTGAGTAAGCAGTGTCTTTTGTTGATTAAGCAGTCTTTGATTAAGCAGTGTCTTTTTTTGAGGAAGCAGTGTCTTTTGTTGATTAAGCAGTCTTTGATTAAACAGTTTCTTTTGTTGATTAAGCAGTCTTTGATTAAGCAGTGTCTTTTTTGAGTAAGCAGTGACTTTTGTTGATTTAGCAGTGTCTTGTTGGTTAAGCAGTCTTTGATTAAGCAGTGTCTTTTTTGAGTAAGCAGTGTCTTTTGTTGATTAAGCAGTCTTTGAGCAAGCAGTGTCTTTTGTTGATTAAGCAGTCTTTGATTAAGCAGTGTCTTTTTTGAGTAAGCAGTGACTTTTTTTGATTAAGCAGTGTCTTATTGATGAAGCAGTCTTTGATTAAGCAGTGTCTTTTTTGAGTAAGCAGTGTCTTTTGTTGAGTAAGCAGTCTTTGATTAAACAGTGTCTTTTTTGAGTAAGCAGTGTCTTTTGTTGATTAAGCAGTCTTTTGTTGATTAAGCAGTCTTTGAGCAAGCAGTGTCTTTTGTTGATTAAGCAGTCTTTGATTAAACAGTGTCTTTTTTGAGTAAGCAGTGTCTTTTGTTGATTAAGCAGTCTTTTGTTGATTAAGCAGTCTTTGATTAAGCAGTGCCTTTTTTGAGTAAGCAGTGTCTTTGATTAAGCAGCGTCTTTTTTGAGTTAGCAGTGTCTTTTGTTGAGTAAGCAGTGTCTTTGATTAAGCAGCGTCTTTCTTGATTAAGCAGTGTCTTTTGTTGAGTAAGCGGTGTCTTTTGTTGATTAAGCATTGTCTTTTTTGAGTAATCATTGTCGTTTGTTGAGCAAGCAGTGTCTTTTGTTGAGTAAGCAGTCTTTGATTAAGCAGTGTCTTTTTTGAGTAAGCAGTGTCTTTTGTTGATTAAGCAGTCTTTGAGCAAGCAGTGTCTTTTGTTGATTAAGCAGTCTTTGATTAAGCAGTGTCTTTTTTGAGTAAGCAGTGTCTTTTGTTGATTAAGCAAGGTCTTTTGTTGATTAAGCAGTCTTTAATTAAGCAGTGTCTTTTGTTGATTAAGCAGTCTTTGTTTAGCAGTGTCTTTTTTTTAGTCTTTGATAAAGCAGTGTCTTTTTTGAGTAAGCAGTGTCTTTGATTAAGCAGCGTCTTTTTTGAGTAAGCAGTGTCTTTTGTTGAGTAAGCAGTGTCTTTGATTAAGCAGCATCTTTCTTGAGTAAGCAGTGTCTTCTGTTGAGTAAGCAGTGTCTTTTGTTGATTAAGCAGTCTTTGATTTAACAGTTTCTTTTGTTGATTAAGCCGTCTTTGATTAAGCAGTGTCTTTTTGAGTAAGCAGTGTCTTTTGTTGATTAAGCAGTCTTTGATTAAGCAGTGTCTTTTTTTGAGGAAGCAGTGTCTTTTGTTGATTAAGCAGTCTTTGATTAAACAGTTTCTTTTGTTGATTAAGCAGCCTTTGATTAAGCAATGTTTTTTTGAGTAAGCAGTGACTTTTGTTGATTTAGCAGTGTCTTGTTGATTAAGCAGTCTTTGATTAAGCAGTGTCTTTTTTGAGTAAGCAGTGTCTTTTGTTGATTAAGCAGTCTTTGAGCAAGCAGTGTCTTTTGTTGATTAAGCAGTCTTTGATTAAGCAGTGTCTTTTTTGAGTAAGCAGTGTCTTATTGATGAAGCAGTCTTTGATTAAGCAGTGTCTTTTTTGAGTAAGCAGTGTCTTTTGTTGAGTAAGCAGTCTTTGATTAAACAGTGTCTTTTTTGAGTAAGCAGTGTCTTTTGTTGATTAAGCAGTCTTTTGTTGATTAAGCAGTCTTTGATTAAGCAGTGCCTTTTTTGAGTAAGCAGTGTCCTTGATTAAGCAGCGTCTTTTTTGAGTTAGCAGTGTCTTTTGTTGAGGAAGCAGTGTCTTTGATTAAGCAGCGTCTTTCTTGATTAAGCAGTGTCTTTTGTTGAGTAAGCAGTGTCTTTTTTTGATTAAGCAGTGTCTTTTTTGAGTAATCATTGTCGTTTGTTGAGTAAGCAGTGTCTTTTGTTGAGTAAGCAGTCTTTGATTAAGCAGTGTCTTTTTTGAGTAAGCAGTGTCTTTTGTTGATTAAGCAGTCTTTGAGCAAGCAGTGTCTTTTGTTGATTAACCAGTCTTTGATTAAGCAGTGTCTTTTTTGAGTAAGCAGTGTCTTATTGATTAAGCAGTCTTTGATTAAGCAGTGTCTTCTGTTGAGTAAGCAGTGTCTTTTGTTGAATAAGCAGTCTTTGATTAAACAGTGTCTTTTTTGAGTAAGCAGCGTCTTTTTTGAGTAAGCAGTGTCTTTTGTTGAGTAAGCAGTGTCTTTGATTAAGCAGCGTCTTTCTTGAGTAAGCATTGTCTTTGATAAAGCAGCGTCTTTTTTGAGTTAGCAGTGTATTTTGTTGAGTAACAGTGTCTTTGATTAAGCAGCGTCTTTCTTGATTAAGCAGTGTCTTTTGTTGAGTAAGCAGTGTCTTTTGTTGATTAAGCAGTGTCTTTTTTGAGTAATCATTGTCGTTTGTTGAGTAAGCAGTGTCTTGTGTTGATTAAGCAGTCTTTGATTAAGCAGTGTCTTTTTGAGTAAGCAGTGACTTTTGTTGATTAAGCAGTGTCTTATTGATGAAGAAGTCTTTGATTAAGCAGTGTCTTTTTTGAGTAAGCAGTGTCTTTTGTTGAGTAAGCAGTCTTTGATTAAGCAGTGTCTTTTTGAGTAAGCAGTGACTTTTGTTGATTAGGCAGTGTCTAATTGATGAAGAAGTCTTTGATTAAGCAGTGTCTTTTTTGAGTAAGCAGTGTCTTTTGTTGAGTAAGCAGTCTTTGATTAAGCAGTGTCTCTTTTGAGTAAGCAGTGTCTTTTGTTGATTAAGCAGTCTTTAATTAAGCAGTGTCTTTTGTTTATTGAGCAGTCTTTGTTTAAGCATTGTCTTTTTTTTTTTAGTCTTTGATAAAGCAGTATCTTTTTTGAGTAAGCAGTGTCTTTGATTAAGCAGCGTCTTTTTTGAGTGAGCAGTGTCTTTTGTTGAGTAACAGTGTCTTTTGTTGATTAAGCAGTCTTTGATTAAACAGTTTCTTTTGTTGATTAAGCAGTCTTTGATTAAGCAGTGTCTTTTGTTGATTAAGCAGTCTTTGATTAAGCAGTGTCTTTTTTTGAGGAAGCAGTGTCTTTTGTTGATTAAGCAGTGTCTTATTGATGAAGCAGTCTTTGATTAAGCAGTGTCTTTCTTGAGTAAGCAGTGTCTTCTGTTGAGTAAGCAGTGTCTTTTGTTGATTAAGCAGTCTTTGATTAAGCAGTGTCTTTTTGAGTAAGCAGTGTCTTTTGTTGATTAAGCAGTCTTTGATTAAGCAGTGTCTTTTTTTGAGGAAGCAGTGTCTTTTGTTGATTAAGCAGTCTTTGATTAAACAGTTTCTTTTGTTGATTAAGCAGTGTCTTTTGTTGAGTAAGCAGTGTCTTTGATTAAGCAGCGTCTTTCTTGATGAAGCAGTGTCTTTTGTTGAGTAAGCAGTGTCTTTTGTTGATTAAGCAGTGTCTTTTTTGAGTAATCATTGTCGTTTGTTGAGTAAGCAGTCTTTGATTAAGCAGTGTCTTTTTTGAGTAAGCAGTGTCTTTTGTTGATTAAGCAGTCTTTGAGCAAGCAGTGTCTTTTGTTGATTAAGCAGTCTTTGATTAAGCAGTGTCTTTTTTGAGTAAGCAGTGACTTTTGTTGATTAAGCAGTGTCTTATTGATGAAGCAGTCTTTGATTAAGCAGTGTCTTTTTTGAGTAAGCAGTGTCTTTTGTTGAGTAAGCAGTCTTTGATTAAACAGTGTCTTTTTTGAGTAAGCAGTGTCTTTTGTTGATTAAGCAAAGTCTTTTGTTGATTAAGCAGTCTTTAATTAAGCAGTGTCTTTTGTTGATTAAGCAGTCTTTGTTTAATCAGTGTCTTTTTTTTAGTCTTTGATAAAGCAGTGTCTTTTTTGAGTAAGCAGTGTCTTTGATTAAGCAGCGTCTTTTTTGAGTAAGCAGTGTCTTTTGTTGAGTAAGCAGTGTCTTTGATTAAGCAGCGTCTTTCTTGAGTAAGCAGTGTCTTCTGTTGAGTAAGCAGTGTCTTTTGTTGATTAAGCAGTCTTTGATTAAGCAGTGTCTTTTTGAGTAAGCAGTGTCTTTTGTTGATTAAGCAGTGTCTTTTTTTGAGGAAGCAGTGTCTTTTGTTGATTAAGCCGTCTTTGATTAAACAGTTTCTTTTGTTGATTAAGCAGTGTCTTTTTTGAGTAAGCAGTGACTTTTGTTGATTTAGCAGTGTCTTGTTGATTAAGCAGTCTTTGATTAAGCAGTGTCTTTTGTTGATTAAGCAGTCTTTGAGCAAGCAGTGTCTTTTGTTGATTAAGCAGTCTTTGATTAAGCAGTGTCTTTTTTGAGTAAGCAGTGTCTTTTGTTGAGTAAGCAGTCTTTGATTAAACAGTGTCTTTTTTGTGTAAGCAGTGTCTTTTGTTGATTAAGCAGTCTTTTGTTGATTAAGCAGTCTTTGATTAAGCAGTGCCTTTTTTGAGTAAGCAGTGTCTTTGATTAAGAAGCGTCTTTTTTGAGTTAGCAGTGTCTTTTGTTGAGTAAGCAGTGTCTTTGATTAAGCAGCGTCTTTCTTGATTAAGCAGTGTCTTTTGTTGATTAAGCAGTGTCTTTTGTTGAGTAAGCAGTGTCTTTGATTAAGCAGCGTCTTTCTTGAGTAAGCATTGTCTTTGATAAAGCAGCGTCTTTTTTGAGTTAGCAGTGTATTTTGTTGAGTAACAGTGTCTTTGATTAAGCAGCGTCTTTCTTGATTAAGCAGTGTCTTTTGTTGAGTAAGCAGTGTCTTTTGTTGATTAAGCAGTGTCTTTTTTGAGTAATCATTGTCGTTTGTTGAGTAAGCAGTGTCTTTTGTTGATTAAGCAGACTTTGTTTAAGCAGTGTCTTTTGTTGAGTAAGCAGTGTCTTTGATTAAGCATTGTCTTTATATATGTAAGCAGTGTCTTTTGTTGAGAAAGCAGTTTCTTTTGTTGAGTAAGTAAAGTCTTGTGTTGATTAAGCAGTCTTTGATTAAGCAGTGTCTTTTTGAGTAAGCAGTGACTTTTGTTGATTAAGCAGTGTCTTATTGATGAAGAAGTCTTTGATTAAGCAGTGTCTTTTTTGAGTAAGCAGTGTCTTTTGTTGAGTAAGCAGTCTTTGATTAAGCAGTGTCTTTTTGAGTAAGCAGTGACTTTTGTTGATTAGGCAGTGTCTTATTGATGAAGAAGTCTTTGATTAAGCAGTGTCTTTTTTGAGTAAGCAGTGTCTTTTGTTGAGTAAGCAGTCTTTGATTAAGCAGTGTCTTTTTTGAGTAAGCAGTGTCTTTTGTTGATTAAGCAGTCTTTAATTAAGCAGTGTCTTTTGTTGATTGAGCAGTCTTTGTTTAAGCATTGTCTTTTTTTTTTAGTCTTTGATAAAGCAGTATCTTTTTTGAGTAAGCAGTGTCTTTGATTAAGCAGCGTCTTTTTTGAGTGAGCAGTGTCTTTTGTTGAGTAACAGTGTCTTTTGTTGATTAAGCAGTCTTTGATTAAACAGTTTCTTTTGTTGATTAAGCAGTCTTTGATTAAGCAGTGTCTTTTGTTGATTAAGCAGTCTTTGATTAAGCAGTGTCTTTTTTTGAGGAAGCAGTGTCTTTTGTTGATTAAGCAGTCTTTGATTAAACAGGTTCTTTTGTTGATTAAACAGTGTCTTTTTTGAGTAAGCAGTGACTTTTGTTGATTTAGCAGTGTCTTGTTGATTAAGCAGTCTTTGATTAAGCAGTGTCTTTTTTGAGTAAGCAGTGTCTTTTGTTGATTAAGCCGTCTTTGAGCAAGCAGTGTCTTTTGTTGATTAAGCAGTCTTTGATTAAGCAGTGTCTTTTTTGAGTAAGCAGTGACTTTTGTTGATTAAGCAGTGTCTTATTGATGAAGCAGTCTTTGATTAAGCAGTGTCTTTTTTGAGTAAGCAGTCTTTGATTAAACAGTGTCTTTTTTGAGTAAGCAGTGTCTTTTGTTGATTAAGCAAAGTCTTTTGTTGATTAAGCAGTCTTTAATTAAGCAGTGTCTTTTGTTGATTAAGCAGTCTTTGTTTAAGCAGTATCTTTTTTTTAGTCTTTGATAAAGCAGTGTCTTTTTTGAGTAAGCAGTGTCTTTGATTAGGCAGCGTCTTTTTTGAGTAAGCAGTGTCTTTTGTTGAGTAAGCAGTGTCTTTGATTAAGCAGCGTCTTTCTTGAGTAAGCAGTGTCTTCTGTTGAGTAAGCAGTGTCTTTTGTTGATTAAGCAGTCTTTGATTAAACAGTTTCTTTTGTTGATTAAGCAGTCTTTGATTAAGCAGTGTCTTTTTGAGTAAGCAGTGTCTTTTGTTGATTAAGCAGTCTTTGATTAAGCAGTGTCTTTTTTTGAGGAAGCAGTGTCTTTTGTTGATTAAGCAGTCTTTGATTAAACAGTTTCTTTTGTTGATTAAGCAGTGTCTTTTGTTGAGTAAGCAGTGTCTTTGATTAAGCAGCGTCTTTCTTGATGAAGCAGTGTCTTTTGTTGAGTAAGCAGTGTCTTTTGTTGATTAAGCAGTGTCTTTTTTGAGTAATCATTGTCGTTTGTTGAGTAAGCAGTCTTTGATTAAGCAGTGTTTTTTTTGAGTAAGCAGTGTCTTTTGTTGATTAAGCAGTCTTTGAGCAAGCAGTGTCTTTTGTTGATTAAGCAGTCTTTGATTAAGCAGTGTCTTTTTTGAGTAAGCAGTGACTTTTGTTGATTAAGCAGTGTCTTATTGATGAAGCAGTCTTTGATTAAGCAGTGTCTTTTTTGAGTAAGCAGTGTCTTTTGTTGAGTAAGCAGTCTTTGATTAAACAGTGTCTTTTTTGAGTAAGCAGTGTCTTTTGTTGATTAAGCAAAGTCTTTTGTTGATTAAGCAGTCTTTAATTAAGCAGTGTCTTTTGTTGATTAAGCAGTCTTTGTTTAATCAGTGTCTTTTTTTTAGTCTTTGATAAAGCAGTGTCTTTTTTGAGTAAGCAGTGTCTTTGATTAAGCAGCGTCTTTTTTGAGTAAGCAGTGTCTTTTGTTGAGTAAGCAGTGTCTTTGATTAAGCAGCGTCTTTCTTGAGTAAGCAGTGTCTTCTGTTGAGTAAGCAGTGTCTTTTGTTGATTAAGCAGTCTTTGATTAAACAGTTTCTTTTGTTGATTAAGCAGTCTTTGATTAAGCAGTGTCTTTTTGAGTAAGCAGTGTCTTTTGTTGATTAAGCAGTGTCTTTTTTTGAGGAAGCAGTGTCTTTTGTTGATTAAGCAGTCTTTGATTAAACAGTTTCTTTTGTTGATTAAGCAGTGTCTTTTGTTGATTAAGCAGTGTCTTTTTTTGAGGAAGCAGTGTCTTTTGTTGATTAAGCAGTCTTAGATTAAACAGTTTCTTTTGTTGATTAAGCAGTGTCTTTTTTGAGTAAGCAGTGACTTTTGTTGATTTAGCAGTGTCTTGTTGATTAAGCAGTCTTTGATTAAGCAGTGTCTTTTTTGAGTAAGCAGTGTCTTTTGTTGATTAAGCAGTCTTTGAGCAAGCAGTGTCTTTTGTTGATTAAGCAGTCTTTGATTAAGCAGTGTCTTTTTTGAGTAAGCAGTGTCTTTTGTTGAGTAAGCAGTCTTTGATTAAACAGTGTCTTTTTTGTGTAAGCAGTGTCTTTTGTTGATTAAGCAGTCTTTGATTAAGCAGTGCCTTTTTTGAGTAAGCAGTGTCTTTGATTAAGCAGCGTCTTTTTTGAGTTAGCAGTGTCTTTTGTTGAGTAAGCAGTGTCTTTGATTAAGCAGCGTCTTTCTTGATTAAGCAGTGTCTTTTGTTGATTAAGCAGTGTCTTTTTTGAGTAATCATTGTCGTTTGTTGAGTAAGCAGTGTCTTTTGTTGAGTAAGCAGTCTTTGATTAAGCAGTGTCTTTTTTGAGTAAGCAGTGTCTTTTGTTGATTAAGCAGTCTTTGAGCAAGCAGTGTCTTTTGTTGATTAAGCAGTCTTTGATTAAGCAGTGTCTTTTTTGAGTAAGCAGTGACTTTTGTTGATTAAGCAGTGTCTTATTGATAAAGCAGTCTTTGATTAAGCAGTGTCTTCTGTTGAGTAAGCAGTGTCTTTTGTTGAATAAGCAGTCTTTGATTAAACAGTGTCTTTTTTGAGTAAGCAGCGTCTTTTTTGAGTAAGCAGTGTCTTTTGTTGAGTAAGCAGTGTCTTTGATTAAGCAGCGTCTTTCTTGAGTAAGCATTGTCTTTGATAAAGCAGCGTCTTTTTTGAGTTAGCAGTGTCTTTTGTTGAGTAAGCAGTGTCTTTGATTAAGCAGTGTCTTTTGTTGAGTAAGCAGTGTCTTTTGTTGATTAAGCAGTGTCTTTTTTGAGTAATCATTGTCGTTTGTTGAGTAAGCAGTGTCTTTTGTTGATTAAGCAGACTTTGTTTAAGCAGTGTCTTTTGTTGAGTAAGCAGTGTCTTTGATTAAGCATTGTCTTTATATATGTAAGCAGTGTCTTTTGTTGAGAAAGCAGTTTCTTTTGTTGAGTAAGCAAAGTCTTGTGTTGATTAAGCAGTCTTTGATTAAGCAGTGTCTTTTTGAGTAAGCAGTGACTTTTGTTGATTAAGCAGTGTCTTATCGATGAAGAAGTCTTTGATTAAGCAGTGTCTTTTTTGAGTAAGCAGTCTTTGATTAAGCAGTGTCTTTTTGAGTAAGCAGTGACTTTTGTTGATTAAGCAGTGTCTTATTGATAAAGAAGTCTTTGATTAAGCAGTGTCTTTTTTGAGTAAGCAGTGTCTTTTGTTGATTAAGCAGTCTTTGATTAAGCAGTGTCTTTTTGAGTAAGCAGTGTCTTTTGTTGAGTAAGCAAAGTCTTTTGTTGATTAAGCAGTCTTTAATTAAGCAGTCTTTGTTTAAGCAGTGTCTTTTTTTTTAGTCTTTGATAAAGCAGTGTCTTTTTTGAGTAAGCAGTCTCTTTGATTAAGCAGCGTCTTTTTTGATTACAGCGTCTTTTTTGAGTAAGCAGTGTCTTTGATTAAGCAGCGTCTTTCTTGAGTAAGCAGTGTCTTCTGTTGAGTAAGCAGTGTCTTTTGTTGAATAAGCAGTCTTTGATTAAGCAGTGTCTTTTGTTGAGTAAGCAGTGTCTTTTGTTGATTAAGCAGTGTCTTTTTTGAGTAATCATTGTCGTTTGTTGAGTAAGCAGTGTCTTTTGTTGAGTAAGCAGTCTTTGATTAAGCAGTGTCTTTTTTGAGTAAGCAGTGTCTATTGTTGATTAAGCAGTCTTTGAGCAAGCAGTGACATTTGTTGATTAAGCAGTCTTTGATTAAGCAGTCTTTGATTAACCAGTGTCTTTTTTGAGTAAGCAGTGACTTTTGTTGATTAAGCAGTGTCTTATTGATGAAGCAGTCTTTGATTAAGCAGTGTCTTTTTTGAGTAAGCAGTGTCTTTTGTTGAGTAAGCAGTCTTTGATTAAACAGTGTCTTTTTTGAGTAAGCAGTGTCTTTTGCTGATTAAGCAAAGTCTTTTGTTGATTAAGCAGTCTTTAATTAAGCAGTGTCTTTTGTTGATTAAGCAGTCTTTGTTTAAGCAGTGTCTTTTTTTTAGTCTTTGATAAAGCAGTGTCTTTTTTGAGTAAGCAGTGTCTTTGTTTAAGCAGCGTCTTTTTTGAGTAAGCAGTGTCTTTTGTTGAGTAAGCAGTGTCTTTGATTAAGCAGCGTCTTTCTTGAGTAAGCAGTGTCTTCTGTTGAGTAAGCAGTGTCTTTTGTTGATTAAGCAGTCTTTGATTAAACAGTTTCTTTTGTTGATTAAGCAGTCTTTGATTAAGCAGTGTCTTTTTGAGTAAGCAGTGTCTTTTGTTGATTAAGCAGTCTTTTATTTAAGCAGTGTCTTTTTTTGAGGAAGCAGTGTCTTTTGTTGATTAAGCAGTCTTTGATTAAACAGTTTCTTTTGTTGATTAAGCAGTCTTTGATTAAGCAGGGTCTTTTTTGAGTAAGCAGTGATTTTTGTTGATTTAGCAGTGTCTTGTTGATTAAGCAGTGTCTTTTTTGAGTAAGCAGTGTCTTTTGTTGAGTAAGCAGTCTTTGATTAAACAGTGTCTTTTTTGAGTAAGCAGTGTCTTTTGTTGATTAAGCAAAGTCTTTTGTTGATTAAGCAGTCTTTAATTAAGCAGTGTCTTTTGTTGATTAAGCAGTCTTTGTTTAATCAGTGTCTTTTTTTTAGTCTTTGATAAAGCAGTGTCTTTTTTGAGTAAGCAGTGTCTTTGATTAAGCAGCGTCTTTTTTGAGTAAGCAGTGTCTTTTGTTGAGTAAGCAGTGTCTTTGATTAAGCAGCGTCTTTCTTGAGTAAGCAGTGTCTTCTGTTGAGTAAGCAGTGTCTTTTGTTGATTAAGCAGTCTTTGATTAAACAGTTTCTTTTGTTGATTAAGCAGTCTTTGATTAAGCAGTGTCTTTTTGAGTAAGCAGTGTCTTTTGTTGATTAAGCAGTGTCTTTTTTTGAGGAAGCAGTGTCTTTTGTTGATTAAGCAGTCTTTGATTAAACAGTTTCTTTTGTTGATTAAGCAGTGTCTTTTGTTGATTAAGCAGTGTCTTTTTTTGAGGAAGCAGTATCTTTTGTTGATTAAGCAGTCTTTGATTAAACAGTTTCTTTTGTTGATTAAGCAGTGTCTTTTTTGAGTAAGCAGTGACTTTTGTTGATTGAGCAGTGTCTTGTTGATTAAGCAGTCTTTGATTAAGCAGTGTCTTTTTTGAGTAAGCAGTGTCTTTTGTTGATTAAGCAGTCTTTGAGCAAGCAGTGTCTTTTGTTGATTAAGCAGTCTTTGATTAAGCAGTGTCTTTTTTGAGTAAGCAGTGTCTTTTGTTGAGTAAGCAGTCTTTGATTAAACAGTGTCTTTTTTGTGTAAGCAGTGTCTTTTGTTGATTAAGCAGTCTTTTGTTGATTAAGCATTCTTTGATTAAGCAGTGCCTTTTTTAGTAAGCAGTGTCTTTGATTAAGCAGCGTCTTTTTTGAGTAAGCAGTGTCTTTTGTTGAGTAAGCAGTGTCTTTGATTAAGCAGTGTCTTTCTTGATTAAGCAGTGTCTTTTGTTGAGTAAGCAGTGTCTTTTGTTGATTAAGCAGTGTCTTTTTTGAGTAATCATTTTCGTTTGTTGAGTAAGCAGTGTCTTTTGTTGATTAAGCAGACTTTGTTTAAGCAGTGTCTTTATATATGTAAGCAGTGTCTTTTGTTGAGTAAGCAGTGTCTTTTGTTGAGTAAGCAAAGTCTTTTGTTGATTAAGCAGTGTCTTTTTGAGTAAGCAGTGACTTTTGTTGATTAAGCAGTGTCTTATTGATGTAGCAGTCTTTGAATAAGCAGTGTCTTTTGTTGAGTAAGCAGTCTTTGATTAAGCAGTGGCTTTTTTGAGTAAGCAGTGTCTTTTGTTGATTAAGCAGTCTTTTGTTGATTAAGCAGTCTTTGATTAAGCAGTGTCTTTTTTGAGTAAGCAGTGTCTTTTGTTGATGCAACAGTCTTTGATTGAACAGTGTCTTTTGTTGATTAAGCAGTCTTTGATTAAGCAGTGTCTTTTTTAAGTAAGCAGTGTCTTTTGTTGAGTAAGCAAAGTCTTTTGTTGATTAAGCAGTCTTTAATTAAGCAGTGTCTTTTGTTGATTAAGCCGTCTTTGTTTAAGCATTGTCTTTTTTTTTAGTCTTTGATAAAGCAGTGTCTTTTTTGAATAAGCAGTGTCTTTGATTAAGCAGCGTCTTTTTTGAGTAAGCAGTGTCTTTTTTGAGTAAGCAGTGTCTTTTGTTGATTAAGCAGTCTTTGATTAAACAGTTTCTTTTGTTGATTAAGCAGTCTTTGATTAAGCAGTGTCTTTTTGAGTAAGCAGTGTCTTTTGTTGATTAAGCAGTCTTTGATTAAGCAGTGTCTTTTTTTGAGGAAGCAGTGTCTTTTGTTGATTAAGCAGTCTTTGATTAAACAGTTTCTTTTGTTGATTAAGCAGTCATTGATTAAGCAGTCATTGATTAAGCAGTGTCTTTTTTGAGTAAGCAGTGACTTTTGTTGATTTAGCAGTGTCTTGTTGATTAAGCAGTCTTTGATTAAGCAGTGTCTTTCTAGTAAGCAGTGTCTTTTGTTGATTAAGCAGTCTTTGAGCAAGAAGTGTCTTTTGTTGATTAAGCAGTCTTTGATTAAGCAGTGTCTTTTTTGAGTAAGCAGTGACTTTTGTTGAGTAAGCAGTGTCTTATTGATTAAGCAGTGTCTTTTTTGAGTAAGCAGTGTCTTTTGTTGAGTAAGCAGTCTTTGATTAAACAGTGTCTTTTTTGAGTAAGCAGTGTCTTTTGTTGATTAAGCAGTCTTTTGTTGATTAAGCAGTCTTTGATTAAGCAGTGCCTTTTTTGAGTAAGCAGTGTCTTTGATTAAGCAGCGTCTTTTTTGAGTTAGCAGTGTCTTTTGTTGAGTAAGCAGTGTCTTTGATTAAGCAGCGTCTTTCTTGATTAAGCAGTGTCTTTTGTTGATTAAGCAGTGTCTTTTTTGAGTTATCATTGTCGTTTGTTGAGTAAGGAGTGTCTTTTGTTGAGTAAGCAGTCTTTGATTAAGCAGTGTCTTTTTTGAGTAAGCAGTGTCTTTTGTTGATTAAGCAGTCTTTGAGCAAGCGGTGTCTTTTGTTGATTAAGCAGTCTTTGATTAAGCAGTGTCTTTTTTGAGTAAGCAGTGACTTTTGTTGATTAAGCAGTCTTTGATTAAGCAGTGTCTTTTTTGAGTAAGCAGTGTCTTTTGTTGATTAAGCAGTCTTTTGTTGATAAAGCAGTCTTTGATTAAGCAGTGTCTTTTTTGAGTAAGCAGTGTCTTTTGTTGATTAAGCAGTGACTTTTGTTGATTAAGCAGTGTCTTATTGATGAAGCAGTCTTTGATTAAGCAGTGTCTTTTTTGAGTAAGCAGTGTCTTTTGTTGAGTAAGCAGTCTTTGATTAAGCAGTGTCTTTTTTGAGTAAGCAGTGTCTTTTGTTGATGCAACAGTCTTTGATTGAACAGTGTCTTTTTTTGATTAAGCAGTCTTTGATTAAGCAGTGTCTTTTTTGAGTAAGCAGTGTCTTTTGTGTAGTAAGCAGTCTTTGATTAAGCAGTGTCTTTTTTTGAGGAAGCAGTGTCTTTTGTTGATTAAGCAGTCTTTGATTAAACAGTTTCTTTTGTTGATTAAGCAGTCTTTGATTAAGCAGTGTCTTTTTTGACTAAGCAGTGACTTTTGTTGATTTAGCAGTGTCTTGTTGATTAAGCAGTCTTTGATTAAGCAGTGTCTTTTTTGAGTAAGCAGTGTCTTTTGTTGAGTAAGCAGTGTCTTTGATTAAGCAGCGTCTTTCTTGAGTAAGCAGTGTCTTCTGTTGAGTAAGCAGTGTCTTTTGTTGATTAAGCAGTCTTTGATTAAACAGTTTCTTTTGTTGATTAAGCAGTCTTTGATTAAGCAGTGTCTTTTTGAGTAAGCAGTGTCTTTTGTTGATTAAGCAGTCTTTGATTAAGCAGTGTCTTTTTTGAGGAAGCAGTGTCTTTTGTTGATTAAGCAGTCTTTGATTAAACAGTTTCTTTTTTTGATTAAGCAGTCTTTGATTAAGCAGTGTCTTTTTTGACTAAGCAGTGACTTTTGTTGATTTAGGAGTGTCTTGTTGATTAAGCAGTCTTTGATTAAGCAGTGTCTTTTTTGAGTAAGCAGTGTCTTTTGTTGAGTAAGCAGTCTTTGATTAAGCAGTGTCTTTTTTGAGTAAGCAGTGTCTTTTGTTGATTAAGCAGTCTTTTGTTGATTAAGCAGTCTTTTGTTGATTAAGCAGTCTTTGATTAAGCAGTGTCTTTTTTGAGTAAGCAGTGTCTTTTGTTGATGCAACAGTCTTTGATTGAACAGTGTCTTTTGTTGATTAAGCAGTCTTTGATTAAGCAGTGTCTTTTTTGAGTATGCAGTGTCTTTTGTTGAGTAAGCAAAGTCTTTTGTTGATTAAGCAGTCTTTGATTAAGCAGTGTCTTTTTTTGAGGAAGCAGTGTCTTTTGTTGATTTAGCAGTCTTTGATTAAACAGTTTCTTTTGTTGATTAAGCAGTGTCTTTTTTGAGTAAGCAGTGACTTATGTTGATTTAGCAGTGTCTTGTTGATTAAGCAGTCCTTGATTAAGCAGTGTCTTTTTTGAGTAAGCAGTGTCTTTTATTGAGTAAGCAGTCTTTGATTAAGCAGTGTCTTTTTTGAGTTAGCAGTGTCTTTTGTTGATTAAGCAGTCTTTGAGCAAGCAGTGTCTTTTGTTGATTAAGCAGTCTTTGATTAAGCAGTGTCTTTTTTGAGTAAGCAGTGACTTTTGTTGATTAAGCAGTGTCTTATTGATGAAGCAGTCTTTGATTAAGCAGTGTCTTTTTTGAGTAAGCAGTGTCTTTTGTTGATTAAGCAGTCTTTTGTTGATTAAGCAGTCTTTTGTTGATTAAGCAGTCTTTGATTAAGCAGTGTCTTTTTTGAGTAAGCAGTGTCTTTTGTTGATGCAACAGTCTTTGATTGAACAGTGTCTTTTGTTGATTAAGCAGTCTTTGATTAAGCAGTGTCTTTTTTGAGTATGCATTGTCTTTTGTTGAGTAAGCAAAGTCTTTTGTTGATTAAGCAGTCTTTGTTTAAGCAGTGTCTTTTTTTTTAGTCTTTGATAAAGCAGTGTCTTTTTTGAGTAAGCAGTGTCTTTGATTAAGCAGCGTCTTTTTTGAGTAAGCAGTGTCTTTTGTTGAGTAAGCAGTGTCTTTGATTAAGCAGCGTCTTTCTTGAGTAAGCAGTGTCTTCTGTTGAGTAAGCAGTGTCTTTTGTTGAGAAAGCAGTGTCTTTTTTGAGTAAGCAGTGTCTTTTGTTGATTAAGCAGTCTTTTGTTGATTAAGCATTCTTTGATTAAGCAGTGCCTTTTTTAGTAAGCAGTGTCTTTGATTAAGCAGCGTCTTTTTTGAGTTAGCAGTGTCTTTTGTTGAGTAAGCAGTGTCTTTGATTAAGCAGTGTCTTTCTTGATTAAGCAGTGTCTTTTGTTGAGTAAGCAGTGTCTTTTGTTGATTAAGCAGTGTCTTTTTTGAGTAATCATTTTCGTTTGTTGAGTAAGCAGTGTCTTTTGTTGATTAAGCAGACTTTGTTTAAGCAGTGTCTTTTGTTGAGTAAGCAGTGTCTTTTGTTGAGTAAGCAAAGTCTTTTGTTGATTAAGCAGTGTCTTTTTGAGTAAGCAGTGACTTTTGTTGATTAAGCAGTGTCTTATTGATGTAGCAGTCTTTGAATAAGCAGTGTCTTTTGTTGAGTAAGCAGTCTTTGATTAAGCAGTGGCTTTTTTGAGTAAGCAGTGTCTTTTGTTGATTAAGCAGTCTTTTGTTGATTAAGCAGTCTTTGATTAAGCAGTGTCTTTTTTGAGTAAGCAGTGTCTTTTGTTGATGCAACAGTCTTTGATTGAACAGTGTCTTTTGTTGATTAAGCAGTCTTTGATTAAGCAGTGTCTTTTTTGAGTAAGCAGTGTCTTTTGTTGAGTAAGCAAAGTCTTTTGTTGATTAAGCAGTCTTTAATTAAGCAGTGTCTTTTGTTGATTAAGCCGTCTTTGTTTAAGCATTGTCTTTTTTTAGTCTTTGATAAAGCAGTGCCTTTTTTGAGTAAGCAGTGTCTTTGATTAAGCAGCGTCTTTTTTGAGTTAGCAGTGTCTTTGATTAAGCAGCGTCTTTTTTGAGTTAGCAGTGTCTTTGATTAAGCAGCGTCTTTCTTGATTAAGCAGCGTCTTTCTTGAGTAAGCAGTGTCTTCTGTTGAGTAAGCAGTGTCTTTTGTTGATTAAGCAGTCTTTGATTAAACAGTTTCTTTTGTTGATTAAGCAGTCTTTGATTAAGCAGTGTCTTTTTGAGTAAGCAGTGTCTTTTGTTGATTAAGCAGTCTTTGATTAAGCAGTGTCTTTTTTGAGGAAGCAGTGTCTTTTGTTGATTAAGCAGTCTTTGATTAAACAGTTTCTTTTTTTGATTAAGCAGTCTTTGATTAAGCAGTGTCTTTTTTGACTAAGCAGTGACTTTTGTTGATTTAGGAGTGTCTTGTTGATTAAGCAGTCTTTGATTAAGCAGTGTCTTTTTTGAGTAAGCAGTGTCTTTTGTTGAGTAAGCAGTCTTTGATTAAGCAGTGTCTTTTTTGAGTAAGCAGTGTCTTTTGTTGATTAAGCAGTCTTTTGTTGATTAAGCAGTCTTTTGTTGATTAAGCAGTCTTTGATTAAGCAGTGTCTTTTTTGAGTAAGCAGTGTCTTTTGTTGATGCAACAGTCTTTGATTGAACAGTGTCTTTTGTTGATTAAGCAGTCTTTGATTAAGCAGTGTCTTTTTTGAGTATGCAGTGTCTTTTGTTGAGTAAGCAAAGTCTTTTGTTGATTAAGCAGTCTTTGATTAAGCAGTGTCTTTTTTTGAGGAAGCAGTGTCTTTTGTTGATTTAGCAGTCTTTGATTAAACAGTTTCTTTTGTTGATTAAGCAGTGTCTTTTTTGAGTAAGCAGTGACTTATGTTGATTTAGCAGTGTCTTGTTGATTAAGCAGTCCTTGATTAAGCAGTGTCTTTTTTGAGTAAGCAGTGTCTTTTATTGAGTAAGCAGTCTTTGATTAAGCAGTGTCTTTTTTGAGTTAGCAGTGTCTTTTGTTGATTAAGCAGTCTTTGAGCAAGCAGTGTCTTTTGTTGATTAAGCAGTCTTTGATTAAGCAGTGTCTTTTTTGAGTAAGCAGTGACTTTTGTTGATTAAGCAGTGTCTTATTGATGAAGCAGTCTTTGATTAAGCAGTGTCTTTTTTGAGTAAGCAGTGTCTTTTGTTGATTAAGCAGTCTTTTGTTGATTAAGCAGTCTTTTGTTGATTAAGCAGTCTTTGATTAAGCAGTGTCTTTTTTGAGTAAGCAGTGTCTTTTGTTGATGCAACAGTCTTTGATTGAACAGTGTCTTTTGTTGATTAAGCAGTCTTTGATTAAGCAGTGTCTTTTTTGAGTATGCAGTGTCTTTTGTTGAGTAAGCAAAGTCTTTTGTTGATTAAGCAGTCTTTGTTTAAGCAGTGTCTTTTTTTTTTAGTCTTTGATAAAGCAGTGTCTTTTTTGAGTAAGCAGTGTCTTTGATTAAGCAGCGTCTTTTTTGAGTAAGCAGTGTCTTTTGTTGAGTAAGCAGTGTCTTTGATTAAGCAGCGTCTTTCTTGAGTAAGCAGTGTCTTCTGTTGAGTAAGCAGTGTCTTTTGTTGAGAAAGCAGTGTCTTTTTTGAGTAAGCAGTGTCTTTTGTTGATTAAGCAGTCTTTTGTTGATTAAGCATTCTTTGATTAAGCAGTGCCTTTTTTAGTAAGCAGTGTCTTTGATTAAGCAGCGTCTTTTTTGAGTTAGCAGTGTCTTTTGTTGAGTAAGCAGTGTCTTTGATTAAGCAGTGTCTTTCTTGATTAAGCAGTGTCTTTTGTTGAGTAAGCAGTGTCTTTTGTTGATTAAGCAGTGTCTTTTTTGAGTAATCATTTTCGTTTGTTGAGTAAGCAGTGTCTTTTGTTGATTAAGCAGACTTTGTTTAAGCAGTGTCTTTTGTTGAGTAAGCAGTGTCTTTTGTTGAGTAAGCAGTGTCTTTTGTTGAGTAAGCAAAGTCTTTTGTTGATTAAGCAGTGTCTTTTTGAGTAAGCAGTGACTTTTGTTGATTAAGCAGTGTCTTATTGATGTAGCAGTCTTTGAATAAGCAGTGTCTTTTGTTGAGTAAGCAGTCTTTGATTAAGCAGTGGCTTTTTTGAGTAAGCAGTGTCTTTTGTTGATTAAGCAGTCTTTTGTTGATTAAGCAGTCTTTGATTAAGCAGTGTCTTTTTTGAGTAAGCAGTGTCTTTTGTTGATGCAACAGTCTTTGATTGAACAGTGTCTTTTGTTGATTAAGCAGTCTTTGATTAAGCAGTGTCTTTTTTGAGTAAGCAGTGTCTTTTGTTGAGTAAGCAAAGTCTTTTGTTGATTAAGCAGTCTTTAATTAAGCAGTGTCTTTTGTTGATTAAGCCGTCTTTGTTTAAGCATTGTCTTTTTTTAGTCTTTGATAAAGCAGTGTCTTTTTTGAGTAAGCAGTGTCTTTGATTAAGCAGCGTCTTTTTTGAGTAAGCAGTGTCTTTTTTGAGTAAGCAGTGTCTTTTGTTGATTAAGCAGTCTTTGATTAAACAGTTTCTTTTGTTGATTAAGCAGTCTTTGATTAAGCAGTGTCTTTTTGAGTAAGCAGTGTCTTCTGTTGAGTAAGCAGTGTCTTTTGTTGATTAAGCAGTCTTTGATTAAACAGTTTTTTTTGTTGATTAAGCAGTGTATTTTTGAGTAAGCAGTGTCTTTTGTTGATTAAGCAGTCTTTGATTAAGCAGTGTCTTTTTTTGAGGAAGCAGTGTCTTTTGTTGATTTAGCAGTCTTTGATTAAACAGTTTCTTTTGTTGATTAAGCAGTGTCTTTTTTGAGTAAGCAGTGACTTATGTTGATTTAGCAGTGTCTTGTTGATTAAGCAGTCCTTGATTAAGCAGTGTCTTTTTTGAGTAAGCAGTGTCTTTTGTTGAGTAAGCAGTCTTTGATTAAGCAGTGTCTTTTTTGAGTAAGCAGTGTCTTTTGTTGATTAAGCAGTCTTTGAGCAAGCAGTGTCTTTTGTTGATTAAGCAGTCTTTGATTAAGCAGTGTCTTTTTTGAGTAAGCAGTGACTTTTGTTGATTAAGCAGTGACTTATTGATGAAGCAGTCTTTGATTAAGCAGTGTCTTTTTTGAGTAAGCAGTGTCTTTTGTTGATTAAGCAGTCTTTTGTTGATTAAGCAGTCTTTTGTTGATTAAGCAGTCTTTGATTAAGCAGTGTCTTTTTTGAGTAAGCAGTGTCTTTTGTTGATGCAACAGTCTTTGATTGAACAGTGTCTTTTGTTGATTAAGCAGTCTTTGATTAAGCAGTGTCTTTTTTGAGTATGCAGTGTCTTTTGTTGAGTAAGCAAAGTCTTTTGTTTATTAAGCAGTCTTTGTTTAAGCAGTGTCTTTTTTTTTAGTCTTTGATAAAGCAGTGTCTTTTTTGAGTAAGCAGTGTCTTTGATTAAGCAGCGTCTTTTTTGAGTAAGCAGTGTCTTTTGTTGAGTAAGCAGTGTCTTTGATTAAGCAGCGTCTTTCTTGAGTAAGCAGTGTCTTCTGTTGAGTAAGCAGTGTCTTTTGTTGAGTAAGCAGTGTCTTTTTTGAGTAAGCAGTGTCTTTTGTTGATTAAGCAGTCTTTTGTTGATTAAGCATTCTTTGATTAAGCAGTGCCTTTTTTAGTAAGCAGTGTCTTTGATTAAGCAGCGTCTTTTTTGAGTTAGCAGTGTCTTTTGTTGAGTAAGCAGTGTCTTTGATTAAGCAGTGTCTTTCTTGATTAAGCAGTGTCTTTTGTTGAGTAAGCAGTGTCTTTTGTTGATTAAGCAGTGTCTTTTTTGAGTAATCATTTTCGTTTGTTGAGTAAGCAGTGTCTTTTGTTGATTAAGCAGACTTTGTTTAAGCAGTGTCTTTATATATGTAAGCAGTGTCTTTTGTTGAGTAAGCAGTGTCTTTTGTTGAGTAAGCAAAGTCTTTTGTTGATTAAGCAGTGTCTTTTTGAGTAAGCAGTGACTTTTGTTGATTAAGCAGTGTCTTATTGATGTAGCAGTCTTTGAATAAGCAGTGTCTTTTGTTGAGTAAGCAGTCTTTGATTAAGCAGTGGCTTTTTTGAGTAAGCAGTGTCTTTTGTTGATTAAGCAGTCTTTTGTTGATTAAGCAGTCTTTGATTAAGCAGTGTCTTTTGTTGATGCAACAGTCTTTGATTGAACAGTGTCTTTTGTTGATTAAGCAGTCTTTGATTAAGCAGTGTCTTTTTTGAGTAAGCAGTGTCTTTTGTTGAGTAAGCAAAGTCTTTTGTTGATTAAGCAGTCTTTAATTAAGCAGTGTCTTTTGTTGATTAAGCCGTCTTTGTTTAAGCATTGTCTTTTTTTTTAGTCTTTGATAAAGCAGTGTCTTTTTTGAGTAAGCAGTGTCTTTGATTAAGCAGCGTCTTTTTTGAGTAAGCAGTGTCTTTTTTGAGTAAGCAGTGTCTTTTGTTGATTAAGCAGTCTTTGATTAAACAGTTTCTTTTGTTGATTAAGCAGTCTTTGATTAAGCAGTGTCTTTTTGAGTAAGCAGTGTCTTTTGTTGATTAAGCAGTCTTTGATTAAGCAGTGTCTTTTTTTGAGGAAGCAGTGTCTTTTGTTGATTAAGCAGTCTTTGATTAAACAGTTTCTTTTGTTGATTAAGCAGTCATTGATTAAGCAGTGTCTTTTTTGTGTAAGCAGTGACTTTTGTTGATTTAGCAGTGTCTTGTTGATTAAGCAGTCTTTGATTAAGCAGTGTCTTTTTTGAGTAAGCAGTGTCTTTTGTTGATTAAGCAGTCTTTGAGCAAGCAGTGTCTTTTGTTGATTAAGCAGTCTTTGATTAAGCAGTGTCTTTTTTGAGTAAGCAGTGACTTTTGTTGAGTAAGCAGTGTCTTATTGATTAAGCAGTGTCTTTTTTGAGTAAGCAGTGTCTTTTGTTGAGTAAGCAGTCTTTGATTAAACAGTGTCTTTTTTGAGTAAGCAGCGTCTTTTGTTGATTAAGCAGTCTTTTGTTGATTAAGCAGTCTTTGATTAAGCAGTGCCTTTTTTGAGTAAGCAGTGTCTTTGATTAAGCAGCGTCTTTTTTGAGTTAGCAGTGTCTTTTGTTGAGTAAGCAGTGTCTTTGATTAAGCAGCGTCTTTCTTGATTAAGCAGTGTCTTTTGTTGAGTAAGCAGTGTCTTTTGTTGATTAAGCAGTGTCTTTTTTGAGTAATCATTGTCGTTTGTTGAGTAAGGAGTGTCTTTTGTTGAGTAAGCAGTCTTTGATTAAGCAGTGTCTTTTTTGAGTAAGCAGTGTCTTTTGTTGATTAAGCAGTCTTTGAGCAAGCAGTGTCTTTTGTTGATTAAGCAGTCTTTGATTAAGCAGTGTCTTTTTTGAGTAAGCAGTGACTTTTGTTGATTAAGCAGTGTCTTATTGATGAAGCAGTCTTTGATTAAGCAGTGTCTTTTTTGAGTAAGCAGTGTCTTTTGTTGAGTAAGCAGTCTTTGATTAAACAGTGTCTTTTTTGAGTAAGCAGTGTCTTTTGTTGATTAAGCAAAGTCTTTTGTTGATTAAGCAGTCTTTAATTAAGCAGTGTCTTTTGTTGATTAAGCAGTCTTCGTTTAAGCAGTGTCTTTTTTTTAGTCTTTGATAAAGCAGTGTCTTTTTTGAGTAAGCAGTGTCTTTGATTAAGCAGCGTCTTTTTTGAGTAAGCAGTGTCTTTTGTTGAGTAAGCAGTGTCTTTGATTAAGCAGCGTCTTTCTGGAGTAAGCAGTGTCTTCTGTTGAGTAAGCAGTGTATTTTGTTGATTAAGCAGTCTTTGAATAAGCAGTGTCTTTTTTTGAGGAAGCAGGGTCTTTTGTTGATTAAGCAGTCTTTGGTTAAACAGTTTCTTTTGTTGATTAAGCAGTCTTTGATTAAGCAGTGTCTTTTTTGAGTAAGCAGTGACTTTTGTTGTTTTAGCAGTGTCTTGTTGATTAAGCAGTCTTTGATTAAGCAGTGTCTTTTGTTGATTAAGCAGTCTTCGTTTAAGCAGTGTCTTTTTTTTAGTCTTTGATAAAGCAGTGTCTTTTTTGAGTAAGCAGTGTCTTTGATTAAGCAGCGTCTTTTTTGAGTAAGCAGTGTCTTTTGTTGAGTAAGCAGTGTCTTTGATTAAGCAGCGTCTTTCTTGAGTAAGCAGTGTCTTCTGTTGAGTAAGCAGTGTATTTTGTTGATTAAGCAGTCTTTGATTAAACAGTTTCTTTTGTTGATTAAGCAGTGTCTTTTTGAGTAAGCAGTGTCTTTTGTTGATTAAGCAGTCTTTGAATAAGCAGTGTCTTTTTTTGAGGAAGCAGGGTCTTTTGTTGATTAAGCAGTCTTTGGTTAAACAGTTTCTTTTGTTGATTAAGCAGTCTTTGATTAAGCAGTGTCTTTTGTTGATTAAGCAGTCTTCGTTTAAGCAGTGTCTTTTTTTTAGTCTTTGATAAAGCAGTGTCTTTTTTGAGTAAGCAGTGTCTTTGATTAAGCAGCGTCTTTTTTGAGTAAGCAGTGTCTTTTGTTGAGTAAGCAGTGTCTTTGATTAAGCAGCGTCTTTCTTGAGTAAGCAGTGTCTTCTGTTGAGTAAGCAGTGTATTTTGTTGATTAAGCAGTCTTTGATTAAACAGTTTCTTTTGTTGATTAAGCAGTCTTTGATTAAGAAGTGTCTTTTTGAGTAAGCAGTGTCTTTTGTTGATTAAGCAGTCTTTGAATAAGCAGTGTCTTTTTTTGAGAAAGCAGTGTCTTTTGTTGATTAAGCAGTCTTTGGTTAAACAGTTTCTTTTGTTGATTAAGCAGTCTTTGATGAAGCAGTGTCTTTTTGAGTAAGCAGTGTCTTTTGTTGATTAAGCAGTCTTTGGTTAAACAGTTTCTTTTGTTGATTAAGCAGTCTTTGATTAAGCCGTGTCTTTTTTGAGTAAGCAGTGTCTTTGATTAAGCAGCGTCTTTTTTGAGCTAGCAGTGTCTTTTGTTGAGTAAGCAGTGTCTTTGATTAAGCAGCGTCTTTCTTGAGTAAGCAGTGTCTTTTGTTGAGTAAGCAGTGACTTTTGTTGATTAAGCAGTGTCTTATTGATGAAGCAGTCTTTGATTAAGCAGTGTCTTTTTTGAGTAAGCAGTCTTTGATTAAACAGTGTCTTTTTTGAGTAAGCAGTGTCTTTTGTTGATTAAGCAGTCTTTTGTTGATTAAGCAGTCTTTGATTAAGCAGTGCCTTTTTTGAGTAAGCAGTGTCTTTGATTAAGCAGCGTCTTTTTTGAGTTAGCAGTGTCTTTGATTAAGCAGCGTCTTTTTTGAGTTAGCAGTGTCTTTGATTAAGCAGCGTCTTTCTTGATTAAACAGTGTCTTTTGTTGAGTAAGCAGTGTCTTTTGTTGATTAAGCAGTGTCTTTTTTGAGTAATAATTGTCGTTTGTTAAGTAAGCAGTGTCTTTTGTTGAGTAAGCAGTCTTTGATTAAGCAGTGTCTTTTTTGAGTAAGCAGTGTCTTTTGTTGATTAAGCAGTCTTTGAGCAAGCAGTGTCTTTTGTTGATTAAGCAGTCTTTGATTAAGCAGTGTCTTTTTTGAGTAAGCAGTGACTTTTGTTGATTAAGCAGTGTCTTATTGATGAAGCAGTCTTTCATTAAGCAGTGTCTCTTTGAGTAAGCAGTGTCTTCTGTTGAGTAAGCAGTGTCTTTTGTTGAATAAGCAGTCTTTGATTAAAAAGTGTCTTTTTTGAGTAAGCAGCGTCTTTTTTGAGTAAGCAGTGTCTTTTGTTGAGTAAGCAGTGTCTTTGATTAAGCAGCGTCTTTCTTGAGTAAGCATTGTCTTTGATAAAGCAGCGTCTTTTTTGAGTTAGCAGTGTCTTTTGTTGAGTAAGCAGTGTCTTTGATTAAGCAGCGTCTTTCTTGATTGAGCAGTGTCTTTTGTTGAGTAAGCAGTGTCTTTTGTTGATTAAGCAGTGTCTTTTTTGAGTAATCATTGTCGTTTGTTGAGTAAGCAGTGTCTTTTGTTGATTAAGCAGACTTTGTTTAAGCAGTGTCTTTTGTTGAGTAAGCAATGTCTTTGATTAAGTATTGTCTTTATATATGTAAGCAGTGTCTTTTGTTGAGAAAGCAGTTTCTTTTGTTGAGTAAGCAAAGTCTTTTGTTGATTAAGCTGTCTTTGATTAAGCAGTGAATTTTTGAGTAAGCAGTGACTTTTGTTGATTAAGCAGTGTCTTATTGATGAAGAAGTCTTTGATTAAGCAGTGTCTTTTTTGAGTAAGCAGTGTCTTTTGTTGAGTAAGCAGTCTTTGATTAAGCAGTGTCTTTTTGAGTAAGCAGTGACTTTTGTTGATTAAGCAGTGTCTTATTGATGAAGAAGTCTTTGATTAAGCAGTGTCTTTTTTGAGTAAGCAGTGTCTTTTGTTGAGTAAGCAGTCTTTGATTAAGCAGTGTCTTTTTTGAGTAAGCAGTGTCTTCTGTTGAGTAAGCAGTGTCCTTTGTTGAATAAGCAGTCTTTGATAAAGCAGTGTCTTTTGTTGAGTAAGCAGTGACTTTTGTTGATTAAGCAGTGTCTTTTTTGAGTAATCATTGTCGTTTTTTGAGTAAGCAGTGTCTTTTGTTGAGTAAGCAGTCTTTGATTAAGCAGTGTCTTTTTTGAGTAAGCAGTGTCTTTTGTTGATTAAGCAGGCTTTGAGCAAGCAGTGTCTTTTGTTGATTAAGCAGTCTTTGATTAAGCAGTGTCTTTTTTGAGTAAGCAGTGACTTTTGTTGATTAAGCAGTGTCTTATTGATGAAGCAGTCTTTGATTAAGCAGTGTCTTTTGTTAAGTAAGCAGTCTTTGATTAAACAGTGTCTTTTTTGAGTAAGCAGTGTCTTTTGTTGATTAAGCAAAGTCTTTTGTTGATTAAGCAGTCTTTGTTTAAGCAGTGTCTTTTTTTTAGTCTTTGATAAAGCAGTGTCTTTTTTGAGTAAGCAGTGACTTTGATTAAGCAGCGTCTTTTTTGAGTAAGCAGTGTCTTTTGTTGAGTAAGCAGTGTCTTTGATTAAGCAGCGTCTTTCTTGAGTAAGCAGTGTCTTCTGTTGAGTAAGCAGTGTCTTTTGTTGATTAAGCAGTCTTTGATTAAACAGTTTATTTTGTTGATTAAGCAGTCTTTGATTAAGCAGTGTCTTTTTGAGTAAGCAGTGTCTTTTGTTGATTAAGCAGTCTTTGATTAAGCAGTGTCTTTTTTTGAGGAAGCAGTGTCTTTTGTTGATTAAGCAGTCTTTGATTAAACAGTTTCTTTTGTTGATTAAGCAGTCTTTGATTAAGCAGTGTCTTTTTTGAGTAAGCAGTGACTTTTGTTGATTTAGCAGTGTCTTGTTGATTAAGCAGTCTTTGATTAAGCAGTGTCTTTTTTGAGTAAGCAGAGTCTTTTGTTGATTATGCAGTCTTTGAGCAAGCAGTGTCTTTTGTTGATTAAGCAGTCTTTGATTAAGCAGTGTCTTTTTTGAATAAGCAGTGACTTTTGTTGATTAAGCAGTGTCTTATTGATGAAGCAGTCTTTGATTAAGCAGTGTCTTTTTTGAGTAAGCAGTGTCTTTTGTTGAGTAAGCAGTCTTTGATTAAACAGTGTCTTTTTTGAGTAAGCAGTGTCTTTTGTTGATTAAGCAGTCTTTTGTTGATTAAGCAGTCTTTGATTAAGCAGTGCCTTTTTTGAGTAAGCAGTGTCTTTGATTAAGCAGCGTCTTTTTTGAGTTAGCAGTGTCTTTTGTTGAGTAAGCAGCGTCTTTCTTGATTAAGCAGTGTCTTTTGTTGAGTAAGCAGTGTCTTTTGTTGATTAAGCAGTGTCTTTTTTGAGTAATCATTGTCGTTTGTTGAGTAAGCAGTGTCTTTTGTAGAGTAAGCAGTCTTTGATTAAGCAGTGTCTTTTTTGAGTAAGCAGTGTCTTTTGTTGATTAAGCAGTCTTTGAGCAAGCAGTGTCTTTTGTTGATTAAGCAGTCTTTGATTAAGCAGTGTCTTTTTTGAGTAAGCAGTGTCTTTTGTTGATTAAGCAGTCTTTTGTTGATTAAGCAGTCTTTGATTAAGCAGTGTCTTTTTTGAGTAAGCAGTGTCTTTTGTTGAGTAAGCAAAGTCTTTTGTTGATTTAGCAGTCTTTAATTAAGCAGTCTTTGTTTAAGCAGTGTCTTTTTTTTAGTCTTTGATAAAGCAGTGTCTTTTTTGATTAAGCAGCGTCTTTTTTGAGTAAGCAGTGTCTTTGATTAAGCAGCGTCTTTCTTGAGTAAGCAGTGTCTTCTGTTGAGTAAGCAGTGTCTTTTGTTGAATAAGCAGTCTTTGATAAAGCAGTGTCTTTTGTTGAGTAACCAGTGTCTTTTGTTGATTAAGCAGTGTCATTTTTGAGTAATCATTTTCGTTTGTTGAGTAAGCAGTGTCTTTTGTTGAGTAAGCAGTCTTTGATTAAGCAGTGTCTTTTTTGAGTAAGCAGTGTCTTTTGTTGATTAAGCAGTCTTTGGGCAAGCAGTGTCTTTTGTTGAGTAACCAGTGTCTTTTGTTGAATAAGCAGTCTTTGATAAAGCAGTGTCTTCTGTTGAGTAAGCAGTGTCTTTTGTTGAATAAGCAGTCTTTGATAAAGCAGTGTCTTTTGTTGAGTAACCAGTGTCTTTTGTTGATTAAGCAGTGTCATTTTTAGTAATCATTTTCGTTTGTTGAGTAAGCAGTGTCTTTTGTTGAGTAAGCAGTCTTTGATTAAGCAGTGTCTTCTGTTGAGTAAGCAGTGTCTTTTGTTGAATAAGCAGTCTTTGATAAAGCAGTGTCTTTTGTTGAGTAACCAGTGTCTTTTGTTGATTAAGCAGTGTCATTTTTGAGTAATCATTTTCGTTTGTTAAGTAAGCAGTGTCTTTTGTTGAGTAAGCAGTCTTTGATTAAGCAGTGTCTTTTTTGAGTAAGCAGTGTCTTTTGTTGATTAAGCAGTCTTTGATTAAGCAGTGTCTTTTTTGAGTAAGCAGTGACTTTTGTTGATTAAGCAGTGTCTTATTGATGAAGCAGTCTTTGATTAAGCAGTGTCTTTTGTTGATTAAGCAGTGTCTTATTGATGAAGTAGTCTTTGATTAAGCAGTGTCTTTGGTTGAGTAAGCAGTGTCTTTGATTAAGCAGCGTCTTTCTTGAGTAAGCAGTGTCTTTTGTTGAGTAAGCAGTGACTTTTGTTGATTAAGCAGTGTCTTATTGATGAAGCAGTCTTTGATTAAGCAGTGTCTTTTGTTGAGTAAGCAGTCTTTGATTAAACAGTGTCTTTTTTGAGTAAGCAGTGTCTTTTGTTGATTAAGCAGTCTTTAATTAAGCAGTGTCTTTTGTTGATTAAGCAGTCTTTGTTTAAGCAGTGTCTTTTTTTTAGTCTTTGATAAAGCAGTGTCTTTTTTGAGTAAGCAGTGTCTTTGATTAAGCAGCGTCTTTTTTGAGTAAGCAGTGTCTTTTGTTGAGTAAGCAGTGTCTTTGATTAAGCAGCGTCTTTCTTGAGTAAGCAGTGTCTTCTGTTGAGTAAGCAGTGTCTTTTGTTGATTAAGCAGTCTTTAATTAAACAGTTTCTTTTGTTGATTAAGCAGTCTTTGATTAAGCAGTGTCTTTTTGAGTACGCAGTGTCTTTTGTTGATTAAGCAGTCTTTGATTAAGCAGTGTCTTTTTTTGAGGAAGCAGTGTCTTTTGTTGATTAAGCAGTCTTTGATTAAACAGTTTCTTTTGTTGATTAAGCAGTCTTTGATTAAGCAGTGTCTTTTTTGAGTAAGCAGTGACTTTTGTTGATTTAGCAGTGTCTTGTTGATTAAGCAGTCTTTGATTAAGCAGTGTCTTTTTTGAGTAAGCAGTGTCTTTTGTTGATTAAGCAGTCTTTGAGCAAGCAGTGTCTTTTGTTGATTAAGCAGTCTTTGATTAAGCAGTGTCTTTTTTGAGTAAGCAGTGACTTTTGTTGATTAAGCAGTGTCTTATTGATGAAGCAGTCTTTGATTAAGCAGTGTCTTTTTTGAGTAAGCAGTGTCTTTTGTTGAGTAAGCAGTCTTTGATTAAACAGTGTCTTTTTTGAGTAAGCAGTGTCTTTTGTTGATTAAGCAGTCTTTGATTAAGCAGTGCCTTTTTTGAGTAAGCAGTGTCTTTGCTTAAGCAGCGTCTTTTTTGAGTTAGCAGTGTCTTTTGTTGAGTAAGCAGCGTCTTTCTTGATTAAGCAGTGTCTTTTGTTGAGTAAGCAGTGTCTTTTGTTGATTAAGCAGTGTCTTTTTTGAGTAATCATTGTCGTTTGTTGAGTAAGCAGTGTCTTTTGTAGAGTAAGCATTCTTTGATTAAGCAGTGTCTTTTTTGAGTAAGCAGTGTCTTTTGTTGATTAAGCAGTCTTTGAGCAAGCAGTGTCTTTTGTTGATTAAGCAGTCTTTGATTAAGCAGTGTCTTTTTTGAGTAAGCAGTGACTTTTGTTGATTAAGCAGTGTCTTATTGATGAAGCAGTCTTTGATTAAGCAGTGTCTTTTTTGAGTAAGCAGTGTCTTTTGTTGAGTAAGCAGTCTTTGATTAAACAGTGTCTTTTTTGAGTAAGCAGCGTCTTTTTTGAGTAAGCAGTGTCTTTTGTTGAGTAAGCAGTGTCTTTGATTAAGCAGCGTCTTTCTTGAGTAAGCATTGTCTTTGATTAAGCAGCGTCTTTTTTGAGTTAGCAGTGTCTTTTGTTGAGTAAGCAGTGTCTTTGATTAAGCAGCGTCTTTCTTGATTAAGCAGTGTCTTTTGTTGAGTAAGCAGTGTCTTTTGTTGATTAAGCAGTGTCTTTTTTGAGTAATCATTGTCGTTTGTTGAGTAAGCAGTGTCTTTTGTTGATTAAGCAGACTTTGTTTAAGTAGCGTATTTTGTTGAGTAAGCAGTGTCTTTGATTAAGCAGCGTCTTTCTTGAGTAAGCATTGTCTTTGATTAAGCAGCGTCTTTTTTGAGTTAGCAGTGTCTTTTGTTGAGTAAGCAGTGTCTTTTGCTGATTAAGCAGTCTTTGATTAAACAGTTTCTTTTGTTGATTAAGCAGTCTTTGATTAAGCAGTGTCTTTTTTGACTAAGCAGTGACTTTTGTTGATTAAGCAGTGTCTTTTGTTGATTAAGCAGTCTTTGTTTAAGCAGTTCCTTTTTTTTTAGTCTTTGATAAAGCAGTGTCTTTTTTGAGTAAGCAGTGTCTTTTGTTGAGTAAGCAGTGTCTTTGATTAAGCAGCGTCTTTCTTGAGTAAGCAGTGTCTTCTGTTGAGTAAGCAGTGTCTTTTGTTGACTAAGCAGTCTTTGATTAAACAGTTTCTTTTGTTGATTAAGCAGTGTTTGATTAATCAGTGTCTTTTTGAGTAAGCAGTGTCTTTTGTTGATTAAGCAGTCTTTGATTAAGCAGTGTTTTTTTTTGAGGAAGTAGTGTCTTTTGTTGATTTAGCAGTCTTTGATTAAACAGTTTCTTTTGTTGATTAAGCAGTCTTTGATTAAGCAGTGTCTTTTTTGAGTAAGCAGTGACTTTTGTTGATTTAGCAGTGTCTTGTTGATTAAGCAGTCTTTGATTAAGCAGTGTCTTTTTTGAGTAAGCAGTGTCTTTTGTTGAGTAAGCAGTCTTTGATTAAGCAGTGTCTTTTTTAAGTAAGCAGTGTCTTTTGTTGATTAAGCAGTCTTTGAGCAAGCAGTGTCTTTTGTTGATTAAGCAGTCTTTGATTAAGCAGTGTCTTTTTTGAGTAAGCAGTGAATTTTGTTGATTAAGCAGTGTCTTATTGATGAAGCAGTCTTTGATTAAGCAGTGTCTTTTTTTAATAAGCAGTGTCTTTTGTTGAGTAAGCAGTCTTTGATTAAGCAGTGTCTTTTTTGAGTAAGCAGTGTCTTTTGTTGATTAAGCAGTCTTTTGTTGATTAAGCAGTCTTTGATTAAGCAGTGCTTTTTTAGTAAGCAGTGTCTTTGATTAAGCAGCGTCTTTTTTGAGTTAGCAGTGTCTTTGTTGAGTAAGCAGTGTCTTTGATTAAGCAGCGTCTTTCTTGATTAAGCAGTGTCTTTTGTTGAGTAAGCAGTGTCTTTTGTTGATTAAGCAGTGTGTTTTTTGAGTAATCAATTTCGTTTGTTGAGTAAGCAGTGTCTTTTGTTGATTAAGCAGACTTTGTTTAAGCAGTGTCTTTTGTTGAGTAAGCAGTGTCTTTGATTAAGCATTGTCTTTATATATGTAAGCAGTGTCTTTTGTTGAGTAAGCAGTGTCTTTTGTTGAGTAAGCAAAGTCTTTTGTTGATTAAGCAGTCTTTATTTAGCAGTGTCTTTTGTTGATTAAGCAGTCTTTTGTTGATTAAGCAGTGTCTTTTTTGAGTAAGCAGTGTCTTTTGTTGATGCAACAGGTTTTGATTGAACAGTGTCTTTTGTTGATTAAGCAGTCTTTGATTAAGCAGTGTCTTTTTTGAGTAAGCAGTGTCTTTTGTTGAGTAAGCAGTCTTTGATTAAGCAGTGTCTTTTTTTGAGGAAGCAGTGTCTTTTGTTGATTAAGCAGTCTTTGATTAAACAGTTTCTTTTTTTGATTAAGCAGTCTTTGATTAAGCTGTGTCTTTTTTGACTAAGCAGTGACTTTTGTTGATTTAGCAGTGTCTTGTTGATTAAGCAGTCTTTGATTAAGCAGTGTCTTTTTTGAGTAAGCAGTGTCTTTTGTTGAGTAAGCAGTGTCTTTGATTAAGCAGCGTCTTTCTTGAGTAAGCAGTGTCTTCTGTTGAGTAAGCAGTGTCTTTTGTTGATTAAGCAGTCTTTGATTAAACAGTTTCTTTTGTTGATTAAGCAGTCTTTGAATAAGCAGTGTCTTTTTGAGTAAGCAGTGTCTTTTGTTGATTAAGCAGTCTTTGATTAAGCAGTGTCTTTTTTGAGGAAGCAGTGTCTTTTGTTGATTAAGCAGTCTTTGATTAAACAGTTTCTTTTGTTGATTAAGCAGTGTCTTTTTTGACTAAGCAGTGACTTTTGTTGATTTAGCAGTGTCTTGTTGATTAAGCAGTCTTTGATTAAGCAGTGTCTTTTTTGAGTAAGCAGTGTCTTTTGTTGAGTAAGCAGTCTTTAATTAAGCAGTGTCTTTTTTGAGTAAGCAGTGTCTTTTGTTGATTAAGCAGTATTTTGTTGATTAAGCAGTCTTTGATTAAGCAGTGTCTTTTTTGAGTAAGCAGTGTCTTTTGTTGATGCAACAGTCTTTGATTGAACAGTGTCTTTTGTTGATTAAGCAGTCTTTGATTAAGCAGTGTCTTTTTTGAGTATGCAGTGTCTTTTGTTGAGTAAGCAAAGTCTTTTGTTGATTAAGCAGTCTTTAATCAAGCAGTGTCTTTTGTTGATTAAGCAGTCTTTGTTTAAGCAGTGTCTTTTTTTTTAGTCATTGATAAAGCAGTGTCTTTTGTTGAGTAAGCAGTGTCTTTGATTAAGCAGCGTCTTTTTTGAGTAAGCAGTGTCTTTTGTTGAGTAAGCAGTGTCTTTGATTAAGCAGCGTCTTTCTTGAGTAAGCAGTGTCTTCTGTTGAGTAAGCAGTATCTTTTGTTGATTAAGCAGTCTTTGATTAAACAGTTTCTTTTGTTGATTAAGCAGTGTATTTTTGAGTAAGCAGTGTCTTTTGTTGATTAAGCAGTCTTTGATTAAGCAGTGTCTTTTTTTGAGGAAGCAGTGTCTTTTGTTGATTTAGCAGTCTTTGATTAAACAGTTTCTTTTGTTGATTAAGCAGTGTCTTTTTTGAGTAAGCAGTGACTTATGTTGATTTAGCAGTGTCTTGTTGATTAAGCAGTCTTTGATTAAGCAGTGTCTTTTTTGAGTAAGCAGTGTCTTTTGTTGAGTAAGCAGTCTTTGATTAAGCAGTGTCTTTTTTGAGTAAGCAGTGTCTTTTGTTGATTAAGCAGTCTTTGAGCAAGCACTGTCTTTTGTTGATTAAGCAGTCTTTGATTAAGCAGTGTCTTTTTTGAGTAAGCAGTGTCTTTTGTTGAGTAAGCAGTCTTTGATTAAGCAGTGTCTGTCTTTTTTGAGTAAGCAGTGTCTTTTGTTGATTAAGCAGTCTTTTGTTGATTAAGCAGTGTCTTATTGATGAAGCAGTCTTTGATTAAGCAGTGTCTTTTTTGAGTAAGCAGTGTCTTTTGTTGATTAAGCAGTGTGTTTTTTGAGTAATCAATTTCGTTTGTTGAGTAAGCAGTGTCTTTTGTTGATTAAGCAGACTTTGTTTAAGCAGTGTCTTTTTTGAGTAAGCAGTGTCTTTTGTTGATTAAGCAGTGTGTTTTTTGAGTAATCAATTTCGTTTGTTGAGTAAGCAGTGACTTTTGTTGATTAAGCAGTGTCTTATTGATGAAGCAGTCTTTGATTAAGCAGTGTCTTTTTTGAGTAAGCAGTGTCTTTTGTTGAGTAAGCAGTCTTTGATTAAGCAGCGTCTTTTTTGAGTTAGCAGTGTCTTTGTTGAGTAAGCAGTGTCTTTGATTAAGCAGCGTCTTTCTTGATTAAGCAGAGTCTTTTGTTGATTAAGCAGTGTGTTTTTTGAGTAATCAATTTCGTTTGTTGAGTAAGCAGTGTCTTTTGTTGATTAAGCAGACTTTGTTTAAGCAGTGTCTTTTGTTGAGTAAGCAGTGTCTTTGATTAAGCATTGTCTTTATATATGTAAGCAGTGTCTTTTGTTGAGTAAGCAGTGTCTTTTGTTGAGTAAGCAAAGTCTTTTGTTGATTAAGCAGTCTTTATTTAGCAGTGTCTTTTTTGAGTAAGCAGTGACTTTTGTTGATTAAGCAGTGTCTTATTGATGAAGCAGTCTTTGATTAAGCAGTGTCTTTTTTGAGTAAGCAGTGTCTTTTGTTGAGTAAGCAGTCTTTGATTAAGCAGTGTCTTTTTTGAGTAAGCAGTGTCTTTTGTTGATGCAACAGTCTTTGAATGAACAGTGTCTTTTGTTGATTAAGCAGTCTTTGATTAAGCAGTGTCTTTTTGGAGTAAGCAGTGTCTTTTGTTGAGTAAGCAGTCTTTGATTAAGCAGTGTCTTTTTTTGAGGATGCAGTGTCTTTTGTTGATTAAGCAGTCTTTGATTAAACAGTTTCTTTTTTTGATTAAGCAGTGTCTTTTTTGACTAAGCAGTGACTTTTGTTGATTTAGCAGTGTCTTGTTGATTAAGCAGTCTTTGATTAAGCAGTGTCTTTTTTGAGTAAGCAGTGTCTTTTGTTGAGTAAGCAGTGTCTTTGATTAAGCAGCGTCTTTCTTGAGTAAGCAGTGTCTTCTGTTGAGTAAGCAGTGTCTTTTGTTGATTAAGCAGTCTTTGATTAAACAGTTTCTTTTGTTGATTAAGCAGTCTTTGATTAAGCAGTGTCTTTTTGAGTAAGCAGTGTCTTTTGTTGATTAAGCAGTCTTTGATTAAGCAGTGTCTTTTTTGAGGAAGCAGTGTCTTTTGTTGATTAAGCAGTCTTTGATTAAACAGTTTCTTTTGTTGATTAAGCAGTCTTTGATTAAACAGTGTCTTTTTTGAGTAAGCAGTGTCTTTTGTTGAGTAAGCAGTCTTTAATTAAGCAGTGTCTTTTTTGAGTAAGCAGTGTCTTTTGTTGATTAAGCAGTATTTTGTTGATTAAGCAGTCTTTGATTAAGCAGTGTCTTTTTTGAGTAAGCAGTGTCTTTTGTTGATGCAACAGTCTTTGATTGAACAGTGTCTTTTGTTGATTAAGCAGTCTTTGATTAAGCAGTGTCTTTTTTGAGTATGCAGTGTCTTTTGTTGAGTAAGCAAAGTCTTTTGTTGATTAAGCAGTCTTTAATCAAGCAGTGTCTTTTGTTGATTAAGCAGTCTTTGTTTAAGCAGTGTCTTTTTTTTTAGTCATTGATAAAGCAGTGTCTTTTGTTGAGTAAGCAGTGTCTTTGATTAAGCAGCGTCTTTTTTGAGTAAGCAGTGTCTTTTGTTGAGTAAGCAGTGTCTTTGATTAAGCAGCGTCTTTCTTGAGTAAGCAGTGTCTTCTGTTGAGTAAGCAGTATCTTTTGTTGATTAAGCAGTCTTTGATTAAACAGTTTCTTTTGTTGATTAAGCAGTGTATTTTTGAGTAAGCAGTGTCTTTTGTTGATTAAGCAGTCTTTGATTAAGCAGTGTCTTTTTTTGAGGAAGCAGTGTCTTTTGTTGATTTAGCAGTCTTTGATTAAACAGTTTCTTTTGTTGATTAAGCAGTGTCTTTTTTGAGTAAGCAGTGACTTATGTTGATTTAGCAGTGTCTTGTTGATTAAGCAGTCTTTGATTAAGCAGTGTCTTTTTTGAGTAAGCAGTGTCTTTTGTTGAGTAAGCAGTCTTTGATTAAGCAGTGTCTTTTTTGAGTAAGCAGTGTCTTTTGTTGATTAAGCAGTCTTTGAGCAAGCAGTGTCTTTTGTTGATTAAGCAGTCTTTGATTAAGCAGTGTCTTTTTTGAGTAAGCAGTGTCTTTTGTTGAGTAAGCAGTCTTTGATTAAGCAGTGTCTGTCTTTTTTGAGTAAGCAGTGTCTTTTGTTGATTAAGCAGTCTTTTGTTGATTAAGCAGTGTCTTATTGATGAAGCAGTCTTTGATTAAGCAGTGTCTTTTTTGAGTAAGCAGTGTCTTTTGTTGATTAAGCAGTGTGTTTTTTGAGTAATCAATTTCGTTTGTTGAGTAAGCAGTGTCTTTTGTTGATTAAGCAGACTTTGTTTAAGCAGTGTCTTTTTTGAGTAAGCAGTGTCTTTTGTTGATTAAGCAGTGTGTTTTTTGAGTAATCAATTTCGTTTGTTGAGTAAGCAGTGACTTTTGTTGATTAAGCAGTGTCTTATTGATGAAGCAGTCTTTGATTAAGCAGTGTCTTTTTTGAGTAAGCAGTGTCTTTTGTTGAGTAAGCAGTCTTTGATTAAGCAGCGTCTTTTTTGAGTTAGCAGTGTCTTTGTTGAGTAAGCAGTGTCTTTGATTAAGCAGCGTCTTTCTTGATTAAGCAGAGTCTTTTGTTGATTAAGCAGTGTGTTTTTTGAGTAATCAATTTCGTTTGTTGGGTAAGCAGTGTCTTTTGTTGATTAAGCAGACTTTGTTTAAGCAGTGTCTTTTGTTGAGTAAGCAATGTCTTTGATTAAGCATTGTCTTTATATATGTAAGCAGTGTCTTTTGTTGAGTAAGCAGTGTCTTTTGTTGAGTAAGCAAAGTCTTTTGTTGATTAAGCAGTCTTTATTTAGCAGTGTCTTTTTTGAGTAAGCAGTGACTTTTGTTGATTAAGCAGTGTCTTATTGATGAAGCAGTCTTTGATTAAGCAGTGTCTTTTTTGAGTAAGCAATGTCTTTTGTTGAGTAAGCAGTCTTTGATTAAGCAGTGTCTTTTTTGAGTAAGCAGTGTCTTTTGTTGATGCAACAGTCTTTGAATGAACAGTGTCTTTTGTTGATTAAGCAGTCTTTGATTAAGCAGTGTCTTTTTTGAGTAAGCAGTGTCTTTTGTTGAGTAAGCAGTCTTTGATTAAGCAGTGTCTTTTTTTGAGGATGCAGTGTCTTTTGTTGATTAAGCAGTCTTTGATTAAACAGTTTCTTTTTTTGATTAAGCAGTGTCTTTTTTGACTAAGCAGTGACTTTTGTTGATTTAGCAGTGTCTTGTTGATTAAGCAGTCTTTGATTAAGCAGTGTCTTTTTTGAGTAAGCAGTGTCTTTTGTTGAGTAAGCAGTGTCTTTGATTAAGCAGCGTCTTTCTTGAGTAAGCAGTGTCTTCTGTTGAGTAAGCAGTGTCTTTTGTTGATTAAGCAGTCTTTGATTAAACAGTTTCTTTTGTTGATTAAGCAGTCTTTGATTAAGCAGTGTCTTTTTGAGTAAGCAGTGTCTTTTGTTGATTAAGCAGTCTTTGATTAAGCAGTGTCTTTTTTGAGGAAGCAGTGTCTTTTGTTGATTAAGCAGTCTTTGATTAAACAGTTTCTTTTGTTGATTAAGCAGTCTTTGATTAAGCAGTGTCTTTTTTGACTAAGCAGTGACTTTTGTTGATTTAGCAGTGTCTTGTTGATTAAGCAGTCTTTGATTAAGCAGTGTCTTTTTTGAGTAAGCAGTGTCTTTTGTTGAGTAAGCAGTCTTTGATTAAGCAGTGTCTTTTTTGAGTAAGCAGTGTCTTTTGTTGATTAAGCAGTATTTTGTTGATTAAGCAGTCTTTGATTAAGCAGTGTTTTTTTGAGTAAGCAGTGTCTTTTGTTGATGCAACAGTCTTTGATTGAACAGTGTCTTTTGTTGATTAAGCAGTGTTTGATTAAGCAGTGTCTTTTTTGAGTATGCAGTGTCTTTTGTTGAGTAAGCAAAGTCTTTTGTTGATTAAGCAGTCTTTAATCAAGCAGTGTCTTTTGTTGATTAAGCAGTCTTTGTTTAAGCAGTGTCTTTTTTTAGTCATTGATAAAGCAGTGTCTTTTTTGAGTAAGCGGTGTCTTTGATTAAGCAGCGTCTTTTTTAAGTAAGCAGTGTCTTTTATTGAGTAAGCAGTGTCTTTGATTAAGCAGCGTCTTTCTTGAGTAAGCAGTGTCTTCTGTTGAGTAAGCAGTGTCTTTTGTTGATTAAGCAGTCTTTGATTAAACAGTTTCTTTTGTTGACTAAGCAGTGTCTTTTGTTGATTAAGAAGTCTTTGATTAAGCAGTGTCTTTTTTGAGGAAGCAGTGTCTTTTGTTGATTTAGCAGTCTTTGATTAAACAGTTTCTTTTGTTGATTAAGCAGTGTCTTTTTTGAGTAAGCAGTGACTTATGTTGATTTAGCAGTGTCTTGTTGATTAAGCAGTCTTTGATTAAGCAGTGTCTTTTTTGAGTAAGCAGTGTCTTTTGTTGAGTAAGCAGTCTTTGATTAAGCAGTGTCTTTTTTGAGTAAGCAGTGTCTTTTGTTGATTAAGCAGTCTTTGAGCAAGCAGTGTCTTTTGTTGATTAAGCAGTCTTTGATTAAGCAGTGTCTTTTTTGAGTAAGCAGTGACTTTTGTTGATTAAGCAGTGTCTTATTGATGAAGCAGTCTTTGATTAAGCAGTGTCTTTTTTGAGTAAGCAGTGTCTTTTGTTGAGTATGCAGTCTTTGATTAAGCAGTGTCTGTCTTTTGTTGAGTAAGCAGTGTCTTTTGTTGATTAAGCAGTCTTTTGTTGATTAAGCAGTCTTTGATTAAGCAGTGCCTTTTTTAGTAAGCAGTGTCTTTGATTAAGCAGCGTCTTTTTTGAGTTAGCAGTGTCTTTTGTTGAGTAAGCAGTGTCTTTGATTAAGCAGCGTCTTTCTTGATTAAGCAGTGTCTTTTGTTGAGTAAGCAGTGTCTTTTGTTGATTAAGCAGTGTCTTTTTTGAGTAATCATTTTCGTTTGTTGAGTAAGCAGTGTCTTTTGTTGATTAAGCAGACTTTGTTTAAGCAGTGTCTTTTGTTGAGTAAGCAGTGTCTTTGATTAAGCATTGTCTTTATATATGTAAGCAGTGTCTTTTGTTGAGTAAGCAGTGTCTTTTGTTGAGTAAGCAAAGTCTTTTGTTGATTAAGCAGTGTCTTTTTGAGTAAGCAGTGACTTTTGTTGATTAAGCAGTGTCTTATTGATGTAGCAGTCTTTGAATAAGCAGTGTCTTTTGTTGATTAAGCCGTCTTTGTTTAAGCATTGTCTTTTTTTTTAGTCTTTGATAAAGCAGTGTCTTTTTTGAGTAAGCAGTGTCTTTGATTAAGCAGCGTCTTTTTTGAGTAAGCAGTGTCTTTTTTTGAGTAAGCAGTGTCTTTTGTTGATTAAGCAGTCTTTGATTAAACAGTTTCTTTTGTTGATTAAGCAGTCTTTGATTAAGCAGTGTCTTTTTGAGTAAGCAGTGTCTTTTGTTGATTAAGCAGTCTTTGATTAAACAGTTTCTTTTGTTGATTAAGCAGTCTTTGATTAAGCAGTGTCTTTTTTGAGTAAGCAGTGACTTTTGTTGATTTAGCAGTGTCTTGTTGATTAAGCAGTCTTTGATTAAGCAGTGTCTTTTTTGAGTAAGCAGTGTCTTTTGTTGATTAAGCAGTCTTTGAGCAAGCAGTGTCTTTTGTTGATTAAGCAGTCTTTGATTAAGCAGTGTCTTTTTTGAGTAAGCAGTGACTTTTGTTGAGTAAGCAGTGTCTTATTGATGAAGCAGTCTTTGATTAAGCAGTGTCTTTTTTGAGTAAGCAGTGTCTTTTGTTGAGTAAGCAGTCTTTGATTAAACAGTGTCTTTTTTGAGTAAGCAGTGTCTTTTGTTGATTAAGCAGTCTTTTGTTGATTAAGCAGTCTTTGATTAAGCAGTGCCTTTTTTGAGTAAGCAGTGTCTTTGATTAAGCAGCGTCTTTTTTGAGTTAGCAGTGTCTTTTGTTGAGTAAGCAGTGTCTTTGATTAAGCAGCGTCTTTCTTGATTAAGCAGTGTCTTTTGTTGAGTAAGCAGTGTCTTTTGTTGATTAAGCAGTGTCTTTTTTGAGTAATCATTGTCGTTTGTTGAGTAAGGAGTGTCTTTTGTTGAGTAAGCAGTCTTTGATTAAGCAGTGTCTTTTTTGAGTAAGCAGTGTCTTTTGTTGATTAAGCCGTCTTTGAGCAAGCAGTGTCTTTTGTTGATTAAGCAGTCTTTGATTAAGCAGTCTTTGATTAAGCAGTGTCTTTTTTGAGTAAGCAGTGACTTTTGTTGATTAAGCAGTGTCTTATTGATGAAGCAGTCTTTGATTAAGCAGTGTCTTTTTTGAGTAAGCAGTGTCTTTTGTTGAGTAAGCAGTCTTTGATTAAACAGTGTCTTTTTTGAGTAAGCAGTGTCTTTTGTTGATTAAGCAAAGTCTTTTGTTGATTAAGCAGTCTTTAATTAAGCAGTGTCTTTTGTTGATTAAGCAGTCTTCGTTTAAGCAGTGTCGTTTTTTTAGTCTTTGATAAAGCAGTGTCTTTTTTGAGTAAGCAGTGTCTTTGAATAAGCAGCGTCTTTTTTGAGTAAGCAGTGTCTTTTGTTGAGTAAGCAGTGTCTTTGATTAAGCAGCGTCTTTCTTGAGTAAGCAGTGTCTTCTGTTGACTAAGCAGTGTATTTTGTTGATTAAGCAGTCTTTGATTAAACAGTTTCTTTTGTTGATTAAGCAGTCTTTGATTAAGCAGTGTCTTTTTGAGTAAGCAGTGTCTTTTGTTGATTAAGCAGTCTTTGATTAAGCAGTGTCTTTTTTTGAGGAAGCAGTGTCTTTTGTTGATTAAGCAGTCTTTGATTAAACAGTTTCTTTTGTTGATTAAGCAGTCTTTGATTAAGCAGTGTTTTTTTTTGAGTAAGCAGTGACTTTTGTTGATTTAGCAGTGTCTTGTTGATTAAGCAGTCTTTGATTAAGCAGTGTCTTTTTTGAGTAAGCAGTGTCTTTTGTTGATTAAGCAGTTTTTGAGCAAGCAGTGTCTTTTGTTGATTAAGCAGTCTTTGATTAAGCAGTGTCTTTTTTGAGTAAGCAGTGACTTTTGTTGATTAAGCAGTGTCTTATTGATGAAGCAGTCTTTGATTAAGCAGTGTCTTTTGTTGAGTAAGCAGTCTTTGATTAAACAGTGTCTTTTTTGAGTAAGCAGTGTCTTTTGTTGATTAAGCAGTCTTTTGTTGATTAAGCAGTCTTTGATTAAGCAGTGCCTTTTTTGAGTAAGCAGTGTCTTTGATTAAGCAGCGTCTTTTATGAGTTAGCAGTGTCTTTTGTTGAGTAAGCAGTGTCTTTGATTAAGCAGCGTCTTTCTTGATTAAGCAGTGTCTTTTGTTGAGTAAGCAGTGTCTTTTGTTGATTAAGCGTGGTCTTTTTTGAGTAATCATTGTCGTTTGTTAAGTAAGCAGTGTCTTTTGTTGAGTAAGCAGTCTTTGATTAAGCAGTGTCTTTTTTGAGTAAGCAGTGTCTTTTGTTGATTAAGCAGTCTTTGAGCAAGCAGTGTCTTTTGTTGATTAAGCAGTCTTTGATTAAGCAGTGTCTTTTTTGAGTAAGCAGTGACTTTTGTTGATTAAGCAGTGTCTTATTGATGAAGCAGTCTTTGATTAAGCAGTGTCTTTTTGAGTAAGCAGTGTCTTCTGTTGAGTAAGCAGTGTCTTTTGTTGAATAAGCAGTCTTTGATTAAACAGTGTCTTTTTTGAGTAAGCAGCGTCTTTTTTGAGTAAGCAGTGTCTTTTGTTGAGTAAGCAGTGTCTTTGATTAAGCAGCGTCTTTCTTGAGTAAGCATTGTCTTTGATAAAGCAGCGTCTTTTTTGAGTTAGCAGTGTCTTTTGTTGAGTAAGCAGTGTCTTTGATTAAGCAGCGTCTTTCTTGATTAAGCAGTGTCTTTTGTTGAGTAAGCAGTGTCTTTTGTTGATTAAGCAGTGTCTTTTTTGAGTAATCATTGTCGTTTGTTGAGTAAGCAGTGTCTTTTGTTGATTAAGCAGACTTTGTTTAAGCAGTGTCTTTTGTTGAGTAAGCAGTGTATTTGATTAAGCATTGTCTTTATATATGTAAGCAGTGTCTTTTGTTGAGAAAGCAGTTTCTTTTGTTGAGTAAGCAAAGTCTTTTGTTGATTAAGCAGTCTTTGATTAAGCAGTGTCTTTTTGAGTAAGCAGTGACTTTTGTTGATTAAGCAGTGTCTTATTGATGAAGAAGTCTTTGATTAAGCAGTGTCTTTTTTGAGTAAGCAGTGTCTTTTGTTGAGTAAGCAGTCTTTGATTAAGCAGTGTCTTTTTGAGTAAGCAGTGACTTTTGTTGATTAAGCAGTGTCTTATTGATGAAGAAGTCTTTGATTAAGCAGTGTCTTTTTTGAGTAAGCAGTGTCTTTTGTTGAGTAAGCAATCTTTGATTAAGCAGTGTCTTTTTTGAGTAAGCAGTGTCTTTTGTTGAGTAAGCAAAGTCTTTTGTTGATTAAGCAGTCTTTGTTTAAGCAGTGTCTTTTTTTTAGTTTTTGATAAAGCAGTGTCTTTTTTGATTAAGCAGCGTATTTTTTGAGTAAGCAGTGTCTTTGATTAAGCAGCGTCTTTCTTGAGTAAGCAGTGTCTTCTGTTGAGTAAGCAGTGTCTTTTGTTGAATAAGCAGTGTTTGATAAAGCAGTGTCTTTTGTTGAGTAAGCAGTGTCTTTTGTTGATTAAGCAGTGTCTTTTTTGAGTAATCATTGTCGTTTGTTGAGTAAGCAGTGTCTTTTGTTGAGTAAGCAGTCTTTGATTAAGCAGTGTCTTTTTTGAGTAAGCAGTGTCTTTTGTTGATTAAGCAGTCTTTGAGCAAGCAGTGTCTTTTGTTGATTAAGCAGTCTGTTATGTATTTTATTGCCGTGAACCCTAATTAAATAGCACGCGTAATTTTCAAGGCTTATTATAATAATCTTTATTCTGCGAATGTTAATACGAGACTAAAAGAAGAAGAATCAAAAACTAGCAATAATGACATTTGTATAGTGTTGCCAATTTTACATTATATGTACAATGGGTTATAACAATCTCCCACGCTTAATTGAGAACTGAAGAATTATTCATGGAACATAATCACGAAGATGAGTTGGCATGTTGCGTGGTCTTGTAGACCTACGAATAGCTTGACCCTGAATTGGTTGAGTTGGTTGAGATATGTGCAGCTCCTGGATCCCTGGAGGGTTTAAGGGTGCAGCTTGATCCTGACTTGGTTGCTTTTGTTGGTTTGAAGTTTCAAGAATATACTGGCGGTAAAATTGATTTTGTTGATTTAAAGGTGTATTTGAATTACTTGACGAGGAACTTGAATCAATGTTGCCATCAGCAATGTCTGGTGCAAAACGTACTTTACGTTGTTGAACTTTCGTAGCTTTAAGTTGGTCTATGTGACGTTTAAGTGTATATCCATCATCTAACTTTACAACATAATGGAGTTGTCCAAGTTTCCGTAGTACCGTACCTATTTTCCATACAGTTTTGTTGTTTCGAAGATGTATGACTTGAACACTTTCTCCCACGCTTATCCGACGAACACCCGGTATTGGTTTTGTAGTATTACATTTCATTGTTGGCTTTAACGCATCTAGTTTAATTCGTATTCGTCTATTGAAGTAAAGTTCAGCTGGACTCTTCCCACAGCTGAGAGGTGTTGCTCTATATCTTTGAAGAATTTTGTTAACTTTACTTTGCAACGACCCTGGTTCCGATGACATAGCTTTTAATTTGCGTTTTAATGTTTGCACGTTGCGTTCAGCTAATCCATTTGTACTAGGATGTCCCGGGGCGATTAATTTTTGGAAAATACCATTTTTACTGCAAAAAGATGTGAATTGCTCACTGGTGAAAATTGAAGCATTGTCTGATACCATTACTGATGGGAATCCATGCGTGGAAAAAATTTCGGTTAGACGGCTTATAGTACTTTGTGTCGTAGGTGAGTCGCGTATGACTTTAAATTCTGACCATTTTGACTTGGCATCGACGACAATTAAAAAATTATGGTCTTGGAAAGGCCCTGCGTAATCGATGTGAATTCTTTCCCAGTTTTCATCTGGTTCTTGCCACTGGTGCAGTGGGGCTTTTGGAGGTTTATTTTGGACTTCAACACAGGCTTCACATGAACGTACCATTCTCTCGATGTCCCGGTCGATTCCTTTCCAAACACAGTATCTTCTCGCCAGTTGCTTCATTTTCGTAATCCCCGGATGGGTGTGATGTAATTCTTGAAGTATTTGAGACTGGAGGCTACTTGGAATGAGAACTCTTTGGCCCTTGAATATAACACCATTGTTGAGCGTGTATCTCCTGCAGATGCTGGAGACGCACTGTTGGGCGGTGGACCAACAACAGTCACTGGTTGCTTTTGTGTGAGTTGAGCCGCTACCATCGGTACATATTTACTGTATGTTTTTGGCAAATCAGTGGCAAATGCTAGGAGCACATCTTCGAAGTTAGCTCCCTCCACAATGTACTCGACAAGACTGAGGTTGGGTATGTTGATGCCCGAACTGACGCAACTGGTGGGCATTTTTTGCTTGCAAATGACCGAATAGAGTGGCGTCGACATCAGGTGCTCGCAAAGACTTTTGTAACACTGGAGTAAACAGCGCATTTGGCGATTTTCCTCGTACGTGCGAAAGTCTTGGCAGTCCTTGCATGCAGTGCATGTTGGCCTAATATTCTTGCGACCGCGGACACACAAACGGCATACATTGTGTTGACACTTGCCATCCTTTGTAATGTATGGATCGCTGAGCAAACGGCCACAGACCGCACAAGATAACGACTGGCGAAGGTACGGCACGAGCCGATATAGGTCGGGCAGTCGGTGATCACCGGTTGGAGCATTGGCATCGCACTGGAAAATAATTTTTGACGTGGACACATAGAGTCCGGTTGCATTCATTTTAAACGGTTGCGGGCACTTCACACAAAACTCACGGCAGCGGCGATCACAATATTTTCCATTTATTTAATTAGAATTAATTTTTTCGTGACCGTATTTGCTGTTGTGGAATATGTTTAATCATTTAATTGAAATGTTTTCCAAAAGGCACTTGCATTGAAAGGCGAACTCAATGTGCATATAAAACGCAAGGTTAACGAGGAGGAGAGCACAGGACTTTTTCGTGAGTTGCTTAGGCTTCGCGGCCAATTGTCAAAGTTTTTACATTCAGCCTCGGTTGCGCCATGTATTATAATGTCATCGAAATATGACATAGTTTTGTTTAATCCGGATAGAATTTGCTCAATGATGCGATTAAATTCCGCTGGCGCAGTTTTAATGCCAAACGATAGACGATTTACGTTGTATGTTCCCTTATGGGTTGATATTGTTTGGATTTCCCTGGATTCTGGATTTACTCGAAGATGCAGGTAGGCTTTATAGAGGTCAAGTCGACAGAAATATTTTGACCCTTTGAGATTATTTAATATTTCATCGACACGCCGTATTGGGTAATTTGCAGAAACTAGTTGAGGATTAACGCCTGGCTTATAATCGACGCATAGTCGAATACCACCGTCTGGTTTTGTAATGATCACAAGGGGAGATCCCCAATCACTCCTTTCACATTTTGTAATAATCCCAGCTGCTTCTAAATCATCGAGTTCCTTTTCAACCCGTTCTCGAAGTGCATGTGGAACTTCTCGTTCTTTGAAGAATATTGGTTTCGAACCTTGACGAAGCTGGAGTGTGACCTCAAAATTTGGAACACAACCTACTTTTTCTGTAAAAACGTCCTCAAACTTGTCAACAATATCTGAAATTGAATCAAAATTATTTTCCTCTAATGCATTGATATTGTTGACATGATGTCTGTCCACTTCATAAAGGTTGATTCCTAAATGGCGAATCCATACCCGGCCTAAGAGCGCATCGTATTCGCGAGGAACTACATACAACTCCTCATTTGCTGTGCAGTTGTTGTATTTGACTTGAACTTCGATTTTACCATCAGGAAATATAATATTTTTAGTATATGATCGGAAAGCAATTGTTGAAGGTTGCAGTGGTGCTTTTATTTCCAGCTGATTGTATTGATTCCTTGGTATTAATGTATAACCAACACCAGTGTCGACCTCAAATTTTTGACGGTGTCCATTTATTTCCACCGTAGCATAGTACTTATCAGCATCGTTATTTTTATTGTGCTGATTGTAAAATATATCGACGATTTGGTTAATACCATACATTTGGTGAACTGGTTCGTCATGATCATCATTTCTATGAGTTGAACTATGGTTTGAAGTTTTGACTAATGTTTTGATGCCCACTTGTTGTACGTGACCACTTTTTCCACACGATTTACACTTGAGATTACGTGGGTTAGTACGGCAGTCCTTTGTTTTGTGGTTGTCTCTACCACAGCGTATGCACAAGTTGTCGATTCCCAACTGGGCGTAGTTTATTCTAGATTCGGAACGACCTTGTGCTCTTGAAGACTGAGCCCTGGAACGACTTTTTCGACGGTTTGAATTTCTGGCTTGAATTTTGTTTACGGCGTTATTGATGGGTTGCTTTGTAGTCAGCTCACGACAATCGATTTTTGATGCTTCTAATGATAAAGCTTTTTGTACTATTTTTTTGAAATCGTCTTCTTCCGATTGAAGTAATTGCTCCCGGATTGTGTTGTCGTTAATGCCACGTATAAATTGGGCTCGAAGTAAAATGTTTGATATGTCAGCCTTGCAGGCACACTTTGACACAAACTCGCACTCATTTGTATCCCGCCGGAGTAATGCCACATAATCAGCTATTGTATGTTCTTCGCCTTGATATGTGGAAAAAAATCGGTGTTGACTTACTAGTATGTTTTTTTTCGGGCACAAATGAGTTTCCAACATTTTCATTAAGTCGTCGTACTCGACTTCGTTGACTGTCTTAGGGGCAATTAATGAAACCAACAACTTAAAATGTGTAGGTCCAATTGAGTTTATAAGCATTTGACGGCAAAGTGATTTATTAGTAATAACACCCTTCATGGTCAAATAATTTCCGAAGCGTTGATGGTATAACTTAAAGTTTTCTTTTTTATCATCAAAGTTCTCAAATGGAGCACACATAACCTGTAATGGTGGCTGCTGCTGTTGTTGTGGTTGTTGTTGTTGACTGATACTAGCACTTACTTGCTTTAGCAAGTCACGTTGTGATTTGTTGAAGGCTTCTAACAATTGCGCAAATTGTGAGGCATCCATTTTGTAGAAGTAAATTTATCTTGTAATTTAATCTTCTTTTTTTTTTCTCTCGTCGCCACTGTTATGTATTTTATTGCCGTGAACCCTAATTAAATAGCACGCGTAATTTTCAAGGCTTATTATAATAATCTTTATTCTGCGAATGTTAATACGAGACTAAAAGAAGAAGAATCAAAAACTAGCAATAATGACATTTGTATAGTGTTGCCAATTTTACATTATATGTACAATGGGTTATAACACAGTCTTTGATTAAGCAGTGTCTTTTTGGGTAAGCAGTGACTTTAGTTGATTAAGCAGTGTCTTATTGATGAAGCAGTCTTTGATTAAGCAGTGTCTTTTGTTGAGTAAGCAGTGTTTGATTAAACAGTGTCTTTTTTGGGTAAGCAGTAACTTTTGTTGATTAAGCAGTGTCTTATTGATGAAGCAGTCTTTGATTAAGCAGTGTCTTTTTTGAGTAAGCAGTGTCTTTTGTTGAGTAAGCAGTCTTTGATTAAACAGTGTCTTTTTTGAGTAAGCAGTGTCTTTTGTTGATTAAGCAGTCTTTTGTTGATTAAGCAGTCCTTGATTAAGCAGTGCCTTTTTTGAGTAAGCAGTGTCTTTGATTAAGCAGCGTCTTTTTTGAGTTAGCAGTGTCTTTTGTTGAGTAAGCAGTGTCTTTTGTTGATTAAGCAGTGTCTTTTTTGAGTAATCATTGTCGTTTGTTGAGTAAGCAGTGTCTTTTGTTGATTAAGCAGTCCTTGATTAAGCAGTGCCTTTTTTGAGTAAGCAGTGTCTTTGATTAAGCAGCGTCTTTTTTGAGTTAGCAGTGTCTTTTGTTGAGTAAGCAGTGTCTTTTGTTGAATAAGCAGTGTCTTTTTTGAGTAATCATTGTCGTTTGTTGAGTAAGCAGTGTCTTTTGTAGAGTAAGCAGTCTTTGATTAAGCAGTGTCTTTTTTGAGTAAGCAGTGTCTTTTGTTGATTAAGCAGTCTTTGAGCAAGCAGTGTCTTTTGTTGATTAAGCAGTCTTTGATTAAGCAGTGTCTTTTTTGAGTAAGCAGTGTCTTTTGTTGATTAAGCAGTCTTTTGTTGATTAAGCAGTCTTTGATTAAGCAAAGTCTTTTGTTGATTAAGCAGTCTTTAATTAAGCAGTCTTTGTTTAAGCAGTGTCTTTTTTTTAGTCTTTGATAAAGCAGTGTCTTTTTTGATTAAGCAGCGTCTTTTTTGAGTAAGCAGGTTCTTTGATTAAGCAGCGTCTTTCTTGAGTAAGCAGTGTCTTCTGTTGAGTAAGCAGTGTCTTTTGTTGAATAAGCAGTCTTTGATAAATAAGTGTCTTTTGTTGAGTAACCAGTGTCTTTTGTTGATTAAGCAGTGTCTTTTTTAAGTAATCATTGTCGTTTGTTGAGTAAGCAGTGTCTTTTGTTGAGTAAGCAGTCTTTGATTAAGCAGTGTCTTTTTTGAGTAAGCAGTGTCTTTTGTTGATTAAGCAGTCTTTGAGCAAGCAGTGTCTTTTGTTGATTAAGCAGTCTTTGATTAAGCAGTGTCTTTTTTGAGTAAGCAGTGACTTTTGTTGATTAAGCAGTGTCTTTTGTTGATTAAGCAGTCTTTGAGCAAGCAGTGTCTTTTGTTGATTAAGCAGTCTTTGATTAAGCAGTGTCTTTTTTGAGTAACCAGTGTCTTTTGTTGATTAAGCAGTGTCTTTTTTAAGTAATCATTGTCGTTTGTTGAGTAAGCAGTGTCTTTTGTTGAGTAAGCAGTCTTTGATTAAGCAGTGTCTTTTTTGAGTAAGCAGTGTCTTTTGTTGATTAAGCAGTCTTTGAGTAAGCAGTGTCTTTTGTTGATTAAGCAGTCTTTGATTAAGCAGTGTCTTTTGTTGAGTAAGCAGTCTTTGATTAAACAGTGTCTTTTTTGAGTAAGCAGTGTCTTTTGTTGATTAAGCAAAGTCTTTTGTTGATTAAGCAGTCTTTAATTAAGCAGTGTCTTTTGTTGATTAAGCAGTCTTTGTTTAATCAGTGTCTTTTTTTTAGTCTTTGATAAAGCAGTGTCTTTTTTGAGTAAGCAGTGTCTTTGATTAAGCAGCGTCTTTTTTAAGTAAGCAGTGTCTTTTGTTGAGTAAGCAGTGTCTTTGATTAAGCAGCGTCTTTCTTGAGTATGCAGTGTCTTCTGTTGAGTAAGCAGTGTCTTTTGTTGATTAAGCAGTCTTTGATTAAACAGTTTCTTTTGTTGATTAAGCAGTCTTTGATTAAGCAGTGTCTTTTTGAGTAAGCAGTGTCTTTTGTTGATTAAGCAGTCTTTGATTAAGCAGTGTCTTTTTTTGAGGAAGCAGTGTCTTTTGTTGATTAAGCAGTCTTTGATTAAACAGTTTCTTTCGTTGATTAAGCAGTCTTTGATTAAGCAGTGTCTTTTTTGAGTAAGCAGTGACTTTTGTTGATTTAGCAGTGTCTTGTTGATTAAGCAGTCTTTGATTAAGCAGTGTCTTTTTTGAGTAAGCAGTGTCTTTTGTTGATTTAGCAGTCTTTGAGCAAGCAGTGTCTTTTGTTGATTAAGCAGTCTTTGATTAAGCAGTGTCTTTTTTGAGTAAGCAGTGACTTTTGTTGATTAAGCAGTGTCTTATTGATGAAGCAGTCTTTGATTAAGCAGTGTCTTTTTTGAGTAAGCAGTGTCTTTTGTTGAGTAAGCAGTCTTTTGTTGATTAAGCAGTCTTTGATTAAGCAGTGCCTTTTTTGAGTAAGCAGTGTCTTTGATTAAGCAGCGTCTTTTTTGAGTTAGCAGTGTCTTTTGTTGAGTAAGCAGCGTCTTTCTTGATTAAGCAGTGTCTTTTGTTGAGTAAGCAGTGTCTTTTGTTGATTAAGCAGTGTCTTTTTTGAGTAATCATTGTCGTTTGTTGAGTAAGCAGTGCCTTTTGTAGAGTAAGCATTCTTTGATTAAGCAGTGTCTTTTTTGAGTAAGCAGTGTCTTCTGTTGAGTAAGCAGTGTCTTTTGTTGACTAAGCAGTCTTTGATTAAACAGTTTCTTTTGTTGATTAAGCAGTCTTTGATTAATCAGTGTCTTTTTGAGTAAGCAGTGTCTTTTGTTGATTAAGCAGTCTTTGATTCTTTGATTAAGCAGTGTTTTTTTTAGGAAGTAGTGTCTTTTGTTGATTTAGCAGTCTTTGATTAAACAGTTTCTTTTGTTGATTAAGCAGTCTTTGATTAAGCAGTGTCTTTTTTGAGTAAGCAGTGACTTTTGTTGATTTAGCAGTGTCTTGTTGATTAAGCAGTCTTTGATTAAGCAGTGTCTTTTTTGAGTAAGCAGTGTCTTTTGTTGAGTAAGCAGTCTTTGATTAAGCAGTGTCTTTTTTAAGTAAGCAGTGTCTTTTGTTGATTAAGCAGTCTTTGAGCAAGCAGTGTCTTTTGTTGATTAAGCAGTCTTTGATTAAGCAGTCTTTGATTAAGCAGTGTCTTTTTTGAGTAAGCAGTGAATTTTGTTGATTAAGCAGTGTCTTATTGATGAAGCAGTCTTTGATTAAGCAGTGTCTTTTTTGAGTAAGCAGTGTCTTTTGTTGAGTAAGCAGTCTTTGATTAAGCAGTGTCTTTTTTGAGTAAGCAGTGTCTTTTGTTGATTAAGCAGTCTTTTGTTGATTAAGCAGTCTTTGATTAAGCAGTGCTTTTTTTAGTAAGCAGTGTCTTTGATTAAGCAGCGTCTTTTTTGAGCTAGCAGTGTCTTTGTTGAGTAAGCAGTGTCTTTGATTAAGCAGCGTCTTTCTTGATTAAGCAGTGTCTTTTGTTGATTAAGCAGTGTGTTTATTGAGTAATCAATTTCGTTTGTTGAGTAAGCAGTGTCTTTTGTTGATTAAGCAGACTTTGTTTAAGCAGTGTCTTTTGTTGAGTAAGCAGTGTCTTTGATTAAGCATTGTCTTTATATATGTAAGCAGTGTCTTTTGTTGAGTAAGCAGTGTCTTTTGTTGAGTAAGCAAAGTCTTTTGTTGATTAAGCAGTCTTTATTTAGCAGTGTCTTTTTTGAGTAAGCAGTGACTTTTGTTGATTGAGCAGTGTCTTATTGATGAAGCAGTCTTTGATTAAGCAGTGTCTTTTTTGAGTAAGCAGTGTCTTTTGTTGAGTAAGCAGTCTTTGATTAAGCAGTGTCTTTTTTGAGTAAGCAGTGTCTTTTGTTGATTAAGCAGTCTTTTGTTGATTAAGCAGTGTCTTTTTTGAGTAAGCAGTGTCTTTTGTTGATGCAACAGTCTTTGATTGAACAGTGTCTTTTGTTGATTAAGCAGTCTTTGATTAAGCAGTGTCTTTTTTGAGTAAGCAGTATTTGATTAAGCAGTGTCTTTTTTTGAGGAAGCAGTGTCTTTTGTTGATTAAGCAGTCTTTGATTAAACAGTTTCTTTTTTTGATTAAGCAGTCTTTGATTAAGCAGTGTCTTTTTTGACTAAGCAGTGACTTTTGTTGATTTAGCAGTGTCTTGTTGATTAAGCAGTCTTTGATTAAGCAGTGTCTTTTTTGAGTAAGCAGTGTCTTTTGTTGAGTAAGCAGTGTCTTTGATTAAGCAGCGTCTTTCTTGAGTAAGCAGTGTCTTCTGTTGAGTAAAAAAGTGTCTTTTGTTGATTAAGCAGTCTTTGATTAAACAGTTTCTTTTGTTGATTAAGCAGTCTTTGATTAAGCAGTGTCTTTTTGAGTAAGCAGTGTCTTTTGTTGATTAAGCAGTCTTTGATTAAGCAGTGTCTTTTTTGAGGAAGCAGTGTCTTTTTTGAGGAAGCAGTGTCTTTTGTTGATTAAGCAGTCTTTGATTAAACAGTTTCTTTTGTTGATTAAGCAGTCTTTGATTAAGCAGTATCTTTTTTGACTAAGCAGTGACTTTTGTTGATTTAGCAGTGTCTTGTTGATTAAGCAGTCTTTGATTAAGCAGTGTCTTTTTTGAGTAAGCAGTGTCTTTTGTTGAGTAAGCAGTCTTTGATTAAGCAGTGTCTTTTTTGAGTAAGCAGTGTCTTTTGTTGATTAAGCAGTATTTTGTTGATTAAGCAGTCTTTGATTAAGCAGTGTCTTTTTTGAGTAAGCAGTGTCTTTTGTTGATGCAACAGTCTTTGATTGAACAGTGTCTTTTGTTGATTAAGCAGTCTTTGATTAAGCAGTGTCTTTTTTGAGTATGCCGTGTCTTTTGTTGAGTAAGCAAAGTCTTTTGTTGATTAAGCAGTCTTTAATCAAGCAGTGTCTTTTGTTGATTAAGCAGTCTTTGTTTAAGCAGTGTCTTTTTTTTAGTCTTTGATAAAGCAGTGTCTTTTTTGAGTAAGCAGTGTCTTTGATTAAGCAGCGTCTTTTTTGAGTAAGCAGTGTCTTTTGTTGAGTAAGCAGTGTCTTTGATTAAGCAGCGTCTTTCTTGAGTAAGCAGTGTCTTCTGTTGAGTAAGCAGTGTCTTTTGTTGATTAAGCAGTCTTTGATTTAACAGTTTCTTTTGTTGATTAAGCAGTGTATTTTTGAGTAAGCAGTGTCTTTTGTTGATTAAGCAGTCTTTGATTAAGCAGTGTCTTTTTTTGAGGAAGCAGTGTCTTTTGTTGATTTAGCTGTCTTTGATTAAACAGTTCCTTTTGTTGATTAAGCAGTGTCTTTTTTGAGTAAGCAGTGACTTATGTTGATTTAGCAGTGTCTTGTTGATTAAGCAGTCTTTGATTAAGCAGTGTCTTTTTTGAGTAAGCAGTGTCTTTTGTTGAGTAAGCAGTCTTTGATTAAGCAGTGTCTTTTTTGAGTAAACAGTATCTTTTGTTGATTAAGCAGTCTTTGAGCAAGCAGTGTCTTTTGTTGATTAAGCAGTCTTTAATTAAGCAGTGTTTTTTTTGAGTAAGCAGTGACTTTTGTTGATTAAGCAGTGTCTTATTAATGAAGCAGTCTTTGATTAAGCAGTGTCTTTTTTGAGTAAGCAGTGTCTTTTGTTGAGTAAGCAGTCTTTGATTAAGCAGTGTCTTTTTTGAGTAAGCAGTGTCTTTTGTTGATTAAGCAGTCTTTTGTTGATTAAGCAGTCTTTGATTAAGCAGTGCCTATTTTAGTAAGCAGTGTCTTTGATTAAGCAGCGTCTTTTTTGAGTTAGCAGTGTCTTTTGTTGAGTAAGCAGTGTCTTTGATTAAGCAGCGTCTTTCTTGATTAAGCAGTGTCTTTTGTTGAGTAAGCAGTGTCTTTTGTTGATTAAGCCGTGTCTTTTTTGAGTAATCATTTTCGTTTGTTGAGTAAGCAGTGTCTTTTGTTGATTAAGCAGACTTTGTTTAAGCAGTGTCTTTTGTTGAGTAAGCAGTGTCTTTGATTAAGCATTGTCTTTATATATGTAAGCAGTGTCTTTTGTTGAGTAAGCAGTGTCTTCTGTTGAGTAAGCAGTGTCTTTTGTTGATTAAGCAGTCTTTGATTTAACAGTTTCTTTTGTTGATTAAGCAGTGTATTTTTGAGTAAGCAGTGTCTTTTGTTGATTAAGCAGTCTTTGATTAAGCAGTGTCTTTTTTTGAGGAAGCAGTGTCTTTTGTTGATTTAGCAGTCTTTGATTAAACATTTCCTTTTGTTGATTAAGCAGTGTCTTTTTTGAGTAAGCAGTGACTTATGTTGATTTAGCAGTGTCTTGTTGATTAAGCAGTCTTTGATTAAGCAGTCTTTGATTAAGCAGTGTCTTTTTTGAGTAAGCAGTGTCTTTTGTTGAGTAAGCAGTCTTTGATTAAGCAGTGTCTTTTTTGAGTAAGCAGTATCTTTTGTTGATTAAGCAGTCTTTGAGCAAGCAGTGTCTTTTGTTGATTAAGCAGTCTTTAATTAAGCAGTGTTTTTTTTGAGTAAGCAGTGACTTTTGTTGATTAAGCAGTGTCTTATTGATGAAGCAGTCTTTGATTAAGCAGTGTCTTTTTTGAGTAAGCAGTGTCTTTTGTTGAGTAAGCAGTCTTTGATTAAGCAGTGTCTTTTTTGAGTAAGCAGTGTCTTTTGTTGATTAAGCAGTCTTTTGTTGATTAAGCAGTCTTTGATTAAGCAGTGCCTATTTTAGTAAGCAGTGTCTTTGATTAAGCAGCGTCTTTTTTGAGTTAGCAGTGTCTTTTGTTGAGTAAGCAGTGTCTTTGATTAAGCAGCGTCTTTCTTGATTAAGCAGTGTCTTTTGTTGAGTAAGCAGTGTCTTTTGTTAATTAAGCCGTGTCTTTTTTGAGTAATCATTTTCGTTTGTTGAGTAAGCAGTGTCTTTTGTTGATTAAGCAGACTTTGTTTAAGCAGTGTCTTTTGTTGAGTAAGCAGTGTCTTTGATTAAGCATTGTCTTTATATATGTAAGCAGTGTCTTTTGTTGATTAAGCAGTGTCTTTTTGAGTAAGCAGTGACTTTTGTTCATTAAGCAGTGTCTTATTGATGTAGCAGTCTTTGAATAAGCAGTGTCTTTTTTGAGTAAGCAGTGTCTTTTGTTGAGTAAGCAGTCTTTGATTAAGCAGTGTCTTTTTTGAGTAAGCAGTGTCTTTTGTTGATTAAGCAGTCTTTTGTTGATTAAGCAGTCTTTGATTAAGCAGTGTCTTTTTTGAGTAAGCAGTGTCTTTTGTTGATGCAACAGTCTTTAATTGAACATTGTCTTTTGTTGATTAAGTAGTCTTTGATTAAGCAGTGTCTTTTTTGAGTAAGCAGTGTCTTTTGTTGAGTAAGTAAAGTCTTTTGTTGATTAAGCAGTCTTTAATTAAGCAGTGTCTTTTGTTGATTAAACAGTCTTTGTTTAAGCATTGTCTTTTTTTTTAGTCTTTGATAAAGCAGTGTCTTTTTTGAGTAAGCAGTGTCTTTGATTAAGCAGCGTCTTTTTTGAGTAAGCAGTGTCTTTTGTTGAGTAAGCAGTATCTTTTGTTGATTAAGCAGTCTTTGATTAAACAGTTTCTTTTGTTGATTAAGCAGTCTTTGATTAAGCAGTGTCTTTTTGAGTAAGCAGTGTCTTTTGTTGATTAAGCAGTCTTTGATTAAGCAGTGTCTTTTTTTGAGGAAACAGTGTCTTTTGTTGATTAAGCAGTCTTTGATTAAACAGTTTCTTTTGTTGATTAAGCAGTCTTTGATTAAGAAGTGTCTTTTTTGAGACAGCAGTGACTTTTGTTGATTTAGCAGTGTCTTGTTGATTAAGCAGTCTTTGATTAAGCAGTGTCTTTTTTGAGTAAGCAGTGTCTTTTGTTGATTAAGCAGTCTTTGATTAAGCAGTGTCTTTTGTTGAGTAAGCAGTGTCTTTTGTTGATTAAGCAGTCTTTGATTAAAAAGTTTCTTTTGTTGAGTAAGCAGTCTTTGATTAAGCAGTGTCTTTTTGAGTAAGCAGTGTCTTTTGTTGATTAAGCAGTCTTTGATTAAGCAGTGTCTTTTGTTGATTAAGCAGTCTTTGATTAAACAGTTTCTTTTGTTGATTAAGCAGTCTTTGATTAAGCAGTGTCTTTTTTGAGACAGCAGTGACTTTTGTTGAGTAAGCAGTCTTTGATTAAACAGTGTCTTTTTTGAGTAAGCAGTGTCTTTTGTTGATTAAGCAGTCTTTTGTTGATTAAGCAGTCTTTGATTAAGCAGTGCCTTTTTTGAGTAAGCAGTGTCTTTGATTAAGCAGCGTCTTTTTTGAGTTAGCAGTGTCTTTTGTTGAGTAAGCAGTGTCTTTGATTAAGCAGCGTCTTTCTTGATTAAGCAGTGTCTTTTGTTGAGTAAGCAGTGTCTTTTGTTGATTAAGCAGTGTCTTTTTTGAGTAATCATTGTCGTTTGTTGAGTAAGCAGTGTCTTTTGTTGAGTAAGCAGTCTTTGATTAAGCAGTGTCTTTTTTGAGTAAGCAGTGTCTTTTGTTGATTAAGCAGACTTTGAGCAAGCAGTGTCTTTTGTTGATTAAGCAGTATTTTATTAAGCAGTGTCTTTTTTGAGTAAGCAGTGACTTTTGTTGATTAAGCAGTGTCTTATTGATGAAGCAGTCTTTGATTAAGCAGTGTCTTTTTTGAGTAAGCAGTGTCTTTTGTTGAGTAAGCAGTCTTTGATTAAGCAGTGTCTTTTGTTGATTAAGCAGTCTTTGAGCAAGCAGTGTCTTTTGTTGATTAAGCAGTCTTTGATTAAGCAGTCTTTGATTAAGCAGTGTCTTTTTTGAGTAAGCAGTGAATTTTGTTGATTAAGCAGTGTCTTATTGATGAAGCAGTCTTTGATTAAGCAGTGTCTTTTTTGAGTAAGCAGTGTCTTTTGTTGAGTAAGCAGTCTTTGATTAAGCAGTGTCTTTTTTGAGTAAGCAGTGTCTTTTGTTGATTAAGCAGTCTTTTGTTGATTAAGCAGTCTTTGATTAAGCAGTGCTTTTGTTGATTAAGCAGTGTCTTTTTGAGTAAGCAGTGTCTTTTGTTGATTAAGCAGTCTTTGATTAAGCAGTGTCTTTTTTGAGGAAGCAGTGTCTTTTTTGAGGAAGCAGTGTCTTTTGTTGATTAAGCAGTCTTTGATTAAACAGTTTCTTTTGTTGATTAAGCAGTCTTTGATTAAGCAGTGTCTTTTTTGACTAAGCAGTGACTTTTTTGAGTAATCATTGTCGTTTGTTGAGTAAGCAGTCTTTGATTAAACAGTGTCTTTTTTGAGTAAGCAGTGTCTTTTGTTGATTAAGCAGTCTTTTGTTGATTAAGCAGTCTTTGATTAAGCAGTGCCTTTTTTGAGTAAGCAGTGTCTTTGATTAAGCAGCGTCTTTTTTGAGTTAGCAGTGTCTTTTGTTGAGTAAGCAGTGTCTTTGATTAAGCAGCGTCTTTCTTGATTAAGCAGTGTCTTTTGTTGAGTAAGCAGTGTCTTTTGTTGATTAAGCAGTGTCTTTTTTGAGTAATCATTGTCGTTTGTTGAGTAAGCAGTGTCTTTTGTTGAGTAAGCAGTCTTTGATTAAGCAGTGTCTTTTTTGAGTAAGCAGTGTCTTTTGTTGATTAAGCAGACTTTGAGCAAGCAGTGTCTTTTGTTGATTAAGCAGTATTTGATTAAGCAGTGTCTTTTTTGAGTAAGCAGTGACTTTTGTTGATTAAGCAGTGTCTTATTGATGAAGCAGTCTTTGATTAAGCAGTGTCTTTTTTGAGTAAGCAGTGTCTTTTGTTGAGTAAGCAGTCTTTGATTAAGCAGTGTCTTTTGTTGATTAAGCAGTCTTTGAGCAAGCAGTGTCTTTTGTTGATTAAGCAGTCTTTGATTAAGCAGTCTTTGATTAAGCAGTGTCTTTTTTGAGTAAGCAGTGAATTTTGTTGATTAAGCAGTGTCTTATTGATGAAGCAGTCTTTGATTAAGCAGTGTCTTTTTTGAGTAAGCAGTGTCTTTTGTTGAGTAAGCAGTCTTTGATTAAGCAGTGTCTTTTTTGAGTAAGCAGTGTCTTTTGTTGATTAAGCAGTCTTTTGTTGATTAAGCAGTCTTTGATTAAGCAGTGCTTTTTTTAGTAAGCAGTGTCTTTGATTAAGCAGCGTCTTGTTTGAGCTAGCAGTGTCTTTGTTGAGTAAGCAGTGTCTTTGATTAAGCAGCGTCTTTCTTGATTAAGCAGTGTCTTTTGTTGATTAAGCAGTGTGTTTATTGAGTAATCAATTTCGTTTGTTGAGTAAGCAGTGTCTTTTGTTGATTAAGCAGACTTTGTTTAAGCAGTGTCTTTTGTTGAGTAAGCAGTGTCTTTGATTAAGCATTGTCTTTATATATGTAAGCAGTGTCTTTTGTTGAGTAAGCAGTGTCTTTTGTTGAGTAAGCAAAGTCTTTTGTTGATTAAGCAGTCTTTATTTAGCAGTGTCTTTTTTGAGTAAGCAGTGACTTTTGTTGATTGAGCAGTGTCTTATTGATGAAGCAGTCTTTGATTAAGCAGTGTCTTTTTTGAGTAAGCAGTGTCTTTTGTTGAGTAAGCAGTCTTTGATTAAGCAGTGTCTTTTTTGAGTAAGCAGTGTCTTTTGTTGATTAAGCAGTCTTTTGTTGATTAAGCAGTGTCTTTTTTGAGTAAGCAGTGTCTTTTGTTGATGCAACAGTCTTTGATTGAACAGTGTCTTTTGTTGATTAAGCAGTCTTTGATTAAACAGTGTCTTTTTTGAGTAAGCAGTGTCTTTTGTTGAGTAAGCAGTATTTGATTAAGCAGTGTCTTTTTTTGAGGAAGCAGTGTCTTTTGTTGATTAAGCAGTCTTTGATTAAACAGTTTCTTTTTTTGATTAAGCAGTCTTTGATTAAGCAGTGTCTTTTTTGACTAAGCAGTGACTTTTGTTGATTTAGCAGTGTCTTGTTGATTAAGCAGTCTTTGATTAAGCAGTGTCTTTTTTGAGTAAGCAGTGTCTTTTGTTGAGTAAGCAGTGTCTTTTGTTGATTAAGCAGTCTTTGATTAAACAGTTTCTTTTGTTGATTAAGCAGTCTTTGATTAAGCAGTGTCTTTTTGAGTAAGCAGTGTCTTTTGTTGATTAAGCAGTCTTTGATTAAGCAGTGTCTTTTTTGAGGAAGCAGTGTCTTTTTTGAGGAAGCAGTGTCTTTTGTTGATTAAGCAGTCTTTGATTAAACAGTTTCTTTTGTTGATTAAGCAGTCTTTGATTAAGCAGTGTCTTTTTTGACTAAGCAGTGACTTTTGTTGATTTAGCAGTGTCTTGTTGATTAAGCAGTCTTTGATTAAGCAGTGTCTTTTTTGAGTAAGCAGTGTCTTTTGTTGAGTAAGCAGTCTTTGATTAAGCAGTGTCTTTTTTGAGTAAGCAGTGTCTTTTGTTGATTAAGCAGTATTTTGTTGATTAAGCAGTCTTTGATTAAGCAGTGTCTTTTTTGAGTAAGCAGTGTCTTTTGTTGATGCAACAGTCTTTGATTGAACAGTGTCTTTTGTTGATTAAGCAGTCTTTGATTAAGCAGTGTCTTTTTTGAGTATGCCGTGTCTTTTGTTGAGTAAGCAAAGTCTTTTGTTGATTAAGCAGTCTTTAATCAAGCAGTGTCTTTTGTTGATTAAGCAGTCTTTGTTTAAGCAGTGTCTTTTTTTTAGTCTTTGATAAAGCAGTGTCTTTTTTGAGTAAGCAGTGTCTTTGATTAAGCAGCGTCTTTTTTGAGTAAGCAGTGTCTTTTGTTGAGTAAGCAGTGTCTTTGATTAAGCAGCGTCTTTCTTGAGTAAGCAGTGTCTTCTGTTGAGTAAGCAGTGTCTTTTGTTGATTAAGCAGTCTTTGATTTAACAGTTTCTTTTGTTGATTAAGCAGTGTATTTTTGAGTAAGCAGTGTCTTTTGTTGATTAAGCAGTCTTTGATTAAGCAGTGTCTTTTTTTGAGGAAGCAGTGTCTTTTGTTGATTTAGCTGTCTTTGATTAAACAGTTCCTTTTGTTGATTAAGCAGTGTCTTTTTTGAGTAAGCAGTGACTTATGTTGATTTAGCAGTGTCTTGTTGATTAAGCAGTCTTTGATTAAGCAGTGTCTTTTTTGAGTAAGCAGTGTCTTTTGTTGAGTAAGCAGTCTTTGATTAAGCAGTGTCTTTTTTGAGTAAGCAGTATCTTTTGTTGATTAAGCAGTCTTTGAGCAAGCAGTGTCTTTTGTTGATTAAGCAGTCTTTAATTAAGCAGTGTTTTTTTTGAGTAAGCAGTGACTTTTGTTGATTAAGCAGTGTCTTATTGATGAAGCAGTCTTTGATTAAGCAGTGTCTTTTGTTGAGTAAGCAGTCTTTGATTAAGCAGTGTCTTTTTTGAGTAAGCAGTGTCTTTTGTTGATTAAGCAGTCTTTTGTTGATTAAGCAGTCTTTGATTAAGCAGTGCCTATTTTAGTAAGCAGTGTCTTTGATTAAGCAGCGTCTTTTTTGAGTTAGCAGTGTCTTTTGTTGAGTAAGCAGTGTCTTTGATTAAGCAGCGTCTTTCTTGATTAAGCAGTGTCTTTTGTTGAGTAAGCAGTGTCTTTTGTTGATTAAGCCGTGTCTTTTTTGAGTAATCATTTTCGTTTGTTGATTTAGCAGTGTCTTGTTGATTAAGCAGTCTTTGATTAAGCAGTGTCTTTTTTGAGTAAGCAGTGTCTTTTGTTGAGTAAGCAGTCTTTGATTAAGCAGTGTCTTTTTTGAGTAAGCAGTGTCTTTTGTTGATTAAGCAGTATTTTGTTGATTAAGCAGTCTTTGATTAAGCAGTGTCTTTTGTTGATGCAACAGTCTTTGATTGAACAGTGTCTTTTGTTGATTAAGCAGTCTTTGATTAAGCAGTGTCTTTTTTGAGTATGCCGTGTCTTTTGTTGAGTAAGCAAAGTCTTTTGTTGATTAAGCAGTCTTTAATCAAGCAGTGTCTTTTGTTGATTAAGCAGTCTTTGTTTAAGCAGTGTCTTTTTTTTAGTCTTTGATAAAGCAGTGTCTTTTTTGAGTAAGCAGTGTCTTTGATTAAGCAGCGTCTTTTTTGAGTAAGCAGTGTCTTTTGTTGAGTAAGCAGTGTCTTTGATTAAGCAGCGTCTTTCTTGAGTAAGCAGTGTCTTCTGTTGAGTAAGCAGTGTCTTTTGTTGATTAAGCAGTCTTTGATTTAACAGTTTCTTTTGTTGATTAAGCAGTGTATTTTTGAGTAAGCAGTGTCTTTTGTTGATTAAGCAGTCTTTGATTAAGCAGTGTCTTTTTTTGAGGAAGCAGTGTCTTTTGTTGATTTAGCTGTCTTTGATTAAACAGTTCCTTTTGTTGATTAAGCAGTGTCTTTTTTGAGTAAGCAGTGACTTATGTTGATTTAGCAGTGTCTTGTTGATTAAGCAGTCTTTGATTAAGCAGTGTCTTTTTTGAGTAAGCAGTGTCTTTTGTTGAGTAAGCAGTCTTTGATTAAGCAGTGTCTTTTTTGAGTAAGCAGTATCTTTTGTTGATTAAGCAGTCTTTGAGCAAGCAGTGTCTTTTGTTGATTAAGCAGTCTTTAATTAAGCAGTGTTTTTTTTGAGTAAGCAGTGACTTTTGTTGATTAAGCAGTGTCTTATTGATGAAGCAGTCTTTGATTAAGCAGTGTCTTTTTTGAGTAAGCAGTGTCTTTTGTTGAGTAAGCAGTCTTTGATTAAGCAGTGTCTTTTTTGAGTAAGCAGTGTCTTTTGTTGATTAAGCAGTCTTTTGTTGATTAAGCAGTCTTTGATTAAGCAGTGCCTATTTTAGTAAGCAGTGTCTTTGATTAAGCAGCGTCTTTTTTGAGTTAGCAGTGTCTTTTGTTGAGTAAGCAGTGTCTTTGATTAAGCAGCGTCTTTCTTGATTAAGCAGTGTCTTTTGTTGAGTAAGCAGTGTCTTTTGTTGATTAAGCCGTGTCTTTTTTGAGTAATCATTTTCGTTTGTTGAGTAAGCAGTGTCTTTTGTTGATTAAGCAGATTTTGTTTAAGCAGTGTCTTTTGTTGAGTAAGCAGTGTCTTTGATTAAGCATTGTCTTTATATATGTAAGCAGTGTCTTTTGTTGAGTAAGCAGTGTCTTCTGTTGAGTAAGCAGTGTCTTTTGTTGATTAAGCAGTCTTTGATTTAACAGTTTCTTTTGTTGATTAAGCAGTGTATTTTTGAGTAAGCAGTGTCTTTTGTTGATTAAGCAGTCTTTGATTAAGCAGTGTCTTTTTTTGAGGAAGCAGTGTCTTTTGTTGATTTAGCAGTCTTTGATTAAACAGTTCCTTTTGTTGATTAAGCAGTGTCTTTTTTGAGTAAGCAGTGACTTATGTTGATTTAGCAGTGTCTTGTTGATTAAGCAGTCTTTGATTAAGCAGTCTTTGATTAAGCAGTGTCTTTTTTGAGTAAGCAGTGTCTTTTGTTGAGTAAGCAGTCTTTGATTAAGCAGTGTCTTTTTTGAGTAAGCAGTATCTTTTGTTGATTAAGCAGTCTTTGAGCAAGCAGTGTCTTTTGTTGATTAAGCAGTGTCTTATTGATGAAGCAGTCTTTGATTAAGCAGTGTCTTTTTTGAGTAAGCAGTGTCTTTTGTTGAGTAAGCAGTCTTTGATTAAGCAGTGTCTTTTTTTGAGGAAGCAGTGTCTTTTGTTGATTTAGCAGTCTTTGATTAAACAGTTCCTTTTGTTGATTAAGCAGTGTCTTTTTTGAGTAAGCAGTGACTTATGTTGATTTAGCAGTGTCTTGTTGATTAAGCAGTATTTGATTAAGCAGTCTTTGATTAAGCAGTGTCTTTTTTGAGTAAGCAGTGTCTTTTGTTGAGTAAGCAGTCTTTGATTAAGCAGTGTCTTTTTTGAGTAAGCAGTATCTTTTGTTGATTAAGCAGTCTTTGAGCAAGCAGTGTCTTTTGTTGATTAAGCAGTGTCTTATTGATGAAGCAGTCTTTGATTAAGCAGTGTTTTTTTTGAGTAAGCAGTGACTTTTGTTGATTAAGCAGTGTCTTATTGATGAAGCAGTCTTTGATTAAGCAGTGTCTTTTTTGAGTAAGCAGTGTCTTTTGTTGAGTAAGCAGTCTTTGATTAAGCAGTGTATTTTTTGAGTAAGCAGTGTCTTTTGTTGATTAAGCAGTCTTTGATTAAGCAGTGCCTATTTTAGTAAGCAGTGTCTTTGATTAAGCAGCGTCTTTTTTGAGTTAGCAGTGTCTTTTGTTGAGTAAGCAGTGTCTTTGATTAAGCAGCGTCTTTCTTGATTAAGCAGTGTCTTTTGTTGAGTAAGCAGTGTCTTTTGTTGATTAAGCAGTCTTTGATTAAGCAGTGCCTATTTTAGTAAGCAGTGTCTTTGATTAAGCAGCGTCTTTTTTGAGTTAGCAGTGTCTTTTGTTGAGTAAGCAGTGTCTTTGATTAAGCAGCGTCTTTCTTGATTAAGCAGCGTCTTTTTTGAGTAATCATTTTCGTTTGTTGAGTAAGCAGTGTCTTTTGTTGATTAAGCAGACTTTGTTTAAGCAGTGTCTTTTGTTGAGTAAGCAGTCTTTGATTAAGCAGTGTCTTTTTTGAGTAAGCAGTGTCTTTTGTTGATTAAGCAGTCTTTTGTTGATTAAGCAGTCTTTGATTAAGCAGTGTCTTTTTTGAGTAAGCAGTGTCTTTTGTTGATGCAACAGTCTTTAATTGAACATTGTCTTTTGTTGATTAAGTAGTCTTTGATTAAGCAGTGTCTTTTTTGAGTAAGCAGTGTCTTTTGTTGAGTAAGTAAAGTCTTTTGTTGATTAAGCAGTCTTTAATTAAGCAGTGTCTTTTGTTGATTAAACAGTCTTTGTTTAAGCATTGTCTTTTTTTTTAGTCTTTGATAAAGCAGTGTCTTTTTTTAGTAAGCAGTGTCTTTGATTAAGCAGCGTCTTTTTTGAGTAAGCAGTGTCTTTTGTTGAGTAAGCAGTATCTTTTGTTGATTAAGCAGTCTTTGATTAAACAGTTTCTTTTGTTGATTAAGCAGTCTTTGATTAAGCAGTGTCTTTTTGAGTAAGCAGTGTCTTTTGTTGATTAAGCAGTCTTTGATTAAGCAGTGTCTTTTTTTGAGGACACAGTGTCTTTTGTTGATTAAGCAGTCTTTGATTAAACAGTTTCTTTTGTTGATTAAGCAGTCTTTGATTAAGAAGTGTCTTTTTTGAGACAGCAGTGACTTTTGTTGATTTAGCAGTGTCTTGTTGATTAAGCAGTCTTTGATTAAGCAGTGTCTTTTTTGAGTAAGCAGTGTCTTTTGTTGATTAAGCAGTCTTTGATTAAGCAGTGTCTTTTTTGAGTAAGCAGTGTCTTTTGTTGAGTTAGCAGTGTCTTTTGTTGATTAAGCAGTCTTTGATTAAACAGTTTCTTTTGTTGAGTAAGCAGTCTTTGATTAAGCAGTGTCTTTTTGAGTAAGCAGTGTCTTTTGTTGATTAAGCAGTCTTTGATTAAGCAGTGTCTTTTTTTGAGGAAACAGTGTCTTTTGTTGATTAAGCAGTCTTTGATTAAACAGTTTCTTTTGTTGATTAAGCAGTCTTTGATTAAGCAGTGTCTTTTTTGAGACAGCAGTGACTTTTGTTGAGTAAGCAGTCTTTGATTAAACAGTGTCTTTTTTGAGTAAGCAGTGTCTTTTGTTGATTAAGCAGTCTTTTGTTGATTAAGCAGTCTTTGATTAAGCAGTGTCTTTTTTGAGACAGCAGTGACTTTTGTTGAGTAAGCAGTCTTTGATTAAACAGTGTCTTTTTTGAGTAAGCAGTGTCTTTTGTTGATTAAGCAGTCTTTTGTTGATTAAGCAGTCTTTGATTAAGCAGTGCCTTTTTTGAGTAAGTAGTGTCTTTGATTAAGCAGCGTCTTTCTTGATTAAGCAGTGTCTTTTGTTGAGTAAGCAGTGTCTTTTGTTGATTAAGCAGTGTCTTTTTTGAGTAATCATTGTCGTTTGTTGAGTAAGCAGTCTTTGATTAAGCAGTGTCTTTTTTGAGTAAGCAGTGTCTTTTGTTGATTAAGCAGACTTTGAGCAAGCAGTGTCTTTTGTTGATTAAGCAGTATTTGATTAAGCAGTGTCTTTTTTGAGTAAGCAGTGACTTTTGTTGATTAAGCAGTGTCTTATTGATGAAGCAGTCTTTGATTAAGCAGTGTCTTTTTTGAGTAAGCAGTGTCTTTTGTTGAGTAAGCAGTCTTTGATTAAACAGTGTCTTTTTTGAGTAAGCAGTGTCTTTTGTTGATTAAGCAAAGTCTTTTGTTGATTAAGCAGTCTTTAATTAAGCAGTGTCTTTTGTTGATTAAGCAGTCTTTTTTTAAGCAGTGTCTTTTTTTTAGTCTTTGATAAAGCAGTGTCTTTTTTGAGTAAGCAGTGTCTTTGATTAAGCAGCGTCTTTTTTGAGTAAGCAGTGTCTTTTGTTGAGTAAGCAGTGTCTTTGATTAAGCAGCGTCTTTCTTGAGTAAGCAGTGTCTTCTGTTGAGTAAGCAGTGTCTTTTGTTGATTAAGCAGTCTTTGATTAAACAGTTTCTTTTGTTGATTAAGCAGTCTTTGATTAAGCAGTGTCTTTTTGAGTAAGCAGTGTCTTTTGATGATTAAGCAGTCTTTGATTAAGCAGTGTCTTTTTTGAGTAAGCAGTGACTTTTGTTGATTTAGCACTGTCTTGTTGATTAAGCAGTCTTTGATTAAGCAGTGTCTTTTTTGAGTAAGCAGTGTCTTCTGTTGAGTAAGCAGTGTCTTTTGTTGATTAAGCAGTCTTTGATTAAACAGTTTCTTTTGTTGATTAAGCAGTCTTTGTTTAAGCAGTGTCTTTTTGAGGAAGCAGTGTCTTTTGTTGATTAAGCAGTCTTTGATTAAACAGTTTCTTTTGTTGATTAAGCAGTCTTTGATTAAGCAGTGTCTTTTTTGAGTAAGCAGTGACTTTTGTTGATTTAGCAGTGTCTTGTTGATTAAGCAGTCTTTGATTAAGCAGTGTCTTTTTTGAGACAGCAGTGACTTTTGTTGAGTAAGCAGTCTTTGATTAAACAGTGTCTTTTTTGAGTAAGCAGTGTCTTTTGTTGATTAAGCAGTCTTTTGTTGATTAAGCAGTCTTTGATTAAGCAGTGTCTTTTTTGAGACAGCAGTGACTTTTGTTGAGTAAGCAGTCTTTGATTAAACAGTGTCTTTTTTGAGTAAGCAGTGTCTTTTGTTGATTAAGCAGTCTTTTGTTGATTAAGCAGTCTTTGATTAAGCAGTGCCTTTTTTGAGTAAGCAGTGTCTTTGATTAAGCAGCGTCTTTCTTGATTAAGCAGTGTCTTTTGTTGAGTAAGCAGTGTCTTTTGTTGATTAAGCAGTGTCTTTTTTGAGTAATCATTGTCGTTTGTTGAGTAAGCAGTGTCTTTTGTTGAGTAAGCAGTCTTTGATTAAGCAGTGTCTTTTTTGAGTAAGCAGTGTCTTTTGTTGATTAAGCAGACTTTGAGCAAGCAGTGTCTTTTGTTGATTAAGCAGTATTTGATTAAGCAGTGTCTTTTTTGAGTAAGCAGTGACTTTTGTTGATTAAGCAGTGTCTTATTGATGAAGCAGTCTTTGATTAAGCAGTGTCTTTTGTTGAGTAAGCAGTCTTTGATTAAACAGTGTCTTTTTTGAGTAAGCAGTGTCTTTTGTTGATTAAGCAAAGTCTTTTGTTGATTAAGCAGTCTTTAATTAAGCAGTGTCTTTTGTTGATTAAGCAGTCTTTTTTTAAGCAGTGTCTTTTTTTTAGTCTTTGATAAAGCAGTGTCTTCTTTGAGTAAGCAGTGTCTTTGATTAAGCAGCGTCTTTTTTGAGTAAGCAGTGTCTTTTGTTGAGTAAGCAGTGTCTTTGATTAAGCAGCGTCTTTCTTGAGTAAGCAGTGTCTTCTGTTGAGTAAGCAGTGTCTTTTGTTGATTAAGCAGTCTTTGATTAAGCAGTGTCTTTTTGAGTAAGCAGTGTCTTTTGATGATTAAGCAGTCTTTGATTAAGCAGTGTCTTTTTTGAGTAAGCAGTGACTTTTGTTGATTTAGCACTGTCTTGTTGATTAAGCAGTCTTTGATTAAGCAGTGTCTTTTTTGAGTAAGCAGTGTCTTCTGTTGAGTAAGCAGTGTCTTTTGTTGATTAAGCAGTCTTTGATTAAACAGTTTCTTTTGTTGATTAAGCAGTCTTTGTTTAAGCAGTGTCTTTTTGAGGAAGCAGTGTCTTTTGTTGATTAAGCAGTCTTTGATTAAACAGTTTCTTTTGTTGATTAAGCAGTCTTTGATTAAGCAGTGTCTTTTTTGAGTAAGCAGTGACTTTTGTTGATTTAGCAGTGTCTTGTTGATTAAGCAGTCTTTGATTAAGCAGAGTCTTTTTTGAGTAAGCAGTGTCTTTTGTTGATTAAGCAGTCTTTGAGCAAGCAGTGTCTTTTGTTGATTAAGCAGTCTTTGATTAAGCAGTGTCTTTTTTGAGTAAGCAGTGACTTTTGTTGATTAAGCAGTGTCTTATTGATGAAGCAGTCTTTGATTAAGCAGTGTCTTTTTTGAGTAAGCAGTGTCTTTTGTTGAGTAAGCAGTCTTTGATTAAACAGTGTCTTTTTTGAGTAAGCAGTGTCTTTTGTTGATTAAGCAGTCTTTTGTTGATTAAGCAGTCTTTTGTTGATTAAGCAGTCTTTGATTAAGCAGTGCTTTTTTTAGTAAGCAGTGTCTTTGATTAAGCAGCGTCTTTTTTGAGTTAGCAGTGTCATTGTTGAGTAAGCAGTGTCTTTGATTAAGCAGCGTCTTTCTTGATTAAGCAGTGTCTTTTGTTGATTAAGCAGTGTGTTTATTGAGTAATCAATTTCGTTTGTTGAGTAAGCAGTGTCTTTTGTTGATTAAGCAGACTTTGTTTAAGCAGTGTCTTTTGTTGAGTAAGCAGTGTCTTTGATTAAGCATTGTCTTTATATATGTAAGCAGTGTCTTTTGTTGAGTAAGCAGTGTCTTTTGTTGAGTAAGCAAAGTCTTTTGTTGATTAAGCAGTCTTTATTTAGCAGTGTCTTTTTTGAGTAAGCAGTGACTTTTGTTGATTGAGCAGTGTCTTATTGATGAAGCAGTCTTTGATTAAGCAGTGTCTTTTTTGAGTAAGCAGTGTCTTTTGTTGAGTAAGCAGTCTTTGATTAAGCAGTGTCTTTTTTGAGTAAGCAGTGTCTTTTGTTGATTAAGCAGTCTTTTGTTTATTAAGCAGTGTCTTTTTTGAGTAAGCAGTGTCTTTTGTTGATGCAACAGTCTTTGATTGAACAGTGTCTTTTGTTGATTAAGCAGTCTTTGATTAAGCAGTGTCTTTTTTGAGTAAGCAGTGTCTTTTGTTGAGTAAGCAGTATTTGATTAAGCAGTGTCTTTTTTTGAGGAAGCAGTGTCTTTTGTTGATTAAGCAGTCTTTGATTAAACAGTTTCTTTTTTTGATTAAGCAGTCTTTGATTAAGCAGTGTCTTTTTTGACTAAGCAGTGACTTTTGTTGATTTAGCAGTGTCTTGTTGATTAAGCAGTCTTTGATTAAGCAGTGTCTTTTTTGAGTAAGCAGTGTCTTTTGTTGAGTAAGCAGTGTCTTTTGTTGAGTAAGCAGTGTCTTTGATTAAGCAGCGTCTTTCTTGAGTAAGCAGTGTCTTCTGTTGAGTATCTTTTGTTGATTAAGCAGTCTTTGATTAAACAGTTTCTTTTGTTGATTAAGCAGTCTTTGATTAAGCAGTGTCTTTTTGAGTAAGCAGTGTCTTTTGTTGATTAAGCAGTCTTTGATTAAGCAGTGTCTTTTTTGAGGAAGCAGTGTCTTTTTTGAGGAAGCAGTGTCTTTTGTTGATTAAGCAGTCTTTGATTAAACAGTTTCTTTTGTTGATTAAGCAGTCTTTGATTAAGCAGTGTCTTTTTTGACTAAGCAGTGACTTTTGTTGATTTAGCAGTGTCTTGTTGATTAAGCAGTCTTTGATTAAGCAGTGTCTTTTTTGAGTAAGCAGTGTCTTTTGTTGAGTAAGCAGTCTTTGATTAAGCAGTGTCTTTTTTGAGTAAGCAGTGTCTTTTGTTGATTAAGCAGTATTTTGTTGATTAAGCAGTCTTTGATTAAGCAGTGTCTTTTTTGAGTAAGCAGTGTCTTTTGTTGATGCAAGAGTCTTTGATTGAACAGTGTCTTTTGTTGATTAAGCAGTCTTTGATTAAGCAGTGTCTTTTTTGAGTATGCAGTGTCTTTTGTTGAGTAAGCAAAGTCTTTTGTTGATTAAGCAGTCTTTAATCAAGCAGTGTCTTTTGTTGATTAAGCAGTCTTTGTTTAAGCAGTGTCTTTTTTTTAGTCTTTGATAAAGCAGTGACTTTTTTGAGTAAGCAGTGTCTTTGATTAAGCAGCGTCTTTTTTGAGTAAGCAGTGTCTTTTGTTGAGTAAGCAGTGTCTTTGATTAAGCAGCGTCTTTCTTGAGTAAGCAGTGTCTTCTGTTGAGTAAGCAGTGTCTTTTGTTGATTAAGCAGTCTTTGATTTAACAGTTTCTTTTGTTGATTAAGCAGTGTATTTTTGAGTAAGCAGTGTCTTTTGTTGATTAAGCAGTCTTTGATTAAGCAGTGTCTTTTTTTGAGGAAGCAGTGTCTTTTGTTGATTTAGCTGTCTTTGATTAAACAGTTCCTTTTGTTGATTAAGCAGTGTCTTTTTTGAGTAAGCAGTGACTTATGTTGATTTAGCAGTGTCTTGTTGATTAAGCAGTCTTTGATTAAGCAGTGTCTTTTTTGAGTAAGCAGTGTCTTTTGTTGAGTAAGCAGTCTTTGATTAAGCAGTGTCTTTTTTGAGTAAGCAGTATCTTTTGTTGATTAAGCAGTCTTTGAGCAAGCAGTGTCTTTTGTTGATTAAGCAGTCTTTAATTAAGCAGTGTTTTTTTTGAGTAAGCAGTGACTTTTGTTGATTAAGCAGTGTCTTATTGATGAAGCAGTCTTTGATTAAGCAGTGTCTTTTTTGAGTAAGCCGTGTCTTTTGTTGAGTAAGCAGTCTTTGATTAAGCAGTGTCTTTTTTGAGTAAGCAGTGTCTTTTGTTGATTAAGCAGTCTTTTGTTGATTAAGCAGTCTTTGATTAAGCAGTGCCTATTTTAGTAAGCAGTGTCTTTGATTAAGCAGCGTCTTTTTTGAGTTAGCAGTGTCTTTTGTTGAGTAAGCAGTGTCTTTGATTAAGCAGCGTCTTTCTTGATTAAGCAGTGTCTTTTGTTGAGTAAGCAGTGTCTTTTGTTGATTAAGCCGTGTCTTTTTTGAGTAATCATTTTCGTTTGTTGAGTAAGCAGTGTCTTTTGTTGATTAAGCAGACTTTGTTTAAGCAGTGTCTTTTGTTGAGTAAGCAGTGTCTTTGATTAAGCATTGTCTTTATATATGTAAGCAGTGTCTTTTGTTGAGTAAGCAGTGTCTTCTGTTGAGTAAGCAGTGTCTTTTGTTGATTAAGCAGTCTTTGATTTAACAGTTTCTTTTGTTGATTAAGCAGTGTATTTTTGAGTAAGCAGTGTCTTTTGTTGATTAAGCAGTCTTTGATTAAGCAGTGTCTTTTTTTGAGGAAGCAGTGTCTTTTGTTGATTTAGCAGTCTTTGATTAAACAGTTCCTTTTGTTGATTAAGCAGTGTCTTTTTTGAGTAAGCAGTGACTTATGTTGATTTAGCAGTGTCTTGTTGATTAAGCAGTCTTTGATTAAGCCGTCTTTGATTAAGCAGTGTCTTTTTTGAGTAAGCAGTATCTTTTGTTGATTAAGCAGTCTTTGAGCAAGCAGTGTCTTTTGTTGATTAAGCAGTCTTTAATTAAGCAGTGTTTTTTTTGAGTAAGCAGTGACTTTTGTTGATTAAGCAGTGTCTTATTGATGAAGCAGTCTTTGATTAAGCAGTGTCTTTTTTGAGACAGCAGTGACTTTTGTTGAGTAAGCAGTCTTTGATTAAACAGTGTCTTTTTTGAGTAAGCAGTGTCTTTTGTTGATTAAGCAGTCTTTTGTTGATTAAGCAGTCTTTGATTAAGCAGTGCCTTTTTTGAGTAAGCAGTGTCTTTGATTAAGCAGCGTCTTTTTTGAGTTAGCAGTGTCTTTTGTTGAGTAAGCAGTGTCTTTGATTAAGCAGCGTCTTTCTTGATTAAGCAGTGTCTTTTGTTGTGTAAACAGTGTCTTTTGTTGATTAAGCAGTGTCTTTTTTGAGTAATCATTGTCGTTTGTTGAGTAAGCAGTGTCTTTTGTTGAGTAAGCAGTCTTTGATTAAGCAGTGTCTTTTTTGAGTAAGCAGTGTCTTTTGTTGATTAAGCAGACTTTGAGCAAGCAGTGTCTTTTGTTGATTAAGCAGTCTTTGATTAAGCAGTGTCTTTTTTGAGTAAGCAGTGACTTTTGTTGATTAAGCAGTGTCTTATTGATGAAGCAGTCTTTGATTAAGCAGTGTCTTTTTTGAGTAAGCAGTGTCTTTTGTTGAGTAAGCAGTCTTTGATTAAACAGTGTCTTTTTTGAGTAAGCAGTGTCTTTTGTTGATTAAGCAAAGTCTTTTGTTGATTAAGCAGTCTTTAATTAAGCAGTGTCTTTTGTTGATTAAGCAGTCTTTTTTTAAGCAGTGTCTTTTTTTAGTCTTTGATAAAGCAGTGTCTTTTTTGAGTAAGCAGTGTCTTTGATTAAGCAGCGTCTTTTTTGAGTAAGCAGTGTCTTTTGTTGAGTAAGCAGTGTCTTTGATTAAGCAGCGTCTTTCTTGAGTAAGCAGTGTCTTCTGTTGAGTAAGCAGTGTCTTTTGTTGATTAAGCAGTCTTTGATTAAACAGTTTCTTTTGTTGATTAAGCAGTCTTTGATTAAGCAGTGTCTTTTTGAGTAAGCAGTGTCTTTTGATGATTAAGCAGTCTTTGATTAAGCAGTGTCTTTTTTGAGTAAGCAGTGACTTTTGTTGATTTAGCACTGTCTTGTTGATTAAGCAGTCTTTGATTAAGCAGTGTCTTTTTTGAGTAAGCAGTGTCTTCTGTTGAGTAAGCAGTGTCTTTTGTTGATTAAGCAGTCTTTGATTAAACAGTTTCTTTTGTTGATTAAGCAGTCTTTGTTTAAGCAGTGTCTTTTTGAGGAAGCAGTGTCTTTTGTTGATTAAGCAGTCTTTGATTAAACAGTTTCTTTTGTTGATTAAGCAGTCTTTGATTAAGCAGTGTCTTTTTTGAGTAAGCAGTGACTTTTGTTGATTTAGCAGTGTCTTGTTGATTAAGCAGTCTTTGATTAAGCAGAGTCTTTTTTGAGTAAGCAGTGTCTTTTGTTGATTAAGCAGTCTTTGAGCAAGCAGTGTCTTTTGTTGATTAAGCAGTCTTTGATTAAGCAGTGTCTTTTTTGAGTAAGCAGTGACTTTTGTTGATTAAGCAGTGTCTTATTGATGAAGCAGTCTTTGATTAAGCAGTGTCTTTTTTGAGTAAGCAGTGTCTTTTGTTGAGTAAGCAGTCTTTGATTAAACAGTGTCTTTTTTGAGTAAGCAGTGTCTTTTGTTGATTAAGCAGTCTTTTGTTGATTAAGCAGTCTTTGATTAAGCAGTGCCTTTTTTGAGTAAGCAGTGTCTTTGATTAAGCAGAGTCTTTTTTGAGTTAGCAGTGTCTTTTGTTGAGTAAGCAGTGTCTTTTGTTGATTAAGCAGTCTTTGATTAAACAGTTTCTTTTGTTGATTAAGCAGTCTTTGATTAAGCAGTGTCTTTTTTGAGTAAGCAGTGACTTTTGTTGATTTAGCAGTGTCTTGTGGATTAAGCAGTCTTTGATTAAGCAGTGTCTTTTTTGAGTAAGCAGTGTCTTTTGTTAATTAAGCAATCTTTGAGCAAGCAGTGTCTTTTGTTGATTAAGCAGTCTTTGATTAAGCAGTGTCTTTTTTGAGTAAGCAGTGACTTTTGTTGATTAAGCAGTGTCTTATTGATGAAGCAGTCTTTGATTAAGCAGTGTCTTTTTGAGTAAGCAGTGACTTTTGTTGATTAAGCAGTGTCTTATTGATGAAGAAGTCTTTGATTAAGCAGTGTCTTTTTTGAGTAAGCAGTGTCTTTTGTTGAGTAAGCAGTCTTTGAATAAGCAGTGTCTTATTGATGAAGAATTCTTTGATGAAGCAGTGTCTTTTTTGAGTAAGCAGTGTCTTTTGTTGAGTAAGCAGTGTCTTTTGTTGATTAAGCAGTGTCTTTTTTGAGTAATCATTGTCGTTTGTTGAGTAAGCAGTGTCTTTTGTTGAGTAAGCATTCTTTGATTAAGCAGTGTCTTTTTTGAGTAAGCAGTGTCTTTTGTTGATTAAGCAGTCTTTGAGCAAGCAGTGTCTTTTGTTGATTAAGCAGTCTTTGATTAAGCAGTGTCTTATTGATGAAGCAGTCTTTGATTAAGCAGTGTCTTATTGATGAAGCAGTCTTTGATTAAGCAGTGTCTTTTTGAGTAAGCAGTGTCTTCTGTTGAGTAAGCAGTGTCTTTTGTTGAAAAAGCAGTCTTTGATTAAACAGTGTCTTTTTTGAGTAAGCAGCGTCTTTTTTGAATAAGCAGTGTCTTTTGTTGAGTAAGCAGTGTCTTTGATTAAGCAGCGTCTTTCTTGAGTAAGCATTGTCTTTGATAAAGCAGCGTCTTTTTTGAGTTAGCAGTGTCTTTTGTTGAGTAAGCAGTGTCTTTGATTAAGCAGCGTCTTTCTTGATTAAGCAGTGTCTTTTGTTGAGTAAGCAGTGTCTTTTGTTGATTAAGCAGTGTCTTTTTTGAGTAATCATTGTCGTTTGTTGATTAAGCAGTGTCTTTTGTTGAGTAAGCATTCTTTGATTAAGCAGTGTCTTTTTTGAGTAAGCAGTGTCTTTTGTTGATTAAGCAGTCTTTGAGCAAGCAGTGTCTTTTGTTGATTAAGCAGTCTTTGATTAAGCAGTGTCTTATTGATGAAGCAGTCTTTGATTAAGCAGTGTCTTATTGATGAAGCAGTCTTTGATTAAGCAGTGTCTTTTTGAGTAAGCAGTGTCTTCTGTTGAGTAAGCAGTGTCATTTGTTGAATAAGCAGTCTTTGATTAAACAGTGTCTTTTTTGAGTAAGCAGCGTCTTTTTTGAGTAAGCAGTGTCTTTTGTTGAGTAAGCAGTGTCTTTGATTAAGCAGCGTCTTTCTTGAGTAAGCATTGTCTTTGATAAAGCAGCGTCTTTTTTGAGTTAGCAGTGTCTTTTGTTGAGTAAGCAGTGTCTTTGATTAAGCAGCGTCTTTCTTGATTAAGCAGTGTCTTTTGTTGAGTAAGCAGTGTCTTTTGTTGATTAAGCAGTGTCTTTTTTGAGTAATCATTGTCGTTTGTTGAGTAAGCAGTGTCTTTTGTTGATTAAGCAGACTTTGTTTAAGCAGTGTCTTTTGTTGAGTAAGCAGTGTCTTTGATTAAGCATTGTCTTTATATATGTAAGCAGTGTCTTTTGTTGAGAAAGCAGTTTCTTTTGTTGAGTAAGCAAAGTCTTTTGTTGATTAAGCAGTCTTTGATTAAGCAGTGTCTTTTTGAGTAAGCAGTGACTTTGATTAAGAAGTGTCTTATTGATGAAGAAGTCTTTGATTAAGCAGTGTCTTTTTTGAGTAAGCAGTGTCTTTTGTTGAGTAAGCAGTCTTTGAATAAGCAGTGTCTTTTTGAGTAAGCAGTGACTTTTGTTGATTAAGCAGTGTCTTATTGATGAAGAATTCTTTGATGAAGCAGTGTCTTTTTTGAGTAAGCAGTGTCTTTTGTTGAGTAAGCAGTCTTTGATTAAGCAGTGTCTTTTTTGAGTAAGCAGTGTCTTTTGTTGATTAAGCAGTCTTTTGTTGATTAAGCAGTCTTTGATTAAGCAGTGTCTTTTTTGAGTAAGCAGTGTCTTTTGTTGAGTAAGCAAAGTCTTTTGTTGATTAAGCAGTCTTTAATTAAGCAGTCTTTGTTTAAGCAGTGTCTTTTTTTTAGTCTTTGATAAAGCAGTGTCTTTTTTGAGTAAGCAGTGTCTTTGATTAAGCAGCGTCTTTTTTGATTAAGCAGCGTCTTTTTTGAGTAAGCAGTGTCTTTGATTAAGCAGCGTCTTTCTTGAGTAAGCAGTGTCTTCTGTTGATTAAGCAGTGTCTTATTGATGTAGCAGTCTTTGATTAAGCAGTGTCTTTTTTGAGTAAGCAGTGTCTTTTGTTGAGTAAGCAGTCTTTGATTAAACAGTGTCTTTTTTGAGTAAGCAGTGTCTTTTGTTGATTAAGCAAAGTCTTTTGTTGATTAAGCAGTCTTTAATTAAGCAGTGTCTTTTGTTGATTAAGCAGTCTTTGATTAAGCAGTGTCTTTTTTTGAGGAAACAGTGTCTTTTGTTGATTAAGCAGTCTTTGATTAAACAGTTTCTTTTGTTGATGAAGCAGTCTTTGATTAAGCAGTGTCTTTTTTGAGACAGCAGTGACTTTTGTTGATTTAGCAGTGTCTTGTTGATTAAGCAGTCTTTGATTAAGCAGTGTCTTTTTTGAGTAAGCAGTGTCTTTTGTTGATTAAGCAGTCTTTGAGCAAGCAGTGACTTTTGTTGATTAAGCAGTCTTTGATTAAGCAGTGTCTTTTTTGAGTAAGCAGTGACTTTTGTTGATTAAGCAGTGTCTTATTGATGAAGCAGTCTTTGATTAAGCAGTGTCTTTTTTGAGTAAGCAGTTTTTTTTTTGAGTAAGCAGTGTCTTTTGTTGAGTAAGCAGTCTTTGATTAAACAGTGTCTTTTTTGAGTAAGCAGTGTCTTTTGTTGATTAAGCAGTCTTTTATTGATTAAGCAGTCTTTGATTAAGCAGTGCCTTTTTTGAGTAAGCAGTGTCTTTGATTAAGCAGCGTCTTTTTTGAGTTAGCAGTGTCTTTTGTTGAGTAAGCAGTGTCTTTGATTAAGCAGCGTCTTTCTTGATTAAGCAGTGTCTTTTGTTGAGTAAGCAGTGTCTTTTGTTGATTAACCAGTGTCTTTTTTGAGTAATCATTGTCGTTTGTTGAGTAAGCAGTGTCTTTTGTTGAGTAAGCAGTCTTTGATTAAGCAGTGTCTTTTTTGAGTAAGCAGTGTCTTTTGTTGATTAAGCAGTCTTTGAGCAAGCAGTGTCTTTTGTTGATTAAGCAGTCTTTGAGTAAGCAGTGACTTTTGTTGATTAAGCAGTGTCTTATTGATGAAGCAGTCTTTGATTAAGCAGTGTCTTTTTGAGTAAGCAGTGTCTTCTGTTGAGTAAGCAGTGTCTTTTGTTGAAAAAGCAGTCTTTGATTAAACAGTGTCTTTTTTGAGTAAGCAGCGTCTTTTTTGAATAAGCAGTGTCTTTTGTTGAGTAAGCAGTGTCTTTGATTAAGCAGCGTCTTTCTTGAGTAAGCATTGTCTTTGATAAAGCAGCGTCTTTTTTGAGTTAGCAGTGTCTTTTGTTGAGTAAGCAGTGTCTTTGATTAAGCAGCGTCTTTCTTGATTAAGCAGTGTCTTTTGTTGAGTAAGCAGTGTCTTTTGTTGATTAAGCAGTGTCTTTTTTGAGTAATCATTGTCGTTTGTTGATTAAGCAGTGTCTTTTGTTGAGTAAGCATTCTTTGATTAAGCAGTGTCTTTTTTGAGTAAGCAGTGTCTTTTGTTGATTAAGCAGTCTTTGAGCAAGCAGTGTCTTTTGTTGATTAAGCAGTCTTTGATTAAGCAGTGTCTTATTGATGAAGCAGTCTTTGATTAAGCAGTGTCTTATTGATGAAGCAGTCTTTGATTAAGCAGTGTCTTTTTGAGTAAGCAGTGTCTTCTGTTGAGTAAGCAGTGTCATTTGTTGAATAAGCAGTCTTTGATTAAACAGTGTCTTTTTTGAGTAAGCAGCGTCTTTTTTGAGTAAGCAGTGTCTTTTGTTGAGTAAGCAGTGTCTTTGATTAAGCAGCGTCTTTCTTGAGTAAGCATTGTCTTTGATAAAGCAGCGTCTTTTTTGAGTTAGCAGTGTCTTTTGTTGAGTAAGCAGTGTCTTTGATTAAGCAGCGTCTTTCTTGATTAAGCAGTGTCTTTTGTTGAGTAAGCAGTGTCTTTTGTTGATTAAGCAGTGTCTTTTTTGAGTAATCATTGTCGTTTGTTGAGTAAGCAGTGTCTTTTGTTGATTAAGCAGACTTTGTTTAAGCAGTGTCTTTTGTTGAGTAAGCAGTGTCTTTGATTAAGCATTGTCTTTATATATGTAAGCAGTGTCTTTTGTTGAGAAAGCAGTTTCTTTTGTTGAGTAAGCAAAGTCTTTTGTTGATTAAGCAGTCTTTGATTAAGCAGTGTCTTTTTGAGTAAGCAGTGACTTTGATTAAGAAGTGTCTTATTGATGAAGAAGTCTTTGATTAAGCAGTGTCTTTTTTGAGTAAGCAGTGTCTTTTGTTGAGTAAGCAGTCTTTGAATAAGCAGTGTCTTTTTGAGTAAGCAGTGACTTTTGTTGATTAAGCAGTGTCTTATTGATGAAGAATTCTTTGATGAAGCAGTGTCTTTTTTGAGTAAGCAGTGTCTTTTGTTGAGTAAGCAGTCTTTGATTAAGCAGTGTCTTTTTTGAGTAAGCAGTGTCTTTTGTTGATTAAGCAGTCTTTTGTTGATTAAGCAGTCTTTGATTAAGCAGTGTCTTTTTTGAGTAAGCAGTGTCTTTTGTTGAGTAAGCAAAGTCTTTTGTTGATTAAGCAGTCTTTAATTAAGCAGTCTTTGTTTAAGCAGTGTCTTTTTTTTAGTCTTTGATAAAGCAGTGTCTTTTTTGAGTAAGCAGTGTCTTTGATTAAGCAGCGTCTTTTTTGATTAAGCAGCGTCTTTTTTGAGTAAGCAGTGTCTTTGATTAAGCAGCGTCTTTCTTGAGTAAGCAGTGTCTTCTGTTGATTAAGCAGTGTCTTATTGATGTAGCAGTCTTTGATTAAGCAGTGTCTTTTTTGAGTAAGCAGTGTCTTTTGTTGAGTAAGCAGTCTTTGATTAAACAGTGTCTTTTTTGAGTAAGCAGTGTCTTTTGTTGATTAAGCAAAGTCTTTTGTTGATTAAGCAGTCTTTAATTAAGCAGTGTCTTTTGTTGATTAAGCAGTCTTTGATTAAGCAGTGTCTTTTTTTGAGGAAACAGTGTCTTTTGTTGATTAAGCAGTCTTTGATTAAACAGTTTCTTTTGTTGATGAAGCAGTCTTTGATTAAGCAGTGTCTTTTTTGAGACAGCAGTGACTTTTGTTGATTTAGCAGTGTCTTGTTGATTAAGCAGTCTTTGATTAAGCAGTGTCTTTTTTGAGTAAGCAGTGTCTTTTGTTGATTAAGCAGTCTTTGAGCAAGCAGTGACTTTTGTTGATTAAGCAGTCTTTGATTAAGCAGTGTCTTTTTTGAGTAAGCAGTGACTTTTGTTGATTAAGCAGTGTCTTATTGATGAAGCAGTCTTTGATTAAGCAGTGTCTTTTTTGAGTAAGCAGTTTTTTTTTTGAGTAAGCAGTGTCTTTTGTTGAGTAAGCAGTCTTTGATTAAACAGTGTCTTTTTTGAGTAAGCAGTGTCTTTTGTTGATTAAGCAGTCTTTTATTGATTAAGCAGTCTTTGATTAAGCAGTGCCTTTTTTGAGTAAGCAGTGTCTTTGATTAAGCAGCGTCTTTTTTGAGTTAGCAGTGTCTTTTGTTGAGTAAGCAGTGTCTTTGATTAAGCAGCGTCTTTCTTGATTAAGCAGTGTCTTTTGTTGAGTAAGCAGTGTCTTTTGTTGATTAAGCAGTGTCTTTTTTGAGTAATCATTGTCGTTTGTTGAGTAAGCAGTGTCTTTTGTTGAGTAAGCAGTCTTTGATTAAGCAGTGTCTTTTTTGAGTAAGCAGTGTCTTTTGTTGATTAAGCAGTCTTTGAGCAAGCAGTGTCTTTTGTTGATTAAGCAGTCTTTGAGTAAGCAGTGACTTTTGTTGATTAAGCAGTGTCTTATTGATGAAGCAGTCTTTGATTAAGCAGTGTCTTTTTTGAGTAAGCAGTGTCTTTTGTTGAGTAAGCAGTCTTTGATTAAACAGTGTCTTTTTTGAGTAAGCAGTGTCTTTTGTTGATTAAGCAAAGTCTTTTGTTGATTAAGCAGTCTTTAATTAAGCAGTGTCTTTTGTTGAGTAAGCAGTGTCTTTGATTAAGCAGCGTCTTTCTTGAGTAAGCAGTGTCTTCTGTTGAGTAAGCAGTGTCTTTTGTTGATTAAGCAGTCTTTGATTAAACAGTTTCTTTTGTTGATTAAGCAGTCTTTGATTAAGCAGTGTCTTTTTGAGTAAGCAGTGTCTTTGGTTGATTAAGCAGTCTTTGATTAAGCAGTGTCTTTTTGAGTAAGCAGTGACTTTTGTTGATTTAGCAGTGTCTTGTTGATTAAGCAGTCTTTGATTAAGCAGTGTCTTTTTTGAGTAAGCAGTGTCTTTTGTTGATTAAGCAGTCTTTGAGCAAGCAGTGTCTTTTGTTGATTAAGCAGTCTTTGATTAAGCAGTGTCTTATTGATGAAGCAGTCTTTGATTAAGCAGTATGTCTTATTGATGAAGCAGTCTTTGATTAAGCAGTGTCTTTTTGAGTAAGCAGTGTCTTCTGTTGAGTAAGCAGTGTCTTTTGTTGAATAAGCAGTCTTTGATTAAACAGTGTCTTTTTTGAGTAAGCAGCGTCTTTTTTGAGTAAGCAGTGTCTTTTGTTGAGTAAGCAGTGTCTTTGATTAAGCAACGTCTTTCTTGAGTAAGCATTGTCTTTGATAAAGCAGCGTCTTTTTTGAGTTAGCAGTGTCTTTGATTAAGCAGCGTCTTTCTTGATTAAGCAGTGTCTTTTGTTGAGTAAGCAGTGTCTTTTGTTGATTAAGCAGTGTCTTTTTTGAGTAATCATTGTCGTTTGTTGAGTAAGAAGTGTCTTTTGTTGATTAAGCAGACTTTGTTTAAGCAGTGTCTTTTGTTGAGTAAGCAGTGTCTTTGATTAAGCATTGTCTTTATATATGTAAGCAGTGTCTTTTGTTGAGAAAGCAGTTTCTTTTGTTGAGTAAGCAAAGTCTTTTGTTGATTAAGCAGTCTTTGATTAAGCAGTGTCTTTTTGAGTAAGCAGTGACTTTTGTTGATTAAGCAGTGTCTTATTGATGAAGAAGTCTTTGATTAAGCAGTGTCTTTTTTGAGTAAGCAGTGTCTTTTGTTGAGTAAGCAGTCTTTGAATAAGCAGTGTCTTTTTGAGTAAGCAGTGACTTTTGTTGATTAAGCAGTGTCTTATTGATGAAGAAGTCTTTGATTAAGCAGTGTCTTTTTTGAGGAAGCAGTGTCTTTTGTTGAGTAAGCAGTCTTTGATTAAGCAGTGTCTTTTTTGAGTAAGCAGTGTCTTTTGTTGATTAAGCAGTCTTTTGTTGATTAAGCAGTCTTTGATTAAGCAGTGTCTTTTTTGAGTAAGCAGTGTCTTTTGTTGAGTAAGCAAAGTCTTTTGTTGATTAAGCAGTCTTTAATTAAGCAGTATTTGTTTAAGCAGTGTCTTTTTTTTAGTCTTTGATAAAGAAGTGTCTTTTTTGAGTAAGCAGTGTCTTTGATTAAGCAGCGTCTTTTTTGATTAAGCAGCGTCTTTTTTGAGTAAGCAGTGTCTTTGATTAAGCAGCGTCTTTCTTGAGTAAGCAGTGTCTTCTGTTGAGTTAGCAGTGTCTTTTGTTGAATAAGCAGTCTTTGATTAAGCAGTGTCTTTTGTTGTGTAAGCAGTGTCTTTTGTTGATTAAGCAGTGTCTTTTTTGAGTAATCATTGTCGTTTTTTGAGTAAGCAGAGTCTTTTGTTGAGTAAGCAGTCTTTGATTAAGCAGTGTCTTTTTTGAGTAAGCAGTGTCTTTTGTTGATTAAGCAGTCTTTGAGCAAGCAGTGTCTTTTGTTGATTAAGCAGTCTTTGATTAAGCAGTGTCTTTTTTGAGTAAGCAGTGACTTTTGTTGATTAAGCAGTGTCTTATTGATGAAGCAGTCTTTGATTAAGCAGTGTCTTTTTTGAGTAAGCAGTGTCTTTTGTTGAGTAAGCAGTCTTTGATTAAACAGTGTCTTTTTTGAGTAAGCAGTGTCTTTTGTTGATTAAGCAAAGTCTTTTGTTGATTAAGCAGTCTTTAATTAAGCAGTGTCTTTTGTTGATTAAGCAGTCTTTGTTTAAGCAGTGTCTTTTTTTTAGTCTTTGATAAAGCAGTGTCTTTTTTGAGTAAGCAGTGTCTTTGATTAAGCAGCGTCTTTTTTGAGTAAGCAGTGTCTTTTGTTGAGTAAGCAGTGTCTTTGATTAAGCAGCGTCTTTCTTGAGTAAGCAGTGTCTTCTGTTGAGTAAGCAGTGTCTTTTGTTGATTAAGCAGTCTTTGATTAAACAGTTTCTTTTGTTGATTAAGCAGTCTTTGATTAAGCAGTGTCTTTTTGAGTAAGCAGTGTCTTTTGTTGATTAAGCAGTCTTTGATTAAACAGTTTCTTTTGTTGATTAAGCAGTGTCTTTTTTGAGTAAGCAGTGACTTTTGTTGATTTAGCAGTGTCTTGTTGATTAAGCAGTCTTTGATTAAACAGTTTCTTTTGTTGATTAAGCAGTGTCTTTTTTGAGTAAGCAGTGACTTTTGTTGATTTAGCAGTGTCTTGTTGATTAAGCAGTCTTTGATTAAGCAGTGTCTTTTTTGAGTAAGCAGTGTCTTTTGTTGATTAAGCAGTCTTTGAGCAAGCAGTGTCTTTTGTTGATTAAGCAGTGTCTTTTTTGAGTAAGCAGTGACTTTTGTTGATTAACCAGTGTTTTATTGATGAAGCAGTCTTTGATTAAGCAGTGTCTTTTTTGAGTAAGTAGTGTCTTTTGTTGAGTAAGCAGTCTTTGATTAAACAGTGTCTTTTTTGAGTAAGCAGTGTCTTTTGTTGATTAAGCAGTCTTTTGTTGATTAAGCAGTCTTTGATTAAGCAGTGCCTTTTTTGAGTAAGCAGTGTCTTTGATTAAGCAGCGTCTTTTTTGAGTAGGCAGTGTCTTTTGTTGAGTAAGCAGCGTCTTTCATGATTAAGCAGTGTCTTTTGTTGAGTAAGCAGTGTCTTTTGTTGATTAAGCAGTGTCTTTTTTGAGTAATCATTGTCGTTTTTGAGTAAGCAGTGTCTTTTGTAGAGTAAGCAGTCTTTGATTAAGCAGTGTCTTTTTTGAGTAAGCAGTGTCTTTTGTTGATTAAGCAGTCTTTGAGCAAGCAGTGTCTTATGTTGATTAAGCAGTATTTGATTAAGCAGTGTGTTTTGTTGAGTAAGCAGTGTCTTTTGTTGATTAAGCAGTGTCTTATTGATGAAGCAGTCTTTGATTAAGCAGTGTCTTTTTTGAGTAAGCAGTGTCTTTTGTTGAGTAAGCAGTCTTTGATTAAACAGTGTCTTTTTTGAGTAAGCAGCGTCTTTTTTGAGTAAGCAGTGTCTTTTGTTGAGTAAGCAGTGTCTTTTTTGAGCAATCATTGTCGTTTGTTGAGTAAGCAGTGTCTTTTGTTGATTAAGCAGACTTTGTTTAAGCAGTGTCTTTTGTTGAGTAAGCAGTGTCTTTGATTAAGCATTGTCTTTATATATGTAAGCATCTTTTTTGAGTAAGCAGTGTCTTTGATTAAGCAGCGTCTTTTTTGATTAAGCAGCGTCTTTTTTGAGTAAGCAGTGTCTTTGATTAAGCAGCGTCTTTCTTGAGTAAGCAGTGTCTTCTGTTGAGTAAGCAGTGTCTTTTGTTGAATAAGCAGTCTTTGATTAAGCTGTGTCTTTTTTGTGTAAGCAGTGAGTTTTATTGATTAAGCAGTGTCTTGTTGATTAAGCAGTCTTTGATAAAGCAGTGTCTTTTGTTGAGTAAGCAGTGTCTTTGATTAAGCATTATCTTTTGTTGAGTAAGCAATGTCTTTTTTGGGTAAGCAGTGTCTTTTGTCGAGTAAGCAGTGTCTTTGATTAAGCAGTGTCTTTTTTGAGTAAGCAGTGTCTTTGATTAAGCAGCGTCTTTTTTGAGTTAGCAGTGTCTTTTTTTGAGTAAGCAGTGTCTTTGATTAAGCATCGTCTTTTTTGATCAGGCAGTGTCTTTTGTTGAGTAATCAGTGTCTTTGATTAAGCATTGTCTTTTTTGAGTAAGCAATGTCTTTTGTTGAGTAAGCGTGTCTTTGATTAAGCAGTGTCTTTTGTTGAGTAAGCAATGTCTTTTGTTGAGTATGCAATGTCTTTTGTTGAGTAAGCAGTGTCTTTGATTAAGCAGCGTCTTTTTGAGCAAGCAGTATCTTTGATTAAGCAGTGTCTTTTTTTGAGTAAGCAGTGTCTTTTGTTGAGTAAGCAGTGTCTTTGATTAAGCAGTGTCTTTTTTGAGTAAGCAGTGTCTTTGAGTAAGCAGTGTCTTTTGTTGATTAAGCAGTCTTTGATTAAGCAGCGTCTTTTTTGAGTAAGCAGTGTCTTTTGTTGATTAAGCAGTCTTTGATAAAGCAGTGTCTTTTTTGAGTAAGCATTGTCTTTTGTTGATTAAGCAGTCTTTGAGCAAGCAGTGTCTTTTGTTGATTAAGCAGTCTTTGATTAAGCAGTGTCTTTTTTGAGTAAGCAGTGTCTTTGATTAAGCAGTGTCTTTTGTTGAGTAAGAAGCCTCTTTGATTAAGCAGCGTCTTTTTGAGTAAGCAGTATCTTTGATAAGGCAGTGTCATTTTTTGAGTAAACAGTGTCTTTTGTCGAGTAAGCAGTGTCTATTTTGAGTAAGCAGTGTCTTTTGTTGAGTAAGCAGTGTCTTTTGTTGATAAAGCAGTCTTTGATTAAGCAGTGTCTTTTTTTGAGTAAGCAGTGTCTTTTGTTGATAAAGAAGTCTTTGATTAAGCAGTGTCTTTTTTTTGAGTAAGCAGTGTCTTTTGTTGATAAAGCAGTCTTTGATTAAACAGTGTCTTTTGTTGATTAAGCAGTCTTTGATTAAGCAGTGTCTTTTGTTGAGTAAGCAGTGTCTTTTTTGAGTAAGCATTGTCTTTTGTTGATTAAGCAGTCTTTGAGCAAGCAGTGTCTTTTGTTGATTAAGCAGTCTTTGATTAAGCAGTGTCTTTTTTGAGTAAGCAGTGTCTTTGATTAAGCAGTGTCTTTTGTTGAGTAAGAAGCCTCTTTGATTAAGCAGCGTCTTTTTGAGTAAGCAGTATCTTTGATTAGGCAGTGTCATTTTTTGAGTAAACAGTGTCTTTTGTCGAGTAAGCAGTGTCTATTTTGAGTAAGCAGTGTCTTTTGTTGAGTAAGCAGTGTCTTTTGTTGATAAAGCAGTCTTTGATTAAGCAGTGTCTTTTTTTGAGTAAGCAGTGTCTTTTGTTGATAAAGAAGTCTTTGATTAAGCAGTGTCTTTTTTTTGAGTAAGCAGTGTCTTTTGTTGATAAAGCAGTCTTTGATTAAACAGTGTCTTTTGTTGATTAAGCAGTCTTTGATTAAGCAGTGTCTTTTGTTGAGTAAGCAATGTCTTTTGTTGAGTATGCAATGTCTTTTGTTGAGTAAGCAGTGTCTTTGATTAAGCAGCGTCTTTTTGAGCAAGCAGTATCTTTGATTAAGCAGTGTCTTTTTTTGAGTAAGCAGTGTCTTTTGTTGAGTAAGCAGTGTCTTTGATTAAGCAGTGTCTTTTTTGAGTAAGCAGTGTCTTTGAGTAAGCAGTGTCTTTTGTTGATTAAGCAGTCTTTGATTAAGCAGCGTCTTTTTTGAGTAAGCAGTGTCTTTTGTTGATTAAGCAGTCTTTGATAAAGCAGTGTCTTTTTTGAGTAAGCATTGTCTTTTGTTGATTAAGCAGTCTTTGAGCAAGCAGTGTCTTTTGTTGATTAAGCAGTCTTTGATTAAGCAGTGTCTTTTTTGAGTAAGCAGTGTCTTTGATTAAGCAGTGTCTTTTGTTGAGTAAGAAGCCTCTTTGATTAAGCAGCGTCTTTTTGAGTAAGCAGTATCTTTGATTAGGCAGTGTCATTTTTTGAGTAAACAGTGTCTTTTGTCGAGTAAGCAGTGTCTATTTTGAGTAAGCAGTGTCTTTTGTTGAGTAAGCAGTGTCTTTTGTTGATAAAGTAGTCTTTGATTAAGCAGTGTCTTTTTTTGAGTAAGCAGTGTCTTTTGTTGATAAAGAAGTCTTTGATTAAGCAGTGTCTTTTTTTTGAGTAAGCAGTGTCTTTTGTTGATAAAGCAGTCTTTGATTAAACAGTGTCTTTTGTTGATTAAGCAGTCTTTGATTAAGCAGTGTCTTTTGTTGAGTAAGCAGTGTCTTTGATTAAGCAGTGTCTTTTGTTAAGTAAGCAATGTCTGTTTTTAGTAAGCAGTGTCTTTTGTTGAGTAAGCAGTGTCTTTTGTTAATTAAACAGTCTTTGATTTAGCAGTGTCTTTTGTTGAATAAGCAGTGTCTTTGATTAAGCAGTGTCTTTTATTGAGTAAGCAATGTCTTTTGTCGAGTAAGCAGTGTCTTTGATTAGGCAGTGTCTTTTGTTGAGTAAGCAATGTCTTTTGTTGAGTAAGCAGTGTCTTTGATTAAGCAGCGTCTTTTTGAGTAAGCAGTATTTTTGATAAGGCAATGTCTTTTTTTGAGTAAGCAGTGTATTTTCTTCAGTAAGCCGTGTATTTTGTTGATTAAGCAGTCTTTGATTAAGCAGTGTTTTTTGTTGAGTAAGCGTGTCTTTGATTAGGCAGTGTCTTTTGTTGAGTAAGCAATGTCTTTTGTTGAGTAAGCAGTGTCTTTTGTTGATTAAGCAGTCTTTGATTAAGCAGTGTCTTTTTGAGTAAGCAGTGTCTTTTGTTGATTAAGCAGTCTTTGATTAAGCAGTGTCTTTTTTTGAGGAAGCAGTGTCTTTTGTTGATTAAGCAGTCTTTGATTAAACAGTTTCTTTTGTTGATTAAGCAGTCTTTGATTAAGCAGTGTCTTTTTTGAGTAAGCAGTGACTTTTGTTGATTTAGCAGTGTCTTGTTGATTAAGCAGTGTCTTTTTTTAGTAAGCAGTGTCTTTTGTTGCTTAAGCAGTCTTTGAGCAAGCAGTGTCTTTTGTTGATTAAGCAGTCTTTGATTAAGCAGTGTCTTTTTTGAGTAAGCAGTGACTTTTGTTGATTAAGCAGTGTCTTATTGATGAAGCAGTCTTTGATTAAGCAGTGTCTTTTTTGAGTAAGCAGTGTCTTTTTTTGAGTAAGCAGTCTTTGATTAAACAGTGTCTTTTTTGAGTAAGCAGTGTCTTTTGTTGATTAAGCAGTCTTTTGTTGATTAAGCAGTCTTTGATTAAGCAGTGTCTTTGATTAAGCAGCGTCTTTTTTGAGTTAGCAGTGTCTTTTGTTGAGTAAGCAGTGTCTTTGATTAAGCAGCGTCTTTCTTGATTAAGCAGTGTCTTTTGTTGAGTAAGCAGTGTCTTTTGTTGATTAAGCAGTGTCTTTTTTGAGTTATCATTGTCGTTTGTTGAGTAAGCAGTGTCTTTTGTTGATTAAGCAGACTTTGTTTAAGCAGTGACTTTTGTTGAGTAAGCAGTGTCTTTGATTAAGCATTGTCTTTATATATGTAAGCAGTGTCTCTTGTTGAGAAAGCAGTTTCTTTTGTTGAGTAAGCAAAGTCTTTTGTTGATTAAGCAGTCTTTGATTAAGCAGTGTCTTTTTGAGTAAGCAGTGACTTTTGTTGATTAAGCAGTGTCTTATTGATGAAGAAGTCTTTGATTAAGCAGTGTTTTTTTTTGAGTAAGCAGTGTCTTTTGTTGAGTAAGCAGTCTTTGATTAAGCAGTGTCTTTTTTGAGTAAGCAGTGTCTTTTGTTGATTAAGCAGTCTTTTGTTGATTAAGCAGTCTTTGATTAAGCAATGACTTTTTTGAGTAAGCAGTGTCTTTTGTTGAGTAAGCAAAGTCTTTTGTTGATTAAGCAGTCTTTAATTAAGCAGTGTCTTTTGTTGATTAAGCAGTCTTTGTTTAAGCAGTGTCTTTTTTTTAGTCTTTGATAAAGCAGTGTCTTTTTTGAGTAAGCAGTATCTTTGATTAAGCAGCGTCTTTTTTGATTAAGCAGCGTCTTTTTTGAGTAAGCAGCGTCTTTCTTGAGTAAGCAGTGTCTTCTGTTGAGTAAGCAGTGTCTTTTGTTGAATAAGCAGTCTTTGATTAAGCAGTGTCTTTTTTTGAGGAAGCAGTGTCTTTTGTTGATTAAGCAGTCTTTGATTAAGCTGTGTCTTTTTTGTGTAAGCAGTGAGTTTTATTGATTAAGCAGTGTCTTGTTGATTAAGCAGTCTTTGATAAAGCAGTGTCTTTTGTTGAGTAAGCAGTGTCTTTGAATAAGCATTATCTTTTGTTGAGTAAGCAATGTCTTTTTTGGGTAAGCAGTGTCTTTTGTCGAGTAAGCAGTGTCTTTGATTAAGCAGTGTCTTTTTTGAGTAAGCAGTGTCTTTGATTAAGCAGCGTCTTTTTTGAGTTAGCAGTGTCTTTTTTTGAGTAAGCAGTGTCTTTGATTAAGCAGCGTCTTTTTTGATCAGGCAGTGTCTTTTGTTGAGTAATCAGTGTCTTTGATTAAGCATTGTCTTTTTTGAGTAAGCAGTGTCTTTTGTTGAGTAAGCGTGTCTTTGATTAGGCAGTGTCTTTTGTTGAGTAAGCAATGTCTTTTGTTGAGTATGCAATGTCTTTTGTTGAGTAAGCAGTGTCTTTGATTAAGCAGCGTTTTTTTGAGCAAGCAGTATCTTTGATTAAGCAGTGTCTTTTTTTGAGTAAGCAGTGTCTTTTGTTGAGTCTTTGATTAAGCAGTGTCTTTTTTGAGTAAGCAGTGTCTTTTTTTGAGTAAGCAGTCTTTGATTAAACAGTGTCTTTTTTGAGTAAGCAGTGTCTTTTGTTGATTAAGCAGTCTTTGATTAAGCAGTGTCTTTGATTAAGCAGCGTCTTTTTTGAGTTAGCAGTGTCTTTTGTTGAGTAAGCAGTGTCTTTGATTAAGCAGCGTCTTTCTTGATTAAGCAGTGTCTTTTGTTGAGTAAGCAGTGTCTTTTGTTGATTAAGCAGTGTCTTTTTTGAGTAATCATTTTCGTTTGTTGAGTAAGCAGTGTCTTTTGTTGATTAAGCAGACTTTGTTTAAGCAGTGACTTTTGTTGAGTAAGCAGTGTCTTTGATTAAGCATTGTCTTTATATATGTAAGCAGTGTCTCTTGTTGAGAAAGCAGTTTCTTTTGTTGAGTAAGCAAAGTCTTTTGTTGATTAAGCAGTGCCTTTTTTGAGTAAGCAGTGTCTTTGATTAAGCAGCGTCTTTTTTGAGTAGGCAGTGTCTTTTGTTGAGTAAGCAGCGTCTTTCATGATTAAGCAGTGTCTTTTGTTGAGTAAGCAGTGTCTTTTGTTGATTAAGCAGTGTCTTTTTTGAGTAATCATTGTCGTTTGTTGAGTAAGCAGTGTCTTTTGTAGAGTAAGCAGTCTTTGATTAAGCAGTGTCTTTTTTGAGTAAGCAGTGTCTTTTGTTGATTAAGCAGTCTTTGAGCAAGCAGTGTCTTTTGTTTATTAAGCAGTATTTGATTAAGCAGTGTCTTTTGTTGCGTAAGCAGTGTCTTTTGTTGATTAAGCAGTGACTTATTGATGAAGCAGTCTTTGATTAAGCAGTGTCTTTTTTGAGTAAGCAGTGTCTTTTGTTGAGTAAGCAGTCTTTGATTAAACAGTGTCTTTTTTGAGTAAGCAGCGTCTTTTTTGAGTAAGCAGTGTCTTTTGTTGAGTAAGCAGTGTCTTTTTTGAGCAATCATTGTCGTTTGTTGAGTAAGCAGTGTCTTTTGTTGATTAAGCAGACTTTGTTTAAGCAGTGTCTTTTGTTGAGTAAGCAGTGTCTTTGATTAAGCATTGTCTTTATATATGTAAGCATCTTTTTTGAGTAAGCAGTGTCTTTGATTAAGCAGCGTCTTTTTTGATTAAGCAGCGTCTTTTTTGAGTAAGCAGTGTCTTTGATTAAGCAGCGTCTTTCTTGAGTAAGCAGTGTCTTCTGTTGAGTAAGCAGTGTCTTTTGTTGAATAAGCAGTCTTTGATTAAGCAGTGTCTTTTTTTGAGGAAGCAGTGTCTTTTGTTGATTAAGCAGTCTTTGATTAAGCTGTGTCTTTTTTGTTTAAGCAGTGAGTTTTATTGATTAAGCAGTGTCTTGTTGATTAAGCAGTCTTTGATAAAGCAGTGTCTTTTGTTGAGTAAGCAGTGTCTTTGATTAAGCATTATCTTTTGTTGAGTAAGCAATGTCTTTTTTGGGTAAGCAGTGTCTTTTGTCGAGTAAGCAGTGTCTTTGATTAAGCAGTGTCTTTTTTGAGTAAGCAGTGTCTTTGATTAAGCAGCGTCTTTTTTGAGTTAGCAGTGTCTTTTTTTGAGTAAGCAGTGTCTTTGATTAAGCAGCGTCTTTTTTGATCAGGCAGTGTCTTTTGTTGAGTAATCAGTGTCTTTGATTAAGCATTGTCTTTTTTGAGTAAGCAGTGTCTTTTGTTGAGTAAGCGTGTCTTTGATTAAGCAGTGTCTTTTGTTGAGTAAGCAATGTCTTTTGTTGAGTATGCAATGTCTTTTGTTGAGTAAGCAGTGTCTTTGATTAAGCAGCGTCTTTTTGAGCAAGCAGTATCTTTGATTAAGCAGTGTCTTTTTTAGAGTAAGCAGTGTCTTTTGTTGAGTAAGCAGTGTCTTTGATTAAGCAGTGTCTTTTTTGAGTAAGCAGTGTCTTTGAGTAAGCAGTGTCTTTTGTTGATTAAGCAGTCTTTGATTAAGCAGCGTCTTTTTTGAGTAAGCAGTGTCTTTTGTTGATTAAGCAGTCTTTGATAAAGCAGTGTCTTTTTTGAGTAAGCATTGTCTTTTATTGATTAAGCAGTCTTTGAGCAAGCAGTGTCTTTTGTTGATTAAGCAGTCTTTGATTAAGCAGTGTCTTTTTTGAGTAAGCAGTGTCTTTGATTAAGCAGTGTCTTTTGTTGAGTAAGAAGTCTCTTTGATTAAGCAGCGTCTTTTTGAGTAAGCAGTATCTTTGATTAGGCAGTGTCATTTTTTGAGTAAACAGTGTCTTTTGTCGAGTAAGCAGTGTCTATTTTGAGTAAGCAGTGTCTTTTGTTGAGTAAGCAGTGTCTTTTGTTGATAAAGCAGTCTTTGATTAAGCAGTGTCTTTTTTTGAGTAAGCAGTGTCTTTTGTTGATAAAGAAGTCTTTGATTAAGCAGTGTCTTTTTTTGAGTAAGCAGTGTCTTTTGTTGATAAAGCAGTCTTTGATTAAACAGTGTCTTTTGTTGATTAAGCAGTCTTTGATTAAGCAGTGTCTTTTGTTGAGTAAGCAGTTTGTATTGTTGATTAAGCAGTCTTTGATTAAGCAGTGTCTTTTGTTGAGTAAGCAGTGTCTTTGATTAAGCAGTGTCTTTTGTTAAGTAAGCAATGTCTGTTTTTAGTAAGCAGTGTCTTTTGTTGAGTAAGCAGTGTCTTTTGTTAATTAAACAGTCTTTGATTTAGCAGTGTCTTTTGTTGAATAAGCAGTGTCTTTGATTAAGCAGTGTCTTTTATTGAGTAAGCAATGTCTTTTGTCGAGTAAGCAGTGTCTTTGATTAGGCAGTGTCTTTTGTTGAGTAAGCAATGTCTTTTGTTGAGTAAGCAGTGTCTTTGATTAAGCAGCGTCTTTTTGAGTAAGCAGTATTTTTGATAAGGCAATGTCTTTTTTTGAGTAAGCAGTGTCTTTTGTTCAGTAAGCCGTGTATTTTGTTGATTAAGCAGTCTTTGATTAAGCAGTGTTTTTTGTTGAGTAAGCGTGTCTTTGATTAGGCAGTGTCTTTTGTTGAGTAAGCAATGTCTTTTGTTGAGTAAGCAGTGTCTTTTGTTGATTAAGCAGTCTTTGATTAAGCAGTGTCTTTTGTTGATTAAGCAGTCTTTGATTAAGCAGTGTCTTTTTTTGAGGAAGCAGTGTCTTTTGTTGATTAAGCAGTCTTTGATTAAACAGTTTCTTTTGTTGATTAAGCAGTCTTTGATTAAGCAGTGTCTTTTTTGAGTAAGCAGTGACTTTTGTTGATTTAGCAGTGTCTTGTTGATTAAGCAGTCTTTGATTAAGCAGTGTCTTTTTTGAGTAAGCAGTGTCTTTTGTTGCTTAAGCAGTCTTTGAGCAAGCAGTGTCTTTTGTTGATTAAGCAGTCTTTGATTAAGCAGTGTCTTTTTTGAGTAAGCAGTGACTTTTGTTGATTAAGCAGTGTCTTATTGATGAAGCAGTCTTTGATTAAGCAGTGTCTTTTTTGAGTAAGCAGTGTCTTTTTTTGAGTAAGCAGTCTTTGATTAAACAGTGTCTTTTTTGAGTAAGCAGTGTCTTTTGTTGATTAAGCAGTCTTTTGTTGATTAAGCAGTCTTTGATTAAGCAGTGTCTTTGATTAAGCAGCGTCTTTTTTGAGTTAGCAGTGTCTTTTGTTGAGTAAGCAGTGTCTTTGATTAAGCAGCGTCTTTCTTGATTAAGCAGTGTCTTTTGTTGAGTAAGCAGTGTCTTTTGTTGATTAAGCAGTGTCTTTTTTGAGTAATCATTGTCGTTTGTTGAGTAAGCAGTGTCTTTTGTTGATTAAGCAGACTTTGTTTAAGCAGTGACTTTTGTTGAGTAAGCAGTGTCTTTGATTAAGCATTGTCTTTATATATGTAAGCAGTGTCTCTTGTTGAGAAAGCAGTTTCTTTTGTTGAGTAAGCAAAGTCTTTTGTTGATTAAGCAGTCTTTGATTAAGCAGTGTCTTTTTGAGTAAGCAGTGACTTTTGTTGATTAAGCAGTGTCTTATTGATGAAGAAGTCTTTGATTAAGCAGTGTTTTTTTTGAGTAAGCAGTGTCTTTTGTTGAGTAAGCAGTGTCTTTTTTGAGTAAGCAGTGTCTTTTTTGAGTAAGCAGTGTCTTTTGTTGATTAAGCAGTCTTTTGTTGATTAAGCAGTCTTTGATTAAGCAATGACTTTTTTGAGTAAGCAGTGTCTTTTATTGAGTAAGCAAAGTCTTTTGTTGATTAAGCAGTCTTTAATTAAGCAGTGTCTTTTGTTGATTAAGCAGTCTTTGTTTAAGCAGCGTCTTTTTTTTAGTCTTTGATAAAGCAGTGTCTTTTTTGAGTAAGCAGTGTCTTTGATTAAGCAGCGTCTTTTTTGATTAAGCAGCGTCTTTTTTGAGTAAGCAGCGTCTTTCTTGAGTAAGCAGTGTCTTCTGTTGAGTAAGCAGTGTCTTTTGTTGAATAAGCAGTCTTTGATTAAGCAGTGTCTTTTTTTGAGGAAGCAGTGTCTTTTGTTGATTAAGCAGTCTTTGATTAAGCTGTGTCTTTTTTGTGTAAGCAGTGAGTTTTATTGATTAAGCAGTGTCTTGTTGATTAAGCAGTCTTTGATAAAGCAGTGTCTTTTGTTGAGTAAGCAGTGTCTTTGATTAAGCATTATCTTTTGTTGAGTAAGCAATGTCTTTTTTGGGTAAGCAGTGTCTTTTGTCGAGTAAGCAGTGTCTTTGATTAAGCAGTGTCTTTGATTAAGCAGCGTCTTTTTTGAGTTAGCAGTGTCTTTTTTGAGTAAGCAGTGTCTTTGATTAAGCAGCGTCTTTTTTGATCAGGCAGTGTCTTTTGTTGAGTAATCAGTGTCTTTGATTAAGCATTGTCTTTTTTGAGTAAGCAGTGTCTTTTGTTGAGTAAGCGTGTCTTTGATTAGGCAGTGTCTTTTGTTGAGTAAGCAATGTCTTTTGTTGAGTATGCAATGTCTTTTGTTGAGTAAGCAGTGTCTTTGATTAAGCAGCGTCTTTTTGAGCAAGCAGTATCTTTGATTAAGCAGTGTCTTTTTTTGAGTAAGCAGTGTCTTTTGTTGAGTCTTTGATTAAGCAGTGTCTTTTTTGAGTAAGCAGTGTCTTTTTTTGAGTAAGCAGTCTTTGATTAAACAGTGTCTTTTTTGAGTAAGCAGTGTCTTTTGTTGATTAAGCAGTCTTTTGTTGATTAAGCAGTCTTTGATTAAGCAGTGTCTTTGATTAAGCAGCGTCTTTTTTGAGTTAGCAGTGTCTTTTGTTGAGTAAGCAGTGTCTTTGATTAAGCAGCGTCTTTCTTGATTAAGCAGTGTCTTTTGTTGAGTAAGCAGTGTCTTTTGTTGATTAAGCAGTGTCTTTTTTGAGTAATCATTGTCGTTTGTTGAGTAAGCAGTGTCTTTTGTTGATTAAGCAGACTTTGTTTAAGCAGTGACTTTTGTTGAGTAAGCAGTGTCTTTGATTAAGCATTGTCTTTATATATGTAAGCAGTGTCTCTTGTTGAGAAAGCAGTTTCTTTTGTTGAGTAAGCAAAGTCTTTTGTTGATTAAGCAGTCTTTGATTAAGCAGTGTCTTTTTGAGTAAGCAGTGACTTTTGTTGATTAAGCAGTGTCTTATTGATGAAGAAGTCTTTGATTAAGCAGTGTTTTTTTTGAGTAAGCAGTGTCTTTTGTTGAGTAAGGAGTCTTTGATTAAGCAGTGTCTTTTTTGAGTAAGCAGTGTCTTTTGTTGATTAAGCAGTCTATTGTTGATTAAGCAGTCTTTGATTAAGCAATGACTTTTTTGAGTAAGCAGTGTCTTTTGTTGAGTAAGCAAAGTCTTTTGTTGATTAAGCAGTCTTTAATTAAGCAGTGTCTTTTGTTGATTAAGCAGTCTTTGTTTAAGCAGTGTCTTTTTTTTAGTCTTTGATAAAGCAGTGTCTTTTTTGAGTAAGCAGTGTCTTTGATTAAGCAGCGTCTTTTTTGATTAAGCAGCGTCTTTTTTGAGTAAGCAGCGTCTTTCTTGAGTAAGCAGTGTCTTCTGTTGAGTAAGCAGTGTCTTTTGTTGAATAAGCAGTCTTTGATTAAGCAGTGTCTTTTTTTGAGGAAGCAGTGTCTTTTGTTGATTAAGCAGTCTTTGATTAAGCTGTGTCTTTTTTTTGTAAGCAGTGAGTTTTATTGATTAAGCAGTGTCTTGTTGATTAAGCAGTCTTTGATAAAGCAGTGTCTTTTGTTGAGTAAGCAGTGTCTTTGATTAAGCATTATCTTTTGTTGAGTAAGCAATGTCTTTTTTGGGTAAGCAGTGTCTTTTGTCGAGTAAGCAGTGTCTTTGATTAAGCAGTGTCTTTTTTGAGTAAGCAGTGTCTTTGATTAAGCAGCGTCTTTTTTGAGTTAGCAGTGTCTTTTTTTGAGTAAGCAGTGTCTTTGATTAAGCAGCGTCTTTTTTGATCAGGCAGTGTCTTTTGTTGAGTAATCAGTGTCTTTGATTAAGCATTGTCTTTTTTGAGTAAGCAGTGTCTTTTGTTGAGTAAGCGTGTCTTTGATTAGGCAGTGTCTTTTGTTGAGTAAGCAATGTCTTTTGTTGAGTATGCAATGTCTTTTGTTTAGTAAGCAGTGTCTTTGATTAAGCAGCGTCTTTTTGAGCAAGCAGTATCTTTGATTAAGCAGTGTCTTTTTTTGAGTAAGCAGTGTCTTTTGTTGAGTAAGCAGTGTCTTTGATTAAGCAGTGTCTTTTTTGAGTAAGCAGTGTCTTTAAGTAAGCAGTGTCTTTTGTTGATTAAACAGTCTTTGATTAAGCAGCGTCTTTTTTGAGTAAGCAGTGTCTTTTGTTGATTAAGCAGTCTTTGATTAAGCAGTGTCTTTTTTGAGTAAGCATTGTCTTTTGTTGATTAAGCAGTCTTTGAGCAAGCTATGTCTTTTGTTGATTAAGCAGTCTTTGATTAAGCAGTGTCTTTTTTGAGTAAGCAGTGTCTTTGATTAAGCAGTGTCTTTTGTTGTGTAAGAAGTCTCTTTGATTAAGCAGCGTTTTTTTGAGTAAGCAGTATCTTTGATTAGGCAGTGTCATTTTTTGAGTAAACAGTGTCTTTTGTCGAGTAAGCAGTGTCTATTTTGAGTAAGCAGTGTCTTTTGTTGAGTAAGCAGTGTCTTTTGTTGATAAAGCAGTCTTTGATTAAGCAGTGTCTTTTTTTGAGTAAGCAGTGTCTTTTGTTGATAAAGCAGTCTTTGATTAAGCAGTGTCTTTTGTTGATAAAGCAGTCTTTGATTAAACAGTGTCTTTTGTTGATTAAGCAGTCTTTGAGTAAGCAGTGTCTTTTGTTGAGTAAGCAATGTGTATTGTTGATTAAGCAGTCTTTGATTAAGCAGTGTCTTTTGTTGAGTAAGCAGTGTCTTTTGTTAAGTAAGCAATGTCTGTTTTTAGTAAGCAGTGTCTTTTGTTGAGTAAGCAGTGTCTTTTGTTAATTAAACAGTCTTTGATTTAGCAGTGTCTTTTGTTGAATAAGCAGTGTCTTTCATTAAGCAGTGTCTTTTATTGAGTAAGCAATGTCTTTTGTCGAGTAAGCAGTGTCTTTGATTAGGCAGTGTCTTTTGTTGAGTAAGCAATGTCTTTTGTTGAGTAAGCAGTGTCTTTGATTAAGCAGCGTCTTTTTGAGTAAGCAGTATTTTTGATTAGGCAATGTCTTTTTTTGAGTAAGCAGTGTCTTTTGTTCAGTAAGCAGTGTATTTTGTTGATTAAGCAGTCTTTGATTAAGCAGTGTTTTTTGTTGAGTAAGCGTGTCTTTGATTAGGCAGTGTCTTTTGTTGAGTAAGCAATGTCTTTTGTTGAGTAAGCAGTGTCTTTTGTTGATTAAGCAGTCTTTGATTAAGCAGTGTCTTTTTTTGAGGAAGCAGTGTCTTTTGTTGATTAAGCAGTCTTTGATTAAACAGTTTCTTTTGTTGATTAAGCAGTCTTTGATTAAGCAGAGTCTTTTTTGAGTAAGCAGTGACTTTTGTTGATTTAGCAGTGTCTTGTTGATTAAGCAGTCTTTGATTAAGCAGTGTCTTTTTGAGTAAGCAGTGTCTTTTATTGATTAAGCAGTCTTTGATTAAGCAGTGTCTTTTTTTGAGGAAGCAGTGTCTTTTGTTGATTAAGCAGTCTTTGATTAAACAGTTTCTTTTGTTGATTAAGCAGTCTTTGATTAAGCAGAGTCTTTTTTGAGTAAGCAGTGACTTTTGTTGATTTAGCAGTGTCTTGTTGATTAAGCAGTCTTTGATTAAGCAGTGTCTTTTTTGAGTAAGCAGTGTCTTTTGTTGATTAAGCAGTCTTTGAGCAAGCAGTGTCTTTAGTTGATTAAGCAGTCTTTGATTAAGCAGTGTCTTTTTTGAGTAAGCAGTGACTTTTGGTGATTAAGCAGTGTCTTATTGATGAAGCAGTCTTTGATTAAGCAGTGTCTTTTTTGAGTAAGCAGTGTCTTTTGTTGAGTAAGCAGTCTTTGATTAAACAGTGTCTTTTTTGAGTAAGCAGTGTCTTTTGTTGATTAAGCAGTCTTTTGTTGATTAAGCAGTCTTTGATTAAGCAGTGCCTTTTTTGAGTAAGCAGTGTCTTTGATTAAGCAGCGTCTTTTTTGAGTTAGCAGTGTCTTTTGTTGAGTAAGCAGTGTCTTTGATTAAGCAGCGTCTTTCTTGATTAAGCAGTGTCTTTTTTTGAGTAAGCAGTGTCTTTTGTTGATTAAGCAGTGTCTTTTTTGAGTAATCATTGTCGTTTGTTGAGTAAGCAGTGTCTTTTGTTGAGTAAGCAGTCTTTGATTAAGCAGTGTCTTTTGTTGATTAAGCTGTGTCTTTTTTGTGTAAGCAGTGACTTTTATTGATTAAGCTGTGTCTTGTTGATTAAGCAGTCTTTGATAAAGCAGTGTCTTTTGTTGAGTAAGCAGTGTCTTTGATTAAGCATTATCTTTTGTTGAGTAAGCAATGTCTTTTTTGGGTAAGCAGTGTCTTTTGTCGATCAAGCAGTGTCTTTGATTAAGCAGTGTCTTTTTTGAGTAAGCGGTGTCTTTGATTAAGCAGCGTCTTTTTTGAGTTAGCAGTGTCTTTTTTGAGTAAGCAGTGTCTTTGATTAAGCAGCGTCTTTTTTGATCAGGCAGTGTCTTTTGTTGAGTAATCATTGTCTTTGATTAAGCATTGTCTTTTTTGAGTAAGCAGTGTCTTTTGTTGAGTAAGCGTGTCTTTGATTAGGCAGTGTCTTTTGTTGAGTAAGCAATGTCTTTTGTTGAGTATGCAATGTCTTTTGTTGAGTAAGCAGTGTCTTTGATTAAGCAGCGTCTTTTTGAGCAAGCAGTATCTTTGATTAAGCAGTGTCTTTTTTTGAGTAAGCAGTGTCTTTTGTTGAGTAAGCAGTGTCTTTGATTAAGCAGTGTCTTTTTTGAGTAAGCAGTGTCTTTGAGTAAGCAGTGTCTTTTGTTGATTATGCAGTCTTTGATTAAACAGTGTCTTTTTTGAGTAAGCAGTGTCTTTTGTTGATTAAGCAGACTTTTATTGAACAGTGTCTTTTGTTGATAAAGCAGTCTTTGATTAAGCAGTGTCTTTTTTGAATAAGCAGTGTCTTTGATTAAGCAGCGTCTTTTTTGATCAGGCAGTGTCTTTTGTTGAGTAATCAGTGTCTTTGATTAAGCATTGTCTTTTTTGAGTAAGCAGTGTCTTTTGTTGAGTAAGCGTGTCTTTGATTAGGCAGTGTCTTTTGTTGAGTAAGCAATGTCTTTTGTTGAGTATGCAATGTCTTTTGTTGAGTAAGCAGTGTCTTTGATTAAGCATCGTCTTTTTGAGCAAGCAGTATCTTTGATTAAGCAGTGTCTTTTTTTGAGTAAGCAGTGTCTTTTGTTGAGCAAGCAGTATCTTTGATTAAGCAGTGTCTTTTTTTGAGTAAGCAGTGTCTTTTGTTGAGTAAGCAGTGTCTTTGATTAAGCAGTGTCATTTGTTGAGTAAGAAGTCTCTTTGATTAAGCAGCGTCTTTTTGAGTAAGCAGTATCTTTGACTAGGCAGTGTCATTTTTTGAGTAAACAGTGTCTTTTGTCGAGTAAGCAGTGTCTATTTTGAGTAAGCAGTGTCTTTTGTTGAGTAAGCAGTGTCTTTTTTTGAGTAAGCAGTGTCTTTTGTTGATAAAGCAGTCTTTGATTAAGCAGTGTCTTTTTTTGAGTAAGCAGTGTCTTTTGTTGATAAAGCAGTCTTTGATTAAACAGTGTCTTTTGTTGATTAAGCAGTCTTTGATTAAGCAGTGTCTTTTGTTGAGTAAGCAGTGTGTATTGTTGATAAAGCAGTCTTTGATTAAGCAGTGTCATTTGTTGAGTAAGCAGTGTCTTTGATTAAGCAGTGTCTTTTGTTAAGTAAGCAATGTCTGTTTTTAGTAAGCAGTGTCTTTTGTTGAGTAAGCAGTGTCTTTTGTTAATTAAACAGTCTTTGATTTAGCAGTGTCTTTTGTTGAATAAGCAGTGTCTTTGATTAAGCAGTGTCTTTTATTGAGTAAGCAATGTTTTTTTTCGAGTAAGCAGTGTCTTTGATTAGGCAGTGTCTTTTGTTGAGTAAGCAATGTCTTTTGTTGAGTAAGCAGTGTCTTTGATTAAGCAGCGTCTTTTTGAGTAAGCAGTATTTTTGATTAGGCAATGTCTTTTTTTGAGTAAGCAGTGTCTTTTGTTCAGTAAGCAGTGTATTTTGTTGATTAAGCAGTCTTTGATTAAGCAGTGTTTTTTGTTGAGTAAGCGTGTCTTTGATAAGGCAGTGTCTTTTGTTGAGTAAGCAATGTCTTTTGTTGAGTAAGCAGTGTCTTTGATTAAGCAGCGTCTTTTTGAGTAAGCAGTATTTTTAATTAGACAGTGTCTTTTTTTGAGTAAGCAGTGTCTTTTGTTGAGTAAGCAGTATTTTGTTGATTAAGCAGTCTTTGATTAAGCAGTGTCTTTTTATGAGTAAGCAGTGTCTTTGATTAAGCATTGCCTTTATTTGAGTAAGCAATGTCTTTTGTTGAGTAGGCAGTGTGTTTGATTAAGCAGTGTCTTTTGTTGAGTAAGCAAAGTCTTTTGTTGATTAAGCAGTCTTTAATTAAGCAGTGTCTTTTGTTGATTAAGCAGTCTTTGTTTAAGCAGTGTCTTTTTTTTTGAGTCTTTGATTAAGCAGTGTCTTTTTTGAGTAAGCAGTGTCTTTGATTAAGCAGCGTCTTTCTTGAGTAAGCAGTGTCTTCTGTTGAGTAAGCAGTGTCTTTTGTTGAATAAGCAGTCTTTGATTAAGCAGTGGCTTTTTTTGAGGAAGCAGTGACTTTTGTTGATTAAGCAGTCTTTGATTAAACAGTGTCTTTTGTTGATTAAGCAGTCTTTGATTAAGCTGTGTCTTTTTTGAGTAAGCAGTGACTTTTGTTGATTAAACAGTGTCTTGTTGATTAAGCAGTTTTTGATAAAGCAGTGTCTTTTTTGAGAAAGCAATGTATTTGATTAAGCATTGTCTTTATATAAGTAAGCAGTGTCTTTGATTAAGCATTGTCTTTTGTTGAGTAAGCAATGTCTTTTTTTGAGTAAGCAGTGTCTTTTGTCGAGTAATCAGTGTCTTTGATTAAGCAGCGTCTTTTTTGAGTTAGCAGTGTCTTTTGTTGAGTTAGCAGTGTCTTTGATTAAGCAGCGTCTTTCTTGATTAAGCAGTGTCTTTTGTTGAGTAAGCAGTGTCTTTTGTTGATTAAGCAGTGTCTTTTTTGAGTAATCATTGTCTTTTGTTGAGTAAGCAGTGTCTTTTGTTGATTAAGCATTGTCTTTTTTGATTAAGCAGTGTCTTTGATTAAGCAGCGTCTTTTTTGAGTAAGCAGTGTCTTTGATTAAGCAGCGTCTTTTTTGAGTTAGCAGTGTCTTTTGTTGAGTAAGCAGTGTCTTTGATTAAGCAGCGTCTTTCTTGATTAAGCAGTGTCTTTTGTTGAGTAAGCAGTGTCTTTTGTTGATTAAGCAGTGTATTTTTTGAGTAATCATTTTCGTTTGTTGAGTAAGCAGTGTCTTTTGTTGATTAAGCAGACTTTGTTTAAGCAGTGTCTTTTTTTGAGTAAGCAGTGTCTTTTGTTGATTAAGCATTGTTTTTTTGATTAAGCAGTGTCTTTGATTAAGCAGCGTCTTTTTTGAGTAAGCAGTGTCTTTGAGTAAGCAGTGTCTTTTGTTGATTAAGCAGTCTTTGATTAAACGGTGTCTTTTGTTGATTAAGCTGACTTTGATTAAGCAGTGTCTTTTTTGAGTAAGCAGTGTCTTTTGTTGATTAAGCAGTCTTTGATTGAACAGTGTCTTTTGTTGATTAAGCAGTCTTTGATTAAGCGGTGTCTTTTTTGAGTAAGCAGTGTATTTTTTTGAGTATGCAATGTCTTTTGTTGAGTAAGCAGTGTCTTTTTTGAGTAAGCAGTGTCTTTTGTTGATTAACCAGTCTTTGATTAAGCAGTGTCTTTTTGAGTAAGCAGTGTCTTTTGTTGATTAAGCAGTCTTTGATTAAGCAGCATCTTTTTTGAGTAAGCAGTGTCTTTTGTTGATTAACCAGTCTTTGATTAAGCAGTGTCTTTTTGAGTAAGCAGTGTCTTTTGTTGATTAAGCAGTCTTTGATTAAGCAGCGTCTTTTTTGAGTAAGCAGTGTCTTTTTTGAGTAAGCAGTGTCTTTTGTTGATTAACCAGTCTTTGATTAAGCAGTGTCTTTTTGAGTAAGCAGTGTCTTTTGTTGATTAAGCAGTCTTTGATTAAGCGGTGTCTTTTTTGAGTAAGCAGTGTATTTTTTTGAGTATGCAATGTCTTTTGTTGATTAACCAGTCTTTGATTAAGCAGTGTCTTTTTGAGTAAGCAGTGTCTTTTGTTGATTAAGCAGTTTTTGATTAAGCAGCGTCTTTTTTGAGTAAGCAGTGTCTTTTGTTGATTAAGCAGACTTTTATTGAACAGTGTCTTTTGTTGATAAAGCAGTCTTTGATTAAGCAGTGTCTTTTTTGAATAAGCAGTGTCTTTGATTAAGCAGCGTCTTTTTTGATCAGGCAGTGTCTTTTGTTGAGTAATCAGTGTCTTTGATTAAGCATTGTCTTTTTTGAGTAAGCAGTGTCTTTTGTTGAGTAAGCGTGTCTTTGATTAGGCAGTGTCTTTTGTTGAGTAAGCAATGTCTTTTGTTGAGTATGCAATGTCTTTTGTTGAGTAAGCAGTGTCTTTGATTAAGCATCGTCTTTTTGAGCAAGCAGTATCTTTGATTAAGCAGTGTCTTTTTTTGAGTAAGCAGTGTCTTTTGTTGAGCAAGCAGTATCTTTGATTAAGCAGTGTCTTTTTTTGAGTAAGCAGTGTCTTTTGTTGAGTAAGCAGTGTCTTTGATTAAGCAGTGTCATTTGTTGAGTAAGAAGTCTCTTTGATTAAGCAGCGTCTTTTTGAGTAAGCAGTATCTTTGACTAGGCAGTGTCATTTTTTGAGTAAACAGTGTCTTTTGTCGAGTAAGCAGTGTCTATTTTGAGTAAGCAGTGTCTTTTGTTGAGTAAGCAGTGTCTTTTTTTGAGTAAGCAGTGTCTTTTGTTGATAAAGCAGTCTTTGATTAAGCAGTGTCTTTTTTTGAGTAAGCAGTGTCTTTTGTTGATAAAGCAGTCTTTGATTAAACAGTGTCTTTTGTTGATTAAGCAGTCTTTGATTAAGCAGTGTCTTTTGTTGAGTAAGCAGTGTGTATTGTTGATAAAGCAGTCTTTGATTAAGCAGTGTCATTTGTTGAGTAAGCAGTGTCTTTGATTAAGCAGTGTCTTTTGTTAAGTAAGCAATGTCTGTTTTTAGTAAGCAGTGTCTTTTGTTGAGTAAGCAGTGTCTTTTGTTAATTAAACAGTCTTTGATTTAGCAGTGTCTTTTGTTGAATAAGCAGTGTCTTTGATTAAGCAGTGTCTTTTATTGAGTAAGCAATGTTTTTTTTCGAGTAAGCAGTGTCTTTGATTAGGCAGTGTCTTTTGTTGAGTAAGCAATGTCTTTTGTTGAGTAAGCAGTGTCTTTGATTAAGCAGCGTCTTTTTGAGTAAGCAGTATTTTTGATTAGGCAATGTCTTTTTTTGAGTAAGCAGTGTCTTTTGTTCAGTAAGCAGTGTATTTTGTTGATTAAGCAGTCTTTGATTAAGCAGTGTTTTTTGTTGAGTAAGCGTGTCTTTGATAAGGCAGTGTCTTTTGTTGAGTAAGCAATGTCTTTTGTTGAGTAAGCAGTGTCTTTGATTAAGCAGCGTCTTTTTGAGTAAGCAGTATTTTTAATTAGACAGTGTCTTTTTTTGAGTAAGCAGTGTCTTTTGTTGAGTAAGCAGTATTTTGTTGATTAAGCAGTCTTTGATTAAGCAGTGTCTTTTTATGAGTAAGCAGTGTCTTTGATTAAGCATTGCCTTTATTTGAGTAAGCAATGTCTTTTGTTGAGTAGGCAGTGTGTTTGATTAAGCAGTGTCTTTTGTTGAGTAAGCAAAGTCTTTTGTTGATTAAGCAGTCTTTAATTAAGCAGTGTCTTTTGTTGATTAAGCAGTCTTTGTTTAAGCAGTGTCTTTTTTTTTGAGTCTTTGATTAAGCAGTGTCTTTTTTGAGTAAGCAGTGTCTTTGATTAAGCAGCGTCTTTCTTGAGTAAGCAGTGTCTTCTGTTGAGTAAGCAGTGTCTTTTGTTGAATAAGCAGTCTTTGATTAAGCAGTGGCTTTTTTTGAGGAAGCAGTGACTTTTGTTGATTAAGCAGTCTTTGATTAAACAGTGTCTTTTGTTGATTAAGCAGTCTTTGATTAAGCTGTGTCTTTTTTGAGTAAGCAGTGACTTTTGTTGATTAAACAGTGTCTTGTTGATTAAGCAGTTTTTGATAAAGCAGTGTCTTTTTTGAGAAAGCAATGTATTTGATTAAGCATTGTCTTTATATAAGTAAGCAGTGTCTTTGATTAAGCATTGTCTTTTGTTGAGTAAGCAATGTCTTTTTTTGAGTAAGCAGTGTCTTTTGTCGAGTAATCAGTGTCTTTGATTAAGCAGCGTCTTTTTTGAGTTAGCAGTGTCTTTTGTTGAGTTAGCAGTGTCTCTGATTAAGCAGCGTCTTTCTTGATTAAGCAGTGTCTTTTGTTGAGTAAGCAGTGTCTTTTGTTGATTAAGCAGTGTCTTTTTTGAGTAATCATTGTCTTTTGTTGAGTAAGCAGTGTCTTTTGTTGATTAAGCATTGTCTTTTTTGATTAAGCAGTGTCTTTGATTAAGCAGCGTCTTTTTTGAGTAAGCAGTGTCTTTGATTAAGCAGCGTCTTTTTTGAGTTAGCAGTGTCTTTTGTTGAGTAAGCAGTGTCTTTGATTAAGCAGCGTCTTTCTTGATTAAGCAGTGTCTTTTGTTGAGTAAGCAGTGTCTTTTGTTGATTAAGCAGTGTATTTTTTGAGTAATCATTTTCGTTTGTTGAGTAAGCAGTGTCTTTTGTTGATTAAGCAGACTTTGTTTAAGCAGTGTCTTTTTTTGAGTAAGCAGTGTCTTTTGTTGATTAAGCATTGTTTTTTTGATTAAGCAGTGTCTTTGATTAAGCAGCGTCTTTTTTGAGTAAGCAGTGTCTTTGAGTAAGCAGTGTCTTTTGTTGATTAAGCAGTCTTTGATTAAACGGTGTCTTTTGTTGATTAAGCTGACTTTGATTAAGCAGTGTCTTTTTTGAGTAAGCAGTGTCTTTTGTTGATTAAGCAGTCTTTGATTGAACAGTGTCTTTTGTTGATTAAGCAGTCTTTGATTAAGCGGTGTCTTTTTTGAGTAAGCAGTGTATTTTTTTGAGTATGCAATGTCTTTTGTTGAGTAAGCAGTGTCTTTTTTGAGTAAGCAGTGTCTTTTGTTGATTAACCAGTCTTTGATTAAGCAGTGTCTTTTTGAGTAAGCAGTGTCTTTTGTTGATTAAGCAGTCTTTGATTAAGCAGCGTCTTTTTTGAGTAAGCAGTGTCTTTTGTTGATTAACCAGTCTTTGATTAAGCAGTGTCTTTTTGAGTAAGCAGTGTCTTTTGTTGATTAAGCAGTCTTTGATTAAGCAGCGTCTTTTTTGAGTAAGCAGTGTCTTTTTTGAGTAAGCAGTGTCTTTTGTTGATTAACCAGTCTTTGATTAAGCAGTGTCTTTTTGAGTAAGCAGTGTCTTTTGTTGATTAAGCAGTCTTTGATTAAGCGGTGTCTTTTTTGAGTAAGCAGTGTATTTTTTTGAGTATGCAATGTCTTTTGTTGAGTAAGCAGTGTCTTTTTTGAGTAAGCAGTGTCTTTTGTTGATTAACCAGTCTTTGATTAAGCAGTGTCTTTTTGAGTAAGCAGTGTCTTTTGTTGATTAAGCAGTTTTTGATTAAGCAGCGTCTTTTTTGAGTAAGCAGTGTCTTTTGTTGATCAACCAGTCTTTGATTAAGCAGTGTCTTTTTGAGTAAGCAGTGTCTTTTGTTGATTAAGCAGTCTTTGAAAAGCAATGTCTTTTGTTGAGTAAGCAGTGTCTTTGATTAAGCAGCGTCTTTTTGAGTAAGCAGTATTTTTGATTAGGCAATGTCTTTTTTTGAGTAAGCAGTGTCTTTTGTTCAGTAAGCAGTGTATTTTGTTGATTAAGCAGTCTTTGATTAAGCAGTGTTTTTTGTTGAGTAAGCGTGTCTTTGATAAGGCAGTGTCTTTTGTTGAGTAAGCAATGTCTTTTGTTGAGTAAGCAATGTCTTTTGTTGAGTAAGCAGTGTCTTTGATTAAGCAGCGTCTTTTTGAGTAAGCAGTATTTTTAATTAGACAGTGTCTTTTTTTGAGTAAGCAGTGTCTTTTGTTGAGTAAGCAGTATTATGTTGATTAAGCAGTCTTTGATTAAGCAGTGTCTTTTTATGAGTAAGCAGTGTCTTTGATTAAGCATTGTCTTTATTTGAGTAAGCAGTGTCTTTTGTTGAGTAGGCAGTGTGTTTGATTAAGCAGTGTCTTTTGTTGAGTAAGCAAAGTCTTTTGTTGATTAAGCAGTCTTTAATTAAGCAGTGTCTTTTGTTGATTAAGCAGTCTTTGTTTAAGCAGTGTCTTTTTTTTGAGTCTTTGATTAAGCAGTGTCTTTTTTGAGTAAGCAGTGTCTTTGATTAAGCAGCGTCTTTTTTTAGTACGCAGTGTCTTTTGTTGAGTAAGCAGTGTCTTTGATTAAGCAGCGTCTTTCTTGAGTAAGCAGTGTCTTCTGTTGAGTAAGCAGTGTCTTTTGTTGAATAAGCAGTCTTTGATTAAGCAGTGGCTTTTTTTGAGGAAGCAGTGACTTTTGTTGATTAAGCAGTCTTTGATTAAACAGTGTCTTTTGTTGATTAAGCAGTCTTTGATTAAGCTGTGTCTTTTTTGAGTAAGCAGTGACTTTTGTTGATTAAACAGTGTCTTGTTGATTAAGCAGTCTTTGATAAAGCAGTGTCTTTTTTGAGAAAGCAGTGTCTTTGATTAAGCATTGTCTTTATATAAGTAAGCAGTTTCTTTGATTAAGCATTGTCTTTTGTTGAGTAAGCAATGTCTTTTTTTGAGTAAGCAGTGTCTTTTGTCGAGTAATCAGTGTCTTTGATTAAGCAGCGTCTTTTTTGAGTTAGCAGTGTCTTTTGTTGAGTTAGCAGTGTCTTTGATTAAGCAGCGTCTTTCTTGATTAAGCAGTGTCTTTTGTTGAGTAAGCAGTGTCTTTTGTTGATTAAGCAGTGTCTTTTTTGAGTAATCATTGTCTTTTGTTGAGTAAGCAGTGTCTTTTGTTGATTAAGCATTGTCTTTTTTGATTAAGCAGTGTCTTTGATTAAGCAGCGTCTTTTTTGAGTAAGCAGTGTCTTTGATTAAGCAGCGTCTTTTTTGAGTTAGCAGTGTCTTTTGTTGAGTAAGCAGTGTCTTTGATTAAGCAGCGTCTTTCTTGATTAAGCAGTGTCTTTTGTTGAGTAAGCAGTGTCTTTTGTTGATTAAGCAGTGTATTTTTTGAGTAATCATTTTCGTTTGTTGAGTAAGCAGTGTCTTTTGTTGATTAAGCAGACTTTGTTTAAGCAGTGTCTTTTTTTGAGTAAGCAGTGTCTTTTGTTGATTAAGCATTGTTTTTTTGATTAAGCAGTGTCTTTGATTAAGCAGCGTCTTTTTTGAGTAAGCAGTGTCTTTGAGTAAGCAGTGTCTTTTGTTGATTAAGCAGTCTTTGATTAAACGGTGTCTTTTGTTGATTAAGCTGACTTTGATTAAGCAGTGTCTTTTTTGAGTAAGCAGTGTCTTTTGTTGATTAAGCAGTCTTTGATTGAACAGTGTCTTTTGTTGATTAAGCAGTCTTTGATTAAGCGGTGTCTTTTTTGAGTAAGCAGTGTATTTTTTTGAGTATGCAATGTCTTTTGTTGAGTAAGCAGTGTCTTTTTTGAGTAAGCAGTGTCTTTTGTTGATTAACCAGTCTTTGATTAAGCAGTGTCTTTTTGAGTAAGCAGTGTCTTTTGTTGATTAAGCAGTCTTTGATTAAGCAGCGTCTTTTTTGAGTAAGCAGTGTCTTTTGTTGATTAACCAGTCTTTGATTAAGCAGTGTCTTTTTGAGTAAGCAGTGTCTTTTGTTGATTAAGCAGTCTTTGATTAAGCAGCGTCTTTTTTGAGTAAGCAGTGTCTTTTTTGAGTAAGCAGTGTCTTTTGTTGATTAACCAGTCTTTGATTAAGCAGTGTCTTTTTGAGTAAGCAGTGTCTTTTGTTGATTAAGCAGTCTTTGATTAAGCGGTGTCTTTTTTGAGTAAGCAGTGTATTTTTTTGAGTATGCAATGTCTTTTGTTGAGTAAGCAGTGTCTTTTTTGAGTAAGCAGTGTCTTTTGTTGATTAACCAGTCTTTGATTAAGCAGTGTCTTTTTGAGTAAGCAGTGTCTTTTGTTGATTAAGCAGTTTTTGATTAAGCAGCGTCTTTTTTGAGTAAGCAGTGTCTTTTGTTGATCAACCAGTCTTTGATTAAGCAGTGTCTTTTTGAGTAAGCAGTGTCTTTTGTTGATTAAGCAGTCTTTGAAAAGCAATGTCTTTTGTTGAGTAAGCAGTGTCTTTGATTAAGCAGCGTCTTTTTGAGTAAGCAGTATTTTTGATTAGGCAATGTCTTTTTTTGAGTAAGCAGTGTCTTTTGTTCAGTAAGCAGTGTATTTTGTTGATTAAGCAGTCTTTGATTAAGCAGTGTTTTTTGTTGAGTAAGCGTGTCTTTGATAAGGCAGTGTCTTTTGTTGAGTAAGCAATGTCTTTTGTTGAGTAAGCAATGTCTTTTGTTGAGTAAGCAGTGTCTTTGATTAAGCAGCGTCTTTTTGAGTAAGCAGTATTTTTAATTAGACAGTGTCTTTTTTTGAGTAAGCAGTGTCTTTTGTTGAGTAAGCAGTATTATGTTGATTAAGCAGTCTTTGATTAAGCAGTGTCTTTTTATGAGTAAGCAGTGTCTTTGATTAAGCATTGTCTTTATTTGAGTAAGCAGTGTCTTTTGTTGAGTAGGCAGTGTGTTTGATTAAGCAGTGTCTTTTGTTGAGTAAGCAAAGTCTTTTGTTGATTAAGCAGTCTTTAATTAAGCAGTGTCTTTTGTTGATTAAGCAGTCTTTGTTTAAGCAGTGTCTTTTTTTTGAGTCTTTGATTAAGCAGTGTCTTTTTTGAGTAAGCAGTGTCTTTGATTAAGCAGCGTCTTTTTTGAGTACGCAGTGTCTTTTGTTGAGTAAGCAGTGTCTTTGATTAAGCAGCGTCTTTCTTGAGTAAGCAGTGTCTTCTGTTGAGTAAGCAGTGTCTTTTGTTGAATAAGCAGTCTTTGATTAAGCAGTGGCTTTTTTTGAGGAAGCAGTGACTTTTGTTGATTAAGCAGTCTTTGATTAAACAGTGTCTTTTGTTGATTAAGCAGTCTTTGATTAAGCTGTGTCTTTTTTGAGTAAGCAGTGACTTTTGTTGATTAAACAGTGTCTTGTTGATTAAGCAGTCTTTGATAAAGCAGTGTCTTTTTTGAGAAAGCAGTGTCTTTGATTAAGCATTGTCTTTATATAAGTAAGCAGTTTCTTTGATTAAGCATTGTCTTTTGTTGAGTAAGCAATGTCTTTTTTTGAGTAAGCAGTGTCTTTTGTCGAGTAATCAGTGTCTTTGATTAAGCAGCGTCTTTTTTGAGTTAGCAGTGTCTTTTGTTGAGTTAGCAGTGTCTTTGATTAAGCAGCGTCTTTCTTGATTAAGCAGTGTCTTTTGTTGAGTAAGCAGTGTCTTTTGTTGATTAAGCAGTGTCTTTTTTGAGTAATCATTGTCTTTTGTTGAGTAAGCAGTGTCTTTTGTTGATTAAGCAGACTTTGTTTAAGCAGTGTCTTTTTTGAGTAAGCAGTGTCTTTTGTTGATTAAGCATTGTCTTTTTTGATTAAGCAGTGTCTTTGATTAAGCAGCGTCTTTTTTGAGTAAGCAGTGTCTTTGATTAAGCAGCGTCTTTTTTGAGTTAGCAGTGTCTTTTGTTGAGTAAGCAGTGTCTTTGATTAAGCAGCGTCTTTCTTGATTAAGCAGTGTCTTTTGTTGAGTAAGCAGTGTCTTTTGTTGATTAAGCAGTGTCTTTTTTGAGTAATCATTGTCGTTTGTTGAGTAAGCAGTGTCTTTTGTTGATTAAGCAGACTTTGTTTAAGCAGTGTCTTTTTTTGAGTAAGCAGTGTCTTTTGTTGATTAAGCATTGTCTTTTTTGATTAAGCAGTGTCTTTGATTAAGCAGCGTCTTTTTTGAGTAAGCAGTGTCTTTGAGTAAGCAGTGTCTTTTGTTGATTAAGCAGTCTTTGATTAAACGGTGTCTTTTGTTGATTAATCTGACTTTGATTAAGCAGTGTCTTTTTTGAGTAAGCAGTGTCTTTTGTTGATTAAGCAGTCTTTGATTGAACAGTGTCTTTTGTTGATTAAGCAGTCTTTGATTAAGCGGTGTCTTTTTTGAGTAAGTAGTGTATTTTTTTGAGTATGCAATGTCTTTTGTTGAGTAAGCAGTGTCTTTTTTGAGTAAGCAGTGTCTTTTGTTGATTAACCAGTCTTTGATTAAGCAGTGTCTTTTTGAGTAAGCAGTGTCTTTTGTTGATTAAGCAGTCTTTGATTAAGCAGCGTCTTTTTTGAGTAAGCAGTGTCTTTTGTTGATTAACCAGTCTTTGATTAAGCAGTGTCTTTTTGAGTAAGAAGTGTCTTTTGTTGATTAAGCAGTCTTTGATTAAGCAGCGTCTTTTTTGAGTAAGCAGTGTCTTTTGTTGATTAACCAGTCTTTGATTAAGCAGTGTCTTTTTGAGTAAGCAGTGTCTTTTGTTGATTAAGCAGTCTTTGATTAAGCGGTGTCTTTTTTGAGTAAGCAGTGTATTTTTTTGAGTATGCAATGTCTTTTGTTGAGTAAGCAGTGTCTTTTTTGAGTAAGCAGTGTCTTTTGTTGATTAACCAGTCTTTGATTAAGCAGTGTCTTTTTGAGTAAGCAGTGTCTTTTGTTGATTAAGCAGTCTTTGATTAAGCAGCGTCTTTTTTGAGTAAGCAGTGTCTTTTGTTGATTAACCAGTCTTTGATTAAGCAGTGTCTTTTTGAGTAAGCAGTGTCTTTTGTTGATTAAGCAGTCTTTGATTAAGCAGAGTCTTTTTTGAGTAAGCAGTGTCTTTTGTTGATTAACCAGTCTTTGATTAAGCAGTGTCTTTTTGAGTAAGCAGTGTCTTTTTTTGAGTAAGCAGTATCTTTTGTTGATTAAGCATTGTCTTTTTTGATTAAGCAGTGTCTTTGATTAAGCAGCGTCTTTTTTGTGTAAGCAGTGTCTTTGAGTAAGCAGTGTCTTTTGTTGATTAAGCAGTCTTTGATTAAACAGTGTCTTTTGTTGATTAAGCTGTCTTTGATTAAGCAGTGTCTTTTTTGATAAGGAGTGTCTTTTGTTGATTAAGCAGGCTTTGATTGAACAGTGTCTTTTGTTGATTAAGCAGTCTTTGATTAAGCGGTGTCTTTTTTGAGTAAGCAGTGTATTTTTTTGAGTATGCAATGTCTTTTGTTGAGTAAGCAGTGTCTTTTTTGAGTAAGCAGTGTCTTTTGTTGATTAACCAGTATTTGATTAAGCAGTGTCTTTTTGAGTAAGCAGTGTCTTTTGTTGATTAAGCAGTCTTTGATTAAGCAGCGTCTTTTTTGAGTAAGCAGTGTCTTTTGTTGATTAACCAGTCTTTGATTAAGCAGTGTCTTTTTGAGTAAGCAGTGTCTTTTGTTGATTAAGCAGTCTTTGATTAAGCAGCGTCTTTTTTGAGTAAGCAGTGTCTTTTTTGAGTAAGCAGTGTCTTTTGTTGATTAACCAGTCTTTGATTAAGCAGTGTCTCTTTGAGTAAGCAGTGTCTTTTGTTGATTAAGCAGTCTTTGATTAAGCGGTGTCTTTTTTGAGTAAGCAGTGTATTTTTTTGAGTATGCAATGTCTTTTGTTGAGTAAGCAGTGTCTTTTGTTGATTAAGCAGCGTCTTTTTTGATTAAGCAGTGTCTTTTGTTGAGTAAGCAGTGTCTTTTGTTGATTAAGCAGTGTCTTTTTTGAGTAATCATTTTCGTTTGTTGAGTAAGCAGTGTCTTTTGTTGATTAAGCAGACTTTGTTTAAGCAGTGTCTTTTTTTGAGTAAGGAGTGTCTTTTGTTGATTAAGCATTGTCTTTTTTGATTAAGCAGTGTCTTTGATTAAGCAGCGTCTTTTTTGAGTAAGCAGTGTCTTTGAGTAAGCAGTGTCTTTTGTTAATTAAGCAGTCTTTGATTAAACGGTTTTTTTTGTTGATTAAGCTGACTTTGATTAAGCAGTGTCTTTTTTGAGTAAGCAGTGTCTTTTGTTGATTAAGCAGTCTTTGATTGAACAGTGTCTTTTGTTGATTAAGCAGTCTTTGATTAAGCGGTGTCTTTTTTGAGTAAGCAGTGTATTTTTTTGAGTATGCAATGTCTTTTGTTGAGTAAGCAGTGTCTTTTTTGAGTAAGCAGTGTCTTTTGTTGATTAACCAGTCTTTGATTAAGCAGTGTCTTTTTGAGTAAGCAGTGTCTTTTGTTGATTAAGCAGTCTTTGATTAAGCAGCGTCTTTTTTGAGTAAGCAGTGTCTTTTGTTGATTAACCAGTCTTTGATTAGGCAGTGTCTTTTTGAGTAAGCAGTGTCTTTTGTTGATTAAGCAGTCTTTGATTAAGCAGCGTCTTTTTTGAGTAAGCAGTGTCTTTTTTGAGTAAGCAGTGTCTTTTGTTGATTAACCAGTCTTTGATTAAGCAGTGTCTTTTTGAGTAAGCAGTGTCTTTTGTTGATTAAGCAGTCTTTGATTAAGCGGTGTCTTTTTTGAGTAAGCAGTGTATTTTTTTGAGTATGCAATGTCTTTTGTTGAGTAAGCAGTGTCTTTTTTGAGTAAGCAGTGTCTTTTTTTGATTAACCAGTCTTTGATTAAGCAGTGTCTTTTTGAGTAAGCAGTGTCTTTTGTTGATTAAGCAGTTTTTGATTAAGCAGCGTCTTTTTTGAGTAAGCAGTGTCTTTTGTTGATCAACCAGTCTTTGATTAAGCAGTGTCTTTTTGAGTAAGCAGTGTCTTTTGTTGATTAAGCAGTCTTTGAAAAGCAATGTCTTTTGTTGAGTAAGCAGTGTCTTTGATTAAGCAGCGTCTTTTTGAGTAAGCAGTATTTTTGATTAGGCAATGTCTTTTTTTGAGTAAGCAGTGTCTTTTGTTCAGTAAGCAGTGTATTTTGTTGATTAAGCAGTCTTTGATTAAGCAGTGTTTTTTGTTGAGTAAGCGTGTCTTTGATAAGGCAGTGTCTTTTGTTGAGTAAGCAATGTCTTTTGTTGAGTAAGCAGTGTCTTTGATTAAGCAGCGTCTTTTTGAGTAAGCAGTATTTTTAATTAGACAGTGTCTTTTTTTGAGTAAGCAGTGTCTTTTGTTGAGTAAGCAGTATTTTGTTGATTAAGCAGTCTTTGATTAAGCAGTGTCTTTTTATGAGTAAGCAGTGTCTTTGATTAAGCATTGTCTTTATTTGAGTAAGCAGTGTCTTTTGTTGAGTAGGCAGTGTGTTTGATTAAGCAGTGTCTTTTGTTGAGTAAGCAAAGTCTTTTGTTGATTAAGCAGTCTTTGAAAAGCAATGTCTTTTGTTGAGTAAGCAGTGTCTTTAATTAAGCAGTGTCTTTTGTTGATTAAGCAGTCTTTGTTTAAGCAGTGTCTTTTTTTTGAGTCTTTGATTAAGCAGTGTCTTTTTTGAGTAAGCAGTGTCTTTGATTAAGCAGCGTCTTTTTTGAGTACGCAGTGTCTTTTGTTGAGTAAGCAGTGTCTTTGATTAAGCAGCGTCTTTCTTGAGTAAGCAGTGTCTTCTGTTGAGTAAGCAGTGTCTTTTGTTGAATAAGCAGTCTTTGATTAAGCAGTGGCTTTTTTTGAGGAAGCAGTGACTTTTGTTGATTAAGCAGTCTTTGATTAAACAGTGTCTTTTGTTGATTAAGCAGTCTTTGATTAAGCTGTGTCTTTTTTGAGTAAGCAGTGACTTTTGTTGATTAAACAGTGTCTTGTTGATTAAGCAGTCTTTGATAAAGCAGTGTCTTTTTTGAGAAAGCAGTGTCTTTGATTAAGCATTGTCTTTATATAAGTAAGCAGTTTCTTTGATTAAGCATTGTCTTTTGTTGAGTAAGCAATGTCTTTTTTTTAAGTAAGCAGTGTCTTTTGTCGAGTAATCAGTGTCTTTGATTAAGCAGCGTCTTTTTTGAGTTAGCAGTGTCTTTTGTTGAGTTAGCAGTGTCTTTGATTAAGCAGCGTCTTTCTTGATTAAGCAGTGTCTTTTTTTGAGTAAGCAGTGTCTTTTGTTGATTAAGCAGTGTCTTTTTTGAGTAATCATTGTCTTTTGTTGAGTAAGCAGTGTCTTTTGTTGATTAAGCAGACTTTGTTTAAGCAGTGTCTTTTTTTGAGTAAGCAGTGTCTTTTGTTGATTAAGCATTGTCTTTTTTGATTAAGCAGTGTCTTTGATTAAGCAGCGTCTTTTTTGAGTAAGCAGTGTCTTTGATTAAGCAGCGTCTTTTTTGAGTTAGCAGTGTCTTTTGTTGAGTAAGCAGTGTCTTTGATTAAGCAGCGTCTTTCTTGATTAAGCAGTGTCTTTTGTTGAGTAAGCAGTGTCTTTTGTTGATTAAGCAGTGTCTTTTTTGAGTAATCATTGTCGTTTGTTGAGTAAGCAGTGTCTTTTGTTGATTAAGCAGACTTTGTTTAAGCAGTGTCTTTTTTTGAGTAAGCAGTGTCTTTTGTTGATTAAGCAGTCTTTGATTAAGCAGCGTCTTTTTTGAGTAAGCAGTGTCTTTTGTTGATTAACCAGTCTTTGATTAAGCAGTGTCTTTTTGAGTAAGCAGTGTCTTTTGTTGTTTAAGCAGTGTCTTTTTTTGAGTAAGCAGTGTCTTTTGTTGATTAAGCATTGTCTTTTTTGATTAAGCAGTGTCTTTGATTAAGCTGCGTCTTTTTTGAGTAAGCAGTGTCTTTTGTTGATTAAGCAGTCTTTGATTAAACGGTGTCTTTTGTTGATTAATCTGACTTTGATTAAGCAGTGTCTTTTTTGAGTAAGCAGTGTCTTTTGTTGATTAAGCAGTCTTTGATTGAACAGTGTCTTTTGTTGATTAAGCAGTCTTTGATTAAGCGGTGTCTTTTTTGAGTAAGCAGTGTATTTTTTTGAGTATGCAATGTCTTTTGTTGAGTAAGCAGTGTCTTTTTTGAGTAAGCAGTGTCTTTTGTTGATTAAGCAGTGTCTTTTTTGAGTAATCATTGTCTTTTGTTGAGTAAGCAGTGTCTTTTGTTGATTAAGCAGACTTTGTTTAAGCAGTGTCTTTTTTTGAGTAAGCAGTGTCTTTTGTTGATTAAGCAGTGTCTTTTTTGAGTAATCATTGTCTTTTGTTGAGTAAGCAGTGTCTTTTGTTGATTAAGCAGACTTTGTTTAAGCAGTGTCTTTTTTTGAGTAAGCAGTGTCTTTTGTTGAGTAAGCAGTGTCTTTTGTTGATTAAGCAGTGTCTTTTTTGAGTAATCATTTTCGTTTGTTGAGTAAGCAGTGTCTTTTGTTGATTAAGCAGACTTTGTTTAAGCAGTGTCTTTTTTTGAGTAAGCAGTGTCTTTTGTTGATTAAGCATTGTCTTTTTTGATTAAGCAGTGTCTTTGATTAAGCAGCGTCTTTTTTGAGTAAGCAGTGTCTTTGAGTAAGCAGTGTCTTTTGTTGATTAAGCAGTCTTTGATTAAACGGTTTTTTTTGTTGATTAAGCTGACTTTGATTAAGCAGTGTCTTTTTTGAGTAAGCAGTGTCTTTTGTTGATTAAGCAGTCTTTGATTGAACAGTGTCTTTTGTTGATTAAGCAGTCTTTGATTAAGCGGTGTCTTTTTTGAGTAAGCAGTGTATTTTTTTGAGTATGCAATGTCTTTTGTTGAGTAAGCAGTGTCTTTTTTGAGTAAGCAGTGTCTTTTGTTGATTAACCAGTCTTTGATTAAGCAGTGTCTTTTTGAGTAAGCAGTGTCTTTTGTTGATTAAGCAGTCTTTGATTAAGCAGCGTCTTTTTTGAGTAAGCAGTGTCTTTTGTTGATTAACCAGTCTTTGATTAGGCAGTGTCTTTTTGAGTAAGCAGTGTCTTTTGTTGATTAAGCAGTCTTTGATTAAGCAGCGTCTTTTTTGAGTAAGCAGTGTCTTTTTTGAGTAAGCAGTGTCTTTTGTTGATTAACCAGTCTTTGATTAAGCAGTGTCTTTTTGAGTAAGCAGTGTCTTTTGTTGATTAAGCAGTCTTTGATTAAGCGGTGTCTTTTTTGAGTAAGCAGTGTATTTTTTTGAGTATGCAATGTCTTTTGTTGAGTAAGCAGTGTCTTTTTTGAGTAAGCAGTGTCTTTTTTTGATTAACCAGTCTTTGATTAAGCAGTGTCTTTTTGAGTAAGCAGTGTCTTTTGTTGATTAAGCAGTTTTTGATTAAGCAGCGTCTTTTTTGAGTAAGCAGTGTCTTTTGTTGATCAACCAGTCTTTGATTAAGCAGTGTCTTTTTGAGTAAGCAGTGTCTTTTGTTGATTAAGCAGTCTTTGAAAAGCAATGTCTTTTGTTGAGTAAGCAGTGTCTTTGATTAAGCAGCGTCTTTTTGAGTAAGCAGTATTTTTGATTAGGCAATGTCTTTTTTTGAGTAAGCAGTGTCTTTTGTTCAGTAAGCAGTGTATTTTGTTGATTAAGCAGTCTTTGATTAAGCAGTGTTTTTTGTTGAGTAAGCGTGTCTTTGATAAGGCAGTGTCTTTTGTTGAGTAAGCAATGTCTTTTGTTGAGTAAGCAGTGTCTTTGATTAAGCAGCGTCTTTTTGAGTAAGCAGTATTTTTAATTAGACAGTGTCTTTTTTTGAGTAAGCAGTGTCTTTTGTTGAGTAAGCAGTATTTTGTTGATTAAGCAGTCTTTGATTAAGCAGTGTCTTTTTATGAGTAAGCAGTGTCTTTGATTAAGCATTGTCTTTATTTGAGTAAGCAGTGTCTTTTGTTGAGTAGGCAGTGTGTTTGATTAAGCAGTGTCTTTTGTTGAGTAAGCAAAGTCTTTTGTTGATTAAGCAGTCTTTGAAAAGCAATGTCTTTTGTTGAGTAAGCAGTGTCTTTAATTAAGCAGTGTCTTTTGTTGATTAAGCAGTCTTTGTTTAAGCAGTGTCTTTTTTTTGAGTCTTTGATTAAGCAGTGTCTTTTTTGAGTAAGCAGTGTCTTTGATTAAGCAGCGTCTTTTTTGAGTACGCAGTGTCTTTTGTTGAGTAAGCAGTGTCTTTGATTAAGCAGCGTCTTTCTTGAGTAAGCAGTGTCTTCTGTTGAGTAAGCAGTGTCTTTTGTTGAATAAGCAGTCTTTGATTAAGCAGTGGCTTTTTTTGAGGAAGCAGTGACTTTTGTTGATTAAGCAGTCTTTGATTAAACAGTGTCTTTTGTTGATTAAGCAGTCTTTGATTAAGCTGTGTCTTTTTTGAGTAAGCAGTGACTTTTGTTGATTAAACAGTGTCTTGTTGATTAAGCAGTCTTTGATAAAGCAGTGTCTTTTTTGAGAAAGCAGTGTCTTTGATTAAGCATTGTCTTTATATAAGTAAGCAGTTTCTTTGATTAAGCATTGTCTTTTGTTGAGTAAGCAATGTCTTTTTTTGAGTAAGCAGTGTCTTTTGTCGAGTAATCAGTGTCTTTGATTAAGCAGCGTCTTTTTTGAGTTAGCAGTGTCTTTTGTTGAGTTAGCAGTGTCTTTGATTAAGCAGCGTCTTTCTTGATTAAGCAGTGTCTTTTTTTGAGTAAGCAGTGTCTTTTGTTGATTAAGCAGTGTCTTTTTTGAGTAATCATTGTCTTTTGTTGAGTAAGCAGTGTCTTTTGTTGATTAAGCAGACTTTGTTTAAGCAGTGTCTTTTTTTGAGTAAGCAGTGTCTTTTGTTGATTAAGCATTGTCTTTTTTGATTAAGCAGTGTCTTTGATTAAGCAGCGTCTTTTTTGAGTAAGCAGTGTCTTTGATTAAGCAGCGTCTTTTTTGAGTTAGCAGTGTCTTTTGTTGAGTAAGCAGTGTCTTTGATTAAGCAGCGTCTTTCTTGATTAAGCAGTGTCTTTTGTTGAGTAAGCAGTGTCTTTTGTTGATTAAGCAGTGTCTTTTTTGAGTAATCATTGTCGTTTGTTGAGTAAGCAGTGTCTTTTGTTGATTAAGCAGACTTTGTTTAAGCAGTGTCTTTTTTTGAGTAAGCAGTGTCTTTTGTTGATTAAGCAGTCTTTGATTAAGCAGCGTCTTTTTTGAGTAAGCAGTGTCTTTTGTTGATTAACCAGTCTTTGATTAAGCAGTGTCTTTTTGAGTAAGCAGTGTCTTTTGTTGTTTAAGCAGTGTCTTTTTTTGAGTAAGCAGTGTCTTTTGTTGATTAAGCATTGTCTTTTTTGATTAAGCAGTGTCTTTGATTAAGCTGCGTCTTTTTTGAGTAAGCAGTGTCTTTTGTTGATTAAGCAGTCTTTGATTAAACGGTGTCTTTTGTTGATTAATCTGACTTTGATTAAGCAGTGTCTTTTTTGAGTAAGCAGTGTCTTTTGTTGATTAAGCAGTCTTTGATTGAACAGTGTCTTTTGTTGATTAAGCAGTCTTTGATTAAGCGGTGTCTTTTTTGAGTAAGCAGTGTATTTTTTTGAGTATGCAATGTCTTTTGTTGAGTAAGCAGTGTCTTTTTTGAGTAAGCAGTGTCTTTTGTTGATTAACCAGTCTTTGATTAAGCAGTGTCTTTTTGAGTAAGCAGTGTCTTTTGTTGATTAAGCAGTCTTTGATTAAGCAGCGTCTTTTTTGAGTAAGCAGTGTCTTTTGTTGATTAACCAGTCTTTGATTAAGCAGTGTCTTTTTGAGTAAGAAGTGTCTTTTGTTGATTAAGCAGTCTTTGATTAAGCAGCGTCTTTTTTGAGTAAGCAGTGTCTTTTTTGAGTAAGCAGTGTCTTTTGTTGATTAACCAGTCTTTGATTAAGCAGTGTGTTTTTGAGTAAGCAGTGTCTTTTGTTGATTAAGCAGTCTTTGATTAAGCGGTGTCTTTTTTGAGTAAGCAGTGTATTTTTTTGAGTATGCAATGTCTTTTGTTGAGTAAGCAGTGTCTTTTTTGAGTAAGCAGTGTCTTTTGTTGATTAACCAGTCTTTGATTAAGCAGTGTCTTTTTGAGTAAGCAGTGTCTTTTGTTGATTAAGCAGTCTTTGATAAAGCAGTGTCTTTTTTGAGAAAGCAGTGTCTTTGATTAAGCATTGTCTTTTGTTGAGTAAGCAATGTCTTTTTTTGAGTAAGCAGTGTCTTTTGTCGAGTAATCAGTGTCTTTGATTAAGCAGCGTCTTTTTTGAGTTAGCAGTGTCTTTTGTTGAGTTAGCAGTGTCTTTGATTAAGCAGCGTCTTTCTTGATTAAGCAGTGTCTTTTGTTGAGTAAGCAGTGTCTTTTGTTGATTAAGCAGTGTCTTTTTTGAGTAATCATTGTCTTTTGTTGAGTAAGCAGTGTCTTTTGTTGATTAAGCATTGTCTTTTTTGATTAAGCAGTGTCTTTGATTAAGCAGCGTCATTTTTGAGTAAGCAGTGTATTTTTTTGAGTATGCAATGTCTTTTGTTGAGTAAGCAGTGTCTTTTTTGAGTAAGCAGTGTCTTTTGTTGATTAACCAGTCTTTGATTAAGCAGTGTCTTTTTGAGTAAGCAGTGTCTTTTGTTGATTAAGCAGTCTTTGATTAAGCAGCGTCTTTTTTGAGTAAGCAGTGTCTTTTGTTGATTAACCAGTCTTTGATTAAGCAGTGTCTTTTTGAGTAAGAAGTGTCTTTTGTTGATTAAGCAGTCTTTGATTAAGCAGCGTCTTTTTGAGTAAGCAGTATTTTTGATTAGGCAATGTCTTTTTTTGAGTAAGCAGTGTCTTTTGTTCAGTAAGCAGTGTATTTTGTTGATTAAGCAGTCTTTGATTAAGCAGTGTTTTTTGTTGAGTAAGCGTGTCTTTGATAAGGCAGTGTCTTTTGTTGAGTAAGCAATGTCTTTTGTTGAGTAAGCAGTGTCTTTGATTAAGCAGCGTCTTTTTGAGTAAGCAGTATTTTTAATTAGACAGTGTCTTTTTTTGAGTAAGCAGTGTCTTTTGTTGAGTAAGCAGTATTTTGTTGATTAAGCAGTCTTTGATTAAGCAGTGTCTTTTTATGAGTAAGCAGTGTCTTTGATTAAGCATTGTCTTTATTTGAGTAAGCAGTGTCTTTTGTTGAGTAGGCAGTGTGTTTGATTAAGCAGTGTCTTTTGTTGAGTAAGCAAAGTCTTTTGTTGATTAAGCAGTCTTTGAAAAGCAATGTCTTTTGTTGAGTAAGCAGTGTCTTTAATTAAGCAGTGTCTTTTGTTGATTAAGCAGTCTTTGTTTAAGCAGTGTCTTTTTTTTGAGTCTTTGATTAAGCAGTGTCTTTTTTGAGTAAGCAGTGTCTTTGATTAAGCAGCGTCTTTTTTGAGTACGCAGTGTCTTTTGTTGAGTAAGCAGTGTCTTTGATTAAGCAGCGTCTTTCTTGAGTAAGCAGTGTCTTCTGTTGAGTAAGCAGTGTCTTTTGTTGAATAAGCAGTCTTTGATTAAGCAGTGGCTTTTTTTGAGGAAGCAGTGACTTTTGTTGATTAAGCAGTCTTTGATTAAACAGTGTCTTTTGTTGATTAAGCAGTCTTTGATTAAGCTGTGTCTTTTTTGAGTAAGCAGTGACTTTTGTTGATTAAACAGTGTCTTGTTGATTAAGCAGTCTTTGATAAAGCAGTGTCTTTTTTGAGAAAGCAGTGTCTTTGATTAAGCATTGTCTTTATATAAGTAAGCAGTTTCTTTGATTAAGCATTGTCTTTTGTTGAGTAAGCAATGTCTTTTTTTGAGTAAGCAGTGTCTTTTGTCGAGTAATCAGTGTCTTTGATTAAGCAGCGTCTTTTTTGAGTTAGCAGTGTCTTTTGTTGAGTTAGCAGTGTCTTTGATTAAGCAGCGTCTTTCTTGATTAAGCAGTGTCTTTTTTTGAGTAAGCAGTGTCTTTTGTTGATTAAGCAGTGTCTTTTTTGAGTAATCATTGTCTTTTGTTGAGTAAGCAGTGTCTTTTGTTGATTAAGCAGACTTTGTTTAAGCAGTGTCTTTTTTTGAGTAAGCAGTGTCTTTTGTTGATTAAGCATTGTCTTTTTTGATTAAGCAGTGTCTTTGATTAAGCAGCGTCTTTTTTGAGTAAGCAGTGTCTTTGATTAAGCAGCGTCTTTTTTGAGTTAGCAGTGTCTTTTGTTGAGTAAGCAGTGTCTTTGATTAAGCAGCGTCTTTCTTGATTAAGCAGTGTCTTTTGTTGAGTAAGCAGTGTCTTTTGTTGATTAAGCAGTGTCTTTTTTGAGTAATCATTGTCGTTTGTTGAGTAAGCAGTGTCTTTTGTTGATTAAGCAGACTTTGTTTAAGCAGTGTCTTTTTTTGAGTAAGCAGTGTCTTTTGTTGATTAAGCAGTCTTTGATTAAGCAGCGTCTTTTTTGAGTAAGCAGTGTCTTTTGTTGATTAACCAGTCTTTGATTAAGCAGTGTCTTTTTGAGTAAGCAGTGTCTTTTGTTGTTTAAGCAGTGTCTTTTTTTGAGTAAGCAGTGTCTTTTGTTGATTAAGCATTGTCTTTTTTGATTAAGCAGTGTCTTTGATTAAGCTGCGTCTTTTTTGAGTAAGCAGTGTCTTTTGTTGATTAAGCAGTCTTTGATTAAACGGTGTCTTTTGTTGATTAATCTGACTTTGATTAAGCAGTGTCTTTTTTGAGTAAGCAGTGTCTTTTGTTGATTAAGCAGTCTTTGATTGAACAGTGTCTTTTGTTGATTAAGCAGTCTTTGATTAAGCGGTGTCTTTTTTGAGTAAGCAGTGTATTTTTTTGAGTATGCAATGTCTTTTGTTGAGTAAGCAGTGTCTTTTTTGAGTAAGCAGTGTCTTTTGTTGATTAACCAGTCTTTGATTAAGCAGTGTCTTTTTGAGTAAGCAGTGTCTTTTGTTGATTAAGCAGTCTTTGATTAAGCAGCGTCTTTTTTGAGTAAGCAGTGTCTTTTGTTGATTAACCAGTCTTTGATTAAGCAGTGTCTTTTTGAGTAAGAAGTGTCTTTTGTTGATTAAGCAGTCTTTGATTAAGCAGCGTCTTTTTTGAGTAAGCAGTGTCTTTTTTGAGTAAGCAGTGTCTTTTGTTGATTAACCAGTCTTTGATTAAGCAGTGTGTTTTTGAGTAAGCAGTGTCTTTTGTTGATTAAGCAGTCTTTGATTAAGCGGTGTCTTTTTTGAGTAAGCAGTGTATTTTTTTGAGTATGCAATGTCTTTTGTTGAGTAAGCAGTGTCTTTTTTGAGTAAGCAGTGTCTTTTGTTGATTAACCAGTCTTTGATTAAGCAGTGTCTTTTTGAGTAAGCAGTGTCTTTTGTTGATTAAGCAGTCTTTGATAAAGCAGTGTCTTTTTTGAGAAAGCAGTGTCTTTGATTAAGCATTGTCTTTTGTTGAGTAAGCAATGTCTTTTTTTGAGTAAGCAGTGTCTTTTGTCGAGTAATCAGTGTCTTTGATTAAGCAGCGTCTTTTTTGAGTTAGCAGTGTCTTTTGTTGAGTTAGCAGTGTCTTTGATTAAGCAGCGTCTTTCTTGATTAAGCAGTGTCTTTTGTTGAGTAAGCAGTGTCTTTTGTTGATTAAGCAGTGTCTTTTTTGAGTAATCATTGTCTTTTGTTGAGTAAGCAGTGTCTTTTGTTGATTAAGCATTGTCTTTTTTGATTAAGCAGTGTCTTTGATTAAGCAGCGTCATTTTTGAGTAAGCAGTGTATTTTTTTGAGTATGCAATGTCTTTTGTTGAGTAAGCAGTGTCTTTTTTGAGTAAGCAGTGTCTTTTGTTGATTAACCAGTCTTTGATTAAGCAGTGTCTTTTTGAGTAAGCAGTGTCTTTTGTTGATTAAGCAGTCTTTGATTAAGCAGCGTCTTTTTTGAGTAAGCAGTGTCTTTTGTTGATTAACCAGTCTTTGATTAAGCAGTGTCTTTTTGAGTAAGAAGTGTCTTTTGTTGATTAAGCAGTCTTTGATTAAGCAGCGTCTTTTTTGAGTAAGCAGTGTCTTTTTTGAGTAAGCAGTGTCTTTTGTTGATTAACCAGTCTTTGATTAAGCAGTGTGTTTTTGAGTAAGCAGTGTCTTTTGTTGATTAAGCAGTCTTTGATTAAGCGGTGTCTTTTTTGAGTAAGCAGTGTATTCTTTTGAGTATGCAATGTCTTTTGTTGAGTAAGCAGTGTCTTTTTTGAGAAAGCAGTGTCTTTGATTAAGCATTGTCTTTATATAAGTAAGCAGTTTCTTTGATTAAGCATTGTCTTTTGTTGAGTAAGCAATATTTTTTTTTGAGTAAGCAGTGTCTTTTGTCGAGTAATCAGTGTCTTTGATTAAGCAGCGTCTTTTTTGAGTTAGCAGTGTCTTTTGTTGAGTTAGCAGTGTCTTTGATTAAGCAGCGTCTTTCTTGATTAAGCAGTGTCTTTTGTTGAGTAAGCAGTGTCTTTTGTTGATTAAGCAGTGTCTTTTTTGAGTAATCATTGTCTTTTGTTGAGTAAGCAGTGTCTTTTGTTGATTAAGCAGACTTTGTTTAAGCAGTGTCTTTTTTTGAGTAAGCAGTGTCTTTTGTTGATTAAGCATTGTCTTTTTTGATTAAGCAGTGTCTTTGATTAAGCAGCGTCTTTTTTGAGTAAGCAGTGTCTTTGATTAAGCAGCGTCTTTTTTGAGTTAGCAGTGTCTTTTGTTGAGTAAGCAGTGTCTTTGATTAAGCAGCGTCTTTCTTGATTAAGCAGTGTCTTTTGTTGAGTAAGCAGTGTCTTTTGTTGATTAAGCAGTGTCTTTTTTGAGTAATCATTGTCGTTTGTTGAGTAAGCAGTGTCTTTTGTTGATTAAGCAGACTTTGTTTAAGCAGTGTCTTTTTTTGAGTAAGCAGTGTCTTTTGTTGATTAAGCAGTCTTTGATTAAGCAGCGTCTTTTTTGAGTAAGCAGTGTCTTTTGTTGATTAACCAGTCTTTGATTAAGCAGTGTCTTTTTGAGTAAGCAGTGTCTTTTGTTGTTTAAGCAGTGTCTTTTTTTGAGTAAGCAGTGTCTTTTGTTGATTAAGCATTGTCTTTTTTGATTAAGCAGTGTCTTTGATTAAGCAGCGTCTTTTTTGAGTAAGCAGTGTCTTTTGTTGATTAAGCAGTCTTTGATTAAACGGTGTCTTTTGTTGATTAATCTGACTTTGATTAAGCAGTGTCTTTTTTGAGTAAGCAGTGTCTTTTGTTGATTAAGCAGTCTTTGATTGAACAGTGTCTTTTGTTGATTAAGCAGTCTTTGATTAAGCGGTGTCTTTTTTGAGTAAGCAGTGTATTTTTTTGAGTATGCAATGTCTTTTGTTGAGTAAGCAGTGTCTTTTTTGAGTAAGCAGTGTCTTTTGTTGATTAACCAGTCTTTGATTAAGCAGTGTCTTTTTGAGTAAGCAGTGTCTTTTGTTGATTAAGCAGTCTTTGTTTAAGCAGTGTCTTTTGTTGATTAAGCATTGTCTTTTTTGATTAAGCAGTGTCTTTGATTAAGCAGCGTCTTTTTTGAGTAAGCAGTGTCTTTGATTAAGCAGCGTCTTTTTTGAGTTAGCAGTGTCTTTTGTTGAGTAAGCAGTGTCTTTGATTAAGCAGCGTCTTTCTTGATTAAGCAGTGTCTTTTGTTGAGTAAGCAGTGTCTTTTGTTGATTAAGCAGTGTCTTTTTTGAGTAATCATTGTCGTTTGTTGAGTAGGCAGTGTCTTTTGTTGATTAAGCAGACTTTGTTTAAGCAGTGTCTTTTTTTGAGTAAGCAGTGTCTTTTGTTGATTAAGCAGTCTTTGATTAAGCAGCGTCTTTTTTGAGTAAGCAGTGTCTTTTGTTGATTAACCAGTCTTTGATTAAGCAGTGTCTTTTTGAGTAAGCAGTGTCTTTTGTTGTTTAAGCAGTGTCTTTTTTTGAGTAAGCAGTGTCTTTTGTTGATTAAGCATTGTCTTTTTTGATTAAGCAGTGTCTTTGATTAAGCAGCGTCTTTTTTGAGTAAGCAGTGTCTTTTGTTGATTAAGCAGTCTTTGATTAAACGGTGTCTTTTGTTGATTAATCTGACTTTGATTAAGCAGTGTCTTTTTTGAGTAAGCAGTGTCTTTTGTTGATTAAGCAGTCTTTGATTGAACAGTGTCTTTTGTTGATTAAGCAGTCTTTGATTAAGCGGTGTCTTTTTTGAGTAAGCAGTGTATTTTTTTGAGTATGCAATGTCTTTTGTTGAGTAAGCAGTGTCTTTTTTGAGTAAGCAGTGTCTTTTGTTGATTAACCAGTCTTTGATTAAGCAGTGTCTTTTTGAGTAAGCAGTGTCTTTTGTTGATTAAGCAGTCTTTGATTAAGCAGCGTCTTTTTTGAGTAAGCAGTGTCTTTTGTTGATTAACCAGTCTTTGATTAAGCAGTGTCTTTTTGAGTAAGAAGTGTCTTTTGTTGATTAAGCAGTCTTTGATTAAGCAGCGTCTTTTTTGAGTAAGCAGTGTCTTTTTTGAGTAAGCAGTGTCTTTTGTTGATTAACCAGTCTTTGATTAAGCAGTGTGTTTTTGAGTAAGCAGTGTCTTTTGTTGATTAAGCAGTCTTTGATTAAGCGGTGTCTTTTTTGAGTAAGCAGTGTATTTTTTTGAGTATGCAATGTCTTTTGTTGAGTAAGCAGTGTCTTTTTTGAGTAAGCAGTGTCTTTTGTTGATTAACCAGTCTTTGATTAAGCAGTGTCTTTTTGAGTAAGCAGTGTCTTTTGTTGATTAAGCAGTCTTTGATTAAGCAGCGTCTTTTTTGAGTAAGCAGTGTCTTTTGTTGATTAACCAGTCTTTGATTAAGCAGTGTCTTTTTGAGTAAGCAGTGTCTTTTGTTGATTAAGCAGTCTTTGATTAAGCAGAGTCTTTTTTGAGTAAGCAGTGTCTTTTGTTGATTAACCAGTCTTTGATTAAGCAGTGTCTTTTTGAGTAAGCAGTGTCTTTTTTTGAGTAAGCAGTATCTTTTGTTGATTAAGCATTGTCTTTTTTGATTAAGCAGTGTCTTTGATTAAGCAGCGTCTTTTTTTTGTAAGCAGTGTCTTTGAGTAAGCAGTGTCTTTTGTTGATTAAGCAGTCTTTGATTAAGCAGAGTCTTTTTTGAGTAAGCAGTGTCTTTTGTTGATTAACCAGTCTTTGATTAAGCAGTGTCTTTTTGAGTAAGCAGTGTCTTTTTTTGAGTAAGCAGTATCTTTTGTTGATTAAGCATTGTCTTTTTTGATTAAGCAGTGTCTTTGATTAAGCAGCGTCTTTTTTGTGTAAGCAGTGTCTTTGAGTAAGCAGTGTCTTTTGTTGATTAAGCAGTCTTTGATTAAACAGTGTCTTTTGTTGATTAAGCTGTCTTTGATTAAGCAGTGTCTTTTTTGATAAGGAGTGTCTTTTGTTGATTAAGCAGTCTTTGATTAAACAGTGTCTTTTGTTGATTAAGCAGTCTTTGATTAAGCGGTGTCTTTTTTGAGTAAGCAGTGTATTTTTTTGAGTATGCAATGTCTTTTGTTGAGTAAGCAGTGTCTTATTTGAGTAAGCAGTGTCTTTTGTTGATTAAGCAGTCTTTGATTAAGCAGCGTCTTTTTTGAGTAAGCAGTGTCTTTTGTTGATTAACCAGTCTTTGATTAAGCAGTGTCTTTTTGAGTAAGCAGTGTCTTTTGTTGTTTAAGCAGTGTCTTTTTTTGAGTAAGCAGTGTCTTTTGTTGATTAAGCATTGTCTTTTTTGATTAAGCAGTGTCTTTGATTAAGCAGCGTCTTTTTTGAGTAAGCAGTGTCTTTTGTTGATTAAGCAGTCTTTGATTAAACGGTGTCTTTTGTTGATTAATCTGACTTTGATTAAGCAGTGTCTTTTTTGAGTAAGCAGTGTCTTTTGTTGATTAAGCAGTCTTTGATTGAACAGTGTCTTTTGTTGATTAAGCAGTCTTTGATTAAGCGGTGTCTTTTTTGAGTAAGCAGTGTATTTTTTTGAGTATGCAATGTCTTTTGTTGAGTAAGCAGTGTCTTTTTTGAGTAAGCAGTGTCTTTTGTTGATTAACCAGTCTTTGATTAAGCAGTGTCTTTTTGAGTAAGCAGTGTCTTTTGTTGATTAAGCAGTCTTTGTTTAAGCAGTGTCTTTTTTTGAGTAAGCAGTGTCTTTTGTTGATTAAGCATTGTCTTTTTTGATTAAGCAGTGTCTTTGATTAAGCAGCGTCTTTTTTGAGTAAGCAGTGTCTTTGATTAAGCAGCGTCTTTTTTGAGTTAGCAGTGTCTTTTGTTGAGTAAGCAGTGTCTTTGATTAAGCAGCGTCTTTCTTGATTAAGCAGTGTCTTTTGTTGAGTAAGCAGTGTCTTTTGTTGATTAAGCAGTGTCTTTTTTGAGTAATCATTGTCGTTTGTTGAGTAAGCAGTGTCTTTTGTTGATTAAGCAGACTTTGTTTAAGCAGTGTCTTTTTTTGAGTAAGCAGTGTCTTTTGTTGATTAAGCAGTCTTTGATTAAGCAGCGTCTTTTTTGAGTAAGCAGTGTCTTTTGTTGATTAACCAGTCTTTGATTAAGCAGTGTCTTTTTGAGTAAGCAGTGTCTTTTGTTGTTTAAGCAGTGTCTTTTTTTGAGTAAGCAGTGTCTTTTGTTGATTAAGCATTGTCTTTTTTGATTAAGCAGTGTCTTTGATTAAGCAGCGTCTTTTTTGAGTAAGCAGTGTCTTTTGTTGATTAAGCAGTCTTTGATTAAACGGTGTCTTTTGTTGATTAATCTGACTTTGATTAAGCAGTGTCTTTTTTGAGTAAGCAGTGTCTTTTGTTGATTAAGCAGTCTTTGATTGAACAGTGTCTTTTGTTGATTAAGCAGTCTTTGATTAAGCGGTGTCTTTTTTGAGTAAGCAGTGTATTTTTTTGAGTATGCAATGTCTTTTGTTGAGTAAGCAGTGTCTTTTTTGAGTAAGCAGTGTCTTTTGTTGATTAACCAGTCTTTGATTAAGCAGTGTCTTTTTGAGTAAGCAGTGTCTTTTGTTGATTAAGCAGTCTTTGATTAAGCAGCGTCTTTTTTGAGTAAGCAGTGTCTTTTGTTGATTAACCAGTCTTTGATTAAGCAGTGTCTTTTTGAGTAAGAAGTGTCTTTTGTTGATTAAGCAGTCTTTGATTAAGCAGCGTCTTTTTTGAGTAAGCAGTGTCTTTTTTGAGTAAGCAGTGTCTTTTGTTGATTAACCAGTCTTTGATTAAGCAGTGTGTTTTTGAGTAAGCAGTGTCTTTTGTTGATTAAGCAGTCTTTGATTAAGCGGTGTCTTTTTTGAGTAAGCAGTGTATTTTTTTGAGTATGCAATGTCTTTTGTTGAGTAAGCAGTGTCTTTTTTGAGTAAGCAGTGTCTTTTGTTGATTAACCAGTCTTTGATTAAGCAGTGTCTTTTTGAGTAAGCAGTGTCTTTTGTTGATTAAGCAGTCTTTGATTAAGCAGCGTCTTTTTTGAGTAAGCAGTGTCTTTTGTTGATTAACCAGTCTTTGATTAAGCAGTGTCTTTTTGAGTAAGCAGTGTCTTTTGTTGATTAAGCAGTCTTTGATTAAGCAGAGTCTTTTTTGAGTAAGCAGTGTCTTTTGTTGATTAACCAGTCTTTGATTAAGCAGTGTCTTTTTGAGTAAGCAGTGTCTTTTTTTGAGTAAGCAGTATCTTTTGTTGATTAAGCATTGTCTTTTTTGATTAAGCAGTGTCTTTGATTAAGCAGCGTCTTTTTTGTGTAAGCAGTGTCTTTGAGTAAGCAGTGTCTTTTGTTGATTAAGCAGTCTTTGATTAAGCAGAGTCTTTTTTGAGTAAGCAGTGTCTTTTGTTGATTAACCAGTCTTTGATTAAGCAGTGTCTTTTTGAGTAAGCAGTGTCTTTTTTTGAGTAAGCAGTATCTTTTGTTGATTAAGCATTGTCTTTTTTGATTAAGCAGTGTCTTTGATTAAGCAGCGTCTTTTTTGTGTAAGCAGTGTCTTTGAGTAAGCAGTGTCTTTTGTTGATTAAGCAGTCTTTGATTAAACAGTGTCTTTTGTTGATTAAGCTGTCTTTGATTAAGCAGTGTCTTTTTTGATAAGGAGTGTCTTTTGTTGATTAAGCAGTCTTTGATTAAACAGTGTCTTTTGTTGATTAAGCAGTCTTTGATTAAGCGGTGTCTTTTTTGAGTAAGCAGTGTATTTTTTTGAGTATGCAATGTCTTTTGTTGAGTAAGCAGTGTCTTATTTGAGTAAGCAGTGTCTTTTGTTGATTAACCAGTCTTTGATTAAGCAGTGTCTTTTTGAGTAAGCAGTGTCTTTTGTTGATTAAGCAGTCTTTGATTAAGCAGCGTGTTTTTTGAGTAAGCAGTGTCTTTTGTTGATTAACCAGTCTTTGATTAAGCAGTGTCTTTTTGAGTAAGAAGTGTCTTTTGTTGATTAAGCAGTCTTTGATTAAGCAGCGTCTTTTTTGAGTAAGCAGTGTCTTTTTTGAGTAAGCAGTGTCTTTTGTTGATTAACCAGTCTTTGATTAAGCAGTGTGTTTTTGAGTAAGCAGTGTCTTTTGTTGATTAAGCGGTCTTTGATTAAGCGGTGTCTTTTTTGAGTAAGCAGTGTATTTTTTTGAGTATGCAATGTCTTTTGTTGAGTAAGCAGTGTCTTTTTTGAGTAAGCAGTGTCTTTTGTTGATTAACCAGTCTTTGATTAAGCAGTGTCTTTTTGAGTAAGCAGTGTCTTTTGTTGATTAAGCAGTCTTTGATTAAGCAGCGTCTTTTTTGAGTAAGCAGTGTCTTTTGTTGATTAACCAGTCTTTGATTAAGCAGTGTCTTTTTGAGTAAGCAGTGTCTTTTGTTGATTAAGCAGTCTTTGATTAAGCAGAGTCTTTTTTGAGTAAGCAGTGTCTTTTGTTGATTAACCAGTCTTTGATTAAGCAGTGTCTTTTTGAGTAAGCAGTGTCTTTTTTTGAGTAAGCAGTATCTTTTGTTGATTAAGCATTGTCTTTTTTGATTAAGCAGTGTCTTTGATTAAGCAGCGTCTTTTTTGTGTAAGCAGTGTCTTTGAGTAAGCAGTGTCTTTTGTTGATTAAGCAGTCTTTGATTAAACAGTGTCTTTTGTTGATTAAGCTGTCTTTGATGAAGCAGTGTCTTTTTTGATAAGGAGTGTCTTTTGTTGATTAAGCAGTCTTTGATTAAACAGTGTCTTTTGTTGATTAAGCAGTCTTTGATTAAGCGGTGTCTTTTTTGAGTAAGCAGTGTCTTTTTTGAGTAAGCAGTGTCTTTTGTTGATTAACCAGTATTTGATTAAGCAGTGTCTTTTTGAGTAAGCAGTGTCTTTTGTTGAATAAGCAGTCTTTGATTAAGCAGCGTCTTTTTTGAGTAAGCAGTGTCTTTTGTTGATTAACCAGTCTTTGATTAAGCAGTGTCTTTTTGAGTAAGCAGTGTCTTTTGTTGATTAAGCAGTCTTTGATTAAGCAGCGTCTTTTTTGAGTAAGCAGTGTCTTTTTTGAGTAAGCAGTGTCTTTTGTTGATTAACCAGTCTTTGATTAAGCAGTGTCTTTTTGAGTAAGCAGTGTCTTTTGTTGATTAAGCAGTCTTTGATTAAGCGGTGTCTTTTTTGAGTAAGCAGTGTATTTTTTTGAGTATGCAATGTCTTTTGTTGAGTAAGCAGTGTCTTTTTTGAGTAAGCAGTGTCTTTTGTTGATTAACCAGTCTTTGATTAAGCAGTGTCTTTTTGAGTAAGCAGTGTCTTTTGTTGATTAAGCAGTCTTTGATTAAGCAGCGTCTTTTTTGAGTAAGCAGTGTCTTTTGTTGATTAACCAGTCTTTGATTAAGCAGTGTCTTTTTGAGTAAGCAGTGTCTTTTGTTGATTAAGCAGTCTTTGATTAAGCAGCGTCTTTTTTGAGTAAGCAGTGTCTTTTTTGAGTAAGCAGTGTCTTTTGTTGATTAACCAGTCTTTGATTAAGCAGTGTCTTTTTGAGTAAGCAGTGTCTTTTGTTGATTAAGCAGTCTTTGATTAAGCGGTGTCTTTTTTGAGTAAGCAGTGTATTTTTTTGAGTATGCAATGTCTTTTGTTGAGTAAGCAGTGTCTTTTTTGAGTAAGCAGTGTCTTTTGTTGATTAACCAGTCTTTGATTAAGCAGTGTCTTTTTGAGTAAGCAGTGTCTTTTGTTGATTAAGCAGTCTTTGATTAAGCAGCGTCTTTTTGAGTAAGCAGTATCTTTAATTAGGCAGTGTCTTTTTTGAGTAAACAGTGTCTTTTGTCGAGTAAGCAGTGTCTTTATTAAGCAGTATTTTTTTTGATTTAGCAGTGTCCTTTGTTGAGTTAGCAGTGTCTTTTGTTGAGTAATCAGTGTCTTTGATTAAGCATTGTCTTTTTTGAGTAAGCAGTGTCTTTTGTTGAGTAAGCGTGTCTTTGATTAAGCAGTGTCTTTTGTTAAGTAAGCAGTGTCTTTTATGGAGTAAGCAGTGTCTTTTATTAAGCATTGTCTTTTGTTGAGTAAGTAATGTCTTTTGTTGCGTAAGCAATATCTTTTGTTGCGCAGTGTCTTTGATTAAGCAGCGTCTTTTGAGTAAGCAGTATCTTTAATTAGGCAGTGTCTTTTTTGAGTAAGCAGTGTCTTTTGTCGAGTAAGCATTGTCTTTATTAAGCAGTATGTTTTTTGATTTAGCAGTGTCCTTTGTTGAGTTAGCAGTGTCTTTTGTTGAGTAAGCAGTGTCTTTTTTGAGTAAGCAGTGTCTTTTGTTGATTTACCAGTCTTTGATTAAGCAGTGTCTTTTTGAGTAAGCAGTGTCTTTTGTTGATTAAGCAGTCTTTGATTAAGCAGCGTCTTTTTTGAGTAAGCAGTGTCTTTTGTTGATTAACCAGTCTTTGATTAAGCAGTGTCTTTTTGAGTAAGTAGTGTCTTTTGTTGATTAAGCAGTCTTTGATTAAGCAGCGTCTTTTTTGAGTAAGCAGTGTCTTTTTTGAGTAAGCAGTGTCTTTTGTTGATTAACCAGTCTTTGATTAAGCAGTGTCTTTTTGAGTAAGCAGTGTCTTTTGTTGATTAAGCAGTCTTTGATTAAGCGGTGTCTTTTTTGAGTAAGCAGTGTATTTTTTTGAGTATGCAATGTCTTTTGTTGAGTAAGCAGTGTCTTTTTTGAGTAAGCAGTGTCTTTTGTTGATTAACCAGTCTTTGATTAAGCAGTGTCTTTTTGAGTAAGCAGTGTCTTTTGTTGATTAAGCAGTCTTTGATTAAGCAGCGTCTTTTTGAGTAAGCAGTATCTTTAATTAGGCAGTGTCTTTTTTGAGTGAACAGTGTCTTTTGTCGAGTAAGCAGTGTCTTTATTAAGCAGTATTTTTTTTTGATTTAGCAGTGTCCTTTGTTGAGTTAGCAGTGTCTTTTGTTGAGTAATCAGTGTCTTTGATTAAGCATTGTCTTTTTAAAGTAAGCAGTGTCTTTTGTTGAGTAAGCGTGTCTTTGATTAAGCAGTGTCTTTTGTTAAGTAAGCAGTGTCTTTTATTGAGTAAGCAGTGTCTTTTATTAAGCATTGTCTTTTGTTGAGTAAGTAATGTCTTTTGTTGCGTAAGCAATATCTTTTGTTGCGCAGTGTCTTTGATTAAGCAGCGTCTTTTTGAGTAAGCAGTATCTTTAATTAGGCAGTGTCTTTTTTGAGTAAGTGTCTTTATTAAGCAGTATTTTTTTTGATTTAGCAGTGTCCTTTGTTGAGTTAGCAGTGTCTTTTGTTGAGTAAGCAGTGTTTTTTTTGAGTAAGCAGTGTCTTTTGTTGATTTACCAGTCTTTGATTAAGCAGTGTCTTTTTGAGTAAGCAGTGTCTTTTGTTGATTAAGCAGTCTTTGATTAAGCAGCGTCTTTTTTGAGTAAGCAGTGTCTTTTGTTGAGTAAGCAGTCTTTGATTAAGCAGTGTCTTTTTTGAGTAAGCATTGTCTTTTGTTGATTAAGCAGTCTTTGAGCAAGCAGTGTCTTTTGTTGATTAAGCAGTCTTTGATTAAGCAGTGTCTTTTTTGAGTAAGCAGTGTCTTTGATTAAGCAGTGTCTTTTGTTGAGTAAGAAGTCTCTTTGATTAAACAGCGTCTTTTTGAGTAAGCAGTATCTTTGATTAGGCAGTGTCATTTTTTGAGTAAACAGTGTCTTTTGTCGAGTAAGCAGTGTCTATTTTGAGTAAGCAGTGTCTTTTGTTGAGTATGCAGTGTCTTTTTTTGAGTAAGCAGTGTCTTTTGTTGATAAAGCAGTCTTTGATTAAGCAGTGTCTTTTTTTGAGTAAGCAGTGTCTTTTGTTGATAAAGCAGTCTTTGATTAAACAGTGTCTTTTGTTGATTAAGCAGTGTCTTTTGTTGAGTAAGCAGTGTGTATTGTTGATAAAGCAGTCTTTGATTAAGCAGTGTCATTTGTTGAGTAAGCAGTGTCTTTGATTAAGCAGTGTCTTTTGTTAAGTAAGCAATGTCAGTTTTTAGTAAGCAGTGTCTTTTGTTGAGTAAGCAGTGTCTTTTGTTAATTAAACAGTCTTTGATTTAGCAGTGTCTTTTGTTGAATAAGCAGTGTCTTTGATTAAGCAGTTTCTTTTATTGAGTAAGCAATGTCTTTTGTCGAGTAAACAGTGTCTTTGATTAGGCAGTGTCTTTTGTTGAGTTAGCAATGTCTTTTGTTGAGTAAGCAGTGTCTTTGATTAAGCAGCGTCTTTTTGAGTAAGCAGTATTTTTGATTAGGCAATGTCTTTTTTTGAGTAAGCAGTATCTTTTGTTCAGTAAGCAGTGTATTTTGTTGATTAAGCAGTCTTTGATTAAGCAGTGTTTTTTGTTGAGTAAGCGTGTCTTTGATAAGGCAGTGTCTTTTGTTGAGTAAGCAATGTCTTTTGTTGAGTAAGCAGTGTCTTTGATTAAGCAGCGTCTTTTTGAGTAAGCAGTATTTTTGATTAGACAGTGTCTTTTTTTGAGTAAGCAGTGTCTTTTGTTGAGTAAGCAGTATTTTGTTGATTAAGCAGTCTTTGATTAAGCAGTGTCTTTTTATGAGTAAGCAGTGTCTTTGATTAAGCATTGTCTTTATTTGAGTAAGCAGTGTCTTTTGTTGCGTAGGCAGTGTGTTTGATTAAGCAGTGTCTTTTGTTGATTAAGCAGTCTTTGTTTAAGCAGTGTCTTTTTTTTTGAGTCTTTGATTAAGCAGTGTCTTTTTTGAGTAAGCAGTGTCTTTGATTAAGCATCGTCTTTTTTGAGTACGCAGTGTCTTTTGTTGAGTAAGCAGTGTCTTTGATTAAGCAGCGTCTTTCTTGAGTAAACAGTGTCTTCTGTTGAGTAAGCAGTGTCTTTTGTTGAATAAGCAGTCTTTGATTAAGCAGTGGCTTTTTTTGAGGAAGCAGTGACTTTTGTTGATTAAGCAGTCTTTGATTAAACAGTGTCTTTTGTTGATTAAGCAGTCTTTGATTAAGCTGTGTCTTTTTTGAGTAAGCAGTGACTTTTGTTGATTAAGCAGTGTCTTGTTGATTAAGCAGTCTTTGATAAAGCAGTGTCTTTTTTGAGAAAGCAGTGTCTTTGATTAAGCATTGTCTTTTGTTGAGTAAGCAATGTCTTTTTTTGAGTAAGCAGTGTCTTTTGTCGAGTAATCAGTGTCTTTGATTAAGCAGCGTCTTTTTTGAGTTAGCAGTGTCTTTTGTTGAGTTAGCAGTGTCTTTGATTAAGCAGCGTCTTTCTTGATTAAGCAGTGTCTTTTGTTGAGTAAGCAGTGTCTTTTGTTGATTAAGCAGTGTCTTTTTTGAGTAATCATTGTCGTTTGTTGAGTAAACAGTGTCTTTTGTTGATTAAGCAGACTTTGTTTAAGCAGTGTCTTTTTTTGAGTAAGCAGTGTCTTTTGTTGATTAAGCATTGTCTTTTTTGATTAAGCAGTGTCTTTGATTAAGCAGCGTCTTTTTTGAGTAAGCAGTGTCTTTGATTAAGCAGCGTCTTTCTTGATTAAGCAGTGTCTTTTGTTGAGTAAGCAGTGTCTTTTGTTGATTAAGCAGTGTCTTTTTTGAGTAATCATTGTCGTTTGTTGAGTAAGCAGTGTCTTTTGTTGATTAAGCAGACTTTGTTTAAGCAGTGTCTTTTTTTGAGTAAGCAGTGTCTTTTGTTGATTAAGCATTGTCTTTTTTGAGTAAGCAGTGTCTTTGAGTAAGCAGTGTCTTTTGTTGATTAAGCAGTCTTTGATTAAACGGTGTCTTTTGTTGATTAAGCTGACTTTGATTAAGCAGTGTCTTTTTTGAGTAAGCAGTGTCTTTTGTTGATTAAGCAGTCTTTGATTGAACAGTGTCTTTTGTTGATTAAGCAGTCTTTGATTAAGCGGTGTCTTTTTTGAGTAAGCAGTGTATTTTTTTGAGTATGCAATGTCTTTTGTTGAGTAAGCAGTGTCTTTTTTGAGTAAGCAGTGTCTTTTGTTGATTAACCAGTCTTTGATTAAGCAGTGTCTTTTTGAGTAAGCAGTGCCTTTTGTTGATTAAGCAGTCTTTGATTAAGCAGCATCTTTTTTGAGTAAGCAGTGTCTTTTGTTGATTAACCAGTCTTTGATTAAGCAGTGTCTTTTTGAGTAAGCAGTGTCTTTTGTTGATTAAGCAGTCTTTGATTAAGCAGCGTCTTTTTTGAGTAAGCAGTGTCTTTTTTGAGTAAGCAGTGTCTTTTGTTGATTAACCAGTCTTTGATTAAGCAGTGTCTTTTTGAGTAAGCAGTGTCTTTTGTTGATTAAGCAGTCTTTGATTAAGCGGTGTCTTTTTTGAGTAAGCAGTGTATTTTTTTGAGTATGCAATGCCTTTTGTTGAGTAAGCAGTGTCTTTTTTGAGTAAGCAGTGTCTTTTGTTGATTAACCAGTCTTTGATTAAGCAGTGTCTTTTTGAGTAAGCAGTGTCTTTTATTGATTAAGCAGTCTTTGATTAAGCAGCGTCTTTTTTGAGTAAGCAGTGTCTTTTGTTGATTAACCAGTCTTTGATTAAGCAGTGTCTTTTTGAGTAAGCAGTGTCTTTTGTTGATTAAGCAGTCTTTGATTAAGCAGAGTCTTTTTTGAGTAAACAGTGTCTTTTGTTGATTAACCAATCTTTGATTAAGCAGTGTCTTTTTGAGTAAGCAGTGTCTTTTTTTGAGTAAGCAGTGTCTTTTGTTGATTAAGCATTGTCTTTTTTGATTAAGCAGTGTCTTTGATTAAGCAGCGTCTTTTTTGAGTAAGCAGTGTCTTTTGTTGATTAAGCAGTCTTTGATTAAACAGTGTCTTTTGTTGATTAAGCTGTCTTTGATTAAGCAGTGTCTTTTTTGATAAGGAGTGTCTTTTGTTGATTAAGCAGTCTTTGATTGAACAGTGTCTTTTGTTGATTAAGCAGTCTTTGATTAAGCGGTGTCTTTTTTGAGTAAGCAGTGTATTTTTTTGAGTATGCAATGTCTTTTGTTGAGTAAGCAGTGTCTTTTTTGAGTAAGCAGTGTCTTTTGTTGATTAACCAGTCTTTGATTAAGCAGTGTCTTTTTGAGTAAGCAGTGTCTTTTGTTGATTAAGCAGTCTTTGATTAAGCAGCGTCTTTTTTGAGTAAGCAGTGTCTTTTGTTGATTAACCAGTCTTTGATTAAGCAGTGTCTTTTTGAGTAAGCAGTGTCTTTTGTTGATTAAGCAGTCTTTGATTAAGCAGCGTCTTTTTTGAGTAAGCAGTGTCTTTTTTGAGTAAGCAGTGTCTTTTGTTGATTAACCAGTCTTTGATTAAGCAGTGTCTTTTTGAGTAAGCAGTGTCTTTTGTTGATTAAGCAGTCTTTGATTAAGCGGTGTCTTTTTTGAGTAAGCAGTGTATTTTTTTGAGTATGCAATGTCTTTTGTTGAGTAAGCAGTGTTTTTTTGAGTAAGCAGTGTCTTTTGTTGATTAAGCAGTCTTTGATTAAGCAGCGTCTTTTTTGAGTAAGCAGTGTCTTTTGTTGATTAACCAGTCTTTGATTAAGCAGTGTCTTTTTGAGTAAGCAGTGTCTTTTGTTGATTAAGCAGTCTTTGATTAAGTAGCGTCTTTTTTGAGTAAGCAGTGTCTTTTTTGAGTAAGCAGTGTCTTTTGTTGATTAACCAGTCTTTGATTAAGCAGTGTCTTTTTGAGTAAGCAGTGTCTTTTGTTGATTAAGCAGTCTTTGATTAAGCGGTGTCTTTTTTGAGTAAGCAGTGTATTTTTTTGAGTATGCAATGTCTTTTGTTGAGTAAGCAGTGTCTTTTTGAGTAAGCAGTGTCTTTTGTTGATTAACCAGTCTTTGATTAAGCAGTGTCTTTTTGAGTAAGCAGTGTCTTTTGTTGATTAAGCAGTCTTTGATTAAGCAGCGTCTTTTTGAGTAAGCAGTGTCTTTTGTTGATTAAGCATTGTCTTTTTTGATTAAGCAGTGTCTTTGATTAAGCAGTGTCTTTTGTCGAGTAAGCAGTGTCTTTGATTAAGCAGTGTCTTTTTGAGTAAGCAGTGTCTTTTGTTGATTAACCAGTCTTTGATTAAGCAGTGTCTTTTTGAGTAAGCAGTGTCTTTTGTTGATTAAGCAGTCTTTGATTAAGCAGCGTCTTTTTTGAGTAAGCAGTGTCTTTTGTTGATTAACCAGTCTTTGATTAAGCAGTGTCTTTTTGAGTAAGCAGTGTCTTTTGTTGATTAAGCAGTCTTTGATTAAGCAGCGTCTTTTTTGAGTAAGCAGTGTCTTTTGTTGAGTAAGCAGTCTTTGATTAAGCAGTGTCTTTTTTGAGTAAGCATTGTCTTTTGTTGATTAAGCAGTCTTTGAGCAAGCAGTGTCTTTTGTTGATTAAGCAGTCTTTGATTAAGCAGTGTCTTTTTTGAGTAAGCAGTGTCTTTGATTAAGCAGTGTCTTTTGTTGAGTAAGAAGTCTCTTTGATTAAGCAGCGTCTTTTTGAGTAAGCAGTATCTTTGATTAGGAAGTGTCATTTTTTGAGTAAACAGTGTCTTTTGTCGAGTAAGCAGTGTCTATTTTGACTAAGCAGTGTCTTTTGTTGAGTAAGCAGTGTCTTTTGTTGATAAAGCAGTCTTTGATTAAGCAGTGTCTTTTTTTGAGTAAGCAGTGTCTTTTGTTGATAAAGCAGTCTTTGATTAAACAGTGTCTTTTTTTGAGTAAGCAGTGTCTTTTGTTGATAAAGCAGTCTTTGATTAAACAGTGTCTTCTGTTGATTAAGCAGTCTTTGATTAAGCAGTGTCTTTTGTTGAGTAAGCAGTGTGTATTGTTGATTAAGCAGTCTTTGATTAAGCAGTGTCATTTGTTGAGTAAGCAGTGTCTTTTGTTGATTAACCAGTCTTTGATTAAGCAGTGTCTTTTTGAGTAAGCAGTGTCTTTTGTTGATTAAGCAGTCTTTGATTAAGCAGCGTCTTTTTTGAGTAAGCAGTGTCTTTTGTTGATTAACCAGTCTTTGATTAAGCAGTGTCTTTTTGAGTAAGCAGTGTCTTTTGTTGATTAAGCAGTCTTTGATTAAGCAGCGTCTTTTTTGAGTAAGCAGTGTCTTTTTTGAGTAAGCAGTGTCTTTTGTTGATTAACCAGTCTTTGATTAAGCAGTGTCTTTTTGAGTAAGCAGTGTCTTTTGTTGATTAAGCAGTCTTTGATTAAGCAGCGTCTTTTTTGAGTAAGCAGTGTCTTTTTTGAGTAAGCAGTGTCTTTTGTTGATTAACCAGTCTTTGATTAAGCAGTGTCTTTTTGAGTAAGCAGTGTCTTTTGTTGATTAAGCAGTCTTTGATTAAGCGGTGTCTTTTTTGAGTAAGCAGTGTATTTTTTTGAGTATGCAATGTCTTTTGTTGAGTAAGCAGTGTCTTTTTTGAGTAAGCAGTGTCTTTTGTTGATTAACCAGTCTTTGATTAAGCAGTGTCTTTTTGAGTAAGCAGTGTCTTTTGTTGATTAAGCAGTCTTTGATTAAGCAGCGTCTTTTTTGAGTAAGCAGTGTCTTTTGTTGATTAACCAGTCTTTGATTAAGCAGTGTCTTTTTGAGTAAGCAGTGTCTTTTGTTGATTAAGCAGTCTTTGATTAAGCAGAGTCTTTTTTGAGTAAGCAGTGTCTTTTGTTGATTAACCAGTCTTTGATTAAGCAGTGTCTTTTTGAGTAAGCAGTGTCTTTTTTTGAGTAAGCAGTGTCTTTTTTGATTAAGCAGTGTCTTTGATTAAGCAGCGTCTTTTTTGAGTAAGCAGTGTCTTTGAGTAAGCAGTGTCTTTTGTTGATTAAGCAGTCTTTGATTAAACAGTGTCTTTTGTTGATTAAGCTGTCTTTGATTAAGCAGTGTCTTTTTTGATAAGGAGTGTCTTTTGTTGATTAAGCAGTCTTTGATTGAACAGTATCTTTTGTTGATTAAGCAGTCTTTGATTAAGCGGTGTCTTTTTTGAGTAAGCAGTGTATTTTTTTGAGTATGCAATGTCTTTTGTTGAGTAAGCAGTGTCTTTTTTGAGTAAGCAGTGTCTTTTGTTGATTAACCAGTCTTTGATTAAGCAGTGTCTTTTTGAGTAAGCAGGGTCTTTTGTTGATTAAGCAGTCTTTGATTAAGCAGCGTCTTTTTTGAGTAAGCAGTGTCTTTTGTTGATTAACCAGTCTTTGATTAAGCAGTGTCTTTTTGAGTAAGCAGTGTCTTTTGTTGATTAAGCAGTCTTTGATTAAGCAGCGTCTTTTTTGAGTAAGCAGTGTCTTTTTTGAGTAAGCAGTGTCTTTTGTTGATTAACCAGTCTTTTATTAAGCAGTGTCTTTTTGAGTAAGCAGTGTCTTTTGTTGATTAAGCAGTCTTTGATTAAGCGGTGTCTTTTTTGAGTAAGCAGTGTATTTTTTTGAGTATGCAATGTCTTTTGTTGAGTAAGCAGTGTCTTTTTTGAGTAAGCAGTGTCTTTTGTTGATTAACCAGTCTTTGATTAAGCAGTGTCTTTTTGAGTAAGCAGTGTCTTTTGTTGATTAAGCAGTCTTTGATTAAGCAGCTTCTTTTTTGAGTAAGCAGTGTCTTTTGTTGATTAACCAGTCTTTGATTAAGCAGTGTCTTTTTGAGTAAGCAGTGTCTTTTGTTGATCAAGCAGTCTTTGATTAAGCAGCGTCTTTTTTGAGTAAGCAGTGTCTTTTTTGAGTAAGCAGTGTCTTTTGTTGATTAACCAGTCTTTGATTAAGCAGTGTCTTTTTGAGTAAGCAGTGTCTTTTGTTGATTAAGCAGTCTTTGATTAAGCGGTGTCTTTTTTGAGTAAGCAGTGTATTTTTTTGAGTATGCAATGTCTTTTGTTGAGTAAGCAGTGTCTTTTTTGAGTAAGCAGTGTCTTTTGTTGATTAACCAGTCTTTGATTAAGCAGTGTCTTTTTGAGTAAGCAGTGTCTTTTGTTGATTAAGCAGTCTTTGATTAAGCAGCGTCTTTTTGAGTAAGCAGTGTCTTTTTTTGAGTAAGCAGTGTCTTTTGTTGATTAAGCATTGTCTTTTTTGATTAAGCAGTGTCTTTGATTAAGCAGTGTCTTTTGTCGAGTAAGCAGTGTCTTTGATTAAGCAGTGTCTTTTTGAGTAAGCAGTGTCTTTTGTTGATTAACCAGTCTTTGATTAAGCAGTGTCTTTTTGAGTAAGCAGTGTCTTTTGTTCATTAAGCAGTCTTTGATTAAGCAGCGTCTTTTTGAGTAAGCAGTGTCTTTTTTTGAGTAAGCAGTGTCTTTTGTTGATTAAGCATTGTCTTTTTTGATTAAGCAGTGTCTTTGATTAAGCAGTGTCTTTTTGAGTAAGCAGTATCTTTAATTAGGCAGTGTCTTTTGTCGAGTAAGCAGTGTCTTTATTAAGCAGTATTTTTTTTGATTTAGCAGTGTCCTTTGTTGAGTTAGCAGTGTCTTTTGTTGAGTAAGCAGTGTCTTTTTTGAGTAAGCAGTGTCTTTTGTTGATTAACCAGTCTTTGATTAAGCAGTGTCTTTTTGAGTAAGCAGTGTCTTTTGTTGATTAAGCAGTCTTTGATTAAGCAGCGTCTTTTTTGAGTAAGCAGTGTCTTTTGTTGAGTAAGCAGTCTTTGATTAAGCAGTGTCTTTTTTGAGTAAGCATTGTCTTTTGTTGATTAAGCAGTCTTTGAGCAAGCAGTGTCTTTTGTTGATTAAGCAGTCTTTGATTAAGCAGTGTCTTTTTTGAGTAAGCAGTGTCTTTGATTAAGCAGTGTCTTTTGTTGAGTAAGAAGTCTCTTTGATTAAGCAGCGTCTTTTTGAGTAAGCAGTATCTTTGATTAGGCAGTGTCATTTTTTGAGTAAACAGTGTCTTTTGTCGAGTAAGCAGTGTCTTTTTTGACTAAGCAGTGTCTTTTGTTGAGTAAGCAGTGTCTTTTGTTGATAAAGCAGTCTTTGATTAAGCAGTGTCTTTTTTTGAGTAAGCAGTGTCTTTTGTTGATAAAGCAGTCTTTGATTAAGCAGTGTCTTTTTTTGAGTAAGCAGTGTCTTTTGTTGATAAAGCAGTCTTTGATTAAACAGTGTCTTCTGTTGATTAAGCAGTCTTTGATTAAGCAGTGTCTTTTGTTGAGTAAGCAGTGTGTATTGTTGATTAAGCAGTCTTTGATTAAGCAGTGTCATTTGTTGAATAAGCAGTGTCTTTTGTTGATTAACCAGTCTTTGATTAAGCAGTGTCTTTTTGAGTAAGCAGTGTCTTTTGTTGATTAAGCAGTCTTTGATTAAGCAGCGTCTTTTTTGAGTAAGCAGTGTCTTTTGTTGATTAACCAGTCTTTGATTAAGCAGTGTCTTTTTGAGTAAGCAGTGTCTTTTGTTGATAAAGTAGTCTTTGATTAAGCAGCGTCTTTTTTGAGTAAGCAGTGTCTTTTTTGAGTAAGCAGTGTCTTTTGTTGATTAACCAGTCTTTGATTAAGCAGTGTCTTTTTGAGTAAGCAGTGTCTTTTGTTGATTAAGCAGTCTTTGATTAAGCGGTGTCTTTTTTGAGTAAGCAGTGTATTTTTTTGAGTATGCAATGTCTTTTGTTGAGTAAGCAGTGTCTTTTTTGAGTAAGCAGTGTCTTTTGTTGATTAACCAGTCTTTGATTAAGCAGTGTCTTTTTGAGTAAGCAGTGTCTTTTGTTGATTAAGCAGTCTTTGATTAAGCAGCGTCTTTTTTGAGTAAGCAGTGTCTTTTGTTGATTAACCAGTCTTTGATTAAGCAGTGTCTTTTTGAGTAAGCAGTGTCTTTTGTTGATTAAGCAGTCTTTGATTAAGCAGAGTCTTTTTTGAGTAAGCAGTGTCTTTTGTTGATTAACCAGTCTTTGATTAAGCAGTGTCTTTTTGAGTAAGCAGTGTCTTTTTTTGAGTAAGCAGTGTCTTTTGTTGATTAAGCATTGTCTTTTTTGATTAAGCAGTGTCTTTGATTAAGCAGCGTCTTTTTTGAGTAAGCAGTGTCTTTGAGTAAGCAGTGTCTTTTGTTGATTAAGCAGTCTTTGATTAAACAGTGTCTTTTGTTGATTAAGCTGTCTTTGATTAAGCAGTGTCTTTTTTGATAAGGAGTGTCTTTTGTTGATTAAGCAGTCTTTGATTGAACAGTGTCTTTTGTTGATTAAGCAGTCTTTGATTAAGCGGTGTCTTTTTTGAGTAAGCAGTGTATTTTTTTGAGTATGCAATGTCTTTTGTTGAGTAAGCAGTGTCTTTTTTGAGTAAGCAGTGTCTTTTGTTGATTAACCAGTCTTTGATTAAGCAGTGTCTTTTTGAGTAAGCAGTGTCTTTTGTTGATTAAGCAGTCTTTGATTAAGCAGCGTCTTTTTTGAGTAAGCAGTGTCTTTTGTTGATTAACCAGTCTTTGATTAAGCAGTGTCTTTTTGAGTAAGCAGTGTCTTTTGTTGATTAAGCAGTCTTTGATTAAGCAGCGTCTTTTTTGAGTAAGCAGTGTCTTTTTTGAGTAAGCAGTGTCTTTTGTTGATTAACCAGTCTTTGATTAAGCAGTGTCTTTTTGAGTAAGCAGTGTCTTTTGTTGATTAAGCAGTCTTTGATTAAGCGGTGTCTTTTTTGAGTAAGCAGTGTATTTTTTTGAGTATGCAATGTCTTTTGTTGAGTAAGCAGTGTCTTTTTTGAGTAAGCAGTGTCTTTTGTTAATTAACCAGTCTTTGATTAAGCAGTGTCTTTTTGAGTAAGCAGTGTCTTTTGTTGATTAAGCAGTCTTTGATTAAGCAGCTTCTTTTTTGAGTAAGCAGTGTCTTTTGTTGATTAACCAGTCTTTGATTAAGCAGTGTCTTTTTGAGTAAGCAGTGTCTTTTGTTGATTAAGCAGTCTTTGATTAGGCAGCGTCTTTTTTGAGTAAGCAGTGTCTTTTTTGAGTAAGCAGTGTCTTTTGTTGATTAACCAGTCTTTGATTAAGCAGTGTCTTTTTGAGTAAGCAGTGTCTTTTGTTGATTAAGCAGTCTTTGATTAAGCGGTGTCTTTTTTGCTGCTGCTTGGATCCGTTGAATTCCTTGATTGATGCGGCTTTCTTAAGGAGTTCTCTCGCTGAGAAGACGTAGTTTGCGTCTGCTTGGTTTTCCATGTTTTAAATATAATTTTATTTTTTTCCAATCGAACCTCCTAAGAGAGGTTGATGGAGATATTTTAAAAATATCGTTTTTTTCATGATTCACTACCGAACTCTTTGGAGTTTGAAGGAAATATTTTAAATATGTATATATATTTTTCACGATTCAACCCTTTGGAGTTTGAATGAGATATTTTAAATATGTTTACTTTCTTTCACGATTCAACTCTTTGGAGTTTGAATGAGATATTTTAATGTAGTTTCACTTGTACTTTTTCTGTATCTACAGATTAGAAATAGAATGAAACCTTTTTGTGGTTTTAACCGACTGCGCCAATTAAGTCGCTTTTACTTCGCGGCTTTTAAAAAAAAAACTTTTTACTTTACTGCTCTGAGTACTTTATTAGACTGAACTTTTAATTTTTAATTTTTCTATTCGTGACTTAATGCTAAGAATTATTATAATGTATTTTGTTGTTGTGTTACATTTTGTTAAATTGACAAAATTGGAATCGAACTTTAAATTTTGTTAAATTGACAAAATCGGAATCGAACTTTACGTTTTGTTAAATTGACAAAATTGATAATAAACAATGTTGAAATTTGATCTACTGACCGTTGAACTAGATTGCCTTAAAGTGCAACGCTGATGCAACTAGAGTTCAACGGCTTTTGGGTTCGGTGTTCGTCAGACGAATTGTTGGCTGACGTAACCCTCGTGTGACGCATGTTATATATGAAAATCCATTCTTAAGAAGTAAACTCCTGTCACCCGTCTAAGCTGGTACGCACCTTTTTTTTTTATATAAAACTAATATTTTTATTAATTAAATTTAATATTTTATGTAAGCAACTAAATTTATTTTGACAAAATTACAAATACGTAGTGACTAAAAAAAAGCCAAAATGTCGGTGGTGCTCGCGTCATTCAAATTAATGGAGCAGCACAATAGATTACAAATTATAAATATGTTTTTATTTATTTTAGTATTAATCTTATAAATAACATAAGAAAAATTAAAAATTATTACTTATATGTTAATAACGCTTTTGATTTCATATAAAAAAAATCATTTTCATTACATTTATTTTTTCAGTCGAACTCTAATTAGATGTTCGACTAAAACACCAACAATTCAGTCTAATTTTAGACCAGTCGTATGACTCAATAATCGCGTTTAGTTTGAATGTCGACAAATGGGACGTCATTCGAAAATAGAAATGCTTACATAATCGACCCCTTGATATATTACCAAGGTTACGACTAAACTTCGCGGAGGAATTGTAGTCGAGTCAAATAAAGTTCATCTGAACTCGACCCAGGTTTATATGGAGTTGAAACTTAGGTCAAGCTTGCTTTACCCGTTTAAAAACGAGGCATTTGTTGAATGTGTGTTTTGACTTGGCATCACTGTTGGAACGCTTCGTTAATAAAAAAAGTCCGCGAGAAACTTGAGTAGAATCATTAAGTTAAACAATTGCTATATTTGCTATATTGCAATTGCTTTCAACAAAATGAGTTAGGTATTTTTTGGGTGAACGGCTGATTAAAGCATCAAAAACTAACCAAATTTTGGTAAATTTTTTGTTTCGTGTGTTTGCCGACTTCTCCATATATAATTTTTAAAAGTCGACTCTGGTGGTGAGAATTATAACTAAAAATTTGGTTAAATATTTCTTAACCAAAAAATTTTTATTGGTTAACGCTAAAACATTTCTGGTCTATCCAATGTGTTTGTTGTTGTAATTTTTTTTTTTGTTGAAAGCAATATATCAAAACTTTTGTCAAAGATCAGACGACGAACTTGTGTGCCGTAACACGTTGTACTCGCGGTCTTAAATAAAAAGAATATTTGATCATGATAACGAGTTTCGAAACATGATCGCGGGATATCAAATTATTTTGATTTTTAATTTGTTCGCGAACATGTTCGTCGTCTGAGCTCGTGTAGTCACACAACCTTACAATTTTTCAATCAAAAAAATTTCATGGTGTTCAGTTCAATCATAAGATTGCGGACAAAAAAATTTATTGTGAAAGTTTTTTGTGTAGATATATATTGGAAATTTTTTTTTCATCGGCATCATGGCATCTAGTGTAAATACCGATTTCTGGGTAGAGTTTTTCCAACTTTTGGAAGCTCGACCAGAATTTTTGTTATCATCTGGTGAAGTTTCATCCAGTTCTTTTAGTAATATAGTATGAGACATCTTTTGCCTCTTCATAAGCCATTCTTTTGATCAAATTCTTTTTCGTTTATTGCGTTTTTTTTATCTTGCTCTTCAAGATTCTTATCAATTAATAACACACACAACGTTATGTCCGTCATTATTTTGGGTGATGTTGAACACTCGACAGAAATATTTTACTGCTGGTTGCCATGGTGTTGTTTATTTATTGATGTTAGCTACCCCAACATGATCGCCAAGCTTATAAAGGCGATTAAACATGTTCGCGGCAAACAAGTTCGTCGTCTGTTAAATAATAAAATAATATACATCAATCTTCATTTTATTTCAGACCTTTTTTTAGGAAAAGTTTGTTTTAAGTAGTTTTTAATTTAGTTTTAACAAAAAAAAATAACAGAAGAACCAATTTAAGTTAGGTTTGGCTTTTGCTGTAACTTAGTGTTTGGGTCGTTGAGATACCTAATTGTTTAAGGAAAAGAAGTCTTAAAAACGCTTGACCGATATCAAATAATTTATTATCTGTTTTGATTCGTATTGCAAAGCTGGCTACCGTTAAGAGGAAACGTGGTCGTCCTCGTCGCGATGACCAGCAAGTGGGTGATTTTGATGTCAGTCTCATACGGGAATTTTCCAATCGCCCTGCCTTTTACGACCGAACTTGTGTAAACTACAGAAATAGAGAATATCTAGACACACAATGGGAAGAAATGGCACAACAACTGGGTTACGAAGGTAATTGCTGTATTTTATGATGGGTTGTACGCTGTACCCAATGTTATATTTTCTATAGTTGGTCTATTGAAGGAAAGAATGTTGCAGTTAAGAAACCGATATAATCTGGAAAAACGAAGAATTGAAACAACGCAACATCAATATCCAAAGAAATTTGTTAAATCTCAATGGCCACTATACGACTACTTAACGTTTCTATCAGATCATATCAAAGCACGTCGATCTTTTCGTACAATGCCAGCAAAACAGACAAATTCAAGGTACCATAATGACGACTACGATATAAAAAATGAAAATGGATCGGATTTGGACTCGTAGGCGTCTACTGAGTGGAACCGAAAAAAATTTCTTTTAAATTGTTTCTTGTTTAAATTTTTCAGTGACGCGGATTATCAAGACGAAGACGAATACAAGGAACCGCAGGATTTTTTGTATACAACAGTTATCTGTAGGAAGAACAATTTATTTTAATCAAATATTTTTTTAACAGAAATGGCGAGACATCAGATGCAAATAACATGCCGAGCAACAGTTTTAATCAGATACCATCGCAAGTGAATCGGTGTCAAATGACCAATGAAGAGTGTCTAAAGCAAATGGAATCACAGCTAAAAAATCAGCGCACAGATAATGGAGCGGAGAAGTTTAAGGCATTTGGCCGTTTTCTTACATCATCCCTTATTGAAATGAGTGAAAGAGATGCATTAGTTTTGATTGAAAAATTTACTTCACAATTAGTTCAGTCTTTACTGTCAGAGGATAAAACAACAAAAAATGAGGATCACGCTTTTCACACAAATGGCGCAAGTAATTCTGAAAATAATTTATTTGCCTCTGATTGTTCGAAATCTCCATTTGTTCATAAACCATAGTATAAAATATTTATGCGATACCGGCCTGAGAATTATTCCATATTTTTTGATTGCATAAAAATTACTTTAACGAAAAGCTTAATTATTTACTCTGTTTATAAGTAATAGAGATACACTTTGCACTGATAGCGTTGATGATTATTACATGTTTATACCTAATCTATCTATATAAATAAAAATGAAAGCTGAACTCACATTTACCAGCTGATTTTTATGAAATTTTTAATGTATTACGAAATTCAGTCTCGAGTTCGTAAAGGATTTTGCAAATAAAACAACAAAAGTTTATTAATTTACAAACAGTAATAATAAAACAAGTTCACAATTTATACTGGTGATAACTTTAAATGTACACAAGAACAGCTTTAATATTTGTAATTTACAATAATTCTCTTAGGTAGTAGCTTAATCGTTTTGCAAGAACTTTTACAACTTCCCTGGTTAAATTCCAATTAACTAATGAATTCTCTGCAGTGAAAGCCACCTTTTATACTCATTGAAAGGCTTCCAGAAACTTCCACAATGTTCAATCATGTTCTTTTACAAAAACCGTGCAAACCGCACGAACCGGTTTGACAACATTTTTGATCAGTATATAATGATTTAAACTTACAGGCGGTTACATTTCAAATAATCTAAAGCCTAAAAGTATGCTACATAGAAGTGCTTATTCATCCCGAACAGATTCAGCACTCCTTCTGATGTACCTTGTCAATTTGTCGGTGTGAACAACTTTTATTTTACATCTGGGGCTTTGTTGGATCCAATATACAACATCATTAATCCTCTTAATGATCTTATAAGGTCCTTCTCAACTTTGCTGTAGTTTTGGAGATTTACCTTTTCTTCTCTTGGATTGTAAAGCCAGACCAAATCTTTCTGAAATCCACCACAGTTTGTACGCAGGTCATATCGCGTTTTCATCCGGTTGCTGGCATCCATTATGTTGCTCCTTACTGCGGCATGAACAGCGATCATCCTCTGTATTAGATCACTAACGTAGTTCTCCTTTGTTGTCGGCTCTACTGGTGGTGATCCAAATTTAATCGCATGTTAAACGAAGTTCTCTGCCAAATACAATCATTGCTGGAGTTTTTAGTCGTGTTGTGAACAGCGCTACGATAACCCATCATAAACAACGGTATAAAACGATCCCATTCATCTTGGTTGGCATTCACTTTTTTTCGCAGATGCTCTTCCAGCGTCCTGTTGAACCTTTCGATCATTCCGTCTCGATATCAAATAATTTTTATCTGTTTTGATTCGTATTGCAAAGCTGGCTACCTTAAGAGGAAACGTGGTCGTCCTCGTCGCGATGACCAGCAAGTGGGTGATTTTGATGTCAGTCTCATACGGGAATTTTCCAATCGCCCTGCCTTTTACGACCGAACTTGTGTAAACTACAGAAATAGGACTACTGTAGGACTTGCTGTTGCAATCTCGTGCCACTCCGGTCTTTCTCCTTGCTCCATCCATTGAAATATTGGAGCAATCGAATCATCGCGCACTTGTTCCTCCCATAGCTGTTCTTTTGTCCAGCAAACTTGTAGTCTTATTTGTGCAACTACTTCAGAGCACGTCGTGTTTTCTTGCCTTGTCGGTGCTTGCATTGGGGTGCACAAGGTCTTCTGGATAACCCATCGGCATTATTGTGCAGCATTCCTTTTCGATGCTCTGTTCTGAATGTGCCTGGAGTTGTTCGATCCATCTGGCCACTTGACCTTCTGGTTTCCTGAACTGCATTAACTACTTGAGTGCTGCATGATCAGTTCGAAGAAGAAAATCCTGACCGTATAGGTACTTGTGGAAGTGTTTCACGCGATCGACAACAGCTAGCAATTCCCTTCGCGTCACGCAGTAGTTCCGCTCCTATTCCCGCATAGCTCGCGTCAGTGTCCAGGGTGAAGAGTTCTCCTGCCTGTGGATATGCCAAAATTTGAGAACTACACAGCTTTCCCTTCAGCAAGTCAAATGATTTTTGGTGCTTACTCGAATTGGAACTATTGGTTCTTCTCAGTAAGGCGATGAAGGCTTCGTGCAACATCTTGGAAGTTAGGCACAAACCGTCGATATTATAAGCATAACCCCAGAAAACTTCGCAGCTCATGTAAATTCTTTGGTACCGGCCAATCGTTAACAGCTTCCAACTTCTTGGGATCCGTGCGTACTCCTTGACTCGATACAATGTGGCCAAAATAATTCACTTCATTTTTGAAAAGGCTACATTTCGGCGGACTCAACTTTAATCCTGCTGCTTTTATGGTTTCCAGAACTTGCCGAAGATTATTCACGTGCTCATTAAATGTGCAACCAAAAACATTGATGTCATCCAAATATGCCAGAAATGTCTTCCAGCTAAGGCCTCGCAACCGCTCGAACGTAGCAGGAGCGTTGCATAAACCAAACGGCATTACAGAAAATTGAAACAAGCCGTTTCCCGCAGTAAACGCTGTCTTCTCCTTGTCGTCGTTCTAGATTTCTACCGCATAAGAGTCCGTTCTTGTCGTGGTTGGCTCCACTATTCCTACTTTACTGTCCCCAAGATCACGTTCACCTTGCCATAGATTTTTTCGCAATCGGTGGTATCTCCACTTTTTCTTCAGTAATGACTCTTAGCCCACCACTCTGTTTGTCGTTTATTTGGAGGGGTACTTCCACATTACGGCATTTTAACACGTGGTTCTTCAGATCCAAGGACATCTCGTGCTATGTCATGAAATCCAAGCCTAATATGCATTCATCCGTAATGCTGGCAACAATAAATAAACCGATAAGCAAACCGTATTCCTCCAAACATGAAATTACAGGAGCACTCCCTTTAATTGCTGCGGCTTCACCTGTCGCTGTCCTCAAATTATAGCGATATACTTTTTTCACTTGACCTTTGGACACCACTTTGGGATTTACAACTGATCTGGAAGCTCCTGTATCCAAGGTAAACGTACATGGTTTTCCTTCTAACACACCAGTAACAACCAAGCTGTTGCTGTCCTTTCCAAGTTTGGTAATGTTCACCCTGACCTTGGACCTGTCTCCCCTCTTCACCAGCCTGCGCCCCGTAAAGCTGGTGTAACTTAGTTTCCTGGTCTGCAGCATCGAGGTAAGCTGGCTGCTGCACCTCATTCATCTGTGATGCGCCTATCTGCCGTAATTTCTCAGGCCTCTTGACACGATTCACTGGTTGCATTGTAGTTTGTACCGGTCTTGGTTCCTTGCAGTCGTGCATAAAATGTCGAGGTTTCTGGCATCTAAAACAACGAGAATTTGATGTGGAATTTCTGTCGTTCTGGAAGCGTCTTTAATTTTTTAATCTTTTCATCAATGAGGGCTTCTATTTTTGTGATGTCCTCAGTTTCCAACTTGCGCCATCTAACTAAATCAGTAGACAACCTGCTCTGGCTGTTGCCCTAAAATGAAGCTTCAACTGTTCTACTCGAATAGCATTGATGAACGCATCTACTGCCAATCCGTCCAAGATTCTAATTCTATTATATGCGCTACTAACTACTTTTCGTAACAGTATGTCATTGGCAGGTGGAGTATGGTTATAGGCTAAAGTTTTGAAGTGCTTATTAAATAAAAAATGTAAAATTTTTGTCATATGTTCAACTAGTGTAATGTATAACTAGCTGTCATTGATTACATTTGTAATCAATAAAAACGTGACATTTTTGGCCACACTACAGTATAGCGACCGAGCAAAGGGATAGCGCCCACCAACCTACTCAACACCTCTGACCACAAAAACAGCCCCATTTGCCGTCGATCACGCTAACTAACTGTTAGGGAATTAGACATTTTCCAAATAAAATGATATTTACGGGAGGGGCAAAATGATTTTTTTATAAATGCAAGGGTTTTGAGGATTCACAACCTTCCCACCACAAATGTCTTACCAAATCATCTCCGAAGATGAGGGGAGGCCTCACATCTCAAAATCTATAAAAATTATAGAACAAGTTCGCGAAAATCAAAACCTAAAAACGCATATGAAAATCGACTGCCACACCCCTAAATCATGTCGGCTGATATTAACCTTTTATTTGATAACTAGAGAAGACCGCCCACAAAATGAATTTGTATAAAAATCAGTTTTGCTCCCCTAGAAAATGCAAGGTGCTCTGATTGACCCCATTTTATATTACCTTTCATAGAATACCAAACAACCATTTCTTCTATTAAAAACCCATGAGCAGCGCGTAGTGCCCTGTGCAAGATTTCATTTTTGGGAAATTAAAAATATAAATTTTTTTTAATTATTATTTTTATAATATTATTAATTCAATCGTACCTTTCTTGCTTTCATTTGCGCGAATTCTTTTATAAAATTGACATAGTTAATATCTTTTATATTCAATAATATTTGATTCAATGGTAATGTTAGAAAGATTGTCTTATATGGGATAAATAATTTTTAATCGACTTCAACTTCTTCTCTCTCACACGATGCGTTGGAAATTAGAAGAGTCAGAAATATTTGGACAGCAACATAAATAATCGTATAATACTCAATTAGGCCAAAGTCATGTAGTGCCTGTGCCTGCAAAATATTAAGTGGAGTTGCAGTTTTAAGACATGTATGAGTTTCGGTGCTTCTAATTTAAAGTTTTGAATCTCATACCTGAGCTCTTACATATTCAAATCTTTACAATACTTAATGTCTAAATGCAGCCAACTTTTTTAAAACAAGAATGCTGGTCGATTCCGATATTTAATTTAATTTTGGGGGTGGGAATAGCCCCCTAAACTAAAACTAAAAGCTAACATATAAAGATAGGGGGAATGGCGGAGGAGATCAAGTATTGCGGTTAAAACCGAAAACGGTAAGGTTTAAGTTAACCTTTCGCACCTTACGGGAGATTGGTTTGTTAGAGCCGTACATGATGCGGTGTGTCGGTAAATAGAAGAGAAGAGTGAAGAGTTGTATGTCAGCTGTGTATCTGCGTTCCTCGACGGTTTTCAATTTTATGAGGTTGAGGCGGTCTTGGTAGGGAGGCAGTATAAAATGATTGTCTCAAAGTAGTCCTCGAAAAGCAAATCACAGATAATATAGGTCATAAAGAGCATATTAAAAATTTACATGCTGGTCCTCAAGTACTACATTGTACTCTGCGTCAACGGTTTTGGATTATAGGCGGATGAAAGCTGTGTCGGTTAAACGTGCATGAATGCATCCTATGTTTCAGAACAAGACCGAGATCCATTCAACAGCTAGTGGGTCAATTACCCGCAGAACGTGTACGACCATCACGAGCATTTGAAAATCTGGGCACCAATTTCTGTGGTCTATTTGCCATTTCTTATAAAATACGAACCAAGGTTGAAACCAAAGCCATCTTCATATGTTTCGCCACGAAGGCAACTCATTTTGAGATCGTTTCCGATCTGACCACACACGGATTTTTAGCTGCTCTTCGGCGATTTACTTCACGTAGAGGACGCCATTCAAATATCTTTAGTGATAATGCAATTATTCGAAACTGAACTCCATCAATGTGAAGTATTTAAGTATTGCGGGCAAGAGGGCATTACTTCGGAGGATTGTGGAAAGCTGCTGTCAAAAGTACAAAATTTAATTTAAAATGTATTATGTCATTTAGTTGCACATTTGAAGAATTAAATACTCTAATTATCCAAGTCAAAGAGTGTCTTACTCCAGGCCTCTTACACCATTTTCAAATAACCCAAATGATTTATCTGCTCTGACCCCTGAACATTTTTTAATTGGAAGTCCTATGAATTCAATTCCAGAACCTACACTTTTACAATTAGATTTCAATCGGTTGGCCAGGTATCAGCGACTGCAATATTCGGCTAAAGTGCGTTTCATGGAATATAGAGTTACGGCTTTCGGACTCCCCCCATCTGAAAGACCTTACTGAACAGACTTCAAAAACAGTAATCTTGTTTCTCGGAAATTCCCCCTCAAGGAGAGAGGGGGTTTTAATTTTTTGAGCACTATTTTGAAAAATGAATTTTTCTAAGTGGTTTGATGGATGTTAGGGGGTTAATTGGTATCATATAAAAGGCAATAAAAATACCTTCCTTCCAATATTTGGGCGCGCCCACTTTTAAACACGCCCCCTGATTAACTTCAATATGAAAGTCATTTTATGGCTCTAACTCTGTCGAGGGGGGTTGGATTGGACAAAATATTTTATAGGACGAAAGGTATTTTTATTACCTTTCATTTGATACCAAGGCTAAAATACAGTATAGCGTACAAAGGGTTAGGGCTTTGAGACACATCTCTTCCGAAAGCTCCCACGGAGCAGTTCTCGAAAATCGCAATCTGGTTTGGGGCTCACGCCCCGTTTCTGAGAGAGGAGCTTCTAAAGTTTGCATTTATTTTCAGAAAAGTGCGTTTTTCTCAGTGACGCGAAGGAAGTATGGGGGTTTATAGGTATCATATAAAAGACAATAAAAATACTGTTCGTTTAAAAAAAATAATGCCAATCAAACCCAATTCGGCAGACTTAGAATCAAAAAACGGACTTTTCCATAAAAGTTAAATAGTGGGCGTGTTTTTAGGGGGCGTGTCTTAATATTGATATTAAATTAAAGGTGAATAATATTTCTATACAGCAATACTATTTTTATGATCGTGGCCCAATTTTAACGGAAGGTGTATCAATTTCAATTTGTTTATATGCAGTTTCATATGATTGAGTGGTATATCATATGAATGAGTTCTTTTCATACAAAAACATGTTTTTATATGAAAATGACAGTATAGCATACAAAGGGTTAGGGCTTTGGGACACATCTCTGTCGAAAGCTCCCATGGAGCAGTTTTCAAAAATCTCCATCTGGTTTGGGGCTAACGCCCCCTTTCTGGAAACGGGGCTTCTAAAGACTGCATTTATTTTCACAAAAGTGCGTTTTTCTCAGTGCCGCGAGGGAAGTATGGGGGTTAATTGGTACCAAATGAAGGCTGCAAATTTTACCGACACAACCATGCCATTTTTAGGGGCGTGGCCCTTTTATTTCATCAAAATTACAGTATAGCGTACAAAGGGTTAGGGCTTTGAGACACATCTCCCCCGAAAGCTCCCAGGGAGCAGTTCTCGAAAATCGCCATCTTGTTTGGGGCTCACGCCCCGTTTCTGAAAGAGGGGCTTCTAAAGATTGCATTTATTTTCAGAAAAGTGCGTTTTTCTCAGTGCTGCGAGGGAAGTATGGGGGTTAATTGGTACCAAAAGAAAGCTGTTAATTTTGCCGACACAACCATGCCATTTTTAGGGTCGTGGCCCTTTTATTTCATCAATATAACAGTATAACGTACAAAGGGTTAGTGCTTTGAGACACATCTCCCCCGAGAGCTCCCAGGGAGCAGTTCTCGAAAATCGCCATCTTGTTTGGGGATCACGCCCCGTTTCTGAAAGAGGAGCTTCTAAAGATTGCATTTATTTTCAGAAAAGTGAGTTTTTCTCAGTGCTGCGAGGGAAGTATGGGGGTTAATTGGTACCAAATGAAAGCTGCAAATTTTACCGACACAACCATGCCATTTTTAGGGGCGTGGCCCTTTTATTTCATCAAAATGACAGTATAGCGTACAAAGGGTTAGGGCTTTGAGACACATCTCTCCCGAAACGTCCCAGGGAGCAGTTCTCGAAAATCGCAATCTGGTTTGGGGCACACGCCCCGTTTCTGAGAGAGGAGCTTCTAAAGATTGCATTTATTTTCAGAAAAGTGCGTTTTTCTCAGTTACGCGAAGGAAGTATGGGGGTTAATTGGCATCATATAAAAGACAATAAAAATACCGTTCGTTTAAAAAAAAAATTAAGTCAATGAAACCCAATTCGGCAGACTTAGAATCAAAAACTGACTTTTCCATTAAGGTTAAATAGTGAGCGTGTTTTTAGGGGGCGTGTCTAAATATTGGTATTAAATTAAAGGTGAATAATAGTTCTACACAGCCATACTGTTTTTATGAAAGTGGTCATATTTTAGAGAAGGTGGATCAATTTATACTCATTACATACGATTGAGTTTTCTTATACAAAAAAATGTGATGATGGGATTCTATTGCCCAATTGGTTTATATTCCTTTTAAAAAGCGTAAAAGTGTAAAATACAGTGCGCTCAATTAATTTATATTGAGATAGGAGTTTTTCCTTTTAAAAAGCGTTTTTGTAAATTATGCACATACTGTACATAAACCAAATACAAATTGATACACCTTCCGTTAAAATTGGGCCACGATCATAAAAATAGTATGGCTGTATAGAACTATTATTCACCTTTAATTTAATACCAATATTTAGACACGCCCACTTTTTAACTTTTATGGAAAAGTCAGTTTTTTGATTCTAAGTCTGCCGAATTGGGTTTGATTGGCTTCATTTTTTTTAAAAGAACGGTATTTTTATTGTCTTTTATATGATACCAATTAACCCCCATACTTCCTTCGCGTCACTGAGAACAACTCACTTTTCTGAAAATAAATGCAAAATTTAGAAGCTCCTCTCTCAGTAACGGGGCGTGAGCCCCAAACCAGATGGCGATTTTCGAGAACTGCTCCCTGGGAGCTTTCGGGAGAGATGTGTCTCAAAGCCCTAACCCTTTGTACGCTATACTGTCATTTTGATGAAATAGAAGGGCCACGCCCCTAACAATGGCATGGTTGTGTCGGTAAAATTTGCAGCTTTCATTTGGTACAAATTAACCCCCATACTTCCCTCGCGGCACTGGGAAAAACGCACTTTTCTGAAAATAAATGCAATCTTTAGAAGCCCCGTTCCCAGAAAGGAGGCGTTAGCCCCAAACCAGATGGCGATTTTTGAAAACTGCTCTTCTTTCGGCAGAGATGTGTCCCAAAGCCCTAACCCTTTGTATGCTATACTGTCATTTTCATATAAAAACATGTTTTTGTATGAAAAAAACTCATTCATATGATATACCACTCAATCATATGAAACTGCACATAAACCAAATACAAATTGATATATCTTCCGTTAAAATTGGGCCACGATCATAAAAATAGTATGGCTGTATAGAACTATTATTCACCTTTAATGTAATACCAATATTTAGACACTCCCCCTAAAAACACGCCCACTATTTAACTTTTATGGAAAAGTCAGTTTTTTGATTCTAAGTCTGCCGATAAACGGTAATTTTATTTCATATGGTACTAATTAACCCCTAAATCCCCCACAAACTACTTAGAAAATTGCATTTTTCAAAAAATACTCAAAACTTTGACAGCCCCTCCTACCTAAAGGGTGCGTTTGCGCCCACCCCGCCCACTTTTTTGGTGTGTGGGAGGTGGGTGGTGGGCGTGGAAAGTTTTCAAAATACCTTTGTACGCTATACTGTATATTTACCTAACACCCCTTCTCTCATTACGGGGGAATTTTCGAGAAACTCCACCCACATTCTCGGTGCGGTTGATTGTCGGGTGGTGGGGGGGTGGAATTCAAAATTCCTTAAAACACATATTTGCCCAATATTCAATTCAACAATTTTGGAATCGCTGGTCAACTGAATATCTTGGTGATCTTCAACAGCGAACCAGGATTCAACGTACTTTTAATATTCAGATTGGTAATTTAGTACTTCTAAAGGAAAAAAATTTACCAACGATGAAATGGGCCGAGTTGTGCAAATCCACCCCGGATCTGACGGTTAAGTTCGTGTCGTCACGGTTAAAACTGCTTCATGCGAGTTCAAGCGAGCAATTGCAAAGGTTTGGATATTGCCTGTTGAAACCCAAACGAAAATTGTTGATTCGGCTTCCTAACCTATTTAATAATCAAATCATTATTTGTGGCATTTGAGTTCAAATTCTACTTTATGAAATCGGCTATCACAACTATTAGTAAGTCAATAATAATTTTGTTCAATGAGGCTGTTCCGAACAGTTCAGATCAAAAAAAAAAAACAACCCATAAAAATTAAAATTTTTCATCTAAATTCTCTAATCGCAGAAATTGATATGGGAGCCCCTCGATCCTGGGCCATTTTTTTTTATTGTAGGAGAAAATCATCGAAACAAACATTTGACATCAGATGGTAAAATTGAAAAAGCTCAGATCATTTTATTCTGAGCACTTAGAGCACGCTCATACTCTGAGCAAATAAGAAACACGAACATTTATCTTGAGAACTCTTTGACTGTTCTGAACTAATTTATGAAAACGCCAAATGACAGAATATTGTGAAAACTTGTTGTTCTATCTGTAAGTTGATATCGACAACAAAAAAAACGACATCAATAAAAATACAATTCAGTAAATAAAAATGTAAGTTGAAGTAAGCATAAAACATGTATGTCTCGTTTCATTTGCTGGGTTCATTTGTGCGTGCGCTAAGATTTCTCTCTATGCACCCGCTACTTAAAAGACGAAACGGTCTGTCTAACAACACCAGGCTGCTTATCTACAAGCAACTCATCAGGCCAGTGATAACCTATGGCTACCCCATATGGTTCACCGTCTCACCAACAACGATGAAGAAGATCTCCCTATTTGAAAGGAAGGTACTAAGGATCTGTACAGGACTCTGGAGGGTGACAAACAGCTATAAGTTTGTGTCGACTACAAAACTATACGAAGCAGCAGGTCTGCTGCCAATAACTGACCACTTGTTCCGAATGGCGAGGAAATTCGTCGACGCATTGGAAACACATCCAAGTGCTGAGATGCAAGGACTGCGAATCGAGGAAATCGAGCCAAGTCACCGGTACATACACATAAGAGGATTCACTGATGCTAGATTCGATGACATCTTTAACAATCAAGACGTCTCCTTCTACGAGAAGGCGGGCTACCAATATTACAGAGGCTGAAGTTCGCCCTGTTTATACGCTGCTTAATATTTTTCATTCTTATTTTATTTTAAAATTATTGTTTAAAATTTAATTACCTTAAAAATTAACATGTAATAGATTAAGTAGTAAAAAATATTGTTTAAAAATAAACAATACCAAAAAAAAGACAATGTAAATACGTCGGGCCCCTATTGTTGAGCCGACACATATTAATATTAGTTATAAGTTTAGTTTTAAATCAAAATTGTATAAATATAAGATTTCTCTCTCTCTCTCCACCACCACCAAAACCATGCAGCGCAGCCGACTGCGCAGCACACACCGCACACAGTCCATAAAGGGCGACGAATATCTGATGCCAGTACAGATATTTAAAAAATGTATAAGGGCCTTGCGGCCGAACCCGGGACCCGATCACTACCAAATTTTCGAAAAAGTATTGTTTATTGGGTATACACATGTGTGTAAAATTTGAAGAAAATCGGGTAATTTTTTTAAAATTTTTGTTTTGACCCCGCAGCCCGAGGGGCCTCAAAATTTAATAAAAAGTGTTGTCTCCGGAAATACACATGTGTGCAAAATTTCAATAAAATCGGGCCATGGGAAGTGGGTTAAAAATTGATCGCAAGAATCCACGACAGACGACCGACGACCGACCCACGGGCAAGTGAAGTTAATATAGAGAATTTAAAAAATATAAGGTTTCGTGTTCAATGAGAAAAATTTCTGTCTGATTTCGTTTTTTTTTTCGTAAAACTCTGCCCCAGATTTTTTTTGGGGCTGTCAAGTTGTTCGTTTCCCCTCAAAACGTAGATTCATTAAAAACAGATCTGTATATTTTAGGAGATTTATCCCTCTTTATAGTAGCACAACAACAACTCATGCAACAAAAAAATGCCCTTTCGCTTTTGCAAAATTCTGCGGTCCGGCGCGCTCTGGGGTAGAAGTTTTTTGGAAAAAAAAATTAACATGAGATTGTTGTACTTTGTGTTCAATTGCTATATTGCTTTCAACAAAATGAGTTAGGTATTTTTTGTGGTTAGCGGCTGATCAATGCAACAGCAAAAACGAACCAAATTTTGGTAAATTTTTTGTTTCATGTGTTTGCCAACTTATCCATATATAATTTTTAAAAGTCGACTCTGGTGGTGGGAATTATAAATAAAAATTTGGTTAAATATTTCTTAACCCAAAATTTTTTTTTGGTTAACGCTAAACCAAATCTGGTCTATCCAATATGTTTGTTGTTGTAATTTTTATTATTTTGTTGAAAGCATTATAGCAAATGACTCCTTTCTGGACAGTTTTTCTGCACCTACTCTTGAGGTAGAACAGATTTGTAAGAAATGTCAAAATCAGCTGCAATTACAAATTTCATGCTTTCTACTCGGCGTTGCTGGAACTTGTATCATTTGAAAATCTATTTCCACTTTGCGAATCACTATCAATCACTTCTAATACCATTTGTTAAAAAGATCGAACTCCATTCTTTTTAAATTCTCTATATTAACTTCACTTGCCCGTGGGTCGTCGGTCGTCGGTCGTCTGTCGTGGATTCTTGCGATCAATTTTTAACCCACTTCCCATGGCCCGATTTTATTGAAATTTTGCACACATGTGTATTTCCGGAGACAACACTTTCTATTAAATTTTGAGGCCCCTCGGGCTGCGGGGTCGGGGGGCTCCCAAACAAAAATTTTAAAAAATTTACCCGATTTTCTTCAAATTTTACACACATGTGTATACCCAATAAACAATACTTTTTCGAAAATTTGGTAGTGATCGAGTCCCGGGTTCGGCCGCAAGGCCCTTATACATTTTTTAAATATTTATACTGGCATCAGATATTCGTCGCCCTTTAAGGACTGTGTGCGGTGTGTGCTGCGCAGTCGGCTGCGCTGCATGGTTTTGGTGGTGGTGGAGAGAGAGAGAGAAATCTTAGCGCACGCACAAATGAACCCAGCAAATGAAACGAGACATACATGTTTTATGCTTACTTCAACTTACATTTTTATTATATACTGAATTGTATTTTTATTGATGTCGTTTTTTTTGTTGTCGATATCAACTTACAGATAGAACAACAAGTTTTCACAATATTCTGTCATTTGGCGTTTTCATAAATTAGTTCAGAGCAGTCAAAGAGTTCTCAAGATAAATGTTCGTGTTTCTTATTTGCTCAGAGTATGAGCGTGCTCTAAGTGCTCAGAATAAAATGATCTGAGCTTTTTCAATTTTAACATCTGATGTCAAATGTTTGTTTCGATGATTTTCTCCTACAATAAAAAAAAAAAATGGCCCAGGATCGAGGGGCTCCCATATCAATTTCTGCGATTAGAGAATTTAGATGAAAAATTTTAATTTTTATGGGTTGTTTTTTTAATTTATATTTCACGATTGCTCTTACACCTCAGTCAAAACTAAAATAAACTAGCTGTTAATAGAAAATGAAGTCATTTTTGACATATGGCTGTAACTTTCTGTTCTAACTTGATCTGACAATTCACAAATTTGTGTTGTTTTGTTTTGCCTTTTTTCTCATTGAACAAAATTAATGTAATTAAAGTACTGTCACCAACTGTTTAAACAAAAAGTGAATGCATTAAAATATATTTTTTTTCTTAAATTGGCACTAGCAATAAGTTATTACTTTATACAAATCAAAATTGATGAATCTTTATATAATTTGTAGCCTAGATTAGATTAGCAGAACACATGTATTAATTTTGAAATCAAATATTTCAAGGTGGCCGGAATGCCCGGAATGCTTATTATTTTATGATTTTTGATTGACTATTGACAGCGATTGTGTAGTCTATTATTTATGATTATCAGTCCCATGCTCAATCTAGTACTTTCATTTTTTGTTAAAACGAATGCCGCCATTATGAATTTTGTTTTTCCTTTGTTCTGTTCACTTCTTTTTGTTCAAACAGTCCAGAGTTGTTAGAGGCACTGCCAAGAGAAGTCATTAAAATGGAACTAGAACATGACTTTAATAATGACACCATTCAGCATTTTGAGAATAAAATTGGTGAACTCATCTCTCATTTGATATTTTTATAAGTTTGTAGTTCTTAATTTAAATATAGTTAAGAATAAATTTAATAAAAATACAGTCCACTTGTTTTAAAAAAAACAACATTTTTTCATTTTACCTAAACAGTCACGATGTAGATCTGAGTTCCTAATATACCAAGGTGCGTTGAGTATGCCTCTTAAGACTTTGTTTTGGAATCGTTGAATTATTTCGATGTTATTTTTAGCCGTGCGTCCCGATATCTGAATACCGTATGTCCATACGGGTCTTAAGAGACCCCGACACGTTACTGCATTCTTTATATTATCCTCATGTACGTGTGCAGTACGTTTGCACCGACACGTTAGTGCATACTTTTCAATCATTCATTTTTCGTTTACTGTCTTGACGTGCAGACAACAATGTCAGAAGCGGATAAAATAATTTTGGCAGTGATTGCAGTGTGTTTAAAAAAAAGAAAATAATGAAAAACAAAATCAACGAAAAAAAAAATTGGATGAAAAATTGACACAGAAGAAGGAATGAATTTACACACCAAAATTTGCTGAACGAATTAAAGGTATCTTCGCAAGAAGACTTGAGAAACTTCTTACGAATGAATAATTCAACTTATGAGAAATTACTCAATATGGTTGGTCCCTATATCTACAAACAAGACACTATGCGTGAAGCAATTCCAAAAGATCTTCGCCTTTCGACTACCTTACGCTTTCTTGCGACGGGAAATTCCTTTGAGGATCTTAAGTGTACCAGTGCGATTTCGCCCAGTGCCGTTTCAAAAATTGTATTTGAGACCTGCGAAGCCATTATATTGTGTTTAAAAGAATTCATAACAGCCTTATATCCTAAACGAATGTAAAGTGCGGTAAAATTCGATGATTCCAATAACAAAATTTCTTTCTGTGTCATTGTAAGAGAGACGCATACATATCTGTTGCATTAAGACATCTTTACGATGAAGTAAGGAATGCAGTAACGTGTCGGGGCCGAATTCAACTTGCACAATTTAACTTGTATAGTTACACGGAAAGGCAAATAAAGAAATACACACATTAATATTTTATTTGCGTTGGCATGGTTTAAAACAATCGCGCGAGTTACATACCCCACACAGGTCACTCACCCAACACAAGCCGCATAAAGCATCCGGCCCAATTGCGACACATATAATGCTAAATTAGCAAATTAATAAAAGTATCAATTTTGTCAATTAAATATATTTTTTGTAATGTCAATTAGGCAAAATAATAAAAGTCAATAATGTCAATTAGGCATAAATTCTGTAATGTTAATTAAGCAAAATATTTAAAATATCAATTTTGTCAATTAAGTAAAATAGATTGTTAAACCAATTTTCATTTTTAAAAGAAACAAATAAAGCAGTTGTAAATTAGCACTCAGTGGAACAAGTTGTATTTTTTTTAACACCCTCCGGTGTCCACGACGTAATTGGCGCAGTCGAGTAGCCCGGTGTCGGTATTCTATAGTAGTGAAATTGTAATTCGGCGGTTTACCGAAACGCAGTGCTATTAAAGAATTTGGTACTGTAGCGTTTTAACAAAGGCATATTGTTAAATTCGCTAATATCGAAGGAATATCGATAGCAGTGGTATCATTTGCCGAAGGATTTCTGATCCTGAAACACCGGTTGAATCCTTAGTAACATAACATAAGAACGTAATAAGTTAAGCAAATGAAATAAATAAACTCTAACATAAGAAAATAAATTAAGTGACTTATTTAAACTAGAAAATTATAAGATAATAGAACAAAATAATTAAATACTAGTAAAGTAAACTAAACAAGAACAAGTGAAAAATATAATATACATAATAAGTAAATAAAAAAAAAAGAGTAATAGTGAACAACACATAATAAAAGTGAAAACAAGTAGACATCTTCGATTCAAATCAACAAAATCAATTACATAAAAGTGAAGACATCTTTAAAACTAAACATCAACAACATAAAAGTGAAGACATCTTTAAAACTAAACATCAACAACACAAAAGTGAAGACATCTTTAAAACAAATCAACAAGGATAATAATAATGCTAATACTATTGGGACTAACTTGAGTAAAGGTTTTAAATATTTAACACATGAATAAGAAAATTCGGTCTTTCCTCCCCTATTCCAAAAAAAGAACATTAAGTTTAACGTCTATCCGCGAAGAAGACATTGCGTTCAGTAGTAACCTTAGTCAAAGTTCCCCAATCCTTAATATAAGCAATTCGTTAGCGTTCACACCTGAAATGAACTCTGACACAGCAACCATAAGCGCAAGTATGCTGCGAACACCCCATATAGATATTTTTAACTCTTTAAGAATTCCTGATGTGATCAAGGACTTGCCTAGATTCGACGGCAACCCAAGATTACTTCACGAATTCATTAATAATGTGGAAGAAATTTTAACTTTCATAAAAAGTGTTGATGGTACGCCATATTCTGCCATCCTTTTGCGAGCAATTCGAAATAAGATCGAAGGGCAAGCAAATGAGGTGCTGAATATGTACGGCACACCTCTAAATTGGGATGAAATTAAGAACAATCTCATACTTCATTATTCAGACAAAAGGACAGAGACGACACTTATACGTGACCTACACAACTTACGACAAGGGAACAGGACTATAGAAGAATTTTATAGCTCATTAATAGAGATTCAAGCAACTCTACTCAATACCATATTGATCCACGAAACAGATCAAAACGTGATCAGGGCAAAACAAACTCTCTATGGAGAAATGTGCCTAAACGTTTTTCTGACAGGCCTCAAAGAACCTATCGGTTCAGTCGTAAGAGCAATGCGACCAGATTCGTTGCCTACAGCTTTATCCTTTTGTATAAAAGAACAAAACATCTTCTATACAAAAGCCACATTTATACAACACAATCCATTTAGAAACCAACAATTATTTAGGAATCAACAACAAAGACCACCCTTTCCAACAACCTCCGCATATCGAACACCTTTAATAAGATCACCAAACTTTAACAATCGAAATACTTACACGAATTACCAAAACAATCAAAGAAACTTTATACAACCAATTAGAAATTTCCCAAATAGACAATTTGGCAACATTGCACCTACGATGCAAATTAACCAACAATCTACACCATACATCCCTCAACAGAATAATTTCAGAAACCCTAATCAACCAAAATCCCCGTTCTATCAAACCACACCAAGTTTCGATCCACCGGAACCTATGGACACCTCAACCATAAACACGCGTCTTACACATAAAACAAACAGATCCAATCCAAACTTTACACGCTACCCTAGCAATCAACAAAGTTATACAATCGAAGAAGTACACAACATGGGCACAGATCCAATAAAACCACCGCCAGGAGCATACCAACAATCGCTAGACCAGTATTATAATGGCAATCCCGACCATAACATTACCCAACAACTAGATCGGAACTATCAAGATCTTGACGAACAAGACTATGATCTTCTTGATGTCTTTACAGAACTAGATACCGAAAATTTTCACCCATCCGCCTCTTGGAACCAACAGGATACATAGACATTAATAAACATGGTCATACCCTACCATACATACATATATCTTCTCCCTATGGCCGTCCACTCAAGTTTCTAATAGATACAGGAGCTTCCTCTTCATTCCTTAATCCCGAGTTCACACACCCCGACGATCGTATCACCTGTAACCCAATAACGATTACAACAATTCTCAACAAACATGACCTTAACAAACAAGTCACACTTCCCATTTTCTCAGAATTCAAAACCTCCGGTAAAATAAAATTCTTGTTGTTCAAATTCCACCAGTATCTCGACGGACTTTTAGGCTTAGATGCACTAACAAAATTAGGAGCTAAAGTAGACCTCTTTAACAACATTTTAATCACTAACAACTCAATACTCCCACTTAGATTCAAACCCAATTTCAATTCAGGAAAAATTCTAATACCTTCCAACTCAAAACAGATCGTTAAAGTACCGGTAGATATACGTAATGGTAATATTTACACTAAAACCATTGCCATTGAACCACAGTTGCATATATCCGAAGGATTATACAAAGCAAACGATTGGTTCAGCCTAGTAGAAGTCACAAATAACAGCGATCAGAACAAAATACTTCTAATAGAGCAACCACTTAAAGTTAAACAATACAACCCTTCAGAATTTATCGAAATAAATAATTTTAACATAGAAAACAACGAAAATTTAAATCAAGCAGACATTACCAACCTAATTCGTTCCTCTCACCTCAATTCAGAAGAAAGACATAATCTACTCAAAATCTGTAAATCATATGACGACATATTCTTCAAAGAAGGTACGGCACTTTCTTTTTCAAATAAAGTAAAACACAGAATAACAACCACAGACGATTTACCAATTTATACCAAGTCATATAGGTACCCATACATACACAAATCTGAAGTCCAGAAACAGATAGCGAAGATGTTAGAACAAAAAATCATTCGCCCAAGCCACTCTCCTTGGAGTTCACCGGTTTGGGTAGTTCCCAAAAAGATCGATGCAAGTGGAAAGCAAAAATGGCGCTTAGTCATTGATTTCCGCAAACTTAATGAAAAGAATATTTCAGACCGCTATCCCCTTCCGAATATTACTGAAATATTGGATAAACTCGGAAAATGTTTATACTTTTCCACTCTTGATTTGGCTAGCGGATTCCACCAAATCGAGATGCACCCTGACGACATTGCTAAAACAGCCTTTACCGTAGAAAGTGGACACTACGAATATCTCAGAATGCCTTTCGGGTTGAAAAATGTCCCGTCCACATTCCAACGCGTCATGGATAATGTTCTAAAAGACCTAATAGGCAAAATATGTCTCGTATATATAGATGATATAATTGTGTTCTCTACATCTCTTCAGGAACATATAGAAAACTTAAAAAGAATATTCGATAGACTCCGTGAATCTAATCTCAAAATTCAAATCGACAAATCAGAATTCCTTCATAAAGAAATATCATTTCTAGGACATATCGTTTCGACTGATGGTATAAAACCAAACCCCGAAAAAATTCAAGCCATCAAGCAATTCCCAATTCCTAAAACCCAAAAAGAAATAAAATCATTTCTCGGACTCCTAGGATACTATCGGAAATTTATTAAAGATTTCGCGAAATTGGTAAAACCCATGACAGAATGCCTTAAAAAGGGCAGAACAATAAAATTTACAGAACCTTACATTAAAGCTTTCGAGGATTGTAAAAATATATTAACCAACGACCCCATTCTACAGTACCCGGACTTCACAAAAGACTTTATACTGACTACAGATGCAAGTAATTTCGCCATAGGCGCCATACTCTCCCAAGGTCATATAGGATCAGACAGACCAATTTGCTACGCTAGTCGTACGCTGACTGACACTGAAATCAACTATTCAACTATTGAAAAAGAATTATTGGCCATTGTATGGGCCACAAAATACTTCCGACCATATCTTTTCGGAAGAAAGTTCCAAATTGTAACAGATCATAGACCACTTACATGGCTAATGAGCCTTAAAGAGCCTAACTCCAAATTAGTAAGATGGAGATTAAAGTTAGAGGAATTCGACTACGAAATCATATACAAAAAAGGCAAACTCAATACCAACGCCGACGCCCTTAGTCGAATCAAGCTTAATACTATAAAACAAGAAGAAATGCATACAAATGACATAATCACACAAGACATTCCTGGAACAACAGTTCATTCGGCTGAAGAAAATCTCAACGATCACATTCCAGTTTCAGAAAGACCAATTAACGAGTTCAATATTCAACTTATTCTTACAAAAGCAAGCAACTCTTCTATGAAAATAGAAGCCCCGTTTAAAAATAAATTAAGGCGTATAATACAAAGACATGAATAAACTGAAGAATCAATAATTGAAATATTCAAAAAGTTTTTACCACCAAATAAAACGACAGCAATTTTTACAGATGACGAAACTTTTCGAGTAGTACAATTCGTGTACTCTCAATACTTTTCCAATAACAGACTTTTCAAACTTATTAGATGCACCGAAAAACTGACGGACGTAACAGATAATGACGAACAGGACCAACTGATAAACGATTACCATATAAACAACAATCATCGAGGAATAAACGAAACTCTCATTCATCTAAAGAGAACTTATTTCTTTCCATATATGAAAGCTAAAATTACCCAATCGACCAATAATTGCGAGAAATGTCAAACTCTAAAATACAACAGAAGTCCACAAAAACCCAATTTCGAAAAACCTGAATCCCCAACAAAACCCTTAGATATCCTTCACATAGATGTATATACGATTAACAACAAAAATATGCTCACAATAATAGACAAGTTCTCGAGATTTGCCTCCGCCTATACACTTGCCTCTCGTAATAGTATTAATATAACAAAATGCATGAAACAGTTTTTTAGCCTACACGGCATTCCAAATAAAATAGTTTGTGATCAAGGTTCTGAATTTACCAGCAACATATTTAAAGAACTATGTAAACAATACAGTATACAGCTACACTTCACATCCTTTCAACAGTCAACCAGTAACTCTCCCGTCGAAAGATTACACTCATCTCTTACCGAAATCTATAGGATCATTTTGATAAAAAGAAAAGAAAATCACTTAGACTTAGAACATGAAGAAATTTTAGCCGAAACTATAACCACATATAACAATGCTATCCATTCTGCAACCAAGCTATCACCATTTGAATTATTTTATGGAAGAACCCAAGAATTTAACAAACATTTACAATTCAGTAACGAACATGATTACCTTAAAAAACTAAATGAGTACCAAGAAATTCTGTATCCAAAAATTAAAGAAAGAGTTGAAAACATAACCAATAATAGGATAGATAAACTTAACGAAAACCGGGAAGAACCCGAAGAACTAGCTATTAATGATATAATTTATAGAAAAGAATGTCGTAGAAACAAACTTACACCACGTTTTTCGAAGCATGTTGTAAGAAGAGATAACAAAGTAACAGTTTTAACTAACGATTATAGAAAATTGCACAAGTCAAAAATCAAAAAGAAAAAGAAAACACAAATAATAGGAAAATAAGGAAATTTAAGACAATTAAAAAATTTATATATTTTATTCTAGGATAATCGCTGTCACAGCACAAAAACTAGAGACGCAGGAATTAACGGAAAAACAAACAATACTTCCACTTAAAATAGGTACAGCACGAACAATAAGAACTTACTGTAATCTCATACATATAATTAATTTGAAAACATACCAACAAAACATTGAAAAGATTTCCGGCTCATTACTAGCCATTGACAAAGACTATAACCTAAAAGACACTATTGAAGTAACAAAAGCAAAATTAAAAGAAGTTGAATATAAGTTAAATGCACTATCACCACAAGTAAGGAGTAAAAGAGGACTGATAAATGGGTTAGGTACAGCTGTCAAGTTCATTACGGGTAACATGGACGCAAACGATGCAGAAAACTTTAATAAACATATAGAAAGACTCACTTCTCAAGAAACTGAATTTCGAAATGAATTAGATAACGAAATATTGCTAAACACACAAATGATTCAGAGATTTGAGAATATAACCAACCATATCAACCAACAACAAAGTAGTATTGAACATTTTCTTAATAAACTAAATGATGAAAGTAGTAACCGCATCCACACAAATGAACAGATTCTTCTCCGTACGCAATATCTTAGCCAAATTAACTATAATATAGATTTACTTAATAATCACATAACAAATATAGCCGAATCAATCGTAATGGCTAAAGTAAACATGATTCCCAAATTCATCCTTAACCAGGATGAACTCGATAAAATTCAGGAAATACTTTTTAATCAATCCGTTAAAATAAATTCAACCGAAAACATATATGAAATGTTAGGATTACAAGCTTATTATAATAATACAAACATCATACTTAATGTTCAGATACCTATCCTATCCCACGAAAAGTATTCCCTTCTTCATATTATTCCACTACCTATAAATTCCACTAAAGAAATAGCTATTTCACCATACGCCCTATATAACTCCGAAAATATTCAATACCTCGACGAACCATGTCCCAAAGTAGAAAGCACTTATTATTGCAAAGAGTCTAGACGTCAAGAAAACATGAACCAGTCCACATGTCTAGGCAAACTTCTAACAAACCAACCAGCTACCTGTGCACTGAACGAAGTCGGACCAATATCAAAAATTCTTCAACCAGAACCCAGCTATATCCTACTACTCCAAGCTCCAGATACAGAAATTAATTCATCATGCAGCTATGGACCACACATACTCTCCGGAAATATTCTCATACGCTATGAAAACTGCGATGTAGAAATAAATGGAATCACCTACAGGAACCATCCCTCCGTATTCTGGCAGGAAGTCCACCTTTTACCAACATCACACCAGAAGATCAACGTAAATTTTACCACAGAAAAATTAAACCTCCAAAAATTGCAACAATACAACATGATAAATGAAAACACCATCAACATCCTCCGAACAAATTTCGAAAATAAACATTCCTATACCTTTGCCTCAATTTTAATCTTAGCAACAATCATCATTTCATTAACAGCTTATACTTTCAGAAAATTAAGTACCAATAAAATAATCCTTCAAAATTCAGCTCCAGCAACATCTCCACAGTATCTCTGGCCGTCGCTTCATTCTAAGGGGGGAGGAGTTACATACCCCACACAGGTCACTCACCCAACACAAGCCGCATAAAGCATCCGGCCCAATTGCGACACATATAATGCTAAATTAGCAAATTAATAAAAGTATCAATTTTGTCAATTAAATATATTTTTTGTAATGTCAATTAGGCAAAATAATAAAAGAGTCAATAATGTCAATTAGGCATAAATTCTGTAATTTTAATTAAGCAAAATATTTAAAATATCAATTTTGTCAATTAAGTAAAATAGATTGTTAAACCAATTTTCATTTTTAAAAGAAACAAATAAAGCAGTTGTAAATTAGCACTCAGTGGAACAAGTTGTATTTTTTTTAACACCCTCCGGTGTCCACGACGTAATTCGCGCGCGAATTACCACCCTAAATGCTTTTGATTACCAAAATAATAAACCTAAAGAAAGAATACGAATGTTATATAAAAATGGCAAAATATTTGAAAAAAAAAACCTAAACAACGAAAAACGATACACGGTACAATTAAAATCACGCCTACGCAAATAAATTATTAAACGCATTTATGGTGATAAATCGCGAGCGCGATTGTTTTTTTGTACAATTAAAACCATGCCAACGCAATTAAAATAATAATGTGTGTATTTCTGTATTTGCCTTTCCGTGTAACTAAACAAGTTAAATTGTGCAAGTTGAATTGTGCAAGTTAAATTGTTCCCCAGTGGAATTATGCCAAGTTGAATTGTGCCAGTGGAATTGTGTCCAGTCGAATTGTATCTAGTGGAATTGTGCTAGTGGAATCGGCCGGTTACCCGAAAAATGGCACTAACGCGTTTCTTTACGTTGGAGCAATAATTCGCAAAAAAAAAGAAGAAATGCGGCTAGAATATTCTAAGTTCATGCAAGAATATCTCGATCGTGGTCACATGATGGAAGTACCAGAAGATACCAGCCAGCTAGCTGAAGATGAAAAACAACGATATCTACGGGAAAGCCAAACCGTACTTGAAGGATTCTACGTAGATGAAAATAAAATTTGCGTGTTTTAAACGGCCTCCAACTCGCAATATTCCATTGGCATCTATGAATGTAGGGATGATATCGTGCTAAATGGTTTAATGGTTTAAGTTCTTTATTTTGACTCTGCATGTAATCTTCAAATTCTTTTTATGGTTAGTTTTTCCAGGCTTCGTAATTGTTGTCGCCTCCGGGTCCTCTGACCGTGACTGGAGTGTGGTGCCCTAGGCTCACCTCTAGCTGCGGACAGAGGTTGTGAGTTCCATAACCTAGGTGCGGAGCGGGTCACGCTAAATGACAACAAATGGGCTGGATCAAGGTGTAATGCGACCCGAGCCGAGGATCGACCAGGCTGGGGGCCCATAAATAGCCCAGTCTCTATCGGAGCCATCTAGATACCTGGTAACCTCTAGATGTATCCTACCTTACCTGCGTATTTCGGATCTCTGCGCGGGTGGACCACCCTTTCTCCGACACTCGAGGGAATAAACATGAAGCACAATAATAAAAAACTCTTTTCTAAAACCGAGACCGGCACTCACCAAATGCCGAAACAAAACGAGACCAGCACTCACCAAAAGCTGGAAACAAGCGTGGCAAGTGGCTCTAAACGTAAAGGTGGGGTCCCGGCCGCTAAACCCAAGGTGGTACTGGATCCTAAGGCCCATAGGCCAGGGACCAGCATCACCAGCAAAAGTGAAGCCGATAACGGGTCACGCACTATACCGCCGACGAAGAAACGATACCGGGATCGTCGAGCGGCCTTCAAAGTCTTGGAAAAGTTGGCTAGTATCCCTGAGGAGCAGCTAACGAAAAGACAGAAGGAGTCCATAGCATGGGCGATGATGACTGCGGAAGGTGGACAAAACCCCGCCAAGGACCTAGGGCCGAAAAGGCAAAGGTCTTAGGAAGAGGTTGAAGCCGGAAGCAGCAATCGAGCTAAGGTGCAAGTGGAGACTCCACCGGTGGCTCTTAAGACGCACAGGACGAAATCGTTTAGTGACATCGTCAAAGAGCACGGGCTGATGCTGGCCGTCATTGACAATAGTCAAGAGGATGTGAGCATCACACCGGGAAAATGGAAGTCGGTGTTCAACGCGCTAAACTCCATTTTCCTAAAGGTCCTGAGAGAGAATCCGGGACCTCCCCCTTCCTGCAGGGATGCAGGTTGGCATCAGGGACGCGTCAAGCTGACGGCGTGTTCAGATCAGAGATCGGTTGATCTCTACAAAAAAGCGATTGCCGAAGTGGGTGAGGTGTGGCCAGGAGCAAAGCTTGCGGCCGTAAGCAGGGAAGAAATTCCTAGCAGGCCAAGAGTGCGCGTCTGGCTGCCTACCGAACCTGCCGACGCTAAAGCTGTTGTAGAGATAATCGCAGCCAGCAACCCAGATCTTCCAACATCAAACTGGATTGTAAAGCAGGAGGAGGCTAAGGGTAACTTCAGATTATCAACTATGGTAATCAACAAGGAATCCCTGGCTCCTCTTGCAAGTACTAAGGGAGTTATCAACTTCGGTTTCGGGTCGATAACTCTCAAGGTCTATAAGGCTGACGACGTCAACAAGGGTAAAGGAGTGGACCATTCCGATCACGGGGGTCCCGACTGCCCTGTTGATATCGGGCTTGCCTTATAGACTGAGAGTCGGTGCAGCGAGTCCTCATTGGTAACGAGGATGGGCAACCTCTTTGCCATGGAGTCTGACGAGGAAAACTTGTCGGACTCCATTGAAGAGAGCGCTGTCAACAAGACGGTGATTGAGTCGAAGGGGAACGAGACGGAATGTGCCGGCGGATCCTCGGAGACTAAGGTAGCATGAATGCTAACGATGGGGCGAAGGTAAGTATAAATATGTTAAACATAATTCAAATAAACCTTCACCATTCCAAAACTGCTTCGGCAGCTCTTCTACTTAGATTAGCAGAAACGGGGGAAGATCTCGTCCTAATCCAAGAGCCATGGATAAATGGAGCTAAGATCTGTGGGCTCGGACTTAAAGGGTATAAAGTCCTATACTCAAGTAAGTCAGAGAAGATCAGATCTTGTATTCTGAGTAAAACTAACCTGAATATATTCCTTTTACCACAATATAGTGACGGTGATATAACTGCGGCCAGCATTGAAGTCGGAAACGGAAAATTCTGGCTTGTTTCTGCATATATGGACCGAGAAAAGCAGACTCCACCAAAAATACTGGAGGAGCTCATCTCTGAGGCAGAGAATAGAAAAATTGGTGCGATTCTAGGATGTGATGCAAATGCTCATCACACAATATGGGGCAGCACCGACGTAAATGAGAGAGGTGAGTCATTTTTTGATTACTTATTAAATACGAACCTATCTATTTGTAATATTGGGCAAGAGCCCACTTTCATAATTAATAACAGGCGAGAAGTACTCGATGTAACTCTCGTATCAAACTTTATAGCGTATAAGGTAAGAGAATGGAAGGTTGCAAAAGAACATTCATTCTCGGACCATCGCTATTTAATCTTCAAGCTAGACATCAAACCTGCCCTTCGTGAGTCCTTTATAAATAAGAAAAGGACAAACTGGGGTATCTATAGGGAGATGCTGGGGAAACTACTACCGGTGGCTCCAAAACCACCAGTCACTATAGAGGAGATAGATACAATGGTAGATACTGTAACAGGTGCCATGAATCGCTCCTTCGATGCTGCCTGCCTTGTGATAAAACCAATGGGCAAACAAAAGCCAACTTGGTGGTCCGCGGAGTTAGGGACCTATCAGAAGGCAAGCAGGAAAGCTTTCAATAAAGCCAAAAGAACGAGACTGGCTCTGGACTGGGAATCATACAAAGAACATCTCAGAAACTATAAGAGGGAGTTGAGAAAGGCGCAGAGGACGTCTTGGAGGCTCTTCTGTGATAAGATGGAAGGGGCCTCGGAGACCTCTCGTCTACGAAAGATTCTCTCTATGACAAAAACCACTCCAAGTTATTTAATAAAACCGGATGGTTCATGGACGATCTCGATTGATGAATCGTTGACACTGCTCATGGAGACTCACTTTCCTGACTCAACTCGGGTATGTGATTCAGAAATGAGCAGGCAACATCTGGAACCTCAATCGGTTCAAACGAAGGAGATCGCGAGCAAAACGCGAATCCAGTGGGCAATAAGCGGTTTCAAACCCTTCAAATCAGCTGGCCCAGATGGGATAATCCCTGCGGAAATTCAGAATAACTCGGAGTGTATACTCCCTTGGTTAGAGGCAATTTTCACAGGGTGTATAAAGCTGACGTACATTCCTAAGGCTTGGAAGGAAGTCAAGATAGTTTTTATACCGAAGGCGGGTAAAAGCTCACATGGATACCCAAAAGACCTGAGACCTATAACACTATCATACTTTCTTTTGAAAACCCTGGAAAGATTGATAGACGTTCATATAAGGGCTAAGGTAAAACCTAGCAGTTGGGCAAAATCCCAACATGCTTACTGCAAGGGGAAGTCTGTAGACACAGCCTTACACACCTTAGTAAGCACAATTGAGAAATCAATATACTCCCAGGAGTATACACTAGTAGCATTCTTGGATATCGAGGGTGCGTTCAACAACGTTAAAACAGAGGCAATCTGTAAAGGACTGTCAGACCTAGAGGTGGACTACCCTACAAGCAAACTAATTAATCATATGCTTCTAGGCAGGATTATTAGTGCGGAGCTGGGTGGTTCCATCTTAAAAAGGCAGGCAGTTAGAGGAACACCGCAAGGAGGTGTATTATCCCCTCTCCTCTGGAATATAGTAATCAACAAATTGCTGTTGAAACTGGAGGAAGAGGAGATAAAAGTGGTAGCGTATGCTGATGATGTAGCGTTAGCTGTCTCAGGAAAATACCTCAGAACGATTAGGGAGGTTTTGCAAAATGCCCTCCTAATCGTTAAAGAATGGGCAAATAAAAGCGGTCTGGGCGTCAACCCGAATAAGACAGAGCTTGTCCTCTTCACCAGGAAATATAAAATTCCAACAGTTGATCCTCCAACACTAAATGGTACTCACTTAGTTTTTTCTGATAAAGCAAGATTTCTGGGGACAATCTTGGACAGGAAACTGAGTTGGAAACCTAATATAATAGAAAGAGTTAATAAAGCTAACATTGCTTTATACTCGTGCAAGAATGCCATTGGTAAAAAATGGGGCTTGAAACCAAAGCTGGCACACTGGCTTTACACGTCGGTAGTGAGACCAATACTACTATATGGGGTAGGCGTATGGTGGCCAGCTATGGAAAAAACCACGTATACAAGTATATTGGGGAAGGTACAAAGAGCGGCCTGCATGCTTATAAGCGGGGCGCTGAGATCTACACCAACTCGCGCTCTAGAGGTTATGCTCCACCTGATCCCACTAGACATCTTTGGCAAACAGAAAGCGGCATTTACGGCTACGCGACTGTTAGCTGTCAATCAGTGGAGAAGTCTTCAGAAAGGACACTCCACCATAACTAAATCGCTAAAGCAGGAGCTGACGAAACTAGATTACATAACACCAATGTTATGCTTTCAAAAAGGTTTTCGGACAACAATACCCACCAGAGAAGACTGGAAGAGTGGATCGGTAACCGATAACGAAACAATACAGTTTTTCACGGATGGCTCTAAACTAGACGGTAAAGTAGGAGTAGGAGTCTTCTGTGACAAGCTGAAAGTAAGCATCTCAGTCCGTCTACCTGATCGCTGCAGCGTATACCAGGCTGAGGTGATAGCGATTGAAGAGGTAATGAGCTGGTTGAAGCATAATGTATTATCCTCGAAAAAGATTAACATTTATATGGACAGTCAAGCGGCCATAAAATCGTTGGAAGCGGTCTCACTCAAATCTAAGGTGGCGTTGAGCTGTCATTCCTCTTTAACGAGATGAGTGAACAGTTCAATATAAGGATCATATGGGTCCCGGGTCACACGGATGTCGAGGGGAACTGCAGGGCGGACGAGTTAGCTAGACGTGGTACGACTCTCCAGCTGCTACCGGAAAGGGCGGAGGTGGGGAGTCCTATCGCGACACTGAAACTTGAGCTTCGGAAGAAGACAGAAACAATAACAAATGTAAGGTGGGAAAACACCGACACTTGTAATATTTCAAGACAAGTCTGGCCGAAGCTGGACTTGAAGCGCTCAACTGCGCTTATCTCCTTACAAAGACGTGAATTAAGAACGGTTGTAGGGATAATGACAGGACACTGCCTTCTAGGGAAACACGCGAGAAGGATGGGTGTCGAATATAATGACTGCTGCAGAGGTTGCTTGGACGAGGAGGAGGAAGAGACAATAGAGCATCTTCTCTGCTCATGTCCGGCACTAATGCACAGAAGACACAAACACTTGGGTAAGCGGTTAATGAATAACCTATCAGATCTCGAAAACGGTAAAGTGCGAGATATACTCCGATTCATTAAGAGCACTGAATGGATCCTCTGAAAAGGGGAGAGGTGTAAGATCCTGTGGTAACACAAAGGACCGCGTATGGTCTATGTGAGCATTAGCTGCCACCGCAACCTAACCTAACCTAACCTAGTTTTTCCAGATGTAGTGTCTCATCCTTCTTTTTCTTTCGGCAATTTTTCTTACATCGAAGACAGTTAGCGCGTACTGTTGCGTTGCAGTTTTGACAGTGATGCAAAGACAAGATAAATATCGTTCTTGCATGGAGGCCTGTCGTTTTGTATCACCATACATTCATGGGATTTTTGAACCTGAGGCATACCTCGCAACTCCATCATGATCTTGTCAGCTGGCCACTGTTGTTCTTCTTCTTTTAACCAAGTTGGTCCGTGCCACCATGTCGAGTTTTCAGCCAGAACATCTCCAAACAACCCTCTAGACGGAATGTCAGCAGGATTCTCACTTCCGGGCACAAACCTCCATTATCCTTTAAAATGTTGCTGCGCGAAAGATACCCGATTGGCAACAAACGTGTTTCATTTCACTGGGTGTTGTTTTAACCAGCTCAGTATAATGGTAGAATCTGACCAGGCCACGACTCTGCTGTATCTCGTCTCTGTTCCTTGTGTAATGGATATCATTAGTTTCGTGAGCAATGTAGCTGCACATAGCTCCAACCTTGCTAGTGAAACTTGTTTCACAGGGGTCACCTTGGTTTTTGCCGCGATGATGCATATTGTCGTGGAACCGTAGTTAATCACCTTCTGATAGACCACTGCTGCATAGGCTGACTCTGATGCGTCTGCAAACCCATGTAGCTTTATTCGAGAGTCTTCTAATTGTCGCGTCCATCTTGGAATTATTACTTTTTTAAGCGTCACCAGCCTCGTTTTGAATTCGTTCCACTCGTTATGAATTCTCATTGGCACCTTTTCGTCCCATTCGATTCCCAACCGCCAAAGGCGCTGGGGATAATAATTTTCGCCTTGATTGTTATTGGTGATAACCAGCCGAAGGGGTCGAAAATTTTTCCAGCATCACTTAGTATTGCTCGTTTGGTGCCCTTAGTGCTGAAAGACGAAAGATTGACCGTAAATCAGAATTCGTCTGTCTTCGGACACCATTTTATTCCCAAAATGCTGAATGTGGTGTCATTATTAAAGTCATGTTCTGGTTCCATTTTAATGACTTCTCGTGGCAGTGCCTCTAACAACTCTGGACTGTTTGATGTCCATTTGCGTAGGCTAAATCCACCCTTGTGAAGTAGCTGCGTCAGTTCTTGTTGAATACTTAGACTTACTTACTGAATTTGCACCGCCGAGACAATCATCTACGTAGAATCCTTCAAGTACGGCTTGGCTTTCCCGTGGATATCGTTGTTTTTCATCTTCAGTTAGCTGGCTGGTATCTTCTGGTACTTCCATCATGTGACCACGATCGAGATATTGTTGCATGAACTTAGAATATTCTTAGAATATACTAGCCGCATTTCTTCTTTTTTTTTTTGCGAATTTTTGCTCCAACGTAAAGAAGCGCTTTAGTGCCATTTTTCGGGTAATCGGCCGAATCCACTAGTACAATTCCACTAGACACAATTCGACTGGACACAATTCCACTGACACAATTCAACTTGGCACAATTCCACTGGGGAACAATTTAACTTGCACAATTCAACTTGCACAATTTAACTTGTATAGTTACACGGAAAGGCAAATACAGAAATACACACATTAATATTTTATTTGCGTTGGCATGGTTTTAATTGTACAAAAAAACAATCGCGCTCGCGATTTTTCACCATAAATGCTTAATACTTAATTGCCGTAGGCGTGATTTTAATTGTACCGTGTATCGTTTTTCGTGGTTTATGTTTTTTTTTTCAAATATTTTGCAATTTTTATATAACATTCGTATTCTTTCTTTAGGTAACTTTTTTTATAATTAAACGAATTCAACTTGCACAATTTATTTTTTTGATAATCAAACGCATTGTGGGTCGTGAAGTAACGAATTATGGTGCCTTGTACATATTTTGCATCCCTTTTTCGTCGGACACTCCTTTCTCCTTTGCATCATGTTCACCCCTCAAGCAATTAAATCACAGCTTCGATCTTCGAACCAAATCCTTTCAGCTTTTTACGTTCATGTTAAAAACTGTTTGTTTGGTTTAATTTAGATAATTTTTATTTTATGTGTGTACAATGATGTTAGAATTGGAGATAAACCCTTATTGTTGAACCTTTTTTTTTCTTAGAATATACTCAAGAATCTATTCCCAAATTATTGTGTTATTATTATCTCGGTGTTTGCAGTGCGACCCCTTTTTTCAACTAAAAGTTTCGCCATTTTTATTTGTGTTGACCTTGAAAATTGCTTCAAATAATCCTAAAACATTTTCCTTTCAACTCGGCTCACATTTATTGTATCAATATTTGAAGCTCGTATACGTGTACATGGACCCAAGCAAATTATTTTATGAAACAAATAATCGAACCAAATAATTATATATCAAAATTTCAGCAACTCGATTTCATGGCCTTTTATAATGTAGATGTTCACTGTTTTTGCAAAGAGCAGCAAAGAGCCGGTTTCTCTGAAATCGAAAACATAAGCTGTATTTCATTTGCCGAGGAATAAGGTCTTATTCCTTCTTTGGAATAATGCAAAATTTACATTTGTGGCGTGCGAGACAAAGTGAGTGAGACGACTTTAGTATTGAAGTTGTGGTTACACAGAAGAGATTTTTTTTTTAATTTGCGCACGCGAAAAGGGGTTCGCACCCTTATTATTTTCGGCACAGCGTGGGCGTTAAGGAAAAGGAGAAGAAAAGAGGAGATGTCTATGAGATTATGTTTTGAATGCCTGTGGATCATAGTAATGTGGAAAGACAGAGCTCGGCAGAGCTTGACAGAGCATTTCACATACGTGTTTTACGGCTGAAGAACGAATCCCTGAACGTACGTCCGAAGATGGGCTTAAGGGTAAACTGATGAGCATTTAGAGCGCCACGAGTATTGCGGTTGAATTCAAGGAGAGGTGGTATGCAACTGGCTATTTCTCTTGAGCACCGCTGGTGGAAGAAGCGATAAAAAAGTGACAAGCAGGAGACGTACCTGCGTTGTTCGAGCGAATCGCAATATTTTCGTCACCGATAAGTTTTATCGCACAGTTTTGTATTCTATCTAGTTGACGCAAGGTGGTTTTAGGCGCACCAGATCAAATATGACAATTGTACTCAAGTTTACGACGAATAAAAGCCTTGTATATAGTAGCCAGATCAGAGGGAGTGAAATATTTCTTGCACCGGGTTAGAAAACCTAAACATTTCGCAGCATTTTTAGCGACGGTAAATATGTGGGCATTCCCACGAAGCTTGTCGTTAACGCACATACCGAGAATTGCGAGATTTTCAATTTCCTCTATGCAAGTGCCATTCATGGATAATGGCATGGTATTTGGGATTCGCTTAGACGACAGGAGACAACATTGGGTTTTGGAAGCGTTAAATTCTACTCGATTGTTTTCTCCCCATTTTATTATGCAGTCTAGGTCAACATTTAACGTGCTTACCATACGAAGTTGTTTGAGTTCCACATGAGAAGTGGAGGGACGTTCCTCAAACTTATATGAGAAGCTGAGTGTGCTGTCGTCAGCGAAAGAGTGAATTGGACTAGAAGTCATAGATAAGAGATCATTAATAAAAATGAGAAAGAGTGTCGGGGACAAAACAAAGCCCTGGGGAACGCCAGCGTTTATGTGGTGTATGTCAGACTTTAAACTGTCAAAACAATTTGAATTGAGCAGTCCAAAAGATAGCTTCTAATCCAATGAAGCAGTTTTTCACCGACTCCATAAGCACGCATTTTGGACAAAAGAGCTTGATGCCAAACTCTGTCAAATGCTTTGGAAATATCGAGCGCAACAGCTTTGCTTTCACCAAATTGATGCAAAGACCGGTTCCACAGTTCGGTAAGATATACCATCAAATCACCAATGGAACGTTGCCCACGAAATCCGTACTGCTGGTCACTAAGGATTTCATTGGTTTCAAGATATTTCATGGGCTGAAAATTAATCAGCGTTTCCATGACCTTGGAAATAATGGATGTAAGTGCTATGGGTACGAAGAAGGAGACGACGGCTCGTCTTTTTTGGGTATGGGCTGGACAAAGGCTGTTTTCCAACTTCTCGGGAAGAGTCCAGAAGAATAGGATGGATAGATGGAAAAGCTTACGCAATTTTCATGCCAGTTTGGAAGAACACCTCTGCAGAACTAATGGGGAAATACCATCTGGCCCAGCGGATTTGTCAATGTAGAGATCGTTTAAAACTCTAGCAACTGCACGAGTACGAATGAAGATCTGTCCCATAGAGTGTTCAATACTCGGAGGTGCAGGCGGCATCAATGCACAATCTGGAAGTGTGGAGCTAGCTGCAAAATGTGCAGCAAACAGATTAGCTTTGTCTTAAGAGTTGACAACTGAAGTGTCATTATAAATGAGCGATGAAATTGACGACAAGGCTGTATTTTTGATTCTTTTCACGAATGACCAAAAATTTGTACTACCTAGTATTTTTTGCCTCAATTTTAAGTCGTAGGCGAATTTGACTCGCCGAAGATGAGCATTGCAATCGTTTCTGGCTCGTTTAAAATTTGTTCGGTTTTCCTCAGTAGGGTTTGCTTTGTAAAACCGAAAGCATACCTCTCTAATCCTAGAAGCCTCCTTACAGCTCGAGTCGTTCCATCCATCTTCCTTTGGTTTGATAGACTTATTCCTGGAAGGGATAAACTTTCTCATACCAATAAGAATGATGTTTGTGATTGCATCAGCGGCGGCATCCACGTTGCTATCGCAGTTAATTCTCCCAAAGAAGTTGTTAAGACCGTTCCAATTGGCTTTCTCGTATTGCCATACTGTTTTTAGGGAGTTTTTTTTTCTCTTACTGCGTGGTTTATTAACGAAAAATTAGCTGATACAACAAAATGGTCAGACAAGTCTAGAGGCGATAATACATTGACGGAGTAATTGTCCGGACGAGAGGTAAGGAACAAGTCAAGGGTGTTTGCGGAATGATTTGTAATGTCAGGTATTCCTGTAGGCTCATTTACAAGTTGAGTAAGGTGATTAAACTCAGCGAACAGCTCAACATCCCTGTGTACATTGTGTACATTGAAATCGCCCGCAATTTACGATTTAAGTGTTATCATCGTTTGTGACAATTCTTGCAATTGAATCAGACAGTGCATCAAACTCGTGAAGAGTTGAAACTCTGTCTAAGTTGGGGCTTCTATAAAGAAAGCAGTAGTGGATGTTGCGTCCTTGTACCATTACTCTCAGTCATATGAATTTAAATTCCGCATTGGAACATTGGCTTGATTGAGGCAAAATTTTGAACGCAACATCACTACGGACATAAATACGAGCCCGCGTCGTGGGAAAAGTAATGGCACTAAGCTATACTCAGGCAGATTTAAATCTGAAGTATCAGAATTCTCAAATACTTCAGTTTCGCTTAGTGCCAGAATTGCTGGACTGTGGGCATTTACATGGGCGTACACAGCGAAAAAATTCAGTAATTCTGATTTAAATTCCATATATGCTTCTTATATGTTTTCAGATAAAGAGAATACTGATCGAGTTAAGTATTTGTGTTATTCTATTGTGTGTAATTGTTTTTCAGGCACTGATATTGTCCATATGTAAGTTGGTTTTGAGCGAGTATGTGATGTGACGATATGTGACATAAGCAAAAACCCTCATGGACCGCCCAGAAGATCATTCAACAGACCACCAAAAAACCCCAAAATGATCATCAAAACAACCCCTAAAAGACTTCCAAGAGACCCCAAAATACCTTTAAAAGACCCCCCAAAAGACTTCCAAAAACTTATCAAAAGACCCCAAACAACACAAATTACCTCAAAATACTCAGAAAAGACCCCAGAAGACCTGCATTAACGAGTTTTCTAGACAAATTTATGTATAGTATATAGTATCACTTGGATACCGATAAATTATTTTCACATGCCCATAGACGAAAGTGACTGTTTCATACACTACCGGGTGACTGACACGAAGTGTTACCAACTTCAGACTGTCATTGCTGTCAAACCAGTGATGAGAGAGCGCTCAATGACAGTTGGACAGGAATTAAAGCGTAATAGTGTGATTGCTCTATTTTTGGCTGGAAAACCACAGCCGCAGATTGTTAACCAGTTAAAACATCTGCATGTGAATAAAATGTTTGTTTATCGCACCATAAATCGTTATAACGATACTGGCAGCATTGCAAAACGCCATGGTGGTGTACCGAAACGCACTGCAACATCGCCGGATATTATTCGGAAGGTGAAGGCCAAATTGGCTCGGAGTCCGCGCCGTAGCGGCAGAAAAATGGCTCGTGAGGCGAACATTTCGCTCGAACGGATGCAGCACATATTGAAAGATCATCTTGGACTAAAGGCCTTGAAATTCCAAAAACGCATGGTCTCACCGATGCTCAAAAAAAAGTTGGAGTGGAAAGAGAGAGAGGAGTTGTTACGCTTGCACGAAAGTGGCGATTTGCCGAATTTGGTTTTCTCCGATGAGTCACCGTTCTTTATTGAGCAATATGTGAACAAGCAAAACGACCGGATTTACTTGCCCAGCCGTTCTACTGAAAATTTGGACCAACGAATTGCCACTCGAAACCAAGCGCCGCCGATGGTAATGGTTTGGGCCGCCGTAACGGCCGAAAGCCGAAAGCAGAGCCACTTTCGTGCTGCATGCAATAGCTTTGTCGGTCGTTTGAAGGCCATAATCGCGGCTAAGGGTGGCCAAATCGAAAACTGCTAATGCAATTTTTAATATTTATGAACATATTTTACTTTGATTCAATAAAATTCATCAAAAAATAAAAATTCTGTGGCGTTTTGTTTTAGTAACACTTCGTGTCAGTCACCCAGTACAACCTAGAAAGTAGCCTTATACACACTAGTGAGTTAACAAATAAAATACTTTTGTTATTTACTGCAGTCACAGCGAATACATTCCCATAACCTGTTTAGCAGAGAAACCAGTTTTGGTCGTGTAAACAATAGCATAAATTACTCTTAGAAAAGTGCTCATCCTGCTCGTTAGACTGCCGCACTCGGCTACTCGCACGATAAACTCCACTTTCCTCGCACGTTATACAATATACTATTTAACACGATGGACATGGATAATGCCAACTTTCGAGGGTCGTGTGAAAATATACTATTTCATTAACAATTTGATACATTTGATACATTAATTTGTTGAATATCATACGCGCAGCTTGGTTTCGAGTGGTAGCTTTGCTGGTACTTGTATCTTGTAGTACGTTGAATTATGGGTCAGAGGTTAGAGCCGGGTGAATTATGTTTCGACACCATATAAACCTGAATCGAGTTCAGATGAGCATGTGTATTTCCGATGGACAACACTTTTTGTAAAAATTTGGAAATGAAAGTGCCCGGGGTTGGGAGGAACCTATACAAATTTTATAAAAACAGGACCCGATTTTCTTTAAATTTTATACCCATGTGTATCTCTGATGGACAACACTTCTTGTAAAAATTTGGAAGTGGTCGGGCCCCGGGGTCGACGGGCACCCATACAAATTTTAAAAAAAAATACCCGATTTTCTTCAAATTTTATACGCATGTGTATTTCCGATTGGCAACACTTCCTGTAATTTGGAAGTGATCGGCCCCCGTGGTCGGGGGGCATCCATACAAATTTTATAAAAAATTACCAGATTTCCTTCAAATTTTATACGCATGAATATCTCCGATGGACAATATTTTTTGTAAAAATTGGATGTGACCGTGCCCCGGGGTCAGGGGCTCCCTAACAAAATTTTTAAAAAAATTACCCGATATTTTTTTAACTGCACATTGTGTATCCCCGATTAGAGAATTTACACGGCTGGGTGGCTGGTGGAATCTTGCGATCATTTTTTAACGCACTTTCTAAAGCCTGATCTTCCCGAAATTTTATACACATGTGTAATTCCGGTGACAATACTTTTTATTTAAATTTGGAAGTGATCCGGCCCCAAGTTCGGGGGGTTCCCATACAAATTGTTTTTTAAATTTACTCGATTTTCTTTAAATTTTATACACATGTGTGTCTCTGGTAAAAATTTATTTTAAAAAATGTACTTGATTTTCTTCAAATACACATGTGTATCTCTGATTAAAAAATTTACAATAAAAATTTATTTTAAAAAATGTACTTGATTTTCTTCAAATACACATGTGTATCTCTGATTAGAAAATTTACAATAAAAATAATATGGGTTGTTTCTTTTTAATTCTTTATATTAACTTCGCATGCCCGGTTGTCGGTGGCTGGTTGGGTGGCTAGGCAGTGTAATCTTGGGATCAATTTTTAACCCACATCCTAAGACCCGATTTTCTTCAAATTTACACATGTCTATTTCCGGTGACAATACTTTCTATTAAAATTTGGAAGTAATTGGGAGCCCCCATACAAATTTTTTTAAAAATTTACCCGATGTTCTTCAATTTTCTTCAAATTTTCAGGGCTTTTCAACAATTTAATAATTAATCCATTCTTCAAAGAATAATGATATGTTTTTATAGATATGATTTTTGTTAGTAATAGAATGACATCACCGAAATTAAAGATGATAAATTGTAAAATATGTTAAAAAAAATAAGAATAATAAGAGAAAAAATTAATTTGCAGCATTAAAAAGATTTTGATCTCCTATTCCTAGAATTATTGTAGGATTTTTAAACGAGGGTGGTTTCTTTTAGTTCTAGAGCTCGATTTTGCAACGTTCGTATTTCGTTCCGTGTTCGTTGGATTCGTTTTCAATGATTTACATTTCACAATCCATTTGCAGTGTTTTTGAACTAACACAAGGATCACACACAAGGAACACACATTGTTCAACTATAATTTCTACTAAATTTTTACAGTGAGGAGATTCCGCGAAAACGCTTCTAAAATTTTTTATATGATTTTTACTTAATTCAGTAAAAATTTCTGAAGTGGGATGAAGTGAGCCAAAATCCGAATCTTTCTGATACTTTGTATGTATGTATGTTTTTTTTTTATGGAGGAGGTTGGAAATCTTCAAAGACTTCACATGTGCACCTTGAGCATTAACATGTGCGATAATCAGATTCTTACTGAGTAAAACCAACCCCCTTATTAATTCATAACCAGTCCCGCGGGACTACCGTTAGGCATTTCATCACGGGAAGGCTCTCAGCGATGGCTGCACTTTCATTTTTGATATTTCGTTCTTCTTCTTCTTTATTCACATTATTTTGCTGTGTTACCCTTTTCATTCCTCCTCTCACGCTCGAGACACCGTAGGCGCTGCATTATTCTGGAAGACATTCCATTGATTGCGTTCCATATCTCCTCATTTTGTAGAATAGAATTAACTATGTTTTCTGGCGAAATAGTGTGCCCTATTTGCTCTGACACATCCTGTCTTACTCCTGCAAAACCCGGAGAATGAAAGAAAACATGTTCCACATCTTCTGGTATACCCTCACATAAAGTACAGTCGGGTGAACTCTCGTGTTTGTATTTAAAGAGGTATGAGCGGAAGCACCCATGCCCAGTTAAAAATTGGGTTAGATAGAAGTCTACTTCTCCATGGCTTCTACCGGTCCATAATTCTATAGATGGTATTAATCTATGGGTCCATCTACCCTTACTTGACTAGACCCATCTTCTTTGCCAGCTCCTAACTGCTTCGGCGTGTGCTGTTTTGCGGTTCTCGGCTCTTGTAAGATACCCGCGGCGCCTATAAATCACCTGACGTTCCTTGGCCAGTAAGTCGATTGGGAGCATACCAGCAACCACAAATGCTGCATCATTCGAGATGGTTCTAAAGCCACAGATCACTCTTAGTGCAGTCAATCGCTGCATAGATGACATCTTTCGCCAGTAGCTAACCTTATCCATTACGTCAGCACAAATTGGCGCTCCGTATAAAAGGATGGATGAGACAATATTAGCCAATAGCTTTCTTCTTGTTTGCCTTGCTCCTCCAGTGTTAGGCATAATTCGAGACAGTGCTGAACATACAGTCTCTGCTTTATTGCTGGCAGCCTTTATATGCTGTTTGAATGATAGTTTCGTATCAATTACCATTCCCAGGTATCTAATTGATGGCTTAGATATAATCGAACAATTACCAACTACAAAGGTTATTGTCTCTCTTATTTTCCTACTGGATATTAGTAGAGCTTCATTTTTATGTTCTGCCAACTGTAATCCGATTGACGTCAGCCAATCCCGGATAGTCCTAATTGTTGCATTACATATTGCAGTTATCTCCTCTTTGTGTTTTGCCACAACGACGACTGCGATGTCATCTGCAAAACAAATCTGTGCTTCTTCAGGTATTTGGAGCCTAAATATGCCATCATACACTATATTCCATAATAATGGGCCTAGCACAGACCCCTGTGGAACTCCTCCGGTAACCTTATCTTCCTTCAAGCCATTGTCGGTGTTGTATAGCAGAATTCTGTTACTGAAGTAATCTGCCACCATCCTCAGAATGTACGACGGGACCTCTCTCCGACGTAGTTCATTGAATATACAACTCCATTTGGCTGAATTAAAAGCATTCTTGATATCGGGGGTGACTATGGTGCAATACTTTTTTGTTCCCTTAACTCTTAACTTTTGCCATTACCGTTCTGTACGGTCTACCCTAGCTGTCTTGTTCAACTTGTTGACACAGTTCCCTGAGGCAACTGCGTTTACTTGCCTTTATAGCCGTCCTAAGCTGTGATCGGACATTACAATAGTTCTGGCGCAGATCATCAATGTTCCCACGCCTTTCTCTTTGGTATTGCCGTCTAGCCCGTAGGCACTTCCGACGCAGTTCCGCTATTTCTTCATTCCACCAGTAGGTAGATTTGCGTTGGCCGATTAATACTTTCCTCGGCATTGCTGCATCACAAGCTCTTCTTAGCGAGGTCATGACTTTAGACACCTTTTCCGTCGCTGTCCCTGAGATACTGGTATCCTCCAACATTAAAAGGGAACAAGTTTTCATCAAATGAATTCGCTTTCCAACCCACCGCTTTCTTTCTAAGTTTTTGATTTGGTCCCACTCCATCTATTTCACACAGTATGGCTTGGTGGTCACTATGTGTATATGATTCGCTGACTTCCCAAGTGACTTCCTTGCTTAAGAGGCAGCTACTAACAAATGTTAAATCGATTATCGAGCTAGCGGACCCCCTACGGAAAGTCGGTTTATTTCCATTGTTCAACAGTGTAATCTGCAACGTAGCAAGTGCTTCCAAAAGTGCCTCCCCGCGAGCATCTGTTTTCCGGCTCACCCATTCCACAGAAGATGAATTAAAATCGCCCGCTATTACTACGTTCACGAGCATCATCAACAAGACGTTCCATAAAAGCTGTAAACTCTTCTAATGATGCACTTGGTTTTGCATAACAGCTATATATATGAATGCCATCGACCTTCGCTCTTATAAAACCTGATTCCAAATTAATTTCTCTTTCTGGGAAACAACGCTACCTGTAGCGTCGGTTCAAATATGCTTTGATTGAGGTTTCTGTATGGTTCGCTGATAGTAGCAACATCTACCTTCAGTTCGCGCACGGTTTGATGCAAAAGATCCTGTATAGCTTCACAATGATTAAGATTCAGTTGGATAATAATCATTTCTTCCGTGCTAGCTGTACTGCCTTCTGATATGCAGTGCACTTGAAGCTGCCTGTCACATGTCTTGAATTCCCGGTGTTAGCCTTCTGATGACAGAGCATGCATTGAGGCCTTAGCTCATTTTAAACATAGCTTGGAGCGGTCTTTGTTGCTTTGACACTTATGCGCATAATGTCCATAATCAAGGCATTTATAGCATTTTAGTAGGACAATTTCCTCTCTAATGCTACAGGACACCCATCCAATACGGACTCTTCCTTCATTGGTCACTTTATTAACCAAATTGCCTGGCACACTCACAATCGCTGTTTGTGTTCCGCGGTAAGCGGCTCTCATTGTTAAAATTTTAAACGAGCCCTTGGCTTCTATAAGCTTCTGTTCAAGTGCTTCACGCACTTCTTCTGCAGTATCTGCAGTCAATATCTCTGATTTCTATTTGTACCTCTTGTGTTAGGATTTTGACATCAGCGTCTTGACCAATTAGTTCTCCAAGTTTCTCTTGGTACTCCCAAATTTTTGATTTTCTGCGGTGTTCTGCAGCTCCAATAGAAGCTACACTTGCTTAGGCATTCTTATGTGCTTTACTTCGGCACCGAGACTTGAGAGGCTGGGATCTGCCTTCAATTTGCGTAGCAAATCGGCATATTCGACCGTACTCTTCTTTTTGATGAGTAGTGCATCCGGACGAGGAGGTCTTTTACGTTTTCTATCCTTCCTTTGTCCTACTTTCTGCCATTTTGGCTTTGGTTCCTTTTCTTCCACATTAATCTTTGGTGCCTTGTCCTTTCTTGGAATTGCTTTTGGCCGTGTCCCTTCCGTTATTTTCGTCCTGAGTTTTTTCCCTTTGGCCGATCCTCATTTCCCATAGGAGTTGAACGTTTCCTTTTGGAGTTCTCCATCGATTTTGGGGTATCATGATTACCGACTGAGTTCTTCCTAGGTAAGGGAACCGGTCCTTTAGGATTCTCCATTATGTCGGCGTAGTTTGACACGTGTTATCAATCAATGTCTCCTTGCTGACTGCCACCGACTCACACGGCATCCGTATTATGTTGACCAACTTTTTAATCTCCGCATGGATATTACTTCTTGGTTTGATGAAATCGAAGAGTTCCTGAATCTTCTCTCCTAGTCTTTGAAATACAATTCCCCTGCTTTCTATGGTCCTATTTTCTGTTAGCGATATCGACGGGGGCGGTCGTTTCAGACTTACACTCATCGAGTTCTTAGGAGGTGTCCTTTTGTTTTTGGTATTCCTCCTTGCCAAACTGCTTATATCATCTAGTTTAGCCTCCTTGTGGGCCATATCGGGGCTCACTCTTTCCTCTCCTCCTACTACTAAATTTGTTATCATCTCTGTTGGGTCCCCACTCAATGCTCGGGTGTGTCACCTAAGGATCCCATGGTTATCTATGCAAGCAGTGAGGCCATGCAAAGGGTTGACACGAGCCCTTATGGGGTCTTCTGTTCAGAGCCAGATCGGTGCTAAACAGGAATTCTACATCTGTATCTACACCACTAACTTAATAGCGACGAAACATTGAGCGTACTCTAAGGCCTGCCAGGGTTTTAACGGGACGGGGCATCGGTAGCATTAACCTTAAAGCCATTTCAGCAAAATTTCGCTCTTGCCTACTCAGGTAACAGAATACCACAAACGTCAGCCCATAAGTTGACAAAACAAAATATTGCTTTAAGTATACCATAATTAAGACCTTACTGGGCTCAGTCTTAATGCATTCATTGAATGCCGCATTACCTCGTTGGCCACGGCTTTTCCTCCGGGCGGGTTGAAAGTTATACCACTCCTACTCGGTTGTCAGAGCCTCGGCGACTCGGTTTTTCCATTCAAGAGAGGTTGACAGTGACTTCATCGCCGCCGTAACCCTGGCTAGGGCCCCTCACATGGTACTATCACCCGGGGCAGGTGAACCAAGGTTTGTTGACGTGGTTTTACTCCCCGGACTAGGGCCCATGGGGTTGTCAAACCCAACACTCTACTTCAAGAGTGCCCTTGCGGTAGGTTTTTTTTTTTTTATGGAGGAGGTTGGAAATCTTCAAAGACTTCACATGTGCACCTTGAGCATTAACATGTGCGAAAATCAGATTCTTACTGAGTAAAACCAACCCCCTTATTAATTCATAGCCAGTCCCGCGGGACTACCGTTAGGCATTTCATTACGGGAAGGCTCTCAGCGATGGCTGCACTTTCATTTTTGATATTTCGTTCTTCTTCTTTATTCACATTACTTTGCTGTAAAGCCACAGATCACTCTTAGAGCCCTTGCGGTACGTATGTATGTATGTATGTATGTCCGGTATGTATGTATGTATGTATGTCCGGTATGGACTGCCAAACCCTTCAACCGATCGCGTTCTAGCTTATCATATGGTTTTTCTACCATAATAGGCACTTAATAGGCATATGTATAGGTACATCAAAAAATTAAATTACGCAGTTATGTTTTTAATGAAATTTTATTTTATATGTAAACCTTTGTTTTTATAAACAGTCAAACACCGACTTGACCAAGATTTAAGTGCCCGTTGAATCATTGCCAGAGGAATGTTCCTAATATCTCGCTTTATCAATCTTTTTAGTTGCGCAATATTATCAACTTTAGATCTTGCCAATTGTGACTTCAAGTATCCCCACAGGAAATAATCACATGGTGCTAAGTCGGGTGATGAGGGAGTCCATAAATTAGGATATAGGATACGTTGTTTTGTTGGAGGAATGGAAGGTTTTTTATTTGCCGTATGTGATGGAGCTGAGTCTTGGTGTAATATCCAGTTACCATTTGGGCACAAGTGTTTTGAATCTTTGATAAGAGGTTTTAAACAGTTGCTTATGTAGTAATCTGCATTTATTTTAGCACCTGGCTGAATTAAAATGGGTACTGTTGTGCCAAAATTAGATATTCCCAAAAATACCATGAATCCTTTCGGATGAGACGGTTTTTTGAAGGGAACTAATTCCGCCCTAGTTTGCTTGCGACTCAAATATTGCACACTTCTTTGGCCGTCGGCATTTGTTAAATAAAACTATGCTTCGTCGACTGTGATATATTTTTTCCATTTATCGCCTTTCAGTAGTCGGTAAAGGCCCAGATACCGTTGGTGCCTTTTGGTGATTGTTTGCGCAGACGCTTCGGCTTCTTCACAAGTCTTAGTCCCAATTTTTTTTAGTGTATATTGTATGACTCCAACCTTTCTGTTAAAATGTTTTGCCAGATGTTTCTGCGTCGGTGGTTGTGGTTTGGTTGCCATTTTTCGCAAATTTGAAATTTGGCGTTTTGACAAAGATGATTTTCGTCCCTCATTTTCAATTCGTTTATTATATTTGGTTGGTGTACCTTTTGAAATATTAAACCCCACTTTTTTACACTCTTTTATAATTAGTAAAAAACTAACGTTTTTCTTTAAAAAATTTGAAACAAAGAGCTGCTGTTCAATTATCAACACCATGATGAGAACTAACATTTAAAATAAAATTGCATTTTGAATATTCTATTGTTTTGATGCTTGTGTTTTATACGTACTCTACTTCTCTCTAAAATTACGGGGCTCTGAGTTTTTTGTGTTTAAAATCGTTCATTTTTGTTTTTGATGTACCTTTATTTTGAAAGTGATCAAACTCCTAGGTCAAGGGGTCACCATACGAATTTTTTTATTGTTTTTACAAATTGCACGTTTTTATGAATCGATCGCGTTCAAACTTTGCATTGGGGCTTTATACCATAATGAACACATAATAGGCATATTTTGAAAGTGGTCAGACTGCTAGGTCAGGGGGTCACCATATGAATTTTTTTTTTATTGTTTTTACAAATTGCATGTTTTTATGAATCGATCGCGTTCAAACTTTGCGTTTTTTTTATATTTAAATTTATTGCCAAGGGAATACTCCCTCAATGACTCAATGACACGGCAATAAGGTGGGTTAAGCCCTTTATTAAAGTTAAGAATTAAATCGGAGATATGTGATTTACAATATATCACATTTCTCACGTTTGTAGCCGGTTTCAATTTTATTTTCTCGGAATTCTCCCTGATTCATTTAAAAAAGCAATACGGAAAAAACATTCATTAAACTAAAACGAAGCGAGTCCAAATGTTTTAATGAATGAAGCGTGGTCAAGGAAAACTACAAAAAACCTTGACCAAGAAAATATTACAAATTCGGTCTTTCAGGAACTAGCTGACTTCTTTCTTAATTGCCCACAACTCGACAGTTAATTGTACCGAATTCGTTTGTAGTACCAGGCCTAACAATCGAAAAACGCACGCACAACTATCGAGCCGATAAGCTCCAACGCCAAACATTACACCAAGGATGAGCGAAAAAGCTGGACTCAAATGGAGCTCTTGATGATTCTCTGCTGTTCCTCGTAACTTCCTCCAATTCAGACCTTTCATGAAGATTTGTAATTTGATTCTTTTCCTTCCAATTTTTTATGTTTTATACCATAATGAACACATAATAGGCATATTTTGAAAGTGGTCAGACTCCTGAGTCAAAGGGTCTCCATAAGAATTTTTTTTATTGTTTCTACAAATTGCATGTTTTTATGAACCAATCGCGTTCAAACTTATTCTATAGTTTTCTGGGCTGGTGAGGTGGTCAGTTGGTGGGTTGGTCAGTTGGTTCGAGTTCAGTGGTTGGGGGTGGTCTGTGAGTGGGTGGTCATCTGAGGTCAGAGGTCCGTGGGCTGGGGGTCAGATGGTGGTGCCACGAGCAACGCCGGGCTCTTCAGCTAGTAATTTTTATAAAATATTAAATACTCATTTTAAAGATTTATTTTCTCATCCGTTATTAGTCAGCTTTTCCAGCATAATATTTTTCCGAACATTTATCTTATATAGGAAGCGTTTCAATGATTTTATATTCTAAATCGTTAAAATAGATTATTTCAGCATTTTCAGTTCCAGTATCTGAATCGATTGCTGCATTGTTAGTTTTTAATTAAAACCCATAAGAAGCCCGAAAATAGTTGTTAGGACCTACTAAATAACACATTAACACAGCATTAATAGTTTGCAAAAGTCCAGAAAAACATTGAGCTTTTATTTTGGTACACCCTTTAATGGTTGCTAAAAAAATAACCGACAATTTTAAAATTTTACATAGGCTATCGAATGCATCAAAGAGGAAGAGAATTTATCACAAAAATGCATTGTTGCCAAGACTTTAATTGGGTCAGAAAAATTTTTAAACGCTTGTGAAATTTATATTTCACCCGCCACACTTCGGCTAAAAATCTGCGTAGCATAAATAACCCTCATTTTTTCAAAATTGTTTGGTTTTATGTATGCATATGACAATTTTGTGCACAATTTCGTGCACATTTTTGTTTCGATCTTATGCAATTCTTCCAATACTGACCAACTTGCAACTTGAGGTTGACAAATCCGTAGCTAATAAGTTGTTTCGAACACTAGGATCATACATAGCATACATATTAAATTCTCTATATTAATTTCGCGTGCCCGTGGCTGGCTGGCTGGCTGATCAAATTTTCTGATCAATTTTTAACCCACTTCCCAAAGCCCAAATTTTATTGAAATTTTGCACACATGCATATTTCCGGTGACAATATTTGCAATTAAAATTTGGGGCCCCTCGAGCCTCAAGGCCGATGAACAACACTTATTGTAAAAATTTTACAGACGCCGTGCCCTGGGGTCGGTGGGGCTCATACAAATTTAAAATAAAAATTAACTTTTATATTAAAAAATAGGTGGTCTTTAGAAACGTTTAACTGGGAATAGCAATTTCGGTTATGGACCCTTGGTTACAAATGACAGCCACAATTTTGAAACCACATTTCTCGGCTAAGTCAATATTTTCTTATAATTTTTCTCTTATTTGGTCACCTTTCATATTATTTTTTGATGGTACGACAATATGTTCTTATAATTTAAAAACATACCTCGGATAAGCAAATAGATTTCGCGACTGTCTTTTCCCGTTTATTACCTAGCTAGTGAATCCATCAATATGATCATGATAAGAATTATATTCAAGATCTCGTTTAATATCGACCTCGTACAATAACCGCATGGTCTCTTACGTAACTGAACTGATTTATTATTTCGTTTAAACTTAATTTAGATTTCAACTTAAGCAACCTGTTAATTTTTCGTAAATAACGAGCTTTTAGAGTTAGAGATCTAATTTTTAAAATTTTTTTGCTTAATTTCTTTTTTCATAATTGCAAATTTTTCTTCAATATTATTATATTCTGCTCTATAACACGAACAATATTTTGTGTGGGTCTCGCAATTACAAATGGGTTTGTCCTCTTCTGCATCAGTAAAACTAATTTAAATTTTTTATATAACTTGGGTCAGGCATGTTAAAATATCCATCTTCAGGTGTGTGTAACTTTTACGCGCGGTTACGATTAATGATGAGATGAGATAAGGATGAGAAATGGATTAGTTCCAAAAAATTCCAGTCCCTATTGGCCAGATCCCAGAATTTCCATAGTAACAGATCTTATAGTCGCATATTAGTACTACATTCCGAGTTTCACACGAATCCCTTGAGAAATGGCTTGGTTCCAAAAATTCCAGACCCTATTGGCCAGATCCCAGAATTTCCATAGGAACAAATTTTATAGTCGCATATTAGTCCTACATTCCGAGTTTCATACGAATCGCTTGAGAAATGGCTTGGTTCCAAAAATTCCAGACCCTATTGGCCAGATCCCAGAATTTCCATAGAAACAAATCTTATAGTCGCATATTAGTCCTACATTCCGAGTTTCATACAAATCGCTTGAAAAATTGCATTGTTCCCGAAATTCCAGACTCTAATAACCAAATCCCAGAATTTCCACAGGAACAAGTCTTATAGTCGCATATTAGTCCTACATTCCGGGTTTCATAGGAATCCCTTGAGAAATGGCTTGGTTCCAAAAATTCCAGACCCTATTGTCCAGGTCCCAGAATTTCCATAGGAACAAATCTTATAGTCGCATATTAGTCCTACATTCCGAGTTTCATACGAATCCCTTGAAAAATGGCTTGGTTTCAAAAATTCCAGACCCTACTGGCCAGAATTTCCATAGGAACAAATCTTATAGTAGCATATTAGTCCTACATTCCGAGTTTCATACGAATCTCTTAAGAAATGGCTTGGTTCCAAAAATTCCAGACCCTATTGGCTAGATCCCAGAATTTCCATAGGAACAAATCTTATAGTCGCATATTAGTCCTACATTCCGAGTTTCATATGAATCCCTTGAGAAATGGCTTGGTTCCCAAAACTCCAGACCATATTGACCAGATCCCAGAATTTCCATAGGAACAAGTCTTATAGTCGCATATTAGTCCTATATACCGAATTTCAAACAAAACAACAAACGTTATACAAAATCCGAACACAAAAATCGAACACAAAATCCGAACACAAAAACGAAACACAATTTACTTTTTGATACCCTACTAAATTTTCTCCTTACCGTCGCTAAAGTAGTTTCACTTCAAAAACATTTCAGGAAACATTGTTTAAAAATCGTTTCTAAAAAAACTTAAAAACTTTTCAAAAACATTTCAGAAATGTTTCTGATCATCTCTCCAAAAACGTTGTATTCATCTCTGTTCTTCTATTCGAGGAAACAACTTTTCATTATTCCAAATGCTTCATTCAGTTTTGAATTCAGTTTCTTTTCAGTTTCTTTTTATTTAAATATTGTATGGTGTGAATTTGAGCCAAATCGTTCATATATACTACCACAACAATGTTCGGACAATAGCCAAATCAGTCCAGTCGTTCTCAAACTGTTTTGTTTTTGTTTTTCACCTAGCGGTATTTTTTTTTTCACTTTAAAACCTATTCTCATACCTACTTAATATACATAAAAAATTTCATAACAATCGGTCGAGCCGTTTCGGAGTAGTTGAGCCTCAAACACCGTGACACGAGATTTTTATATATTAGATGTATCTCCGATGAAAAAAAACCTTTTTGTAAAAAATTTGGAGACCCCGGGCCCCAGGGTCATTGAGCCCCAAAATTTTTTTTAAAAAAATTAACCCGATTTTTTTTAAATTTTTTGTCCGATGGACAAAATTTTTTTGTTTTTGGAGTGAGGCCCTGAGGTCCGAGGGGTATTCGAGCTCGATTTTCTTCAAATTTTAACACATACCCATCTCCTATTAGATAATTTACATGAAAAATTGTATTTTTATGGGTTGTTTTTTTGTTATTAAGTTTTTTTATAATGATGTAGGATAACGCTAATAACCCGACCTCTTTCAAATACATATTCAACTAAGTGAATAATGGATAAAACAGAAACATTGCGGAAAGATTTAACTGACGTCAACACTAAAAGCACACTGAAGCAAATTGAAAACAATGTGGAAACATTTCAGAAACGTTTCTTAAACAGTGTTTCTTGAAATGTTTCCTTCGGTGTGGACACACCTTAACATAAACATTTCAGAAATGTTTTGCGAAGCGTCCAGACCAAAATTAACATTTTAGAAACAAAACATTTCAGAAACATTTCAGAAATGTTTCTTTGTTTATGAAATGTTTTTCAAATATTTCTGAAATGTTTCAAAAATATTTCTTTGTTGTGGACACCTTAACTAACATTTCTCCAATCATTAAATCGGAGAACTGTTAGACGGAAAAGAAAATAATTTCTTGCTTGGGAATCTCCGCTTTGTTGCTCTACAAACTGAAACTGCACAAACTACTCCAGATGGCAGATATGTTTATTTTGATAAATTCATTATTTACCTACAAATAAGCAAATATCAATATAAATGTATTCAAATTCGCACACTAGTAAATGTAATCTGTAAATACATATTAATATTACAATAATGAATAAAAAAACAATTTTAAATTGTATAATAAAATTGAACGTACCAATTTATGACCAAACAGGGGTTAAGTAAAATAAAATAAAAGGTTTTAATAATATTTCACATTCACTACTTTCAAATTTATAAATATACTAGCGGAAATACCCGGCGTTTCCCGGCTGCCCCAGCCCAATGACACTCACCCAAGTAAACACTAGCACACTGACGCCACGTCCACTGACCTTCCGCCCACTGACTACCCACCAACTGACCACAGACCAACCCTACCCACTGACCTCCCGCCAACTGACCAGCTCACCAACCCAGAAAACTATAGAATCGACACTTACATCGGCAAAAAGGTATACGTGTTCGAATATTCTTTATATGAAAATCATATAATGGGAAAACTACATTTTCGACCCCAGTGTCACCTATCGGATCCAAATTTCGCCAACGACTTTCTTTTTATTTAAATACTAGTTGTTAACCCCGGCGTTGCTCGCGATCTGCCCGACCCCCACACCCAGGACACCGTTTATACCCACGAAAAGCTAAAATTACAGGCGTTGTCTGGCTGCCCATCACACCCTACTGACCGACACAACCAAACTTACCGCTCCCACGTACTGAAACCACCGCACACCATTGAGCCCCACCACCACCTACCCGGCGCTGACCCAAAATTGTAGCCTATACGGCATTGTTTCAGTTTTTCCCGAATTTTCCAATTTTCTATATTCCATAGTCCAGGCGTTTAGCCGTGAAAAGGTAACAGTTACTTTTACATTTAAAATACTAGTATGGATTATATGGTGTAAATTTGAGCCAAATCGGTCCATAAATAAGAATTTTCGAAACAAGCGACCTTATCGCTACCTAGTGAAGTCTAACACAAACAAAAACAATCCGGAGCACCACACGATCATATAGTGTGAGTATAAGCAAAAATAATAAATAACTAGATAACTTACGCGTATGGACAGATGCTAAGTTCACAAATGCATTTTTAGTTTTATTTGAGAGACCTAGTGGTCTTTTTTGAAATTGAGATGTATTGAATGTCGTTGATATAAACACAAACCACGAACAAAAACAACGAAACAATTGCTGTATTCCCATAAGCCAACCCAATGATTACATAGTTATTCTAAGTAGATGAAGAAGGAATGCGCTTTTTAAATTCTCTATATTAACTTCGCGTGCACGTGGCTGGCTGGTTGGCTGGCTGGCTGGCTGGTCAGATTTTCTGATCAATTTTTAGCCCACTTCCCATGGCCCGATTTTATTGAGATTTTGCACACATGTATATTTCCGGTGACAATACTTTCTATTAAATTTGAGGCCCCTCGGACCTTGGGTTCGGGGGGCTCCCATACAAATATTTTACAAAATTTACCCGATTTTCTTTAAATTTTGTACAGATGTGTGTCTTCGATGGAAAACACTTTTTGTAAAAATTTGGAGCGATCGGCCCCTTTGGGACCCCAATATACAATTTTTAAATATCGCTATATCGCATCAGATCACGGCAAAGTCTGAGCTCTGTGCTTTGTGAGCAGCGCTGTTTGCTGCCGCTGCGTAATTTGGTGGTGTGTGTGTATCTCCGATTAGAGAATTTACAAGAAAAATTTTAATTTTTATGGGTTGTTTTTGTTACTTTTCACTCTCATTGTACTGTTCGTCTATTTGTCATTGTACGTCTATTTTCGCTACAGGTCGTTTCAGTTTTTTTGCATATTGTATACTACATGCTTAGCCGACTATGCAGCCGAGTTCAACAGAATTATGCGTATGTAGGTAAATATATAATACACAAAACAAGAACCAATAATATAATCAAATATTTTCAGTATTGAAAACTTCAGAAACTATCATACCATAATTTATTTGATATTCCAATTACTCAGCTTGGATCAATTGCACGTGAAGCAAAAACCAAGAAATAACAACAATGCTCTTGTTTCGAAAATATCATGCAATGCTACACAAGATGCTTAGTTGCCTATTCTATTATCTATTATTATATATCTATACATAATGCCTAAAACACAAACACGCTTCAGCTTCGGCTTCGCCTGACGTTTACGAGCTCAGCCATACGTTTTTAATACTTCCTATCACAATGTCGCTTCGGCTTCAACGTTTCGTTTGGCAATCGTAAAGAAAATCGTAATGCTACGTAACGAAGCTACAAACGGAAGAATTTAACATGTAAACAAAAAATGAAGTATGTACATATTCTATAATTATAAATTATATTAATTCAAAATAAATAGTTAACGATAGCATTTCTTTTACTGGAAGCATTCTCAGATGATAGATGATGATGAAGATCGTGTACTTCAATTACTGCTTCGGGAACGTTTGTATGACTCTCGTCATGACTGTGAAGAATACATGCAGCTCCTACGTATACTGGTGCTAAGACCGGATTTCTAACATCAATATATTTTAGTCTTCGGAAGCGACCATTTAAAAGCCCCAAAGATATTTCTATTACAATTCTACATTTAGAAGATGCGACATTATATGCTATGTGTCCATCGCTTAAGTTGCTGGTAATCCTGAAGGGGGTAACAGCCATGTTTTTAAAGCATATGCTGAATCACCTAGAAAATGTTCATTTGCATTAATTTCAGCATCACCTAAATGTAAAATATTACTAAATAGTTATATACATACACACATATCTACGAACATTATATCTTATTACCTGACATAATTCGGCGTTCTAAATTTGATTTTGACAGTACGCACGAATCATGTATCGAACCGCATTCTCCTGCATACGTGTGAATGAGTTCCATTCTCTCGTTGCAGGCTGCATAAAGAATAATTGAATGAAAGACTATTCAACAAATATATAAATTACGATGCTTCAGTGTCGCGATTATTGGCATATGGCTGCCGTAAATAGCTCTGATTATACCTATAGGTAAAGATAAAATCGTCTAATAACACAATTGCCGTTGTGTGTTTGTTTGTCTGTATGGATATAGCGCTTTTATGTCGCCTCATCCCGCCTAAACCACTATATGTATCGAAGCAATAGTAACACCATATGATCGTTTGGTGCCCCGATAAAGTTAATTTTTTTTTAGACCCGTTAGGTGGCGCTGTAGTCGAGGTATTTATGAAAATTTGTGTTTATGGTAGGATTTGGTTTATATTCACACCATGTGTGCGTTTGGCGATATTTATAATTATATTTAATAATGTATCCGTTATTTATAAATGTATTTAATGTTATGAAATGAAAAAACAACAATTTGTTTAAATCAATCAGCACAAAGGATTTGAGATTTTTTCACATAAATTAAAATTGGTTTCTCAAATTTCAAAAGAAATTTTTGTATTTTTACTCGAGTCTGTTTTATTAACTAACCTGAGTGAGTGAAGATACTCATGTCGTGTTTATTTAAAAAAAAAATCTGGCGCAGATTGATTTTTTGGCTGTCAAGTTGTTCGTTTTAAAAAAAAAAATAATAAACAATAAACGAAATAGACCCCCCTTCCTATACGATTTTTTTCATGAAATTAACCAAGGAATTATCCTTTTAAGTATTTGCCACCTTAACGGATACACCCTGTATATATAAATGGTCAAAATATATATATTTCGAATGCAAACCAACGATTTTTTCTGTTTGTCCGATGTTTTCGACTTTCCTTTGTAATTGTTTTTCTTTCCCACGACCATAACGAACAAAACAAAAAAGAATTACGAAAATCCATCGTTCGAATCGTAAGTTATGGTCGTGAGTTCATACAAAAATCCTATTACAGCACTTTTGCAAAAATTTTCCAAATTTCCAGGAAACTTTTCTAACATTTTCCGCAATAAAAAACAACCCATAAAAATTTAAATTTTTCATCTAAATTCTCTAATCGCAGAAATTGATATGGGAGCCCCTCGATCCTGGGCCATTTTTTTTATTGTAGGAGAAAATCATAGAAACAGACATTTGACATCAGATGTTAAAATTGAAAAGGGTCAGATCATTTTATGTTGAGCACTTAGAGCACGCTCATACTCCGAGCAAATAAGAAACACGAACATTTATCTTGAGAAATCTTTGACTGCTCTGAACTAATTTATGAAAACGCGAAATGACAGAATATTGCGAAAACTTGTTGTTCTATCTGTAAGTTGATACCGACAACAAAAAACGACATCAATAAAAATAAAATTCAGTAAATAAAAAAACAACCCATAAAACTGTGAAGAATACATGCAGCTCCAACGTATACTGGTGCTAAGACCGGATTTCTAACATCAATATATTTTAGTCTTCGGAAACGACCATTTAGAAGCCCGAAATATCTTTCTATTACAATTCTACATTTAGAAGATGCGACATTATATGTTATGTGTGCATCGCTTAAGTTGCTGGTAATCCTGAAGGGGGTAACAGCCATGTTTTAAGGCATATGCTGAATAACCTAGCAAATGTTCATTTGCATTAATTTCAGCATCACCTAAATGTAAAATATTACTAAATAATTATATACATACACACATATCTACGAACATTATATCTTATTACCTGACATAATTCGGCGTTCTAAATTTGATTTAGACAGTACGCGCGAATCATGCATCGAACCGCATTTTCCTGTATACGTGTGAATGAGTTCCATTCTCTAGTTGCAGGCTGCTTGAAGAATAATTGAATGAAAGATTATTCAACAAATATATGAATTACGATGCTTCAGTGGCGCGATTGTTGGCATATGGCTGCCGTCAATAGCTCTGATTATACCTACAGGTATAGATAAAATCGTCTAATAACACAATTGCCGTTGTCTGTTTGTTTGTCTGGATGGATTATGTCGCCTCATCCCGCCTAAACCACTATATGTATCGAAGCAATAGTAACACCATATGATCGTTTGGTGCCCCGATAAAGTTAATTTTTTTTTAGACCCGTTAGGTGGCGCTGTAGTCGAGGTATTTATGAAAATTTGTGTTTATGGTAGGATTTGGTTTATATTCACACCATGTGTGCGTTTGGCGATATTTATAATTATATTTAATAATGTATCCGTTATTTATAAATGTATTTAATGTTATGAAATGAAAAAACAACAATTTGTTTAAATCAATCAGCACAAAGGATTTGAGATTTTTTCACATAAATTAAAATTGGTTTCTCAAATTTCAAAAGAAATTTTTGTATTTTTACTCGAGTCTGTTTTATTAACTAACCTGAGTGAGTGAAGATACTCATGTCGTGTTTATTTAAAAAAAAAATCTGGCGCAGATTGATTTTTTGGCTGTCAAGTTGTTCGTTTTAAAAAAAAAAATAATAAACAATAAACGAAATAGACCCCCCTTCCTATACGATTTTTTTCATGAAATTAACCAAGGAATTATCCTTTTAAGTATTTGCCACCTTAACGGATACACCCTGTATATATAAATGGTCAAAATATATATATTTCGAATGCAAACCAACGATTTTTTCTGTTTGTCCGATGTTTTCGACTTTCCTTTGTAATTGTTTTTCTTTCCCACGACCATAACGAACAAAACAAAAAAGAATTACGAAAATCCATCGTTCGAATCGTAAGTTATGGTCGTGAGTTCATACAAAAATCCTATTACAGCACTTTTGCAAAAATTTTCCAAATTTCCAGGAAACTTTTCTAACATTTTCCGCAATAAAAAACAACCCATAAAAATTTAAATTTTTCATCTAAATTCTCTAATCGCAGAAATTGATATGGGAGCCCCTCGATCCTGGGCCATTTTTTTTATTGTAGGAGAAAATCATAGAAACAGACATTTGACATCAGATGTTAAAATTGAAAAGGGTCAGATCATTTTATGTTGAGCACTTAGAGCACGCTCATACTCCGAGCAAATAAGAAACACGAACATTTATCTTGAGAAATCTTTGACTGCTCTGAACTAATTTATGAAAACGCGAAATGACAGAATATTGCGAAAACTTGTTGTTCTATCTGTAAGTTGATACCGACAACAAAAAACGACATCAATAAAAATAAAATTCAGTAAATAAAAAAACAACCCATAAAACTGTGAAGAATACATGCAGCTCCAACGTATACTGGTGCTAAGACCGGATTTCTAACATCAATATATTTTAGTCTTCGGAAACGACCATTTAGAAGCCCGAAATATCTTTCTATTACAATTCTACATTTAGAAGATGCGACATTATATGTTATGTGTGCATCGCTTAAGTTGCTGGTAATCCTGAAGGGGGTAACAGCCATGTTTTAAGGCATATGCTGAATAACCTAGCAAATGTTCATTTGCATTAATTTCAGCATCACCTAAATGTAAAATATTACTAAATAATTATATACATACACACATATCTACGAACATTATATCTTATTACCTGACATAATTCGGCGTTCTAAATTTGATTTAGACAGTACGCGCGAATCATGCATCGAACCGCATTTTCCTGTATACGTGTGAATGAGTTCCATTCTCTAGTTGCAGGCTGCTTGAAGAATAATTGAATGAAAGATTATTCAACAAATATATGAATTACGATGCTTCAGTGGCGCGATTGTTGGCATATGGCTGCCGTCAATAGCTCTGATTATACCTACAGGTATAGATAAAATCGTCTAATAACACAATTGCCGTTGTCTGTTTGTTTGTCTGGATGGATTATGTCGCCTCATCCCGCCTAAACCACTATATGTATCGAAGCAATAGTAACACCATATGATCGTTTGGTGCCCCGATAAAGTTAATTTTTTTTTAGACCCGTTAGGTGGCGCTGTAGTCGAGGTATTTATGAAAATTTGTGTTTATGGTAGGATTTGGTTTATATTCACACCATGTGTGCGTTTGGCGATATTTATAATTATATTTAATAATGTATCCGTTATTTATAAATGTATTTAATGTTATGAAATGAAAAAACAACAATTTGTTTAAATCAATCAGCACAAAGGATTTGAGATTTTTTCACATAAATTAAAATTGGTTTCTCAAATTTCAAAAGAAATTTTTGTATTTTTACTCGAGTCTGTTTTATTAACTAACCTGAGTGAGTGAAGATACTCATGTCGTGTTTATTTAAAAAAAAATCTGGCGCAGATTGATTTTTTGGCTGTCAAGTTGTTCGTTTTTAAAAAAAAAAATAATAAACAATAAACGAAATAGACCCCCCTTCCTATACGATTTTTTTCATGAAATTAACCAAGGAATTATCCTTTTAAGTATTTGCCACCTTAACGGATACACCCTGTATATATAAATGGTCAAAATATATATATTTCTAATGCAAACCAACGATTTTTGCTGTTTGTGCGATGTTTTCGACTTTCCTTTGTAATTGTTTTTCTTTCCCACGACCATAACGAACAAAACAAAAAAGAATTACGAAAATCCATCGTTCGAATCGTAAGTTATGGTCGTGAGTTCATACAAAAATCCTATTACAGCACTTTTGCAAAATTTTTCCAAATTTCCAGGAAACTTTTCTAACATTTTCCGCAATAAAAAACAACCCATAAAAATTTAAATTTTTCATCTAAATTCTCTAATCGCAGAAATTGATATGGGAGCCCCTCGATCCTGGGCCATTTTTTTTATTGTAGGAGAAAATCATAGAAACAGACATTTGACATCAGATGTTAAAATTTAAAAGGGTCAGATCATTTTATGTTGAGCACTTAGAGCACGCTCATACTCTGAGCAAATAAGAAACACGAACATTTATCTTGAGAACTCTTTGACTGCTCTGAACTAATTTATGAAAACGCGAAATGACAGAATATTGCGAATACTTGTTGTTCTATCTGTAAGTTGATACCGACAACAAAAAACGACATCAATAAAAACAAAATTCAGTAAATAAAAAAACAACCCAGAAAAATTAAAATTTTTCTTGTAAATTCTCTAATCGGACACACACACACACACACTATCCGCAAGGGCACTCTTGAAGTAGAGTGTTGGGTCTGACAACCCCACGGGCCCTAGTCCGGGGAGTAAAACCACGTCAACAAACCTTGGTTCACCTGCCCCGGGTGATAGTACCATGTGAGGGGTCCTAGCCAGGATTGCGGCGGAGAAGAAGGCACTGTCAACCTCTCTTGCATGGAAAAATCTGCTCGCCGAGGCTCTGACGACCGAGTAGGAGCGGTATAACTCCCAACCCGCCCGGAGAAAAAGCCGCGGCCAACGAGGGAGCGCGGCATTCAACGAATGCATTAAGACTGAGCCCAGTAAGGTCTTAATTATGGTATACTGGAAGCACAATCTTGATCTGTCAACTCTTGGGCTGACGTCTGTAGTATTCTGTTACCTGAGTAGGCGAGAGTGAAATTTTGCTGAAATGGCTTTCAGGCTAATGCTACCGGCGCCCCCGTCCCGTTAAAACCCTGGCAGGACTCAAAGTACGCTCAATGTTTCGTCGCTATTAAGTTAGTGGTGTAGGTACAGATGAAAATTCCTGTCTAACACTGATCTGGCTCTGAACACAAGGGCTCGTGTCAACCCATTGCATGGCCTCACTGCTTGCATAGATAACCATGGGATCCTTAGGTGACTACACACCCGAACACTGATAACGGCTTTGAGTGGGGACCCATTTAAAATGAATTCTTTGAAATTAGGAGGAGGAGTAGGAGGAGGAGAAGTAGAAGAGGTGGTCGAAGTAAACGCCTTTCAAAGGAGTTCCAGATTGGTAAGGTCACCACCTGGCCAAAAAACTAAATCGCCAGGATCCACAGAGGTACGCGTGTCGCCGTCAACTAGTAAGAAGACGACGACCGAAAAACCAAAACATCAGAATTCTGATTTCCTCAAGCTAGGCGAGCAAATCAGGGAACTGGTAGACATGCTGGAAGATGGAAAAAGGCGGTCTATCCACCAAGCAATGCGTGATGCAATTGATAGCATAAAAAAGCATTATGAGCTATCGGCTATCAGCCTTAAAGATGAAAAGGCAAAGGAGGTGATTAGAAAACACACCTCCTCACAAACTTCCCCCTGGCTAAAAGCTACGCTTGAGCCAAAACGGAAGCAGACGATAGACAGCGAGACGCCAAAAGCAAAAAGGCATCAAAATCAAAAGTCGTTACAAAAACCCATAGATAAGGTAACAGCGACTACCGCTAAAATCCCGGAGGGAAAAAACGGAAATGCACCGAAAACGGGAGTAGGCGAATTGACAAGGGTTGTCACCAAAGGAAAAAAGGTCAAAACCAACGCCATTAGCAAGGAGACTGCCACCAGGCAAACATCAAAAAAAGTCAGAAAGATAAGACCCGACGCTATCGTTATACAAGCGAAGGGTGAAATGTCCTATGCGCAGATTCTACGTAACATGAAAGCGGACCCAAAAATGGAGCTAATTGGAAAAGAAGTTTCCAGGATCAGGAGAACACAAAAAGGCGATCTTCTCATCCAGCTTAAGGATACAGGGGAAAAGACCGTCGAATTCAAGAGTGTCCTCAGCGAAGCGCTAGGCGAGCAGGCGATTGTTAGGACTCTTACCCAACGGACTAGTATCGAGATCAGGGACATCGATGAAATAACCTCAAAAGAGGACATATGCGACGCAATAAAGTCTCAATTTGAAGTAGAAAACATTTCACCGACTGACTTCCTTTCCTTGCGAAAAGCCTACTGTGGAACCCAAACAGCGACAATTCGTCTTCCTGAAGAGAAGGCAAAGAAGCTTCTTGATACAAAAAAAATTAAAATTGGCTGGGTCGTCTGTCGCATCCGCGAACGGGCAATCCTCAAAAAGTGCTTCAAATGCTTGGAATTTGGGCACTTTGCCAAACAGTGCAAAAACGGAGAAGATCGCTCCAAGCTTTGCAGGAGGTGTGGGGAAGAAGGCCACATAGCAAAGAATTGCGTCAAGGAGCCTTCCTGCATGTTCTGTAGAAAGGAACACCCAAAAGAGGCCAAGCACGTAGCGGGCAGCAGCAAGTGTCCGGTCTTTAAGAGAGCTATAACTGCCAGAAGAGTATGAAGATTATTCAGATAAATCTTAATCACTGCGAGATAGCGCAGGATATCCTGATACAGACAGCAAAAGACGAGAGAGCGGACATTACGTTAATCAGTGAGCCGTACAAATCTCTCGACAACATCGTTTGGACCTGCGATAAAACGAAGAGCGCTGCAATATGGATTTGCGGCAGACATGCCTTCCAAGATGTAGATGGGCAGGCGGAGGGCTTCGTACGAGCAAAGATAAATGGCATCAATTTTTACAGTTGTTATGCAAGACCTAGCTGGACGGCGAGTGAGTACGCAGCAATGCTAGAGAGCTTAACGGCCGATGCTCATGGAAGAGCTCCA